>CM028130.1:599992500-601455000 GCA_016271365.2 Neoceratodus forsteri | reverse complement strand
AAGAGATCAGCTGTGTGTATACAACTGTAAAAGGAGCAGTTTTTAGTTTCCTTTTTTATAAAAAGGAGTAAGGCTGTTGATGATAGGTATTGAGGCTGTTAGTTTGGAGGGGGTAGCGAGATAATTTCTGTTGCAGTACATGTGACACACACACACACACACACACACACACACACACACACACACACACACACCCCCCCCCACCGAGGCCCCAGATACTAACTGCTGTGCCCTGATTCTAGGTTTGAGCTGTGCATGCTGCTACTGTCTGGTGTTCAAATGCTTTGCCAGGAGGGCAGAACTAGCTCCAGTACTCACGGTGCATCGCTGAAAATGGATCTGCCTTGCAGTGAATATCCACAGGGAAGCAAAAAAAAGAAACAAGGTCGGTTGAAACCGCCGTCTCGCCTTTCGAGATGAACTTAAATACTTAGAAAAAAAATCAAACGGGGAAAAAGGAACTAAGCGATCTTACTCCTGATCTCCAGGATCTCTTCTTCAAATTAAAAAAAACAACAACTTTTCTTCAGGAAAATACAAACACAAAAACACAGCTGAAGTTTGCGGATCTGTCTGTGTAGTCTCAGAGTCCTTTGGAAGGAGAGGTAATCGCTTTATCGGAAGGAACCTAATCGCAGAAGCATTGGAATGCACTCGCTCTACAGACTCAGTCTGTTATTGTTGTTCATCTTCGCTCACTTCTTGACAGGTCAGTACACCACTGATTGCAGTGGTGGTTTTCTGTGAACTGAAGACCACTGCTGTCATACACAGCTCCCGCATCCATTGGTGCAGGACGGCTGTGCCTGCTGAAGGGAGCACTGCATTGCACAGGAAAGTCACACCTCCAAAAAGTCCTATTCTCCCAAGACGTTCCTTGCACATGCACGCAAGCGAACGTAATAACCATTAGCCCACCATAGTAAATGTGTAGGGGTGGGGGAAAGGGGGTGGGATCCAGGAGCTGCAACTGACTCTAAGGCTGGTGAGAAGGAGCTGCTGTTCCTCAGCTGTGGAGATCAAGTCGTCAGTCCACGCCTTGTGTAGATATCCATGATTGAGGCAGCAGTGAGTGTTGGGCAGGTTGGCACTGTCTGAATCTGGTCACTCAAGTTACACCGCATGCTACATTGAGGCGAGGAAACCTAAACCATGGGGGACACAGCTCCTGGTTTCGAAAGTTGTGAATAACTCTTACAGTATACACTGCAAGCTCATTGGTCCACAGTCTGGGCCAATGAGCTTGCAGCACATACTGTAAGCTGTCATTCAGCTGGCAGCTACGGAGGTATGCTGCCCATGGATGACCGGGAGGGGCTGGGTGGGCTGGGGGTCCTGTGTGGTGGGGGGTGAGGGACCACTAGACTACCAGGGAAAATAAAATCATGTATCCTGGGCAATCAGTGTTACGGGACTGGGAGGGCAATAGTACTGGGCTACCAGGGATCTTCACATTTTATTATTCCAGAGATTGGGGTTATGGGATGGGGAGGGGGTACCACTGAACCACTAGGGAATTCTGCGAGTGCTTTAGTATGGTGTTCTGAAGGGGTGGAAGTCACCCATGGCTGGCGGCTGCTGTGTTGCGCAATTCACTACAGTGGCCCATCTGTGGGGGGCTGCCAGTTGAGCCATTATTTACAGGCTCAACTTTGTGCCCAGGTATGCAGCACATCTCTGGGATGTGCCACCAGATGCACCACATATACTGGGCTGAATATTGTGATGTGCCACATAAGCATGGGCACGCCCCCTGGAGATGTGCTGCATACATTATGTTTGTGCCCTGGAGCAGCAGGAATTGTGCTGCACAATTCCCCTATTTGAATATTATGCCGGGGCTCATTTCTGGGGTTGTAGTGGCATAACTCAGTTGTGCCAGGCACAATCCCTCTGAATATTTTGGCCGATATATAAAGTGAGATATCACCTACTATTGTGCATATGTTGCTTTGCACTGGCAACAACATCACTTATGCATCATTGTAATTTATATACTGTCTTGGGCTGGCTATCACCTCAAGCACTGCACATGTTTAACCTATGATTTTTAGCAGACATTGCTCTAATTGACTCTTGTAAATGCACTATTATAGTGCAAAATGTCAGTAGTTCTTCGTACTGCTTTATCATCTCTTTAAACTGTCTGTCACACTTTATTCAGTAAACAGACATTTTTTATGTTTGCTTGCACGCATGTGCAAGAAACATCTTGCGACAGTGTGACTTCTTGAGGTGTGTGGACCTGCCAATGTAGTGCTTGCTTGAGCGGGCATGTCTCGGTTGCGCCAATGGATGGGCGAGCTCTGGATGACAGCATCTTGGCTGCAGTGGCTTTCACCTGAAAGGAAAGAGCCGCTGCAGTCTGTTTTTTCTTGTAGCTGAACACTACGGCATGTCTTTAAAGCCTTGACATAAAATAATTCTGTTTAACGAGCGGGAGAGAGCTTTATAATTGGCTGTACAGTGAAACGCTTTCTCTCCGACAGTCTCTCTCTCCCTCAGGCAGCATTCTCCAGCCCAGTAGATAAAAACTTCAACTGCTTATAGCTTTTGGTTATATTTGTTTGGCATATTCAGTTGAAGGAAATTGAAAAAAAAATCATTAGGGGACATTTTTCCTCATTTTCTAACTAGTGGTTGCAGTCTTTATCTGTTGCGCCAGAGAAGGCAGTCTGAGGGAGCTTGAGAGTAGGAGAGAGAAAGAGAAAGTGCTTCACTATACAGCCTTTTACAGAGCTCTCTTCTTGCTCACTAAACAGAATTATTTTATGTCAAGGCTTTAAAAGACATGCCACATTGTGCAAGTACAAGGAAAAAAAATAAATGACTGTGTTCTTTTGCCTGCCACCTTTTACAGAGCTCTCTTCTTGCTCACTAAACAGAATTAGTAAGGCTTTAAAAGACATGCCACATTGTTCACATACAAGGGAAAAAAAAAATAAATTACTGTGTTCTTTTGCCTGCCACCTTTTACAGAGCTCTCTTCTCACTCACTAAACAGAATTATGTTATGTCAAGGCTTTAAAAGACATGCCACATTGTTCAGGTACAAGGAAAAAAAAATTACGTTTTTTTTTTGCCTGATGTTTTCTGAAGGGACAGGGCAAACTTGTGCAGCTTTAATGGATTCGGAGCATAGCCTTTAGAATTTTGAATACACATACAGTAGTGCAGCTCTGTTTCATATCTTGTTAAATCCTGATTGCGCTTTTTGCCCGAATGTGTCACTGCCTCCAAACAATGAACAACGATCAACAGCACAAGGGGCTGCAGTGAAGAGCAGGATGGTATGTTCACTACTTCTGTTCCTTCATCTCTTTTGGGGTTGTTTTTGAGAGAGAAAAAAACAAACACTACAAGGGTATTGTGGGGATAGTGTGGTGGTATAGTGGATACTAAATCTCGATTGCAATCGTGCTTATTGCCCACGTGTCATCAGCACAAAAATGCTTTTTTTTTTTTTTAAACATACACTGTTGTCAGTATTCAGTGTTGTGGCGTTGATTTGTCAGTATATGGCTGCTGTACTGTGCATTTACCATTTGGTGTTGATATATTTTAAGCTTGATTGTGTGTGCTTTGAAATTAAATAACAGTTGCTGACAGGGTTAATTAGGTGACACTCCCTCCCCCGCACCCTCACCCCACGTTCGGCAAATAAACTGCAGCTGGTTTTAATTTGAGGGAATTTAAGCCTGATTTAAAGCACACAGTCACAAAGCAGAATCAGACCAGACTCCCCAGACGTCACTACAGGACTTCTCAGCTCAGCACAGCACTACACTAAAATCTGTTCTTCAGCACTAAACTAAACTACGAGCTGATGTGCCTGCACACAACTTGATCCAAACCTGAAAAGGCTCATTGAAAATATGTCAACCTAAAAGTCGCTTTAATATTAAAAAGCATATAAAATACTATTTAATCATGTTTAATACTTTTTTTAATGTTGTTATGCAAGAATAATAAACTTTTTTGTGTACTCATATTGTCTCAGATGTGTTGCTTGTACAGGGCACTATTTACATCCGAGGGGACTTGATGGGGGTGGGGGCTCTGAAGTGCATATGTGTAGATATATATATTTATTATTATATTATATTATCTAATATTATATATTTACATTGCTACAAGCCTGGGTTGTCCATACCTTGCCAGACTTTCTTGTGATAACTGAGACATGGCTCAAGACCACCACAATGGACAGGGAAGTTAACCTACCTAACTATCAGCTATTCAGAGCTGATCGCCAAACAAGGGGAGGTGGAGTAGCCATATATGTAAAAGCTGGTTTAGTTGTATCCTGAACTGCTGCAACATCTATGCCCAAGGAATTTGAGTGTCTATCTCTAAAAGTCTCTCTCCCCAATACAGCAGCTTTCCATTTAATTGGATGCTACAGACCCCCCTCTGCCGAACACAAGCTCTTATCCCACCTGGAAAACCTGGTCAAGTCCTGTACTGAAGAAGTCATCATCTAGGGGACCTGAATTTCAACTGGCTCACCCAGGCAGCTACACCTCTGGTATCATTCTGTGACACCTATGGGCTCACACAGTTAATTAATGAACCAACAAGACTAAATGCAAGGAATAGTAGTAACAGTACTCTACTTGACATCATGCTAGTGAGTAAACCACATCTATTCACACATGCTGGAGTGCTCCTATGTGACATAAGTGACCACTGCCCCATCACAGGGTAAGATCCAACAGCATTAAAACAGATCCTGCAAAATTCCTCATGAGGAGATCCAAGAAAACATCAATATTGAAGGATATCTGCATGATCTAGCCTACTGCCACACTGGCAAAAGTTTTATCTTGCACATTCTGTAGAAAAGCTCAGCAGGTGCTAAATAGCATTATATTAAATGCCCTCAACACCCATGCCCCAATCTCTAGTATCCGAATAAAACAAATCCTGTCGCTGGTTTTCAGCTGACCTCAAAGCTGCACTGCTGGACAGAGATAAACTTTGGAAAGTAGCAAGAAAAACTAAGAATATCATAGACTGGATGATCTTTAGGAAAGCCAGGAATAAATGCACTAGGAAAGTTAGGGATGCAAACGCTGCCTACTACCTGGCCCAGATCGACTCCTCCTACCATAATACTGCTAGATTTTGGGGCACCATGAAGGGTATGATGGGCCAGAATGTTAACAACCCCCTTCCAACCCAATTACACAGTAACTATGGCCCCATTACTGGCACATTGGAAATCCTGGATGCATTCAACAACCACTTCACAACAGCTGGCCTTGCCTTTGACTCCTCCCCAGCTAACCTATTAAGGGATCATTTAAGCTCCCACTATACTGGTGAACAAAGAGTTGACTCCTCCTTTAGCTTCAAACCTATACTGTTGAAACAAGTTGAGGATCTATTACGGCATCTGGATACCAAAAAGTGCAGGAGCAGATCTTCTGACCCATTCTTTCTAAAGATTGCGTGGTCATGTGCTTGCAGTCCCCTAACTCACCTCTTTAACCTTTCCTAAACTCTGGCTCTATTCCCACGCTGTGGAAGACAGCCCAAGTGGTCCCCCTTCTAAAATCAGGGGATGGATCTTAATAACTACAGGCCCATTTCCATCCTACCTGTGTTATCCAAGATGCTGGAGAAATTAGTGAGATTCAGTTAAGGGAATATCTGGACAATGCTAATCTATTAAATCCAGCTCAGTCTGGATTCAGGGCCAAACATAGCACTATCACTGCATTAGCCAAGGTCACCAATGATTGGCAAACTGAACTGGATAAAAAGAACAATGTCTGTGCAGCATTCCTGAACCTGAGCAAAGCATTCAACACTGTGGACCATGAACTGCTACTCTCATCCCTACACTCCATTGGCCTAGATCCATCCTCCCTTAAGTGGTTCAGATGCTACCTCTCCGGTAGATCACAGCAGGTAAAAGCTGAAGGTGACCTCTCCCCATTAAGACCACTGTCAAGAGGAGTCCCCCAAGGCTCTATTCTGGGTCCTATCCTTTTTGCCATTTATATAAATAAAATTGATTCGACCCTTACTAAGTCCTCAGTACATCTCTTTGCTGATGACACTGTACTGTATGTCAGCAACCCTTCGCCTAAAGTTGCTCATGAAATCCTACAAGCAGAATTCTCCCTGTTACAACATCAGCTACTAGAGAAAAAGCTTCTGCTAAATGCAAAGAAAACCAAAGCAATGATGTTCACAACCCAAAACTCCACCAACACATCCTTTTCAATCAATCTCCCCCAGCTATGCACTATACTTGGAGAAAATCTGGAGTATGTTGAAAATTTCAAATACCTAGATGTGTGGATTGACAACAGACTTGACTTTACTCAGCATCTAGAACAACTGCTGAAAAGCTTTCTCTGAGGCTTGGCCTCCTCTACAGATTAAAACCCTTCCTTAATAGAGATTCAAAGAAGAGATTAGTCCAGGCCATCTTTCTATCAGTCATTGACTATGCAGACTTCCTCTATAGTCACTGCCCCACTCCCTACCTTCAAAAGTTGGATACCTTATATCATAGAGCAATAGGGTTTATTACAGACCTGCCATATAATACTCACCATTGTTCTCTCTATGACACAATTGGATGGGTTTCCCTTCATGTCAGGAGGAGCAGAAATGCAGCTCTATGGATCTACAGAGCTTTATCAAAAAAACTCCCAAGCTATATCCTGGACTGCTTCAACCTGACCACTCCAAGCTCCTATGCCCTAAGAAGCAACAATATCATCCTGCTCAAATTGCACAAAGTCAACACCAAAATAGGGAGGGCAGAAATCAGCTATTCTCTTGCCATAGCATGGAACACCCTACAAAAATCCCTAAAACTGTCCATTATCATTCCATTTACATCCTTCAAGCAGCACTGTACAGCCTTCTTCACAGAGAAATGCAGTTGCTACTGCTAGAGATAGAATAGTCATCCCACAAAACCATATTCCAATCACATATGGCATATTCCTTCCAGCCAGACACCGCCAGTATATGGCACCTAATATTCCCTTCGCCATCCTTGTACTCATTATGTGAGTGACTGTCATGGCCCTCATTGTGATATATATGTACTGTACATATTGTAGATGTTAGTTTAACTTTCTCTTAGCCAAGCTTTAACATGTGAATTTCTGTATATTATTGTGTTATAAATAACATTTTCTTTTTCTGTATGTATAACTGTCTCATAAGTATGTGATGTAATTGCTGTGCATCAACTCGAACCTTGACCTTATCAGGTCCATCTTGTAAAATGAGCCTTGCTCAATGATGATCGCCTGAATAAATAAAGATTTGATTGATTAATTTATATATATATATATATATATATATATATTATATATATATATATATATATATATATATATATATAGGCTTGGTCATCATCATATAATGCTCAGCATTCCATTCCCCCACCTTCCAGCCACTGACAGGCATCGAGGTGTGCCTTGGGGTCTTTGGCCTTAATGTTAACTCCATTGTCCTATACTGCACCCATCTCAGTTTATTTCCTTATGGAATTGTGTGAGCATAAGGGCTGAAGACCCCAGGCACACCATGACACCTGTCAGTGTCTGCAGGTTGAGGTGGAATGGCGTAAGCATTATGGCTGATGACTCAAAGGCTCACCCCAACACCTGTCAGTCTCTGCAGGGTGAGGGTGGGGGCTGGCATTAGTTTAGTACTTCACTGCCATTCCTATTATGCATCTCTCTCTCTCTATCTCATGCAGTACCAATGCCAGCAGGCAAACATTCGGCATTGACAAATGTGTGTTTCAACTGAGAGAACTTTCCATTTCCCAACAACACTGTGACCATTTTCTTAAGTTACATTTGTTTTCTCCAGTGCTACTTTGAATCAGATGCATGGTGTGTGCCACCCCTTCCCCTCTGTCTCAGTGTATTTCTTTGTGTGTGGGATGCAATGGGGGAAGGGAGTGGTTTGAAGGATTAGGAAATTAGGCATGGCAAACTTTTCTTCCGATTAGCTTTTTTAATGGCTTCTTAATGATACATTGTTTCATGAGACCATGCCTGGGGATAACGTTCCCGAAGTTCTCACTGCTAACACATTTCCCTTTATCCTGCACTGCTTGGTACCCCCTTGGTAGATTACTCAAATCCTCTCCCAAATAGGGGTGCAATTTTAAATTCATGCCCACACTGGCTCAGGGCTACAAGGAACTCTCAAATGCACCTCTTAAAGGACTTTATCTATGACGCCTGCCACAATACAGTGATTTCCATTTAACAGACCTTGTGTACAGCTATGCCCAGCATTGGATTCCCTCATGACTAAAGATATCCATATACTTCTGTCACAATGTCCTGAGTTACAGCAATTTGTAAATGCTTAGCATTACTTGGTGTCACTGCATTTAAATGTAAACTGTAAATCATTATATTTAGCCTTTTGAAGCCCTCACCCATCACCAAGCTGCCTGCCAAGTACCAGCTCAGTTAATAAAGTTCTAGCCCTCCATCTATCCCCTCCACTCACTAAAAATCCCCACAACCGAGCATCCTTCCTTAAAAAACATAAAGCTGTGTGGCTGCTAGATGCCTATGTTATGAGGATGAGAGTTAGTGCAGGATTACAGCATGGATGCCCTGTGGGGTAATGGTTAGAGTATGTGCCTCGAAACCAAGAAATTCCAGGTTTATGCCCAGCTAAAGCCAAAAACTCCCGGTATGATCTTTGGCAAGTCACCCCCTCCCCCACAGCATCACTGAAACATGAGATATGCTTCGGACCCTGTTGGAATTGTTTTTAAGTACAACTGTGTGTACGTGGCACTTTGCAACATCATTCTGCAGTGCCTGTTCTTTTACCTTGCATGTTACATTACCTCCCTACCTACTTTACTTTATTTATATTTATGAAACTTTATGAGATATAAAAAGAAGTATTTACACAGGTATGAACAAAAAAATTATATTATGCGTTACAGCCCTTTTGTGAAGGGAAATTAGTCCTGAAATGTTAACAAATAGGGTTTATGGATTAAATATGAGGGAGCATTAAAGTGTCTTTGATTTGGAAGAACAATTAAAAGAAAAGTGGTTTTGAAACTGAGTTGCAGCTTTTTCATTGGGGTAGATATTGTCACACCCACACCATTTTGTAATTCTGAGGCCGACCGGCCCAGTGATGAAATGCACCCCCTAATTAACTCTGAAACATAGAAAAAAGAACCCTGGGAGAACTGGATACATTCATTTTAAGTGCTACATTACCTCCCAGTGCCTCCTGCAGCCAGCTGCAGAAAAGAGTAGAAGCAGGGACTCACTGGAAATGAGATGTGACATCTCTGCTGGGCTAGCCTGGATAATTAAATTGCAAAATAAAAAGTTAACTGCCCAGATCTTATACTGCTGCTAACTGCACACAATTTATATTTTCAGTAATTCCTCTTTCAGTAGAGAAAGCCACTGCGAAAATATGCATGTGCTTTTCAGAGAAATTAATGATTATTGAGATAATATTTTTACTACACTTGTAATTAAAAGTGACTATTAAATGTCAAATTTTTCATCTCAGGTTGGCAAGCTGCTTTTTAGGGATACCCATAGCTTTTTTATATTTGCTTGTGAACATGCACAAGAAGCATATTGCGGCAGCTTGCTGCAGAAGCAGGTTGTGGAGGTGCAGCACTGTGACGGACAATGCCACCACTGCATTTGGGGGCTTGGCCCTGTTTATCCAGTGCAGTGGCATGCTGCTGCTGACAAGGGTGTAGACAGGCATACTCACTGTACACATTTGCGTACAGTTTGGTTGAGTGCCTGTCACAAACCATAAGCCACTCTGTTAATATTATCATTCTAATCTGTAGTATTTGGGTTAGTGTAGGCCACTGAGGAGTTCAGCAAGCATGCCACCAACTTGAAAGAAATTGGCTGCTGCAATGAGGGAGCGCCTCATCATTGCAGGGCGTGCCTGAAAGACACTGGCTGCTGCAATAAGGGAGCGCCTCATTATTGCAGGGTTTGTCTTGCCTGCCAGGACATTTCTGTTCACCCCACTCCCTCCGTTGTCCATTGCAGGAGCAGGAGTGCAAGTAAGCCCTCCCGCTTCCTCCCACTGCATGCTGTCCACCCCGCTCCCTCTGTTCCCCATCCAGGCACCCATCCCAAACTGTAAGTAAACCCCCCTGCTCCTTCCCACTGCATGCTGTCCACCCTGCTTGCCCCGTTCCCCCTCCTGGTAATCAAGAACAAGTAAACCCTCCTGCTCCCCTCCACTGCATGCTGTCCACCCCGCTCCCTCTGTTCCCCATCCCGGCAACCATAGTGCATGTGAACCCTCCCTGCCACTGCATCCTGTCCACCTTACTCCCTCCATTCCCAGTCACAGCATGTAGGTAAACTCTCCCGCTCCCTTGCACTGCATGCTGTCTGCCCCACTCCCTCCATTCCCCATCCCAGCAACTGAGAGCAAGTAAATCCTCCTGCTCCCTTCCATTGCATCCTGTCCACCCCACTCCCTCTGTTCCTAGTCCCGGCATGTATGTAAACCCTCTCTCTCCCTCCCATTGCATCCTGTCCACCCCGCTCCCTCTGTTCCTAGTCCTGGCATGTATGTAAACCCTCCCTCTCCCTCCCACTGCATGCTGTCCACCCCACTTCCTCCATTCTCAGTCCCAGCATGTAATTAGACCCTCCCAGCAACAAGTCGGCGTGCATTCTTCTTCCTTGTTAAACTTGTTTTTTCTGTCTCTTGCCTTGCCTCCTCTGATCAGTTGGGTACCAGCTTCACTCGCTTCCACTTGAGCAATTCTTTAAAGATTACGTGTAAAGGATCTTATTATTGGTTCCCTAAACAGTGTGTGTAAATGTAGTATAGGCACCCAAGTACAATTCTGCATTTTTTTTGTTAAATTGTCAGCCAAATAAAAACATACACCTCCTCCATGTATTATTACCTGCTGGTCCCACTGATGCCCAACATTTCTCTGGCTGTCCCACTGTGCAGTGCCTTGACCATCATATGTTATTACATCATTAGGCAGTATTCGTGAACAAAAGGCACTGTCAGCATTTGACAAAGAACTGTTTTTGCAGTCTGTGCCATCTGTTTAAATCTGCATGTATTTTTATAAAGAATATGTCCTTTGATGAAGACGTCATGGACACAGCTTTCTTTTGCTACCCTTATTGTTTGCACAGTCATTCTTGCTAATTAAGTTTCACAAGCTAGATAGAGTCAGGCAGAAAACATACCAAACACTTCAACACTGTCTAAACCACGGTGTTAATTTGTAGTCGGAGTGCCAATGATCATAAAAACAAGTTATAGAAAATATTTGTAATAAAAAAGAGACAAAATATTGGGGGGGGGGGTCATTAGTGCTAATAGATAGGACTGGTGCTCACTTACTAAAATTGGACCTGTAAACAAAACAAATCCTTGGGACAGCTAGTCTCAAAACTGAAATAGCACAGACTGCAAGTAAAACCCAAACTCTCCTTTCAATTAAAGCAGAAAGAAGTGGGGAAGGCAATCAAAATAGCAAAGGCCCAAACCAAGGAAAAAATAGCCAACTCAGTTAAGAAAGGGGATAAAACCTTCTATAGGTACCTTAGGGAGCAGAGAAAGGTTAAGGGAGGAATAGTGAAGATTAATAAAGGAGAGGGGAGGTGGGCAGAGGGAGACAGTGAAAAGGCAGAGATACTGAAAGTAGATGAGGAGGAGTTACCTAAACCAGACAATAGAAGCACTCTGGGTAGGGGGGTTGACACCAATCCATTTACAGAAGAAAGAGTCCTGAAAGAACTCCTAAAACTCAAGGTGGACAAAGCAATGGGGCCTGACAGGATTCACTCCAGAATCCTAAAAGAACTAAGGGAGGACCTAGTGACACCACTGACCACACTTTTTAACAAATCATGGGAGGATGATGTGGTACCTGAGGACTGGAGGAGGGCAGATGTGATTCCCCTTCACAAAAGTGGGAGCAAGGCAGAATCAGGAAACTACAGACCTGTAAGTTTGACCTCAGTGGTAGGGAAAATGATGGAATCACTTCTGAAAGAAAGAATTGTTGAGTACCTAGAGGCCAGCGGGGCACAGGACCCAAAGCAGCATGGATTTAGAGCAGGAAGATCATGTTAGACAAATCTAATTGATTTCTTTGACTGGGTGACCAAAGTAATAGACCAGGGAGGGGCTGTGGATATGGCCTACCTAGACTTTAGCAAGGCATTTGACACAGTCCCGCACAAAAGACTAATAATCAAGTTAGCCAGCCTGGGAGTGGGTTCCAGGGTGGTAGCCTGGGTAGCAAACTGGCTGCACAACAGGACACAGAAGGTAATAGTGAATGAAACACATTCCTAAGAAAGGGGGGTTACTAGTGGAGTACCTCAGGGCTCAGTACTGGGTCCAGTCTCTTTAACATCTTTATAAGTGACATTGCAGAGGGTCTGGAGGGAAAGGTATGCCTCTTTGCAGATGACACAAAGATCTGTAACAGAGTTGATACACAAGGGGGCGGGTAAGAAAGGATGAGAAGGGACTTGGCAAAGTTGGAGGAATGGTCAGACATATGGCAACTTAGATTCAATGCAAATAAGTGCAAAGTAATGCACCTGGGACACAAAAACCCAGGAGAAGAGTATACAATAGCAGGGGAGGTACTAACAACAACAAAAATGGAAAGGGACTTGGAGGTAGTCATATCAGATGACCTAAAAGTGGGTAAGTAATGTGAGAAGTCAATAAGGAGAGCCAGGGGGATACTGGGATGCATAGGACAGGGCATCACAAGTAGAAAAAAGGAAGTGGTTATCCCTCTGTACAGATAGTTGGTAAGACCCCATCTGGAATACTGTGTGCAGTTTTGGAGACCCCATCTACGCAAGGACATAGACAAGATGGAAGCAGTCCAGAGGAGGACAAATAAAATGGTGCAGGGTCTGCATCAGAAACCATATGAAGAGAGACTGAGAGAGCTTAATATGTATATCCTTGATGAAAGGAGGGACAGGGGGGACATGATAGAAACTTTTAAGTACCTCAAGGGAATCAACAAAGTCCAGGAGGGTAGCATCTTTCAGAAAAAGAGATGTGTAAGAACAAGGGGGCACAATTTAAAGATAGAGGGGGGACGGGTCAGGGGTAATGTGAGGACATTTTTTTTCACGGAAGAGAGTGGTGGATGCATGGAACCGCCTTCCTGGGGAACTTGTTGGGTCTAAAACAGTGGAGGAATTCAAACATGCATGGGACAGACATAAGGCAATTGCAGTGGGTGGTTGCAGGAAGTAGGCTGTTGGTTAACTAGAATCTGCAGCTTATCCAATAGGAAGGGAAATGGGCAGACTGGGTCAGCCAAGTGGTCCTTATCTGCCATCAAAGTCTATGTTTCCATGTTTCCTACTTGTGCCTTAAAATAATCAGGCTTACCTCACAGTGTGTGAAGTTAAGACAGGTTTATTGCATGTCACAAGGATAAAAAATCCCATAGCCAAAGTCAATAGGATAGTGAAACAACTACAGCCCTAAGATAATAACATGAATATATGTCTGCACCACATATAGGGGGCAACTTCTAGGTATGCATACTACACTTTATGGCTGCCTGGCCAAGTTTAAAACTTTGTGAGCACTATATATAGTGTCACGGATATGTTCCTTTTATTCTCTTTCAGTTGTAGTACTGTTGCCTTATTTTAAATACTTCCTACTGACTTTGACTATGTAATTTTTATCTGCGTTATGATATGTAACAAATCTGTCCTAACTTCATGTACTGTCAGGTAAACCTGTTCATTTTAGTTATCTTAAGGCACAAACAGGAGGATTGAGGTAATACCTACAGTCTTTGACACTTCATTTTGGGACTAGCCATCCCATGGGTTTGTTTCAAGGGTGTAGGAACTGTAGGGTGAGGGCCAGCAGCCACCCCATCCCTTTTTTGGCCCAAAAGAGAATGCCTAAATAAAAAAAAAGTAATGCAAGCACAAGGGCTAGCACTGCAGAAGCTGCAGTGAGAAACTCATGCTGCTGCCACCCCCCCCCATGAACAAAACAAAAGTGTCTGGTACTAGCTTGTTTGATGTCTGATCTCATCTCTACAGTTTCTGGGATGGGTCAAGAAGTGTCAAGACTCAAGCAAGTGTGTGCAAACACTGTGGAATAGTTATTACCTTAATTAACAGAATGACTTAATTTGCTTTTAAATTCAAATAATTTTTAATCCTAAATGTAGGCTAGCTCGTTCACCCAGTCCCATTATTAAATTATGTATTACAACATGTGCACACCCTGCCCCTATCCTGGAAGCCTGGGACAGAATGCCCTGTCCTCTTTGAATGTGCCGTCTCCCACTCTGCTGCAAACAGAAAACAAAAGAGGTGCCAAACTGCAATGCCTTCCTTGCCTTGCTGTCTCCAGACTCAGAGGTATCAAGTGCTTGTGAAATACAGTCATTAACATAACTACTGCCTGTGACTCACTCTCCATTCCAGCCTTCCAGCTGCACCTGTATCCCACTAACGTAAGCACCCAACCCAAGACAGTGCACACCTCTTTGGGGAATGGGGTCAGGGACTTCTTTGATGTGCCCCCCCTGTGCTAATGCCTCCACCTTTGCTGCAAAACCGGAGTAGTATCAAATCATGCTACATGTCAGAATTTGCTATACAGTATACATGTGCAGACAAGGGTAGCAAATTCTGACAGGTTGCACAATTTGTTACTACACTAGACTCCCATCCCTCACCATGGCACTGCAATGGACTGTGACTTTTTTTGCCTTTCTGAATGTGCAAAAAACATATGCTATATAGAGTGTTTTGATATGTATGTTAAATCCTAGCGTGTCCTTCCCTCTGTCTGCTATTAGGAGTTTTTCCTATATTAGTTTGCTAGCTGCATGGTGGTTTTATGACCCCTGGGGATCTCCATGACAAATAGTTTTATTGGCTTTCTTTCTTCTACAATGCCCCCTGTCTCATGTGACAGTGATGTAGCCATGCCCTTAGATTTAGCATGTGTACTGCTTTAAAATTAGTTTAGCGACAGCAGAGCCTTGTAACTGTTTTTATCCAGGGAGCATAAATGTCAACAGTTAGTTTAGCAGATACCTGAGAGCAAGCTAACTGGGGTTTCTGTAAGACAACAGCTACTAAATAGCTCTAATTCACTATTTTTGTTTTCTCTATGCATCAGGTCTAGCTAGCAGGAGTGTTTTAACATCAAAAACACAAATAATGAATTAGAGCTATTTAGCAGCTATTTTCTTACAGAAACCCCAGTTAGATAGCTTTCAGGTATCTGCTAAACTAACTGTTGACATTTGTGCTCCCTGGATAAGAACAGTTACAAGACTCTGCTGTTGCTAAACTAATTTTAAAGCAGTACACATGCTAAATCTAAGAGCATGGCTACATCACTGTCACATGAGACAGGGGGCATCGTAGGAGAAAGAAAGCCAATAAAACTATTTGTTATGGAGGTCCCCAGAGATTGTAAAACTACCATACAGCTAGCAGAGAATTTAGGAAAAACTCCAAATAGCAGACAGAGGGAAGGACACACTAGGACTTAACATACATATGAAAACACTCTACATAGCAGATGTTTTTTTGCACATTCTGGGTGGACTACTCCTTTAAGTTGCTCAAGTGGCTTGGATAATTTGATGCACTTAGTAGGTAAGGAATGGGCAGTCTGGCAGCAGACTTGACACTTGGTGGGTGGGGGCTTTGTTTAATATAAAAAATGAAACTGAATCTGCGTTGTGTCTGTGATGTGAAAAGTTGCCAATCCTGTGCTTTTGGTCCACCGACTCCCCCCTTTCCTTTGGGTTATTATGTATTTGCCTGTTGCCTCTGTGATCTTTTTTTCTGGGTGCTTGCTTGGAAGGAGTTGAGGTTGGACCATCGGAGCCGGAGGTCAGAGGTGAGTGTCACCCTGGAATAAAAATTAGCTAGCTCTGATCTGTGAGTGAAGGTTTCCTAATCCCATCCCAAATTCTGATGCAGCTCCTATGTCGTTGGCTTGCATCTTTGGCTGAACACCCGCTCACTTGACTGAGCTTACCCTAAGCAAGTTAAAGAATAAAATAAATAATAAATTAAATGCCCTGTGCTCAGTGAGCTGAGCTTCAATGGACCCTACTCATTCAGCTCAGCCTGCCGGTGTAGCAGTTAGTATTTCTGCTCTCTGCTCAGCTCACGTATTCAGTGCTTGGCACTTTATTTATTTATTTTTTTACTCTTTTATGAGTGTCAGCAGTCCCTCACTAGTCACAGACAGTTCGAAGCTTGACCCGGTCCACTACTAGCCACTTCCAAAACCCAAGGCTGAATCCTCATAGCAGCATAAGTGGATCTGATGGGCCAGGTGAGATTCTACACAGTACCAGTGCACAGGACAGGTTCCAAATCGGCAGCCGTCAACCAGCCCTCAAGGACTGGAAATTGTGGAAGCTGTTCCCCTTCTCAGTTCCTACCCTGCTGGTAGTCTCTACACCAGTATGGTTATTATCAGGAGTAGAACTGCAAAAAGAAAAAAAAAAAACAAATAAAAAAAATGACAATAAACAAAACAAAAAACAAGCAACCAAGGAAGTGGAGGTTGTATGACTTAAACCCAGGTCTGCTGGATGTACTAAGCTCATCCACAGCTGGTCATTACCAACCCATCTCCTCTACATTACCAGCCCCTGATCCCCATGCTTGCCCTGCTTGCTTGTGCCCAATTCCCATTTCCCAGGGCAGGTCCATTTCTCAGTTCCTGGGTTTTCCCTTTACTCCCTAGATACTGCTATTTGAAAATGCTTATTTACGCAGCCTCCCACTTGGATGAGGGTAAGGATCTCTTTGTTGGGTTGGGGGGGACCTTGGAAGCAGGTACCAAAACTGCTCTCTAAGGACATAAGAATAAGACAATTGAAACTTACTTAAGTTACTAACTCAGTTTCTGTCTTTCAGATATGATCTGAATTACCAAAAATTAAATAAAGTAAAAAAAGTTATTTTTTACAGCCATCTAATTTAAGGTACATACAAAAAGTGAATTGGTACAAACACTATTTGCTGGTTTTTGTTCTGGTCCAACAACAACAAAAGAAAGTATTGATAATGTCCTTAAAAAGCAGTTTCAGTTCAAATAATATCACCACATATACAGTAATACTAAGACCGTAGCATACTATAGTACTGGCACATAAAAAAAGGTATTAATGGAACTGATGAAAACGAGGGACAGAAAATATTTGCAATAAAAAAGAGAGAAGGAAAATATGAGGGGGAGGTCATTAACGCTAATAGATAGAACTAGTGCTCACTTATTAAAATTGGACCTGTAAAGACAAATCCTTGAGATGGCTACTCCCAAACTGAAGTAGCACAGACTGCAAGTAAAACCCATATCCTCCTACTTGTGCCTTAAAATAAACAGGCCTATCTCACGGTGTATGAAGTTAGGACAGGTTTATTGCATTTCTCAAGGAAGATAAAAATTCCCGTAGCCAAAGTCAATAGGACAGCAAAACAACTACAGCTGTAAGATAAAATAATTTATGTCCGCACTACATATAGGGTACAATGAATAGGTATGCATAATACACTTTATGGCTGCCTGGCCAAGTTTAAAACTTTGGGAGCACTATATATAGTGTCAAGGTATGTTTCTTTTATTGTCTTTCAGTTGTAATATTGTATTGTCACCTTATTTTGAAGTTAAACATTTTCATTGATGTACAAAAATATTACTGTTGCCTTATTTTAAATACCTGCTACTGACTTCCACTATGGAATCTTTATCTGCGTTGTGATATGTCACATATCTGTCTTAACTTCATGCACTGTCAGGTAAGCCTGTTCATTTTAATTATTACAAGGAAGGAACAGGAGGATTTGGGTAATACTTGTAGTCTTTGCCACTTTATTTTGGAACTAGCCATCCCATGGGTTTGATCATGGAAAACAGAGTGGGTGCAAGCCAAAAAAAAAAAAAAAGCCAAGATGAAAAAGTGAACTTCAGACAGCATTTAGGTTAAGTATAAAAAAATATCAGCATATGAATTCCTAGATTGATGCCCTCTGATTCAAAAACTTATCATAAACCTGTTGTGAAGTACTTGGGCACTACTGCTGAGTTTCCTATTAAAATAGTTTCCTTGTGAAATAAACTTTTGCATTGGATGGCATCAATCTATGAATTCCCAAGTTGACTTTTCTTTGTGCTTCACTTGAGTGCTGCCTTATGTTTTGTTTTCCTAACTGTAGTTGTAAGTAGGGTTCAGTACTGGCTAATGGGAGACTGTGGCCAGTAAAAATAAGTCTAATAAACAGACAAGATCAGTAGCCACACAATGGAACCACCACTCAGGGCGTGCATGGCATGGCCAGCAATGCAAACAGTGGCAAAATAATAACGGAACACAAGAAAATGGGGCACAATACAAGGCAGGCAAAATATGATTTTTGTTGCAAATGATGACCCTAAACCACACAAATACTGCCTTGATAACACCTTTATTATTTAATGCAAGCACAAAATGAGTAACAAATAAAATCTGCAGCTCTGTGATGCAGGTTCGACAAGAAAAACATTGGCCAGCATTACAGCCCCAGGCTCCATGTTGACAGTGATTTGCAGTCAGCATGGAGCTGTGCACATCGGTGTGTGTTTTTACTTTTTCTTTAGGATCCTAACTCAAGGTCGGAGTTAGTTTGAGAAGGGGGTGCAAGTCGTGGAAAGGGGTTACCCGGTCCCAGCGGCACTTCTACGGCGACTTGGTGCTGTTTTCGATATCGACACATGTCACCATAGAAATGTCGCTGTTCAGGGGCCATACCCGCTGGGCTGCTTGAATCTGTGGCAGACGCTGATTGGACTAGGAGGAGCGGGACAAGCATCAGCTGCCATACTATATAGAATACTTTTGTAACAGGAGTAACAAGACAAAATACTTTTGTGATAGTAGTAAGACACTGCAGGTAATGGATTACCTTCAAGAAAGACACACTCTCAGCCGGCCCGCTGGTGCAGCGGTTGGATTTCTGCTTGCAACGCCAGTGACCCGGGTTCAGGAACGAGCCCGGGAAGCTGGAGGTCTGGCCGGGGGGAGAGGGCTTGAGCATCCCAGGGACTGCTCATCCTCTCCAGGGGAAGGGGGGAACCAGAGCTCGGCTCTTGTCTGACCCTGGGTGGAGACCTGAGGTATAACAAGTCCAATGCCTAACAGGGAGGCGATGTGCCAGATGTTGGCGCTCAAGCGCCTTGACGTCAGGGGACACGGCACAGCACAAGAACACCGAAAAAACACATCATGGCCTCCTAGTAGATGGAGCACCAGGCCCCGACCCTCAATGCCCCTACCTGCCCAGAGACAGCATCCCGATGAAAGATAGACATCTAGGGGTGCATGGGCCCCCACCCCGTACCCCGCCTGGAGGGTATAACCACAGCTCCATGGGGGATGGACTGCACTGGTCACCAGGTAGGTAAGCGAGGGCTGAAAAGGCCGTAGGTGACTCCCGAAGAAATGGGGGCTGCGAGGAGGAGGGGAGTAAAAAAAAAAAAAGAAAGACACTCTCCACTCCCTGGAAATAAAGGTCACTTGAATTATTTATCCAAATAACTGTGCGGCAGGTTACAGTCTGGAGCTGTGAATGAGCATAGGGCATCTAGCAGACCTGGGTTTGATTCCTACAACTCTCACTAGCATACTTCATGACTCTGAGCAAATCCCTTAACTTCCCCAGTACTCCTGGGTCATCCCTGAAATCAGGCACTTGTACCCAGTGGGTCAGAATTATGGTTACCAAAGAATTTAAAAAAGATAACCCATCAACTTCTTTTTGGCATAGTCCTCAAGCATGGGAAATTGGTCTGATGTTTACTTCACCTTCCTGGTTATAACCAAACAGAAAGACATGGCAAGGTGAGCTTTGAACTGAGGTACTATAAGTACCCATCCAGCAGCACAGTAAGGCCAGAAATCCCACCTTAAGGGACTTACAGCATCTGGAAGGGTGGTTATCATAGTCTAAAGCCCAACATTGTGCATCTTCTTGCACTTTGTTTAGGTCTCGTATTATATTATTTTCATAAGAGCATATGAGGTACATAAAATATCGAGTAATAATACTTCTGCCATACAAGCATAGTTCATTCATTATCCACAGTTTCACATTACAGTTAGCTTTGCCAAAAATCAGAATACAGTACTCATAATTTTATATTATAAGTTCCATTCTGTATACCAATCAAACAGTTGTCATGTATCTATCTTATTGCACTTATAAAATAGGTAAGAAGACAGCTTAAAAAACATGAAAAGAACAACAAAACTGAAAAAAAAAGGTTTGGATTTAAAAGTCAAATAGTTTTCCACTGAAACCTGTTACTGGGGGGGTGCAGTCATTTGTTTCCTGCAACTGCTTTTTAGGTTCTTCCTTGAGGTGCCTCCTGCTCCCCCTCCACTCTCCTTTGGCATCTGTCCTGCTACAGTATGTCTGTAACAGGTTCCTGCTGCCTGCCCTGTAAAGCGGGCAAGTCTGTGCTCCCACTATGGTGGTCTTTCAGGAGAGAGAGAAGTCGTGTAGCAGGCAGGTAAAATCAGGTGGATGAAAACAACATACAGCAAGCATAGAAACTCAGAAACATAACATTTGTCAGCAGAAAAGTTCAAGGAGGGCCATGCAGTTTGTCTTATTTTACCCTGCCTATCCCAACACCTTCAACCCTATTTGTCCCTCCCACCTCCCATTCCTCTACTTAACATGCCTAAGTGCCTATCTCAGACATACTTGACACTCTCCACTACTTTTGCCCTCACCACTTCTTTTAACAGGAAGTTCCAGGCATCCACCACCCTTTCTGTGAAGAAGTATTTCCTCACATCCCCCCCAGGTTCAATGCCTGCCCCCATATTCTGGTGCTTTTCCTCCTCTGATAGACTGCCCATCTGTACCTTGTTCACCCCTGTGAGGTACTTATAGGTCTCAATTATGTACCCTCTTGCTCTCCTCTCCCGTGAGGGGGCTGGAAGAATGGGTAGCACTGATGGGGGATGGCTGCTGAAGGAGAAGAAAGTATATTAAATAAACAAATGTCAACAGACACCTTTTATGCAGCAATGTCTTCGAAGCTTTACCAAAAATAATACTCTGAAAAGTCCATGACATGTAAACAACTTTTACATCATTCTGAATGAGGCTACTGTTCAAGCAAAGACTTAAAATGCTGTAGACAGTAGCAAATTAAGGTGGCAGTATTTCAACCACTCCCTTGCCAGTTTGCAATCTCCCTACACAAGTAAACATTTATTTTGCTTCTGAGTGGTCACCTATTAATGATGCTTCTGCAGTTCATTTTTATGTTTGTTTATGTGCATGCACAAGAAACATGTTGTGGCAGATTGCAGGAGAAGCAGGCTGTGGAGGTGCGGCACTGTTATGGCCAATGCCGCCACTGCTTTTTGGGTCTTGTCTGTGTAGCACCAATTATGAGCATACTGGCTATGATAGTAGGTTGCAAGCATGCCACCAACTTGAAAGAATTTTGCCACTGTAATCAGAGAGTGCCTCGTCATTGCAGCGTCAGCCTCTCGTTCCATTCTGAATATTTTGCATACAGATGAGAAGCTGACGCTGCTGAGGCAGTCCCTGTTTGTTGCAACAAATAGTATCTTTTGTAGCATCATGTTTTATGGCATGGCACAACATCAGGAGGAGCAACAGGAGGCTGAAGCAGCTTATAACACGGGGCAATAGATAGACACAATTGGTGGAATTCGACCCCGTGACTGTTGGTTAATGACTGTTAACAAACAGTGAAGTTGGGGTGGCATAATCTGTCTGTGGCATGTAACTTGTTCACTGTTAGGAGTAGATGTATGTTATTGCCGCCATTAAAATTGCAGTAAGTGAGAGGCGTAAATTGTAGCCAACCTGCACTCACAACTGTAGTTGTAACTGGATTCAAGCTATGTGTGACAAAGTCACTAGTTTCTGATAGACAAGTATTGGGATTTGTTTGTTCAGTGTAATCTCACTCAGGTTTAACCCACCCACCTGCTCAATAGAACTCAATTCACCCGCACACACTGTCACTCCACTGGCATGCATTTAAATATGTTTCGGACATAGTCGCAGTGTATAGTTTCAAAATACATTCTCCACGTCTTGGTACAGCCCCATGCTGCTGTTGCTGTTAATTACCAGCGTGCTAATATCACCACAATTTACGAGCCCCCCCCTGCATGACCTGTGGGAATGGTGCTTGTAGTTCATGAGCGCGAGCGACTAAATGTGCCTGTGCATGCAGCAGTCTCTATGATGGTCCCGGACTTGGAGTGCTGGGATGCTTGTATTAGGTGGCCCCAAAAGGTTGGTCACCACCTCGCCCAGTGCTCATTGCTTAGGAACCAGAACAACGCAGTACTGGAGCCACACTGTCAGAACAGCAGGGCAAATACATGGGTCTCTTGCCCGTTTCCTCATCTGTTTCTTAACTCAGCATGGCACTCCCAGAATTTCTGTCATCCTGCGGCTGCAGGCTCAATGAACAGCAGAAATCGTTCTGAATGCTCAGCATGCTAAAGTATGTGTGTGCTCCACTGTATTTGTTGCTGCTTTAGTGAGTGTGTTAAAATATATGCCACTGTTCCACTTTTGGTGCTGTTTGGTTTTTTGATGTGCACTTAGGAAACGCATCCCACACAACTGGCTGAATTACTAGTCTCAAATAGCGATGCTACTATATTATATGACAGGTGCTTCTGTTATATATATATATATATAATGACAGTACCATCTCCTTGCCCTTCCACTGTTCTAATTCTGACTGTGATTATTGTGCTATATGTTTTGTTGCCCTACTTCTTGTTCCTCAGATCTCCTGGTGGCAGGATACATAATAAAGTTCCACTGTTGTCATCAAATTGTTATACATTTTGACTTATTTACAAACAGCAGAATTACCTCACTTTGCCCCATGTTATGTAAGCAATAACCCACTCCAGGGTGCATGGTTATTGGGGTTAAATGCACACCTGGGTGCATTGTGAGGCATGTCCCCAATAGCTGTCATGGGTTATTGCTTACGTATAACATAGGTTTCTGAAAATGTGGAACCCCATTGGTCTACTCAGTATGTGTGGCCATGCATTAATCCACAATATCAGCACACTTGATGTGAGTAGTTGTGGTGGCATGATCCCTGCTCACAACCCACACTTGTTTATGGGCCAGCCAGAGCAACAGTCAGTGGCAGCCATTTAATTTCCCTGCTAAGTGTGGCAAGCAAGAAATGTGCAGTACTGTGAATGCTACCGCATGTTTCCAACAACCCATGTTATAAGTTAGAAATGAGTGTCCCAACTGCTACATGAGGTCCCACCTACTGCAGATCTCTTACTTTTGCTAATAGTGTCACCTGTTCCCTGCAAAGTGACTGAGAGAGAGAGAGAGATAGATGTCACAGTCACCTGCCCCATGGATCTTGTACTTTTCTCCTTAGGTTTGTCTCTACCCACCCACTCACCCATGCCACGGACCTCCATGGCCCAAGCCCAAAGTGAAACCAGAGTACACAGGAGCAACATGAATGGCAGGCACTGTGTCAAATATTTCACCCCCCCACTGCACACACACACACACACACACACACACACACACACGGTGTCCAGTGTCAGAGAAGCTTGTCTCTCACTGCGCCCACAGTGTCCTGCTGAGGAATGCTTCCCTCCCAAAGCAAAGAATTCAGAGCCACAGGGCAGTCTGTCCACTCTGACAAAAGTACTTGTGTGGGGTCCTCCCCCGCCACTGTCCAGTCCCCATCTTGCAGTCAGCCACAGTGCTGGACAATGTATGACTGCTAGCCTCGTTGCAGTGAGAGGTGAAGTGGGAGACAGCAAGGCAGTAGCAGGAGAGAGCTCCCCTTTTGCTTGTGTTATCAGGGGTAGAAATGGGCAGAAGACGAGGCACAAATGGTGACCAGGACAGCAGCATGGGAGAGAGCACTTGTGGGTGCACCAGGTATAGGGATCAGGGAGAGAGTGAAAGCAGTCACCAAAACTGACACCTCTGTACCGCTAGAAAGAGGAGTGCAAGGAAGGGCAGTGCAGCAATCTGTCTTCACCACAGAGGCAACGAGCAGTGGGAGGTGTAAGCGAAGCACAGATGCAACAGACAACTGTTTTTCCCCCCCGTGTTGCTGTGTCGTGCCTCATCCAGTGGTCATCGCCATGAATGGAAAGTGTAGCCACTCCACCACCCATGTATTCCAACAGAGGCACCGAGCAATGGGAGGTATAATGGCAGTGGAGCTGGAGCAGGCAAGTGTTCTTTCCACATCTTGGTGTGTCTGTGCGTGATCATCATGTGTCCGGAGCCTGTCAAGGAGATCCGTGCCTACTTGAACCCCCCCTCAGAGCAACAGAGACCACCACAGTGAGGGACATTCAGGTGGTATGCCCATCGAGCTGCTCCTTGTCAGTGATGAGTAGCGCAATAGCAGCAGGGTTGAACACGGGCAGGCATGGTCGGAGGGGAACAAGACAGTGACCAAGGTATACCACAGGGCTTTGGAGAATCAGTTCACTGTGTGTCTGTGCCAAAATTGTATCAGGATATGCAACACTAACATACTAAAATGACAGCAGAATAGGCCCAAAGGACTATCGAGTCTGCTCGAGAATCAGCACCCTGAAGGGGCACCGCAACCATTCTCATGATTTCTCACCCCATCCCCTTCCCCCAGCCAGGGGTTCCACCCCCTGACCGACAGTCCTTCTCTTCACCTCCCTCCTGTGCCTGTGCCTGTGCCTGTCCCAGCCCCTTTTGAACCCCTCCACCATAGACACCTCCACCAGTTCACCAGGCAGTGCATTCCATGTCTCCACTACCCTCTCAGTGAAGTAATGTCTCCCCCTTCTCCTCTAAGTGTTCCTCCCTCCAACCTCCAACAATGCCCCCTAGTGAACCCCCCACCTTCCTCTGAAAAAACCCATGTAAACTAACCTTGTTCAACCCTTTTAAATACTTGAACACCTCGCTCATGTCCCCCCTATCCCTCCTCTCCTCAGCAAGAACAGGTTCAGCTCCTCAAGCCTCTCATCATAAGTCCTGTCCCCCAGACCCCGGATCATCCTGGTTGCCCACCTCTGTACCCTCTCCAGAACTTGAATGTATTTCCTGAGGTGTGGGTGCCAAACCTGCATGCAGTATTCGAGATGCGGCCTAACAAGGCAATTGTACACTGGTAAAATCACCTCCTTACTTCTTGAGGTGATCCCCCTGGCAATACAGCTCGGCATTTTATTTGCCCTGGCAGTGGCCCTCCTACACTGTTCTGAATTATTCATTTTGGCATCCACCAGGACCCCCAAGTTTTTCTTTCCATTTGAGGCCTACAATATGTCCCCCCCCCGGGTGTGTACCTGACCTGGGTTTCCATCTCCCAGGTGAAGCACCCTGCATTTAGCTGTGTTAAACCTCAGCCCCAGGTACATGACCGTCCCCATAGGGCATCCAGGTCCACCTGTAGGTCCACCCTACCCTGCACCCCATACACCACACTGCCCAGCTTGGAGTCATCTGCAAAGAGACTCATTGTACTCTTGATAACCACCCTGATATCAGAGATATAGGCATTAAACAGGAGCGGACCCAGAACTGAGCCCTGTGGGACCCCACTGATGACCTCCTTGGGGGAGGAGACTACCCCCCTACCACCACCTGCTGGGTATGCCCTGATAGCCAGCTACCCACCCACCTGACCATCTGTTCCCCCACCCTACATCCTCCACAGCTTATCCAGCAGGCCTTTGTGGGGGACAGAATCAAATGCCTTGCTGAAGTCCAGAAAGAAGACGTCGACAGGCCTACCCTGGACAAGTGCAGCTGTCACCCATTAGTACTCCACAAGGTTAGTTTGACATGATCTCCCCTGGATGAAGCCATGCTGATGATCATCCAGAGACCCCTGTTCCTCCAGGAACACCCCAGACTCTCCTTTACTAGGGACTCCATCAGCTTACCCACCACTAATGTTAGGCTGGCTGGCATGTAATTACCCCACTCCTCCCTAGTGCCCCCCTTATGGATGGGCACAATATGTGCTTCCATCCAATCCTTTGGCACCCTTCCTGTATGCAAAGAGAAATTAAAAAGGACCACCAGTGGCTCAGCCAGGACATCAGCCAATTCCCAGAGCACTCTCGGGTGGATTCCATCAGGACCCTGGGATTTGTCCTTCCTTAGTGTCCGGAGGGCCTCCCACACCCTAACAACAGGCATCTCCCCATCTATGCTACCAAACCCCTCCTCCAGTCCTGCGTCCCCCCCATGTGAGTTAGTTTACTCCTCCTCCCCTGTGACTAGAGGTACCCCCGCTCATGAGGGTCCTGTCCCATCCATCCTCTGTGCCCCTGCATCCTGTGACTCCCTCACCACCCCTTTTGTGAAAACAGATGCAAACTATTCATTGAGCACCTCTGCCTGATCCCCCACCTTCTCTGCCCACCCCCGCCCTGTAGCCAGTCTGCCTTCTTACTATCCTCCTCTCCCCAATGTACCAAAAGAAACTTTTTTCCCCCCTTCCTGATCCCTTGTGCCAATTTCTTTGCCATTACTGCCTTGGTCCCCTTCACCACCCTAGTAACCTGTGTGGATGTGAGAATACACTCATCCTATCTAAAACCCCTTGTGATCTCTTGAACCTACAGTAGGCTGCCCTCTTTTCTCTCACCACTTCCTCCACCTCCCTGGTCCACCAGCATGGCCTCCTAGATCTACCTCCCTTGTGTTGCACACTTACACAGGCCGTGGTTGCCTCCTGTAGTCCTCTCCTGATGATTTTCCACTTACTGTCTACATCCATTCACTGTTGAATCCCAGCCAAGTGGTCCCTGAATATGTGACCCATGCTCACAAAGTCTGCCCCTCTAAAATCAACCAGTCGAATTTTTGTATGATCCCTCCCCCTTCCCAGGTGTAGAGCAAACCAGACCATGTCATGGTCATTTCCAGCCAATGGATCTCCCACCACAAGCTCCTGAACTAGGTTACCGTCAGCCAGAACAACATCTAGGATGTGGCACTCTGTGTCAGGTCAATGACCTGTTGCACAAGGAAAGCCTCTTGAAAGGCATCCAACAGCTTCTGCTTCCTAGCAAACAGGGATGTCATGGTCCCCCAGTCAGTCACTGGCATGTTTAGGTCCCCTAACATCACCATCCCTTCCCCTTCTGCACCGCAATGGTCCTTAAGGTTAGTTAGCAGATGATCCTCCAGCTCATCAGCCAGCCCTGGGGGTCGATAGACCACCCACATATTGACCACCCTGCCCCCCCGGGTTCTCATGGTGGCCCACAAGGTCTCCACACTGTCATCCAATTTCTCTACTTTGCATAATTGTATGCCATCCTGGACAAACAACGACTCTGCCCCCCCCCACCCACCGCTCTATC
Organism: Neoceratodus forsteri; assembly: GCA_016271365.2. Classification (NCBI taxonomy): domain Eukaryota; kingdom Metazoa; phylum Chordata; order Ceratodontiformes; family Ceratodontidae; genus Neoceratodus; species Neoceratodus forsteri. Next base: position 601,427,561 of record CM028130.1, on the reverse strand, counting down.
ATTTCTAAGTCCAGTATACCCGATGAGGTTAAGGTCCCAGTCATGCCCGGGTGTGACCCATGTTTCAGTGAGAGCTGCCACATCCACTTGCCCCTCCACCAGCATAGCCTGGAGCTTCGGCATCTTGTTGCCCAAGCTCCTGGCATTCATCAAGACTACCCTCCAAACCCCACCCTTGTCCTCATTCTCCACCCCACAGACTACATTCCTCTGTGCCCATGATGACCCAGGTCCACATCTCATTGCCCCACTATGGGGATCGCAAGGGTCTGCCTCCATCCCCTCCCTCCTCCTTCACAAGTTTAAACCCTGTCTGCCCTGTATGAAATTTGTCAGTTTTTGTTTTAGAATCTCCTTCCCTCTCTGACTGAGGTGAAGCCTATCCCTTGCATAGAATCCCTTGTCTTCTTAGGTTGCCCCGTAATCCCCCACTACCCCATATCCTTGAACTTCCTCAGCCACTCGTTCACCTCCAGAACTGTGTATTTCTGTAGTTGTCTGTGTCACAGATGTTGACTATGGAGGAGGCTTGTGACCACAGTGCACAGTATGCTAGTTTTTGCCATTGTCAACAGCTACAGTCAATCAGACATGTACATGGCAGTAGGCATCCACAGACAGAGGTAGGAAAAGACAAACACAGGGAAAGGACAGTAGGTAGGCAACATGTGTAGCAGCACTTCTGGTATTGGATGTATTGTTGGGGTGTGGGGGAGCAGCACAGTAAGAGGTGCAGCAAGTGAAGGTCAGCATGTTCTGCACAACAAATGTCACAAATGCTGTCAATATTGTATGTGTGACATTTGTATGTGCATATCAGTAGAGAGAAATGCAATCTATGTTGGGGACTATTTTGCAGGGTGGCCAGATACAGTCCCTTTTCTGCTCTTGTGACAGTCACAAAAGGCATTTATGTGCCTCTTTTCATACTTTTCAGACATAACCCATGTTATAAGTGCAATAACTCACTCCAGGCTGTGCTGTTATAGGGGATTAATGCACACCCGGGTGCTGTGAGGACACTTGGCCTGCGACCTCATGCCTCACAACTCACCTGGCTGTGCGTTAATCCCCAATAACACCACACCCTGTCATAGGTTATTGCTTACTTACTACACAGCAACTGACTACTTAGAGCAGAGTGGAGCAGGAAGATAACATTCAAAGGCGCCATGGGGCAGAGCCACACAGTGACTCCGTTCAAGCGGGGGGCAGATGAACACCATACCAGCAAGTCACTGCTCAACAGTACAAAGGTAGAAAAGAAGGAAAGCGGTAGAACTAGCAACTTCACGATGCTGCCACTTTGCCCCACCCTGTTCAGAGTGACAGGCATTGGGGTGTCTGGCTTAGGGTCGTCAGCCATAATGCTCATGCCATTATACCCCCACCTCTACCATGCAGCCACTGACAGGCATCAAGGTCTGCCTTGGGGTCTTCAGCCCTAATGTTCACCCCATTCTCCTATACTGCACCTGTCTCAGCTTTATTTCTTATGGAATGGGGTAAGTATAACGGCCAAAGACACACCATGACACTTGTTAGTGTCTGTAGGGTGGGGCAAGGTGGAATGGCATGATTGTTATGGTAGATGATCCAAAGGCACACCCCAACGCCTGTTAGTCTTTGTAGGGTGGGGTGGGGGTTGGCACTGGTGCAATACTTCACTTCCATTCCTATTTTGCATCTCTCTAACTCCTGCAGTAACAATGTCAATACCAGCAAGTAAACATTCAGCATTGATAAATGGTAGTGTTCTCACAATCCATTACTGTTGACCAATCAGGACGCAATGATTTACCAACCCATTTTATAATACAGTACATGACCTGACCTACAGGTGTCACCCCGATGTTGTGGTTAGGCTGATTTAAATCTCAGCTGATCTTTGATAACTAAAATCCCCTCATGTCTCAACAGATCTTTGGTAATGTAGAACCCCTGTTTGAAGCATTAGAAGAAGAAGAAGGAATGGGAGTTAAGACGAAGAAGAATCTATTGGTAGGCAAATACCTTATTTTGAATATCCGGCCAAATATTCTAATTAGGATGCCCAATTATTTGGTTATTTGTGCTTTGTTATTCATTATTTGGCTACTGGAGCAGTGTGTGAGACTTTGACATCACCTGTGACTTCCTGTCTAATCGAAGGCCGCTTTGGAAGCTCAGTGAAGCCTGCCTATGGCAGCCAGCACTTGCAGAAGCTGTAAGGAAGTGAAATAGACATATTTTCAGTAAGCTCTGCTCTACAAACCAAACTCTTTGGAAAAGCTTGTTAAAAGTTCCAAATATCCACTGATTTTGATGGTTTAATTGCACTTACTAAGTGCCAAGCTAGAGTTTAATACGTAGGGTGGGCTTTTTCAGACATTCAGCAGCAGCATAAAGCAGTGCTGTTTATGTTTGCTTATGCATATGTGTAAAGTGAACATGTTGTGGTTACTCAGGAGACTAGCAGCTGCTGCAGTGTGTCACTGTTGTAGCCAATGCACCTCAGCTTCAGGAGGCTCACCACTGACAATCCAAGGAGGAGCAGGCTGATGGTGACTGTGTTCAGCCTGACTGATGGGCAGAAACTTTATATAGTTGAAAGGAGGCAGCCACACCTATCAGAGCGCAGCTGCCTCCTTTCATCTATAAGATGCTGCCCAGTAGCCAGCTGAGTGGTATCATTACCAGCCTGCTCCTGGTCCTCATTATCCCCCCTCCCTTCTTTTGGTAAACTGTAAAACTTCCCACCCACTGCTGCCATTTATCCTTTCCACCTCTCAGAGCCCATGTCCAACTGTCTCCCCACTAGTGAACAAACAGTCCTATCCACTGCTACCGTTCATCCCTTCCCCCTCCCAAGTGTGTTCCATGTGCCCCTGTCTGAGTCATCTCCCCACCAGTAAACAAACAGTCCCACTCACTGCTGTCATTCACCTCCTCTCACCTCCCGACTGTGTTCCAGGTGTCCCTTTTGCACCGTCTCCCTGTCTGTGAACAAACAGTTCTGCCCATTGCTGATATTCATCCCTTCCACCTCCTGAATGTATTATTGGTGCCCTATCTGAGTCATCTCCCTTCTGGTGAAGAAACAGCTCACACATTGCTGGCACTCATCCCGTACACCTCCTGAGTGTGTTTCTGGTGCCCTCATCCAAACCATCTCCCTGAAAATAGTCCCTGTCACTACTGCTGTTCATCCTTCCCACCTCCTGAATGTGTTTTCCACTACCCCATCTGAACCATCTACCCACTGGTGAACAAACATAAAATACCAGTCTGCTACAGGCACCCTTTCTACACAGCTGCAGTGTCGGCAGAATGGCACACTCAAGACTGAGAAGCATGGGCAGGCTGGGCACCCACCAGGCAGTGAAGTGGTCATTGTAGGCTATACAGAAAAGCATTGGTGGGTAGCTGAGTGAACAATACATGGCCAGTGAAGGCTGTACAGAAAAGCACCAATGGGTGGCTGAGTGAGCAACATGACTAATGTTGAGAATGGCTTACTCTTGCTCACCCGACTCATCATCTAACTTACACCGGCTACATCTAAGAGGTGAAGATAAAGGGTGATCCCTTCCAGGACAGGTGTCAGATGATCGATGGAATCACTAGCATCACTCGCCCTGTGCTCAGGCAGCAGCTAAGTCCTGACTCCTACCCAAAAATACCCACTCACACTTCCAATAATGCTGGCTGGCTGCTGTCCTCCCTGTAGTCTCTCCAACCATTTCCTTGGGGTCGGGGTTAGGCTGGAGCAGCGGGACAGGGTGGGGGATGATTATTACTATAAGAAAGGTCAGATGGTGGGTTGAGGTTTGCTGGTCAGGGATTAGGTCAGAGATCATGATAGGTGGTTGGGGGGTTAGAAGGAACCACTGACTGTCACTGTATCAAAGATAAAATCTGACAGTCCAGGATCCGCACTTGGGAGAGGGAGACGAGACAGTGGAGTGCTGTGTTGCTGCTGCTGACTGACTACAAGTGAGTGCAAAAAGCTGATGATGCAGTCTAGAGTCAGTAATAGTTGTTTCTGATATGTACGTGTGTGTGCGTGTTGTATATAATAAAAGAAATCTTGCTGCAGGCTGCTTGCAGTTCAGTTCATGGTGTTCTTATCTCTGCACTTCAAGAAGTTAGACAGTCTGAACTTGTCTGTGGCTGTGGCCTTTCCTTTGCCTTTCTTTGGTATTTGTTCACTTGGTGGGTACAGTAATGAGTGGTAAGGTTTAATGAAGTTGGTAGACAACTGTCTATGTGTGTGGAGTGGTGAGTCAGTCGGTGAATTGGGGAAACAGTAGACACACCTTTTGGGAGTCTCTAGTGGCTGCTTACCCTGGCCTACCAAGACTACTACTAGAAGCCTACAGAGTGACATAGATTTCAATATTTCTGAATCCCTTCTTCAGATAGATTAATCAATAATAATCCTCATCCTCCATTTTGGGCATTGAGTCTGAGGTATGGGTCAATGGTCCCCTTGGACTACTTACTTTAACTCATTGACTACTCTAACCAATGAAACATTTTGCTACTGCCTGCCTGGACCTGGAGATTTGGAGATCATTTTGAATGGAGGGGACAAAAGTTAAAATTAAGATTAAAACAAAAAAAAAACTCTAGAAGTGTTGCTTAGCTTAGCTTGTGGCCTCCACAGTGTTCATGTAGTTCTTATTTTAATGTTCTTTGGGGTGGTGTTGTCAATTGGAAAGCTGGATGGGACAAATAAAAAATAAATGATAAAAATATGGGAATGGCCCTGAAGTGGGTCCAACTAAGGGCAATACATGGGAAGTGAGGAAGTGTGAAAAGAAAAACAGCACTCCAGGCGACAGTAGTGTATACAGTTTCCAAATGGTTTGTGCTAGCAAGCAGGTGGAATCAGACCAGTATGCACTACAAAAGGGGCAGCAAACCCCTGAACTCAGCAGAACCAAAAATAAGTAGTGGTACACAGACTGCAGACTTGATTAAAAGTGCAAACCAAGTGATTTATTACACCACATAGATGCTCAGCATGTAAGGCAGTATAAGACACAATACTACATGTCCCAATTGTACAAAGTAGGCAAGTTGATATGGCTGCAGCTCAACAACAGCAAAAAGCAGGGTGAGAGAGTGACCCAGCGCTTCGACTCCTAACCAGAGTTTTCCTCAGGAAACCCCCCTGGTTCCATCAGTAGCGTATGCAGTCTTTACTGGTGCAATTGCAATACCTGCAGAATTCATAGTTGCATTACAAACAAGGTAATAAAATCACACAGAGGCTCCCACACACAACAAGCTTTGGTCAGAGCTGATATGGCTGTGGAGAACATTTATGAGTGGCAAGAGTGGGGAAAACAATATGTGGTGCTTTTGCTGCACCAGAGTCAGCAGGAAGTAATACTGCAGCAATTACAGTACTGCACATGCGTGATACTCGCACATGTGAAGTTTGCCCTGTAGTCAGCCCTGCACAACATGGCGATGCTGACATAACTATGTATGCACAATAGTCATGCATGCGCAGTTTAAACCAACCTCACCATGTTGCACATGGTGGCCATCAGTATTGCAGTTGCAGAACAGAAAAGTAGTGCGCCGGGAAGTGGGTATGTTTATACGGCCTGTGGAGGGGAAGGGCTGCATAAACAGAATCACTGGAAACTATGTCGGAGCACTGTGGCAGCACATCAGACAGCGGTCTGGTTACATGCTTCCACAGTGCTGTTATACAAATCAGATAATGGCATAGCATCCATGGAACTTGGCCCGTGCAGCCATACAAATCAGACTCAGGAGGAGTCTATTAACAAACAAGAGATCTGGTCTGGGACTTGCTCGTCATTACAGTCACTGTCTCATTCTTTTCTAAGCACTAATTTCTGGTAAATGTGCCTTAACCATATTGATCCCAGTGCTGGTAGACTTCTTCTGGTTTTCCCCAGATTGTATTAGGTGGGGGTAGTAGCAGTCTTGAAGTGGTAACTGCCGGTGGTGGCATTCTCTGGAAAAAAGTGGTCCCCATGCTTGTCTGCTCATTTTAGAAATGATGCCTTTCCTTGTTTTTGCTGTAAAGAAACTGACCCCTTTAACACAAAAATAAGGAGTCAGCTATGGCGTCCACCCCCCACCCCTTTTGCTTCAAGTGAGGAACATCATTATGGGTTTGCATCAGATGTACAGTGGCAGCCATAGATGCAAAATATTATTCAACAGTAATCAACCGTATGTAAAAGCTCTTTTTTGGGGGGAATGAGTGCCTTCTTAATGTTGTCAATACCACTCCACCCATGTGTACTCTGCCCCTGGATTTCTGTACCCCAAGTGCATTATTTTACATTTTTGTGTTCAGGACAAAAATGCCTTTCAAATGAGGGTAGTCACAATCTAAATTCTCTATAGTTTTTTATGTTTCCTGCACGTGTGCAATAAACATCTTGTGGTAGAATGACATTTCAGAGGTGTGTCAGGGATGAGTCCAATGCACAGCAATCTACAGTGGGCTTGTCCCTGGCAGACCAATGAGCATGCAACCAAACTGTGACACTAGTCACAGTTTCACATCTGGAATCAGTTCTCTAGTTGAAAGAAATAAAGTGCTGGAATGAGAGTGCTTCATTCCTTTCATTCATGCCCGTACTGATCTTACTGCTTGTCTCCCCACCCATGCTGCAGATGTCTGGGTACCCAGCCATACGCTGCATCCCCCACTGTCTGTTCCATAAGCAGTAAACAGTTCTAGCAGTAAAGAATAAGTAAATATTATTTATCCTTCCCCAGACAGAAGCCCACGTTTAATTTGTTTGTGTCTCTGTGTGAATGACAGTGCGTGTTCTTGTCCCTGGGCTCCCCTCTCTCCAGTGCTTCATGTGTGCCACAATGACCAGCCTGAGCACTGCTCTCTGTGATGGCACCCACTGACCCACCCATGGATCTCCTAGTGTCCATGTTGCCTCAGTGTGCCCCCCTCACCCCGCCACACAATACAAGGAGCAAGAGTGCTGAGAAGTGAGGCAGCATTGCCTGCAGAGCTGTAGCTTAACCCTGGATGGTGGAGAGAGGACGACATGGGCTGCAGGGACAGACACTGAGAAGGAGAGTTAGCAGCGCCCCTCCCCCCCCGAAAGAGAGCACAGGATCCAAAGAGATGGTGAGTGGCACCAGTGTCTGGTACAGAGCAGAGAGAGAGCCCCCAAACAGTGACAGCAACATGCTGGGATGTGGCAAATAAGCAGAATGAGAGTGATCACCAGGTGACAGGCTATCACTATTGCAGCATCACCTTGGCAGTGTGAAATTGGGGGCAGTGCAATGTAGTGACCATAACCACGATGACCAGTACCTGAACAAACATTCCTTTCAATGTGTGGCCTATCCCCTAGCAGTGTCTACTCCCTCCCCCCATCCCCCCTTCCACCCCCCGAGAGAGACACAGCAACAGCAAGAGCCTCTTCCAGTGCAGCATATATGTGCAGGTCCAATCTGTTACAGTCAGAGACGGTGTCAACACCTCCCCCTCCCCAAAAAGAGAAGTGGAGTACAGTGTGCACCCGAGCTCAGTTGTCATCTATTTTATTTCCGCTCACTCTTCTGGCACCTTGCTGTCAGAATGACTGTCTGTCTTTCTGAAGATCAGTGGCAGCAGACAGCACACACAGAGAGGCAGAGAAAGTGGCAGCAAGAGTGCCATGACCAGGACAGAGAGCAGTACTGCAGAATTTTCCTTTCACCGTGGGGGAGTATACGTTAGAGAGAGATAGAGAGTGAGAGACCAGAAGAGACAAAGGCCCAGATATTCAAACTGCGCCCAAAAAGTGTGCAATAGCAGGAGCAAGTGCAAGTCCATTGCACCCATGTGCAAGAGGTGTGATATTCAAAAACTGAGCCAGCCAAGATGCGCCTACAGCTGACAACTGAATATCGCACCACCTGCACCATAGCGCAACTAGGGAGGGGCAGCTGAGCAGATCTGATGCGCCATAGCGCAACAAGGGATGTTCAGCTGAGCAGTCCAGAGGTGCCATAGCATAACCAGGGATGCCCCCAGCAGCAGGGCAGCAATGCAACCGCACAACCAGGGATGCAGGGGCCCACCACCCATGCCACAGATGGGCAGAGGAAGACACAGCAGAACAGACATTGTTCCCCCCACACCCCATGCACTGCACAACTGGGGGAGGGCTGGAATAACCATTGGCCCATGGAGACAAGCAACCAACCCACAGCTGGGCCATGGTGCCCCATCACACCCCCTGGCAAGCTGTGACTGGCACACAAGGAGGGCCGACCACCCAGTGCCACACCATCCTACCAATGCAGAGCACACCCTACACCGTGACCCCCAGACACCCTGCCCAGGAGCAGCATCCACCACTGCAGGATACCCCATGCATGCCACCACCCCCACTGTGACAATGCAACCCTGTGCATCACAGAACCATGCAAGGCAGCCCCACCATGAGCACCCATCAGTGGGTGGCAGCACACAGCGATGCAACAACGGCAGACACAGTGCCACCATGCACAGTCCCTCCGAGGTACAGCTGAGAGACCGACCATGCATCGGCACACGAGGTACCCCCCACATGACAGGGCATGCCCCGGACCCCACCACCAGTGCTACAGCACCCTGCACACCCTCCCAAGGACACACCCTGACCCAGCACTGGCCACAACAGCCAGCGCGGACACCCACAGTGGTGCGTGGAAGCATGCATCACACTGGATGCAACACAGTGCATGGACAAACACCCACCCATACCCAAGGGCACAACAACACAGAGACGCAGTAACGGGGCAGCCAAGCCCCCAGCATGGGCCCATGGAAACCGTGTACACATGGCCAGTAGTCCTCTATGGCACAGGAGTGCCAGCCACCCTGCGCAGGCACTGTGGACCTGTATGCCACCAGCATTTGCCCAGAGCACAAGTCACAGACAGTGGTGCGCATCCCCTGCAACACACACAAGTCACAGCATGGAGGTGGGACAACAACCGCGGAGGCCACAGTGTCACCCGAGGCAGACATGCACCACACCAGTGACAGGAGGCAACCCAGCATTGTGACGGGTACAGTGGCTGCCCTGCATGGACAGCCACCACTGACATGCCAGCAGACCATGCAGGTCACAGACATGCAAGGGTGTCAGCTGCACAGGCCATGGACGGGCTGACAGGTGTGCCATGGACACAGAGCATGCACCATGGATCACTGCACACAGTCATCCAGTGCACAGGGAACAACACACACACCACAGACACTGACTGATAGCTACTTCCACACCACAGTCACTTCCCCACGGACACACACACACATACCCATGACTGCACCACCCCTGACGCCATGCACACCACTGCAGCTGAGCACCTATAGCCCGCTGCAAATCAGAGACCACCACAGTATTCATATCAAAAGATTTGCAATCAAAAATATCGAAGATAACTATTTACAAAACTATTTAGAAATATGTTGGGGGAGGGCCACAAACAAGGTGGGGGTGGGTAAGGGGCAGGGATGAACAAATGGGACAGGAAAGGAGGGGTGTGAGGGTGGGTCCAGGGGGATAGGGGAAATCAGGGGCATAGGGATGGTCACTGGGAGCCCTGCTCCCCACTCTGGCTGCTCCGCCTCCTGCGTCTCCTCCGGACCCCAAGCCGGTCAATCCTTTGCAGGGTGTCCAAGGATGCCCGTGCCACATTTAGGATCTCCTGCAGTGCCTCCCATATATCCTGCAGCTGGCGGACACCTAGGACAAGGGAGTACAGTCAATTAGTGTGAATGCACAACCCTATATAGCCCACCCACTGTGCATGGCATACGGCCGTGGGTCATGCCTTTGTGATGGTGTGTGACCACCCACAGTGATCACGTCCACAAGACCTGCCCACCCAGGCGCATACAGCCATGCGGACCGCTGCACACACCCACCGGCCAAGTCCTGCACAGCACCACCGTGGCTGCTTAGTGACATGGCTATGTGGTGCGAAGGCAGTGGCACAGCCATGTACCCTGTGCATGCATGGACCACCATCGATGCACTCCCAGACATGCATTGTCACTGGACAGTGCTGACTGTAACAAGTTTTGTGCATGAGAGTGGTGTCAATGGATGGTGGCCATGCCCCGCTGCCCACCCTTTTACACAGCATGCAATAGTAATCATAGAGGTATGGCACTCACCATCATCAGGCCGGTCCCTCTGGTGCTGTGGACCGTCGCCCCTCCTACTGGCCCTGTCCTCCTGCTGGCGCCTCTGCTCCCTGGCCAGATGCCTCTCTTCTGGCCCTGTGGTGCAAACATGGAGAGAGGAACATCAGTACAATCCTGTAGCAAAGTCCTCCTGCCCCCATGTGTGTGTGCAATCCCACCCAGCCAGACCCACCCACCCCACACCCTGATAACACCACCACAGCCAACACCGGCTGCACCCCTGGTGTGTGTCCATGTGTGTTTGTGGGTTGTGCCTTAGCCACTGGTGGTTGCACATGGCCCCATGACTTACCTGGGTTGGCTGAAGTGCTCTTCCATGATGGTGTCCCAGTGCAGCTGTGCCAGCCAGAGCAGTCGGAGGTCCTGTCGCCCAAGGGGAGGCTGCCCATCACCATTGTCACTGGCGTCCTCATCGTCCCCATCGCTGTCCCCCTCTTCGACCTGTACGGCTATCCCACATTCGTTGGCCATGTTGTGCAGGATACAACAAGCCAGGAATAGCCCATAGGCCTTTGAGGGGCTGTACTGTAGGGCACCGCCGGAGGTGTCCAGGCAACGGAAACGTGACTTCAGCATCCTGAACACCCGCTCGATGACATTAAGTGTGGTGGCGTGTGCCTCATTGTAGTGTTGCTGCGATGGGGTCACGGGCCACTGATAGGGTGTGAGCAGGCAGGGACGGAGTGGGTATCCACTGTTACCTGTGTGTAGAGGGTGAAGGTTAGTTTGGTGATCAGCATCGCCCTGCCCTGGGCCATGTAGGCCACTACCCATGTCACCTCTGACCATGCCCCCCCAGGCCCTATGATTGTCCATGTGGTTTGCATACTCACCCACTAGGTGGCCAGTGGGGATATCCCCACTCTTGAATCTGTGGCACAGTGCTGACTGGTGCCAGATGAAGGCATCATGTGCTGCCCCAGGGTGCGTGGCACAGACATTGATTATGCGCCCCCTGGCATTGCACACCACCTGGCAGTTGATGCTGGCATAGCCCTTGTGATTTATATATGCAGCCCCCTCGGGGCCAGGTGGTGTGAGGATGGCCACATGGGTGCAGTCTATTGCCCCTAGCATGCCAGGCATATGTGCTACCCTATGGAACTCCTGTATGTTTGCTGTGCACTCCGCCGGTGTGCTGGGGAAATGGATGTACTCTACAGCATGTGGCAGCAGTGCTCTGAGGAATTGGGTGAGGTGGCATGACGTGGCCGACTGGGTTATGCCTGTGGTGTCCCCAGCTGGTCTCTGGAAGGTACCCGTGGTGAGCAAGCACATGCAAGCTGTCACTTTCATCTCCACTGACAGGGCATGGCTCCGTCGTGTGGGTGCCTGTCTCATATCACTGCACAGCTCACAGAGCCGCCTCAGAATTGCCCGATTCAGGCGGTACCAGCCCACAATCTCAGTATCAGTGTACAGTTCGAAGCTAGTGCGGGCTCGGTACTGCCTGTTGGGGGCAAATCGCCCACGGGCCTTTCCATGGCCACGCCCCCCTGCTGCCCGCCTTCTCACCCCCCTCATTACTGCCTCCATCTGGATGGTGGCACTGGCCATGTCCCTGGCTTGTGTTCACCCCCCCCGGCAGCTGTTTCTCTAGTCCCCCCACTGTCCTGGCTGCTACTTCCCCTGCACCGGGAACACCTGCCTGTGCTGGCCTCACTGTTGTGTGGCGTACTTCCCCCTTCTACACTGTGGCTGCCCACACCTTTCCCTGAGCCTGTTGATTCCAGGTGCCCTTTCCTGGCCTGCCCTGTGTGTCCCTACTGCCCAGTGTGTCCTGCTAGACTTCAGCCTCATGTGCCTTCCCTGTAGCGTTCTTGCGCCTCTCCCTTGCTCCCTTTTATTTTGGCTCATTTCCGCTGTGGTGCAACTTCCACTTGCTCCACTATTGTGCATGGCGCATGTTGTTGAATATCGCACTGCGCCATTTATGCATGGTTCCTCCCCCTTCAGTTGCGCATGCATTCATTATCATTGTGCTGTTGCTCAGCGTGATTTGGGGGGGCGCAACTGCTTCCTGCTGAATATCGCAGAATGGCGCAGTTTCGGACTTGCGCAGGTGCAACCCTATTGCGCATGTCTCAACTCTTTTGAATATCTGGGCCAAAGTGTAAAACAGACTTGGTGCATCTATTCCACCACTGCACAAAAGGAGCACCCAGACAGAGCCAGAGACAGATATGTGGATCACATATCTGCCCCTTCACACTGACTAGCACAGTGTAGGGTGGGCACTGGATGGGCACCCCTGAGCAGTTGCTGCCCCCTACACCTCCAGCTCACATCAGCACATATGGAACAATCTGCAGTAGCCACAGACTGATGTAGATTACTCATCTTCCGCTCTTCACCCATCCCACTCCACACAAATTGACACAATTGAAAGGCTTGCCTGTAATTCAGTGGCCGAGCAGCCAGCCACGCCCACTTCCTGAGCTATATAAGCAGTTCCTCTCAGCCTCACTGTGAAGCATTTTATCTTTGTAGCTGGAGGCTAGGTTGGCTTGTCTTCTGAGCTGGCTGGGGCCTAAACACCCTCCCCCCCTGCCTGCTGTTTCTGTGTGTCTCTGCTGGACTTCAGTGTTTGTTTTCCTGTTTCTGGTTTGTATCTTTCCTGTGGCTGTATGCTTCCCTGTGTTTTGTTTCTTGTTTTTTTTTGGGCCTTCTCTGTTTTGCTGTGTTTTGGTTTCCTCTTTTGGGGGGGCTTTTATTTGTAAAATTCCTAGCATATTGCTACTACATAGCTCATTCTGCTTGCTTTCAGTTACAACTCTCAATTTACTGCATTGCAACTGCAAACCTACTCAGAGCTCATGCTACTACTTTCAGTTACCTACAACTTCAGCCACTGCTGCTGACTGTTTACTTTAATTGCTATTGTACCCAGTGCCTGTGTTTTAACACTACTCATTTAACTAGTGCTGTACAGGCCCACTTGCTTCCTGCTGCTGCATTGTTTACACCCATTCCTATTCTACCTTGTTTACTCTGAGGTTAGCTGAAGCTCCTGCTGAGGTGATTAGACTAGCTTTTATATCTGCATGTGGTTCTCGGCCTTTCATCGCTTCCTTGTTTGTCCTACAATGGGGACTGGGAGGTGTTTGGGGGGTCGTGACCTATGTGGTTAATTAATTTTGTTCTAAATCCTGTCTTCACCGCTGAAAATCCTCAGTTTGTCATCTTGATTTGGCTATTCATGTCTGGCTGGCTTGCCCCTAACTCAGTGCTGTTTACTTGCTATACAGTTGTTATGCAGGTCCACCTATTACTACTATTGCTTACTGATCTATCAGGTCCCCACTTGCTTATGCAACGGTTGCTCCTTGCTTACGCAAACCATTGCTTTATGCCTAGTGCCATCCACTTGGCTTCGCCTGGGATTCTACTGCTCTCAATCTGCATCCAACCTTGCAATATCTCAGCACTCAATGCTCCTTATGATCTCAGCACACTGTGCTCATTCAGCTCACCAGCTTTACAGCTCTCAATCAATTCTGGGGCATGCCAGCCATTCTAATCTGGTGTAGGTTCCTGCAGCCTATGGTCTCTCTCTGCATTTAGTCCGCATCATCGAGCGCGTCCAACTTGGGGCGGGATCCTTCTCACCTGGCCCATAGCTGGAAATGTCCTCGCCCCGGGCTTGGCTTTAGCTGCATGCTACGTGACAGCAGCTCCTAGTGTAGAATTTAAGACTAGAAGTGAAGGGTGGTTACGATGTTCTCCTTTGGCTCTAGTGTTCCACTATAACGATTGGCCATTGACTTTAATGGTTTCCCTAGCAAGGCACCTTTCTCCGCATTCTTCCGACGACTGCCTCTGGTTCAACTGGGTTGATTTAGGGCAGGTAGGCCAGGTGAGTGCCTCAGCAGTTGTTGCTCTCTTCCTGCGCCTTGGATGCTCATATTGTTGCAGAGTTTTCTTACAACCTTCCAAGATGTTCCCACTAGAGGGTTTGAGTGAGAGCCTTCCTCCAAATTGGAATATTTTCCACCTCCCTTTAATTGGGTTTTCCAAATTGCAGCCGCAGAGCTGTCACTAAATACATTTTCCCAAGCCTGGAGGGAAGGTGACCTAGGCCTTGGATCCCCAGAGATTTCCTCCTCATAGGGCTTTTTTTCTCTCCTCCATTGCCTCAGGTCATAAAACACTTAGCATAGTTTTCCCCTAGTTTCCTTAGGTAGGTTCCATTGTTGGATGGAGGTGGATATCCTGCCGTTCCCTCTCTCCTTAGGGGATCCCCTTCTCTCAATGCAAGCCATCACTATTCTTCTCTTCTACTATGTTCCAGTTACTGCTTCTATGTCACTGTTACTGCTTGGTCATACGCATCATGTTGTCTCCTTTGGGGATGATGCTACATTTTTGGGGAGGATTCCTAAGGTACCTTTAGCCATGGGAACCATCCCGTGGCACCTCTAGGGGCAGAAACCTCTCTGAGAGTTCCTTGCTTCGTACCCTTACAGGGTGTAATTCCTCTGGAATAGAGTGCGAATGGCCACAACCAAAACTAACAGTTACACAAGCATAACACCATACTGGCTGCATAGGTCAGTGAATTAAAAGGCTTGCCTGTAATTCAGTGGCCAAGCAGCCAGCCACTTCCTGAGCTATATAAGCAGTTCCTCTCAGCCTCACTGTGAAACATTGTGTCTTTGCCCCCACCATCCTCCCCTCCTCCTCCTCCAGCGGCATCGCTTTCCTTAGGGGGATTCCTAAGGTACCTTTAGCCATGGGAACTGTCCCATGGCACCTCTAGGGGCAGAACCTTCTCCGAGAGTTCCTTGCTTCGTACCCCTACAGGGTAGTAATTCCTCTGGAATAGACAGTGCGAATGGCCACAACCAAAACTAACACAGTTACACAAGCATAACACTATACTGGCTGCATAGGTCAGTGAATGACAAGGTGACCTCCAGGTGGGCAGTCCAAGGTAAATAATGGACTGTGGCCTGGCAGATGTTGGTGACTTGTGCCCCCTCCACAACAGTCCCATCACTGCACATTGGCTGCCCCAGCCAGAGACAGAAAAGAGAGCTGCACATTTACCATGCCACATCTGTTTCTATCTAGTTTGGTGGGACTCAGATGGGTGTAAATGGGGTTGCAGTCCAGATCCATTGGATGACCTTAGGTCATTGTCACCCAACACATCTTTCCACATTTCTGCACATGGGAAGCATTTTCTCCTTCCATTCCACCTCCTGCACGTCAGGAGCACTGCGCAGGAGCCAATGACAGATGTAGCTCACACATCTCTCTATCTTCACTCTTCCGAGTTCCATGAAAGCTGGAACTGGCATTGGATGAGCTCCAGGCAGGTGGCTTTGGCAGAATGATGCTTGATGCCCCTTGCCCCTTCCCCCATCCCACCTCCACACAAGGGTAGCACCCTGCAGCAGCCAGGGATAGAGATACAAGTTGCTCATTTGCCCCTTGATACCTGTCCCTGCTCCACCAGAGCTAACATGAAGGTTGGAGTGTGATTTTGGGTGGCTGGCACTTCCACACCCTATGCCAGACCTCTACACTTGCAGAATACTCTGCTTTAGCTAGAGGCTCTCCCACCTAATGTGGTCTACCGAAGGAGAGCACTCGGAGGTACTGAGATATAAAAAAATGGATTTTAACAAAAAGAGCTGCACTCAAGTAAGGGGGTCTCTGTGATAATAATCACAACTGCATGGAGAAAATCACAGCACTCCCATCCCTGCTGCAACAAAATTAGGTCATACACTATTTTCTCACCAATGATATCCTTTATTTTAAATAAAAGTGAAGGCCCATAGCCTGGAAACACCGCTTGTGCGCACCAACAGAAAAGTCTCTGATGTTTCAACCAAAAGGTCTTATAAATATATAAATATAACTGGCTAGGGCCACAGTGGTGGTAGTGGCCAGTGTCACAGTAGCAGTACAGGTGTCACCATGGCTACAGTGGCTGGTGTGATTTGAAACAAAGTGGCAGGAGTGTTCTGGGTCACTGTGGCAGGAGTGGTCTGGTCGCAGTAGCAGGAGTGATCTCAGTCACATTGGCAGCAGAAGTTGGGACACTAGTAGTCTCAGGGGATGGGTAGTGGTTTAGAGCAGTGGTGATTATTAAGGAGGATGTTCTCCTTCTGGTGGTACTGGTGGCAGTGGCAAGGGATGAAGAGGACACATTCACACTGGTAGTATCAGTGGCAGTTAATGTAATACTTTGAATGCTATTTTTACTTTTTCCCTGATGGCAGCTCACATCATACTGGTGCTGGTGGAGACTGCAGGTTTTGATGGGGAAAAATATAATTCTGTATGGCAAATGCACCCTGAGCATCACTCTGCAGTATGCTGCTGCTCACCATCTTCTACTGCTTGTTGCTCTGCTCTGCATCTGCTACAGCTTTGCTGGGACTGCTGGACCAACTATGTTTCTGGTACTATGCCCTCTGTCTGCCATGGTTGTATTCCTCACAGGAAGATCTATTACATTTAAATTATGTTATTATGAAATATAGTCACTCAAGTCACTGCAGCAGTGCTGAGCTGCCAAATCTCACTGTCAGCTAATAATAGACAAGCCTGAATTTTCTCAGAAAAAAAAATGTAAGTATTTTCTTGAGCACAAAGTTACAAACTTAGAAAAATGTCTTGAGTGCATAGTCGAGCACACATACACAGAACAGAAAAGCAGATAACTGAAGTGGTGGGAGTCAGCTGACTAGTCCCACCTTACCAGCTATGATGCACTCGTACTTGCTTAACTCATCACCTCCAAAGCAGCTCTCTGAGAGTTCCACCCCTTCCACCCTCTGCACTCTTAATATTGCATCCTGGGCCTTTCTAAGCAAACAAGAAGCCATATGCACCATGCCATGAACAAATACAAATATCTCATGAACTGTAACTGCTACACACAAAGTACAAGTGGCAAAGTTGTTCAGCACAAAATTACCTTTCTAATGGTGGTATGCAATCAGTCCTAAGCCATTTTTTTATACTAGCTGAAAGACCCTTAAATCTGATTTTTTTTCTTCAAATATAAAAAGCAACGTGAACCCTTTTTTTGCTGAAAACATGTACATGGAACACAGGTACCAGAGGCTCAACTCCAGTGAACAGCAGGCATTGTCCAGTACCCAATTATAGCCCCTTTTTCCAGAAAGAAAACACAGACACCTATCTTGGAGGAAATGGCCACAGCCATGCGTTTGTTGATTACAAACCAGACAGAGAGCAGCATGCGCACACAGGAGGATCAACGGTCCACGATTGTAAGAGCCAAGGCTTACCGGTCGCCCCCATCAGATGCCATTAGCTTTGGAGGAGAGCTGTACCTCGACCCTTCCCCTGGGTCAGGATACTCAGTTTCTGCCTCCACACCAACCAGAGCAGGGGGGCCATGAGCCTTTAGCAGAATACTGCTCGTTACTGCCCCCACTGACCATTCGATGTATTGTGATCCTCCCAAGATGCCATCAACATGACTGTGACAGATTGACATGCACCTATACCCTGACTATTTGCTCTACCCTATTTGGTTCTCTCACTTTTAACTCTTTTTTTGCACCCTTTTGGAGGAGGTGAAAAAAACAGAAAACCCGTTTACAGGGAAAAACTGGGAAAAGACACTCCCTGGCCTCTATTGCGGTTACCCTTAAGGGGTCAAAAGGGGGACCCTAGCTGCCTGGCCCCACTACACTGCTTTTAAGAGGGTGGGCAGGTGGGTGATCCTGCAAGGGAGAGAGAGGAGAAAGAGGCAGAACTGCTGGCTACAGTTCCAGATAGCCACCCCTCCTCTCCTCCACAGGATGTAGTCCCCCTTCCCATGTGGGAAGCCTTGGTGGTACCTGCATCCAATCACTGGGCTGTTCCTATCCCCCTAGGGACCACCATCTGTTCTTTTCCCTCCCTCACCTCTTCCTGGGTCTAGGGGAGGATGGCTTCAGACAAAATACGGCTTCTGCCAACTGTTGCAGTCTCTGTATTTTTTGGTACCCAACCATAGCTTCCTTTTCCCAAAAAGAAAACACAGACACTGATCTTGGAGGAAATGGCCGCAGCCATACATTTACTGATTACAAACCAGATAGAGAGCAGTGTGCACACACAGGAGGATCAACAGTCCGAGGTTGTATGGGCCAAGGCTTACCGGCAGCCCCCATCAGGCACCGTTAGCCTTGCAGGATAGCTGTACCTGCTGAAGGTGGCCTTGACCCCTCCCCCGGGTCAGGATACTCAGTTTCTGACTCCACACCAAGCAGAGCAGGGAGGCCATGAGCCTTTAGCAGAATATGGCTCGTTACCGTCCCCACCGACCATTCAGTGTATCGCGATCCTCCCGAGATGCCACAGGACGGACAACGTCTGATTCCCCCAAGCTGCCTGCTCCCCTAATTCCTCCAAGACTCATGCCTGCCTTGCCTAACCCAACTTGCCCCCCCTCTTTGGGACTGAGGCCTATCTCGGCTACCGCACCTTGACCCAAAGCCTGTATCTGACTATGTCTTTCCATGGTCCTCCGAGCTCCCACCTGACCCTACTCATCCCCCAAGCCGACCCTAAGGTGGGCCATGCGTGAAAGGGACCACCACTCCCCCTCTGACCTGGTAACTACCAGATCAGCTTAGCCAGAAGAACAGGTCGTGTGATGGCTACTCCCCCATGGTTCACTCTTCATGTCCTGCACAGCAAGTCCATGGTCTTCTGCCTTCTTGGTCAGAACCTTCCGATGATCCCTTCCATCAGAGCAGCCTCTTGCCCCTATGTCCTTGCAACATGAAGATCTAGCCACCAACCAGCTCGAACCATCCAATGGGGGAACCTGGAAAGCAAAAGTTGTTATTGCAAATGGGAGCATACATACCCTGAGAACGCTTGGGACTTCCAATGCCCCAGCAACTGAATCTGGCTGTCCACCCATCCCAGATTTCTAGTGTATGTGGAGGCCCCGATTATGAAGGAATGCATCCCATACTCCTTCGGATCCAGTCCTGCCTCCTGGACTGCATTAGCCAAGATGGCCCGAAACTGGTGAGCCGTGAGTGGAGCCCCATCAGCGTGCTTAAAGAAGGTGCCCCCTAACCTTGGCGGGACCACCATGTAGGCCTGCATCCTGTACTGGATCTTCCAGGACACCCTGGATGGAGCCTGCATCAGGCACCAGCAGCCTTACCACTCCTGGTCAGTCTTGCTCATCCGGACCCTCACTCAGGCCCCCCCGTGCTGACACAAGCACATCTCCCTCCTTCAGCCTTATATGTTTGACCTTCCTGGGCAGTTGGGTAACCTCCAATGCATGGAATGCCCCACAGAAGGCCAACAGAAACATGATATCGAACATCAGTGCCTCAAAAGGGATCCAACAGACCTTCAGCAGGACTCCCTCAATGCTGTCGAGGGTCACAGATGTGATTGGGTGCCTCACATCCTGGCAAGAGGCAACCGACCTTGTCTACCCCTCAAGGACCTTCCTCACCCTAAACACTTTCATGGTGTCCAAGATTCCCAGGACCCTGGAAACCCAGGGCAAGCCAGCAAGGCACCCAGCCACTACCCCGGCATTGCCCCCACCTTCTCTGACTGCATGATGTACCGGCACAGCTACTCCACCACAATGTGCCAATCCTCCAGCCATGCTGCCTGTGCCCTCATCCCTAGGAAATGTTCGACTCCCCTCCTGTATACTTCCCTTGTCCTAGATGCAATGGAGTTACCTACCCATTTCCAAGTTGAGATGTCACTACCCTCCACAAGAAGGGGGGTACTGCCCATGGCTGCTGCTCCACTGCTGGAGCCAGATCCCGGAACTGTTGCCACTGTGAATAAGACAAAGCATCAGCAATCCCATTATCAACCCCTGGTATGTGAATGGCCATAAATAAGATGTTCAAGAGTAAGCATTTTAGGACAAAGATGCGCATCAAATCCCCCTCAGGCCCTTTGGCCCCAACTGCCTGTTAATAGTGTGCACCACCCCCATGTTGTCCGACCTAAAGAAGACCTTGTGGTCCTTCAGCTGTGCACCCCATAAAAGCAGGGTTACCACTATGGCGTAAAATTCCAACAAAGTGATGTTTATAAGCAGCTCCGCTGTCTCCTATTCTGGCGGCCATTGTCCGGCACACCACTCCCCTTGAAAGTATGCCCCGAACCCTAAAGATCCTGTTGCATCTGTGAACAGCTGAAGCTTGTGCTCTCAGCTGTCCACCTGCCTGACAGCCACACCACTGAAGTGTTCCAAGAAAACCTTCCATATCCTCAGGTCCTCTCGAAAGTCCTCCATGACCCGCAACCTATGATGTGGCCTGGTGAACCCCCTCCCAGCTTAGCCATGTGGCGCCAGAATGTGCGCCCCATTGGCATGACCCGACAAGCAAAGTTGAGGTGCCCCACCAGCTGCTTCAAGGTTAACTTTCTGGCTTCCTTTATGGAATCAAGCAGGCATATGCTAGCCCACTCAGGCGTACTCTGATGGCCAGGCCCAGGCAGATGCCCCCATCTCGCCTGTTAGACCCAGGAGACTGTGTGCCTACTAGCCCTGGGATCTCAGCCTGTCACTGGTGGGATTCCGACCCACAGCCTAAGACATCGAGGGCACACTTCCAGCCCACTACACTGGGTGCACTGGCTTCAGCCCCAGCTGTGCCTGGAGGCCAAGCGCGCTAACCCCCTCTCTTTATTTATAATTAGTTTTTTGTCATGTTCCTCTTTCTTTCTTTCTTTTTTTTTTGATTAATTATCTGAAGGGGGGGTGCTGCAGCTGTCCGTCTGCTTCCTGCCATGACTCACCTGTGGAACGCTGGCTCAGCTAACCCCCTAGGCCTCATGGCTGTGCCCAACCTGTGGACATGCCTGGGAGGGAGGCCTAACTGGCACTCCTGGGAACGATGCAAAAAACCGGGCCAACTTGTTGAAGGCCCACCCAAGATGGTGCCTATCTCGCGTGGTCCCACAAGATCTGCAATGGCTGTATGTCTCTCAGGGCCCAGATCTCATGGGACGCCCAAAGCAGCACAAATTCACTACTCGGCCAATCCACTGGCCACCTACAAGCCCCCAAAGGATGCTGGGACCTGTAGTGTTACTGTCGGCCACTGCGATCACTGGCTGTCTCCCAGACACTGCAGTGTGGCTGCCTGCTGCCACAACCAGAGAGTAGCCAGACCAACCCCTCGCTCGCCTGGACCCCGAGCGGATGCAGCACCAATCACCACTCGCGGGCCTTCGGTGGAACTCCTGGACTCTAAGGGAACAGGGTGAGGGATGGGAAGACTTGGGAAACTCTACCAGCAGTCAAGCAGGACCTGGAGGAAAAAAGTGGGGCTGCCCAGAGGGTACAGCTTGTTCCACGATGGGGCCCCACTGACTTGCCGCCATGGGGCCGAGGAATCGTAATGCTGATCCCCAGAAGCTGCGGTGACTCTGCAAGCCCAGGTAGACCCATTCAACCTAATTAAAATAAAGGGATTTCTACTTCTTTTTTTTCTTTACAGCCCTAGAGGAAGCACTAACAACCCCCCAGGGGACTCGGGAGAGAAGCCATCCCGTCCTCGGGACTGCCTGGGATCAAGCTGTCCTTCCTTAGGCCCCTAACTCAGGCCTCGTCCCATGGAGGAGCATCACATGCTGCAGGGCAATGGCTGGGGTGCCGAGCCATGTCTAGAGGCAATTGCAGCCATGAGAAATGAACACAGTTCTACTGGATGTACCAAGCTGGCTCAAAACCCCTCCAACTAACCTCTGGGCTGTGTTGCCAGCCAAGGAGTTCTCCCCTCTGCCCCAACTACCTTACCTTTTTTCCTGGTGTCTGGGAGCTAGAGCTGCTGTCATTCCCGATCCTGCGTGGGAGAGAGGAGAAAGAGGCAGAACTGCTGGCTCCAGTCCCAGATATCCACCCCTCCTCTCCCTCACAGGATGTAGCCCCCCTTCCTATGTGGGAAGCCTCTGTGGTCCCTGTGGCTAATCACTGGACTGTTCCTATCCCCCTAGGGACCACCATCTGTTCTTTTCCCTCCCCCACCTCTTCCTGGGTCCAGGGGAGGAGCGCCCCAGACAAAATATGGCTGCTGCCAGCTATGGCAGCCTCTGTATTATCAACAACAAATTATGTATCCATACATGATAAGCAGGTTGAGAAGTACCCACAGAATACTTAAATAAGCTCAAAGTTGATTAGCTGGCTAAATAACATCCACACTGGAGTCTCCCACAGATGTCTCCCATAGTGGCTGTGAGTGAGTTGCTGCCAACTACAGATGTTCACCAGAGCAAAATGGAATGTTTTCTGCTGCCAACAGCAGATGATTACCAAAATGAATAAGTGGCCATGGAGGGATCTAACCCTGGGCTACTCACAGGAAGATTTCTGATATTACATTTAAATTATATTTGTTAAAATTATATGTATTATGAAATCAAGTCACTGCCACAGTGCTGAACTGACAAGTCTCATGTCAACTAATAATTGTCAAGCCTGATTTAAAATACATATATATATATATATATATATATATATTTAAACTCTTCTTGGGCATGAAGTCAAGCCACCAATGACAGAAACAAGAATTCATCAATGCCGAATGTTTGCTTGCTAGTATTTGCTGTGTAGTTCTTGGGCATAGATTTATTTATTTATTAGCTTTTGGTAACCGGGTAAGTGCGCTAGGCAACAGACCTGCCTATTTTCAGGCACGACCCGGGAGAGCATTTATGGGATCTATATTTACAACGCAAGAGAATAACACTCATACAGGAAAAGTAAACAAATGTTTTTAAATAACAGACGGCAAAAGAAGAAGGCTATTACTGAAATATGCTATCACTAAACTTACCCTTCCCTGTCCTTACAAGAGACACTGGACCCTGTTCTAACTGCCAGCTCCTACGGACATAGATACAAGGTAGGCTCCAAGCTTATGTTTCGCCTCCCAGCTTCCAAAGCACAAGAGAACTTTCTCTGCCTTTCAGAAGGTTATATACTCTGTGGAGAATAGGTCATTCCTATTCTCCCTTTAAATGCACCAACCAACTAACATGTATGTATTTAATTGTCCCAATCAGAGTGAACACCTATCAGTGACCAATTCTATTCCCTTTTCACCTTAAGTTTATATTTGAATGATCCAATCCATTCAAACTGCCCTGTGTCCGTGTCTGCAGGTCTGTGTGTGTCTGGAGATGTCCACTCGAGATTTATGACCCAGCTCTTATCTAGCAGCTAGGAATTCCACAAGCTGGATACTGCTGGACAGAGGATTTCAGCCTGACTGTATTTCTTCCAAACTGCTAAAAAAATAAGGCACCTACAGAATCCAAGCCATTAACTCTTTCCTGCCTATTTCTGTCACATCCCCCAGATAATGAAGGTGTGTCCCTTGGGCCACTCCAAGTGACAGCCATTCAAGCAATTATTGGGAAGTGCCCAAAAGTATACAGCCATACCATTAGCCCTGTCTAGATAGCCCATCCGCATTTGCATTTTGTTTGCCAATGCGATGCTGGATGGTCATGTTGTATGCCTGCAGTACCAAACTCCAACGTAGTAGTTTACCATTTTGCCCACTGGACCTATAAAGCCAAATCAGGGGATTATGATCTGTGACCACAGTAAATTCTCTCGCATATAGGTAAGGCTGCAGCTTCTGAAGGGCCCACACTATTCCCAAGCATTCCTTCTCAATTGTGGCGTATGCCTCCACTCTGGGCAAAAGCCTTCGGCTGAGGTAAACAACCGGGTGCTCCTTCCCCTGCTGGGTAACTCAGCTCAGCACAGCCCCCAGCCCATGATCTGAGGCATCCACATGGACCATAAACTTTAAACTATAATTAGGGCTAGCCAATACAGCTGGGCCGCTTAAGGCCTTTTTTAGCTCCTGAAAAGCAACCTCACAACCTTCTGACCACTTCACTGTGTCTGGCTTTCCCTTCTTGGTTAAGTATGTCAGGGGCTTAACCAGATCGCTATAGCAGGGAACAAACCTTTGGTAGTACCCTGCTGTCCCTAGAAATGCCCTGACCTGTTTCTTTGTGGTGGGAGTAGGCCAGGCTAGGATGGCATCAACCTTGGTAGGCTCCGGACGGATGTGTCCACTACCCACCCGGTGCCCAAGGTAGGATACTTCTGCCATACCTACCTGACACTTCTCTGTCTTGACTGTCAGACCTGCCTTCTTTAACCTGTGGAACATATCCCTCACATTCTTGATATGCTCATCCCAGGTCTGGCTGTACATGGCTATATCATCCATATAAGCCAATGCAAACTCACCTACCCCAGACAGAATGTGATCTACAAGCCGTTGAAAGGTTGCAGGTGCATTCTTCATTCCAAATGGCATTACCTTAAATTCATATAAACCAAATGGAGTAACAAAAGCTGATCTTTCCCTGGCCTCAGGGGTCAGAGGTACCTGCCAATAGCCCTTTGTTAGGTCTATTGTGGTCAAATACTTGGCTCCCCCAGTCACTCCAGGGTCTCATCTGTTCTGGGCATGGGATAGGCATCAGACTCCACGCAGCTATTAAGCTTCCAGTAGTCTGCGCAGAATCATGTGGTGCCATCCCTTTTGGGGATCAGTACCATGGGTGATGCCCAGGGGCTACTAGATTCCTAGATTACCCCCAGTTCCAGCATCTCTTTGAGCTCCTCTTTCACAGTCTGCTTAATATGCTCAGGTATCCTGTAGGGGGACTGTTTCAGGGGAACCTGGGTCCCTGTATCCACATGGTGCTCTGCCATCGTGGTGTACCCCGGTTTCCCCATGAACATGTCCTCAAATTCTCTCAGCACACCACTAATTTCTTGCACCTGGGCTGGTGTCAGCTGTTCCAAGAGGGTAAGGTTGTCCACAGAGGATGCAACCCTGGCATCCCCAAGTAGGTCCACCAGTGGATCTACCTCAGTTTCCTCCCCTGGGGCACTGCATACAGCGA
The DNA here is from genome assembly GCA_016271365.2 of Neoceratodus forsteri. Taxonomy (NCBI): domain Eukaryota; kingdom Metazoa; phylum Chordata; order Ceratodontiformes; family Ceratodontidae; genus Neoceratodus; species Neoceratodus forsteri. Next base: position 601,402,462 of record CM028130.1, on the reverse strand, counting down.
GGACCATTTCCTCCCTGTCATGGTAGGGCTTCAGCATGTTAACATGATACACCTTTTGTTTGCATCTCCTGTCTGGTAGCTCTATCATGTAATTGACATCACTAACCTTTCGGACAATGGAGAATGGCCCCTCCCATGCTGCCTGTAATTTATTCTGTCGGACAGGGATGAGTGCCATCACTCACTGTCCCACCTCATATTCTCTGGCTCGGGCCCCATGGTCATACCAGACTTTCTGCCGCTGTTGTGCAGTGGCCTGGTGCTTCTGAGCAAACCCCATGAGCTCCCTAAGGTGGGTCCTGAAGTTCAGGACATACTCCACAATAGACTCCTCTTGGGAGGCACGGTCACCCTCCCATTCATCCCAAATCAAATCTAGGGGCCCTCGCACCCTATGACCAAACAGGAGCTCAAAAGGTGAGAACCCTGTGGACTCCTGTGGGACTTCCCCTGTATGCAAATAGGAGATGAGGCAAATATTTGTCCCAGTCTCTCTTAATGCTGGTCAGCAAAAGTCCTTAGCGTGGTCTTAAGGGTTGAATTAAATCACTCCACTAGATCATTAGCTTGGGGATGGTATGGGGATGTTTTGAGCTGCTTCACCCCACACTTCTCCCACAAACTACTCATTAACCCTGACATAAAATTGTCACCCCGGTCTGACAGTATCTCCTGGGGAAAGCCCACCTGGCTAAATATTCCCAACAGTGCATCTGCCACTGGTTCTGCCTCAGAGGATGTTAGGGCCACTGCCTCTGGGTATCTGGTGGCATAGTCTACAACTACCAGGATATACCGCTTGCCAGTGTGACTTGAAGTGCTCAATGGCTCCACTATGTCCACCGCTACCCTCTTGAAGGGTTCATCAATAATGGGCAGGGGCACCAAAGCTACCTCGGCCTTGTTCCCCATTTTCCCAACCCGCTGGCACTGTGGACAAGTCCTGCAATAATTTGCCACATCCTTGCCAATACCAGGCCAGAAGAAATTGTTGGTTAGATGCTTTTTTGTGCGCCTCACCCCCAAGTGCCCTGAAAAAGGGATATCATGGGCAAGGGCCAAAAGCTGCTGACGGTGAACCTTAGGGACTACCTGCTGCTGGAGTACCTCACCATCTAGCCCTTCCTCTGTTGTACATTCTCTGTACAACAGTCCATTGTCCCAGTAAATGGACTCTTTACCCCCCTAAGAACGCTCAGCGTATGAGCTATTTCCCTCAGTTTTTCCAGGGTAGGGTCAGTTCGCTGTGCAGCACTCAGGTTCCCTCGTCCGACCCTTCCCAGTGCCCCTTCTGAAGGAAGTCCTATGGGCTCCTCTATTTGTGACTGGGGTTCTGGACTGCTGCTTCTAGCCAGCCCCTCCCCTGTGCTAGACACTTCCTCAGATGCTGAGGGTGTGGCTGGACCACCCAGAGTCAACCCCTCTTCACCCTCAGAAGCTTGCCCTTGTGCCTGACTATGAGTTACAACACACACCAGTTTTTCACTGGGGTCTAAATCCTTCCCCACGATCATACTTACAGGTAGGTCCTTCACAACTCCCACCTCCTTTTCTCCAAGGCCCCCTTCCCAGCTCAGGAAGACTCTAGCCATTGGTAATGGGACTGGTGGCCCTGTGAATGCCCGGACCTTGGAGTATTCCCAGGCACCATCTGCTCTGCCCAAATGAGATCCTGCCTTACCAGGGAGATGTTAGCGCCTGTGTCCCACAGTCCCTGTGTTACTATTCCATTAACTGTAATGGGACGCAGATTCTCATCAGAGGAGAGTGGTTCTTCAGACTGGACACACCCTACAAATACACCCGTGCTCTTTTGATCACCCCCTCCCCCATATCTCTGCCCCTTAACCAGTTTCTGAGGGCAGTTATATCTCAAGTGTCCCACTTGATTGCAAATATAACATTTCTTGGGACCTTTTTCTTGAGTCCCCTTAGAACCAGAGGGCTCTACTTTGGGCTCAGATGCAGGCTGGTTTCCTTTGGGCTGCCCCCATGGGATCCCTTATAACCATGTGCTGCCCCCCCACCATAAGACTTACTCTGTGTGTATGGCCGGCTAGACAGATACTTGTCAGCGCTTCCTGCCACCTCTGTGGAAGAGGCGCACGCCCTGTCTATGAGCCATACACGCATGTCCTCAGGTACAATTTTAAGGACTTGTTCTCTCACCAATACATCTTTAATCAGTTCCACAGTAGTTGCTTTAGCCCCCTCCATCCACCTATCAAGGTAAGTATACAGTTTAACCTGCAGTTCTGCATAACTGTCTTCTGGGCTTTTCTTTAACTCCCTAAATTTCCTTCTATAAGCCTCAGGAGTTAATTCAAAATGTTTCAACAACACTGTTTTCACTTTATCATAACCAGCATAGTCTTCATTACTCATTTTAGCAAATGCATGCAACGCTCGCCCCATCAGCAAGGGTGTGAGATAAGTTGACCAGGAAGCCTTAGTCAATTTTATTTGGTCGCATACTCTCTCAAATGACCTTAAAAATAAATCAAGGTCATCTCCCTCTTTAAACTGAGGGAACAATTCAGAATTCATTTTGGTGTCATGAGGTAAACTCATTCCACCATTACTCATGGTTTGCTGACTGTGGAGGGTCATTATCTCCTTCTCATGCTGTTGTCTCTGGAGTTCATGCTGTCGTTCTTTCTCTCCGTCTTCCCATTCCTTCTCTTTGTCTTGGCGTCTTTCTCTCTGTCTGCCAGTCTCTTTTCTTCAAGTTCTTTCTCTGCTTCCTGTCTTCTTGTCTCTGCTTCCAACCTTCTAGCTTCTGCTTCAGCATCCAGTCTTTTCGCCTCAGCATCCAGTCTTTTCACCTCCAATGCCTTGTCTTGCAGCAGCAGCTGCAGTCGCAGTCTCTCAAGCTGGTTTGGGGGGTCTGCTGCCTCAGTTCCTGACTCACCCCCAGTGACTGTCTGCTCCAGATCATGTGCCAAGAGAGTAGCTATGAGGTCTGCCTTTTTCTTCTGCTTTAGACCTTCAGGCTTAATCCCCTTTTCCAGGCACCTTTCAAAAAGCTGTGGTACAGTAGGTGAGTCATACTCCATGGAGCTCATTCTCTACTGCTACACTTTACTGTGCTGTCTAGAAACAAATAAAACTGTTGTACAAATGTATCCTCTTGTATATCCTGTTTTGTAATGCTAAGGTAACTGTTCCAGTGGCAAACTTTGTATCTCAGTGTGCTACACAGTCCGCTATCATCACCCCACCACTGCCAACCAATATGTGACAACCCACCTCTCCCTCTGGGCGGAAATAGGTTTTAGAGAGGTGTCTGTCCTCGGGTATTCGCTGCCACCAGCTGGACTTTCCTTCTGGCACCTCTATCAAGTGTTCACACTTGAATAATCAAACGTACAATTGCACAAGTTAAAGTCTGGTATTGTGTCTCTCGCGGGTGGTGGATGCTACTCAGAGTTTACCTCAGCCAGTGGAAACCAAATATTACCTTAGAAAAATGACATCACAGTCACAGCTGTTGAGCAAATAAATAGCTTTTACTTAACAGAAAGTGCACTGAGCATTTACAGGATATATATTTACAACACAAGAGAATAACACTCATACAGGAAAAGTAAACAAATGTTTGTAAATAACAGATGGCAAAAGAAGGCGGCTATTACTGAAATATGATATCACTAAACTTACCCTTCCCTGTCCTTACAAGAGACACTGGACCCTGTTCTAACTGCCAGCTCCCACGGACATAGATACAAGGTAGGCTCCAAGCTTATGTTTCCCCTCCCAACTTCCAAAGCACAAGAAAGCCTTCTCTGCCTTTCAGAAGGTTATACACTCTGTGGAGAATAGGTTATTCCTATTCTCCCTTTAAATGCACCAACCAACTAACATGTATGTATTTAATTGTCCCAATCAGAGTGAACACCTGTCAGTGACCAATTCTATTCCCTTTTCACCTTAAGTTTATATTTGAATGATCCAATCCATTCAAACTGCCCTGTTTCCGTGTCTGCAGGTCTGTGTGTGTCTGGAGATGTCCACTCGAGGTTTATGACCCAGCTCTTATATGGCAGCTAGAAATTCCACAAGCTGGATACTGCTGGACAGAGGATTTCAGCCTGACTGTATTTCTTCCAAACTGCTAAAAAAATAAGGCACCTACAGAATCCAAGCCATTAACTCTTTCCTGCCCATTTCTGTCACAGTCTTATGTTTGGGGTAAGGCCCCTACAAGGCTAGTTATAGGTCCCCTACTTATTTTGTCCCTCTTTTGACTGTGAAGTGGAGGTAACCAAATAACATTATCATTTTATATTGGAGGTCTCTGTCCTTTTCAATAATACCCCTTATGGTAACAGTGAAATAAATAAATCAGAAAGCTTTTATATTTCAAAAACTGAGCACTTGCACAGTTCAGGCAGAACTGTGCATGGGGCAGTCATTTGGGATGGAGGGTACATAAGGCAGGCTCAGATTTCAAGCTTCCTTTTCCTTACTAATAGCTCTATTCAGCAACCCTTTTGGGACCATTTACATGGATCTATTCCCACAGAAAACAGAAGGTGAAGAGTGTGGGAATCTTGTATCAGGGCTGGTTGGATGGGGATTCCTGGACCTTCTGGTGTGCACCCTTCCTTATTATTTTAATTGGGAAGCATGAATACATGAGTTAAATGTTTTTTTTTGTTTGTTTTGTTTTTTTGCTGGATCGGGACTTGCAATATTGAAGAACAACTCTACACTTCAGCATGTGCTGTCATGAATGTTTCAGCTGCTGCAATTTATGAGAGAAATTTTTTTTTTCATTTTCATTGTTCCTTTCCAAGATATACAGCACTTCTTGGTAGTTCATCTAAAAAGCCTATACAGAAAACATTTGCCAGTCTCCTGGTAATCTAACAGTGGCTTTGTTTCTGACATCATAGTGCTCTCCATGAGAACACACTATGACGTCACAAACAGCAATTGTGTGGTTAGCAGGGGACAGTCTAATACATTTTGAAAGACTCTGTGAAATCAGTACTGCATTATCTACAATGCATGGTAGACCAAACATAAGTGAAGTAAAAAATAACAAAGAACTAGAAAACAATATACTTAAAACATAATCGGTGTAAATCTAGTGTTTTTAAGCATTTTATTATAATTGAGTTGCTCTTTAATGACATGACATTCTAGTTCACCTGTGAGCCCCCCACCCAAATCCTAAAATTGGTACTAGAGGGGAGGCACTCATGGGGGGTGCAGTCTGCTTGGCATTCTCACTCCCTGTGCAACCCCATCTCAATCTGACATCATAAATCCTAGTCTCCATCCCATACTCTGCTAACTCTGGGTTTCTGATCTTCTGTGTGTGTGTGTGTGGGGGGGGTGGGGAGGAGTTAACACAGTTGCCTTCCTACAGTATGCCTTCTAGGCTTAGCATAGCCTGAGCACAAACCTGTGCAATTTAGGACCTGCCATCTCTGCCCTTTTCATAGTTTTCATCTTATTGTATCTCTAGAAAGATAAGGGAAGAAAATGACTTGAAATCCATCCAGTCTGCCCCAGAACCCTACAGGAGCTATTCCACTGAGATGTCTTTACTGTCTGCTCCCTTACATCCCCCTGGCTGGAAATCAGAAATGTTTATGAGAGGGAATGCCTACCTCTTGATTGGGAGGGTATTGCAAACAAGTGGAATTATAATTGTCTGAGGCAAAGGGGGACAGAGTTCTTTTCCAGTTGTGTTTTTTTTGCATGTTGATGCATTTTTATGTTTGCTTGCATGCATGTGCAAGAAACATAGTGCCATCATCCGAGTTTTCAGAGGTGTGGCAGCCCTCTTCCAAGTCAGTCAGTGTGTTTGCAGGCACGGCCGCAGTTCTCCAATACCTGCTGGAGCTGTCTATGACAGCAGTCCAGCAATGCAAAAATGCATTGGCGTACAGTTGAAAGGGGGAGCTATGCTTCAGTGAGCAGTGATAAGATATCGCCTGCTCATGCGCGCTCCCACTACACACACACACACGCAAGCATACTGCGTGCTCGCCCCCCCACGCACACACTGTATAGCCGACGGGGCGCCCAATCCCCCACTGGCTGTGCTGTGCCCCTCCAAAAGTGTTCCACATGCCACGCTGGGTGCCCACCCTAGTTAGCTACACATGTATAGCCGACGGGGGTGCCCAATCCCCTGTTGGCTCCACTGTCTCTCCCCCCCAGAGTACAGGGTGCCACGCTGGGAGCTCACCCCAGCGTGGTAACAGATGCTGTCACCGACGGGGGTGCCCAATCCCCCGTCAGCTCCATGCCCCAAAAGCCATCTTTATGCCACGCTGGGAGCCCACCCAGGCGTAATAAATATCAACGTTGTCTGTCCTTTGCTTGGAAAAAAAAAAACTGAAATTGGAAAAGCGGTCCCTCGGTGTCTCTGCCCCCACCCTGTGCACCTGCCTCCCCACACCCCTCCCCCATACTTACCTCCGGACTCCGGCGTGACGATCTTCGGTGGACGGGGAACATGTCTGCACTCTTCAAAGCCGACCGCGAACTGAGGAAATGCCGGTAAGCTGTATAATGGGATAGATAGGGTTTTTTTAACTTTGCTGCATATCTCGGGCATTTTTTGGAACTTTTGCACCAAATTTTCAACATGGGATTTTTGGGACCCCTTCTCTTGAATGCTTTCTTTGTCATGGCGTTAATCGGGCCCGAAGGGTGATTTCATAGTCACTGCGCAGAATCACCTTTTGGGACCAAGCAATGAAATGACACTGGCACTGTTCATGAGCAGAGATCTTAAAATGGTTATGTTGAAAATTTGGTGAAAAAATTCCTAAAAATGACTTTTACGAGCGTGCGTTGCACAGTTCCTAAGCATGCTCGTAAGTTCGCGAATTTTCAATATTTTCACTCCAAATTCTCAACATTGCCATTTTACCACACCTCCTTATGAGCAGTACAGATGTCATTTTTCACATTTTACCCAAAACGTGTTTCTACCCATGTAGCACACAATGGCGCAGTCGGTGTGCGAAATCAATGTATGGGACACATTAAGAAAATCACAGTGACACTGTTCATGAGCAGAGATCTTAAAATGGCTATGTTGAAAATTTGGTGACAAAGAATCCATAAAATGACTGTTTCTGGTGAGCATTGCGCAGTTTCACGCGCACCCTTGTAAGTTCATGACTTTGTAATATTTTCAGTCCAGATTTTCACCAGTGTCATTTTTCCACACTTCCTTATGAGCAGTACAGCTGTTATTTTTCGACAACATGGCTGAAATGTGTTTTCACACTTTCAGCGCAGAGATTGTGGTCGCTGTGGGAAATCATTGTTCGGGACAGATAAAATCACAGTGACACTGTTTATGATTGAGGTCCCAAAATGCCTGTGTTGACAATCTGCTGTAAAAATCCCAAAACTAATTACATTACAGGTGTGCATTGCACAGTTTCTATGCACGCTCGTGACTTCACCAGTTTTTATGTTGCTTGCACGCATGTGCAATAAACATAGTGCCATCATCGGAGATTTTGGAGGTGTGTCACCTCCTCCTCCAATTCAATCAGTGAGCTGGCAGGTGTGGCCCCTGTAAGCCAATGCATTTTGGAGCTGTCTATGACACGCTCCAAAATGCAGTGGCATACAGTTGAAAGGGGGAGCTACGCTTCAGTGAGCACTGATAAGCGTAGCTCCCCTCCCACACGCAGGTGTGTGCACCCCCGCATGTCCTGTGTAGCCGATGGGGTGCCCAATCCGTGCCCGGCTGAGGCTGCTGTCGTCCCCGTAGCTGGTGCCACGCTGAGAGCCCACCCCAGCGTGGCAATCTGTGTTGGCCAATGGGGTGCCCAATCCCATCGGCTGAATAGCCCCGATCCTTGTGCCACGCTGGAGCCCACCCCAGCATGGCAAATGTCCTCGTAGTCTTTTTGTTTAAACCTGTAAAACAAAAAAGCAGTTCCATGTTGCGTCTCGACCCCCACACCTGCACCACCCACTGTGCACCCAGCCTCCCCACACCCCCCCCAACCCCATACCTCCACATTACTCGGTACGCGATCTTGGTGGACCGGGTACGTCTGCAATCTTCAAAAGCCGACCGCGAACTGAGGAAATCCCGGTAAGCTGTATAATGGGCTAGATAGGAGGTTCAACTTGTGCATATCTCAGGCATTTTGGAATTTTTCACCAAATTTTCAACATGGGGTTTTAGGACCCCTTCTCATGAATGATGTCACTGTCATGGTGTTATTCAGGCCCGAAGGGTGATTTCGCGCCAGTGACTGTGCAGTGACTGGAAATCACCCTTCAGGCCTGAATACCACCATGACAGTGACATCTTTCATGAGAAGGGGTCCCAAAAACCCCATGTTGAAAATTTGGTCCAAAAATTCAAAAAAATTACTATTTTACAAGTGTGCATTGCGCAGTTCCTACGCAGGCTTGTAAGTTCGCGAAATTTCAATATTTTCACTCCAGATTTTCAACATTACCATTTTACCACACCTTCTTATGAGCAGTACAGCTGTCATTTTTCACATCTCACCCAAAATGTGTTTCCGCCTTGTAGCGGAGAATGGCGCAGTCGATGTGCGAAATCAATGTATCGGACAAATTAAGAAAATCACAGTGACACTGTTCATGAGCAGTGGTCTTAAAATGGCTATGTTGAAAATTTGGTGAAAGAATTCCTAAAAAATGACTGTTTTACGAGCGTGCATTGCGCAGTTCCTACGCAGGTTCGTAAGTTCACAAATTTTCAATATTTTCACTCCAGATTTTCAACATTGCCATTTTACCACACCTCCTCATGAGCAGTACAGCTGTCATTTTTCACATCCTGCCCAAAATGTGTTTCCGCGCATGTAGCGCACAATGGCGCAGTCGGTGTGCGAAATCAATGTATGGGACACATTAAGAAAATCACAGTGACACTGTTCATGAGCAGAGGTCTTAAAATGGCTATGTTGAAAATTTGGTGAAAAAATTCCTAAAAATGACTGTTTTACGAGCGTGCGTTGCGCAGTTCCTACTCACGCTCGTAAGTTCGCAATTTTCAATATTTGCACTCCAATGACTTTCAAATACCTAAACAGCACATAGAAGCAAGCAACATTCGGCATTGACAAATGCTTGTTTTAATATTTTCACTGCAGATTTGCATCATTGCTATTTTTTACACCTCCCCATGAACAGTACAGCTGTAATTTTTCACATTCTGCACTCTCAAGGTTTACCATGTTGCCCTAGCAACCACTCGAGGTGATTACAGTGTGGTTATCACCTGATCCCCAGCCATTATCCTCTATATTATGTAAAGGTGGCACAATTGTGCTGCATGGTATATGGCATGTGATTATTATTAATGACATACCGAAGCGCAATAAAACTGAGAATGAATCATTGCTACCAGCAGCTTGATGATAAGTTTGCTTTAACAAGATGGTAATCCCTACATGACCTGTATGTTCTAAACAGCTGAACAAATAGGTTTAATTGTACTTTCGTTTGCCTTAAGTACATCAGGGAGTTCAAGGGTTTTAAATAGTTTGCATAACAAAATGCTACCAAAGATGTTTCTGATGTATATTTTTTATGTTGGCTTGCCACGCCTGTGTGCAAGTCAACATCATGCGGTAGTGCAGCTTTGGAGGCGCGGCCACTGTTGGGCGAATGCAGGGCATGCATCAGTAGGTGCGTCCCTCATTCCCCAATCAGCCTGCATGCCGGTAGCCACACCATGCATGCTAATGTGGTGAGCACATCTGAGGAAAGGTCCGCTGCAATCCGAGCAAAGCTCATCAGATGCAGCGGACCCTTCCTGTGTGCTCACCACACTAGCAGCATGGTGGGCAGCTACCCAATAGCCGACTTCCGGGGTGCCCAATCCCCCAGCCGGCTTACTGTGGCTGCACACATTTTCTGATGGGGGAGCCCTCTCCCCATCGGCATACAGCAGCCCCCCCATTTCCTATATGCTGAGGTGGGTTCCCAATCCCCCTAGGTTCTTGCCCCGCTTTCATTGTGTCCAACGGGGGCCTACTCCCCATCAGCATAAATCAGCTCCCCCATTTCTTATATGCTGAGGGGTGCCCAATCCCCTCGGCTCTTGCCTCCCCTCGACTGTCATTGTGCCGACTGGGATGCCCAATCCCAGTCGGCACTCTCTTAACCCCATTGTCTGCCGCATGAGGGTGCCCAATCTCCGCAGCTGCAGCAACCCCCCAAAACAGTTAGGTAGCATGCTGGGAGCCCATCCCAGCATGCTAAGTCCCCTGAAAAAAAACTGTCCTGCGATGTTAGTTTTTTCTTTCCCCCCTGTAACATAAAATGGTCCCTCATAGTCTTCTGCCCCCACCCGCGCCACCCACTGTGCACCCTGCCTCCTCACCCCCTCACCCCATACTTACCTCCGAGTCCAGGCGATGATCTTTGGTGGACCAGGAACACGTCTGCACTCTTCAAAGCTGACCACGAACTGAGGAAATGCCAGTAAGCTGTATAATGGAATGAACAGGGTTTTTTCAACTTTGCTGCATATCTCGGGCATTTGTTGGAATTTTGGCACCAAATTTTCAACATGGGGTTTTGGGGGCCCCTCCTCATGAGTTTTATCACTGTCATGGCATTAATCGGCCTTGAAAGGTGATTTCACAGTCACTGTGCGAAATCACCTTTCGGGACCCATTAACGAAAAGACAGTGCCAGCATTCATGAGGTGGCCTCTAAAAAAGCCTATGTTCCAAATTTGGTGGAAAAAATCCAACAAATGCCTGTTTTACGAGTGTGCGTTGCACATTTGCTATGCAGGCTCTTAACCTCGTGAATTTGCAATATTTTAATGCCAGATTTTCAGCATTGCCATTTTTGTACATCACCTTGTGAACAGTATAGCTGTCATTTTCCACATCCTGCCCAAAATGTGTTTCACACTTCTGGCACACAATAGCACAGTCGCTGTGGGAAATCAGTGTTTGGGCCAGATTATGAAAATGACAGTGACACAGGTCATGAGCAGAGGTCCTAAAATTCCTATGTTGAAAATTTGGTGATGATACTCTATAAAATGACTGTGTTATGAACGTGCATTGGCAGACTGCATGCAAGCTTGTACCGTCGTGCATTTGTGACATTTTCACTCTGGATTTTCACCATTGCCATTTTTCCACACCTCTTGATGAACAGTACAGCTGTCATTTCACATATCCTGCCCAAAATGTGTTTTCGCACTTCCGGCACAGAATAGCGTGGTTGCTGTGCGAAATTGCTTCTCGGGACACTTTGAGGAAATAACAGTGACACTGTACATGAGCAGAGGTGCTAAAATGCCTATGTTGAAAATTTGTTTCCGAATGTCCATAAAATGGAAGTGTTGCAAGCGTGCGTTGCATATTTCCCATGCACTCTTGTAACTTTGCAAATTTGCTATATTTACATGCCACATTTTCAACACAATGGCATTTTTTTACACCTCCTTATGAACTGTACAGCTGTCATTTTTCACATCCTGCCCAAAATGTTTTCCCGCACTGTACTACCAAACACCCAAAGGGACACCCCAATGCCCGTCAGTCTCTGCAGGATGGGGGTGTGGTTGGCATCAGTTCAATACTTCACTGCCATTCCTATTATGCATCTCTCTAACTCCTGCACTACCAATGCCAATGCCGGTAAGACAACATTCGGCATTGACAAATGCTTGTTTAGATACTGCTCAATTATGAAGTGGGTGATCTAAAGTTGGTGCTCCATAGTGGAGGGCTTGAATCATTTAGGCTTCATCTGCCTACCCATCTCTGAAGGCTGTACCTGTCAATTAAAGTGTCTTCTTGTGAAGCCTGAAAACATGGCAGCATTTTGCAAGGTGTCACATTTGCCAGGTCCTATTAAAGAACAATAAAGCTGAATAGAAGAAGCACGTGTCCTTCTGCAACTGATATAAACTGGTGTCGAGATGCAAAAGTGTCTGCCCTGGCAAATGCAGCAGCACCTCCTTCCCAATTGTGATATACAGGAGAGGGGAACTGAGGTGACAGCTAGCACACCTGGACAACACAAGCAAGAATATCACAGATTGGAGTGCCACACCTCCCCCAGCGCCAACTTCTCTCACATCTTCATGCACTGCTGCTGTCAAATGGACAAGGCTTGTCAACACCTTTTGGGCCGCTGGCGCATGTATCACAGGCAAACGATGCAACCACATCCAATAAATTTCAAAATTTCAGTGTGGGTGTTTTCATTTGGGGTGGCGGGCAAGGGGCTCACCCCCTGCCTCCTGCAGACAGAGTCCCAGTAGCTCTTGTAACCACGCCATGTCTTTGTCATGAGAGGGTGACTCTCTTTACAAACCTATGGTGCAACACTCAGGATGTGGGTCCCCTTCAGTGTCTTCTCTCCAGATGCAACTATGTTTACAGATAAAGCCCCTCGATTGCTCCCACAGTTATACATGTCAGTCCAGCTCGCCTGCACTTGATGCGGCTATGGTTTATGGGCTCGATGTCTGGGATGATCTTGTCCTAAAAATGTGAACTCCTATTAGACATTTCAGATCTGCAGTGCAGCAATGTGGATCTTTCTTATTTAATACTGAGTATCAAGGAAATCACGTTATTTCTATCAGCCCGGAAAATTCCTGCACCATTTGAGACAAGATCTGCTGTATGGTACAAACGTTCTCTTTTTGTTACTGAAATAAAATAATAGACAATGTCACAAGTGCACTGACTTCAGTAACACAGGGCCCACATCAGGAACAATATCAGTAAAGCCAGAGGTTGTTTAAATTGTTGCCTTTGTAATTTGCAACTTATGTAATGCTTGTATTCCTCAATTTAAAGTGCCTGCTGATACAGCATCTTCTGAGGCCATCAAACAGTATACTATAAAGCAAATGATAAATGAATAGCAAAATATATGTGTGGTGGTGTGTGTGTGTGTGTGTGTGTGTATGCAAAAGCATTTGGAATATGTTCCCACTATTTGAATTATCTGGGGGGGGGGGTGTCACAGGCTCTCAGCCCCATAGACTTGAAGTGCAACATTCATGCCGGTAGCTTACTCACCACTGCCCTCTCCCTATTACGGGGTGGAGGGAGGGTCGTATGAGGACAGGACCTGTTCCAATGTTCTGAAGTGAGCTCCTATAGCTGAAGCATCGCTGCCATATTTTATTGGGGGGTCCTGTGTAATGACAGGGACTGCAACAGCTCCACAGCAAAATGCCATTCCAGCACACATAGTACTGTACTATGATAGCGAGCATTTCAGTTTGGCATTCTTTCAGTGAAAATAATTTGACTCCAGTTATGAAACAGCAAGGTCCCTGACAGTGTTGGAATTAAACTTTAGAGCTAGAGGGGCCTGTGACAGAAAAGGGGACCAAAGCCATGCATTCCTTTGATTCATTTATTCTTTTCTAAATATGCATCTGCTCCAGGTACAAGATGGCTACCAGATCACATGATGAAGTAGTACATGACAGCTTATGTCAGCCAGGGTGGAGGGACTGATTTTCTCATGGGAAAGTTAACAGGAAGGCTAGAGAGGAGGCAATAAAGCAATAATGTATCAGGGGTCAGCCAATCCACACTGGGTCTCAAAGCCCGGTTAGCTTTAGAGAATGTCTGCAACTGCCCCTGCAAACCTTAGCAATAATTCCAGTACTACTTAGCAGAGCCCCCTGGTTTCCTTCCTTTCTTTCCCATGATTGACAAGAATCAGTTATCTGCTTTCCCTTCCACCCCGCCAATGCTGCCCATACCATTCCTTCCAACCCTCCCCTAAAACCACCCACATACTACTCCTCCCCCCGACTACCCCCTTGTGCCACCCTTTTCTCCTGACTCCCCTGGCCCTGCCCTCCTATTTTCCCTTCTCCTCCACCTCCTCAACTCCCCCTCCTCTCTTCCCATCCATATGTCCTCACTCCTTCCCACCACTCTCCTCCCCACTATGCCTTGAGCTGACAAAGCCTACACTGGCTGCATCCTCCTCCTCCTTCTCCTCCACCTCTTCAATTCCTCCTCCTCTCTTCCCACTCATATCTCCTAATGCCTCCCCACTTCTTTCCTCCCCCTATGCCATGCACTGACAAAGCCTGCACTGGCTGCTTATCAAGCTTATCTGTATCCTCACTCCTCTTGCTGCACCCTTCTCTTACTCGGGGATGACCCTACACTGCTTGTTGAAACTGAATTATTTCAGCTCTCCCAATATAGCATTGGATCCTAATTATGTATGACATGTTGTGTTCTGGGTTACCGAGCTTGTCAATACCCTAAGCACTTATGCATTTCCTGTTATTCAATGTAACTGCATTGTAACTACCGATGAATTCTGTAACCCTACTCTAACTAGTGTGTTGTTTCTTAACTATGTGTTGTTTGTAATGTCATTGTATCTTATCGACCTGAAGCCTTTGTAAGCGAGTCTATGACTCAAAGGTATTAATGCAATCTCAAATAAATAAATAACCCCAGTGGGGAGTCCGTCCTGGAGATGTTCCCATGTTAAACAAAGAACCCAGATGCATGTCATAATGTTAGCAAGGAGGTGCTGAAGGGTGAGGACACACACACACACACACACACACACACTCTCTCTCTCTCTCACTCTCAAAGAAAAAGTGAGCAACAACCTCTCCCCACACGGAGTGAGAAATATGTTGAGGGGCTGTAAAAAGGCTCTCTGTCTCTTAGACTTGGAATATCTGAAAATGCCAGAGCCCTGAAGCTCGAAGTCTGGTAAAAAACACAGCTTAGGGAGCAGTGTTTTCTTCAGACAGCAGCAGGTAAAGACATAGGTTTTTAAGTGAGAATAGCTCAGATTCTTCTATTTGCAACCTGTCTTGTAAAACTTCCATTTATTTTAATGTGTAGTAAACTGTAATCCTTTTGTCTGACTATACATAAATCCTGTTGTAAATACTTGCAGTATTTTGGTAAAGCTTCTATTTTTATAAAATCAGTGACTGCTTGCTTTATTTAAAAAGGTAATTCTACTATTTCTGCTAGACTCTGTTTGCAGTTGGTCTCTGAAGGGGCACTCTACCCACGGTTATTGCGTTGACCTTCTTGACCTTGTGCAAAGGAGGAGATAAAACACACAGGTTCCCTGGGTCCTGCTGGTAAAACCCGCGGTGGTGGTGGTGCACTTGAAGTCACTGGTTAGGGATTTGTGTCACAGGGCCCATAAGGGTAATATCTTTAAACTGAGCCCTCCTTCTTATTATAAGTCAATGGTAGTGGTGGTGTGAACTGCTGGAGTTGAGACCTGAAAAGTCTGCCCTGTAATTCTAACACTTGTCCCTGATACTGACATGTGTCTAGTAAAAAGTCATAATTAGCCAATCTAAATAATAATCAAAAACAGCTTCCATTATTCATGATTTCTAATTTCTTCTCTGGAACAGATGGTTTTATCCCTCCTTTAAAACATTCATTTATTGAAAATTGTTGATCCAAATGTGTTATCCCAGCCATGCACCCCCCCCCCATTCCAGCATAAGGGAAAGGGGAAATTGTTGAACCAGGAGAGGCACACTAAGCTGAAGCTTGTTTCCAGGTGCAACCTGGGAGCCCAGGGAAGTTAAATGACTTGCTCAGTGTCACACAGTATACAAGTGGGGGCTGTGGGATTCAAACGCAGGTCTTCAGGTTTGCAGCTCAGAGTCTTAAACCACTGTGCTATACTGCCTCCTCAGGAGCTAAAATGGGCCAGACTAGGACTGCTCACTGCAAACGGGTACCTTAGGAACTGGGCTCCCCTGCTAGTCTTTAATCTACGGAAAATATTAGTAAGGAAAGGGTCAGTAGTGTAACCTTCACATCTTAGATCACCAGAGCCAAACTGGCCGCACTATTAGCCCACCTCACCCAATGACTGATAGCTCTGCATTCGACAAGTGGCAAAGGTAACATATAGTTCTGATCGCGAAAAACTTGGAGACCATTTGCTAGCACCTGGCCGTCCCTTCATCCTTTAAGAGTGTGATACCTCTACCCTGTCTGAGGTGGGGTGAGGGTAGAAAGTGTCGACAGCACAATGCATCTGCTTTGAGCAACATTTTGTCAAGTAAGATGGGACATTCTGGTATACACCTAATTGCCTATTGCACATTGATTCTTTCAGTTACAGGTGTTGCAGTAAACATAATACAACTGTTCCAGAGACATTTTTGAAGGAAAAAACCAAAAAGAGTCAAAACACAACTTTTTGTGGCTGCCCCTCATCCCAACACACACACACAGATACCATCAAGAGTGTATTGGAATAGGAGGGTAGGGGAATATGCTTCAGATTAATAGCATGAGTCAGAATTGTGATGTGGATAAAATAGCATATCTATTTATAGCATGTTCCTGACTCGACTGAAAGACGTAGGTGTATGTGAGGTGTTGTGTTGAAGTCCATGAGTGTGTGCTATCAAAGCGTGCTGGCAGTGTAGCATAGAGTTTACTGCAGAAGCTGTGAATGGGCTTGTTACATCCAGCAGACCTGGGTTTGATTCCTACAACCTCTGTGTTTTTTGAGGTTGATTGGATGTCAGGGGATCGTTGTTTTTGTTTTGCTGTGCGTGACTGCCCCCCGCCCCCCCAGAGTTAGATAGTAAATTGCATCCTCAGAGATCCCCCTTGAGTTGCCTCCCCGCAAGAGTTAGAATAGTAAATCAACCCCCCACTTGTCTAAATCGCCACGCTACCATTACTGTGAGTGGTGACAAGCACTTTTGTGTTCTGCATTTTGCCTGCACAGTTATCAACTGCACTACTGTATTTTCCTTTTAGTGGAATAGTAGTGGATCCCCACACACAGACACACACTTGGGCACTACAGACTTCATGGCACCAAACTCAGAAGAATTCCTTATATAGAGCCAGAACAACACTTTACAATTCCCCACCCCCACCCCACCCCACATTTGAGCAACAGGCGTCATTTCACCAAACTCAGTATAATTCATTAAACAGGGTCATAACATAATTTGAGGCTGCAAGGGACTCTGGCCATGGTACTGCACCTGCAACCCCCCCACACCTCTTTTGCAGGGATGAGTAAATATGCTTTACAAATATGTACTAAAACATAACCCCAAGGTATAATATTATTAAATATATTGCTAGTGATTTTTCTGGTGGGCAGCAAGGTACTTATTAAAACAGGGTAGCATGCTGTCATCAACACCAAAGATACAAAACACAAAGGAGAGAATCCACGAATGTTGTGGTGGTGGGTGGGGCAACTTGAAGCCCTATTATGAGTAAAACTTGGGCATCAAATTCTTACTCCAGCAGGTGATGGATCCATGTGTGTGTGTGTGGGGGGGGGGTCAGAAAGGATTCGCGACCCCCACGTATGTGTGCATAATATATGTGCATGTATGTAGTGTGTGTGTGTGTGTGTGTAGTGGCTAGTGTGTGCTGATCAGCAGAAGCCTGCTGGCCTTCTCCCTGCCTGTAATGAGAGGACTTAGCTGGCCAACTGAGGCATGTGTCCCACTCATTATAATCACAATGGGAGGGGGGAGTGGAGCAACAGTTTGAAAATCTACTTCCAGCTCCATAATCAACAGCCTCCAGATTGCCATCTCACTAGCTGGCATGTGAAACATCATGTAATTGGGAACCTCTACTGATGACGTGTGACAACACACAAAAAGAAATCAACCAGCAGCAGGCCCATGGGTTGGTGTTGGGGAGCTAAGGCTCAGTGCCAGCCTACAACCCCATACATTTACCGCAGCACCCAACAACAAGTATTTGTCAATGCTGAATGTTTGCTTGCTAGTATTAGCATTGGTACTGCATGAGTTAGAAAGATGCATATTAGGAATGGCAGTGGAGTATTGAACTAATGCAAACCCTCACCCACACACAGTACAAACACAGTAGCAGAAAAGGTCGAAGCCAAAGACTGGCCTTCAGGAAATATGAGGAGCATAACCAGGCTGAAAATGAGGAGCACACCAGAAGCTTCCCTAAGGAAGGAAGGCAGTAAGGCAAGCAAAGGCCCAAACAGAGGAAACACTAGCACAAACAGTAAAAGATGGTGACAAGACTTTCTATTGATGCATTAGTGAAAGAAGAAAGTCCAGAGGGGGTATTGCTAAGATCAAAGGGGATAAGGGGATGTGTGAGGAGGAGGACCATGTAAAAGCATCTATCCTAAATAGATACTTCTGCTCAGTATTTACTGAAGAGAAGGTAGGGCAGGGCCTACAGCTGTGCACCATGGACATGGGGGGAGGGAGGTGTGCACTAGTCCCTTCACAAAAGAAAGGGTCCTACAAGAGCTTGATATGCTCAGGGTGGACAAGGCAATGGGACCTGATGGCATACATCCCAGGGTACTAAAGGAGCTAAGGGTGGAACTAGCAGAGCCATTATCAGAACTGTTTAGTGAGTCTCGGAGCATAGGAGAGGTCCCAGAAGACTGGAGAAAGGGCTCATGTGATCCCGCTCCACAAGAGTGGTAGCAGGGAGGAGACAGGGAACTACAGACCAGTCAGTCTTACCTCAGTAGTGAGCAAGATTATGGAGGCACTTCTTAAGGAAAGGTTAATGCAACACCAGCAGTCCATAGGAGCACAGGATCCAAGACAGCATGGGTTTACAAAAAGGAAGGTCCTGTCAAACTAATCTCATAGATTTCTTTGACTGGGTAACCAGAGTGGTGGACCAAGGGGGAGCAGTTGATGTTGCCTACCTTGACTTCACAAAGCTTTTGATACTGTTTCACATAGAAGATTGATTAATAAGCTGGGTAGGCTCGGGGAGGGTCAGACATTGGTCAACTGGGTGGCAAACTGGTTGACAGGCAGAAAACAGAGAGTGGTGGTAAATGGTATACAGTCAGAAGAGATGCAAGTTGCAAGTGGGGTACCTCAGGGATCAGTACTGGGATCAGTCCTCTTCAATATCTTCATCAGTGACATTGCAGGTGGACTGGAGGGTAAGGCTTGTCTGTTTGCAGGTGACACCAAGATCTGCAACAGAGTAGATGATCCAGATGGGGTGGGCAGAATGAGAAGAGATCTGGATAGACTAGCAAAATGGTCGGAAGAGTGGCAACTGGGGTTTAACACAAAGAACTGCAAGGTAATGCACAAAGGGAAGAGAAACCCTGAGGCCACCTATAGGCTGGGAAGTGGAGTTGCTGTCAGTCACAAGGGAAGAAAGAGACTTGGACATCATCATCACCGATGACCTGAAATCATCCAAGCAGACCTCTAAAGCAGTAGGTAAGGCTAGAGGGATGTTGGGGTGTATTAGTAGGGGTATCACAAGTTGGAAGAGGGAGGGTGATCCCTCTTTACAAGACACTGGTTGGGTCCCATCTGGAGTACTGCGTCAGTACTGGAAGCCACACCTTCACAAGGACATTAAGCAAATTGAGGCAGTCCAGAGAAGGGCAACCAAAATGGTGCAGGGACTGCATCAGAAAACATATGAGGACAGATTAACAGAGCTCAATATGTATACTCTAGAGCAAAGGAGGGAGAGAGGTGATATGATTGAAACATTCAAACACCTTAAGGACATTAACAAGGTGAAAGAGTCTAACATGTTTCAATATAAGAAAAATAGCAGGACAAGAGGACACAGCATGAGATTAGAGGGAGGCCGATTAAGGGGTTATGTGAGGAAGTTCTTTTTCACAGAAAGGGTGGTGGATGCATGGAACAGCCTACCTCAGGAAATGGTGACTATGAATACAGTGCAGGGCTTCAAACAGGCATGGTATAGGCATAAGGGAGCAATACAGATGAGTATGAATAGATAGGCCATTGACAGAGCAAAGGCCTATGGCACATTCATAAGGTAGAAAAAGAAATGGGCAGACTGGATGGGCCTTGCGGTCCTTATCTGCCATCAACTTCTATGTTTCTATGTTTTATGTTTCACCCTGCAGAGACTGACAGGTGTTAGAGCGTACCTTTGGGTCATTGGACATAATGTTCATGCCATTCCACCTCACCCCAACCTTCAGACACTGACAGGTGTCAGTGTGCCTTGGGGTCTTCGGCCCTTACGATCACCCCATTCCACAAGGAAATAAGTTGAGATGGGTACCATGTAGGAGAAGAGGGTGAACATTAGGGCCGAACACCCCCAAGGCACATCTCAATGCCTGTCAGTGGCTGCATGGTGTGGGTGGATGTGAAATGGCATGAGCATTACGAATGATGACACCAAGCCCTTCCCTGACGCTTGTCCATCTTTCTGGCATCACAGTGTTATGATGCTGTGTTCCAAGACAGGAAAATGCTGTGCTGAAAAACATCACACATGCACACACAATAAGGGTCCTTCAGGGTTCAGCCTCACAATATTTCCACTTACAAAAACCAACTGGATTTTCCAACCACACACTAGCACACACAGCCCAAGCAAAGCAGAAAGTTTATGCAAGACAATTAACATTCTGTATATTCATACAAACCACATGCACTCCACATTTTCCTTCATTCTGAACTAATTAAAAAAAAATAAATTTAAAGAGGCAGTGTATTCCAGTAGTGGGTACAGCAAAGGTGTGGGAAACAGGATTCCCAGGTTCAAATCCCAAAACCATTTGCATGCGGTGTTACCTTGAGCAAGTCATTTAACCTCCCTATACTTTATTCCACCTGGCTGTAAAAATGAATAAAAGCAGGCCTCCAGTAAGAACAAGATACCTGCATCACAGCTGTGCTATCTCTAGTAAATATGTACAGCAAATCCTCCAGTAATCACCATATTTTAATCACATGGTTATATATAAAAAAAAGAGATTTGAACTTGAGATATAATAAGGATTTTGAGTCCATCCTGTTTTTCATTCTCTAATTGCCATGATTTAGGGGACTGTCAACATGTGGATTCATAAATGTTACTAATCACCACAAATTTTGAATGCAAAAAAAAAAAAAACTATCTGGATTTTAAACAGAAGTTTCCAAGAAGTTTTACTTTTACCAGCATGAGAAAGCCCATCCAAAACCCTCATTAAAAAAAAAAATCCCAACATAGTAACTAACAGTATAAGGCGACCCAATCTATTTTAACTCCAAGACTGACTTTCACTTCATCCAAAAACACATGCGCATCCATGTTCTTTCCACACAGCACAATGGAAACTAAAAAATTTTTTTTGAGGAAATAAAAGCACAAACCTCGCTCACTCCACCAAATCGTAGCCTCAGGCTGTGCAGCTCCATGCACAAGAGCTAGCATTAAAATTTCCTTCCTAAGAATAGATTAGATTAATCGAGGCAGTCTGATTTTCTCCTTGTTGCACTTGAAAGTGGGAGGGGGGCTGCTTGATGGAAAACCCAAAATGTCTCCATAAGCAAGGGTTTAAGCCACCAGCCTGGTGGTGCTGAGAGTTAAGGTGCTGGATGCCACACCTTGTGCTATGCCGGCATCCCGGGTTTGGGAATGGACTTGGGTTGCCTGGGGTCGGGGAGGAGGATTGAGTGTCCCAATGGATGCTCTCCTCTTCCTGGGGTGGGTTACATTGGGTGCTTGCAGCACCCAATCCGCCTATGCCTGTGGAAGCATGGGCATTAGGTGCACAGGTGGCTCTCCGGAGTCGGGGAGGGGAGGACACTGTGGGCGCTTGACAGCAGCATGTGTCAGCACACTGTCTGTCTGGATGAATGTCCTCTGCACTGGGGTCTTCAGGGGGACTGAGAGAAATAATGGGTGGAAAAGCCTATTACAATCAGCCCTGCTATTCTGTGTCATTGCTCAGTTCTGTGGGGTGGAAGGGAGGTCATGAAGGAGGTAGAGCGGTGGTGGCTGTGTTTGTGAGGGGCAAGTTGTTAGGGCAACCACAGCATCTAAGAAAACGAGATGGACGATCCAATTCCCAGCATAGTAGCTGCTATGGCTTCCTTCCTTGGCTTCCACCCAGTAGCCCTCAACCAGTTCACCCCTTGCCAGCCATGCCTCTTTTCCCCACATGTGGATCTGATTGAGAATGCAGAATACAGTCCCAATCAGGTCCACAAGGCTGTGGGCATGCGCGTCACTGGTGAGACCACCCCCCTCCCCAGAAAGTTTAGAAAGTGTTATAGCCCGGGACCAGGTGAAAAAACAAACAAACAACAAACACACACTCACACACAGAGTTTGCTCACACACCACCCGGCTCCTGTTACCCCCTTCCCACTGGTCTGCTGCACGCTGTGGCGTGCCAGGTGTATCAGTGGCTACATCCTGTAATGACGGGGTGCTCCCTGATTGCGGCGGCAAATTTCTTTCAAGTTGGTGGCATGCTTCAAAACTGCTGTCATAGACAGCATGCTCATTCATTGGTGCCAAACAGACTAGCCACAAAAAGCAGTGGGAGCACTGGCCACAATGTTGCCACACCTCTGAAACCTGCTACTACCACAAAATGAAACAAAATGTTTCTTGCACATGCACAAAAGCAAACGTAAAAATGTGCACACTGAGCCTGATAATGGGATTTCTTTATTAATCTTTTTACTTGAATTATCTGTTAAACATAGACAGTATATATACACATTTTTATGTTTGCTTGCACGCATGTGCAAGAAACACAGTGCCATCATCCGAGTTTTTGGAGGTGTGGCAGCCCTCTTCCAATTCAGTCAGTGTGTTTGCAGGCGAAGCCACATTTCTCCAATGCCTACTGGAGCTGTCTGAGCAGCTCCAAAATCTGATGGAGTACAGTTGAAAGGGAGCTACACTTCAGTGAGTAGTGATAAGATATCACCTGCTCATGCATGCTCCCCCACACACACACACACACACACACACACACAGGCATGCATACTACGTGCTCGCCCCCCCCATGCACACACTGTGTAGCCAACGGGGGTGCCAAGTCCCCCGTCAGCTGTGCTACCCCCTCACCCAAGCAGAGTTATATATGCCACGCTGGGTGCCCACCCCAAGCGTGGCCACATGTTGTATAGCCGCCAGGGTGCCCAATCCCTGTCGGCTCCACTATTCCTCCCCAGTACAGGGTGCCATGCTGAGGCCCACCCCAGCATGGTAACAGATCTTGCCGACAGGGATGCCCAATCCCCATTGGCTCCACGCCCCCACCAGCCATCCTTGTGCCACGCTGGAGCCCACCCAGCGTGGCAAACATCCAGCGTCATCATGTAAGAAAAAAAAAAGCGAAGCGTAAAATGGTCCTTCGCAGTCTCTGCCCCACCGCACCCACCCATCGCACCCTGCCTCCCCACCCCATACCTACCTCCGGACTCCGGTGCGATGATCTTTGGTGGACCGGGAACACGTCTGCACTCTTCAAAGCCAACCACAAACTGAGGAAATGCCGGTAAGCTGTATAATGTAATGAATAGGTTTTTTTCAATGTTGCTTCATATCTCAGTCATTTTTTGGAATTTTTGCACCAAATTTTCAACATGGGGTTTTTGGGACCCCTTCTCATGAATGCTGTCACTGTCATGGCATTCATAGGGCCCGAAGGGTGATTTCGCAGTCACTGTGCAAAATCACCTTTTGGGACCAAGTAATGAAATGACACTGCCACTGTTCATAAGGTGAGCTCTCAAAAAGCCTATGTTGAAAATTTGCTGGAAAAATTCCTAAAAATGACTGTTTTACGAGTGTGCGTTGCGCACTTCCTACACATGCTCGTAAGTTCATGAATTTTCAATATCGTCACTCATGATTTTCAACATTGCCATTTTACCACACCTTCTTACGAGCAGTACAGCTGTCATTTTTCACATTTTGCCCAAAACGTGTTTCTGCCCATGTAACGCACAATGGCGCAGTCGGTGTGCGAAATCAATGTATGGGACACATTAAGAAAATCACAGTGACACTGTTAATGAGTAAAGGTCTTAAAATGGCTATGTTGAAAATTTGGTGAAAAAATTCCTAAAAATGACTGTTTATGAAGTATTGCGTTGTGCAGTTCATACATGCGCGCGTACCTTTGCAATTTTCAATATTTTCCTCAGATTTTCAACACTGCCATTTTATTACACTTCCTTATGAGCAGTACAGCTGTCCTTTTTCACATCTTGTCCCAAATGTGCTTCCGCCCATGTAGCACACAATGGCTCAGTCGATGTGCGAAATTGATGTATGGGACACATTAAGAAACCACAGTGACACTGTTCATGAGCAGAGGTCTTAAAATGGCTATGTTGAAAATTTGGTGAAACAATTCCTAAATATGACTGTTTTACAAGCCTGCATTGAGCAGTTCCTACGCACGCTCGCAAGTTTGCGAATTTTCTATATTTTCACTCCAGATTTTCCACATTGCCATTTTATTACACTTCCTTATGAACAGTACAGCTGCCATTTTTCACATATCGCCCCAAATGTGTTTCCACACATGTAGCGCACAATGGTGCAGTCGGTGTGCGAAAGCAATGTTTGGGACAGATTAAGGAAATCACAGTCACACTGTTCATAAGCAGAGGTCTTAAATGGCTATGTTGAAAATTTGGTGACAAAAGTCCATAAAATGACTGTGTTACGAGTGAGCATTGTGCACTTTCCACGCACCATCGTAAGTTCATGACTTTGTAATATTTTCAGTCCAGATTTTCACCAGTGGCATTTTTCCACACTTCCTTATGAACAGTGCAGTGTCATTTTTCACAACATGGCTGAAATGTGTTTTCACACTTTCAGAGCAGAGATGCGTGGTCACTGTGGGAAATCATTGTTCAGGACAGATAAAGAAAATCACTGTGACACTGTTCATGATCGGAGGTCCCAAAATGCCTGTGTTGACAATCTGCTGTAAAAATTCCCCAACCTAATTACATTACGGGTGTGCATTGCACAGTTTCTATGCACGTTCGTGACTTCACTAGTTTTTAATATTTTGACAGCAGATTTGCAACATTGCCATTTTTACACCTCCCCATGAACAGGTACAGCTGTCATTTCACATCCTGTTGAATGTGTTTTTACACATCACGATTGCTAAATACCGTGAATTAAGCTGTGCATAAGCAGCTTTAGAGCTAACAAACTGATATTGCCACTGCTCATGAGGTGAGGGTCACAAAAAACCATGTTGAAAATTTGGAGTGAAAATACCAATGAATGTCTGAGGTGTTAGGGTTTCCAACCATAACTCCCCACCCTGTAGAGAATGACAGGCATCTGGGGTGTGACTTGGGATTCTTGCCTGTAATGCTCATACCATTCCACATCCTGCAGCCAGTGAGAGGCATCGAGGTGTGCCTTGGACTCTTTGGCCCCAAAGTTCACCCTATTCTCCTATAGCACACCCATCTCACTGTATTTTCTGATGGAATGGGGTGCGCATAAGGGCCAAAGACCCCTAGGCACACCGTGACACTTGTCAGTGTCTGCAGGGTAGGGTGTGGTGAAATGGTGTGGCCGTTATGCCTGAGGACCCAAAGGCACACCCCAATGCCTGTCACTCTCTGCAGGGTGGTGGTGGGGTTGGCTTCAGTTCAATACTTCACTGCCATTTCTATTATGCAGCTCTGTAACTTCTACACTACCAATGCCAATGCCAGCAAGCAAACATTCAGCATTGACAAATGCTTGTTGACAGTGCCTGCAAGGTGATGCACACTAGAGCAAACAGCATGGGTTTAGTTCCAGGTTATGAGGCTACAATGTGCAGTACAGATAACTGGAACCCACCTCCCCATATTCTCAAATCTTGGCTCAAGGGCAGTGCAGTATTTTGAATTGCAAGTTATGCTTTACTCCTAGTACATGTTGTAACAGGATCCCCTATTATTATGTAAATAAGTTTTCCTCAAGCAAGGAAAGCAAGAAAGGAAACTTAGCATGATGTTTTGGTGTTTAAAAAGTCATGATGATTGTGATCATAAGAGTTGTAGCCAGGAATTTCACGTTTGTGCACCAAACTGACACTGCTACCCTCCCCACCCCATGGTCCGTGCCCTCGCACCCGACACAAGTGTCATTTTACCTATGGCGTATACTCTAAATATGAAATGTAAAGATGTAACACACATACTCACACTCCCACTCTGTAGTAAGGCCTTTCAAACACCAGTGTCAGACTTAACAAACTGGAAGTTACAATGCTGCATTGTGACGCGCCTCAGCACCACATCAAGGTAACCAGTCTCACAGAGGTCTATTCATAGCCATTCAACCACCACAATAGGGCCAAGACTGGACATTGGACAAGATGTGGCAAATACATGGACTTTTTTGTTTGTTTAAAGACTTACTAATGTTCTGCATTTTAGTTTTAGAAACATATACTGTAAATCCCCCCCCCCACACACACACTCCTCAAAAATTGTATTTGAAAACATCTGTAACTGCAGGCAAGTCTGCCTTTTAAGAACATATATGTTTTTAAGCACAATGACAGCACATCAACATTGTTTAAGAAATTACTCACATTATGACATTGCAAGATTGCAGCACTTTCTTATCACTATTTTTACGCTTAGCCTGGGACCTGCAGAGCAATGTTGATGTGCGGTCATTGTATTTTCAAATCTATATGTTCTTAGAAAATCAGACTTGTTGTTGGTGAGTTAAAAAATTTTCTGAAATATAATTCTTAAAGTGTGTGTGTGGGGGGGGGGGATTTGCAGTACCTTCTTCTGAGACTGTAATGCAAAACATCCTAAAAACAAGTTACCTGTCATGTTACTTAACAGGATTTAGCACATCCCCTTGGTAGGTTGTCAAAGTAAATTTCTGAGCACAGGGGAAAAAAATTAAACTTAAATTATTCCAGTTGTCTGTCTGCACATTCTCAGACCTGTCTCAAGCAACTGCAACACCCCTAACACAGACTCCCACACCCACAGATGTCAAATAAATGTGAAACAAGGACTGTACAAATACCTGACCTGAGGTGGCACAGTAGAATAAAGGGAACCAGAAGGTCAGATACATTTATTTACTGGATTTTGTGACTGGTACTGAAAGTCCCAAATGTCATTACAGATTTACCAGGCATACAATAAAAAGAATATGGGACTGTCATAGCAAACCTGCCCACAGAACACTGAGCGAAGATCCCTGGAACTATTTGCCTCATGTTCCAAAAGCAGAAACGTTTCTTTAAATCAACAATATGGTGTGCACAGTTAATGTTTTGTTCAGTTTGATGCTTAAAACTGTAATATTAAATAGAATCCCAACCATACCATGGTTATAAATTACAGGGTAATTCTCAGGACAGCCTCAAACAACTGCAGGAAATGGCAGTGATGGGGAAGTGTATACAACACAAAAATTCCTGACTACTCCCTAGCTTTGAAGAAATTACTTAAGCAGAGAATGCACCAGTAGTAAGTAGAAATGGACATACACTGACAGGGTCATACCTCTTACTAACCAATCAGCCATGGCTTGAGGAAAATAACTGAAGACATTTACTCAAAGCAGGGGGAGCATTAGGAATTTAAGTTTTAGATACACTTCATGACCCCTGCCATCCCCTATACCTGTTTGAGAGGTATCACTCTGTAATTTGCTAACCACCACACAGTTGGCATTCTGTGCAACATTAACACACGTTTTAAGCATCAGACTGAACATAAAATGTTAACTGTACAAACAATATCCAATTTAAAATTCTGCTTTTGGAACATGATACAGGCAATAGTTCTAAGTTGCTGAGCTCAGTGTTGTTCTACGGACAGGTCTGCTGGGACTGTCACACTCTTTTTATTCTTTTCCTGACTTTTACTTAATTCTTGGTTGGCTTTGTGTTTTAAAATTACTACCAGTGTGAACCAAGTGCAGTCTGATGTCATTTTCAAATATATTTTTCCTGAAAGAGTTTATGCTTTTGAATTGCTGGCACTATGATGTTACTTCATTCTGAATGGTTTCAAAGCCTCTTTCAACACTGGAAAGAGCTGTAACACAACAATATGCTTTCTTGCATTAACTGACTCTTGTTCAGGCACAGACTGTGAATCGGAGGGCAGGCAAAAAAAGAGAGCAGACTGGTCAGTCAGGACAGTTAGCACAGAGGTGCCCATAGTACTGGACAGGACAATATTGCCCATCACCACCATTGCTCCGTCAAAACAAAGGGTGCAAATTGTTAACAAATCAGCTCTCCTCAAGCCGCCCGACTTTGACTTAGCACAGTTCAAGTGTAACTTTAGGCGCTTTTACACACAGGTTTTTAAAACGAAATGAGCGTTACCTGTGGCCCTACTCTGTTGCATTTTTAGGATCCCTTTACACTTTGCAAGTTTTCCGGCAGCTCCCACTTCCATTTGTGTTTCAGCACCCCCACAGAGCTTGCTGCTGTATTGCTGTTTATGCACTGCTTTAGAATGGCTGTTTTACATAGCCCGATGAAACGGAACACAACGGTGCAAACCGCGAAAAGCAGAGATTGCGGTTTGGATGAACGTATGCATATGGAACGAAACAGATGCACTTTACACACAAGAGATATAACGGAATACTGTTTCTGTAACAGTTATTCCATTACATAAACCTGTGTGTAAAAGTGCCTATAGTTTCTGGGCTCACTGAAGCACTACCAGGTGAAGGAGGAGAGCTGATTGTCATTAACTGCTGGCAGTGGCAGCTTCAAAAGATTTAACTCTTAGGCTGCCGATGCTGAAAGAATTAGAATGGAAATGAATCTACAGTTTTGAGCTTTGGAGGACAGATGTTTAGTGAGTGTGCAGCCCTGCAAGGTTTAAATTAAGAGGCTGCAAAAAGGCAGCTTCAGAGGGGCATTTATTTTGTTCATATCCTGAGGATGTGGGGGGAGGGGCAGTAGCACACCCCAATGCCTCTGGTCATTATCACATTCTACTTAAATAAAATATATATATATATATATATATATATATATATATATATATATATATATATATATATATAGAGCATGGCACATAATTCAATTTATTTTCCCATAGCAGATGATCTGGATTCTGAACATAACTTTATGAGCAGCATATAGCAAGTATATAGCCATCTGCACAGGTGAGGTCTATAGACCACCAGCCCAGGAGGAAGAAACAGATAGGGACCTGATGCTAGCCATCTAAAGGATGGCAGACAAGGGTGAGGTAGTACTGGTTGGAGACTTCAATATTCCAGATGTGGACTGGAGCATCCCAGCAGCAGCATCAACTAGGAGCAGATTTATCCTGGACTCCCTTCAGGGTGCCTTCCTCAAGCAACTGGTCATGGAACCAACTCAGCAGAAGGCAATACTGGACCTTGTGCTCACAAACAGGGACAGTGTGATGGGGGTCACAGTGGGGGAGCACCTGGGGAACAGTGACCACCAGTCATTGTGGTTTGAAATTACAGAAAGAGCAGAATCAAACCATACAAAAACACGTATCCTGGATTTTAGGGGGGCAGACTTTGAGAAAATGGGAGATACTTGAAAGAGGCATTAAGGGAAATGGGGCAGGAATCAGGGGTTGAGGAACAGTGGGCAGTATTTAAAATGGGGATTACAAGAGCAACAGAATTATGCATTAAGCAGGTTAGCAAGAGGAAAAGGAAGAGGAGACCATTATGGTTTTCCAAAGAGGTAGCAAAGAAAGTGAAAGCCAAAAAGATTGCATTCAGGCAATACAAAAAGACACAGGCAGAAGGGGATAGGGAGAAGTACCAGGAGAAGCAAAGGGAGGCAGGGAGGTCAGTAAGGGAAGCCAAAGCTCAGACAGAACACATTGCAAAATCAGTGGGTAGAGGGGACAAAACCTTTTACAGGTACATAAGTGAAAAAAAGAAAGGCAAAGGGAGGGATAGTGAGACTGAAGGGGGAGGATGGAGGCCGCGTGGAGGATGACAACAGTAAAGCTGACATATTGAACAGGTATTTCTGCTCAATCTTTACTGAGGAAGAAGAGGGTAATGGGTCTGAAGGGAGTACAAGGGGTGAGAATGGAGCAGAAATGGACACAAGTCCCTTTACACGAGAAAGGGTCCTGTAGGAACTGGAAGTAATAAGAGTTGAGAAAGCAATGGGGCCAGATGGGGTGCACCCAGGGTCCTTAAAGAACTAGAGAGGTGGTGGCTGAACCTCTGGCTATCCTGTTTAGCTGATCACTGAAACAGGGAGGTACCCAAAGACTGGAGGACAGCAGATGTAGTCCCCTTATACAAAAGTGGGAACAAAGAGGAAGGGAACTACAGACCAGTCAGCCTCACCTCGGTAGTGGGGAAGATCATGGAAGCACTACTGAAGGAGAGATTGGTGGAACATCTGGTTGTCAATGGACTACAGGACCCAAGGCAGCATGGTTTCACCAGGGGGAGGTCATGTCAGTCCAACCTCATTGAATTTTTTGACTGGGTGACTAGGGAGGTGGATCAGGGGAGGGCAGTGGACATGGCCTATCTGGACTTCAGCAAGGCCTTTGACACTGTGCCAGATAGAAGACTATTACACAAACTGGGGAATATGGGTGTGGGCAGGACAGTAGTGTGGCGGGTAGCTAACTGGCTGGGCAGCAGAATACAGAGGGTGGTGGTAAATGGCTGTCACTCCACAGAGAGAAGAGTGACCAGTGGGGTACCACAGGGATCAGTGCTGGGACCGGTCCTATTCAACATCTTCATCAGTGACATTGTGCAGGACCTAGAAGGCAGAATTTCACTGTTCGCTGATGACACAAAGCTCTGTAACAGAGTAGACACACTAGAGGGTGTAGACAGAATGAGAAGGGACCTGCAGAAACTTGAAGAATGGTCAAGGATTTGGCAGTTGAAATTCAATGCAAAGAAGTGCAAGATAATGCATATGGGGCACAAAAACCCTGGCACAATATATCAGTTGGGAGGTGAGGATATAGCATGCACCAAGCAGGAAAGGGATCTTGGGGTTTTCATCTCTGATGACCTCAAGGTAGAGAAACAGTGTGACAAGGCAGCAGGTAAAGTAAATAGGATGCTGGGATACATAGGCAGGGGCATCACCAGCAGGAAAAGAGAGGTCATAATTCCACTATACAAGACGCTAGTGAGGCCCCACCTGGAGTACAGTGTGCAGTTCTAGAGACCTTACCTATGTAAGGACATAGGGTAGAGAAGGTTCAGAGGAGGGCAACAAAAGATGGTGCATGGATTGCATCACAAGTCCCTATGAGGACAGGTTGAAGGAACTGAACATGTACTCCCTGGAGGAGAGGAGGGAGAGAGGGGATATGATAGAGACATACAAGTACCTTACAGGGAGGAACAGGGTGCAGGAATACACTATTTTAAGTGAAAAGATGTTCCAGGACTCGAGGGCATGGGATGAAGTTGGAGGGAGGATGATTCAGAGGAAACGTGAGAAAGAATTTCTTCACAGAACGGGTGGAGAACAAGTGGAACACCCTGCCAGAGGAAGTGGTGGGGGCTGAAACAATCACAGGATTTAAGAATGCATGGGATAGACATAAAGGAGTTCTGGAGGTCAGGGGTAAGGGGTAACAGACTTCTAGAAAAACATAAACTGAACTTACAAGCTCAAATGGGCAGACTGGGTGAGCCATAGGCCCTTATCTGCTGACACTGTCTATGTATCTGACTAGATGAGTTGCTGTAACATGAGATTACAGTTGACTGACTGTGTGTCTGAGCCTGTTTACATTCCTAACACTCTTTGACCCATCCCCAGCACACTCCGGAGTCCTGACATACACTCCCACACCTACCCACATACACTGATCTCATTCTTAAATACATCGCAATCGAAAGACACAAACAGACAGTGCAAATGCCTGAGTGACTGAAGGGAGATTGATGACTTCTCACAGAAGATGCCAGCCAGTATGCATCTACATTAGGGAGAGATTCAACAGGTAAAAAAAAAAAAACAGTCCAATAATATTATCCAGGAGGACAACAATCTAACGTGAGTCCAGTGATCTTCATAATGTTCTTATTCTCTTGAATGAAAGAAATACAGAATTCTTAGCCAGTGCAACTCTACCGGACTCTCCGTGCTTCTGTTTCCAACTGCTCGACTCACAGGGTCACTTCTTTTCAATCTTTCAGTTTTGAGTCCTAACTAGATAGACGGTCCTAGGCCTGGGCAGGCTCTACTCCAGACAGTCCCAGTCAAGCAGAGAAGGGGCGCTTCTTACCACTTGTTGCCACTAATGCCAAAACACTACTATGGTCAAAACTTCTTCTCCACCTTGGCAGGCTCGTGATTCCGCTCACAGTTGCTTGCTGCTAGCGCTGTTCGAAGTTCGGAATTCAAATCACGGATGATGACCTTCTGACTAAAGCCTTCTCTTCTCTCTTCCATCTGCTGGGCTCTAAAGTGAAAATGAAGCAAGGCAGTACCTTAAATTGCTGGGGCATTTAAAAATGCCGCCCTTTACCAACCATACCTCATACCTGACATGCAGCTGAACAGCAGCCATCGCCAAAACAAAGCTCCTCCAAGGGATTAAGTCAAAGTCAGAAAGCCTGCAAAAACCAAAGCCAAACCAAGGAGGAGGACATGCTAGCCAGCTTGTTTGCAACCTCTGCAATTTTGGGCAAGTAGGCTGTGGCTGTGCATGGCCTATCGGTGGCTACTCCCTGCAATGAGGGAGCGATGACGGGTCGTTCCTTCATTGCAGCGGCAAATTTCTTTCAAGTTGGTGGCACACTTCTGAGCTGTCATAGACAGCGTGCTCATTCATTGGTGCCACAGAGACAAGCCCCCAAAAGCAGTGGTGGCATTGGCCACAACGGGGCTGCACCCCCACAACCTACTACTCCAGTAAGCTGTCACAACATGTTTCTTGTGCATGCATGCAAGCAAACATAAAAATGGCCCAGTTGAGGGTCAAACAAGTAAGGAGCCCCAGGGCTGAAGAAATGGGGGAAAGGAGCTACTCTGCCATGCTGTGCTGGGGGCAGGACCAAGTCACAAAGGGACAGGACTCAATTGTCTCCACCAAGGGAGAACGGTACCTTCTGAGGTCAGTGCCAGGTGGCACCCAGAAACTGGGCAATTCTTGGTGCTAGGGTACAACTGTGGCCTCACCACACTGGCTAACATAACCTCTACAAAAACAATATCTATAAATGAATACGTGTTGAGAAATGAAACTCGATTTAACTAAAAAAGTAGCTTCACCTTGATGTTAACTTTTTGTTCCCCAATGATCCTCTTTATTTGATGATTATACATGCTTACAAGCATGCTCCAGGCTGAAACTTTATGTGAGAGTTTGCCAGTGTTATATCCCGGGTTTGTGTCTATGCGAACAACATAAATAGATGTTATAGGCAACATAATTATCTTGGAAGTGAAATTCAGACAGTCACTGTCGTGTAAAAAGGACTGCTCTGGAAAGGGGTGGGGTCGGTGGTTGTTACTGATGGCATATGGCAGGTACACACCACACAAAAATTGTGCTACAGCCCGAGGGTAATTCAAGCCCTCTTTGTGGGGAACAGTCTGGGCAGCACAAACCAATGGGACCAGCTGAAGTGTGCCACAACGTTTGTCCCCCTTCACAAGGACACTGGCAGAATATTCCTAGGTAGTGTGGTCTCTCTTTTTGGTAGTGTTGCTGTAATTGATATTTTTAAGGTTAAGTACCATACAGCATGATGGAATACAGAACCAATTAAATAGCAGCTTTCACAGTGCTGTTGTCCTCACAATAACCAGCAGAGAAGACAGCAATTAAAATAAAAAGTTTGTCTATATAGCCTAGAGGTTAGAGTAACGAGCTATGAATGAAGCTGGCGCATTCTGCAGACCTGAGTTTGAATTCCACAACTGTCATTTGCATATTGTGTGACCCTGGCCCTGGGTCTTAAGAATGAAAATAATAATAATAATTTTATAAGAGCGACAACACATAGAAACATTGAAACATAGACTCTGATGGCAGATAAGGACTGCTTGGCCCACCTAGTTTGCCCATTTCCCTACCCATTGGATAAGCCGCAGATCCAAGTCAACCAGCAGCCTACTTCCTCCTTAACCCCCTCCTATCCCCTCCTACCCCCCACTATAATTACCTTATGTCAGTCCCATGCATTCTTGAATTCCCCCATTGTTTTTGACCCCACTACCTCCTCAGGAATGCTGTTCCATGTACATTACAAGACATATGTAGTCTGGTATGCTCAAGCAGGTGCCCTTTATTTAACTCAGGGTGCATTCTGCCAAAAAAAAAAAAAAGACAAGGAAAAAGAAAAGAAAAGCAGCATTGCAATGTTAGCAGCTGTTGTATTAACACAAACGTTACAAAATGTTCATCTGAGGTGTGTAAGGGATCAGTAGTAGCCATTCCTGTTGTGGCTGCAAGGGTTAGTGTGTGAGTAGAGGATAGGGGTAGTTCTTTAAGCAATAAGACAGGTGCGCCTTATTACCATACAGCTAAAGGCATAAGGCGTCCTCTGAAGCAATTATCCAAAAATCTAGTCCTCCCTCCCTGACCCAACCCACATCTTAACAAAGACCCCTTCGTATGGACAGAATAGAGTCCTCTCTCAGCCAAAGGCCACTCAGTTTAATAATTAACACATGCCAGAACAATTAGAATTCCAGCAACAAAAATGACAGAGGAGGGAAAGAAAAAAAACAAGCATTTGTCAATGCCGAACGTTCGCTTGCAGGTGTTTGCAGTGGTGATTGGCATGTATGGTGCTTTACCCTAATGCCCTGTGCAATTGCTGGTATTTGCACAATAAATTGTCAGCATGACCTTTTTGTTACCCCCATTGTGCGCTGCATAGGCGGAAACACGTTTTGGGCAGGATGTGAAAAATGACAGCTGTACTGCTCATAAGGTAGTGTGGTAAAATGGCAATGTTGAAAATCTAGAGTGGAAATATTGAAAATTCGCAAACCTAGGAGCGTGCGTGGGAACTGTGCAATGCACGCTGGTAAAACAGTGATTGTTAGGAATTTTTTCACCAAATTGTCAACACTGGCAGTTTAAAACCTCTGCTAATGAACAGTGACAGTGTGATTTTCTTAATGTGCCCCATACACTGAGTTCGCACACTGACTGTGCCATTGTGCGCTACATGGGCAGAAACACATTTTGGGCAAGATGTGAAAAATGACAGCTGCAGTGCTCATAAGGAGGTGTGGTAAAATGGCAATGTTGAAAATCTGGAGTGAAAATATTGAAAATTCGCAAACTTACGAGTGTGCGTAGGAACTGCATAGCATGAACTCATAAAACAGTCATATTTAGGAATTTTTCACCAAATTTTCAGCACAGCCATTTTAAGACCCTACTCATGATCAGTGTCACTGTGATTTTCTTAATGTGTCCCATACATTGAGTTTGCACACCGACTGCGCCATTGTGCTTACATGGAGCAGAAACACATTTTGGGCAGGATGTGACAAATGACAGCTATACTGCTCATGAGGAGGTGTGGTAAAATGGCAATGTTGGAAATATGGAGTGCAAATATTGAAAATTCGCAAACATACGAGCGTGCGTAGGAACTAAGCAACGCATGCTCGTAAAACAGTCATTTAGGCATTTTTCACCAAATTTTCAACATAGCCATTTTAGACCACTGCTCATGAACAGTGTCACTGTGATTTTCTTAATGTGTTCCATACATTGATTTCACACACCGACTGCGCCATTGTGCGCCATATGGCGGAAACACATTTTGGGTGAGATGTGAAAAATGACAGCTATACAGCTCATAAGAAGGTGTGATAAAATGGCAATATTGAAAATCTGGAGTGAAAATATTGAAAAGATTGGCGAACTTACTAGCACCTGCGTGGGAACTGCATAGCTTACCTCGTCAAAAAACAGTAATGTTTTGGAATTTTTGCACCAAATTTTTCAACATGGGGTTTTGGGACCCCTTCTCATGAATGATGTCACTGTCATGGCATTTTCAAGGCTGAAGGGTGATTTCGGCAGTGACTGCGCGGTTCCTGCGAAATCACCCGTCGGCCCGAATCAACACCATGACAGTGACATCACTCATGAGAAGGGTCCCAAAACCCATGTTGAAAATCTGGTGCAAAATTCAAAAATGACTGAGATATGCAATAAAGTTGAAACCCCCTATCTAGCCCATTATACAGCTTACGGCATTTCCTCAGTTAGCGGTGTACTTTGAAGAGTGCAGGCGTGTTCCCGTCCACGAAGATCTCGCCAGAGTCAGAGGTAAAGTATGGGGTGGGGGGGGTGGGGAGGCTGGGTGCAGTGGTGGGTGCGGTTGTGGAGGGGGTTGGGAGACGCACAGGGTCAGTTTTGTTTTCAGGTTTAAAAAAAAAAGACATTGTGGGATGTTTGCCACACTGGGGTGGGCTCCCAGCATGGCACAAGATGGCTGGGAGGCGAGAACCGACAGGGGTTGGGCACCCGTCGGCCAGAAAAAACTATGAGGGGCGCCAAGGGCCGGCGAGATTGGGCACGGTTGGCAAAATAAGGCAAGCGTTTGCCACGCTGGGGTGGGCTCCCAGTGTGGCAGCAGGATGCTTTGGAAGGGGCTGTGGAGCCGACGAGGGGATTGGGCACCTTCAGCAAACAATGTTTGCCAGCTGAGTGGGCTCCAGCGTGGACACGCAGCTTTGGGGCGGCGTGATGGACGTGCGGGGAGGTAGCACGTGACGCGAGGGAGGGGCATCGCTCAGTATGGCAGCGGTGTTTTTCTTTGAAGCAGAGGAACACCGCTGTCATACTGAACTGCTGCACCCATTGGTGCAGGACCACCACGCCTGCTCAAGGAAGCAGTGCATTGGGT
Organism: Neoceratodus forsteri; assembly: GCA_016271365.2. Taxonomy (NCBI): domain Eukaryota; kingdom Metazoa; phylum Chordata; order Ceratodontiformes; family Ceratodontidae; genus Neoceratodus; species Neoceratodus forsteri. Next base: position 601,365,854 of record CM028130.1, on the reverse strand, counting down.
GGGAGAGGCACACCTCTAAGTGTGCTACTCTCCCAAAGCGTTCCTTGCGCATGCACGCAAGCGAACATAAAAATGAAAGAAAAGAGAAACTCTGTACTTTGCCCCCTCCCATATATACTTACATGAGGATGGCATGCGGCAAACTCAAAGATTAAAGCAAGGGTGAAAAAAAAGAAATACATAATTTTTGTGGTCTGCATTCACTTTACTTAAAAAGTAGCAGTGACAAAAGAGATAGTAACCAATGGAAGACACCTCTATGGATGGTTTCTTTGTTACAATGTGTAATTCCTCTGCAGGCTGATCATGACGGATCAGCTGTGATTGCTGGGTGGCATAGATTAAAGGAAAGAGCTGACCTATGATTGGGTTGACTCTTTCCTTTGAAATACAATGAAGTTTCCACCCAGCAAGCCAGAACAGTATCATGATCAGCCTGGCTGATGATTGGTGTGACACTGATGAGCCCCTTGCAGACCACTCTGCATTGGACTGACAGGATCACACCCCTCAAAGCCACTCTCACAGCAAAATGTTCTCTGCACATATGCCTACGACAAACATAAAAAGGGCTGCAACGTGATATTAATGCTGAGCAGACTCAGGTGTCTGTATGTCTGGAGTACTTCCAGCTACAGAAGAGCCCAATATGTCATTTGAAAGAGCTTTTCATAGGTCCGTGAAACAGTGAGATCCACAGGGCGTGAATGTGTCCCTCTCAGAATTTTTCCACTACTGCCTGTAAGTTTTAATTTTTGCTGTTTGGTAATGATCCTAATTCCAGGTCAGATTTCAGCACAACTGTATCCATTTCTGTAAGGGTTTGAGTGGGGCACTAGGAGGTTAAGGTACTTATACAGGGTTACATAGTGAGCATTTCACACTAGCAGGTTTGAACCAGTGATCTTGCAGTTTCAAAACTGCAGTAAGCACTAGAATACATGGACATCTCAGCTGCATTGCAGCATCTTGTTCTCAGTGGAATCCTTCTTCTAGCTGCCGTTTAAAGTACAGTAGCCCCTGATACAGAACTCTGGAGCACAATCAGCAATCCTTCTGCTGTAGCACTGTCTCAGTGAACAGAAATACTTCACTGATTATACAAAAATAATCAAATTATTACCAGATTCAAATTTACCTTTAAATTTTGATCACATCAATAAAGCACTTTGGTACCAGTCCTCCGATTCCTCACTCATCTACCGGTCTGTGTAGTTGGTCATATAACAAAAAAGTGAAAATCAACACTTGGGATAGACTCACAGTTTTTGAGCTGAAGAGAGCCAGTGAGGCTATCAAGTCTCCAACAAGAAAAACATCTGTAGGTCTTGGGAAAGTTTATTAAAGAAATTAATTAGAATGATAACTGCACTCACCCCTACTTACCACCGATGTGTCACACAGCCTCATTGCATTTTATCAATGAGGCTGCATAAGACATTGGTGGTAGGGGTGAATGCTGCTATTGTTCTAATTAACTAATTTAATAAGCTTTCCCAAGGACTTCGTATGCTTTTCATGTTGGAGATCAAGTAGCCCCAGTTGTTGTAATCTGCTTTGTTCTGTTGACATAAGAGGCTATGATCACGTTTCCTTATGAACCTTTTTTTTTGGCTTATTCTCCCAGTTTTGTCATTAAAAAAGCCAACGCTGGTTCTGTGGCAACGAGCAATCGCTCTGGCATGCTGGTGACCCAGGTTCATGCACTGCACCCAGGACTTCAGGAAAGGAGTCTGGCAGAGAGGATGGAAGAGCATCCTTTGGATGCTCTCCTTCGGGGGGGGGGCTTGTAGCACTGCTCTGCAGCAGCTCTGGTGATGTGGTGATGGCTGATGGTGGAGGCAGTCATGTAGTGGGTGACCACATGATGTCAGCTACCTCGCAGGACCAGTCATGCATGCATTTGAGTGATTGGGGTGGAGGGCAGGTGGGACACAAAAATAGAAAATTCCACGCCAGCATGCCAGATGATGCCTCTGCCCCTCACCATGCCTGGACCTCCCTGAATGACATATCCAACTGACAGGTCCTTTCTGGAGGTCCACTAGGCTGTGGCACGGGCTATGGCAGAGGCAAGATGGCCAACAGAGTGTGAAGTAAGGAGCTCTCAGGTGCATTCCATGCAAAGACAGCTGGGGCGGCCCCCAGCAGGGACAAACCAGCCCTTAAAGGAACCCAGAGGTCTGGACTGGAGTGTGACACAGGAGGGTGCAAGACAAAAGGTGAGTCTGGTGAAAGAAACAGGTGGTGTTGTGGGGATCCTAAAGGCAAGATGTGCTGGGAGGCACAACAGGAGAAAAAAAAAGTAAAATGTTAAAGCCAATAATGGAGATGTACTTCTGGTCTTGGCATTAAAAAAGTGAAAGCAGACACTGTGTAACAGCTGTGGCTGCACTGTTTCAGCTTACCCACCTTGCTCAGATAATAAGTAGGAGATGTCTTACCTGGGTCTTGGGGGTTTCGAGGAGGCATCCAGATGTACCTGTAAAATAAGAATAGCAATGGTATCATAAAGGATCTGTTCTTTAGAAACAATATAGGACAGACAGGGAAGGTTAAACTGAAATCAAATCAATCTTTATTTGTTAAAAGGCGCCTTTCCAGTGATCAGGGCGCCTGTACATAAATTATAATCCATCAACGTTCAACACATTAAAACCATGAAAACATTTGAAATAGCAGTTCATTCATAAACAAGTGATGGTCCACATTAACATTAAACTTCTTCTGAAAATGCCAGGCTAAAAAGATACGTCTTGAGTTCTGTCTTAAAACTTTGGACGATCAGGCAGTCCCCTACCCGAGGAGGCAGAGAATTCCACAGGTTTGGGGCCATAAATGCAATGGAACGGGCCCCAGATGTTTGAAGTTGCACTCTGGGAATCTCTAGCAATCCCTCCTTAGTGGATCAGAGTGGTTGGGAGGGGCAATAGGGAGAAAGGAGATCTTGTAGGTAATGAGGTCCCTGATCATGTAGGACTTTATAGGTCAGCAAACTGACCTTGGAGGTGATACACCATCGCACTAGCAGCCAATGTCATCTGCGGAGCACAGGCGTGATGTGACTGGTCCTAGATGTACCAGTCAAAAGCTTGGCAGCCACATTCTGCACCAGCTGCAGGTGAGAGGTATAAACCCCTGGTAGCCTTAGTTACAGGGCGTTGCAATAGTCAAGGCAAGTGGTCATGCAGGTGTGGGCCAGTGTAGAAGGATCGTCAGAAGGAGCCAGATGTTTAACTCAGGCCATATTCCTCAGGTGATAAAATGAGGTCTTGACAATGGCTAACACCTGTAACTTTAGGGTCAAAATAACACCCAGGTAGTTGGCCCACTGGCGCTGAGGTTTGAGGCACTGGATGCCACATCTCGTGCCATACCTGTGATTCAGGTTCAAGAATGAGCTTGGGCTGCTGGGGGTCAGTGGGGGAGGAGAGGACTGAGTATTCAAAGGACTGTTCCCCTCTCCTGGGGTAGGTTCCAGGGGATCTCCTGCCTGGTGGTGGCTCCTGGCAGTGGCTGGGGACACTACATCTTTGTCAGGGGTAGCCAATTGGGTACTGCCTGTCGTGGGTGTCTGTGGGGGGAGGTGGGAGCATCTCCCTCACGTGCTGACACCAGTGCACCTACATGACAGTAAGGGGAGAAACTAAGGAAAATGGCCCTATCCCTGGTAGGCAAAAGTGGGTTCCGGGACTCAGCACCCATGCTCACCGTTGGGTCTCTCTCCTCTTCTGGTGCTTCGCCATCTAGCCACTCTACCTGATTATAGATAGAGCACCAGAAAGGAGTCAGTGATCCCACCCAGGGGGACTCAGAGCCGAGGGGTTGAGGGGACCGGTTGGCGAGGGCTGGGACACTGGAGAATGGAGGAGAGTACTTCAGACCAGGTGGGAGAAAGCGGAGGTCAAGTAACCACATTAGAGAGAGTCCGGGGGAAGAGAGGTAGGAGCATAAACACATTAAAAAAATAACACCCAGGTTCCGCAATACTTTATCTGATTGATTTGAAGGGGGTCAGGGTGCTGTCAGATTGTATTTGGAGTTCTGTAAGACCTGCAGAAATAAACTTGGTCAGAGCCAATACAGCTGCTTAGTGCAGCAAGAGCAAGTAGAAGAATACTAGGTGCTCTTGCCGCACCAGAATCTGCCATTCCCAAGATGATGGCACCGACAGAACTGCAAATGTGTGATACTTGTGCATAAGCAGTTTGAGTCAGTGCCTCTATCTTGGTCATGGTGGCCATCACTTCCACAGCTGTGGAAGAAAAAGTAGTGCCTCATGAATAGGGTGTGATCTATGCATCCCGCGGAGGGAAAGGGCCGCATAATCAGCACCAGTGGACATTTACCAGAGCACTGTGGAAGTACACCAGACAAGGGTCTAGTCATGTGCTTCCACAGTGCTCTTCCAAAGATACGATGGTGGCATAGCATCTGTGGAGCTCTGCCAATGCAGACTTAATAAAAGGAACAATTGTTTAGTATGAGGGACAAATAGTAACCAGAGAAGACAGAGTTGCAGAGAGTTGCAAGAACAATAAAAGGCATACTGTATATCCTGCATTTATCCAGGTTTCTGCACTGTTCAGCTAAACAAAACATTGTAACAATTTCCCCTGTCATCCCTAAATAAGTGGAAGTTAAAGAGCAGCTGATGCCTTCAGGATAACTTTAACAAAACATGATATTTAGACACAGTTCGGCTTGTACGTCACATTAGATCTTTATTTCTCCTCCTCATTACTTATTACTGGTGTGATCTGCATGAAAACAAGATCTTTGCACCTGAAGAGTTAATCTATTCCTGTTATTTTCTCCCTAATAAAGGTCATAATGCACTGCTTGTGACATCACAGTTACTCCCATGGCAGCAGAGTGTGATGTCACAACACAGGATTATGATTTGAAGTAGGGGAGTAAGCTCCAGAGGCAGATGAACGCTTATGGATAAAGATCATGTATTCATGTAAATTTCCTCAGTAATAAATAACGGGGCGGAGAAATCTATCGACTATATATGGAATGCAAGATGATTTGTACCTAAATATCATGATTTTTAAAGTTTTCTATGATGCATCAGCAGTTCTTTAAATAAATAGTTTGTGTAAACGGTACAACCACAACGTGAGAGACCGAAGCTGTAAGTCTCACTTGAGATATTCAAATATGCACAGAGTGGATCACAGAAATTTGTGCTGCGTCTTGTGACTACCCTGGTGACCAATTATGCTATATTCAGTTACATAGCACACTGGTGCAATTCGACTGAATATATGGCCATGTCGGCCCAGTGGTAAGCTACTTAGTACTGCCCTGACAGAGCTCCCAAAGTATGCCACCAGAATGAATAGTATCGGAGCACTATTTGCAATATTCAAAGCGATCCATGCAAATAAGCCCATTGGGCATGCAAGACACTAAGGGCCATTTTCATGCCCATTTTGGGCTCATTTGCATAGGCAGTGAGGCAGATTGTCGCGGCACCACCACCCCAATTGCCTGGTTCCAGACATGTACATATTCATTTATTCATTGTGCTAATGCCCCCCCCCACCGATCCTTGGCTTTTTTTGTTCGATAATACTGTCCCTGGTGCTAGTGGTTCCCCCTGCCAACTGCCGGCCAGTTCTGTATAGTAATATATCCCTGGTGCTAGTGGTCCCCCTACTGATCGCCATCTTTAGCGTAAATAATATGATCCCTGGTGGATCCCTCCCTATGATCCTAGCCCCATAAGTTGGACACCTGCCCTGGTGGTAGTGGTGCCCTCCCTCCATCCGATCCCAGCCATGTTGTATAATGTTATATCACTGGTGGTAGGGACCCCCACCGATTGCAAGCCCAGAAGTGCAAACAGCCCCCCCCAGCATCCAGTCATCCAGTGGTTACCCCCATGGAACCAGGTACACCCCCACTCACCGTATCCTCAGTGGTGGTGCCGTGGGTACATAGGGTGACCAGAACAGCCCTTCTTTCACCTCCTTGACTGGTCACCATATGTACAGGCAGAGAGCATGCCTCTTATTTATAGAACAAGGTGATGTGCTCTGTCCTATAAGTAAGAGGTGCGCTCCCTGCCTGTACATATGGTGGCCAACTGTAGTGGTAGTAGTAGTAAAACTTGTATTTAAATAAATGAATCAGATGACTCAGCTGAGACAAGCTCATTTCCAGTTAGATTCATATGCACCCGTGGCACCACCACTGAGGATACAGTGAGTGGAGGGTGCCCGGTGCTGATGGGGGAACCAATGGATGCCAGTGAGGGGTTTTTGTACTTCTGAACTGGCGATTGGGGGGGCACTAGCACCGGGGATATAACATTGTATGATGGGGCTGGGATTGGAGGGAGGGTGGGCACCACTACCACCAAGGCAGTTTTTCAACTTATGGGATTGGATTGGAGGGAGGAAGGGCACCACCACCACCACCTGAGATCAAATTATTTATGCCAGGGATGGTAACCAGAGGGAGGGCTAGTGTTCTTCAGATAGTATCCTACCAGATCGGATACCATCGGACACCATCATTTCAGTTGGATATTGGATGGCCTCAGATGGTATAGACATTTGACCAAGCATCTGACCTTCTAGAATCCACTGTAAGTATCCAAGGTATCCATGGGTATGATCTGGATGCAAACTGGATTCGATGGATCTGACCATCGGATCCAGCTATCCAGTGTTGGATCCAGTGGATCCATTCATTGGACTCAACTATCCAAGGTTGGATCTGATTAATCCGACCTCGGATCCATTGCCTGTGTCCTAGGTCAGATACAAGCACTATCCAATGAAGGATAGTCAGAGCCACAAAAGCACTATCCAAGCAAGACTAGAGAGATTACAAGGACCAGGGATATATTACTATACAGAATGGGTTGGTGATCAGCAAGCAGAGCACCAGGGATAGTATTACTCTACAGAACAGGCCAGCGATTGGGCTGAGGGGGCACCAGGGATCACAGGGTGGTTGTGCTCTCGTAGTGGCCAGCCAGCTTGAAGGCTACATTACCTATGGTAACTGCCAGGGTTGCCTGGAATAAAGTTAGGATCTTTTGGGTGTATTTTCATGGTGCAAAAGGACAGCTCTAAACCCTTTTGTGGAGTGTGCCACCTGTTTTTTTTGGGAGGGGAACTGAAGCCGATGGGGGATTGGGCGCCCTGTAGGCAAAGAAAGTGTGTCTGTGTTTGAGGGGGCATGATGCCGAGGGGGACTGGACACCCCCATCGGCAGGCAAATGAAAGTAGGGGGACATTATGCTGATGTGGATTGGGCACCCCATTGGCAAACAAATCAAACTGGGAAGGGGGCATGCTGACAGGTGGATTGGGCACCCCCAAAGTCAGCTTTCCAGGAAATGTAAGAGGTGGAGGGAGGGAGCCACTGGCATGTTTAATTAAATGTTTCACCAGGAATGGCATGTAATGGAGGCGTGACAGATCTGCAACTGCAATGACGAGCCTGTCTCTCATTGCAGCGGCAAATCTCTTTCAAGCTGGTAGCACTCTCTGAAACTGTCATCATCAGCAGCATGCTCACTGGTTGGCAGCTGAGGGACACACTGGCTAAAGCATCCCCTGGATTCGCCACAACACTGACACACCTTTGACAGTGCTAGTGCAGTGTTACTACCACAAAATATTGCTTGCGCATGCATGCGCAAGCCAACATAAAAAACATAAAACCCCAAATGCTGGCCCCACCCTTGCCCCACACACTTCATCTACCGGCAAGACCCATCAAAATCAGAACCAAGTATTATTCGGAGGCAAGCATCACAAAATCCCCATTAAACACTCCTGAATAATTAACCCACTTACAGCAAGTCTGAAGAAACTTAGGGCTTTTTCACCTACAAAATAAAATTTGATAAAAGGCAGCTGTCTTAGTTAAGGCTTGTAACTATTCAATATCCACCCATAAAGGAGGACCCTCCCTCAAGTTGGCCACCCAGTTCAATGTTTGCTTAATGCCATTACACAAATGATGTGCCCCAAACCAGGACAAATTCCATCCCCCAGCAATACCAGAAGCACAGAGTATGTTCCTGCTAAAACGTGTGCTGGAACCTTCCCAAATAAAGTCTGCAATAATCCTGTGCAATTGGATCCAGTACTGTTGGGGCAAAACCAAAGGCAAGTTGGACGATTTATAAAATAGGCGGGGGAAAACCATCATTTTAATGGTGGCAATTTTACCAGGAAGAGACAAAGTAAATTTCCAGTGCAAAATGTCCACCTTTATCTCATGTATCACCTTCTTAAGCAATACGACATGACCAGGGGTTAGATCAACAGTCTGATAATCACCCCTTAGGGGTGTAATGTGGCACGAGGCACAACCAAGTGCCATATTGCCTCTAAGGGGTGACTGACTGACTATTAATCTAACTCCTGGGAGTGCCTTGTTGCTATTATAAAAAATTGTTCCAAAAAAGAGTGTTAAAAGAATACTTTTTGAATGTTTTCCTCATTTAGAGGGAGATTTTTAATAAAATAGTTCTTCCACCAACAGTTTAAGAATGCTGGTTCAGAATCAGAATGCATCATTCCGGTCATTCAGCAGTGCTAGAGGATGGGATGCTGACAGGAAGAATCCATGTGCCATTGTGATCAGGCTATACATGACAGTGTAACATGGATTAATGTAAGGCTGTTGGAATCCTAACAGCCAATAAGATTGCACCATTTCTGAGAACCTTTTTATAATTTAGGTTAATAGAACACATCTCCTCTACCTAAGGCACAACCTGCACCGCCAGATATTTTACCCCCTCCCTGGGGACCATTTTAAAGTATGTGTACCCAATACAGCCCATGAGCTATCAGCCTTACACAAAGGTAAAATTTGGTTTTTTTCCACAATTAATTCACAGCCCAGAAATGGCACTAAATGCATCAATAATTCCCCATGCCTTCAGAAAGGAGGTTTCTACCTTTGACAGTAATAATAATAAATCATCAGCATAAAGCAATGCTGACTAGTATTTCTTCCCCACTGTAATGCATCTGACACCAGGGTGTTGCAACAGTGCTGAATATAAAGGCTCAATAGCCAATAAAAACATACATATGAACATACGAAGAAGCCAGCTGCATTTGGTCTATCAAGTCTGCTCGTATTGCAGGGTCCACAGCTTGAGCTAATGTCCCTGCCCTCCCTCCCCACTTCTCCCATCCTCCCTACCCATGATTCTTATCTTCCCCTATGCCTATCCCAGTGTCTCTTAAAGCTGCTTTCTGTCTTTAATGAGATGACCTCTTCCGGCAGCGCATTCCAAGGGTCCACTACCCTTTCTGTGAAGAAGTGCTTTCTGACATCCCTCCTAAACCTCCCACCCTACAGCTTAAGACTGTGCCCCCTCGTGATATGGTTGCCACTCAGCTTAAATAAACTTTCCTTATCAACATTATTTATCCCTTTCAAGTACTTGAATATCCCAATCACGTCCCCGCTCTCTCTCCTGTCTTCCAGGGAGTACATGTTCAGTGCCCTCAACCTCTCTTTGTATGCCTTGCCCTGCGGACCGGCTATCATCTTGGTAGCCCTCCTTTGTACCTTCTCCAGCAGGTTAATATCCTTTTTGAGGTGTGGGCACCAGTACTAAACTCCATACTCTAGATACGGCCTTACTAGTGACCTGTACAAGGGCAGTATAACCTCCTCTCTCCTACTACTGATCCCCCTAGCTATGCATCCCAGCATAAAACAACAAGGCTCTTGGAGGGCACCCTCGCCTCAAACCCTGGAAGAGGGAAAAAGGCAAGGAGAGTATCCTATTTGCCTGCACTTTGACCCATGGGTCACTGTATAGACAGGCTACCCATCAGCGGAATCTAGGGCCCAGGTCTACTTTAGTGAGAACAAAGTGTAAATACTGCCACTAAATGGAGTCAAGCGCATTTTCACCATCTAACTCCACCAAGGCAGCAGAATCTGAACCAGTAGCCGCCACCTGAACTAAGTCAATGACCACCTGTAAATTGTCACTGCCATGCCTGCCATTCATAAGCCCAGAGTGAGCTTTGCTAATCAGACTCCCAAAACCTTCTGTAATCGCATAGCAAGAATTTTTGCCAAATGTTACAATCTACATTTAAAAGAGAACTAGGACGATAATTAGCACAGAATGTTGGGTCTCTATCGGGCTTAGGCAGAACAGTGACAATTGCCTCTTTCAGAGACTCTAGCAGCAAACCCACCTCCACAACTGCCTTAAAGAACTCCAGGAGCCAAGGGAGATAGCAAGGATTCAAAGGCATGATAGAAATCTGAGCTAAGCCCATCAGGGACTGGTGCCTTACCAACAGCCAAAGACTTAAGAACAACCTGTACCTCCTGTAAAGTCTGTCTCCAAAGCGGTGATGCCAGGTCTTCCGACAATTTGGGCATCTGAAATCGAGTAAAAAAGGCTTCATACTCAGCTACAGAAGGATTGACCGAAGATTGGTATAACCGGGAATAACACTCCTGTACCTTTGCCACAATGGTCCCTGACGCCGAAAAAACTCCCCCACCCCATCTGCTAAGTAGGGAACTTGCATTTCTAAAACCCTGAACATCAGTCGACATGCCAACAGTTTGCTGGCCTTATCCCCAATTCCCAGTAGGCCTGCTTAATGAAGAACAGAGCACGCTGAGCTTTCTGTAAATAAATCACATTGACCTGATCCTTACAAGCAACCAACTCTGGTATGAGCATGTCTGAATTCCCCTCAGACTTATAAAGATCCTGTTCCTACTGTCTAATCCTCCCCAACAGAGTCTCCAACTTCTCCTTCCTCTTCCTACTAATATGAGCAGCATATGATATCACTGTACCACGTAAAAAGGTCTTAAAGGCATCCCATAAAACAAATGATGAAACCTCTGGAGACAAAGTCAATGTAAAATAAAATAGAATCTGTCCCCCCAGCCACTGACAAAATTCCCCGGAAAACAATAATTCAGGATTAAAACACCAACAGGGTGAGTTTGCCAATGACTGCCGAGGCTCCCAAGCAAGAGATACTGCAGCATGATCCGATAAAGTTATAGGTCTATGGAACATCTGCAGAATAACCGACAAAATACTCAAACTGCATAAAAAGTAATACAGTCGACTATATGACTGAAATCTCGCAGAACAGAAGGTAAAATCCTTAAGAGCAGGATGCAAACCCCTCCAACAATCGGTAAGTTGGAACTCCCTAGAAAAATGAAGGAGAATCTCCCTCGACCTCTTGTGCATGGAGACCCCTGACTCCAACGGGGATCTGTCCACCACCAGATCCACAACAAAGCTAAAATCTCCCCCATTATAAGTACCATAGGCTGCTCATAGCAATTGATAATATGTTGGATCAACTGAGAGAAAAAAAATTGGAGGAGTCAGGGTTTGGGGCATAAATATTAACCAACAGAATGGGAACCGTCTCCACTTTACCTAAGAGCAACACCCATTGCCCCTCCCTGTCAGCCTCCCATGAATCAACCATTAAAGGGTTCCCATGTTTTACAAAGATCAAGACCCCTCTTTTTTGTAGTATAGGTGCTAGGATGTGTTCTGCCTATCCATCCGCATTCCAAAATGCCCAGATCTTTCTGGAGAAGATCGGTTTCCTGTAAAAACATAATATCACAATTACAAGATTTTAAATAAGCTAGAATCTTTTTACGTTTAACGGGGATATTCATACCTTGCACATTCCAGGTCAGGACAGAGAGTTACCCCATAATAAGAAAAACAACCGGTCATCATCATCCCAGCAATAGCAACGAACAAAACCTATGGTAGTAAATAAAACCTCCCAAAGACCAGCAACCCCCCCCCATTCCTCGAGCCAACCCCCATGAACAATAATATGAATACTAACCAAAGGCAAGTAGTAAAAACCTAATCAACACCATAACTGTTCCATAAACATACTACAAGTATAATAACACTTTAAATCATTTGTATCTGAACACCCCCACCCCCACCTCCACCCCTACAAGTGTGAACCTTGCCAAAGAAAGTAAGGAGTAAAACACCCACACTCCCCACCCCTCCATCGAGCATGAGGGCAGGCAAAACAAACTAGCGTCCCTGCTTATGTGCCCCAGCTGTAGCTAGAGTAGACGTGTAACCCCATCCACTAAGCGCAGCTAGTTGCGACCAAAGAAAAGTGGTCGTCACCCCTGCAGTAACGCTTAAGGAAATCAGCCAAATCATCTACAGTATAACATGTCCCTCCCAAAAATTACATCCCCTCCCGTATGATAGCCCCTACAAAATAACCTGAGTGGACATTGGAACTGGTCATCATTCCCAAAAAATAATGCAAAAGTTCTACATAAGCACCAGCAAAGGTCCTGTAATTACATTTGGCACTAGTCTGATTGTAAACCAAACTAAGCAGGAAATAACGTCCCAAACTGAAGCAGAAATACAATCCAAAGTGTAAACCCCTGGCCAACAGTTAAAAACCTGAAAAGGAAAAAAAAGTTTGGCAACCAGTGAACAAACACAGTAATTACAGCTCTTTATTAGGCACAAATACAGTCCCATCAAGACAGGACAGTTTCGTGAGGGCCAGAGGCAGGGACTGTCCCACATGTTGACTGCTGAAGCTATCCTTCTCCACAAGTGGCAGTGACTGCATGATTCAAAGCAGAATTGGGACACAATTCAACCACTGAGGAGTCCAAATCAAAATGTGACTGAACTTCCCAAGAAGCCACCGGTAAGTCCTTCTCCTGATAATTGGCCCACTCCATCCCCTCATGATCTGCTGGGAGGTCCACCAGTTCAGGGGGAAATCTAGGGTTCTTGGAGTCAGGTGAGGAGGCACAAACAGGTGAAATGATCAGGAAAACAGAGTGGGACCCCTTTGCACCATCCTTAAATCTGGAGACAGTTTCTGCACTGGGCACAAATCCTTGGATTGGGGAGGTTCCTCTTCTTGGCTCCCTCTAGTGCTTAGGAAATTGTCAACCCCCAGCAAGATTATGGTAGGAGCCTCTTCCATCTGAATTAGGCACGTCTGACAGAGCCCTGGTCCCCAATGCCTTAGACTTGTCATTCTGCTTTGAATGTGAAACTCGGGCAGACAGGTTAGGAGAGCTGTCCAGAGACTTGACAAAGTTCTGAGTAGCAGTAGGAATATCAAACCTGTGCCAAACATTTTTCCAAAAGACAGTTGATGTAGTTGGGTACTTCAGGGTATATTTAATCCTGTGGTCCAACTGTTTTTCGACCAGGGTGAAAGCCTTGCATCTTTTGACTACTTTCTTAGAGAAATCTTGGAATAAGTGTACCATGTGGCTGTTCCACTTCAGAGGTCCCCAATCCCTCACCAGTCTCAAGATTTGCTCTTTAACCGAAAATCTAAGAAAATAAACTAAGATAGGATGGGGTAGAGATCCTCTTTGTGAATGGGGACCCAGCGATTGGTGAGCCAGTTCCAACTCAAATGGGGTATCCCAGACGAAGTTTAGAAGTCGAGGAAAGAAGGCTTGCAATAAGGTGCCTATTTGGTGTCCATCAATGGCCTCCAGGAAACCAACAATACTAATATCATTGCATCTTCCACGATTTTCTAAATCATCCACCTTGAGAGAAAGAGCCATGACTTGTTTCTCCAAGTGTGCAATCCATTCTTCATGCCGGGCAGAGGAAGACTCAGTCTGCATACAGTAAAGCTCTGCCACAGCAGTTCTGTGCTCTGCTTCATCAACCCTCAGCTCCAAATTATTCATGGACGATTTAAGAGTAGGCATCTCTTATACCAGTTGTTGCGACTTATTTCTTATATCAGATAAGTCTTCTTTCTGAACAGTAACTAAAGCGCCCGGGTTCTCCATTTCTTTTTTACTGATCACAAACAGCCCTCTAGCACCATGATGCAGCACTGTTAAAAAGCAATAAAATGTCCAAGGTCCTGAAGAAATCATGACTACCAGTTGCAGAAAGCTCTTAGACAGGTAAGACGCTCTTTCAAAACAGATTAAAATGATATACTATGATATCTGGAAACTCGGTATCCCGTTACTCAAGATACCGAGTCAACATGCCTGGAAGGAAGCTGCCCGAGAGCACCACCTTCCTGATGTAATGTCGGGAATATCACAACTTGTACTATATAGTACAATGTGGGGGGGATGTGCCCCACACATCCCCCATGTGGGGGGCTTCACCCCCCCACACCTCCCATAACTAAAATAAACTCCGAGGGGGAGTGGACCCCAGAGCAAACAGTAAAATTAGCTATGGGGAAAGTTGAGAGCAAAGCAGTAGCTGGGTTGGGAACAGAACCCGGGTCTACTGCATGCTAGCTGAACTGCCAATGACTTACCCCTCCATGCCACTGGGACAGCTTGGCCAGCTTCTGCATCCTGTAGTACCTTTTAGTGCATTACATAGTGCATCTGCTCCCTCCCCGTTGAGCATCCGGACAATGGGACTATATGCTTCGGGACAGTGCAGCTGTCGGGCAGTAGTGCCCAGGCAGGTAAGTGTCTAACTACTCTTCCATGGGATACCATAAGGGTACCGATTAAAATTGGCAATATGTAAAATTTTGAAGAAAAACATGCAGGGGCTGACAGAGCCGCTTGATTTAGGATACCATCTTAACCTCCTCCACATCAGAGTCCATCTCCTAAATCTCCTTACCTGCTTCACCTCCCTATCAGCTCTCCAGGTGAATCAGTCCCGAATGGAGTCCTCCCCTCAACCTAGCACCACAGACATCTTTGGTAGGCACCCTTCAGGCATTGCAGCAGAATCCCCCCAAGGCTGGATTCCAGTTGAATCTAGCAACATGGTAGGCCCTAAATAAACGTGCAGCTGGCAAAATCTATGAAGATGTCTGTTAGTTACATTCCCAGCTAACCAGCACAAACTAAGCCAAAATGGGAATCCACCCAGACCCCTGAACAGAATTGTGGAAAATTCTGGACATTCTGCAATTACAGCCTTCAAGGATGCATGCAGTAGACTCATCCAGAATAAAATTCTACATTCCTGGTACAGAATCCCATCAGTGCTGCACCAGCTAACTCTGTCACCCAGAGATAAATGCAGAAGATGTGGAAAATCTGGTGGTGACTTACTTCATATTCTGTGGCAATGCCCAGCCATTCAACCCCTCTGGGACAAGGTTTGCAACCTAGGCACTGATGTACTAGCCACTCTAGTACTATGTTCAGCGTCCCTTCTAAAATTAGAGCTCACATCTGCAGTCCCACCCATAACAACTACTGGCCATATATCAACAACTATTTGTATTTGCAAATTTTGATGTCATCTGCAGTATATGGAATACTGAAGTATAGATGTATGTTTATAAAAGTTATGTCGATAAAAAAGATTAACTTCTAAAAAGAATGCTTCTTCTGGCTTACAAGGCAGTGAACAGTTGTAAAAGTGCTTACAGTACTTCTTGTGGTCATGGGGTCTTTGTGCCTTGTGTAATGGGTGGTGGGGGTGCTATGGAAACACTATGTACAGCACATCATGGCTCTGCAGCATATCGGTGCCATGATTAACAAGGTCTTCCCCTTTGTTTGAGCTGTTACCTGTGCAAAAGGTACAGTGAAACGTTGATACCCCCTTTGTACTTAGACAAAGGGGAGTAACTCACGAGTTAAGTAAAAAAACATAATGGCCAGCCCAGATGTGCTGAGGCCGAGGTGCTGGATGCCTTACCACGTGCTATGCTGGTGACCTGGATTCGGGAACAACCTGGGGTCATCAGAGAGCTGGCATGGGGGGGAGGGAGCGGGATTGAGCAGCTACTGGGCAGCTCTCCCCTCCTGGGGTGATTGTATGCCCCATAGCTCCTCTCCCACTGGGTGGAGGTTTGGGTGGGAATCATAGGCAGGAGGGAGGGGAGGCGGCAATCACCCGGGATGGGGCAGAAGGGGCTGAGCTGGTACACGGTGTGTACCTCCACGCATGCACACATATGTGCCGAGGTCCCAGGTGCGGGGAGAAAATGGGGACAAAAAAGTGGAAAAACTACTACAACAAGCATGTGTCAATGCCGAATGTTTGCTTGCTGGCATTGGGATTAGTAGTGTAGGAGTTAGACAGCTGCATAATAGGAATGGCAGTGAAGTATTGAACTGAAGCCAACCCCGCCACCACCCTGCAGATATGGACAGGCATTGGGGTGTGCCTTTGGGTCATCAGGCATAATGGCCACACCATTTCACCACACCCCACCCCACCCTGCAGACACTGACAAGTGTCATGGTGTGCCTTGGGATCTTTGGCCCTTATGCACACCCCATTCCATTAGGAAGTACGGTGAGATGGGTGCGGTATAGGAGAATGGGGTGAACTTTGGGGCCGAAGAGTCCAAGGCATACCTCGATGCCTCTCAGTGACTGCAGGGTGTGGAATGGTATGAGCATCACAGGCAAGAATCCCAAGTCACACCCCTGATGCCTGTCATTCTCTATAGGGTCGGGCGTTATAGTTGAAAAGCCTAATACCTCAGGCATTCGTTGGTATTTTCACTCCAAATTTTCAACATGTTTGTTTTGTGACCCCACCTCATGAACAGGGGGAATATCAGTTTGTTAGCGGAAAGCTGCTTATGCACAGTGACTACGGCATTTAGCACCACAGGTGCAAAATATTCGAACAGAATGTAAAAAATGACAGCTGTACTCTTTCATGGGGAGGTGTAAAAAATGGCTATGTTGCAAATGTGTAGTAAAAATATTTAAAAAAATGGTGAAGTCACGAGCGTACATAGAAACTGTGCAACGCACACCCATAATATAATTAGGTTGGGGATTTCTTACAGCAGATTGTCAACTCAGGCATTTTGGTTCCTCCGATCATGAACAGTGTCACTGTGATTTTCTTTATCTGTGCCAAACAATGATTTCCCACAGCGACCACGCATCTCTGCACTGAAAGTGTGAAAACACACTTTGGCCACGTTGTGAAAAATGGCAGCTGTACTGCTCATAAGGAAGTGTGGAAAAATGCCACTGGTGAAAATCTGGACTGAAAATATTACAAAGTCATGAACTAATGAGGGTGCGTGGAAACTGTGCAATGCTCACTCGTAACACAGTCATTTTATGGACTTTTGTTACCAAATTTTCAACATAGCCATTTTAAGACCTCTGCTCATGAACAGTGTCACTGTGATTTTCTTAATTTGTCCTGTACATTGATTTCGCACACCGACTGCGCCATTGTGCGCTACATGGGCGGAAACACATTTTAGGCGACATGAAAAATTGCAGCTGTACTGTTCATAAGGAAGTTTAATAAAATGGACATGTTGAAAATCTGGAGTGAAAATATTAAATTTGCAAACTTACGAGCATGCATAGGAACTGTGCAACGCCGCCTCGTAAAAGTCATTTTTAGGAATTGTTTCACCAAATTCTCAACATAGCCATTTTAAGACCTTTGCTCATGAACAGTGTCACTGTGATTTTCTTAATTTGTCCTGTACATTGATTTCGCACACCGACTGCGCCATTGTGCGCTACATGGACGGAAACACATTTTGGGTGAGATGTGAAAAATGACAGCTGTACTACTCATAAGAAGGTGTGGTACAATGGCAATGTTGAAAATCTGGAGTGAAAATATTGAAAATTCGCGAACTAACGAGCCTGCATAGGAACTGCGCAACGCATGCTCGTAAAACAGTCATTTTTGGGAATTTTGGTACCAAATTTTCAACATGGGGTTTTTGAGACCCCTTCTCATGATTGATATCACTGCCATGGTGTTATTCAGGTCCAAAGGGTGATTTTGCAGTCACTGCGCAGTCACTGTGCGAAATCACCCTTCGGGCCCGAATAACGCCATGACAGTGACATCAATCATGAGAAAGGGTCCCAAAAATCCCATGTTGAAAATTTGGTGCAAAAATTCAAAAAAATGCCTCAGATATGCAATAAAGTTGAACCCCCCTTATCTAGCCCATTATACAGCTTACCGGCATTTCCTCAGTTCGCGGTCGCCTTTGAAGAGTGCAGACGTGTTCCCGGTCCATCAAGATCGTCGCGCCGGTCGGAGGTAAGGTATGGGGTGAGGGGTGGAGTGGGGAGGCTGGTGCAGTGGGTGGGTGCGGGTTGTGGGGAGGCGGAGAGACTCACCGTGGGACCGTTTTCTTCACAGGTGAAAAAAAGCAGACGTGGGGCGTTGCCAGCTGGGGTGGGCTTCCAGTGTGGCACAAGGGCGTTCGCAGAGGCGGCCGTTCAGCCGACGGGGACTGGGCACCCCGTTGGCCCACAATTACTTGCCACGCTGGGGTGGGCTCCCAGCGTGGCACTCACTACTGGGGAGAGGACAGTGCAGCCGACGGGGATTGGGCACCCCGCCGGCTATATGAGTTGCCACGCTGGGTGGGCACCCAGCGTGGCATTTTGTAAGCGCTTGGGGAGGCAGAGAGAACGCAGCACAGCCGGACGGGATTGGGCACCCGTCGGCTATACAGTGCGCGGCGCATGGGGCGCATGGTTGCTGTGGGGGGGCTGCGCGTGAGCAGCCTTATCTTATCACTGCTCACTCAAGCGTAGCTCCCCCTTTCAACTGTATGCCACTGCATTTTGGAGCGTGTCATAGACAGCTCCAAAATGCATTGGCTTACAGGGGCCGTGCCTGCCAGCATACTGACTGAATTGGAGAAGGAGGTGACACACCTCCGAAATCTCCTATGATGGCACTATGTTTCTTGCACATGCGTGCAAGCAAACATAAAAAGGAAAACAAATAAACAAAAAAACATAATGCCCTTCAAGGTGTAACTCACTAGTTACGTAAAAAAACATAATACCTTCCTTCAGTGGAGACAGCATTTGACATGCTTGCAATCATCCAGTGCTGGTTTCTAGCAAATTAGCTGTCCCTTTAGCCAAGAAAATGGTCTCCGTGACCTTTGACACCCGGTAGAGGCTTGCCAGGCTAACTTCTTTTCTCCCCCTCCTTCTGTACCCTTATTGTCATACTGATTGAGGATGTCTCCTCCGTTTAAAACTTTGGGGTTTTGTTGGACTGTCACCTCGATTTCTCAATGTATGTGGAAGCCATGCACCAGAAGCTCCACCCTAAACATGGTGCACTTTACAGGAAGAAAGTGTGGGTCCCACTTTCTGCCCACAGACAGCGTCTCAATCATGATATTCCCTATTTTCAATTATTCTGACATTGTATACAGTGCCACTCCCAAGTTGACCCTAGCTGGACTGGGCACACTCTTTTTGCCACATTGCCTTATACTGTCCTCCTCACACCCACCACTGCTCCCTGTACTCCTCCCTCTCCCTCAACTCCATTGATGCCAGATGGCTTGGCCATTGTGCTTCCTTTATCTCCAAATTCAGACTTGGCTCCCTTCCCTCATACCTTGCCTCTCTCCTCTCATCTCTCCATCACCCCATATTCTTTTCTCAGCACTGACTTTCATTCCATTTCCCTTTCTCAAATGAAATCCACTGCAGATCAAGCTGCCTTGTCCTTTAATTTCCCTGTAATCTGTTCCTCCCTTCTCCTGACCATCGCCTCTGCCTCTTCTCTCCACTCCTTCAAGTCTCTCTCAGTGACTTCATAACACACTCCTGTAATTGCTCCTGACCCTGTGTCATGACCTGCTCTCCACCACACTCCAGCGACTGCTCTCTCAGCACTCTGAATTTGCACTAGTGCATTCCCCCATACCGACCCTCCCTTATTTACAGTTATTGTTCTTACTCTACTTTATAATGCCTTTTTCACATTTGCAATTTTATTAAACCTAATGTTCCTTACTGTATTGTGTGTCTCTGCACCTGATATTTACCTTTTGCACAACTGTTAATTTATTATACTTATTGCATGGTTATTGATCTTCCGTACCCCCCCTGCCCGGACACATCAGGAAATAAGCAGTTATTAACTAGTTTGATCTTTCCTTTTAAAACTTTTGAAATAAATAAATAAAACAAATTAGTGTATACAAATTACAAATACAATTAATTGCACTGCATTTTGATGATTTGCAATCTGGAGACCTCCCACCACCACCACCACCGCCACCACCACCATTCCTGGCAGCAACAGCAAAATGAAGAATTTAGATTCTGTGCTTTTCAGCTGGCCCATCAGCACAGCTCTAGCACTACTGCTTGCTACCCCGATGAGGATGCTCTTCTCCATGAAGGTAGGGCCGCCTGCTCTGAGGTGCTGCTTCCACCTGGGTGACCACAGGTGGCAGCTCACTCAGAAGCAGCTTAGTGGGTAGGTGGGAGGAAGAGATGCCAACGGATGACACGCAACACATGCTGGTCTGCTTGCTTACATCACATCTCTGGTCAGCATCTCAGGGAAGGGAAAAAAACAGGAGGAAAATGGCAGGCCCAGGGCACAGTGCTGGACTGCTCTCCCACAAGCTCCACACTGGCAATGTGGCAGCCCTCCCAGAGAACCAGATCCATGATGCAGCAGTTGAGGCCCTGCCACACCCATGATGGGGAGTGGGGGTAAGTCATGGGCAGACATGGGAGGAGATGTAAACCAACAAGATGCCAGGTGATGGAGCTGAGGTTGGTCCCGGAAGGGGGCACAGCCTTCCAAGGGAGGAGAAAAATAAAATCCTTCCCTTTTTAACAATACTACTCTGTTGTTCACCTTTTGGGCATGCTGAAGATGCTGACATGCCAAACTACAGCTGAACCCTCTCCATCCCCTTTCTGTCAGGCCAACATCTAAACAGAGCAGCATGTCAGACCAGAAATGAACACTTTTCCGATCTGCCGACATGCCTGCATCTCAGCAGAGCAGCATGTGACCATAGGCTCCAACCATGAGGCAGGGTGGGGAGATGTATTCAGTTGTGCTGTGGTATAATGGTACACTGCTCTGCTAAGAAAGAGAGAGAGAGAGAGAGAGAGAGAGAGACTGGCATGCTGAAAAAGGGTTGTTGATGGTACAGTTATATTTTAGCATGTTAGCATCTTTGTAATGGCAAAAGGTAGAGAACCAGACATTATTAATTAAAAACATATTCTAACTTGACTTATTTCTAGTCAGTGTGCATGTGTTCTGGATCGCTGTAGTCATGTGTGGGGGGGGGGCACTTGATTGCCTCTCGGATAAGACTGATTTAAAAAAAAAAACAACAGAATTTGATCTTTGTGCCATTTCCAGTCAGTGTGCCTGAAAGGGAGGAGTGCTTGTGCTCTGAATCCTTGGTGCTGGGGGCCTCTGAACTGCTGCTGATGTGCATTAAAAGGGCGTGTGTACTCTGGAATGATGCCCTGCTCTGCAGACCAGCAGCTATGATCTTAGTGCAAGTGTATCTATGAGTTGGACATCACATGCTCCACATTCAGGCTGCTGCAGATGAGACACAAGGCAATATACTGTGATTAAATATTTTCTGCAATACTGCTGATCTGCAAAGCACTATGTCAACCCTAAGCACCCCCCTCCTTTCAACACACACATACCCCAACAGGGATCCTGAGCCCCTCAGCAACAGTGATCCAGAGCTAAGCACCCCTCTTCACGCACACTGTCTGGAAAAGACACAAAAGTAAAATTCTAGTTCTTTAATCAATAAAGTCCAAGCGATCCTGAGCCCCCGCTCAGCAACAGTGGTGTAGAGGACAACCCACCCTTTCATGGACACTGACTCGAAATAAAGCAATCACATTCTTTTTATGTTGGCTTGCCGCGGGCACAAGCCAACATATAGGGAGAGTGCAGATTTGGGGGCGCGGCCGCTGTTGGGCGAATGCAGAGCATGCATCAGTAGGTGTGTCCCTCATTCCCCAATCAGTCTGCATGCCGGCACCACGCCATGCATACATAATGGGGTGAGCACATCTAAGCAAAGGTCTGCTGCAATCTGAGCAAAGCTCGTCATATGCAGAGGACCCTTTGCTTGCGTGCTCGCCACCATTATCAGCATGGTCGGTGAGCGGCTTATGGCTGTCGACATCGGGGGGGCCCAATCCCCCTGTTGGTAACCCCACCGCTGTTTTACTGTGCCGACGAGGGAGCCACCCCGCCTGCATACCTCCCAATGTGGAATGCCCAATCCCCTCGGCTGGCGCCTCCCCGCTGTCTTTGTACTCTGACGGGGAGCCCACTCCTGTCGGCATCACCTGTCCCCCAATTGTTGAATGCGGGAGGGTGCCCAATCCCCTCGGCTCGCACCCCCCACCGCTGTCTTTGTTTGCCGACTGGGTGCCCAATCCCCGTCGGTATTATTCCCCCCCACCGTGTTATGAGCCGACGAGGGTGCCCAATCTCCAGTTGGCTACTGACATCCCCCCCAAAAAAAAACAGTTAGGTGGCACGCTGGGAGCCCACCCCAGCGTGCAAAATGCCCTGAAACAGAAAAACTGTCCCGCGATGGTTTCCTTTTTTGTTTTTCCCCTGTAAAACTAAAAACCGTCCCTCGTAGTCTCGATGTCCCCCTCCCCACACCCGCACCCAGCCACTGTGCACCCTGCCTCCCTCACCCCCACCCATACTTACCTCTGGTCTGGGTAACGATCTTCAGTGGACCAGAAACACGTCTGCACTCTTCAAAGCCGACCGTGAACTGAGGAAATGCCGGTAAGCTGTATAATGGAGTGAATAGAGTTTTTCAACTTTGCTGCATATCTCAGGCATTTCTTTGAATTTTGGCACCAAATTTTCAACATGGGTTTTAGGGCCCTCCTCATGAATTCTATCACTGTCATGGTGTTAATCGGCCTCGAAGGTGATTTCGCAGTCACTGTGCGAAATCACTTTTAGAGGCCGATATGAAATGACAGTGACAGTGTTCGTAATTGGCCCCTTAAAAAACCTAAGTTCCAAATTTGATGGAAAAAAAATCCAACAAATGCCTGTTCTGACGAGTGCATTCAGCTACAGTTGCTGGGCAAGAGGCTCAGAATTGCCAAGATTCACATTATTTTAACGCTGGATTTTCAGCATTGTCATTTTTGTACACCTCCTTGTGAACAGTACAGCTGTCATTTTCCACATCCTGCCCAAAATGTGTTTCCACACTTCCGGTGCACAATAGTCCGGTCAAAATGATGATGGTCAACATTTTAAGCCTGCCTAAAAAACTTGTACAGCTGCAAGCCTGGGCTGCACACGTTAACCCAGACCTTATCATAATTACTGAGTCATGGTTAAAAAAGACGAACACTGATCAACAAATATCACTGCAGGGCTACAATTTATTTAGAGCAGACAGACAGTCTAGAGGCGGGGGGGTGGTTATCTCGCCAAATCTAAGTACTTGGTCACCAATATTAGTTGCAAATCTCTAGCCAAGGAATTTGAGTTAGTTTCATTGAGCCTTCATCTCCCCTCCTCGGAATGTATCACTATCCTGGGTGGCTACAGACTCCCGTCTGGTGGTGATGAAGTCCTTAATCTTTTGAAATCCATGTTCGTAGATGCAAAAACTGAAACAATATTTCTAGGAGATCTAAATATGGACTGGCTGTCACCTAAATCACACGGCCTCAAATCCCTTTGTGACTATCTAGGTCTTGGGCAATTAGTCAGTGAACCTACTAGGAACAACACTCTAAATACTGCCAACAGTTCCATTCTAGATGTGGTACTAACCACCCATCCACAAAATATCTCATTTGGCGAGTGTTTCCACAGCGACATGACGATCATGGAATTGTTGCTTGCATAGATCTCAATTAAGGCCCGTCCACAACCCATCTTTATAAACAAAAAGATCCTTCCGTGAATTCAGTGCAGTAAACTTCCTATCTGACCTGAGCATGATCAGATGGGAAGATCTTTACCTAGCTAAAGATGTCAACAAGGCAGCTTGCATCCTTAATGACAAACTCACTACAATAATAAATAAGCATGCCCCTTTCATCAAAGTAAGGGTACGGAACAATTCCAACCCCTGGTTCACCTCGGATCTCAAGGCAGCCCTTATAGCTTCGAGATAAGCTCTGGGCTAAAGCTAGACATTCCAAAGAATCTTGGATTGGCAGGCCTTTAGAACAGCCAGGAATAACTGTGTGAAAAACTTCGCTCTGCTAAAGCAAAGTATTATATTTCTACTCCAACAAGCTAAAGGTAACCATCATAAAATATGGAAGACTATCAGCTATAGAAGGACTGCTCAAGGCCCTCTGTCCCAACAAAGATAGTTGCAGTGGCAAGATTGTGGAAAACAAGTCCCTAACCCTGGAGGAACTTAACTCCCACTTTGCCACAGCTGGATTAGCTTTGACTCGTCACCTTATGCTGGTGCTGCGGTGAGCCAGCATACCCTCCGTCACATCTAGTCCTGCACCCAGCCCTTCCAACTGCGCCAGATAACTTATAAAGAAGTAGAAGATTCTCTCTAACTTAGACACCAAAAAGCGCGAGGGACGTATGGCTTGGAACCTTTTTCATAAGGTCAGCTACTCCATCTCACTGCCCCACTCTCCACATCTTCAATCTTTCCATTACGCTCGCTACTAATACCGGCCCTGCTGGAAATCAGCACATATCCTCCTCTATTTAAATCTGGTGACCCATGCAATGTAAACAACTATAGGCCTATCTCCATATTGCCTATCCTTTCTAAAGTTCTCAAAACTGATCCATATTCAGTTAAAATCTCACTTGGAAACCTTCTCTCTCATTAACCCAGCTCAATCTGGCTTCGGGCTAATCATAGCACAATCACTGCACTAGCAAAAGTAACCAATGATTGGATCTCTGCTATAGATGCTAAGAAGATAACTGGTGCAGTCTTTTGGACCTCAGCAAAGCTTTTGATACTGTTGATCACAAACTATTAGTCAATTGCCTTGCAAAGTTGGTGCACATACCACACCACCCAATGGTTCTCTAGCCACCTAACTGGAAGATTCCAAAAGTAAAGGCGGAAGACTTTTTTCTGCTGCCTTGCCAGTTGCAAGAGGAGTCCCCAAGGATCCATCTTAGGCCCTATCTTGTTTTCTCTGTACATTAATGACTTAGATGTTAACATATCTACGTCCAATCTGCAATTTTTTGCAGATGATACTGTGTTGTATACTTCTGGCTCATCGTTATCTGAAGTCAAGGGAGTGCTTCAAGCAGACTTCGCACAACTTGAGCATAATCTAATAAAGGCAAAGCTTCTGCTCAATGCTAAGAAGACTAAAGCGATAATATTCTCCCGCAGTGCTGTCTCAGGCCCTCCCAATACCCTTGCCCAAGACTTCATTGACACCACGCTAAACGAGCCTCTGGAAGTTGTAACCAAATTTAAATATCTAGGTATCTGGATCGACAATAAATTATCTTTCAGTGACCATGTCGAAGATGTCTCTAGAAGGTTAAAAGCAAGGTTAGGTTTCTACTACAGAAATAGGCCCCTTTTCCCCCTTGAAACTCGAAACAAGCTTGTACAGGCCATTTTTCTCCCCCTACTCGACTATGGCGATGTAATCTATTCCTCCACCACTCTTGCAAATCTAAGTAAACTGGACATCCTTTATCACCGTATGAAGGTTCATTACCAACTCCCTTACTGCTCGCACCACTGTGACTTATATGCAGCTGTTGGTTGGACATCCCTTACTACTAGACGCCTGCTCCATGCTGGGCTATGGACTCTTAAACTGCTCCTGCAGAAATTGCCAAGCTATCTTTCTTCCCTTATTAGTATCTCACATAATGCATACTCATTCAGAAAATCTGACTTTATTATGCTTGACATACCAAGGACGCGGACTTCCTTTGGTAAACGTACTATTGCATATGCCCTTCCCTCCATTTGGAACCAATTACAAACCGCATTGAAACTAACTAGCACAGTTTCAATAAACTTCTACAAATCGCTAAGTTCAGCTAAAATAAAAGACACCTGTAGCTGTCATTAAATCTCTTCCTTCCCCATGTGTGCCATATTTATCCACTGGTAAGGTATAATTGATTTGTCATATTAACTGCTTTCCTTCCCCTTCTACTCCTGGCTTTATCTTGCTTCGTCTCCACTGCTACTCTATCAAATCACCCTCCCCCATATCAGTTGTAGTCTGTTGTTTGTTCTAGCTGCCAAAATACTGTATATGTATTGCACACACCAGTCATCATGTTTCATTTATCAGTATGCAACCTGTAAGTCGCTTCCTGTCTCATATCAATGTTTACCACCCGCGGTCACCCTATGTGGTACCCTTTGTATGTATATCCAGCCTGTATCATGTAATGTGCATTTCATGTATATACTGTTATTATCTATCTGTGTTTGTACTTTAAGTGTTTATGTCACAGGACCTCCTTGTGAATGAGCTTGCTCAATGGAGTTTTCCTGCAATAAACTTGAACTTGAACTTGAATAGGGCAGTTGCTGTGGGAAATCAGTGTCTGGGCCAGATTATGAAAATGACAGTGACACAGTTCATGAGCAGAGGACCTAAAATGCCTATGTTGAAAATTTGGTGATGATACTCCATAAAATGACTGTGTTATGAGCGTGCATTGGCAGATTGCACGCACGCTCGTACCGTCGCGGCATTTGTGATATTTTCAGTCTGGATTTTCACCATTGCCATTTTTCCACACCTCTGATGAACAGTACAGCCATCATTTCACATATCCTGCCCAAAATGTGTTTTCGCACTTCTGAGCAGAACAGCGTGGTCGCTATGTAAATCACTTCTTGGGACACTTTGAGAAATAACAGTGCACTGTACATGAGCAGAGGTGCTAAAATGCCTATGTTGAAAATTTGCGCCGAACGCCATAAAATGGCAGTGTTGTAGCGTGCATTGTATATTTCCGACGACCCTAGTAGCTTCTCAAATTTGCTATATTTACATGCCACATTTTCAACACTGGTATTTTTTTACACCTCCTTATGAACTGTGCAGCTGTCATTTCTCACATCCTGCCCGACATATTTTCCCGCACTGCACTACCAAACACCCAAAGGGACACCCTAATGCCTGTCACTCTCTGCAGGGTGGGGGTGGGTTGGCATCAGTTCAATACTTCACTGCCATTCCTATGATTCATCTGTCTAACTCCAGCACTACCAATGCCAATGCCAGCAAGCCAACATTCGGCATTGATAAATGCTTGTTTTTAATACACACAGTTCAGTTCCCTACATCAAAGCACACATCTCCCCCATGCACACTAAGTAGAAATAAAAGCAACAGTGAAATTCTGTTTTTTTTTTAATAAATACAGTCCACCTACCTTTTCAAAATACTGGCATGTCTGTAATTAATAGAAAACAGTGGAAAATCCACAGCTTTCCCAGCCACTACAAACATGCCTGATTAGGACTTAAGGACAGGAATGGAAGTTTTTAAAATGACCTCCAAGTGCTGTAGAAATATAAATTGAAGTGTTATTTTACTTTGAGTCTGAGTGCATGAAGGGGTGTCAGCAGCTTCTGATTCATGACTTGAAATAAGAATAACAGTCATGTTTTTTTTTTTAAATAAATACAGATTTCAAAATACCACATCCACAGCATTCACCCCATCCCCCTCCCAATTCAGGCACACTGACTCAGTATATGCAAATTACTGTCAAATTATTTTTTGTTTGTTTTTAATAAATATAGCCAGGTTCCCTACCTGCCGAGGATGTGGATATGCCAACATGCTGAACTAAGACTGAACAGTCTACAACCCTTTTGTGGCACATAGGCGTAAGGAATACCAGGATGGCACGCAAGAGCAAACCTGAGCACTTCACCTGGCTTACTGGCATGCCAGAACAGGTTTCAAGCCATACAACAGTAAAATAAGTTAGGAAGGTTTTCAAATATATTGCATTGTTATAATTTAGCTAAACACTAAAACAAGAAAAACAAGTTCCTGAGAATATATATTTTCACAATATAGCAGAGCCTCATGTCTCTCATCTGCAGCAGCCACAGGGCCTGATCCTTAAAGGTTCCCAGTCCCTGCATACAGGTGGAGGGACAGAAAAAGCCACAGAGTGACACTTAAGTGCATGATGTGCACCACTGGGGCACACCACGGTATCTACAACAGCGGATGTATGTCCCCTCCACACCCTATCCTACCAGCTCACATTGCTATGAGGTCGGGCAAGGGGGGAGTAGGCGTGGGCCCAGTCCACAGAAGGATGCATGTCATGCAGATTGTCAGTGGTCAGGAAACAGCCTAGGATACCGACAGGTTGCAATAGCACTTAGGTGTCCCCTCCAACCAGCCTCCAGATCTCTCATGGAGCCCGATGAGCAGGCAGAAGCACCTGCAGCTTCTGCGCTGCTAGGGAGGGCTGGGGAAGCCTACCGATAACAGCCAGTGCAAAATCTTTGAAGATGCACTTGGCCAACGGGCTATGGATGCCATAGAGGACTTCTACATCCCATCACTTCCTGCACCCTGTAGAGACATGGATCCACTAGCAGACCAGAATGGGAATTTGAGTGGATGCTTGTGTTCCAGACCTAGTCCATCCACCCTAATGCCCTAAGCGACAAAACAATTTAATATGGAAATAGTGTGTATGATTTCCTAGGTCTGTCTGTGAAGTATCCATTTTTGGCATGCCAACTTCCTGGTTTACTGGCTGACTTTCAACTATAGTTAGCATGCCAGCATCTTGGTGGAGCAGTGGGTGATTGTATAGATTATCAGACCACCGCAGCACCTCTGCCAGTGCAAGACCACAAACCTCTTCCCCACCCCCAGCCACGGGCCAGCACCCAAGAATGCAGCAAGCTGACATAGGCTGCAACAACCCCTACTGCTCAGTATTAAGAAGAACCCATTCTGCTGTTGTTAGAAAAACGGAAACTTCAGTCCCTGTCATCTATATGTTGGACTTCTGAGTTGCTATGCAACAGATAGATGTCAGGTATCGGGGATTGTGTTGACGTTTTGACTGAGCTGGAGGGCTGCAACTTATCTTTTAATTCCACCCATTACTCACTTAACTACCTTTGAAAATTTTAATAAATCAGTATGATGTGCAGTGGAACCCACAGAGGTACTGCATCTTGTTATGTCAGAAGTATAAAAAAAGCAGCAGATGTATGTAAACCTGGCACTATGGAACTCGATGTCTTCCTCAGGAAAGGTTTTCCCGTTTTTCAACGAGGCAGGGACTTTGGCATCAGCTATGATGGGCTAACGAAAATTAGAAGCAGAAACCAATCGCTGTCTGAAACTGGGTGCCTAACCAGCTAGTGGGAAAGAAGGAGGGAGGTTGAGGAGCTGCTCGGATAGCACTGTCTGGTAGTGCAACTTCAACAGAAGTTAGCTCAGTTTCTTGTAAGAACCGGTCAGGTGAGAAGAGAACAAGCTCCTTAAAGGTTGCAGTATTTAGTTGTTAGTCCTTCACACGAAGAAAGGAGCTGTACACGTTTAAAAGCTTTTTCTTTGTTAAATATTTCGTTTTCATGCAGTGCCTCTTGTGTGGTTGTGATCAACAGCAGTTTAGTTCACAGTCCATCAGCGCAGTAAAGAGTGTATCTGTTTTTGAGTGATGAATACAAAACTTTTTTTTTTTAATGGCAACTCTGGAAGGAAATCAAGAAGAACTAGCAGTCTATTAGTACGCCCAGGAACCTTTCAATGTATCACTGTGCAGCTGCACCCTGTATGAAAATATTTTCAGTTTGTGTAATGTGAATTTAGCCCAAACGTGCTCTCAGCCTAACTCCACAACACTTGGCAATACAACAGTGGCCGTACTAAATATCTACACATTTAAACAGAAATTATTGCTGTTGGAGCTTTTGTCTTAAAAGTCTTACCTTGTTTTTTTTTTTTGTTTGTTTGTTTTTTGTCTGCAGACTTTATTTGCAATGTTTTGCCAGGAAAAGCATGTCGGGAGGTGTGTCATCTGTGCCGCTGCATGATGAGCTTGTCTCTGATTGCAGTGGCACTTTTCTTACAAGTTTTGTCCACTTTACATCATGGTTGTGTCAGCGCTAGCTTGCTGGCTCATTGAGGAATGAGGGACGCACCTACTACCTACCCTGTATTCGCCAACACTGACATACCTCTGAAATGTGCTACTAGCACGAGATGTTGCTTGCGTGTGCACAAGCCAACATAATAAAAGTATTGTTCCCCTGCAACCAGTTAATTATTTCCTAGAAATGGCAGCTTTCATTTGTAGTGATGCAGACAGTATCTGCTGGCCATTAAACAATAAAATGTTCAATCCATGAACAGTAACTATTACTGCTTTGGGGTCACTTTTGGCTTTCTTTTGCATTAGTCCAGTAAGGAAAGGAGAACCCATTAACAGTGGAACCCAGTGATTTGAAGTGTCTCAAAGCTAAAAAGAAGATCTGGTGCATGGGTGTTTTAAGCGTGGTCAGACAGTTTCATAGGGTGAGCTGTGCAGCGCATAAAAACATGACTCAAGTTTTGAAGCCTCTTATAATTGGTTTGCCCCCCCAAGCAACCCACATGCCCACTGAACTACATCCACCCACTGAACTACATCAAAGAGAAGACAGATGAGTTGTTGACAATTACATGCAGCAGAACTAAACTTGTAACTGTGAGGGTGCTCTGTTTACTTGGCACACAGACTGCACTGGTGCTGTAAAGGTCTGATAAGTGGTAGGGCCAAGAATGTAAGGGGTAAATTCTTCCCCAGTAGTAAATTAACATGATTGCAAAAACTGATAGGGCCACTTCTGAAAGTGGTAGGGCCATGACCATAGTGGCCCCTCCTGTTCCGACATCTATCACAGACTGCACAGTATACCAGGTTCTGAGGAAAATTCCAGGTTGATTTTTAAACTGGATTGAAAGTATGCAGTTCACAGGACTTAATGCCTGTAGAACCCACATGTGCTCTACATGTAAATACATTAATGACGTGATCATTCCTGGATGCATGCACTTTCAATCAATCCTCCCTTGGTACCCCACAACAGCATGTATTGATCACGTTCATATTAACTGTACATCCTTTGCTGGTATTCCAGAGACACACATGTAGACTGAATCATGCCTCTGGAACCAGAATCCCCTGTCCATGTATACTAAACAGCATAACAGTCAGAACTGTTCAGTCCTAAATGTACACTGGTTGCTGTGAAAAAGGGCAGAATTGCCCGTCTGGCTACTTGTTAAAACAACAAGCATTTGTCAATGCCGAATGTTTGCTTGCTGGCATTGGCAGTGGTAATGTAGAAGTTACAGAGCTGCGTAATAGGAATGGCAGTGAAGTACTGAACTGAAGCCAACCCCACCACCACCCTGCAGAGAGTGACAAGCATTGGGGTGTGCATTTGGGTCATCAGGCATAATGGCCTCGCCATTTCACCACACCCCACCCTGCAGACACTGACAAGTGTCACAGTGTTCCTTGGGGCCTTTGGCCCTTATGCACACCCCATTTCATTAGGAAATGCGGTGAAATGGGTGCGATATAGGAGAATGGGGTGAACTTTGGGGCTGAAGAGTCCAAGGCATACCTCGATGCCTCTCACTGGCTGCAGGGTGTGGAATGGTATGAACATTACAGGCAGGAATCCCAAGTCACACCCTGATGCCTGTCATTCTCTACAGTGTTGGGCGTTATGGTTGGAAACCCTAATACCTCAGGCATTCATTGGTATTTTCACCCAAATTTTCAACATGTTTTTTGTGACCCCACCTCATGAACAGGGGGAATATCAGTTTGTTAGCCGAAAGCTGCTTATGCACAGCGAGTACGGCATTTAGCACCACAGGTGCAAAAACATTCCGAACAGGATGTAAAAAATGACAGCTGTACTGTTCATGGGGAGGTGTAAAAAATGGCAATGTTGCAAATCTGCAGTAAAAATATTTAAAAAAATGGTGAAGTCATGAGCGTACATAGAAACTGTGCAATGCACACCCGTAATATAATTAGGTTGGGGATATTTTACAGCAGATTGTCAACTCAGGCATTTTGGTGCCTCCGATCATGAACAGTGTCACTGTGATTTTCTCTATCTGTGCCGAACAATGATTTCCCACAGCGACCATGCATCTCAGCGCTGAAAGTGTGAAAACCCACTTCAACTATGTTGTGAAAAATGACAGCTGTACTGTTCATAAGGAAGTGTGAAAAAATGCCACTGGTGAAAATCTGGACTGAAAATATTACAAAGTCATGAACTTACGAGGGTGCGTGGAAACTGCGCATTGCTCACTCGTAACACAGTCACTTTATGGACTTTTGTCACCAAATTTTCAACATAGCCATTTTAAGACCTCTGCTCATGAACAGTGTAACTGTGATTTTCTTAATCTGTCCTAAACATTGCTTTCGCACACCAACAGCACCATTGTGCGCTACATGTGCGAAAACACATTTTGGGCGACATATGAAAATGGCAGCTGTAATTGTTCTATAAGGAAGTGTAATAAAATGGCAATGTTGAAAATCTGAGTGAAAATATTAATTTGCAAACTTACGAGCATGCATAGGAACTGGAACGCACGCGTAAAACAGTCATTTTTAGGAATTTTTTCACCAAATTTTCAACATAGCCATTTTAAGACCTCTGCTCATGAACAGTGTCACTGTGATTTTCTTAATGTGTCCCATATATTGATTTTGCACATACTGCGCCATTGTGCACTACATGGGTGGAAACACATTTTGGGCAAGATGTGAAAAATGACAGCTATACTGCTCATAAGGAGGTGTGGTAAAATGGCAATGTTGAAAATCTGGAGTGAAAATATTGAAAATTTGCAAACTTACAAGCGTGCATAGGAACTGCGCAACGCACGCTCGTAAAACAGTCATTTTTAGGAATTTTTTCACCAAATTTTCAACATAGCCATTTTAAGACCTCTGCTCATGAACAGTGTCACTGTGATTTTCTTAATGTGTCCCATACATTGATTTCTGCACACACTGCGCCATTGTGCACTGCATGGGTGGAAACACGTTTTGGGTAAGATGTGAAAATGACAGCTATACTTCATAAGAAGGTGTGGTAAAATGGCAATGTTGGAAATCTGGAGTGAAAATATTGAAAATTGTGAACTTACGAAGGCGCATAGGAGCTGTGCAACACGTCAGAACAGTCATTTTTAGAATTTTTCACCAAATTCAACATAGCATTTTAACACCTGAGCTCATGAACAGTGTCACTGTGATTTTCTTAATTTGTCCCGTGACATTGATTTAAGCACACCGACTCATGCCATTGTGTGCTACATGGGCAGAAACACGTTTTGAGTGGCGTGAGAAAATGACAGCTGTACTGCTCATAAGAAGGTGTGATAAAATGGCAGTGTTGGAAATCTGGAGGAAAATATTGAAAATTGTGACACTTACGGTGTGCGTAGGAACTGCGCAACACCTCGTAAAACAGTCATTTTTAGAATTTTCACCAAATTTTCAACATAGCCATTTTAAGACCTGAGCTCATGAACAGTGTCACTGTGATTTTCTTAATTTGTCCCAGACATTGATTTCGAGACACCAACCGCGCCATTCTGCGCTACATGGGTGGAAACACATTTTGGGTGAGATGAAAAATGACAGCTGTACTACCATAAGAAGGTGTGGTAAAATGGCAATGTTGAAAATCTGGAGTGAAAATATTGAAATTTCGTGAACTTACGAGCTCGTGAGGAACTGCGCAACGACCAAAACAGTTCATTTTGATTTTATAACCACCAAATAGGTTTATTCTTCTCATGACATACTGTCATGGTGGTATTCAGGCCTGAAGGGTGATTTCACAGTCACCGCGTGAAATCACCCTTCGGGCCCGAACAACGCCATGACAGTGACATAATTCATGAGAAGGGTCCCAAAACCCCATGTTGAAAATTTGTGCAACAATTCCAAAATGCCCGAGATATGCAATAAAGTTGAAACCCCTATGTAACCCATTATACAGCTTACCGCATTTCCTCAGTTTGCGGTCAGCTTTGAAGAGTGCAGAGTGTCTCGGTCCACCAAGATCTTGGCCCGGAGTCCGGAGGTAAGTATGGGGTGGGGGTGTGGGGAGGCTGGGTGCACAGTGGGTGGTGCGGGTTGTGGGAGGGGTTGGGAGACGCGTAGCAGGACAGTTTTTATTTTACAGGGAAAAACAAAAAAGACATCGTGGATCGCTTTGCCACGCTGGGGTGGGCTCCCAGCATGGCACAAGGACTTGGGGGCATTCAGTCGAAGGGGATTGGGCACCCCTGCCGGCAAAATACAAAAAAATCACGCATTGTTTGCCACGCTGGGGTGGGCTCAGCGTGGCACAAGGACTTAAAGTTTCAAACATGGGATTGGGCACCCCCACCGCCAAAGGAGCACAGGCTTAAGCACGCTGGGGTGGGCCCCAGCGGCACCCACAACTGGCGGGTGGGGACGAGCTCAGCTGACGGGATTGGGCACCGCCGGCTATACAGACGGGCGACGACGCTTGCCTCAGGCGTGAGGGAGTTGCGCCGTGAGCAGCCGATATCTTATCGGTGCTCACCAAGCGTAGCTCCCCTTTCAATCAGAGGCCATCGCATTTGGAGCATGTCATACACAGCTCCAAAATGCATTGGCTTACAGGGGCCGCGCCTGCCAGCCCACTGACTGAATTGGAGGTGGAGGTGACACACCTCCGAAATCTCCGATGAAGGCACTATGTTTCTTGCACATGCGTGCAAGCAAACATAAAAATGAAATAATGCTGCCAGCACCAATCCCTGTCCCTCAAAAGTATCACACATGTAAACATAGTGACTCAGCCTCACAAAAAAGAAGTTTGCCTGTCTTTTGCCTGAAGAAATGTCCTTTTCCCCTTTCAGTGTTAATCAGTATGTGGCTCCCAGTTCTGAAGAGTCCAATGCAATGCTGCTGGGTGTGGGTGGGCTCTCCCTTCCTTGCTCCATGAGCAGTACACTTGTCACCGCATGGCCCCCTGTCAAATTCTTATTGCAGCTCACACTGAGCAGAGATCTAACTGGCAACAACAGGACAAATAGGACACCTCAGCAGCCTGACAGGACATGTTTTAGGATTGGGAAGGGAGAGAAAGTGTGTTGAAGTCTGGCTGCCCTTTTCATTTGCTGCAAAAACATCATCTCCCTACTCCCATGGCAAGCTAGCCACACACAACCACCAACGCACCACTACCAAACCACTTTTGCTTGGGGGAGAGGAAACAGTTGACCGCAACTGACCACATATCTGTTTGTCCTCTTTTATTTCAGGATAATTGCCAGTTACTCAATGAACCCCCTCCAGAGATACAAGTCACCACTGCCAACAGTTGAAAATTATGTTTGGATCATGATCGGAAAAACAGTCTACCCCATCATTATCACCCATGTGCACTGAGGAGGCTGAAGGCAGATGGACAAGAGGAATAGTCCGAGAAGGGCTGAGGGGCAGCAAGAACACCAGCAGCAACATTCAGTTTCTCTGTGATTGACCTCTGTGCCTCCCCTGGAGTAGTAACTGAATGATATCACACAGACTCTGAGCAATGATCTTTTGAGACCAGGGCTAAAACATGGTTGCCTAATGAATTCACCAATATTATAAAAGCAGTGTTTCTAATCACCCTATACTATTGATGAATGTTGTACTTCAACATTCAGTGCAGGAGTTTCATGAACTTTCATGGACCTTTATGAACCTCTGTGTTCGTGAACACAGGAGTGCCATTTAATGTTCAAGCACAATTCGTGAACATTCCTGAACAATTTCATACACACTTGATGAGTGTTCATAAACTGAATTCATGAACTGTTTGTGAATAATTCATGAATGATTCATGATCATTTATTACCAAAAGTCATGCAGGGACTGAAAATCAGGGCACTTGTAGTAATAGATGGTCTCTACATGAGAGTGCTAGTATCATTAGTCATGCAGAGATTCACAGATGGTCTCCCACACGAGGGCACCAGTATTACTAATCACGCAGGGATTCAAACCCAGGGCACATGTAGTACAGGTGGTTTCCACACAGGGGCACCAGTATTTTTAGTCATACATGGATTCAAACCCAGGGCTCATGTAGTAAGAGATGGTCTCCACAGGAAGGCACTAGTGTTATTAGACATGTAGGGATTCAAACCCAAGGCATATGTAGTAACAGACAGTCTCCACAGGAGAGCACCAGTATTATTAATCATGCAGGGATTCCAACCAAGGGAACTTGCAGTAACAGATGGTCTCCCAAATGAAGGCAACAGTAATATTAGTCATGCAGGGATTCAAACCCAGGACTGTTCTAGTAACAGTCTCCATATGAGGGCAGCAGTATTATTAGTCATTCACGGATTCAAACCCATGGGAGGCAGTATAGCACAGTGGTTTAAGGCTCTGCGCTGCAAATCTGGTAATATCCAGCAGACCAGACCTGGGTTTGAATCCCATAGCTTCCACCTGCACACTGTGTGACTTTGAGCAAGTCACTTAACTTCCCTGTGCTCCCAGGTTGTGCCTGTAAAAAAGCTTTCAGCTTAGTGTGTCTCACCTGGTTAGATAACTGAAAACAAAAAAAAAACCCATGGCATTTGTAGTAACAGACAGCCTCCACACATGGGCACCAATATTATTAGTCATGCAGGGATTCAAATCCAGGCAATTTTAGTAACAGATGATCTCCCACATGAGGGCACCAGTATTATTAGCCATGCAGGGATTCAAACCCAGGGCACATGCACTAACTGTCTCCAGACAAGGGCACTAGTGTTATTAGTCATGCAGGGATTCAAACCCAGGGCACATGTAGTAACAGATGGTCTCCACATGCTGACACAAGTATTACTAGTCATGCAGGGATTCAGACCCAGTGCACTTATAGTAACAGTCAGTCTACACACAAGGGCACCAGTATTATTAGTCATACAGGGACTCAAACCCAGGGCACGTGTAGTAACAGATAGCTATACACAAGGGCACCAGTATTATTAGTCATGCAGGGATTCCAACACAGGGCATATGTTGTAACAGATGGTTTCCACACTAGGGCACTAGTGTTATTAGTCATGCAGAGATTCAAAGCTGGGGCACATGTAGTAACTGACAATCTCCACACGAGGGCACCGGCAGTATTAGTCATTCACGGATTCAAACCCAGGACACTTATAGTAACAGATGGTCTCCACACCAGGGCACCAGTATTATTAATAATCACACTGGGATTCAAACCCAGGGTGGATGTAGTAACCAACAATCTCCACACAAGGGCACTAGCAGTAGTGTATTAGTCATTCACAGATTCAAACTCAGGGCACTTATAGTAACAGATGGTCTCCACACCTGGGCACCAGTGTTATTACAGCAGTTACGCAGTGATTCAAACCCAGGGAACATGTAGCAATAGACAGTCTCCACACGAGGCACCAGTATTTATTTATTTGTTTGTTTTTGATTACCGGGTAGGTGCACCAGACTTAGAAAAATGCCTATTTTCAGGCATGACCTGGGAGAGTATAAGGTAGGCACAGACATACACTTTGAGGAGGGCAACATACACTGTTTGCAATAATACAGGAGCAATAGGCAGGGAGACACATAACACTGCAGTATAATAACAGACATCAGCAAAGTACAGGAAGTCATAGAGAATATTAAGCAACAGTAATTAATATACTGTCATCAGATAATAGTACAGTAGTCGCTGGGAATAATCAACAGAGCAGTAAGTTAAACAATTCATTGAAATTTCTTGAGGGCCACAGAGTGGGAGGAAATGGGGGGCAGGATTGGTCATAGATGTGGGGTATTGGGGGAAAAGACTAATTCAACACAGTAAGTGCAATGGGAGAGAGGCTAGGGGACTTTTATAGGGCTAGGACTGTGGGAGGAGGGTCAAGGAGGGTTCAGGGTGGGAGGAAGCAGGTGTAAGGATCAGTTGTTAGAAGGTGGCTGCGTAGCTGTCGCTTGAAGCTAGTGTGAGTTGGGGATAGGTGGATGGCAGCTGGCAAGGAGTTCCAGTGCTGGGGGATGAAGTGTGCGAAAATCTGAGTTCCTATGGCAGTTCTACTTCTAGGGACAAGAAAGGGGATCTGATCACTAGAACGGAGGGCATTATTAGTCATACAGGGATTCCAACCCAGGGTACATGTAGTAACAGACAGTCTCCACTCAAGGACACCAGTATTATTAATCATACATGGATTCAAACCCAGGGCACCTATAGTAACAGATGGTCTCCAAACCGGGCACCAATGTTATTAGTCATACAGGGGTTCAAACCAAGGGCACATGTAGTAACAGACGGTCTCAACATGAGGGCAACAGTATTATTAGTCATGCAAGGATTCAAACCCAGGGCACATGTAATAACATATGGTTTCAACATGAGGGCACCAGTTAGGGCACAGGTAGTAACGGACAGTCTTCACATGAGGGCACCAGTATTATTAGTCTTACAGCAATTCAAACTCAGGGCACATGTAATAATAGACGGTCTCC
The DNA here is from genome assembly GCA_016271365.2 of Neoceratodus forsteri. NCBI lineage: Eukaryota > Metazoa > Chordata > Ceratodontiformes > Ceratodontidae > Neoceratodus > Neoceratodus forsteri. The sequence goes on along the minus strand of CM028130.1, from coordinate 601,327,552 downwards.
ACATGAGGGCAATGGTATTATTAGTCATGCAGGGATTCAAACCCAGGGCACATGTAGTAACAGACGGTCTCCACATGCTGACACCAGTATTACTAGTCATGCTAGGATTCAGACCCAGTGCACTTATAGTAACAGACAGTCTGCACACAAGGGCACCAGTATTATTAGTCATACAGGAATTCAAACCCAGGGCACATGTAGTAACAGATAGCTATACACAAGGGCACCAGTATTATTAGCCATGCAGGGATTGCAACCCAGGGTACATGTAGTAACAGACAGTCTCCACTCAAGGACACCAGTATTATTAATCATACTTGGATTCAAACCCAGGGCACTTATAGTAACAGATGGTCTCCAAACCAGGGCACCAATGTTATTAGTCATACAGGGGTTCAAACCAAGGGCACATGTAGTAACAGATGGTCTCGACATGAGGGCAACAGTATTATTAGTCATGCAAGGATTCAAACCCAGGGCACATGTAATAACATATGGTCTCCGACATGAAGGCAACAGTATTATTAGGCCACTGCAGGGATTCAACCAAACTCAGGGCACATGTGTAATCAGACAGTCTCCAGACAAGGGCATGGTATTATTAGTCATGCAGGGATTCAAACCCAGGGCACATGTAGTAACAGACGGTCTCCACATGCTGACACCAGTATTACTAGTCATGCTAGGATTCAGACCCAGTGCACTTATAGTAACAGACAGTCTGCACATGAGGGCACCAGTATTATTAGTCATACAGGAATTCAAACCCAGGGCACGTGTAGTAACAGATAGCTATACACAAGGGCACCAGTATTATTAGTCATGCAGGGATTGCAACCCAGGGCACATGTAGTAACGGATGGTTTCCACACTAGGGCGCTAGTGTTATTAGTAATGCAGACATTCAAACCTGGGGCACATGTAGTAACTGACAATCTCCACATGAGGGCACCGGCAGTATTAGTCATTCACGGATTTAAACCCAGGACACTTATAGTAACAGATGGTCTCCACACCAGGGCACCAGTATTATTAATAATCACACTGGGATTCAAACCCAGGGTGGATGTAGTAACCAACAATCTCCACACAAGGGCACTAGCAGTAGTGTATTAGTCATTCACAGATTCAAACTCAGGGCACTTATAGTAACAGATGGTCTCCACACCTGGGCACCAGTGTTATTACACTAGTTATGCAGTGATTCAAACCCAGGGCACATGTAGCAATAGACAGTCTCCACACGAGGCACCAGTATTTATTTATTTGTTTGTTTTTGATTACCGGGTAGGTGCACCAGACTTAGAAAAATGCCTATTTTCAGGCATGACCTGGGAGAGTACAAGGTAGGCACAGACATACACTTTGAGAGGGCAACATACACTGTTTACAATAATACAGGAGCAATAGGCAGGGAGACACATAACACTGCAGTATAATAACAGACATCAGCAAAGTACAGGAAGTCATAGAGAATATTAAGCAACAATAATTAATATACTATCATCAGATAATGGTACAGTAGTCGCTGGGAATAATCAACAGAGCAGTAAGTTAAACAATTCATTGAAATTTCTTGAGGGCCACAGAGTGGGAGGAAATGGGGGGCAGGATTGGTCATAGATTTGGGGTATTGGGGGAAAAGACTAATTCAACACAGTAAGTGCAATGGGAGAGAGGCTAGGGGACTTTTATAGGGCTAGGACTGTGGGAGGAGGGTCAAGGAGGGTTCAGGGTGGGAGGAAGCAGGTGTAAGGATCAGTTGTTAGAAGGTGGCTGCGTAGCTGTCGCCTGAAGCTAGTGTGAGTTGGGGATAGGTGGATGGCAGCTGGCAAGGAGTTCCAGTGCTGGGGGATGAAGTGTGAGAAAATCTGAGTTCCTATGGCAGTTCTACTTCTAGGGACAAGAAAGGGGATCTGATCACTAGAACGGAGGGCATTATTAGTCATACAGGGATTCCAACCCAGGGTACATGTAGTAACAGACAGTCTCCACTCAAGGACACCAGTATTATTAATCATACATGGATTCAAACCCAGGGCACTTATAGTAACAGATGGTCTCAACCCCGGGGCACCAATGTTATTAGTCTTACTGCAATTCAGACTCAGGGCACATGTAATAATAGATGGTCTCCACACGAGGGCAATGGTATTATTAGTCATGCAAGGATTCAAACCCAGGACACATGTAATAACACATGGTTTCAACATGAGGGCACCAGTCAGGGCACAGGTAGTAACAGACAGTCTTCACATGAGGGCACCAGTATTATTAGTCTTACAGCAATTCAAACTCAGTGCACATGTAATAACAGATGATCGCCCCATGAGGGCACCAGTATTATTACTTAAGCAGGGATTCAAGCTCTGGGCACATGTAATAACAAACGGTCTCCACATAAGGGCACCAATATTATTAGTTATGTAGGAATTCAAGCCCAGGGCAAATGCAGTAACAGACGGTCTCCACATGAGGACACCAGTATTATTAGTCATGCAGGGATTCCAAACCAGGGCACATGTAGTAATAGATGGTCCCCACATAAGGGCATCAGTATTATTAGTCATGCAGGGATTCAGTTGCAAGGCACATGCAATGACAGATGATCTCCACACCAGGGCATCAGTATTATTAGTCACACAGGCATTCAAACCCAGGGCACATGTAGTAACAGACAGTCCACACACAAGGAGACCAGTATCATTAGTCATGTAGGGATTCCAACCCAGGGCACATGTAGTAACAGATGGTCTCCACATGAGGGCACTAGTGTTATTAGTCATGCAGGGATTTCACCCAGGGCACATGTAGTAACAGATGGTCTCCACACTAGGGCACTAGTGTTATTAGTCATGCAGGGATTCAAAACTTGGGCACTAGTAGTAACCGACAATCTCCACATGAGGGCACCAGCATTATTAGTCATTCACAGATTCAAACCCAGGGCACTTATAGTAACAGATGGTCTCCACACCAGGGCACCAGTATTATTAATCATTCTGGGATGCAAACCAGGGTGGATGTAGTAACTGACAATCTCCACACAAGGGCACCAGCAGTACTGTATTAGTCATTCTCAGATTCAAACCCAGGGCACATGTAGTAACTGACGGTCTCCACACAAGGGCACCAGTCTTATTAGTCATACAGGGATTCAAACCGAGAGCACATGTAGTAACAGGTGTTCTCCACATGACAGTACAAGTATGATTAGTCATGCAATGTCAGTGGCTCAGCAGGTAGCACACTTGCCTTTGAGGCTGGCAAATCAGAAGGCTGTGGGCTCTATCCCCACACCAGGCACTCGGGTTAAATCCCAATACTGATACTGCAATGCAGCATGAGGGGGGTGTTGCATTCCTGAGGTGCCATGTTTTGGATGAGACATTAAACCAAGGTCCCAGCTGCCTGTTCAGGTGGATGTTAAAGATCCCATGGCACTTCTTGAAAAGAGTAGGGGAATTTTGTTTTATTGAATATCAGTAAATAACACGATAGACAACACTGAAATACAATAGTCATGAAATCACAGTTCACGTTCTTAAAAATCAGTCCTTACAAAGCAAACTTATAATTATTTCACCATGTAACAGGTACATCCGAATCCGTAATCCAGGGTAAATTCCTCAATTTTTGCTGTACATATTGCACATTTTTAAATGACTTTTCTGCATAATAAACAGACTGTTTTTCGTTTGTAATACTTGCCAACAATTCTATATGCGGTCTGCTTTTGTTGAAGAGTAAACAAACACCTCATGTTCCATATGTACCATTTAAAAAATTATATTTAATGTACTCTTGTCCCACATGACCTAGCCACCCTGATATTTTCCATATATTAAGTTTTGATAAGAAACTCCCGAAAACATAACTTCTCCCCATAGATTGGCTACATAGTCCCAAAACCCTTTAATGTAAGAACATGTAAAAAATAAATGAGCCATTGTTTTTGTTCTGCTATACACTGTGGCCTTGCATACATTTGCTCTTCTACTTTCAATGTTTTTGATTTGCTTTTACATTTACACGTTCATGACAGCATAGCCATTGTATAGCCTGATATGTCTTTGGCAACCTTTTGTCTGTAAGCAAGGCCTGCAAGGTAGACAAACACTCTTTTGGGCAATATGGAAAAGTTTCAGGTTCCACAAAAAAAAAATAGCTCGTAACATAGAAACATTGACTTTGACGGCAGATAAGGACCGCTAGGCCCATCTAGTCTGCCCATTTCCCTACCTACAGGATAGGCCGCAGATCCTAGTTAACCAACAGCCTATTTCTTCCTACCCCCACAAGAATTGCCTTATGTCTGTCCCATGCATTCTTGAATTCTCCCACAGTTTTAGACCCCACAACCTCCTCAGGAAGTTTGTTCCATGCATCCACTACCCTCTCTGTGAAATAATACTTCCTCACATTGCCTCTGAACCGCCCTCCTTCTATCTTTAAATTGTGTCCCCTTGTTCTTGCAAGTCTCTTTTTCTGAAAGATGCTACCCTCTTGGACTTTGTTTATTCCACTGAGGTAATTAAAAGTTTCTATCATGTCCCCCCTCTCCCTTCTTTCCTCAAGGGTATACATATTAAGCTCCTTTAGTCTCTCCTCATATGGCTTCTTTTGCAGACCCTGCACCATTTAGTTGCCTCCTCTTGACTGCCTCTATCCTGTCTATGTCCTTGAGAGATGGGGTCTCCAGAACTGGACACAGTACTCAGATGGGGTCTCACCAACTGTCTGTACAGAGGGATAACAACTTCCTGTTTTCTGCTGATGATGCCTCCCTATACATCCCAGTATACCCCAGCCCTCCCTACTGCCTTCTCACATTGCTTGCTAACCTTAAGGTCATCTGATATGATTACCCCCAGGTCTCTTTCCTTTTTTGTTGTTGTTACTACCTCCCCACCCATTGTGTATTCTTCCCCTGGGTTCTTGTTTCCCAGGTGCATTATTTTGCATTTCTTTGCATTGAATTCTAGCTGCCATACTTCTGACCATTCCTCCAACCTTGCCAAGTCCCTTTTCATCCTTTCCTCTCCTCCTTGTGTATCAACCCTGTTGCAGATCTTTGTGTCATCTGCAAAAAGGCATACTTTTCCTTCCAGTCCCTCTGCAATGTCACTGATGAAAACATTAAAAAGGACTGGACCCAATACTGAACCCTGCGGTACCCCACTAGTAACCCCCCTTTCTTCAGAGTGGACTCCATTTACAATTACCTTCTGTGTCCTGTTGTCCAGCCAATGTTTTACCCAGGCTACCACCCTGGGTCCCACTCCCAGGCTGGTTAATTTGACTATTAATCTTTTGTGTGGGACTGTGTCAAATGCCTTGCTAAAGTCTAGGTAGGCCATGTCCACAGCCCCTCCCTGGTCTACTACTTTGGTCACCCAGTCAAAGAAATCTATTAGATTTGTCTGACTTGACCTTCCCGCTGTGAACCCATGCTGCCTTGGGTCCTGTGCTCCACTGGCCTCTAGGTACTCAACTATTCTTTCCTTCAGAAGTGACTCCATCACTTTTCCTACCACAGAGGTCAGACTGACAGGTCTGTAGTTTCATGCCTCTGTCTTGGTCCCACTTTTGTGAAGGGGAATCATATCCGCCTTCCTCCAGTCCTCAGGTACCACACCATCCTCCCATGATTTATTAAAAAGAGTAGCCAGTGGTTTCACTAGTTCCTCCTTAATTCTTTTAGAATTCTGGGGTGAATTCCATCAGGACCCATTGCTTTGTCCACCTTCAGTTTTAGGAGTTCTTGCAGAACCCTTTCTTCTGTGAAAGGACTGGGATCGACCCCCCTATCAAGAGTGCTTCTGTTAATTGGATTAGGCACTTCCCCCTCCTCTTTTGTGAATACTGAGCAGAAATATTCATTCAGTATTCCTGCTTTTTTACTGCCCCCCTCTGCCCACCCATGGTTCATTCTATTCAGCCTCACTATCCCTCCCTTTGTCTTTCTATGCTCGCTGATGTACCTATAAAAGCTTTTATCCCCCTTCTTAACTGAGTTGGCTATCTTTTCCTCAGTTTGGGCCTTTGCTATTCTGACTTCCCTCCCTGCTTCTTTCTGCCTTAACTGGTACAACTCTCTGTCCTGCTCCTTCTGTGTTTCCTTATACTTCCGGAATGCTATCTTTTTCTTCCTGACTTTCACAGCCACCTCTTTTGAGAACCATAGTGGCTTTTTCTTTCGTTTTGATTTGTTTATTTGTTTCACACAAAGGCTTGTTGCCTGTGTAATGGCAGTCTTGATAATTCCCCATTGTTGCTCCACACCTCCTTCTAGCCTGTTTGCTAGTGCTTTTCTGAGGCACTCTCCCATCTTGCCAAAGTCAGCCCTCCTAAAGTCCAGTACACTCACTTTTGTATGGCTTGACTCTGTAGCTGAGCTTAACGTGAACCACACTGTTTGATGGTCACTTGTCCCCAGATGGCAACCCACTTCTAGATCTGAGATCCTCCTCACTGCCCCCCTGGTTGAGAGCACGAGGTCTCAAGATTGCCCCTCAAGAGTGGGTTCGAAACTAACTGTCTAATGCCTGCCACCTGTAGGGCGTGAATGGCCCCGTTTTGGATGTGGCTGCAGCAAATGTGCTCCAGTTAACATCTGGCATATTCAGGTCTCCCATCAACAGTATCTCCCCTTCTCGCCATTCTAAGAATGCATTCTATCATATCCTTGTCCATTCCTTCCCTGACATGGGGGTCTGTACACAACCCTATGCGGATTGTGGTGCCCTTCCAGTCTCCAAGGTGACCCACAGTGCCTCCTCTCCTCCCTGTTTACTCTTTTGTTCAGTTGCTTTTATCCCTTCCTTTAAATAGAGAGCTACCTCCCTCTTCTCCCTGCCTGTCTCTCCCTGTAGGTTATGTACCCTGGTATGTTAACATCCCAGTCATGGTTCTCCGTGTACCATGTTTCTGTGACTGCTACGATATCCAGGCATCCCTCTTCCATTAAGGCCATCAGCTCAGGGAGCTTGCTGCCCAGACTACGGGCATTGGTACTCATTACCCTCCATTTCCTGATGGCCTTACTCCCTTTTGCCCCATCCCTGTCCTTCTTGCCTGTTTGTAGACCTGGTTCTTTGTTTTGGTACTTGTATCCAAACTTGTTATGTGCCACAACTTCAGTTTTGCAGAGGCCTCTTATACAAACCGGGGCTGTACTGCTCTTTTCTGTTCCTGCTGCCCACCCCGAGTACCATGGAGAAATGGTGTGCCAAAATAGATCTGCCCAAAAGCTACACATTTGTATAAATAAGGGTTTAAAATTAGAAAAAAGAAATTAGCAGTAAAAGAAAAGAATAGGATTTACCATGTCTAAACCTCCTTTTTGTACAGGTAAATATAAAATATTTATTATAATTGGGTTGAGCCAGCTACCCCATATAGCCTGGAAAAAATGCTTAGAATGGTTGCTTCTCTAGTTTTAGGTGGTGGAAATACTGAGCTAATAAACAAAAAAAGGGGGGAGTAAATGTTTTAACTAAGTACACCCTTTTCATCTTGCTCATCGTCCACTTATTCTACCTTATTACCATGTATTTCCCCTGCTGCATTTTTTTATCCCGATTTAAGACATCTGATTGCCCTGTCCCATATCCAATACCTAAATATTTTATTGGCTTTTTTGTCAAAGAAATTCCTACTACCTGTTTATTTTCTGAATGGGTCTTTCCTAGTTCACTCCCGATGCATTTTGCAGCATTCAGATTTGCCCCTGAGGCTTTCCCATACTGTTTACAGAAACTAGTTGCAGTTTCTACTGCATGCTCAACCTTCATTAGCAAACATAGGTCATCAGTATATGCCACTGCGGTAAAAGGGAGTTTTAATTTTGCTGACACCATTGGTGAGAAAAATCGTACGTCATTCAGGAGTCTTAATAGGGGGTCTATACTAAATACATATAACAGGGGGCTCAGGGGGCATCCCTGCCTGACTTCCTTGTATATAGGCACTACTGTTCCACAAAAACCATTAACCAGTAGAATATCTATTGCGTTCTTATATAGAATTTTAGCCCAGAAATAAAGATTTTCAGTGTTCCATAACAAGTTAGTGTATACCACAAGAATTCATGATTTACAGAATTAAAGGCTTTTTTCTGATCGAGTGACAAAATATATTCCTTCAATCCACACAGGTTATTTCTCTCTCTGACTTCTTGAAGCAGCAGCAACTGGTCTGTCATAGTTCTCCCTGGTATTGCACAGGACTGGGTGGGGGAAATTAGATATGGCGCTGATTCCACCAGTCTAACATTTAATATGTTTTCTAAAAGTTCGAACTCTACATTTAACAGACTAATTGGCCTCCAGCTGTCTAGGCTCCTTTTATCTCCTTTCTTATGTAAGAGCGTTATTAACCCTGTAGACATGTTCAAAGGAATGTTTCCCGTGGATAGGAGATGATTAAATACTTTTGCCAATTCATTTGATATTTCTGATAAACTTATACAGCTCCACTGTTAGCCCATCTTTTCCTGGCGAGTTTCCCGTTTGCATAGAAGCTATAGCCTTTTCAACTTCTGAAGCTAAAATGGGTATAGTGAGGGTTTATAATGTTCGCTCTGGACACTCAGGAATTGAAAGTAAGCTAAATAAGGGTTGAAAAGCTTCTATATCATTTTGTTGTTTCGGAAAAAGGCTTCTCCCATAGGTAGACACTGTTTTTAAGATATCGGCCCGCGAGGTCTGTGGAACATTATTCGAATCTAGTACCACCTCTATCCATTTCTTTTTAATTTTTTTTAGTACAGCTCAAAAAAGGGCATACAATATCTAATTTTCCTTGAGTTCTGTATGTCTGCTGCCCAGTTAATGTATTTGTTTGTTATGAAAATCTTTCATTTTTGGTGGGATAGCTTTAATTTGTGAGGTGTAATTCTGTTTTGTACACTGTGTGAGACTCATTGGATGCTGTAGCTGCTGTCTGTACTTCTGGTATTTAATTTGTTCAGAATCTCTATTAGTTTTACTAAGAAAAATGTGTAGTTGATACAACTATAACTTCAAATGTTCCCACCATAATGTTGGATTTTCATAAATATCCCAAAGTGATTTTTTTACAGATTACCAGATATAATATTTGTTGTGTAACTGTTTCTATTTGTAACAAGGATGAATCAAATCTCCAGATACCCAGTCCTGGGCCTGGATATTCCAAGGGGTTGCACCAGGTGCAACCTCTCATTGTGCCCCAGCGGGATATTGAGCGGGCTGCCCGCGCAGCGCAATCCCAATGCGCCAGGCGCAATGGGCCTTATGCAGCGCAGATGGCATGGCATGCCCATGCATGGGCGCGCCACATCCCGATATTCAGCTCAGGATGTGTGGCACATATGCTGGTGCAGCCCTGCATTGCGCCTCACAGGGGGGCTCAAAGTTGAGCCCATGCAGAGTAGAAACATCTCCCGGCCACCCACAGGTGGGCTGCAGTACTGCAGGGTGCAACACAGCAGCCCAGCCGTGGATGGCCACCCACCCAGAACACCGTCCACAAGCACACACTGATCCCTAGTGGTCAAGTGGTCCCCCCACCTGTAGCCACGATTGCGCAGTATATGTTGAAAGGTATGTCCCTGGTAGTCTAGTGGGCCCCCAAGTCCCCGAGTTCCTGATAATGAAAAGACATGACCATCCCTGGTGGTCTAGTGGTCCCTCCTCCCTCCTACCCGAGTTCCCGATTCCCCGACATATGACATTATGACCATCCCTGGTGATCTAGTGGAACCCCCCCCCGCCCTTTGCAATGATCGCAGTAAAACCCCATAATGAAATGCCCTGGTGATCCAGTGGCACCCCCCACCCTCCCACCCACACAGAACCCTTGCCCACCTCACTCCCCTCCTGTCATTGGTGGGTGGCAGCATCCCTGCCCACACTGCCCAGCCACCACTGAATGACAGATACAGTATGGGCTGTGGCCCAGTGGTCCCCAGTGTGGACCAATGGGCTTGCAAGACTATACTAACTAGACAATCCCAAATCTGTGAATGACTTCATTCACATATTTGGGACTATCAGTACAGTATGCCTTGCAAGCTCATTGCCCGCACTAGGGGACCAATGGGCTTACAACCCATACTGTACCTGTCATTTGGCGGGCGGCCGAGCAGGTGTGTGGTGGGATGCTGCTGGGGGAAGCGGTGGGTAAGGGGTTCTGTGTGGGTGGAGGGTGGGGATGCCACTGGATAACCAGGGCATTTCATTATGGGGTTTTACCGTGATTGCTTCAATGGGCGAGGGGGTTTCGCTAGACCACCAGGGATGGTCATAATGTCATATCATAATGTCATAGATTGGGGAATCAGGGACTCAGGTGTAAGGGGGGACCACTAGTCCACCAGGGATGGTCATATCTTTTCACTATTGGGGACTCGGGGCCACTAGACTACCAGGGATATATCTTTCAGCATATACCGTGCGATCACGGCTATGGGGTGGGGGATGCCTCGGGATCCCCACTGCCCATGTCATGCTGTGCAGGGCGCCCGGTGCAAGTCACCGGGCTGCCCTGTGCAAGGCAAGCAAATGGGGCCATAATGACATGCAAATGACCCAATTTGCACCTCGCATGTATTATGGCTTCATTTGCATGCCCCAGCTGAATATTGCGGGTGATGCACCTAGCACAACTGCACTTGCACTGACACAACCCCGTGCTTCCTATCTGTGGCTTGCATCAGCGCAGTGCTGCTGTGCCATGTGCAGTATGTGCGCCGACCTTGCCATATTCAATGGTGCTACGCCATGGTGCATCACCATTGAATATCACCTGGTCCTGGCCCCAGCACATCCCAGTTGCACTGTGCCCAGGCTTGCACCACTGCCTGGCAGAGTCTGAATGTCTGGGCCCTTGTCTATTTTGGGAAGATCCTATTATTACATAAAGTTCCTTATTGTCTATATATTCTACTGCTTCAGTCTTAGCTGAATGTATTTCTAGCATTTTATTAAGGAAGAAAAAAATATATTCTTGTAGCAAGACTGCCTTTTTATGTTGCTTGCACGCATGCGCAAGAAACATGTTGTGGCAGCTTGCAGCAGAAGCAAGTTGTAGAGGTGCGGTACTGTTGTGACCAATGCCCCCCCACCGTCTTTTGAGGCTTAGCCCATGAGCCCCAATGGGGTGGCACGCTGCTGATGACACTAGTTCAGCCAGTGTGTCACCACCTTGAAACATTTTAGCTGCTGTAATCAGGGACCGCCTCATCATTGAGGCATCAGCCATTCCACTGCAATGAAGGAGTGACCCATCATTGCAGGGTGGTTCATTGCATGCCCCCGACCCAGTTTGCCGACAGGGAGCCCAGTCCCCATTGGTATAATGTCCCACACCGAAATTTATGCTGTATGCTGAGGATGCCCAATCTCCCCTCGGCATCATGCCCCCTGCTTGGGCCGGCTGGGTCACCACTCCATCGGCATAATGCCCCTTCAATGAATAATTGTGTGCCGAGGGGAGTCAACTCCTCAGCTCTTCCCCCATGTGCCGATAGGTGCCCAATCCCATTGGCTACAGCCCTCCAAAGAAAAACACTCAGGTGGCATGCTGGGAGCCCATCCCAGTGTGCCAAATGTCTCGTAAAAAGAAAAACTGTCCTGCGAAGTTTTTCTTTTTTTTAAACTTGTAAACAGAAACAGTCCTCATTGAGCCCGGTGGCTCCCCCAACCCGGGCACTCCACCCTCTGTGCACCCTGCCTCCCTCCCTCACCCCATACTTACCTCCAGTGCCCAGCACGACGATCTTTGGTGGACCGGGAACACGTCTGCCTCTTCAAAGCTGACCGCGAACTGAAGAAATGCCGGTAAGCTGTATAATGGCATAAATAGGGTTTTTTCAACTTTGGTGCATATCTCAGGCAGTTTTTGGAATTTTTGCACTAAATTTTCAACATGGGGTTATTGGAACCCCTCCTCATGAATTCACTGTTCAAGAGGCAGGCTCTCAAAAAGCCTATGTTGCAAATTTGGTGGAAAAAATCCAAAAAATGACTGTTTTACGAGCATGCATTGCACAGTTGCTACACATGCTCATAACTTTGCGAATCTGCAATATTTTCACACCAGATTTTCAACATTGGCATTTTTTTCACACCTGTTGGAACTGCTGCGGATTTCTTTGTGGGCAGAAAAAGACACCAACACAGGCATGAGCCCAGTACAAAAGGGCAGCCTGCAGCGCTGGGAGAAATAGAAGGAGTAAGTGAGAGAGGGGGAGTGAGCGAGCTCAACGGAGCTCTGTCAGGACAGCTGTGAACTTCTTTGTGGGCAGAAAAAGGTGCCAATGCAGGCAGGAGCCCAGTACAAAAGGGCAGCCTGCAGCTCCGGGAGAAACAGAATGAGCAAGTGAGAGAGGGGGAGTGAGCGAGCTCAATGGAGCTCTGTCAGGACTGCTGCAGATTTCTTTGTGGGCAGACAAAGGCACCAACATAAGCAGGAGTCCAGTACAAAAGGGCAGCCTGCAGTGTCAGGAGAAACAGAATGAGTGAGTGAGAGGGGGAGGAGCAAGCTCAATGGAGCTCTGCCTGGACTTTAGAGTTGCCCACCTCCCACCCAGTGTCCTCTGTGGTCTTCTTAGGCACAGTACTTTCCCTTCCAAATACCTAAACAGCACTTAAAAATAAACAGCATTCGGCATTGACAAATTCTTGTTAAGATGTAGGGTCTGCCTTAGACATTTTTTTATAATATGCATCAACCAATGCTGCCATTTGTATCGTAGATTGTAAGAAAGACATGTCACAAAATATTTTTTGTGTGGTAGTCGCACTTCCTCTGTTTTCTTGATCATCCACAATTGAAGTCACCCCCCCAGATGATATTCAAGGCCGAAAATAAGTATGGACGAACTTGACTAAAAACTGAAACTCTATCTGCCTTCTTCTGGGGTGTGTATATATTAATCAATCCATAGTAACCCCACCTATATTTTATATCCAATAGTAATACTCTTCCAGGAATTAAGTCAACTACCTTCATCACTTGGATTGCGATAGTAAAAAATATTCCTACACCTAAGCATGGCTCTAGCCCCAGTTACCAATAGTACACCTCTACACACCATTCTTTTGCTGCTTTAAATATTTCCCGAGTTGTGTGTAGCCTGGTGTCCTGGATAAAGAATATATCCACTTTATTTAACCTGAGGAGTGAAAAAATGCTCCCTTGTTTAGTATTGCTCTTGATGCTATTAACATTTATTGAGAGCAATTTTAACTGTTGTTGCATAGGTAACTAATTATTCCTGGGGGCTTCATTCTTTTACCTTTTGCTGCCATCCCTATTTTTTTCTTAGGGCCTTTTGCATAACTTTGTGTTGTTGTTCCCTTCTTATCTCCTAAGTCACTGGAGTCCGAGTCAGAAAAGCCCTCTAACTGTCCTGTATCCCCTGAAGAAACTTCTGATTCATTCCCAGATCTTCTGTACTCTCTGCTAAAACTTGATATTTGTTTGATGTAGGAGTTTCAGAGATTTGGGGGATTTTGGAGGCTGGCTGCATCCAAGCTTGTTTTCTTCTAGTGACCATTTTACTTTGCTCCTTCCCTTGAGTGTGTTGGGAAGGGGGGGGCATAATAACTGTATCTGAGACAGAAACTTCCTCCACAACCTCCATCATTTCTGTTCCTTTCTGTTGTGAAGTGTCCCTAGGTTCATCCTATTGCAAAGTATGTACGTCAAGATCCTCCTGCTTTGATGCATCTTCTGGTGCTTGCTCTGCAGGATGAGGGGCACGGGGTTCTTGAGCATCTGTATTCACTACTAGGGGTGGGGCATTCTGCCTATCTAGTGTTCTTAGAATCCCAGCTTTAGCATTCTCTCTCTGTGCTACTGCAACAATGATGGGCTGTTCCTCTGAGTCTGTACGGCCTATATTACTATGAGCTGCCTGCGGGCATTTAACATAAGAGTGATCTTTCCCCCTCAACATAGAAACATAGAAGTTGATGGCAGAAGGAGATTGCTAGATCAATCTAGTCTGCCCATTTATTTTAGATCTATTTTGACACTCTAGTTGCCCTTTGTAGTCAGGGCTCCCTTGTGACTATCCCATGCGTTCTTGAATCCCCCACAGTATTGACCCCACAATCTCTTGGGGCAGGCTGTTACAAGCATTCATCATTATTTCTGTGAAGAAAAACTTCCTGGTGTAGGTAGAGATGCTCTCTCCTTGCAGCCTAAGGTCATGTCCCCTTGTCCTGGAGCTCTTTTTGAAGTGAAAAAGTTCCCGTGCCTTTACCTTGTTAATGCCTTTCATGTACTTAAATATTTCAATCATGTCCCCCCTCTCTCCCTCTCTTCTCTGCTCCTGGGAGTACATATTCAGTTCCTTAAGTCTGTTCTCATAGGACATGTACAGCAGACCCTGAATAATTTTTGTCGCCTTTCTCTGTACTGTTTCCACCCGGTCAATGTCCTTCCTGAAGTGAGATCTCCAGAATATGACTCCATATTCCAGATGAGGCCTGACCAGCGATCTATACAGTGGTATTACCACCTCTCTCTTCCTGCTCGTGATTCCCCTCCCAGTGCATCCCAGCATTCTGTTGGCCTTCATTGTTGCCTTCATACCTCTCAACCTCTCAGCATTAAAAATCATAGCACTGGCCTTCAAAAATCATAGCAAAGGGCCAGAATATGAAGCACTTTCTTATTTTAAACAATAATATATCAACAGATAGTGATGATTTAATAGTTTGCATGTCCAGAAATAGTTCTAATATTATGAGGAACATCAGTAAATCTATGCAGAGCAAGGGTAAATTTGAATGTGAAAATCATAGAGCTATGCAAAATTCATAGCAGTTGAGAGGTATGGTTGCATTCTCACACTGCTTATTAACCTTCAAGTCATTTGAGATTATGATTCCCAGATCTTGTTCCTGATTTGTGGCTGCCAGTCTTTCGCCTCCTAGGTAATACTGCTTTCTTGGATTTTTCTTTCCTATGTGCATGACCATGCACTTTTTGGCATTAAATCTCAGCTGCTACACTCCAGACCATTCTTCTAGTTTCTTGAGGTCAGCTTCCATCTTGCTCACTCCTTCTGGGGTGTCCACCCTGCTGCATACCTTGGTGTCATCTGCAAACAGACACACCTCCTCTTCCAGTCTGTCAGTGATGTCTTCTATAAAAACATTGAAGAGCACAGGCCCTAGCACTGAGCCCTGGGGCACCTCGTTGGTCACCCTGCCTTCCATTGATTGCACTCCATTAAGCTGTACTCTCTGGGTTCTGCCTTGTAACCAGTTTTGTACCTATCTGACTACTTCTGGACCAACCCCTGTGTGGTCAAGCTTCTTTACTAGCCTTCTGTGTGGAACTGAGTCGAAGACCTTACTAAAGTCTAGGTAGACCACATCTACTTCCCCACCATTGTCCACTATTTTTGTAGTGTAGTCAAGAAACCAGAGCAGATTTGTCTAGCATGACCTACCTGCTGTGAAACCATGCTATTTAGGGTCTTGTTGGCTGCTAGTTTTGAGGAATGCTATGATCCTCTGTGAGTAGTGTCTCCATTAGTTTCCCTGCTATAGACATGAGGCTCACTGGTCTGTAATTACTAGCCTCTTTGCAACTGCCTGATTTGTGAAGTGGAACCACTATTGCCTTTTTCCAGTCTTTGGGTACCACACCACTCTTCAAGGATTTTGTCAATAGAAGTGCCAGAGGGGCTGCTAATTCTGCCCCCAGTTCCTTAAGGATTCTGGGGTGCATCTCATCTGGTCCCGCGGCTTTATCTGCTTTTAGTTTATTTAGCGCCTCCCGTACTTTGGCTTCTGTAAAGGGATTCGTGTCTACCCCTGGTCCTGGGGTGTTATGTTTTTTCAGGGCTGGGTCATCCCCTGGGTCCTCTTTGGTAAACACAGAGCAGAAGTATTTGTTGAGGGTTTCAGCTTTCTCTGAGTCATGTTTGGTGCATTTCCCTTCTTCAGTAGCAATCTTTAGTATCCCCCCTTTTGTCTTCCTACATTCCCTAATGTATCTAAAAAATTATTTGTCTCCTTTATTTGCTCCTTCTGCTGTCTTTATCTCTGTCTGGGCTTTTGCCTTTCTAATTTGTTTGTTTAACTCTTTCATTTTTTCCTTGTATGACTCCCAGTCTTTCTCAGTTTTGGTTTCCTGGTATATGCTGTACGCCTTCTTTTTTTCTTTGGCTGTGGTAGCTGTGACGCTTGGACAGCTGGCTCTGATTGCTCTATGATTTTCTTTTTATAAAATAAAAATGTAGTGTGATTGTCTGTCATGAGAAAGGCTGTGCTCCCGGATGACCCCCCAGGTTTCACTTCAAAGGGCAGGATATGTTAACAGCAGATCTCTATAAGGTGATTAACTTGCAAAAACTTGCATTTTATAGCCTTATTTATGATCTGGGTCATTTGAAGCTAAGAACTAATTTATCCATTTTATGACGTCCTCAGGAAGGGCAGTTAATTTCAACTGGAGCTGGGAAAACTATGTTACAGCTAGGTGAGAAATCTGCCGACTTGTAAATGCTTCTTTGATGTCTTTGTGAAAGTAGGAAATGGCTCCTGGATGAAAGAAGACACTGGAAATTCACAGACTTGATTGGGAAGTCATGTGGAGAAATTAGTTTTGCTGTTGTTGCCTATTTAATTTACCTTCTGAAGTATATGACATCCTGACTGTATAATTTTTAACAAACAGAGGAGGAGATGGGCGACATCATGGAGAAGACAGGTTCAAGACAGTGTTTTAATTATGCAGTGAGTGACCTGTAGAGAGATATACATGTTTGGACTCTAAGGAAAAAACATCTACAGCACTATAAGAAGATAAGAATACATTAGGTAGACAGGCCTATGTGTATTATTGGTAGGAATCTGCACTTTTAACCTTATTCTTTTAAAAGATTGAATGGTTTTGTGATATACCGTTCTGTATTTACATTTTACACATTTTTATCTATTTTTAAGTAAACATCTCATTTTAGAGACTATTTGGTGTACCTTTGAAATTCTTTCTTTGACAAGTGAAGCATCTAAGGTTACAGTGACACTGTGCATAGCTTAATGGTAATACCAAACTGGAAAAATAAGAGTTTATTCTGAGGTCTTTCATAGAGTTCTAAAGGGTTCATTTTGTACACCTAGTTAGGTGCCTGTAGGCAAAAGATATCTGGCATCCTCTGAAGAGCAGAATTATCTGAGCTTGTACATTGGGTACGCTAGCAAGAGGTTCATAGTTTGAAGCCCTCCAAAAACTTGAGACCAAAGGTTGATTCGAACCCACGAAACAGACAGGAGGGTTACCCTTTTCTGTTAACTGTTCACAATACTGCGCTTGGAGGCTGGCACTGTGGGAGCAGAGGGCCTGACCTGCTGAGTGGGGTTGTGACAGATTGGTTGGCAGGGGTGTGCATAAGTTTGGTATTACAAGCTTTTATTGTTCAGTGTGTTGGCTTGAGACTATCAGCTCACTTGCAAAGAAAGAAAAAGGCAGTGATTTATTTTTAAAAGGAAACAGAACTATATCACTTGGCTTACAGTCGAGTTCCTACCTGTTTTCTTTTTTTTTTTTCTAAAGTGCAAGTCAGAGTAGCCGTAGTTAGGGATGAAGATGGCTTCCAACTACAGCAGGCACACTGTAGACTACTTAAAGTAGTTGTACAGGGACAGAGTAGTCCTGTTCGAGGTGAAAGCCACCAAGCAGAACCTTGTGGATGCCCTGGTGGTAGCAGACACCCAGAGCACCGAGTCACAGACAGTGACTGTAAGGGACTGAACCTTGAATGTGGAAGGAAATAGCAGCCAGTGCAGTGTCCAGATCCAATGGGAAGGACAGCAGGGCCACTGTCAGTGAAGGGCCACAGCAACAGTGAAAGGTCACCAGTATCCTGCAGCCAGAAGTACTCAGGCTGCAGATTGAGTTGTGATGACTAGAGCTGGAGTTCCAGGAGAAGACAGAGCGAGAACAGCGAGAGGCAGAATGAGAGAGACGAGAGGCAGAGTGAGAACAGCCAGCTGCAGAGGAGAAGAGGGAACAAGAACAGAGCGAGAACACCAAGAGGCAGAGCGAGAACAGTGAGACACTGACTGTGAGGAGCTTAAACGCCGGAGGTAACATGAACTGGAGAAGCTACGATTCCAACCAGCGGGACCAGAGCAGGTAAGTGGCTTGGGTTTAACTGGAACTACAGTACTGGGTTACAAATTGAATTCCAAATTGATAGCCGAATTTAAAGAGGGGGTGGATATGGATGCCTTTTTAAATTCTTTTGAAAAAGTTTGTATTCAGGCTAAAATTTCTAGGGAGTCCTGGAGCTTCCAGCTATCCCCGCTACTTACTGGGAAAGCTTGGGATGCATTGGGTCAAATGGACAATGAGGACAGTGATGATTACAGAAAACTTAAAGCTGCACTGTTAGAGAATTTTAAATTAACTGCTGAATCATACAGAGCTAAATTCTGTAAGCTCAGGGGAAGCCCTGATATGAGCTACGAGGAGCTAGCCATGAAACAACGTCAGTTTTTAAAATGGTGGTGGGAAGGATTTGAAACAAACTGTTGATAAAATTGAAAATGTGACTTTGTTAGAACAGTTTTTCTGGGCATGCCCAACAGAGCTGAAAACCTGGCTGGAGGAACGAGATCACAAAACAGTGCAAGGGGCTGCTGAACTCTCAGACCACTATGCCAAGAGCAGACCTGCTCTGACAGCGAACAGGGCAGGCCTGGCAGCGCAGAAAGGGAAAAGCGTACCTTTAGGGCAGCTAAAACCCTCACTGCCTCCACCAAAACCAGTTAGCCCCAGGTTTCAGAGAAAAGATTTCTCTGAGAAAAGAAATGAATGTTGGTTGTGTAAAGAAACTGGGCATATTGCCAGACAGTGCCCCAAATGGATGAGCAATAATACACAACAGGGGCCTAGGAAAGAAGTGGGTTGTTTGTGTTTTCCTGGAAGCATGCCTGTGAACATGAGGGAGCAAATGCACCCAATCATGGTGAATGGTGTACAGACGCAAGGGTTAAGGGACACAGGGGCCTCCCTGACCTTGGTAAAGGGGGATCTAGTAGAGCCTGGTCAGCTTATACCCAATAATACGCCACTGTACAGGACTTTACTGGTAAGGAGAAAACATTGCCCCTCGCTAGTGTTCTCCTAGACTGGGGTGAAACAAGGGGAACTGTGCAACAGGTGGCTGTAGCCAAAACCTTAGCAGTAGATGTGATCCTGGGCAACAATCTCAAACAAGGGATGGTGTGTGCAGTTATCCGTAGCCAAGCAGCAAGGGAAAATGGTAGTTCCCTGAACCCCACAGAAGCCATTGTGAAAACTACTGGGAGAATGGTTCCCCAGCCTGTGTCTCCTGATATGGAGATTAATGAAAAGGGGGTAGAAATTTCCCCAGTAGCAGTTAACCACACAGCTATAGAGGGTTACTCCAAGGAGGGAGGGGTGACCCATTGTCAGAGAGTTGAGACTGACAGTGATCCTGACTGCCCTGACGCTAGTGCTAGGGACCCTAGTTTAGCGACTGAAGGGGACCTGCTGCATGCCTTGGGAATGAATGAGGAGTTTGCTGCTGCTCAGAGAAGTGACCCTAGTCTAGAGAAGCTGAGGGCTTGGGCAGACTCTGATTGAGCACAGGGAGGTGATGGCAGACATAAGATTTATTGGGAAAATGGACTTATGTATACTCAGGCTTTGCAGACAGAGGGAAGGGTGCTAGGCTGGCAGCTTGTCATTCCCCAGGGGTATCGTTAGCAGTTGCTCAAGATTGCACATGATATTCCCTTGTCTGGTCATCTAGGAATCGCGCGCACGATGCAACGGTTGGCCCAGAATTTCTATTGGACAAACTTCACCCAGCAGGTGAAGGAGTATTGAAGGTCTTGTCACCGGTGCCAAGAAATAGGGAAGGTGGGCAAGAAAACCCAAGCCGCTCTGATTCCATTACCCATAGTGGAGGAGCCATTCCAGAGGGTAGGAATGGATATTGTGGGGCCTTTAAATACCCCCAGCTCCTCAGGGAAGAGATTTATCCTGACTGTGGTGGATTATGCCACCCGGTACCCAGAGGCAGTAGCCCTATCCTCACTGAGGACAGACAAAGTGGCAGATGCCTTACTTGAGATTTTCTCCTGTGTTGGGTTTCCGCAGGAGGTGATCACCGATCGAGGGGGTTCCTTCATGTTGGACCTGATGAAATGCTTATGGGAGAAGTGTGAGGTGGTGCAGAGATGCACAACACTGTATCACCCACAAGCCAATGGGCCTGTGGAAAGATACAATGGTACCCTTAAGCCAATGCTCCAGGTATTTGCTGAACAGCATGGGAGGGACTGGGAGAAATACCTTCCCCACCTGTTGTTTGCATACAGGGAGGTGCCCCAAGGGTCAACAGGATTTCCCCCTCCGAACTCTTATATGGATGCTGGGTACGTGGGCCCCTAGACTTGATCCAGGAGGACTGGGAAGGCAAACATGCCAGCCAAAGAACTCCCATTGTGGATTATGTCCTTAGGTTTAGGGAAAGGCTGAAGGAGCTTATGGGGACAGCCCAGAGCAACCTGGCAGCTGCCCAACAGAAACAAAAAGTGTGGTACGACCGCAGAGCCAGAGCTCACTCGTACATGGTGGGTCAGGAAGTCATGGTCCTTATTCCGGTCTGGAAAGACAAGCTGCAGGCTGAGTGGGCAGGACTGTACAAAGTGGTTAGGAAGGTAAATGACGTGAACTATATTATAGAGTTGCCTGACAGAAGACAGACAGAAAGGATGTACCATGTCAACTTGATGAAGCCATATGCAAATAGGGCTGACATGGTGTTTGCAGTGTGTAGTCCTGGGGAGGGAAAGGACGAAGGAGACTCCCTTCTGGACTTGCTGGAAGAAAGTAAGCAGGAGTCCTCTGTGGAGGCAGTTAAATTGTCTCTCCCGTTGACCCGGCAAAGAACCAGGAAGTAAGGGAGGTTTTAGCAGACTTTGCCCCATTGTTTAGCGCCAAGCCTGGACTAACCCCCTTAAGGACTCATGATGTGGAGACAGGGACACAGACGTCCACACAGTG
Organism: Neoceratodus forsteri; assembly: GCA_016271365.2. NCBI lineage: Eukaryota > Metazoa > Chordata > Ceratodontiformes > Ceratodontidae > Neoceratodus > Neoceratodus forsteri. Next base: position 601,306,501 of record CM028130.1, on the reverse strand, counting down.
GACAGCATATCGGATGTCAGAGGTTGTCCAAAAGGACATTAGGAGGGAAGTGGAGAAGATGCTGGATTTAGGGGTAATCCAGAGATCCCACAGCCCCTGGGCCTCACCCGTAGTCCTTGTGCCCAAGCCAGATGGCTCTACTCGTTTCTGTGTGGACTATCATGGACTGAATGCAGTCACAAAGTCAGATGCCCACTCGATGCCCCAAACGGATGAACTCCTGAACAAATTGGGAGGGGCGACCTACCTTGTGATTATTGACCTGACCAAGGGGTATTGGCAGGTAGAGTTGATGGACAGAGCTAGGGAGAGGTCGGCCTTCATCACTCCGACAGGCTTATTTGAATTTAAATTAATGCCTTTCGGAAATGAAGAACGCCCCAGCCACTTTCCAAAGGTTGGTGAACCAGGTGTTAAATGGTGCTGAGGAGTATGCCGTGGCATACCTGGATGACATTGCCATCTTTAGTACCAGCTGGGAGGAACACCTATCCCACCTTAGAGAAGTGCTGGGCAGGATACAGAGGGCCAGGCTCACTGCCAAAGCCGGGAAGTGCCAGGTGACCATGGGAGAAATGGCATACCTCAGGCATGTGGTGGGCTAAGGACAGCTCTGTCCTAACCAAATAAAAATAGAGGTAATCTAGGCGTGGCCCAGACCAGAAATGCAGAAGCAGGTTAGGAGTTTTCTTGGGATAGCTGGGTACAATAGAAAATTGGTACCAAATTACAGTGCCCTGGCTGCTCCCATATCTGACCTGGTAAAGAAAAGGATGCCAAAGAAAATTACCTGGGGACCAGCCTGTGAGGAAGCCTTTACCAGGCTGAAGGAGGCACTGTGCAGTGCTTCTATTTTGACAAGTCCTGACTATAGCAGACCCTTTATAGTTCAGACTGACGCCTCATACGTGGGTATTGGGGCAGTACTGAGTCAGACATCCAGCCAAGGGAAAGATCACCCTGTAGCATATCTGAGTAAAAAGTTACTTCTCAGGGAGCAGATGTATTCCACTGTGGAAAAGGAATGTCTTGCCATAGTGTAGGCCCTAAAGAAGTTAGAGCCATACTTGTATGGGCAGCATTTTGTGGTACAGATTAACCACAACCCCCTGGTTTGGCTGATGCAGATGGAAAAAAACAATGGTAGATTGCTAAGATGGAGTCTTGCTTTGCAAGGGTATGACATGACAATTCTGCATAGGGATGGAGCGAAAAATCAGAACTCAGATGGGTTGTCTTGCATCTATGAGGAGTGAACTGATTTGGGAAGCTTATCCCATGCAGGGGATAGAGCCCCCAAATTCAGTCTAGGTAGGGAGGACTGTGACACTTGGACAGTTGATTACTCTTCTGATTTTTTTTTTGTAAAATAAAAATATAGTGTGATTGTCTGTCATGAGAAAGGCTGTGCTCCTGGATGACCCCCCAGGTTTCACTTCAAAGGGCAGGATATGTTAACAGTAGATCTCTGTAAGGTGATTAATTTGCAAAAACTCACATTTTATAGCCTTATTTAGGATCTGGGTTGTTTGAAGATGAGAACTGATACATCCATTTTATGACGTCCTCAGGAAGGGCAGTTAATTTCAACTGGAGCTGGGAAAACTATGTTACAGCTAGGTGAGAAATCTGCCGAGTTGTAAATGCTCCTTTGATATCTTTGTGAAAGCAGGAAACTGCTCCTGGATGAAAGGAGACACTGGAAATTCACAGACTTGATTGGGAAGTCATGTGGGGAAATTAGTTTTGCTGTTGTCAATTATTTAATTTACCTTCTGAAGTATATGACATCCTGATTGTATAATTTTTAACAAACAGAGGAGGAGATGGGTGACATCATGGATAAGATAGGTTCAAGACAGTGTTTTAATTATGCTGTGAGTGACCTGTAGAGATATATACATGTTTAGACTCTGAGGAAGAAACATCCACAGCAGTATAAGAAGATAAGAATACATTAGGTAGACAGGCCTAAGTGTATTATTGGTAGGAATCTGCACTTTTAACCTTATTCTTTTAAAAGATTGTATGGTTTTGTGATATATTGTTCTGTATTTACATTTTACACATTTTTATCTATTTTTAAGTAAACATCTCATTTTAGAGACTACTTGATGTGCCTTTGAAATTCTTTCTTTGACAAGTGAAGCATCTAAGGTTACAGTGACACTGTGCATAGTTTAATGGTAATACCAAACTGGGAAAAGATAAGAGTTTATTCTGAGGTCCTTCATAGAGTTCTTAAGGGTTCATTTTGTACACCTGGTTAGGTGCCCATAGATGAAAGATATCTGGCATCCCCTGAAGAGCAGAATTATCTGAGCCTGTACATTGGGTACACTAGCAAGAGGTTCGCTGTTTGAATCCCTCCAAGAACTTGAGACCAAAGGTTGATTCGAACCCACGAAATGGACAGTAGGTTACCCTGTTCTGTTAACTATTCACAATACTGCGCTCAGAGGTTGGCACTGTGTAAGCAGAGGGCCTCACCTGCTGAGTGGGGTTGTGACAGTAGCCACTTCCTTAGAAAACCATGGAGGATTTTTTTTTCTTTTTGCTTTGCTGACCTATCTGGCACAATGATCTGTGGCAGTCTTTACTGCTCTTTTGAGTCTCCCCCACATGACCTCCACCTCCTCAACCTCTATTTCCATTAACTGGCTACTTATGTTGTTCCTCATTTTTTGGAAGTCAGCCTTTCTGAAATCTAGCACCTTTATCTTTGAGTGGCTGGTGTCCTGTGTTATGTTTACCTTAAAGCTTACCACGTGATGGTCGCTGTTGCCCATATGACATCCCACTTTGATGTCATTGATCCTTTGCGGGTTGCACGTGGCCTCACTTCTACAATGAATACTTGTATGCCCTAGATTATCACGCAGAGTACATTTTAACCGATCACAGGCATTGCTAACATGTCCTGGAGCCCTACATTTGTAGCAGGTTTTTGGCTGTCCTGGGGAGAATAGTACCCCTCTACCTCCTCCTAAAAAAGGAATTTGGAAGATGTTGCAGTTCCCCATCTGCTATCCATAAGATAATTCTAACCCTCCAGCCTCCTGTCCAATTATTTTCTGAATCAAAGACGGCCTCCGGATGGCCCACCGCAGTGCATCTTTGCTTCAGCCAGAAAATGAGATCCGTAACACTTACCCCCTAGTTACGAAATAAAACTGTAACTGTCTTCTGTGCTGGCTTAGTTAGTGGGATAACATTAAAGGGTGCCCATAAAGGAGAATTTTTAACCTTATTATATCTAACCCAGAATTGCTCTAAACCACTCTTTAATTTAAAACTGATCTCAAAGGAGTATTCCCCAGAAACTTGGATAAGACCATACAGTTCTGTTGCATGAAACTTTAAACTTTCTTTTAACAAAGTATGTCCCACATATGCCCTGTCAGGAAACACTTCTAATCCCTCTTTATAGACTAGCCTGACAGCATTATGTCTCCTGGCCAGATATACTGGCTGTTGAAAGAAAGAGGCATAAGGCTGAGAGTGCTGCCTATCTTCTGGCTGGCCAGTTCTAGCACTGATTGCCTCTGCATGTTCAGAGGAAGTGTCATTAGCATCTGATATCTCCAAATGTTCACTAGCTGTGTCTTTAGGTCTATATTCATAGCATGATTCACATGTTCATTTTCTGTAATATTAAGATTCAGAGTTGGATTTTGTGTGAGGGAAAGCTCTTGCAGCACTTCTAGTGCTGCTGTATTTTCTGTGTTTTCTTCATTGTACTGTATCATTTACTGTTGCATTTACAGATACTGAGTTAATAGCTGTTTCTACAGTGTTTAGTTGATTATTTGCCAGGCTTACCCCTGCTATATTTATCGGAGTGAAGCCAGATATACATTGTCCCGATGCTGGAGATCTCACCCATCCTGCTGCTTTCAGCGAATGTTCTACTGACCAAGGTTCCATGTTAGCATCTACTTGTTCTGCCCAATACACTTTTAGTGAGATCGCTTTTTTTCTCACTCTCTCTTGAGACTTTCCCGGTCTTACAAAAAAGGAGAAGATGGTTTGTCCTGGCTTTTAAGGTCTGTCTGGAATACCGTTTTTAAGCTTAAAGACAGTCTTTCAGTCACTGTTTGCTCTGCTGCTGTTTCCAGGCAACTCCCGCCAGCTGTCGCTTGGTTGCTAGGGTGCTCCTCCACAGAGTCTGCTGTTTGGATCTGTTAGAGCTGCACTCAACTCTTGTGTTTTTCCTTAAAAACTTTTCTTCTTCAATTCTTAACAGTTCGGTAAGTATTTTGATTGTTTTTTTGTACTGTGTACCTCAGTTTCTGTAGTTGCAGTTTTCCCTGATGTCTCATTCTGGTCCATCTGAGTATTTTTTTCCATAGATGTTACCTGCTCTGGGAGCCCCGTAGCATCAAAAAACTCCTCGGTCTCCGCAGCTCCCACAGCTGGGATGGAGACCAATTCCCCAGCTGTGCACATGTCCTCTTCCATCGCAGTCTACACTGAGACTGAACTGACCAGTAGTTAGCCCACCAGCATGGATCCCCCTACAGGACAGTAGGGGAATTTCCCCGGTGCTCTTAACAAATTTCCCCCCATTCACTAAAAATACCACCAAGAGCTTAATCTGGTTCAAGGTCAGTTGGCATTCATCTGTATGCCCCTGCCCCCGGGTCGTGCCTGAAAATAGGCAGAATTTGTGTGGTGCACTTACTTGGTCAACAAAAACTAAATAAATAAATAATTCAAACCAAGGGCACTTGTAGTAACAGACAGTTTTCCACATGAGGGCACCAGTATTATTAGTCATGTAGGGATTTAAACCCAGGTCACCTGTAGTGACAGTCTCCACATGAGGGCAACAGTATTATTAGTCATACATGGATTCAAACCCAAAGCACATGTAATAATAGTCTCCACATAAGGGTACCAGTAATGTTAATAATGCAGGGATTCAAACCCAGAACACGTGTTGTAACAGTCTCCTCTTGAGGGCACCAGTAGTCATTCAGGGATTCAAACCTAGGGCACATGTAGTAACTGACAGTCTCCACACGAGGGCACCAGTATTATTAATCAGGCAGGGATTCAAACCCAGGGCACATGTAGTAATAGACTGTCTCCACATGAAGGCACTAGTGTTATTAGTCATGCAGAGATTCAGTCCCAGGCCACTTGTAGTAACAAAGGGTCTCCTCACTAATGCAACAGTATCATAAGCTATGCAGGGATTCAAACCTAGGGCACACTTGTAATAAATAACAGAGGGTCTCCTCACTAATTCACCAGTATTACAAGCAATTCAGGGATAGAAACCTAGGGCAGTTGTAGTGACAGACTGCATCTACATGCAAGCACTAGTTTTGTAAGTAATGCTGGAATTCAAACCTAGTGCATTGATTATAACCGAGGGTCTCCACACTAGTGCAATAGGAGGCTGTGCGAATACCTTCTCCTGAATATTCAGGCTGAATATTATATTAGGGTATTTGGTTTGGATTGGCAGGGAGGAAAAAATTAAAAATAATCCTATTCCCCCCACCTGGTGGCCAGGACTAATCTTCTGGCCACTGTCCCAGCCCATTCCAAATATTTCCCCCTTGCACCCCCCTTTCCCCGGTGCCCCAGAGCCTGCTACAGTAAAAAACAAAGTGTATCAAATTGATGTCTTCTGCCACTATGCAAAGGAATGACAGTGTCGTTTTATGCTGACCACCAGCCATAGCATGATTCTCCCTCATTCTGTTAATGCTGTTTTTTTTTTTTGTTTTATTTCAGTTCTCCTTTGACTCCTTACCTTGATGGGGGTTGGGGCCAGTGGCACTAGTAACCAAGATCCAGGCTAGCCAGTCGGCTCCCCTCCTGCCATGTTCCTGACGCACCCCATTCTGCACATGTTCCTCCAGGGTACTTGCAGAAACAGAGAGTCTCCACACTAGTGCACCAGAATCACAAGTCACTCAGGGATTCAAACCCAGGGCACTTACTGTAACAGAGAGTCTCCACACTTGTGCACTAGTATATTACGTCATGCAGGGATTCAGACCCAAAGTTATAGTAGTAATAGTGCATCTCCACACTAGTGCACTAGTATTTTAAATCATTTTGGGATTCAAACCCAGGGCCTTTATAATAACAGAGGTTCTACAAACCAATGCACTAGTACTGTACATCATGCTGGGATTCAAACATCGGATGCTTCCTGTAACAGAGGATCTACACCAGTGCAGTGGTATCAGAAACCAGCACACATTTATTTAAACTTGGGCACATAGGGTGCCCCCAAACTGCTCATTAGTGTACTTTGAGTTTGTGTGGGTCCTTAAATGCAGTAAATTATTTATTCTTTTATTACATGTTGAGAACAAAACTGAAATTTGCATATCAGGACCTCTGTTCCTCTTGCCCTGCTTTTAGCTGGCTTTCTACCTCAGAGTAGTCAAGGATCAGTCTTGTACAGGTGGGTGAGTCTGTTTTAGCTTCCCACCCACTGTCCTTGCCTGCCAAGAAGTGTGACATCATGGACTAAGTGGGAAGGCTATAAGTACAGATGCAAGGCCAAGCCTGCAGTAGCATCGCAGTTAAGAGAACTGACACAAGTTTCAGAATGAAGTTCATTGGAGCCTTCATCCTTGTCACCCTGGCAGTTGTCTGTTTCACTGGTAAGTGCTGTTCATCATACATGACATTTTTTGGGGACTGGGACCCTGCAACTGATTAACACAATTATCCAACTGCTTCTTTGCAATTACACTTAAAATCTCTTTGGTGCTTTAAACATTAGTATAAACAGTTCTTTTTTGATCTTTGTATATGTAACCCTGTTGCATGATCTAAAATGTAATTGTTCAAACCACAAAAAGAAGCTATCCACCCCTTATGGCATTCTGGAATGATTGTTTCAAGTTTTTGTGCGAAACAGTGGGTGGGGTGGGGTGGGGTAACTTCAGACCAGTGGTTCTAAATGTACACTCCCAAATGTTGCTGTACCCAGCTCAACCCCTAAAAATTCAAACGTGAGAAATTGCAGTTTCTGCTAATTTTTATTCTCCTGGCTAAATTCCAAGGTTGCTCTTTGCATAACCTTTGTATTTTAATTCAGAAACATTTAATTCAGACATTTCAGGGTTCCAAACATGTGCTTGCAACATAAGTTCATTTCAGAGTATCCAAAAAAAAGTGCTTTCAGTATAAGTTAAGGTTTTGTGACTCAAGGGAGGCAGTATTGTGCAGTGGTTTAAGGCTCTGAGCTGCAGATCTAGTGGCATCCAGCAGACCAGACCTGGGTTTGAATCCCACAGCTTCCACTTACATACGGTGTGACCCTGAGCAAGCCACTTAACTTCCCTGTGCTCCCAGGTCACACCTGTAAACAAGCTTCAGCTTAGTGTGCTACTCCTAGTTAAACAACTTAAAAAAAAATAATAATGAAAAAAAGGACTCTACTCTGTTCCCTTCATCAGAACCTGAAAGCTAAACAGTAACAATACTCTGTGTTACACTTTGTATTCACTATTCAATTCAAAAGAAAAAGCAACTGTCCAGAAAAGCCTTGTGGGACCACCACTGTATTAATATACCTTCATTAATATCAATGGTTATTTGGAAATTAATCTTAAATAGACTTCTCTTTATATTTTTAAATGTTTTGTTGCCTAGGAAAAAACAGGGCATAAAAAGTTCATGTTATAATAAAAATAAATTCTTATATCACCAATATGTTTTCATTTATATTTTACTAGCTTTTACTTTTAAATATAACATTTTGTTCCCTCAGAAATGCTGATAGTATTATCTGGTTTCAGGTTTTTAAATTTAGGAAAAGTTCTTGTTCTGAAAAATGCAACATGATGGTCCTTTAAAACTTCCCATACTTATACTCCTCCTTAACTTATACTGAAAGCACTTTTTTTGGATACTCTGAAATGAACTTATGTTGCAAGCATATGTTTGGAACCCTGAAATGTCTGAATTAAATGTTTCTGAATGAAAATACAAAGGATATGCAAACAGCAATCTTGGAATTTAACTAGGAGAATAAAAATTAGCAGAAACTGCAATTTCTCACGCTTGAATTTTTAGGGGTTGAGTTGGGGTAGAGCAACATTTGTGAGTGTACACTAAAATGTAATTGCTCACTCACTTATCGCTAAAATGTGCCAACCATTCTGTGAATTCACTTCACACCTGAAAGACCCCCCCTCCCATGCTAAATATTTTAGTGCCATTAGGTTGACAAGTATATATGCTGGTGGTATCCAAGTCTTCAGCCAGGAAACTCCTGTTACGGAAAACTGATCTCCACTCTCCAGGCCTCGATGTTCAAAAGGAGCCCCACCATACACTAGGTATAATAATGGCAGAAACAAAGTGCTGCACTCCCAGTTTGTTTTATGAGATCTTGGATCGATCATCTTTAAATAATATAAACAATGCTTGTTGTCTGTTGACTCATCACAAACTATTCCTATTGTAATTTGTACGCTATAATCTTTACTGGTGACAATCTGGTACAAGCTAGAGCCATTGCTATATAGGGTGTGACTACAGGAAGAAGTTATGTTTCTTTAAAAAGCTTTCAAAACCACAGGGGCAGATTTGAGAAAAAACAATAAGCTCGCACAGTTTAAAGCAACACCACATTACTGTAAAAATGTTGACCTTTGCCTTTTAATTCCATGTTAGTTTGTCCCTTACCTCCTTTCGTGTATGATACCCTTCTTTTCTAAATGCATATCTGCTTTAGCACTTTTTTTGCATTTAAAATATTAACAGAAACCCTGGGGCCTGATATTCAAAAACAGGAAAAGTGGAGCACAAAGTTTTATGCTGTACTTGTCCATTGCCCAGGCTCCAAAGATGCCGTGTCCAGTCGGATAGCACACCTGTGCTATGCTATGTGACTGAATGTAGGGATATGCCAGCACAAGCTGCGTGGTCTGCTCCAACATGGATCCCGGCAGTGGAGGGAACAGTGCCCTCAGACCCAATAGTGCCGATAGCTCTGGCACGATATTCAGATGACTCCATACAAATGAGCCCATTGGGCATACAAGGCACTAAAGGGCCATTTGCATGCCCATTATGGGCACATTTGCATGGAAAGTGGTGGCAAGTCTGCACCCCTGTAACCATCTCCACCTGCATGTTGATTGACTGATTCTGGAAGATCAAGTAATCCCTGGTGCCTATTGGCTCCCCCGCCCTCCATTTGCCAGCCCAGGTAAAGTAGTTCCCTGGTGCTTAGTGGTCCTCCCCACCCTCTGATTGCCAGCCCAGTTAGTAACTGTGACATCCATGGCACCTAGTGGTCCTCCCCCTCCAACTGCCAGCCCCCCTCCATTGTGCCTAGTGGTCCCCCCCACCCTCTGATTGCAAGTCCTGGCACCATACAATAACTCCCTGGCATCTAGTGGCACCCCCTGCTGATCCCCATCCCTGTATGCCATCACAGAATCCCTGGCATCCAGTGCCCCCTTGCTTGATGGGCACTGACCACCCAACTTGCCAGACCCACCTTGCCTACCTTACTGGTGCCGCAGAAGACCATAAAGCAACTGGCACAGCCCTCCTCTCACCTCCTTAGCCAGCTGCCATATGAAAGACAGGGAGCGCATATCCAATGTACAATACAGGGTGCGTGTCCTCGGTATTGTACAGAGAGTGCAGCCCGCGTACTGTACATGGAGTGTGTAGTCTGTGTACTGTACAGGGAGCCTGCTCCCCATACAGTACACAGGCAACACACTCCCTGTACAGTATGCAGGCAACACACTCCCTGTACAGTACGCAGGCAACACACTCCCTGTACAGTACTCAGGCTATGCACTCCCTGTACAGTACGCAGGAAACACACTCCCTGTACAATACGCAGGCTATATACTCCCTGTACAGTACACAGGCAACATATCCCTGTACAGTACACAGGCAACACACTTCCTGTACAGTACGCAAACTAAGCACTCCCTGTACAGTACACAGGCAATACACTCCCTGTACAGTATGCAGACTATGCACTCCCTGTACAGTACACGGGCAACACACTCCCTGTACAGTACACAGGCAACACACTCCCTGTACAGTACACAGACTACACACTTCCTGTACAGTATGCAGGCTATGCACTCCCTGTATAGTACGCAGGCTATGCACTCCCTGTATAGTACGCAGGCAACACTCTCCCTGTACAGTACGCAGGCTATGCACTCCCTGTACAGTACATGAGCTGCACTCTGAAAGGGTGGTAGATGCCTGGAACAGACTGCCAGCTGAAGTGGTGGGGGCAAAAGACAGTGGGGGGCTTCAAGCATACATGGGATAGACATTGAGGAATTAAAGTGGCAGTAAGGGGGAAGGGTCACCAGAGACCAGTTAGAGTCTGTGAAGACTGATTAGGCAGGGAAAATCTGAAGAGACTGGTTGGACCAAGGGGTCCTTTTCTTCCAACAAATTCTATGTTTCTATGCTTCAGTCATAGAGAGGGTATAGGAACAGATGAAAACCAAGCGACAGGGATCCTGTTTTCATGCAAATGTCCTGAGTAACAAAGAACAAGGGGAAGATGAGTGAGGTAAATGTCTGATTTAATAGCTTTAAAGGGAACATAAAGCCTGTTTATGATTCTTACATAACTGTAAATGTGGACATGTGTGAAGTCCGTCTAATCATCCCAGTATATTAATTTGTGTGGTTGTTTTAAAAAAGCCCTGTTTTGGTCTTATTTAGGGTCCTTTTTGAATGCAGCCATTTTCCAGCTCAGTATTCATTTTTTAACTACTTAGTAGTCCTGGAACCTGGTAACATCAGTTTACCAGAAGCCCTGCATGGAAAGCTTCATTGTAGGTTCAGCTCAGCTGTTGTCACTGGTTTCTGGACCTGATAAGTAATTTAACAAACACTGGCCAAGGCAAATAATGTTTGCTTGCAAGTTTTAAAAAGTGAAATTGTTGTGCTTGATAAATGACAGAGACAAATCTAATCAAAATATGGAAGTACCTTCTTTAAATTATATCTTGCACTAGTTAAGATATATTCAATGTTGTAGTCTTATTTTTACATTATTTATAAATTATTTATAAATTTAGTACCAAAAATAGTGTCTCTGAACTCCTCATGGACACCACTTGGTTATTTAAGCAATAAGGCATGACAAGGTGTGTGTTATCGTGTAATAACGTCACTCCTGGGGTGGGTTGAAGCACGAGGCAAAGCTGAGTGCTTCCACCACCCAGGAGTGATGTTATTACATGATAACACACACCTTGGAGTGCCTTATTGCAATTATACAATGACTTGATGTTATAGAAAATAAAAGAAAAAATGTAAAATGGTTTTAGTAGATTTTTATAATGTAAAAAGAGAGTATATTTAGTGGAATATCAAAACAGTGATGCTATTGTGTAATATTATCATTGTCTCAGGCACCCGCTGACCAATCAGAATACAGGAAATTTCCTAGCCATTATATAATTGTCTATTAATGGTATGCTTCTTTGAGTTATGTTTTAGTGCTCACTTCTTCTCTATGTTATAATTGTTAGTTGTTTTGTACATTGTTTGGCTTTGACTACTGTATGAATGTATTATTGTAGCTGGAGTTTTCCCTGTTTAATTTTTTAATGGTTTCAATAAAGGTGTTATAAGAAAGTATGGAGGTACCTGCTGTAATGTCATTGGCGAATCCTGAGCACACTGGGAATTCATTAGGAACTTGAAAAGCAATATAAGAGGAAGCTGAGAAGAATCAAAGGGTCAGGGATCCTACAAGAGGGAACTAGAGAGTTAGAAATGAATAAGGATACTTATCTGATAGGTAGACCACTGATGTTTGGTTAGACTCTGAGAAAAAAGAAGAACTAGCTTGCCATACTTGGAGAAACAAGATGTGAGAGGAAGGAGAGACAGACATGAAGGAGTTTAAGGGTATATGATGAAAATAGAGGTAAAGTAAGGGTAAAAGGTAGTTTCAAGTACAAATAAGTGGAAAATGGAAAAAGAAAGCTAACTCTGGAAACTAGAGAATAGAGATAAAGCAATGTAATGATGGCCTGTGCCATGTATACTTGGCATCCTAGATATGCTCTATGCATTTCTGCCCCCTAGCAGTCCCCCCAACCTGAATGCCCACATAGGTTCCTGCTGGAGGGTGATTGGTTCAGGTGGAGCACTTGTGCATTTTTTTTTGGGGGGGGGGGGCTACTGAGGCGGGCAGCATTTATATCACAACAAGCACCTGGAGTGCTACAGTTACATGGGGTGCAGAAAGGGTTTTTTCCTCCGTGGAGTGCTGGCCCATGATTCAAAAAGCAACAGACATGGAAATATCACTGGAGCACTCATCAGATCTGTTTTGTGCTCTCAGGAAGCTCACAGAACAACAATGTGCCAGTAGGAGAAGGGATACGGTGGAAACATTTACTGTTTAGTTACCCAGGATAGCCCTGCCGTGAACCTGTAATGCAACTTCAGATCTGTTGTGGTGTCCTGTTTCTACCCCTTTTTGTATTGTTTGCACGCATGTGCAAGAAACACATTGCATCAGGTTTTCTTCACAAGCAGGTTGTGGAGGCGTGGCAGTGTTGTGCCGAATGGCAGCAGCCCATTCAATTCATTCATTCATTCATTCATTCATTTCATTCATTTTTATTAAATGGGTTAGACTGTTGAGTAAAAATCATTTAAAATGGTGACCTATGGTTTGGTAACAAATAATTACAGCAAACAGTAACAAAGACAAAATACAATACATAAGCACATTACAGTTCCAACTACAGTTACTTGCAAACATACCATAGCACAAACAGTTAGCCACAACAAGACTTAACCTGAACTGAAAGCATATCCAAGAACCAGGTTTTAACAGCATTTTGTGAGGGACTTTTATTGTTAAACAAATGGAATTTTAAAGGCAAATTATTCCAAAATTTTGGGACTAGCTGGCTGAAGAAGTACTCAGAGCATTTCGTCTTTGTGCTTGGTATTAACAACTCTCAATAAGCCGCATTCCTTAAAGAGGAATTCACATCCCTGAGTTCTAACCTTTCAGCCAGGTAATCCGGGATCTTTGCTGTAATGCCTTTATAAGCCAAACAATATTTATGAAGTTGTCTTCTCTCTGACAGAGAGATCTATCCTAATTTGTGATACATCAAGTAGTGGTGGGTACCCCTAGGACATTGTAAGATTAATTTTGCCAGACGATTGTAAAGTATATCTAGTTTTTGCAATTTTCTAAGATTAGAATAATCATAAAGTGTGTCTCAATAATCAAATAAAGGAACTATTTTCTTTATCATCATTCAGGGGCTGGTCTCTGCCTTGGCCAATAGAGGAGCATGCTGTCGATTACCAGCAGTTAATGAGCATGCCACTAGATCAAAGAAACTGAGCTGCTGCAATCAGGGAGCACCCCGTCACTATGCAATCAGCTGTTTTTACAGTGGGGCCTCCCTGACTGCAGCAGCCAACTGCACAGCTCTATTGTGCTGTGTTCCCATGGTGACAGCTTCTCCATCGGCCTCTCACAGTTCCTACAAAGCCAACGCCCACCATTCAGTGTGCCTTCCAGGTGAAACATTTCAATAAATAATAAAAAGAAAGGTGACTGGTGTGCCCAGTCCTCCTGTCGGCATGCACCCTTCCCGGATCATGACAGGGTAGCCCAATCCCCATTGATGTGATGACCCCCCTGTTTGTTGTGTGCCGAGGGGGTGCCCAATCCCCCTTGGCTAATGCACACCCCCCCCCAGCAGAAGCATAGTGTATGGCCAACAGGGTCCCCAGTCCCCGTTGGCTCTAGCACCCCTCCCCAGAAAAAGAAGCACCCAGGTGTTCTGGCACACTGGGAGCCCACCCCAGCATGCAAAAAGCCCCATGTTGTCTATTTATTTGTAACACCTGTAAAACAGAAAACAGTCCCCTGAGTCTTTTTGTGCCCCTCCCAACCTGCACATCCACCCACTGTGCACCCACATCCCTACACCCCCCTCACCCCATACTTACCTCCGGAGCCTGGCGCGATGATCTTCGTTGGACTGGGGACACATCTGCACTCTTCAAAGTCGATTGCAAACTGAAGACATGCCGGTAAGTTGTACAATGGCATAAATAGGTTTTTTTCAGCTTAGGTGGATATCTTGGTTATTTTGGGGAATTTTTTCACCAAATTTTCAACATGGGGTTCTTGGGACCCCACCTCATGAATCCAGTCACTGTCATTTTGTTATTCCATCCCAAAAGGTGATTTCATGGTCACTGTGTGAAACCACCTTTCGGGACTGATTAACAAAACAACAGTATCATAGCTCAAGAGATAGGCCCCCAAAATCCTATGTTGAAAATTTGGTGAAAGAATTTCCAAAAATGACTGTTTTACGAGCATGCGTTGCGCAGTCCCTACGCACACTCGTAATTTTGAGCATTTTTAATATTTTCATTCCAGATTTTCAACATTGCCATTTTACCACACCTTCTTATGAACAGTACAGCTGTCATGTTTCACATCTCATCCGAAATGTGTTTTTGCACATGTAGCATACAATGGCGCAGTCAGTGTGCGAAATGAATGTTCAGGATAGATTAAGAAAATCACAGTGATACTGTTTATGAGCAGAGGTCTTAAACTGGCTATGTTGAAAATGTGGTGACAAAAGTTCATAGAATGACTGTGTTATGAGCATGCATTGTGCAATTTTCACGCATCCTCGTAAGTTCACGAATTCATAATCTTTTCAGTCCAGATTTTCAACATTGGCATTTTTGCACACCTCTTTATGAACAGTACAGCTGTGATTTTTCACACTCTGGCTGAAATGTGTTTTTGCACTTCCAGTGCAGAATAGCATGGTCACTGTGGGAAATCAATGTTCAAGATAGATTAAGAAAATCAGAGTGACACTGTTCATGAGCGGAGTTCCCAAGATGCCTATGTTGAAAATCTGCTGTAAAAAATCCCCAAACTAATTACATCACGGGTGTGCATTGTACAGTTTCTATGCACACTCATGATTTCACCAGTTTTTTTATATTTTCATTCCAGATTTTCAACATTGCCATTTTTTACACCTCCTCATGAGCAGTACAGGTGTCATTTTTCACATCCTGTTTGAAATGTGTTTTTGCACCTGTGGCGCCAAATGGTGCAGTCACTGTGCAAAATCACCTTTTGGCTAATGAAATGATAGTGTCACTGTTCATACGGTGGGATAACAAAAAGCCCATGTTTAAAACTTGGAGTAAAAATACTAAGAAACACCCAGGGTGTTAGGGTTTTTGACCATAACGCCCTACCCTGTAGGGACTGACAGGCATCAGGAGTGTGACTTGGGACTGTCGACAGTAATGCTCATGCCATTCCACTTCCACCCTGCAGCCAGTGGCAGGCATCAAGGTGTGCCTTGGACCCTTTGGCCCCAGAGTTCACCCCATTCTCCTATACTGCACCCATTTCAGTGTACTTCCTTATGGAATGAGATGAGTGTAAAGCCTGAATACTTCAAAGCACACCTCAACACTTGTGTCTGCAGGGTAGGGTGAGGTGAAATGTCGTGACCATTATGGGTGATGACCCAAAGGCACACCTCAATGCCTGTCCATCTCTGTAGGGTGTGGGTGGAGCTGGTGTCAGTTCAGTACTTCATTGCCATTCCTATACTGCATCTGTCTAACTCCTGCACTTCCACTGCTAATGAGAGCAAGCAACACTTGGTACTGACAAATGCTTGTTATGCTTGCTTGCACGCATGAGCAAGAAACATTATGTGGCAGCTTAGTAGAGAAGTGGGTTCTGAAGGGGCAGCAGTGTGGCCGCCAATGCCAGCACTACATTTGTGGGCTTGGAGGTGTGCACCCAATGCAGATCCAGTGTCCTGATGACACTGGTTCTGCAGAAGTGCCACCAGCTTGAAATGATTTGGCCACTGCACTGAGGGGCTGCCTCGTCATTGCAGCATCAGGAATTCTGCTGCAATGAGGGAGCGACCCATCATTGCAGGGTGGTACCTTACCTGATGTAACATTTCCCCTGGGCATTTCCCTAAACATGGCAGTGGCTTCCTCAGAGCCCCATGAAAGCCAACTGACCAGGGTGCCCAATCCCTCTGTCAGCATGACCCCGACCCAGTTCATTTGCCAATGGTGGAGCCCACTGCCTGTCAGTATAATGTACCACCCTACCCATTTGTTGTGTGCTGAGGGGGTGCCCAATCCCCCTCTGCATCATGCCCCCCCCAAACAGTCTTTATTTGCCAATGTGGGGCCCAATTCCCATCGGCTTAAGTCCCCCCTTCCCCAAAATGCAGGTGGCACACTGTGAGCCCACCTCAGTGTGCACAAATGAAGTCTGGAAAAAAAAAACCTTCCCACGATGTCCTTTTTATTATTTTGCCCTGAAATAAAGAAACGGTCCTCATGTTCTGTGCCCCTCCCACAACCCGCACTCACCCACTGCACACCCACCTCCCACACCCCATACTTACCTCCTGAGCCTGGCACGATGATCTTCGGTAGACCAGGAACACATCTGCACTCTTCAAAGCTGATTGCGAACTGAAGAAATGCCGGTAAGCTGTATAATGACATAAAAAGTTTTTTTTCAATTTATGTGGATATTTTGGTCATGTTTTGGACTTTTGCCACCAACTTTTCAACATGGGGTTATTGTCACCCCTCCATATGAATACTGTCACTGTCATGGTGTTATTCAGTCCTGAAAGGTGATTTCGTGCTCACTATGCGGAATCACCTTTCAGGCCTGGTGAATGAAATGACAGTGCAACTGTTCATGAGGAGGGCTCTCAAAAAGCCTATGTTGCAAATTTGGTGAACAAAATCCCCAAAATGACTGTTTTATGAGCGTGCATCGCGCAGTGTCCACGCACGCTCATAACTTCTCGAATTTATAATATTTTCACTCCAGATTTTCAAAATTGGCATTTTTTCAGACCTTCTTATCAACAGTACAGCTGTCATTTTACACATCTTGACCAAACTGTGTTTTCACACTTCCAGCGCAGAATAGCGTGGTTGCTGTGGGAAATCAGTGTTCGGGACACATTATGAAAATGACAGTGACACTGTTCATGAGCAGAGATCCTAAAATGCCTATGTTCAAAATTTGGTGATGAAAGTCCATAAAATGACTGTATCACGAGCATGCATTCCGCAGTTCCAACGCACCCTTGTAACTTCTCAAATTTGTAAAATTTTCACTCCAGATTTTCAATTGAGGCATTTTCCACACCTCCTTATGAACAGTACTGCTGTCATTTTTCAAATCTTGGCCAAAATGTGTTTTTGCACTTCCGGCGCAGAATAGCGCAGTCGCTGTGGAAAGTAAGTGTTTGGGACAGATTAAGAATACCACAGTGACTCTGTTTATGAGCAGAGGTCCTAAAATACCTGTGTTGATAATTTGGTGACAAACGTCCATAAAATGACTGTTTTACGAGTATGTGTTGCGCAGTTTCCACCCACCCTCGTAGTTTTGCACATTTGTAATATTTTCATTCCAGATTTTCAACATTGGCATTTTTTCATGCCTCCTTATGAACAGTACAGCTGTCATTTTTCATATCCTGTCCAAAATATGAATTTACACACCTAACGCAGAATAGTGTGGTCGCTGTGGGAAATTAATGTTCGGCACAGATTAAGAAAGTCATAGTGACAGTGTTCATGAGCAGAGGTCACAAAATGCCTATGTTGAAAATTTGGTGAATTAATTCCACTAAATGACTGTGTTACGCGCATGCGTTGTGCAGTTTCTACGTAGGCTCATAATTTTGCAAATTAGTAATATTTTCACGCCATATTTTCAACACTGGTATTTTTTCACATCCCCTTATGACTAGTACAGCTGCAATTTTCACATCCTGGCCGAAATGTGTTTTTGCACTTCTGGCGCAGAATAGCACAGTTGTTGTGGGAAATCAGTGTATGGGACAGATTAAGAATGAGCGAGTGAGAGAGGGGGAATGAGTGAGCTCAACGGAGCTCTGTTGGGACTGCTGCAGATTTCTTTGTGGGCAGAAAAAGGTGCCAATGCAGGCAGAAGACCAGTACAAAAGGGCAGCCTGCAGCACTGGGAGAACCAGAACGAGTGAGTGACAGAGGGGGCGTGAGCGAGCTCAGTGCAACTCTGTCAGGACTGCTGCACATTTCTTTGTGGGCAGAATATGGTGGCAATGCAGGCAGGAACCCAGTACAAAAAGGCAGCCTGCAGTGCTTGGAGAAACAGAATGAGAGAGTGAGAGAGGGGGAGTGAGCGAGCTCAACGGAGCTCTGTCGGGACTGCTGCGCATTTCTTTGTGGGCCAAAAAAGGCACCGATGCAGGCAAGAGCCCAGTACAAAAGGTCAACCTGCAGCGCTGGGAGAAACAGAATGAGTGAGTGAGAGAGGGGGAGTGAGCGAGCTCAATGGAGCTCTTTCGAGACTTTAGAGTTGCCCACCCAACCGCCCAGGGTCATGTGTGGTCCTATATTACAGCAGGGTCTCTGAGGTGGAAACAAAGCAATGATTGGATACTTTTAGAATTGCTGTAATAACACAGATTTAGTTGTTCTGTTTATTTCTCTAACTGAGCTAAGTACTGAGCTATACTGTTAGGACTGCTGTAATACACATTTATTTGTTCTGGTTATTTCTCTGAGCTGAGTAATACTTGGAGTGCAATACAATTTCTAACTGGGCTAATTGAAACTATGAGGGCTGAGATCAAAAAGTATGGTAGCTGAGGGGTGAAAAACAGACAAGGAGGCTTTAGGATTGCTACAGTAATATAGTATCTAACGGAAGAGATTTGAGATTGAATTAATCCAGTCGGCAAGAGTGCAGTAGGGGAGCTAGTGTGGGTGGAACAGGAATTTGAGTAAATGGGCCTAACAGTTGCAGTAGGGTACAGAAATTGGGAGTAAGGGCCCGTAACATAAGATGGGGGCCAAAATGGGGCTGGTGCCTCATGTCAATAGGGCGAGCATATTTGGAAGGGTGGTGAGGTGTACAGAGTGTGGGTCCGCCATGATTCTGGACTGGGCTTGGGGGGGAGTGTATGGTCTATAGACAACTGGCTAGTTTGAAGGAGGAACTGTGGAGGTTAGGGAGGAGTCTAAGTGGCAGTGCAGATGAGTATGGTAGGCATCCTGGCTGGGGGGTGGAATAGGGGATGGTAAGGGGGGATGGTGGAAGAACAACTAGAAACTGAAACCAACGCCAGTATCAGAGGCACTAGCAGAAAAGAGAGGAGAAGAAAGGAGGTGCCAGAGGCAGGGGGGCCCTCCTGGTGGAGGAGGAAGAGACCACGAGGAGTACCAGGGAAGGAAGCAGATGGCTGTGGGTAGGGAGGGACCAGGGGTGGGCTCATAGTGGAACAAGTAGGACCGGGGAACTGATAGGAGAAAGAGATGTAGGAGGGGTATCGACTAGGAATAGATTCCAGCCTCTGCTATGGGAGAGAGAGGGACAGCAGGAACATACTGAAGTGGGGGGAGGACAAGTGGGGCATGAGAGGGATGGCAACAGGTAGGGGAAGAGATAGTGAGGACGAAAGGGTAGAAGGGGCTAGTAAGGAAGGAGGGGGTGATTGGAGAGAATGCTACGGGAAGGATGGGTGGGGCATCACTACTGGGGTCGAAGGAATGGGGGCTCTAAATCGACAACAGTGGAGATAGGAGAGGGGTTGGAAATCAGCAGTGGAGGAGGGGGGTCGATATGGGAAGTAATCAGGCTGGGAAGGGGTTCATGGGGGATAGTAGAAATAAGAAAGAGAAAAGGGGTGAGGCAGAAGTAGGGGGTGTAGATACAGAAGTCACAGAGGATGCTGCTGGCGGGGGTAAGGGGCAGGGAAGAATGAAAACTGGGGTGGTGGAAGGGGCATTGGAAGGGAAAGGGGGTAAGGGACAGGGGTTCTCATCTTGGGGGATTTTATACTGAAAGAGGGTGAGATGGGGTGGAAGGGGGGAAAGGCACAGCTGTATTTCATGAGTTGAAGCTATCCCCGTGTTGGCTGCAGGAGGGGCAGGGCAGGCACTGCTCAAATGTGCAGCGAGAGGAGGAAGAAACCTCATTTAGTGTTGCATGTGGGTACAAATGACTTGGCGAGGGAGATTGTGGCAGTAGTGAAGGGGCGGTTCTAGGAGTTGGGCAGACAGTGTGAGGTGGTGGGGGAGTCAGTGGCATTCTTGGAGGTACTCACGGTACCATGTGCAAGCATGAGGAGGAAGGGTAGGATCCAGGAGTTCAATGAGTGGCTGAGGGATTGGTGCCACACCAAACATTATAGGTTAGTGACGAACTGGGGTAGGGTCTGGAACAATAGTGACATGCACATGGGGGGACAGGCTGCACTTGAGCAGGGAGGGAAGGGGAGTATTAAAGGCAGGATTAGAGGGGTATATCTCTACTAAGGTGGATTTAAACTAGTTGGGGGGGTGCCCAAAAGACTGAGGTTGGTAGAAAGGTCCGTATAGGGGAGCCTAATGAGCTCATCCTCCTAGATGTAGGTAAAGGCGGATGCTTAGTAACCCTGGGAGGGGGTGGGCAGAGTGGTCTAAGTGTAATAGAGAAGGCACCACCACCCAGTAAGAATAATGAGGAGAAAGGGTGCAGACTACTGGGAGGAGGGACACAAGCCGAGGAGGAGAGTGAGGAGAAGGAGGGGTACAGGTGAAAGGTGGTCTCTCTTAATGCAAGAAGCCTGGGGAACAAAACTGCAGAGCTTCAGGTGCTCCTTTCAGAGGGGAACATGGACACTGCTGCAGTGACAGAGACTTGGGCCACAGAGTACTATGATTGGGACTTGGCAGTCCCGGGATGCAGGATATACAGGAGGGATCGGGGGGCTGGAAGTGGGGGGCACTCTATTTGAGGGAAGGGATCAAATGCATAAGGGACAAGGGAGAAGAGGAGAGGACAGAGGTGTTTTGGGTGTAGCTCCTGGACTCCAAGGGCAGAAAGCTGAGGAGTGGTGACTACATCACACATACACACACACATGCATGTACGCACGTTTACACACACACACACACACACACACATGCGCACGCACGCACACACATATGCACCCTCAGCTGGATCCATGTGTCTCCCCATTGCCTCCCTCAGTGAGCTCAGTAGTGGAGGACAACACTTGCAGGTTAGTTGGGAAGCCTAGTTCCCTGAGATTGGAGCCTTATGTTGCGAGAACCCCTCACAATGCAGAACATATGCTCCCTTCAGGATCTACAATACAATTGTAATACAACTTGAATTCACAATAACCTCCCCCAGGTATGAAAGAGCCCCAGAGAACTGTACAAATATGTAATCCCCTAGCTAAAATATGGCCAAAGTATGCATGGGTAAATCAGAATTAGCCTCAGGCAAATAAAATGGCAAACATCCTATAGTTTTAAGAGATGCTCAGAGAGTGCCTGTGAATTATTTATTTAATTTTTTTGGTGTATATTTTTCTCTCCTCCTAGGCACAGTCAGCAAGCCATCCCGACCAACCCCCTGGCCCCCGAACCCGAAATCAGGCCACCTCCTCATATCTCTCATGGATTACCACCCATGGAGGGGCAGTGATGAGCTACCCACAGGTCAATTAGCCCAGAACTGATTCAGCTGAGGAGGCACCATTCGAGTTGAGCTGTGGAGGTTGGAAGATCATGCTGCCTGACCTGTGCCATTTTTTCCCTCTGGTTTTTCTCCCTGCAAGTGCGGGCGTGCAATGATGTCCAGCCACAGTGTGCCAGTGTCTGCCACATTCCGCCCCCCTTGTGGCACTGCTGTAGTAGTGCCACCAGTCATCACCAGGGGCCGCTACAGAGTGGTGGCTCCCTGGAACCCTCCCTGGGATAGGAGAGCAGTCCTCCAGATGCTCAATCCAATCTCACCCCTGCCAACCCCTGGCAGCCCGGGCTCGCATCCGAACCCAGGACCCCAGTGTGGTACGAGGTGTGGCATCCACCGCCTCAACCCTCAGCGTCAGCAGGCCGGCCAACTGCTCTAAATTATTATCTGCTTACGTGTCCCCTTATTTTATTAGTTTGGCATTTCTGATCAGGTCAGGCACATTGAACAGTGACATCTCATTTCCAACTGCATCACAGGGAGTTGGGGTCATGGACCAGTTTTATTGATGGGGGAATGTTGTCCAGGAAACTGGGAAAATCGCTATCTCTTATGATATTTTGCCATGAGATCTTTTCTAAGCATTTATGCTTCCTTTAGACAGACCTGCCTCCATTCCAGTCTCCCGCATTCCATCATGCACCTTTTCCAGGTGCTTATTCCATCCTCTGTCTCCTATGGCTTGCCACCTATGTTGGAGCCTTTGGAGGTCTCCTAACTCCACCGTTGAGTACCCTGGAACTCTGGATCCAGTGGAGGCAGGCACCATAGTCACTGGTGCTGTGCTTGTGGGAGCAAACCTTCATTATATGCCAGTCATGGAGGTTCAGCCATGTTTTCACTCACATTGACAGGCCACATGCACAGCGTGTGTAGGAGTGGGCCTCGGACACATGCTGCATACTCCTGCTGGGACAGCAAGTTCTCTAGTTCATCAGCTAGAGCTACTGCGGCACCAGAATGTGTCACCTCCCTTTATCAGCAGTGGCTTCCTACAGTCTGTCCATTTCAGTCCCAGCTTCCAAGTTTGTTCCCAGTTTCTGAGTTTGTTCCCATGCCCTGTGCATCATTATGAAAGTGAAGCAAGCAAGGAGATGGGTCTGAAGTTTCCAACAGTATTTCTCAGGCCCAACATATTGATATTTCTATTGACTACACTTTCATTAAGCCACTGGCCCGTACCATTAGATCTTCAATTCTCACCTGGATTGCCACCAGAGATAGACAGAAGGGACCTCGTGTAATATATCCTCCAGAGAATGGCACTGCAACCATCCAGTACCCCTCAGTGCTGCGCAACAGTGTCAGTATTGGGGAAATACTTTAAATTTCCTGAACTACACTGTACTTACAGTCTACACTGTAACTGCATCAGGGTGGGACAGATTGGGTAGCCAGGTGGCCAGTGGTGACTAAAAAATGGGTTTGTCTACCAGATTTTGAAAGTTACTGGCCAACTGGCTACCTGTCCACAAAGTGATTTTTTGATCCATTAAAAAGGATAGCCACCAAAAATATTGATTTGGCTTCCAGATTTTGAATGCTAGTGGCTAAACTGACCTACAGCTTCAAACTGATTTGTCCCACCCTGAACTGCATTTACAATGTAGTTACATGCAACAAACGTGTAGCATCTGTGTAATTACCCCTGTTGCATGTAAGTAATGATTACCAACCCTGCAGTTACATTGAAACTGACACTTAAAGTGTTACCAAATTGGATATTACTTGAAGTTTCTGGTACGCTGCTACAACCCACAATCTTCCAATCTTCTGGCCCCAGGGGTAATTGTACAAACAGGTCCAGCGATGCTACACTCATGCAAACCACACAAAAAGAACCACAGAAAGCAATTTTAAACAACAATATGTTGTATTAAATATATCCACCTTATGAGAGCTCTCATTAGGTGGATATATTTAATACATCATTTTGTTGTTTAAAATTGCTTTCTGTGGTTCTTTTAGTGTGGTTTGTATGAGCGCAGCATTGCTGGAACTGTTTAGATTAATGTATGAGGTAGCCACCCCTCTGCTGCGAACCCCTATATGCAGAGCGTGGTCTGAGTTTTATTTTAATTGCAAAAAACTACTGGGCCATTGATTTTGCTAGATCTGAATAATTTCCCTAGATAGTCTGGTTAATTCATAAGGATAATAACTGATATATTATATGTTCCAAACAAAATATCCAGTTCTAACATTACTATGAGCCAAGGTACCCTAAGCATGCCACAAATTATCTGAACATCTCTACTATGGCTGCTCATATAAATGTATTATATTTTTGTGCTTAAAAACAAATATGTACTTTTGTATTTATTTCTTATAACTCTGCTTTCTGATTTACAAGTAACTGGTCCTTTTTTTCTCCTTGTGTGTTTCTAGACTTTGGTGAAACAGCTCGTGCAGCTGCCAGTGGCTGGGAGGTAAGAGCCATTTATTTAAACTGTAAGAAAATAATAATTTTCAGGTCCCAGCCAGGAATGAGCTAGACCAGTTCCCAGCAGAAAAAAAATTCTATTAGGTCCTGGGTGATACAAAAAGTTAAAACTGAAAAGAACCCTCCACTTAAAAAAAAAAAAAAGCTTTGAGAACTTCAGATGAAATGGAATAATTAGCATATCCATTAGAATAGTATTGACTTGCAGGTTTATACAAGAAATGCTTGAATAGCGAGTTATCTTCTCCATAGCACTGTTCACAGATAGCATCATAATTAATATCTGGGTCGATGGGGTAGACCAAGAAAATGGATAATTTGTGTGAATAACCCTAATTTAACCAGATAATGGCTTGAATACCTAATTATTCAATCTGGACAATAGAAAATCTTGGCAAAAATGGCCACTGTCCATGGCATGCAACAGTCAGCAGAGATTCTGAAGTGACTCCAACACAAACACATTACTAGCTTTGAAAACAGGACTCTTGTTCAGCACACGTTTGGGTTCAAGTAGGAACCAGATTAGGTAGGCCCATTGTAGTCCCAGCGCAGAGGTTACCTTTGCTTTCTGTCTTGAGTTGGTTAGTTCTAACTTTTGATGCCCCTCCACAGGCTTCACACGTGGAGTAGAGGCGAAGAGAAAAGTAACTTGTGCCCACCGCACTTTTGTGTGAATGAAAATTGGATTGTCTCATAGACTGTGACAGCTTCAGGTTTTTTATGGTTGCTTGTGTGCATGTTAGTGCTGTGCAGAATGTGGAAGTCTGCCAGCAGAATTAGCACGGAATGAGCATTCCGCTGGTACAGTTTCCAGTGGAAGTTTGCTAGTTCTTCTGTGAAATTCCACCTGCTGTGATCTGCGGAATATTATTCCACTTAACAGCATTTTCTCCCCGTGGAAAGTAATTATGCAACCATTTCTGTAGAAAATATTGAGATCTGTGGAATATAATCCCACAGAAATCTGCCATTCTGTTTCTGGCAAAATTTGGTGGAATTTTGAAAATTTCCACACAGCACTAGTGCATGCACAAAGCAAACATTGTGGGGCCACTCAGACAGAGTAGGGGCTGGGGAGGTGTGTACTGAATGAACCAATGCAGCTGAGCCTGCAGTAGGTGTGCATGAGAGCACCAATCCTGACAAGGTTGCTGCTGATGCTGATGAGCTGGATGTTGGGTGGCAATTGGCCAATTAAAATTTGGTACTCACCATACTCACCGTAATGCAAGACATTCTAAGAATATCTTCTTCATTGATTCCCACTAATGGGTCTGAGTCAGAGGCAGTAGGACCCAACAGCAGCAAGAACCTTTCAGAGGGCTGGTGCTACAGAAAGCAGCAAAAATGCACGACATTGCAAGTCAGCACATGTAGCCACTAATTTACCTCATCAGCAGCCCCAAACTGCCTCAGTACCATTTTACTAAGGAGGTGTGCAGCATAACATAACAAGTAAGTTATGCATTTAACCTAAGAACATAAGATAGCCTAGAAGGCCTGGGCATGAAGAGCCATCACGTCCAGAACACAGTGTCTTCACAGCCCAAACTAAGCATAAAGGGGTGAAGACCAACAGAACCACACTGGAGTGTGTCCAGAGGATGGTGGTTGGGGGCATGCGAATTAATAGTGAAGATAGTCTTAGAAGATCAAGAATTATGGTGAGTATGTATCTTTAAGACCTTCCAAAAATCAGTCTTCACTATTGATTCCCCCTAGTGGGTTACAGTACCAAGCTCAGAAAAGTTCCGCAGACTAAGACAGCTGGAGCTGGGGGCTCACTCAGGATAATAATCCATTCAAGATTGTCCTGCCAAAGGTTGGGTGGTGCCTGGCATATACATCAAGGGCACCGTGCTTAGTAAAAGTGTGCACTGTGCTCCAAGTTGCAGCTCTGCAAATTTCTCCAATAGGCACAAAGCATACCTCTGCCAGAGACATGGTAACTGCTCTGGTGGAGTGGGCATATATGCTGCCTGGTGCACCCCTTTTGGTCGACACCCCGACGGTGAAACAGGAAAAAAGACCATTATGGCAGCATTTGCGATAATGGTCCTTTTTCCATGTTTCACCTTCCCCCAGTGTTCCGCCCCTTCCCCGGACCAACTCCAACCTGGAGTTGGAATCCTAAAGTCTGGGGGTGCAGGGGGCAGAGCCCCCCACATGGGGGGGTGGGTGGTGCAGCCCCCCACAGAAAACACCTTAAAAACAGGTGACACAATACCTGTGTTGGTATTGCGCCATTGCTGTGGGGGAGGTCAGCATTGTCACTGTCGACCAAACTTGGTGTTTCCATGCTGCCCTCCAATTTAACCTGGGCAATCATATAGCAGTGGCAAAGGCAATTTACAAGCCAGGCAGAAATGCACTTGATTGTAACAGGCTGTCCCTTCCAATTAGGACTGAAGGAGACAAACAGCTGACTGGATTGTCTCAAGTCCAGATAAAACCTAAGGACCCTCTAAAAATCCAGTGAGTATAGTCTTTTCTAGCCCATTTTGAAAGTTAGCAAAGTAGGTAGGCAGGACTCAGGTCTAGTTAAGATGGAACTCCAATAACACTTTTGGTAGAAACTAGTGGGGTGTACAGAGAACTATCCTTATCTTTATGGAAAACAGTATACAGAGGATCTATGACCAAAGCATGGAGTTCAGATAGTCTATGAGCAGAGGTGATAGCCACCATAAAGTCACACACACTGTAATACTCTCAAAATGCTTGTGAGTAAGCATAGCCAACACAAGACTGATGTCCCAGGGACAACTGGCTTCCTGATGGGAGGCCTCGTGTGCAGAATTCCCTTGAGGAACCTTTTGAACGGTATCCCGTGTATTAAGCAACCGCGATTGAGCGCTTGCAAAAAGGGTGACTCAATCACGGCGCTTTTACACAGAGCTATCAGGCAGGGGTTGGTGAATATAGCGACAGGATATCACTATATGTGCATGCACGCTGGGGTGGCATAATGTGCGATGGGCAGAAGGGGAGGGAGGGGTTTATGAGGTGTACAGCAGCAGTGGGCTGCTGAGCTGGCTGTCTGGTGTGGTGGATTGGTGGCAGGCTAGGGTTAGGAAGGTGGTGGGTTTGGTTCTGGGCACCCACTAATTTTTTTCGCTGGTTTGGGAATTTTTTTTTTGTCATTTTGCACCCCCCTGACATGCACCCCCCCCGGAGTTGAGAATCCTTTAGTAGGAGGGTGCAGAGGGCACAGCCCCCTCATAAAAAAAAAAATACAAGTGTCCGTGCTCTTTTGTTGCGCCACAAGTCTACATCACCGAAATTCATTTGCCGCCTAGTAGACTCCGCCTAAACGGTGATCGGTTTTACACGGTCACCAAGTATCACATGGAACCTTTTGAACAGTGGCAGTTGTGCCAGGCAGAGTATAGTAACAGGCTTGTGGTATGCTGAAATTGCACAGAGGTGGACCTTTACTGTAGAATATTGCGGAACAGCTTCAGAAAGGTCCAGTAAATTTTTTTTTTTTTTTTTTTTTTATTTAAAAATGTAATGACTGATTAAAAAGCATTGGGCCACATGGCCCTTTTACAAGCCTGACCTGGGTACATATATACAACATACTAACATGCCAATTATATAATTATTATACATAGTACAATAAAACATTCTTACCAAGCTAAAATGTTTAGCATTTTACAACATATACTAAATATATACTCAACCTGCTCACATGTCAGGGAAATATTATTATACTTAGTTCAATAAAACATTCATGTCGAGCTAAAGAGTTAAATACACATTTTGCAAAGCTCAAGGACTGAAACAACATTTATAAATGTTGCCCCCCACTCCCCGATGTCTAGGCATATGCTGGCGTTAAGTCTGAGGGGAGGGGAAAACCATAACAGAAACTTTAATGATGACTTATGTTTGTTCTTTAGAACTGGGTTGCAGGCTTCCTCTGTGGGGTGCTGGGCTAGGAGGCAAACTTGATTAGCAACAAAAATAGAACAGAGGTCTAATACTTCAATGTCTATACATTGTCCATAAGTTCATATATTCAGTGTCTTGGGTGGTCATTCTGATGACCCCAAATAACAAGGCAGCATACAGGTACCATTTTTGTATCACTTTAAACTAAGCGATCAGGCAGCTTTGACTCTCACATCTAGAAACCTAACCCAGCTTCCCTCAGCTGACTATCCCCACAAGCAGGCTCCCACTGTCATCTACAAACCCATTGGCATTAAATCTCAATTCTGAACTGCAGTCCCAAGTGTAGACTGACCACAACCCCCTGCAATAATTCGGAGCAACCTCACTCCTCTTAGTACGGGTGGTGCGAAGGAAAAACAGCAAAGGATAAACAGCTACTGGTGAAACAGTGAATGCGTTTTTTTGAAGGGCTTCGGCCCCCACACCCCCTTTGTGGAGGCTTCCCCCCCCACACCCCCATTTCTATAAATAACCAACTTCAGTACGGCGTAACTTGAGGGGGGGGGGTATCTGTAAGTCACTGAAATGGCACGCACTATTTTCCCTTTGCTGTTTTTGTAGGTTACTGTTTTTTCTTTGCCACTATCACTGGACACCCATGTGGGTTATGTACCCAGAGAGTCATCCTGCTTCATTTCTCCCAAATGCCTTGCAGCTGAATAACCCAATAACCCTACAAGTGTTAATGCTGTTTGGCCCCAGAGGGGTCTACATTTTTAGCAGACGGCGGGGGCAGAATCTCGGGGGGGGGGTCTGCAGTGCTACACAGATCCGAAAACCCATCCTCACCTAAGAACTGCACCCCCATGGGTGAGGGTCCCAAGTCCAAATTCCTTCAGCTGCAGAATCATGTCCTGTGCCTCCATATCTCCCAGAGGCTTAGTAGCAAATGGAGCTTTCCACCATAGACGTGAAGTCTTACAGTCACATAAAATAAATGGGACGTTACAGAACAGAAACACCTACTGAATAAATACTTAAGTTCCAGTACAATTATTTTTCTAAAAGTGCCTGGTTATCAGTCCACAGGATAAGAGTGTCTGATTTTCAGAGAGTCCTTCTGCCCCAACTTCACTTGCAAGCAATATTCAAAAGTCAGTTTTCTCCACCTCCTGGTGATGCCACCCATGAGGTCATTGTTAGATCTGTGATAAATCTGTAATCTGAGTATGGGTATTCACAAAGATGTCTGTTATCAACAACTAGTAATCAACAACTAGTAATTTCCCAAAATATGAGACTCTTTGATCAAAGCATTTCCTTTGACATTTCCTAACCCCACAATCTGTCACTGGTTGTCTTCTAAGTGAGAAAACCACAAAGGATCAACCAAGTTACTTCCCTTCCTGCTATGTCATAAAATGCATATTTAGTTTCTAACTTCAAAAGCAGGAGCAGGTTATAAGGGGTAATAAACTGTCCCTCTGGAAGGATGTCTTAATTAATGGTTTCCCTGATCTTTTCCTCACTTCCTGCTGTTTCAGCACCACTGAAACCTTGGAGGTCAAAGGTCAAGTCTCTCACACACTGCTGACTTGTGTGAGACAATCACAGACCATTTATTTATATTATAAATATCATACATATAATCATAAGCAGATGGCAGAGCATCACATTCCTCCCTACCTAGACTGAATTTGGGGGCTCTATCCCCTGCATGGGATGAGCTCCCTAAGTCAGCTCATTGCTCAAACTTACACAACAATCCATATGCATTTTCATTGGGTGCCCCTGCCCTGTGTGAGACCGTCATGTCATAACCTTGCAAGGCAAGGCTCCATCTTAGTAATCTACCATTCGCTTTACCCATTTGTGCCAGCCGAACCAGGGGGTTGTGGTCAGTTTGTACCTTAAAATGCTGCCCATATACGTACGGCTCTAACTTCTTTAGGGCCCACACCATGGCAAGACACTCTTTTTTCACAGCTGAGTAAGTCTGCTCCCTCGGAAGTAACTTTTACTGAGGTACACTATGGGGTGATCATTCCCTTGGTTGGATGTCTGACTCAGCAGTGCCCCAATACTCACATCTGAGGCATCAGTGTGGACTACAAAGGGTTTGCTATAGTCTGGACTTGTCAATACAAGAGCACTGCACAGTGCATCCTTCAGTCTGGTAAAGGCTTGTCCACAGGCTGGTTCCCAGGTAATTTTCTTAGGCATCCTTTTCTTCAACAGGCCAGATAGGGGAGCAGCCAGGGTACTGTAATTTGGTACAAATTTCCTATAGTACCCTGCTATCGCTAGAAACTCCTGACCTGCTTCTGCATTTCTGATCTGGGCCATGTCTTGATTGCCTCTATTTTAGCTTGGTTAGGACAGAGCTGTTCCGGGCCTACAACATGCCTGAGGTATGCCACTTCAGCCATGGCCACCTGGCACTTCTCAGCTTTGACAGTGAGCCTGACTCTCTATATCCTGCCCAGCACTTCCCTAAGGTGGGACAGGTGTTCCTCCCAGCTGGCACTAAAGATGACAATGTCATCCAGGTACGCCACGGCATACTCCTCAGCACCATTTAACACCTTGTTCACCAACCTTTTGAAAGTGGCTGTGGTGTTCTTCATTCCAAAAGGCATTACTTTAAATTCAAATAACCCTATCGGAATGATAAAGGCTGACTTCTCCCTAGCTCTGTCAGTTAATTCTACCTGCCAATACCCCTTTGTCAGGTCAATAGCTGTAAGGTATGTCGCCCCTCCTAACTTGTCCAGGAGATCATCTTTCCATGGAATTGGGTGGGCATCTGACTTTGTGACTGCATTAAGTCCATGATAGTCCACACAAAAATGAATAGAGCCATCTGGCTTGGGAACAAGGACTATGGGTGAGGCCCAGGGGCTGTGGGATTTCTGAATTACCCCTAAATCCAGCATTTCCTTCACCTCCCTCTTCATATCCTTTTGGACAGCCTCTGACACCCAATATGCTGTTTGCCGTATGGGCACCTTCGTCCCTGTCTCCACATTGTGTGTTGCTGAGGGGATTAGTCCAGGCTTGGTGCTAAACAGTGGGGCAAAGTCTGCTAAAACCTCCCTTACTTCTTAGATCTGGTCTGGGGTCAACTGGGGTGACATTTCAACTGCCTCCACAGAGGACTCCTGCTTGCTTTCTTCCAGCAAGTCCAGAAGGGGGTCTTCTTTGTCCATCCCCTCTTCAGGACTACACACCGCAAACACCATGTCAACCCTATTAGCATATGGCTTCACCATGTTGACATGGTACATTCTTTGTGTATGTCTTCTGTCAGGTAACTCAGTAATGTAGTTTATATCATTTACCTGTCTGACTGCTTTGTATGGTCCTGCACACTCGGTCTGCAGCTTGTCTTTCCAGACCATTAGGACCATGACTTCTTGGCCCACAGTATACGAGTGAGCTCTGGCTCTGTGGTCATACCACACCTTTTGTTTTTGTTGGGCAACTGCCAGTTTGCTCTGAACTGTCCCCATAAGCTCCTTCAGCCTTTCTCTAAACCTAAATATGTAATCCACTATGAGAGTTCCCTAGGTGGTGTGCTTGCCATCTCAGTCCTCCCAGATCAAGTCTAGGGGCCCACGTACCTGGTGTCCATATAAGAGCTCAAAGGGGAAGAACCCTGTAGACTCTTGGGGCACCTTCCTGTATGCAAACAATGGGTGGGGAAGGTATTTCTCCCAGTGACTCCCATGCTGTTCAGCAAATGCTTAGAGCATTGACTTAAGGGTTCCATTAAATCTTTCCACAAGCCCATTGGCTTGTGGGTGATAAGGTGCCATGCAACTCTGCACTACCCCACACTTCTCTGACAAACGTTTCATCAGTTCTGACATGAAGGAACCCCTTTGATCAGTGATAACCTCCTGCAGAAACCCAATTTCTAGTAAAGCATTTGCCACTTTATCTGTCCTCAGTGAGGATAGGGCGACTGCCTCTGGGTACTGGGTGGCATAATCCACCGCAGTTAGGATGAACCTCTTCCTGGAAGAGCTGTGGGTATTTAAAGGCCCCACAGTATCCATTCCCACCCTCTGGAATGGCTTCTACACTGTGGGTAAAGGAATTAGGATGAGTTGGGTTTTCTTATCTGCCTTCCCTACTTCTTGGCACCGGTGACAAGACCTGCAATACTCCTTTACCTGCTGGGTGAAGTTGGGCCAATAGAAATTCTGGGCCAACCACTGCATAGTGCGTTTGATTCCAAGATGGCCAGACATGGGAATATCGTGTGCAATCTTGAGGAACTGCTCACAGTACCCCGGGGACAAAAGCTGCCTGCTCATCACCCCTCCCTCTGTCCCTAGCATCCTGCGTATGCAGCAGTCCATTGTCCCAATAAACTTTATGTTTCCCATCACCTCCCTGTGCTCTGTTAGAGTCTGTCCAAGCCCTCAGCTTCTCTAGACTATGGTCACTTTTCTGAGCAGCTGCAAAGTCCTTGCACTTTCCCAAGGCATGGGACAGGTCCCCTTCAGTGTCTAAACTAGGGTCCCTAGTGCTAGTGTCATGGCATTCAGGATCACTGCCATTCCTAACCCTCTAACTATGAGTCACACCTTCCTTGGAGTAATCCTCCCTAGCTGTTCTGTTAACTGCTACCTGGGGAATTTCTACCCCTTTTTTACTATTCTCCATATCAGGAGACACAGGCTAGGGAACAAGCCTCCCAATGGTTTCCACAGGGGCTTCTATAGAGTCCAGGGAACTACAATTTGTCTATGCCACTTGGCTGCAGGTAACTGTACACACCATCCCCTGTTTGAGATTGTTACCAATAATTACATCGACAGCCGAAGTCTCCAGTATGGCAACCTTTTGCACAGTCCCCTCTGTTTCACCTCAGTCTAGGAGGACACTAGTGAGTGGCAATGTTTTCTCCTCCCCAGTGAATGCCCATACAGTCACAAATTGATTGGGTATAAACTGACCAGGCTCTACCAAATCCCTCTTTTACCAAAGTTAGGGATGCCCCTGTGTCCTTCAACCCATGTGTCTGTACCCCATTCACAGTGACTTGGTGTATGTGTTCCCTCATGTTTACTGGCATGCTTTCAGGGACACACAAACAACCCACTTCTTTCCTAGCACCACTCTGTGCACTGCTTGTCCTTTTGGGACACTGCCTTGCAATATGTTCAGTTTCTTTGCAAACCCAACATTCATTTCTTTTTTCAGGTAACTCTTTTCTTTGTAATCTGGGGCTACCTGGTTTTGGTGGAGGCAGGGAGCGTTTTAGCTGCCCTGAAGGCATGCTTTTCCCTTTCTGCACTGCCATGCCTGCCCTATTCTGTCTCAGAGCAGGTTTGCTCCTGGCATCATGGTCCGATAGTTCATCAGCCTCTTGCACTGTTTTTGGATATCGGTCCTCCAGCCAGGTTTTCAGCTCTACTGGACATGCCCCCAAAAAACTGCTCTAACAGTACAGCATTTTAAATTTTCTCTACAGTGTTTGCTTCAATTCCTTCCCACCAACATTTAAAAAAATGACGTTGTTTAGTGGCTAGCTCCTTGTAGCTCATGTCAGGGCTTCTCCCGAGCTTACGGAATTTAACTCTGTATGCTTCTGTAGTTAATTCATACTTTTTAAAAAATGCAGATTTAAGTTTACTGTAATCATTACTGTCCTCATTGTCCATTTGACCCAATGCATCCCTAGCTTTTCTGGTAAGTAGTGGGGATAGCTGGAAGCTCCAGGACCCTCTAGGAATATATGCCTGAATACATACTTTTTCAAAGGAATTTAAAAAGGCATCTATATCTTCCCCTTCTTTAAATTCAGCTATAAATTTAGAATTTAATTTGTAACCCAGTCCTGTAGTTCCAATTAACCCCAGGCGACTTACCTGCTCTGGTGCTGATGTTTGGAGTCGTAGCTTCTCCAGTTCAGGTTGCCTCTGGTGCTCACACTCTTCTCGCTCAGCTTCTCTCTGCTGTTGTTCAGCCTCTTTCTGTTCTTGTCTCTCTTCTCTCTGGAACTCCAGCTCCCTTTGCTGCTGAGCTTTGAACCTTTTCTGTTCAAACTCCAGCTTTATCCTCTACAACTTCATCTGCAGCCTGATCCCTTCTGGCTCCAGAATGCTGGTGACCTTCCCCTGGTGCTGTGGTCCCTTGGCTCACACTGGCCCTGCTGTCCTCCTCACTCGATCTGGACACTGCACTGGACCCTTGCTCCTCCATGCCCAAGGTTCAGTTCTTTTCAGTCACAGACTGTGACTCAAGACTTTGGGCATCGGCTGCCACCAAAGCCTCTTCGAGATGCCTTTTTGGTTCGGCCCTTGTGCTGACTCCTCTCTCTCTAGGCACAACTGCCTCAGTTTATCTGCAGTGTGCTCACTGTAGTTGAAAGGCCTCTTCTTCCCTAATTACGGCTATAGTAACTTGCACCAGAGAAAAAACAAACAGGTAGGGAAGTTAGACTGTAAGCATAATGATATAGTACTGTTTACTTTTTAAAAATCACTGCCTTATTTTGCATGTGAGTTGTACAGTATTAATCTGACACACTGAACTGTTAAGGCTCGTGTTACCAAATATTTCAAATTGCACCACTGCCAACCAAATCTGTCACAAACACACTCCGCAGGTCAGGCTCTCTGCTCCCAAAGTGCCAACCTAGAAGTGCAATAGTGTGAACAGGGGACAGACAGGGTAACCCTCCTGTCTGTTTTGGGTCTGAATCACCTACTAGCCTCGAGTCCTGGGGGTCAAAATGTGAACCTTATGCTAACATACCCAGTTAACAGACTCAGATATGTACCCTCTTCTGGAATGCAGTACAATCCTTTGCCCAGTGGCACCCAGCCAGGTTTCCAAAATATACCCTTATGACTCAATATGTGACCTAGGTATATTCTTACCTTTTTCAAGATTAGTAACACATTCAAGCCCTTAACAGCTGTCAGGCTTAAACACTAATTCAGCATTCAGATGTAAAAGAACTGAGAAAAAGCACAGGCAGTTTTTAAGGAAAATACTGTTTACTAAAAATTGTAGAACAGGTAAAATGAAACACAGAACAATTATATCAATAACTTACAGTCACATAAAATAAATGGGAAGTTACAGAACACAAACGCCTACGAAAAAAATACTTACGTTCCAGTTGAATTATTTTTCATAAAGTGCCTGGTTACCAGTCCACAGGATAAGTGTGCCTTTGATTTGCAGGGAGTCCTTCTGCCCCAACTTCTCTTGCAAGCAATATTCAAAAGTCAGTTTTCTCCACCTCCTGGTGATGCCAGCCATGAGGTCACTGTTAGGACTATGATAAATCTGTAATCTGAGTATGGGTATTCACAAGGATATATGTTATTACTGAAAATCAGCAACTAGTAATTTCCCAAAATACGAGTCTCTTTGATCAAAGCAGTTCCTTTGACATTTCCTAACCCCACAATCTGTCACTGGTTCTTGTCTAAGTGAGAAAACCACACAGGATCAACCAAGTGACTTCACTTCCTGCTATGTCATAAAATGCATATTTAGTTTCTAACTTCAAAAGCAGGAGCAGGTTATAAGGGGTAATAAACTGTCCCTCTCAAAGGGTGTCTTAATTAGTGGTTTCCCTGGTCTTTTCCTCTCATCCTGCTGTTTCAGCACCCCTGAAACCTTGAAGGTCAAAGGTCAAGTCTCTTCCACACTGCTGACTTGTGTGAGACAATCACAGACCATTTATTTATATTACAAATATTATACATATAACCATAAGCAGATGGCAGAACATCACAATTTGTTTTAAAATGTTTCCAATGTTTCTTTCTAATAATACTTTTTAGATTATTTTCTTATTAATAATTCAGTGTCACATGTGAATATTCTTTCTTAGTTCCATAATTAACTGAATGGCTACTTTTTAGTTTTTGTTACAGTCTAATAACAATGTGCTCATGACCATTGGTGAGCTCCCTTGTATAGTCAGCATGTACTATATACTTTAATGTGGTACTTCTGCATTTACTCCCACACATGCGCAATAGACTCTGGTGCGGTAAGAACATGGCAAGAGCTCAGAGTATTCTTTTACTCACTCTTTGCCACATTCCTTTTGCTCTGAGCGGTCATATGGGCTCTGACCAGACCTTGTATATTTTTGTAAACATCTTTCTGCTGCCACATTTTTATGATTTTTCTACCTTTTGTCTTGCACTTTAGTCCACCCATTCCAAAAATGTGTCATAATTGTGAACTAATTTACAAGACTCATTTCAAATCGAGATGTAAGGTTTATTTGGGGGTTACAGTCCCATCATACTCCACCCTGTTGTATCTAACTAACCTTTGGTGGGGGCCTGGGATGAAGTTGATTAATCTTGTATACCAAGGTGCCTCCAGCAAGAGAATGAATGTTAATGGGTTACATGGTAGCAGGGTACAGCCCTCTGTGAAGCTGTCCCTATCCATTTCCCTTTCCCAAATAGCCCTCCCCAGCAATGCCTCACTAGCAGATAAACAGACACTGGAAATACAAAGTGAACAGGAACAAACACATCACCTTACAGGCAGTAGTTGAATATCTGCTCTGCCCATCTTCATGAGACATGGGCATAACAAGTCTTTGTTGAAAATATGGTGTACAAATGTTACCAAACAACAAATTCATGAGCCTATGTTACATTTTGCTAATGCAGGCTCATAACTTCAGTAATTTTCAATATTTTTACACCAAATTCCTCACCTGCAGCCCTATCGGCTCTGGCCAGAGTTTGTTTTAACCTGTAACAGCATGCAGGGAAACATGTTCAGTATTGACAAATGCTTGCTTAGTCCAGGATCACAGACGCCCAATCCATTTAAACCTTCTGACTCTGACTGGGTGGGCTGTATACATAGTGTGGAAGTTTGCCTCATGACATGTATTAATTTGGTGACAGGGTAAGTACACTGGACCAATGTCCTTTCACTGGCACTACCCAGGCTGCTGTACAGTGACAAATACACAGATGGTGTTAAGACACATTATAAAATGGGTACAGACAGCTCCTGAATCTGATTGGCTGACAGTTCTTGTCAGCTATGTCTTTTTCTAGCTTATGCCATGTAAAATAACAAGTGCCAGTATTGTGCCCACATTACAAAAAATATCCCTGTGCCATGGAGAAAATGGTTACCAACAAAAAAATGATTTGCCTGCCACATTCTTTATGGGATCACTTACTTCCATCCCCTAACCTCAGACTACATGTCTCTGTGCCTCCCTCCCAGTCCACAAAACAGTCACCAACACAATTTTCTGTCCCTCCCAACCCATTCATAATATTTTTTGTACCTGAGTACCCACAGTCTGGCACTCTCCTGGAAGCCCCACAGAGACAGAGACTGCTGGTAATTTTATGAAACTTGCAACTGGAGATAGAAGCCTGCAGCTGCCAAGACCATGTTGAAAGCTGGGTCTTCCTGACAGCCCAATGACCTGCTTTGGTCACTTTTAACTGTGATGGCAGTCCCCTTGTAATGTCAGTGCCACATTTGTTAGGGAAAAAAGTAAACCTCATTAAAAAGAATTATGTAGTTATTTCAAGAGAGAGAGGAGTGGGCAGGGTCAAGTAAACACAAGAAATCATCCGAGCAGTGTGAAATGAAGCAGAAGTTTGGCAAGCAGCCAGTAAGGGCAGACAGCATATAACCAACAAAGAAAAAAAACATTATTTTTCTCTGATCCGCACTCCTCAGCTGACCAAGTGCTGGTCTGTAAGTCTCCATTCCCAGTGGCAGAGAGTGAGACACCTGCAGTTTTACACAACATGTAACCACAGGTGGGAGCCTGCTGCCAGCAACAGCACAAGGAAATCCTGGCACTGTTAGTGTCCTAGTGACCTGCTGCGGTCACTGTGTATATGATAAGGAAAGGTATGTGTGAGAGAAAACACTCTCAAAACCAGTGCTCAGCAAAACTGGGTGTGAATGAAAAGGAGAGAAAACAGTGGCAGAATAAATAGACAATGGCTGAAGTGGAGGGACTATTTTAGTTCATAAAACAAAAATGTTTATTAATATTTGTAAATATTTTTAAAAGCTATAATATTCCTCAACTTATAACCATTTTATAAGAGCAGAAACACGCTCCTGGATGTGGTTTATTCTGAATAATTGCACTTCTAGGGGCAATAAGGCACTAGGCATTCATTTAGTAAGGAGTAAGACACAACAAGGTGTGGTTTATGGGCTGATTAACACACATCCTTGGTGCATAATGAGGTACAAGCACCGAGTGCCTTTAGCACTTGGGAAGTGCTTTTATCAACTCATAAACCACACCTCAGAGTGTCTTATTCCACTTATAAAATGGGCAAAATAATTTCCAACATTGGTTCTGAAGAAGTTCCTGCATTTGTAAAAGGAAAATGTAATTTGTTTTTCTTTTTTGTTGACTTTTTGCACTTTTGAAGAAAATAGTTCCTTTGACTGGACAAGTTTAGTAACTTTGTCTCATTTCAGGGACAGTTTAAAGAAGCTGATGATATCTCTTTGCTTCTGTGTGTCCTCCACCCCCCATCATCACACAGATAAAGTGTTGGCAATGTTTTACTTTCCTTTCTGTTTTTTTTTTTTTTACTGCAAGCAGTGGCTTGACTGGGAGCAAGTGCATCCATCTGATGTCTCTGTAGTGAGCACTTTGTAAATGTGCTTCTACCTACAGGGCTATAGTATTGAAGGAGTGATGATATTAGTCTGAATCCTCACACACACAAAGTGCTGGCAATGTTTTAGTTTGTTTCATTTTCTCCTGGATCATGTTTTAGAGTGCGTGGGTGGCTTGACTGTTAGCGAACATGTCCCTCTGCAATTTCCATAGTGAGTGCTTTGTAAATTACGTTTCTCTTTACCGGGCTGCAGAATGAGCAAGTGAGCTCATGATTTTTCTTTACTGTTGTAATCAACTTGCTCTAAATTAAATTTTTAAAACTCTGGCAACATGGTTTGATTTTAAAAGAGAGGGGGTGAGGGGACCTGACACCCTATGAATGAAGATGGCAGAAATGGCAAGGGTGAAATGGATGACAGGAGAAATGGCAGGTGTGGAAAACAGAAAGAAAAGTAGAGGTGCATTGTTAGGTTTTTAATACTGTTTACGATACAGTTTTGTTGGCTGTAGTTTTTGGCATTTCAACATTTACAGCCAACTGGTGAGCAGGCCGATCGCTGAAGTTTGACTTGGGGGTCAGCTCTGGATTTACATATCATGGTCAGCTTTCCATTCTGACGTTGCTGACTGGGGTATGGTAGGACAGTGATACCTAAGGTTATGGGACTTTACCTGTCGTATGTAGTGCCAGTTGACAAGTTATGGGCTGATAAGAACATGACTACAATAGGGCTTTAGCCAATCAGATTAGAGGAAATTTTTTGCCCATGTTACAATTAAGCAATATACCACGACAGGGTGAGGGATATGCTGGGATTTACCATGCCTGGTATGGTTCAGTCATGAGGCCATAGACCGAGTGAGTAAACCACACCAGAAGTGGTAAATACCAGCATCACCCACACCCTGGAGTGGTGTATTGCGATTATACAATGGCTTGAAAGTAAAGAATTCAAAAAAAAGTTAGTAAATAGCTTACATTTCTTTTTTTAATGCCTTTTCATTGTTTTTTTCTTTTACTATAATATCCTTCCTCTGTTCATTAAATAGTCCAATGTTGCTAGGTAAAATAGGAGCCATCCCTGCCCCCTTCCCCCCAACAGACTGACAGACACAGGTATAGTTGACTTTTAAGTTTCTTTGGGGGTTGTGACACAGAGTGTGGTGCAATGTCAGTGGGTCCTGTATTATGTATATAGAAAGCTTGATGCTAGTGGGTGCCATAGTAGACTGTGGTGTGTGCCTTAAGCTTAGGTATAAGTAGGTTCCATGTTTGAGAAAGCAGAAGTTGCTGGAGGAAGTCTTTGGCCAAAAAGAACACCTGGGACTGTGACCTCTGTAAGTAAAATGCTCTGTTGTGTTTCCAGTTTAGGTGATGATTCTGTGATTTTCATGGAGAGAGACAGATAGCAGGACTGTAAGGGAGAGCAAGCGAGAGGTCAGCTGGGAGTCAGCGTCAAGTAGTCAGGATCAGAGTTTATGAGGTAGTGAAAAATCAGGGGAAATCTTTATGTGACACAAGCCTGATTTGGGGTTTACAAGCTAATTCAGTGCTTGTCTATTGAATGTTAAATTCTTGTTTGAAGTTTCCAGTTTTGTGTCGCAATTAGTGGGGAACTAATATGGTGGCATTTTTGTTTGATTTTCGGGTGTCGGATTGATTTTTGGGCAAATGTGGCAGGCTGACACTTTTACAAGTTGGTCAACCGGTTGATATTTTTGGTTACAACTGGGAGGTTGTAATCAGTGCCTGTCAATCAAACTCGCCCTGAGAAACCTCATTGGTCACTTAACTTTCTGGGGGTGGGCTGACCATTTCACTCAAACATGGTGTCTCTGTTCCTCTGATAGTGAGCGCTCCATGGAACTCATGGATTCCCTCACACCACAAAAAGATATGAACTGTAAAAACATTTTTTTTTACACATATCTGGTTGATTCTGCCTCTGTAACTGGCTCGTCCCACTTTTCTGAACCGCCAGTGTAGCAAGAGGCAGTAGGAGCCCCCACTAAAAATGTAGCTGTGGTGGTGTGTGTGAAAGAGAGAGAGAGAGAGAGAGAGAGAGAGAGAGAGAGAGAGAGACACACACACACACACACACACACACACACACACACATATTAAAAGCACACAAAGCCAGCATTCAGTGCTGTTTACTAAAATGAGACAAAAGGAACTGCATGCATGTGTGTGTGTGTGTGTGTGCTCTCTCTGTCTCTTTCACACACACAAAAAATGCTGGCCATTAATTAAATAAAATAATACAAGAGTTGGTGTATGTAAAACCAGAATTTTAGACACACCCTCGGTGTGGGATGCTTTTATAAACCCACGCCTCGGGTGTGTATAAAATTCTGGTTACACCCACCCACCCTTGTATTATTCTATATTTAAGGTAATATGATCACAGAGAGTGAGACAGACACCAGATGTTTACCCTTACTATATAGCATCAATCAAAAGAGGTGTAGTCACATGAAGCCTCATTCATCAGCTAGTCACCTAAGCATCTTTTAAACATGGTGATGTCACTGAAGGTTTCTGGTCAGACTACTGAGAAGAGTTGCTTGGAATATACTGTATGCCAAATGGAATCCGATTCATCTGATTCTGTCCTGATTTTCAGAACTGCAATACAAAAATCCTATTTCCTAAATCCAATCCTAACTCCTATTGCTACAAACCAATTCTGAGATTGCAAATCTGAATCTGTTTCTGCTTTTCATGTCCTTTTAGGGTACTGAATCAGAATCAGTTTAGGAATCTGATAATGAATCGGAAATTTCCAATCGATCATTCAGTCATCATGTCTGCCGGACATTTTCTTTTTACTTGTACATAGTTAGCATTATGTGTGAAAAAATGGACAATGCCAATATTGACCCCAGCTGCCAACTGCACAGTGCAGAATAAACTGAAATTTTATTAAACAGCACAGGTGTTAAGATTTTAAGCATGGTCGCAAAACTTGCACTTACTGTATCGTCTTGTTATACATGATTTCTACCTTGAGGGGTGTACTATTTATTGTCTTGGGTGGCATTCTTATAACATTGTGGATTGCTCTGTGATTGTGTAAACTAAGTGCTAGGGAGACTTATTTTCAGTCATTTATTCATTTTCTTATCCTACAAATATTTTCTCTGAGCTTTAAAACATGAAGTGTGATGTATCTGTTTACTATCTTGTTTTTTTAAACTTTTATGTTAGCATGATTGCTATACATACTTTTGTGTTTAATAAACCTGTAATTTGTAACTGCTGCACACATACAATATCGGGTCATACCATGCAGAACATGTGCAGTGAAAAACATCCACAAGGTACCATAAAGTGGGCCAAGGATTGCAAAATCACACTCTTTTTGAAAATCCCATACATGTTGTAGGAATTGGGGTTGTACATTGGGACAACCCCTCAATGTGCAACTTTTCGTGGCACATGGGTATGATTTTCATTCCTTTGAAAACTGAGCCCCAGGAGTCTATGTCCATGGTATTTGTAGGTCCAGATATTTGCTCCAGGAACAAATTAGTGCCCGCAGCAAACTAGTGGTATTATTGGAACATGCTGGGGCATTTTGTGAATGCTACAGGCATGCTCCAGTATACCAGCCAGGCACTAACCAGATTGTGATTGCAAACCAAGGCCCCCTTCTGTCCACAGAAGGTATGTGGCAAACAGGGTGCCGGGGGATTACGAGAGCAATAGGGCAGTTAGGGCCCACTAATGGCAATTGCTCCTCTGGAGCAATCTGCCATATTGGTACCATGAGATGCAAATGACTCCATAGAACTAGTAAGGTGTCATGGGTCATTTGCATCTCATTAGAGCCTCATTACAGGCTAGGAGCAAACAAAGCTTGTGACCCCCCCAGAGCACCTGGCAGGGCTGCCTGTACCAGTGGTCTAGTGTCCTCCCTTGCCCCTGAATACTCCTGCCAGTAGGTAAACAGTATTCCCAGGTGTGTAGTGATCCATCTGCCACCAAACACCACTAACAGTATTTAGTGACTGATCCCTGGTGTCTAGTTATCCCCTTTTACCCCATAATACCCCAAACAATATTTTGTGACTGACAACTGGTGTCTGGTGGTCACCCCACTCCTGAACACTCCCAACAGTACTTGGTGACTGATCTCTGGTGTTTACTGGTTCCCTCTACCACTAAACACCCCTGATGGTATTTAGTAAATATTACCTGGTGTCCTATGACCCCTCCTACCCCCAAACACCCCTCTGACTTTTATTCCATATTTTACTGGTATCCAGTGGTTCCTGCACCCTTGGGTTCAACTTCCCCCAACTATACCACCTGCCCTGTCCCTTGTGTGCCCCTGTAGATTCAGTTCTCCCCAACCCACACACCATCATCCAAGCACCCTCCTCAGTGACCAGCATAGACCCTCTGCTCACTTCCACAGCTGGCTGTCAACTAACAGTTCCCAGTCCTGCACCTACTGTAATCAGCTGTGAGTATAATAGGTGAGCAATTGGGAACAGTCAGTAAGTAGGTGTGTGCTTGGGAACACCAAGTCGGTGGCTGCCATGGAGGCAAGTGGATGAGCTGTGCTGGTTGCATGGTGGGTGCTGGGACCATAGCAGGTGAATCGGGGAGAGATGGACCTGGGGGGTGGTTCACCAGGGACAGGGCTGGTGGGTAGGGTGAGGGAAGTCAAAACCTTTGGGCGGGGAGACCACTGGACACCAGGGAAATATGGAATATATGTCTGAGGGGTGTTTGAGGGCAGGAGACCACTAGACATCAGTGACTTTTCGCTAAATACTGTTGGAGGCATTCAGGAGCAGGGTGGACCGCTGAACACCAGAGATCAGTCATTAAATACTGTCAGGGGTATTCGAGGGTTGGGGGGAACCACTACACACTAAGGACCAGTCACTAAATATTGTGGGCGGTGTTCGGAGGAGGGACCTCTGGACAAGAGGGATTAATAACGTCAGACAGTAGGGGGTTTTACTGGGATAGGGAATGTGGTTGGGGGCACAGGTTGTAAGGACTGGATTATGGGGGCAGTAATTAGCATAGCACTGAGAGCTACTTACTGATTCTCCAAATTCACCAATATTCTGGTGTGTCTGTATGCAAGGTGCTGTCAGCTGCTGTGCATAGCCCCATCAACATATTTTAGGACCAGTCGCAAACAAATTAGTGATGCACTAACCATGCCATCTGATATGGCTTTTTGCATTCTCTCCCTCCTTTGGGCCAGCAAAGTGGTGTTAGTGAGTCAGTAACCAGTTTAGCAGTTACTAAACATATTTGAATATCCTTTCCCATGTGCTTCTTCTCTTTAACCCTTTGCTGAAGTACAATCCACTGTTGGGACACCCCAGCATGCTGCTGTGGAATCAATGATGTCACAAAGAGTACTGTAACTTCAGGATGTATTAGGATGGTGTTAGCATATTCGTTTGATGGTAAACACCACGCCAAGATGGGAGGCATGCATGGATACTTAGCTTGTGCATCAGCATCTGATGCACACGTTAAGTATCAATACATATGATGAGAGCCACATGTAGAGCCAATATAAAACATTTAAAAACAGTGCCCATAGGTTTCAACAGAAGAAGCGGAGCAGAGTCGCTACGATGATACCGTCGTGAATGCACATCCACGCCATTTTGTGAGCCAAGCTGCGGCTCGGAATTGGAGACAATCACCAGTTTTGGTTACTTTCGGGGAACTTTTCATTACTGATGAAACCATGAAAAAGTGTTGATTTACAGGTAAATACTGGCATCATGAAAATCAGTAGCCCTTATTCTACTCATACACAGGAGTGTTTCCAGTTTCATTCACCCCCTAATTCCTTGTTTATTTGTCCTTTAATTAAAGAAAATGAAAAGGAATGTGTGTTTATTAATGTTTTTGGCAGAA
The DNA here is from genome assembly GCA_016271365.2 of Neoceratodus forsteri. NCBI lineage: Eukaryota > Metazoa > Chordata > Ceratodontiformes > Ceratodontidae > Neoceratodus > Neoceratodus forsteri. The sequence goes on along the minus strand of CM028130.1, from coordinate 601,262,055 downwards.
ACACATAATTTTGAATAAAAAGAATACTTACTGACTTGCAAAAACTGCTGCTTTAAGAGACCCCTACTAAAATGAGATTTTGCATGATGAGACATCTAGTTATTTGATGCCAGTTTCAAATGAATAAGTTCTCCCTGCTTGTCTAAGAAAGATCAGTGGCAGAGCCAGCATTTATTTATTTATTTTACTTTTTTATTGTTCAATTCCTCCTCCTGTTGAGCTATGGTTTGATCACTTTTGTTTACTTGTCTCTGCAGGCTGTCTGTGACTATCCCCTGCCAGCCTGTACCAAGAACATTGACCCAGTCTGTGGCACAGATAGGAAGACATACGCTAATGAGTGCCTGCTGTGTGTAAAGAACATGTGAGTAAACAAAGAAACAGGCCGTGTGGTCTTTCATATCCTGGGAAAAACAGCACCTTAGGGGTAAGCTTATCAAACACAGGGCACAGGCTCCAGCAGGTGTTGCTGACTTCAGAGCAGGTAGAGTCTGCAAAGGTGTCTGCGCTGTTCTCCCTTCTAGATATGATACTCACACATAATCCGGACACAGAGTTCTACCAACAGTTGATATACCAGTGTTTAGGACAAGTGCAGGGCTGATAGTATCATGATGGTGGCACTTACCACTTAGTTTTCCTGGACTGAGTTAGAGTATGTCAAAATGCACTAGTGAATCCCTAGCCAACAACAGTAAAATTCAAGTCCAGCTTGTCATTAATTCATGTCAGTAGCCTTATTCAAGTAAAAGGAGTAGAGAAGTTTAAGCTTGCTTGCCCAGTGAATTTTTTGTTTTTTATCCTGGCAAATTTTTTAAAAATGTATTTCCATGTGAGCTGCATTCCCCTCTCCACCATCTTAGGCCCTGTACACACGTAAGTTCTTGTAATGTTACCGGCAGTCGGTAATGTTACAAAAATGGCAAACACGGTTTGTATCCACAGTGTTGCACAGTAAAACAGTGCTACAAACCATGTTTAAAAACTATGCTTGAAACCTGATTGGAGCAGGTTTCAAGCATGGTTTCAGATCAAAACAGTTGCCTTAAACCACGTTAAAAATAGTGTGGATGTCAACTGTGCTGTAACATGATTTAAGGCAACCCCTGTAACTCTTCTTTGGCTCTACAATGATGCCAGGACAAAAGGGGGATGACTTACACACATCGATGAGCTTCTGATAATCCCCTGAACCGTTTGGCACCCTTTCCATCCAGATCCATTACCAAGTCCCGCTATGAGTATCCAGACATGCATTGCAGCACCGCACGCTTTGTAGTTCTGCTGCAATCATGCCTGGGAACTCAAGCTGGCAAGCACAGTTGTCGGAACTCAGTGTGGATGCACCAGCAACTGTGCTCAAACACAGAAATAAAAATGTTTTTGTAAACATTTCAAAAACTACATGATAGTGTGGACAGGGCCTCACTCTTACCCTAACACTACCAGACCAGCTTTTTTATTCTTCCTATTCAGTACATTGGTGCCTGTTGTTTAGTAAGTTGCACACTCGCCTCTGGGGCCAGCAGATTAGAAGGTTGTGGGTTCTTGGCCCACACCAGGAACTTGGAATAATACCTAATACAAACATTGTAGTGCAGCACTAGGGTATGCTGCAATGTTGAGCTGCTCTCCTTCGGATAAGCCATTAAAGGAGAAGTCCACCCAAAACTTGAAAAAATATATGTTGTGCAGAGTGTTTTAATTTGTATATGAAGTTCTAGTGTTTCCTTCCCTCTGACTGGTATTAGGAGTTTTTCCTAATTTAGCTTGCTAGCTTTAGGGTAGTTTTACGACCCCTGGCGATCTTCATCTCTGACAGCTTAATTGTATTTCTTGTTCCCACAGTGCATCTTGTCTCATGTGACAGTGATGTAAGAGAGACCCAACTTACAGTACACACATGCTAAACAAACTAAATATCCTGGAAGTTTAACAAGCTGCACAAAAATTACCAGCAGCAAAGTTTTTCAGGACAGTAAGACCTTTATGATGAGAGTAGTCACTAAGCTGAATTTTATAGATTTTAAAATATAGCCATCTCTACTGTTGTGAACTGATTGTAAAGCAATGCTTTCTGTTGAATTTATGGTCTCTACTACATCACTGTCACATGAAACAAGGTGCAGTGTGGGACAAATGAATACAATTAAGCTGTTTGATATGGGGATCTCCAGGGCTCGTAAAAACTACCCTAAAGCTAGCAGGCTAATTTAGGAAAAACTCCTATTACCAGTCATAGGGAAGGAAACAATAGAACTTCATATACAAACGAAAACACTCTGTACAACATATATTTTTTCAAGTTTTGGGTGGACTTCTCCTTTAAGCCGAAGTCTGTTCTGCCCACCTCTGGTGGCTAAAGATCACATGGCACATATGGTAAGACTATAAAATTCCTGTACAATGTTTCTTATTCAGTTTATGTGAAAATTAAGCACAGTTTCCTTGCACACTCTTTTAGTTTGGTAATTATACATCTATATTTATGTGAAAATTAAGCACAGTTTCCTTGTACACTCTTTTAGTTTGGTAATTATACATCCATAACTTTTTAGCTCTCAAAACTATATGCATTAACTGGTAATAGAGATTGATCAAGAAACCATTTCAAATCCTGTTTTTCTTTCTATTTATGTTTTGTTCCATTTTCCCATGTTTTTTTAAACTGTCTTTATATTGATTTTGAAACATTTTCCTTTACATTTTAAAGTCAGTAATAACAACTGGGTATCTATTATGTTACAGCATATTTACATTTCTGCTGGATTAGTTTCTAACCTTTCAACATTTGCTATATAATCTGTTATTCAGGGTACACATCCTGTTATTTATACAGTATGTAGTTCTGCCATTATATTATGCAGTAATAAACCTACCCTAATTTATCATGCTTCAGTCTCTATTTTTTTGTCCTCAGCCATTTCCCACCTTATGCATTTCCCCTCAATTTCCTGCCCACGGGTGTCATAGCTCATGTTGGGGCTTTGTCTTGTTCCTCTTCCTCCCCCACTGTATGATCTCCCACTTGGTCCATTGAGTAATATAAGCCTACATTCTATCCTGTATCATAAAGGTAATCTTTTCCTATTTCTGCGATTTGGCCTATTACCTCAACCCATTCTGTGTGTGTGTGTGTGTGTGTGTGTGTGTGTGTGTGTGTGTTTTGGAGCCATTTTCTGGTTATAGCCTTTGCTGCTGCAACTACACTTATATCTCACAAGTACAGTGACTCCTTACCTTTAATTTCTTTTGTGGGGAGTCCCAGTACCACGTGCTGAAATAGCAAAGGTTCACTGATTATGAACATCTGTTTCAGATGTGCTCTAATGTCTGCCCAGAACGTTTTCAGCTCTGAGCATTCCCAAAATATATGATAGTGTTCGGCCCTTACTGCTTCATACTGCCTCCAAGTGTCTGCCCTTTTGTGTATATCCCATTTAGACTGGAGTACGGGGGCTAAGGAGGTATCTCATGCATACTTTCCAGGCATACTCAAGCCACTGTGGGGATGAGGTGGCCTTATATGTTCTCTGCCAAATTTTTCTCCATTCTCTATGCGAGTTGTATTTTGGCTTCTGTGTGCTATTTATGTGTTATGTCAAATTTTGCAATTTCCTTATTATCAATAATAACTGATGTATCAAGGTGATTCTGCCCTTCTGGTGAAATGTGTGTAGTACTGACGACAGGAAAGGTTTATTGCTCACCCTGTCATACATCTCTGTCTCTCTCTCTAATTTAGATATGTGTTGAGATGTGTAATTCCTAATCTGAACATATGTGAAGCGGTCGGTCCCTCTCCACGTGAACAGCCCATGGCATTCCTCGAATGTAATAATGATGGGCTCCTTCAATATCTGGGTTAGATATCTAAGGCTGTTTAAGGACTGTCTTATATACCAGGGGTCCAGGGTCACTGGTGTGAACCTAGGGTCCCATCCAAACCACTGGTATTGCCACATGTCTTGAGCTATGTGAGGGCTCCTAGAGAACAGTTCCTAGGCCCTCCATGTCACCTGCATTGCATAATATGGGTTATGTGTGAGGTCATGATGTAGTCTCAGGTCAAAAAGTAGGGCTGGCAGTGGAATATGCTCAGTAGTATCTATTTTAATTGTCATCCAGTGCACTTCATACTCTGCAACTGACCACAATAGTGCATTCTTAACCTGTGCTGCTTTCCAGTATGCTTCCAGCTACGGTATTGCCCATCCTTCCCATTCCTTCCTAGCCAGGAGTACTGTACTTCTCACCCGTTGACATGCCTTAGACCATACAAAGGTATATATCTGTCTTTGTGCTTGTATGAACCATGCTCTGCTTACTGTAGCTGAACTGGGGTGCATTGGAACAGATACAGGTACCTCAGGAGAATATTTATTTTTATAGTCTGTATGCAACTGTGGAGGGGCAATGGGACCAAGGCCCATCTCTTAAAATTTGCCTGTATAAAGGTCATTAGTGGGGCATAGTTATCTGCATAGGGGTGCGTGTTTTTGCTCTGAGGTAAATTCCCAGATATTTGAGTTTTGGAAGTCCTCATCTCATAGGGAAGTTTTTCTGAAATTCTAGGGTGAGGATAAAAGAAACAGAATTTCCATTTTTTCTGTGTTCAGTGTGTAATCTGATAGGGCTGAGAACTGGTCCATTCATTTCATTAATTTGGATCGGGATCCTGTTAGGTCTGTGAGGTACACTAAATCATCATCTGCATACAGACTTAATTTATATTCCATATACAGTAGCTGGGCTTGTGCTGTCCCCTGCTCCTTCCTTATCATTTGTGCCAAGGGTGCTTTATATAGAGCAAATAACACAGGGGAGAGCAAGCATCCAAGCCTTGTACCTCTCCCCAGTCCAGACTCCTCTGAAAAATGTCAATTTGCCCTCACATAGGCCCTAGGGGCTTGGTATATGTTTTGCATATATTTTTGGAAGGTGTTGGAGAATCCGAATGCCTCTAATACTCTATTCAGGTGCACCCAGTCTACCTGGTAAAATGCTTTTTCTGCATCCATACTCATTAGTAGGGCTGGTGTATCATTTGCATTTAAATGGTCTATGATATGCATTGTCCAGCGGACATCGTCTTGAGCCTGGCGTCCTGAGATGAACTCGGTCTGATCCATTCCTACCAAGGTGGGACTACCTTTTCTAATCATCTAGCTAATATGGCCATGTAGTACTTATAGTCTAAGTTTAATATAAATATTGGTCAATATGAGGGGTACACTGTGGGGTCTTTACCTTGTTTGGGTATTACTGAAATAATTGCATAGTTCCATGAAGGTGGGATCATCCCTTTTTCCACCATTGCCTCCCTGTATGATCTCTGCAACATCGAGACCACTCCCTGTGCAAATTTGTTTTACAGAACTCTGATGGAAGTCCATGAGCCCCCGGAAACTTTCCTGTTTCACCTCTGTGGATCTCCTCCAGAATTTCAGCCTGTGTTATAGGTAAAGAGAGGGCCTCATTTTGCATCTGTGTCACTTGTGGTAGTGTGAGGGATTTTAAAAAGGAATCTATTTCCTGCGTGAGTTGTGGGTCTCTGGCTGTATATGACCCTGAATAATATTGTTTACATGCTTCTGTGATTTCTGGTGATTTTACCACCCTCTGGGCTCTTTCTGGGTGCAGCACCTTGCCAATGTGGGCTCTATTCTTCTGAGCCCTTATACGGTATGCCAGGAGCCTCAACACTTGGGGACCTCCCTCATAAGCCTTAAATATTTTAAGTTTTGTTCCACTTTATGATCCAATATCTGGTTTAATTCTTTTTTTAATTTTGCCAGTTCAAGTCCCCTTTTCCTGTCTAGTCTACCTTGCTGTAGGGTTTCTAGTGTTATTATCTGGGCCCGTAGTTCTCATTACCTCTTTAGTCTCTCCTTTTTATGACCAGCCGCTATCACTATAATGTTGCCCCTAAGCATGGCCTTAACAGTATCCTATAGGATACTCGGATTGACCCTTGGAGTATCATTTTCTTGGATGCCTTGTTTCATACATGCCTGCATTTGTTTTTGTACCTTTTTGTCCTGCATCACAGAGACATTAAGCTTCCCAAAACTGTTTTTTTTATTCATTTTTAACTGATACGTTATTATCACTGGGGCATGGTCCGAGACATCACTGCACAAGTGTTACAACTTATTATTTTATCAGAGTGCTCCCTAGGAATAGGCCAAGTCTTGAGTACATTTCATGGGCTGCGGAATAAAAGGTGTAGCCCTGGTCAATCCCTGTATCTTCCTCCAAACATTAACTAGCCTCAGTTCAGCCAGCAGAGCTATCACTCTCTCTTAGCAACCCGCATGTTCTTTTCTTGGTATTTTTGAGGTTGTGTCTAGTTGTGGTGAAAGTGAGAAATAAAAATCCCCATCACAGATAAGCTGCCCCTCTCCCTTCTCTAATAGGAGAGAAAGCAACTTCCTGTAGAAGTAGAAGGCAGTGCTTGGTGGGGCGTATATTGATGCCACTGTGATTGTGTCCCCCTCCAGTTCACCTACCAGTACTAAATATCTGGCCTCTTTATCAGTACACACTGCTTTTACTTCAAGGGGGACTCTCCTAGGAATCAAAATCACCACTCCTCTCCTTTGGCCTGCTTTGTAAGAGGAGTAGTGCACCTGTGCATAACCAAATTTATAAAATGTCTGGTGTTCTATGTCTGATAAGTGAGTTTCCTGCAAGAGGACAAAATCTGCAGGTTTTTTTTTCATATGAGCCACCACTTTCCCTCTTCACACTGGGTGTGTGAGGCCATTAACATTGTAAGACAAAAACTTTGTTGCTCCCTTATTCACGGTGGTTTCTGAGGGAAATTACCCTGTATTTGTAATATTTTATACTCTAGTGCCACCCTGTGGAATGGTAGTAGAACAACATTCCTAAATCTCATTTCCAGCTTTAATACGTACAGTAACTTTACAACTGCGACCAGCTGGGCCTGAACAACACATAATCATCTTTCCCTTCCATATGAGGAGAGTGTACAATGACACTTTCTTGACCCATTGTAGGAAATTCCAAGGCAATCGTGTTCTCCTACAAACAGGTTGATAGTGGTGTCTGTTCCCCTTTCATAGGAGGCCACTATCAGGCTATGCCATGTAGGAATAAGCCCAAAGAGCTTGGTGAATATCACATCCTGAGCATATTTCTCTAGGTGGGATCTGAGTTTTCCTGTCTCCTCCCACCTCATAGTTTCGGAGCACTCTCTCTCTCTCTCGGGGGTAGAGTCTTCCTGTTTTACCAAAGTTCAGAGGTTCTGGGCATACCTTTCTCCGCACCAAGTGTTTCTTATTCAAGCAGAGCCAGGGTCTAGAGAGTGGGGTCACCCAGCTCCCCTCCAGTAGCAGTCTAGCTCATTATCAGTGCTCTCTTTCCTTTTGCTCATTAGTTTAATTCCTGTTCTTCCCTTAGACTTGAGAGGGAGCATTACATCTGTCTGCATCCCTTAAGAAGCTGCTGCCTCTGTGTTACTATTCAGGGCAGGGGAGGCCACTGATGCACTCAGCCTCCGGGGCAATGGTTTGTTTATATAACTATTCAAACCCCACTTGCTGGATTCTGCCCCCTTTTTTGGACTGACTCATCTCTTCATCCCACTGGGATGCTTATAGGACTGGGGTTGTTCTTACCGCTGAGGTGTTCTAGGCTAAGGGTGCTCAGGTTTTCTCCCATTTCCCCCTGTTTCTTCTGTTTTGAGTTCCTGGAGATGGGGAAGGGGGTCTGCAGCTGACTCACCCTCTACCTTTTATACATTTTATAGGATAAATCTAGCCCTTAATTTAATGTGTCCTCTCCCCCAACCTGGGGGGATCCTCCCTTGTATCTGGGCTTAGCCAGTCCTTTCTTTCATTCTAGCTTATGAAAGTCACTTTCATTTAATTTTGTTTTATTTGCCTTAACATGGCATTCTGGACACACTGACCCAACCCCTGTAGCTTGTTCTTTGTTTTTCAGGGGTTATTACAAATTATTTTAACACGCACTGTCAGGACTTCCCTGACCTTATGTGTCCCAAGTTAGTTCCAGTAGGCAGCCAGTATGGGGGTTGGGGAGACATCCCCTCTCAAACACATCTAGCCCTCTAGTCACTTCTTTGCACAAGTAAGCCACTGAACCAGTACGCTCCCATTCTGCTATTCCTGCTTACATTGGGGGAGGGGGGCTCATAGTATTTCCTCAGTGTCACTGCTTGCAGCTGTACCTACCAGTGTGGGGGATGAGAGAGAACCCCTCTCACACTCACAGATTCTTCTTGTTACTTTATTTCTGGTTAGTTCTGTTATCCCCCCGTGCAGCCCTTTAAATAAAAGGCTCAGTTTTAATCCAGTGAATGGGCTCATTCAGCATTCTGCTGCACGCCACTGAGTCAGAACAATAATTACAGTTTCCAGATACAGACAAGTGATTAAACAACGGTGTAAAACTCTTAGCAGGCACAACAAAAACACAACAAGGAAAGCTGTGCCACCCCTACTCCACTCCCATTGGGCCCTTAATGGTTTACTCCTTCCAAGCCTTAGCTCCAAGCAGAACAATTTAAGTCACTTGAAAGTTACCTTGAGAACTGAGGAAGGAGCCACTCCACCCATTGCTTACTTTCAGCATGCTTGTTGCATCACTTCGCTAGGGATGATCGAATTTGACAGGTTGTGTAGCTTTTTTTTTCATGCACTCAAAAGTGTCCTTGTTTTGCTACCTCTTTTTGCAATCCCCCAACTCAGTGCAACCAGACTTGCCCCAAGCTAAAGTCTCATTTTTATTTCACAAAGTTGGCTAAATTAATTGTACGTTGCACCTTGTCTTGGAAAAATGGTTCTGGTCTTTGGCTATTATCAATTAAAAATCTATTAAAACAGTATAGCCTAGAGGTTACAGGAATGAGGTGTGAACAAGCTTGGTACATCCAGCAGACCACACCTGAGTTTGATTCTCACAACCTCCACTTGCATACTGTGTGACTCTAAGCAAGTCACTTAACCACCCAGTGCTCCCAGGTCGCACCTGAAAACAGGCATTTGTGCCTAGTGGGCCTTACCTGGTTACCAAAGACTAAAATAAATAAAATAAAAAATAAACTGTTAAAATAAGATTGATAAACTTTCAGTTGGTGCAACAAGACCGCCATTAGGAAGGCCCCTTTAAAGAAATGTGGCGCACTTATGCAAGTCCCATCAGGCCCTCGTGCTTTACTTCTTGGAAGTCTTGGCCCAAGGAACAAACAGCATGAACTTTTTAAACAGAGACCTCACAGAATCATAAAAGAACCGCTTTACCTCAAGCTGCTTCTTAGGCTGCCTTCTGCAGTGCCCCAGAGGGGACGATCCAGTTTGGTAGGTTGTGTAGCCTTATTTGAGCTGTGTGAGCAGATGTCCAGTTATTCCTCAGAGGTTGCAGTCTAGGTTCCATGGTATTGGGGGATATTCTGCTAGGCACTATTATTCTCATCTCCTGGAGCACCAATCTAGCTTCCTTTGGCACATTTTACACCCTGATACCCCCTTCCTAGAACACTTTCAGTTTTGCATGGTAGGGTGTTTGAATTTTAATTTGCTTTGCTCTTAGTGCCTGGGTCCCTGCGGTGCGTGAGGGCTGCCGACCAGGCCCTCCACCCCCCTCCGAGAACTCGATCGCCGGTGAAGGCTTCCTCTGAAGAAGAAGGGTCTCGCGATGTGTGGTGATTGCCGACCAGGACCTCCACCCCCTGAGAACCTCGATCGCCAGTAAAGGCTTCCTCTGAAGGTAATTACTACCGGAGTAGGACTCCACTGCGTCCTGACTTTTTCTGAAGCTGCAATCACTGCCTACCTTCCATATCTGCTGGTAAATTCCGTGTTTGGTGCGCTGCCCCGGACCTCCTGACTGCGGTTATCACGAGTCGCGGCAGTGGCACAGGCTCTTCAGTGCGGTGTACTAGCCCAGCCGGTTTCGCCTGCTGCCCCGCTGCCCCCACCACCACCCTTGGTCGGCACTCACCTTTATAGCGCTAGCCACGTGGTGCTGAATAACCTATCAGCCCACTTCTCCATATGCAGGCTATACCTTTCTGCCACTAAGGGCTATTCCTCAAAATCCTGTACCAGACACTTCTCTAGACCTGTATATCCCGCAAGTGCACACTACTGCAGGTCCAGTAGGGATTTCTCCCACCCTCCTCTCTCTCTCTCCTTCTGCCCTTACTCACGGTCACTACCTACCCTGCCCTAGATGCCCCAGCCCCCCCACCTGCAACTGCACGCTATTTCTGTTCCCGTAGGGGACATTCTCCCAAATCAACGGTCTCCAGCACACTGCCATAGACCCCCCATCAGTCCAGCTTCTGCTCACCCCCCCACACCTATCCTTCCTATCAGTCCCTCTTCTGTTTACCCCCCCCCACTTATCCCTCCTTCCTCTCCCTACCCTGACACTTCTGACTGGTGTCCGCTGACTCAGTGTAGGGCACTGCATTCTGGGTAGCACACACTCTGTGACATGCCCCCCCCCCACTCAGCCTGGCTCGTCAGTCCTCAGCCTGGGTCTCCCTGTGCGCCCAGTCTCCTTCTGCCCCCCACCTTCCTGGGGGGTGGCCAAGGGGTTAAAGATAGCCCACCTGAACATCCGTAGCCTCCTTCGTAATCACATGGAGCTATCTGCTTGGGCTGCCCACTACAAGCCTGACATTCTGTGCATTACTGAAACATGGCTTAAACCTCGCACCCCTGACTCAGCTTGTGCACTCCAGGGGTATGGCATGGTCAGACTTGACAGGGTAGGCACCAAAAGAGGCGGGGGAGTACTTGTATTCCACAGGACCCACCTATCCATTTCCATAGTATCGCACCAAACCCAGAGTCCCTTACCCTGTGAGTTTTTCCACCTACTTCTTCTACTCTGCAACACCGAGAAGGTGCACATAGTGTGTGCATACAACCCTCCCAAGGGGGGAGTACAGGGACTCTCGTCACTCCTGGAGCTACTCTGGGAGAAGGTGGGCTCCAATGAGCTCCTCATACTTGGTGACCTTAACATAAACTGGCTCGGATCCAACGCCAAGCTGTGCGAACCTATTCTCTCCAGCCTCTCCCTCAGTCAAGTCATCGCGGAACCTACCAGGCTCTCCTGTCGTGGAGGCACGGTGATGCTTATTGACTGGGTCCTTAGTAATCGGCTCGAAAAAATTGTCAAATCAGGACTCTTCCCTGACTCCATCTCTGACCACTCACCAGTTTACTGCATATGGGGCTCTAACCAGCCCAAGGCCCCCAGCAGAGTGGTAACTATGAGGGACTACTCGAAACTCATAACCCCGAACTTCCTCATGGACCTGCAGGGTGTTTCTTGGGACCATGTCCTGGCTACACATGACCCCATTGCAGCCCTTGACCTCTTCCTTGCGGCCTATGCCCCACTTCAGAACAGGCATGCTCCCCTAGCCAAGAGGCATGTCAGAGGCCCTGTCATGAAATGTCTTCACAGCGAGCTCCTCTCTCTTATGAAGCGGCGTGACAAGTCCTGGACTAAATACAGGGCATCACGTAACCTAAACAACCTCCAGGAGTACCATCAGCTTAGAAATTCCTGTAAGCGGGCGATACGTGCTGCAAAAAGCTAATACTGCAGTTCTGCATTGCTTGCCACTGCTCGTGACCCTAAACGTTTCTGGATGAACACAAAAAATCTAGTTGGTGGCTCGACCAAAGCTCAAGTTACCGACATGACAATTGGAGAGGCAAACTGTAACAACTCGCTAACCATTGCCTCCTCCTTTAACCTCCTCTTCACGGACCTACCGTCCGCCACTCCCTCACAGTCCGCCTCCTCGCCAGACGCTGGTGGCCGCCCACCCTCCCGTCCACTCTTCTACCTCAAGAAGATCTCTGTGAGCGAGACCCAGGCTCTCCTTGCCGGTCTCCCTCACCAGGGGGCAGGTCATGATGGCCTCGAACCCAGGCTCTCAGCCTGGGGCCCCATACCTGCCAGGCAGCTTGCCCACATATTTAACACTCGCTTATCACAGGGTCATCCCGACATATGGAAAGTTGCCAGGGTTGTCCCCATCCTGAAAAATGGTGACCCTAAGGACATCAACAATTATCGTCCTATCGCCATACTGTCAGCTGCCAGTAAACTTCTGGAAAAAGCTATAGTGTCGCAACTGGTCCACTACCTCCATGAATACAATGTCCTTTCCTCCTGTCAACATGGCTTTCGAAAAAGCCACAGCACCTCAACGGCGCTTGCTGAAGTCACTACCAGGATCAGGATGGCAACTGATCAGGGCAAGTTGACGGGGGCCATATTTGTGGATCTATCCAAAGCCTACGACCGTGTAGATCATATCCTCCTCCTCTCCATACTCCAGACCCTTGGCTTCTCCCATCGTTCCCTTGACTGGTTCACCAACTACCTTGGGGACAGGAAGCAACTCACCTGCTTCAACCGAACCCTCTCGCCCCTCCTACCCGTTTACAGTGGAGTACCGCAAGGATCTGTCCTCGGACCTATCCTGTTCTCCCTGTTTGTCAATGGCTTACCCTCTGTGGCCACAGAAGGGCACCTCACTATGTATGCTGATGACCTTGTCCTATTAGCTAGTGCCTCCGATGTTCCCAGCATCAACGCCCAACTCAATTCGGACTTCTCTCGCATCAGTGCATGGCTTGATGGGCACAAACTCGTAGTGAACCTCAAGAAAACGCAAGCCATGCTCTTTGGCGCCGTGACAAAAATCTCCTCCTGCACAACGCCCCTCAAAATTCATGGTACCTGTGACTCCCTCCTGCCTACAACTGACTCCGCTAAGTACCTTGGAGTCACCCTCGACCCTCAACTTGACCTCTCCGCTCACATCAGAAGCATATGCAATGCCACAAATGGCAAACTTGGCCTAGCATACAGGGCCAAAGACTGCCTTACCCCAGCCGCCAGGCTGGCACTTGCCAGGGGAATACTGCTGCCCACCCTCTCCTATGGCCTCGTTGCCTTTGCCTCTGTCCTTCCTCCTACCTAGCCAAGTGGGACACCACATACAACAACATATGCTGCTTTGCACCCCCCCGTCTCACTCACCGATGCATGCTCTACTCTCATCTGGAATGGTCCCCCCCCAAAAAACACCGGATCTACAACATGGGAAACTTTATTGACAAAATAATTTGAACGGCCACCCCAGCCTCGCTCGCCTTCCCCCTGAAACACTCCTCCCCCATTTACCAGCTTAGGTCTTCTGCATCCCAGACTCGCCTGGTCCCTAAAACCCGCACCCTTGCTGTGGGGATAGAGCATTTACCACCCATGCATCGAAGTTATGGAACTCCCTTCCCTCCCAAGTTCGAGCTTCCCCCTCTCATTCCACCTTCAAAACCTCCCTCTGGAGTTTCCTGAAATCTGCTCCGTCCTGTCTGTGTGCTGCCTAATCTCCAGCCCTTCAGCCCACCATCCCATCTACATTGGTACCCCTGCTAGGCTCTTACTCCCTCGCCGCCTTGGTGCTTTCTCCCTACCTCTGGGTATATGTCATTGTTACTCTCTCAACCCAGGGTGAGGTCTTTTACCTTCATGTTTGCCCCCGGCTTGTATGCTTGAAAATCTGTGATTGTTGATATGCTAATCCCGTCTGCTGAGTCCTACTGCTTTAGAATCTCTCTAGTGTCTTGTCTCTCCGTTTGGAGTATGCTGCTCCTGTTAGCAATGATGACTATGTATTTCTCTCATGTAAATTCCACTGTTGGAGTATGCCACTCCAGATTGTTATGCTTACTATGTATTCCTTCTATGTAACTACCCTGTAATTCTCCCGGGTCGCACCTGAAAATAGACACTTGCTGTCTAGCGTGCTTACCCGGTTACCAAAAGCAAATAAATAGATATATTGAAGCCCCTGTTTCTGCACATCCATCAGGTAGTCATGATCTAAATATAGGTGTTTTCCCAGGTAGGTTATTTCTTTCTTGACCTATGCTTGTCGGAACACCTCCTCCTTCATTCTGTAGCTGCTAAATTTCATAATGATCTACCTTGGATGTGCACTCAGATCAGTTGGCTTGGGATAGAGGGCATGATGGGCTCTCTCCAGCTTTACTGTCATAGTTGTGGGTAGATTTAAAATGTCTTTCAGCAGGTCCTGTAGGTAGTCACACAGGTTTCCCTCTTCTGCTCCTTCTGGTAGACCTGAGAGGTGGAGATTCTCTCTGCGGGAGCACGCCTCCAGGTCTCTACATTTCTCCTGCAGTCTCTTGGCATATCAGATTAGGGTCTCCAGCGCTGCTCCCATCTGCATTGCCCCATCCTCAGTGACCACTATTCTCTGCACTGTTTTAACCACTTGTGTTTCCAATCCTGAGAGTCTCTCATTCAACTTTTTGAATTCCTGGTGATTTTCCTGGCAGGATGCCTTTATCTGCTGAAGGATTGATTCAAATCGTTTTCTAGTTAATTTCTTTTGTCCTTGAGCCGTATAGTCAGCTCTGCCCTTGCAGCTGGCAGGAGAATTACTGTGAGTCTGCTCTGCATCTAAAGCCAGCATTTCCATTGTTTGCTTATCAAATTTTCCCTTTTTGGTTTGGGCTCTGGTCTAATGAACTTTCTTTCCTCCTTTTCCCATCATTAATTCTGATCAAAAGTTAAACTTAATACTTTTAAGGAGCAGTTGTTCAACGAGAGGAGACAGGAGCTCTTTGCTCAGCCTGTTGTTGGTTCTGTAATGTCACCAGAAGTCCACTTATGGTAATAATAATAATAATATTTTTATTTATATTGTGCCTTTCAAGTGTCAAGATGCATTCCAATAAAATAAGATAAAATACAGAATACAGAAACAGAGATACAAAAGTAATATTATAAAACACACAAAACAATTAATGGGCAGTAAAACCATATGCCTTTTCCCACAAAAAGGATTTAAGAACCTGTTTAAAACTCCCCACAGTAAGGCTTAGGGAATTTTCACTCATATAAATCTCTGAACATATAATAAGCATTTAAATCATGTACAAAGGAAAACAAAAAGCATTACAAAAACATTACAAGGAAAACTAAAAGTACAAAAAAAATTAAAACTCACAGTAAAATAGAAATAGTACAACAAAATAATGTAATACATTTTATGCAGGTGACCCAAGAGTTGTTTCAGGAATGAACTTTCAACGTGTAACCAACAAGAAATTCTGCCATAGATTATCCAGTCTGCTAAAGGCTAAAGAGAGATGTTTATTCTGGTAAATTGATGTTAGAAACTTCAACATAAGCTTAGCTAAACCTGACTGGATGGTATATTTGTGCTGTAGCATCAAATGTCATCAGACCTGTCAGATATACAACTTTAAAATAGCAGACATCACTATCAGAGTACTGATGTGGTATGTTCCCAATCCCTGTGGAAAAAGATGTGAAACAACATGTTAGTAGTGCCAAGAACAGCAGCTTGCCCATTGCCTAGCGAAACAGTTCCCCAAAAGCTTGTAAACTATATAGTAGATGGTTAATCTTCAAACAAATGTAATATAGTCTCATTGCCATATGCCTGCTCCCCACCACTCCTATTTCCCTCTGATCATGCTCCGCCTTGTCCCCCACTCTCCCTTCTTCAAAACTGTTCCTCCCTCTTCTTTCTTTACCCTTTATCTATTTCCCTGTTGTGAGCTCGATCACTGCCTTGTGCAGGCAGGATCCATAGTGCATGGTGGGTAACAACTTTACCCCCTTTCCCTTATTTCTCCTTTTACTGCACCCCCTCAATCACTGCTTGATCACTGCCTTGTGCAGACTGGGTCACCCAGCACACTGGTGAGGTACTACCCCCCCACTATAGTTGACCTCTGCTACCCCCTCCCACAACATCCTCTCCCCAACACCCCCCTCTATGGCATCACTATATATAAATAACTCTCATCATCTATAACCAGTGTCCTACCAGTGGGGCTGTCCACTGCCCTGCCCAGAAAAGGATAACAGGACACTGTTGAATTTCAACTCCTCCCTTCCCTCCTTGGGATACCTCCCACCTACAATACCTCTCTGTCATCACTCTGCCACACTCTACCTCTCCTCTCTTCCTACCCCCCCTTCCGGTTATCATAGCCTAACACTGTCCTACCCTTACACTCAGTTAAACACTTATAACCTACCCCTATACCCCTCTTATATGCACTTTAGTCCACCCTGTCATCTCTGTTTGACTTGACAATCGTGTTCTGTCTGCATTTCTCTGTAAATTTCCTTTCTCTTCTTCCATTCTACTCTCTGCAATTTTTCATTCCCTCCTCCCATTCTTCCTCTCTTACTCCAATCACTGTAGATCTTGAATCTCTATGTTACACTAATGGCTACCAATTACTGTTGAGTCACCTTACCATCTAGTGCTACATACTGTTACCAAGTTATTACATGTGTTCCAGAGTTACCAACTGTCACCAACTGTTGCCAATTTGCTGTATGTGTCTTCATATCTACTATACTTGAAAGAATGGCCCACATCTGGACTGTGATTCACTTGTCCACCAGCTAATTAGCCACAGTATATTACACTCCTGAGGACAAGCCTTGAAGTCCATATTAAAAATTGCTGTGGTAATAATCCCCAGGTATATCATACTCCCTGATTCTGTATTGTGCTGATTAGGGGAAAAACACTGTTTTTCTCACCCTCACAAAGGCAGATCTGATGTTGTACCTGGCATCAGGGTGGAGGATCTACTGCCCGTCAGCATCAGAGAACCTTACTTCTAGCCAAGTGAAGAAGGTGCCAACCAATGATGAACCCAGGGGACCCACAGTTTGGGGGAAGCCCCCCTCTCTGAAAACATGGCCAAAATTACTCTCCAAAAAAATATATGGCAGAACGCCACTACATTCAACATATTCATACCTCCCTTCTAATGGGAAGATATGCATCATTCCTTTTAACTGTAAACAACCTGCTCCCCCAAAGAAACTGAAAGAACAAATTAAAAAGCCTAGTTTCATCTGAAACTGGGGGTACATGTAACTGGCATACAAAAAGACTGGCAGTAACAAAGCCCTGATTATAAAAAAACGCTGTCATAGAAACATGAAACATAGAGTTTGTCAGCAGAAAAGGACCTTTAGGCCCATCCAGTCTACCTCTTGTCCCTGCCTATTCCATCACTACTGATCCCAGTTGGCCATAGGTGTCACTCCCTCCCCTGTTCATCTGCCTAATATGCCCCTGTGCCTATCCCATGCATGCTTGAAGCTCCCCACAGTCTTTGCCCCCATTACCTCCTCCAGCAGGCTGTTCTAGTCCTTTCACTTGGATGTCTGCAAATTTAGGGACGCAGTATAGCACAGTGGTTTAAGGCTCTGAGCTGCAAATCTAGTGACATCCAGCAGACCAGACCTGGGTTTGAATCCCACAGCTTCCACTTGCATACTGTGTGACCCTGAGCAAGTCCCTTAACTTCCCTGTGCTCCCAGGTCGCTCCTGTAAAAAAGCTTTCAGCTTAGTGTGCCACTCTTGGTTAAAAAACTAAATTAAAAAAAAATTAAAAAAATTCTCCATCTCTCTACCCTTTATCTCATAAACTGCCAACTTCTCTTACCAGTTCACCAGAGCCCTGTCCCCGGGCCCTAACCATACACCTAGAATTTTCACCAGGGCAGATGCCAGTGGGATGCCAGCCAAATCTGAAGCAGAGGCCCCAACTGTACCTCCCAAGTGCATCCCAACACTCTTCTCATAGTCGAGAGTAGATCCAGATACTAATGAATATGGGTCAAGAACTCTAACAGCCTGCCTGCTAGAGACTTCATCATGGACAAACACACATCATCTACATTAGCTAGTACCCTAGGAGGGGGGTGTCCCTCATTACCTGCAAAACCTATTACTGGTTCAGTATAGCACAGTTTCTTCAATGTGGGGGGGAAGGGAAAGGGGAAATTGTTTAACCAGGAAAGGCACACTAAGCCGGAGCTTGCTTCCAGGTGTGGCTTGGGAGCACAAGGAAGTTAAGTGACTTGCTCAGGGTCACACAGTGTGCAAGTGGGGGCTGATGGATTCAAATCCAGGCCTCCAAGTTTGTAGCTCAGTGAATTTAACCACTACGGAGGGAGGGTGGGATGGGGTGGCAGTCTATGTGAGGGACGGGATCAAATGCACAAGGGACGAGGGAGAAGAAAGGAGAACAGAGGCAAACTGGCTGCAGCTCCTAGACTCAAGGGGTAGGAAATTGAGGTTTGGGATGCTATACAGGCCACAGCCCCAGTTTGAGGAGCTTGACAAGGAGTTAGTGGGACAAATCAAACAGGCATGTAGAAAAGGGAAGGTGGTCTTCATGGGGGATTTCAAATTGCCGGGGGTTGACTGGAGCATTCCGGTCACCTCCAGTGCTAGGGAGAAAGTGCTCCTGGACACGATCCAGGAGGGTCTCCTGACACTGTTGGTTACTGTACCTACTAGGCTAAAGAACACTTTAGAGCTGGTATTGTCGAATGGGGTCGCAGTGAGGGAAATAAAGGTAGAGGACTCACTAGCCAACAGCGATCACCAAACAGTGTAATTTAATATCACAATGTGCAGGGAGCCAGAGAAATCAGTTACTCGGGTGGTAAACTTCCGGGGGGTGGACTTTGGGAGGATGCAAGAAGTACTGAAAGGGAAACTGGAGGGCATAAGGCAGGAGATGGATGTGGAGCAGAAATGGGATATTATTAAATGGGGGATTACAGAGGCAACAGAAGCCTGCACCAAGGCACAGAGTAAGAGGAGCAGAGCAAGAAAACCATGCTGGTTGAACAGCGAGGTTGTGGAGGTAGAGAGGGCAAAACGAGTGGTGCACCAGAAGTTTAGGAGGACGGGGAAGGAAATGGACAGGGAGGAATATGCAAGATGGTCCGGGGAGGTGACCAGAAAAGTGAGAGAAGCCAAGGCCCAGAGGGAGCTGAGATTAGCACAGGGAATTAATAGGGGAGAGAAAGACTTTTTCAGATACATCAGGGAGAAAAGGAAGTGCAAGGAGACAATAGTGAGAATAAAAAGGGGCGGTGAGAGAACGGAAAGGGGAGGAGCAGACAGAAGCACTGAATGAATACTTTTGCTCAGTGTTCATGGAAGAAAAGGGGGGACCGCTACCACCATGGGCTGGGAGGGTGGGGACAGGGGGAGAGGAGGCGATAGATGGAAGAATTGACGCAAGTAGAGTCCTAGAGGAACTGCGGGCACTGTAGGTAGACAAGGCACCAGGGCCAGATGGTATCCACCCCAGGGTGCTGAGGGAGATGGCGGAGCCACTGGCGGATCTGTACAGCACTTCACTGGAGTTGGGATGTGTGCCACTAGACTGGAGGATGGCACATGTAGTACCATTACACAAGAGTGGGCCAAGGGATGACCCGGGTAATTATCATCCGGTAAGTCTCACCTCCATAGTGTGCAAACTCATGGAAACGATACTAAAGGAAAGACTGGTGTCGTACCTGGAGGACAATGACCTCCAGAATGTGAGGCAGCATGGGTTTGTTTCAGGGAAGTCTTGTCAAGCCAACCTCATACAGTATTATGACTGGGTGACAGGTGAGCTGGATAAGGGTCATGCGGTGGATGTTCTTTACTTGGACTTCAGCAAGGCCTTCGATTTGATTCCTCATGGGCAGCTTTGGGGGAAGTTATCTGGTGTAGGGGTAGGGGCAAGAATGATGAACTAGATTACAAGCTGGCTGACTGGCAGGCTGCAGCGGGTGGTGGTGAGAGGGGAGCTCTCAACTCCAAGGCTGGTGACAAGTGGGGTGCCACAAGGCTCTGTGTTGGGGCCAGTATTGTTTGGGCTCTTCATATCAGACATTGCACATGGGGTGGTGAGCAAGGTAAGTCTGTTCGCTGACAACACCAAAATCGGAGCATTGGTGGATGGAGAGGAGGGATGGAAGCAGCTGCAGGGGACCTACGCAAGCTAGAGGAGTGATCAGAGAGGTGGCAGCTGGGGTTCAATGCAAAGAAGTGTAAGGTTATGCACTTTGGGGTGAAGAACCCAAGGAGAGAATACTGGCTGGGGGTTTAAGCTGCCATTTAAGCAAATAGGATGCTGGGATGTATAGGCAGGGGCAATACCAGCAGGAAAAGGGAGGTCATAATTCCGCTATACAAGACACTAGTGAGGCCCCACCTGGAGTACAGTGTACAGTTCTGGAGACCATACCTACGTAAGGACATAGACAGGGTAGAGAAGGTTCAGAGGAGGGCAACAAAGATGGTGCATGGATTGCATCACAAGTCCTATGAAGACAGGTTGAAGGAACTGAACATGTACTCCTGGAGGAGAGGAGGGAGAGGGGATATGAAGAGACATACAAGTATCTTACAGGTAGGAACAGGGTGCAGGAAAACACTATTTTAAGTGAAAAGATGTTCCAGGACTAGAGGGCATGGGATGAAGTTGGAGGAGGACGATTCAGAGGAAACATGAGAAAGAATTTCTTCACAGAATGGGTGGTGGACAAGTGGAACACCCTGCCAGAGGAAGTGGTGGGGGCTGAAACAATCACGGGATTTAAGAATGCATAGGATAGACATAAAGGAATTCTAGAGGTCAGGGGTAAGGGGCAACAGACTTCTAGGAAAGCAAACTGAACTTACAAGCTCAAATGGGCAGACTGGGTGGGCCATAGGCCCTTATCTGCCGACACTGTCTATGTATCTATGTATCTATGTATCACTGAGGAGGAGAAGGACCCAGGGGTAATGATAACAGGGACCATGAACAACACTGCCCAGTACAGGAGAGCAGCTGCAAAAGTGAACAAAATGCTGGGGTGCATAGCGAAGGGGGTTTCATCCAGGTGAAGAGAGGTGATCTTGCCCCTCTACAGGTTGCTGGTAAGACTGCACTTAAATTGTGTGCAGTTTTGGAGGCCATACCTAAAGCATGATATCAGGCTACTAGAGGGGTTGCAGAGGAGGGCAACAAAGGTGATATGTGGACTGTAGGGGAGAGACTATGACAACAGGCTGGGAGACCTGAATATGTACACCCTGGAGGACAGAAGGGACAGAGGGGGACATGATAGAGACATTCAAGTATCTGAGGGGAATCAATAAGGATGGAGAAATTGGGGTCTTTAAGTTAAGGAGGGGTGGGGTCACAAGGGGGCACATGCTAAGAATAGAGGAGGAAAGATTTAGGAAGGAAATGAGGAGTCACTATTTCATAGAGAGGGTGGTAGCAAAATGGAATACCCTACCAGAATGGGTGGTATCATGTAAATCTGTGAACAGCTTCAAAAGGGCATGGGACAGGGAACAGGGAGAGTGAGGGTGGGGAGGTGGGGGTGGCAGTGGGATGACAAAGGGGCGGTGGGGCAGCTGCAAACTAGGGGTGTTGGCTGCACTCTCGTGCAGACTTAGATAGACCGACTGGTCTGTTTCTGCTGGCACATTTGTATGTTTGTATGTATGCCATACAGCCTCCTATGGCAGGCAGTATAGCAGGGGGCCAAGCTAAAAGCGTAGTGCAGAGAGTTTAAGGGACACCCCTGCTGCACCTCCTTATGAACTGACAGTGTACAACCCGACCAGCCAGTCACATTAGGCATTACCATAGCACCTTGATACAGCAGAAAATTCAGATTAACAAACTAAAATCAATTGTCTCTCAATGCTAAAAGCAAAACAAAAAAAAACACAGTTTCCGTCACATTTGGCACCTGACAGGAGCTTACCAGACTCACCTTTCTCCCATTATTCTACATCCTTGATCCTGCTGCAATTATTAAGCAACTCTGGGTCTGGCTGAACCATCGTCTTGATTTTTTCGATACAAACTGATGCCATATACCATAAGCTTCACCCCAAGCTTGGTGCACCACACAGGAACCAAGTGATTGTTCCACTTCCTGCCTGCCGTAAGATGGTTTTGAAGATCAACAAATCTAACAGTGAGGGGTTATTTAACCTGAGGAGGGAAAGGGACATGAGAGAGCATGGGGGGGGGGCAGATTTAGGAGAGAGATGAGAAGACATTACTTCACAGAAAGAGTGGTGTCAAAATGGAAAGCTCTACCAGAGGGGGTGATCTCATGTAAGACAGTGGGTAGTTTCAACAGGGCATGGGACAGGGCACGGGGAAGCGGCTGGGCAACCAGGGTGAGGGGGGTGGGGCAGCTGATATCTAGGGGGGGCTAGCTTTGCACTCAAGCAGACTTGATAGACTGTGAGACCCGTTTCTGCTGGCATGTTTGTATGTTCATACATATGTTCATACGTATGTTCATATGATTCTTGGAGTGTGCATATGCACTGGAAGTTAATGGCAACTTGAAGACAAAAACTGAATCAATAAAAAAAAAATCATAAAATAAAACATTGGGTAAGTTTTATTATTTTACAAAAAAACTTACCGACCATATACCAGAACATCCAGAGACTAAGTGTAACAAGTTTTGTGTAGATCCTAAACAGATTTATTATTTTACACTAGTTTCCAGCTTAAATACTCCAGTTACATTTAAGAACAACAGACAGATTACCATAATTGGTTCAGATGCCTTTGAAGGTAAAGGGGGCAAGCAAAATACGAGCTGAGCAGATACCATCAGAAATGACTCCTTCAGTTAAAAACAACATCGATGTAAGTACTATTTTATCAATCCTCAATAACATACAAAATAACACCTCACTTTAAAACTTGCTGCAACAAAAATACAGCTAGGAAACACTGACACCAGAGAAAGGTTACACAGGCTGAAACACTGACACCAGGGAAAGGCTATGGAGGCTGAAAACAGAATGTACAGCACAGGAGACTCTGTAGTACAATTAGAAGAGTCTAATGGTTGCAGGCTTACTGGCATGGAAGGTTGAGGCCCTGGAACCTTGTCCTTACCTCCAGCCATGCTGGTGACCTGGGTTGAGGAATGGACTCGGGTCACCAGGGATTGGTCGGGTTGGGAGAGGACTGTGCATCCAAGGGACTGTTCTCCTTCCCCAGGGAGGGATACTGGTCCAGCCTTAGACTGGCACCAGGGGGAGGTCTGGTGGTAGTGCAGCATGGGCAGCTAGAAGGTGGGCACATCCACGCATGCACCTGACATCCTATGGCAAGGGGCAGGGAGAAAACCAGGAAAAGGGAGCAGTCAGGGGCTTGTCAGCCCATTGCCAAGTCACGATTGCCACCTGGGAACATGCCTTCAGGGGGAAGATGGCTCTCCTCCCTCAGGCCTCACCACAAGGGGGAATTTGTGGGAGAACTTCAGATCCAGGTGTGCAGGGACAAGGCTGATTAGCTGCCTCTGGAGTATGGTGGCATAAAACCCTATATGGAAGAGAAGAGTCTAACCATTTTTACAGACAACAGATCATTAAATTGTGGGAAAAAAACTGAAGACCTCAAAAACCAGGGTCCCAGAAAATATTGTAGGTTGAGACATGGTAGCTTTTTTTCAACAATTAATTCCAGTTCTCCTGCAGTATCAGATGAACTGATATGGCCTTTGTCAAACAGACTCACAAATGTCTTGCAAAAAAGTACAATGCTCACTGTTATAGTGCATATGCACAAATGTGTTTTTGGTTTAGGTCTGTTCTCACCTTCTCCCTATTCCCTCCTCTCGACTGCTCCCCTAACCTCACATCCCTCTATTACCGCTAATACATACTACCCCCTCCCACATATGATATTACTTTCCTGATTATGCATTCCTCATTATTATCTGACCAGCTCGAATATAAGGATCATTCCTATGCTTAAAATCTATCCTAACTGACCTGTGCAGTCAAGAAATGGGAATAGTTTTTCTCCCTTCATTTTAAGACAGATGAATCTGCCTGCCCAGGAGCATAATGAGGCCTGATGCCGCAGGTGAAGGGCCTTATAGCCACTGGAAGGGTGGGTATAGCCCAATATCACCCATCTAGGAGGGTATTATTGCACTTTGAAAATGGGACTTTGGCTACATTTTACATTAAATGTTCAGAGATATTTAAAATTAATGTAGAAATTAAAAAAATAAAACTATAAAACCCATTTATATGTAAAATAGTCCCTGCAGTTCTGTAAATGCCAGCAAAGGGCACTGTTATGTTTCAGTGGGAGAGACCCAAGATCAAGACTTGCTGACATCATTATGCAGGTTCTTTTGCTTTGTTTGTGGTGTCTCCCCTCTCAAAAAACAAGCATTTGTCAATGCGGAATGTTTGCTTGCTGCCATTGGCATTGGTAGCGTAGGAGTTAGAGAGATGCATAATAGGAATGGCAGTGTAGTATTGAACTGAAGCCAACCCCACCACCACCCTGCAGAGACTGACAGGCATTGGGGTGTGCCTTTGGTTCATCAGGCATAACGGCCATGCCATTTCACCACACCCTACCCTGCAGACACCGACAAGTGTCACGGTATGCCTTGGGGTCTTTGGCCCTTATGCTCACCCCATTCCATAAGAAAATACAGTGAGATGGGTACAGTATAGGAGAATGGGTTGAACTTTGGGGCCGAAGAGTCCAAGGCACATCTCGATGCCTGTCACTGGCTGCAGGGTGTGGGTGGGGGTGGAATGGCATGAGCGTTACAGGTGACAATCCCAAGTCACAGCCCTGATGCCTGTCAGTCTTTACAGGGTGGGGCATTATAGCCTGAAACCCTAATGCCCCAGGCGTTCATGGGTATTTTCACTCCAAATTTTCAACATGTGTTTTTTGTGACCCCCACCTCATGAACAGTGGCAATATCAGTTCGTTAGCTGAAAGCTGATTTTGCACAGTGACTATGCCATTTGGCACCACAGGTGTGAAAATACATTTGGAACAGGACGTGAAAAATGTCAGCTGAACTGTTCATGAGGAGGTGTAAAAAATTGTAATGTTGAAAATCTGGAGTGAAAATATAAAAAAACTGCTGAAGTCACGAGCGTGTGTAGAAACCGCGCAACGCACACCCATAATGTAATTAGTTTGGGGATTGTTTACAGAAGATTGTCAACACAGGCATTTTGGAACCTCCGCTCATGAACAGTGTCACTGTGATTTTCTTAATCTGTCCTGAACACTGATTTCCCACAGTGACCACGCATTTCTGCGCCGGAAGTGCAAAAAACACATTTTGGCCAGGGCATGAAAAATGACAGCTGTACTGTTCATAAGGAGGTGTGGAAAAATGCCAGTGCAGAAAATCTGGACTGAAAATATTACAAATTCGTGAACTTATGAGGGTGCATGGAAACTGCGCAATGTACGCACGTAACACAGTCACTTTATGGACTTTTGTCACCAAATTTTCAATATAGCCATTTTATGACCTCTGCTCATGAACAGTGTCACTGTAATTTTCTTAATCTGTCCCGAACATTGATTTCACACACTGACCATGCCATTGTGCGCTACATGCATGAAAACACATTTTAGGCAAGATGTGAAAAATGACAGCTATACTGTTCATAAGGAGGTGTGGTAAAATGGCAATGTTGAAAATCTGGAGTGAAAATATTAAAAATTCTCAAAGTTACGAGCCTGCATAGGAACTTTTTTTTCTTTCCCAATTGTTTAACCAGGTGAGACACACTAAGCTGAAAGCTTTTTTACAGGTGCAACCTGGGAGCACAAGGAAGTTAAGTGACTTGCTCAGGATCACACAGTATATGCAAGTGGGGCCGTGGGATTCAAACCCAGGTCTCCAGATTTGCAGCTGAGAGCCTTAAACCACTGCGCTATACTGCCTCCAACTGCACAATGCATGCTTGTAAAACAGTCATTTTTGGGAATTTTTTCACCAAATTTTCAACATAGGGCTTTGGGTGGAATACCACATGAACTGTGACACTGACATTTCGTTACTTAGTCCCAAAAGGTGGTTCTGCGCAGTGACCGAAAATCACCTTTTGGGAATGAATAATACAATGACAGTTACTCAGTTCATGAGGTGGGTCCCAAATACCCCATGTTGAAAATTTGGTGAAAAATTTCCCCAAAATGGCCAAGATATGCACCAAAGTTGAAAAAAAACTAATTTATGCCATTATACAGCTTACCGGCATTTCTTCAGTTTGTGGTTGGCTTTGAAGAGTGCAGACGTGTTCCTGGTTCACTGAAGATGGTTGTGCTGAACTCTGGAGGTAAGTATGGGATGTGTGTGTAGGGAGGTGGGTGCGCAGAGGGTGGGCGGGGGGCAAGACAGTCAAAGAGGGACTTTTTTTTTACAGGTGTTTGTTTTTCTTTTCAGAACATGACGTGGGACTTTTGCCATGCTGGGGTGGGCTCCCAGTGTGGCAGCTGTAAGTTTATTTGTTGGGGGGGCAGTAGAGCCGACAGGGGATTGGGCACTCCTATCGGCCATATGGACATTTGCCACACTGGGGTGGACTTTTGCCATGCTGGGGTGGGCTCTCAGCGTGGCACCTGGAAGTCTGTTTGGGGTGGGGCAGTAGAGACGATGGGGGATTGGGCACCCCCGTTGGCCATACAATGTGTGAGGGAGGGGGGGAGCACATGAGCATGCTGGGGTGGGCTCCCAGCATGCTACGTAGGTGTTCGTGGAGGGTGATGAACTGTCTATGACAGTTCAGATGCAGTGCTGATGAGTAGGCAATTTTCATACTGCCGATTGCAGTATGCAAATTGGCTACGTGTTACCGCCACTGATTGTGGCAGTGTTTTCCTCAGAACTGTACACTACTGCATCTAAACAGCTGTCATAGACAGCTCGGACATTCATTGATGCGGTTCAGCTGCACCTGCAAAGGGAGCAGCGATTGGAAGTGGGAGGCACACTTCTTATGAAACTCTCAGAGTGTAGGCACTATGTTTCTTGCACGCAAGTAAGCAAACATAAAAAACACCGTTTTTTTCTTTTTTTCCTATTGCTTTGTTTGTGATGTATCCCTCCCCACAAAAAAGAACATTTTTGTTTGCTTTTCATTTTATGTAGCTCCCAGGTTGAGATGTGACTCATAGCGGGTGGGGAGACTGTACAGAAGGAGTTCAAGCATCTTGGCAGGAATAAGAAAAAAATTAAGGCTGTCTAAACAGTTAGGTGTTCTATCTAGTTTTGGCTTTGTGTGCAGTGTTGACCTGAGTTGCTTTGGATGGATACCTTTTTTGGAGATATGAATGATCAAGACAGTTGGGCAGAGGAGTGGTGTCAGATTTTCTTTACTTTGGCTCCTCGGATGTGGACACGCTTTACCAGCTTCTACCAATTACTATGCCAGCTTGCTTTTCAGGGAGCAGGAGCCACGACTTGCAGTGTTTAATTATATTACTCTGCTGTCGGAAAAGATTAGATCTAGTTTAGAGAAGGTGTGTGTTGTTATGTTGTTGATGGTTTGGGTGTACTAGGTTGGGGGGACGAACTGCCACTTATTCTTTGGTTGGGAATGTCCATTAGCGATTGAAAAAAAAATGGTGGGTCTGCCGTTTTCAAAATCCCATTGCCCATTGATACCAGTGATGAGGTCAGGTTAGGACTGGAACTTTTATTACCTGAGCTCTATTGCCTGATAGATGCCCACATTGGAAGAGCTATCAGACAGCCAGAGCCCAGAGATTTCTTAGCCCATTTTCCAAACAATATTTTGCATTCTCTGGAAGAGTCCCATGAGGTGAATTGGCTTTTCAGACCATACTATAGTTAGGTAACTTGCAAGCTCAATACATACACCAAGGTGGGGCCTCCAGAAGGCAGCTCACCTGGACCACAAGAATTCCACCTTCCGAATCCATATGAATCACCCTCTGTAGTAAATCCCTAAGAAGGCATTACATGTGTGGCTTCCGAATATTACTTGGGTGGATATAAGGATTCAAGTTATTCTACTCTGTTTCTATATCCTCCTGCCTCCCATAACGCCCCCATCCATTGACCCTCCACCACTGCCCCACCCCCTTTTTTCAAATTTAAAATTATTGCACATATTGTTACTGAACAACTGTCTAATTTTGGATACAGACAGGACCAAAACATTTTGGTTATTTGTTCTGTTGCTTACATACTGTACGTTCTTATCTTTCAATTTCTCATTCAGGTCTTTGAATAACACACGTAGTGTGTTCCTAAAGAAAAAGATTTCATTCCTTCATATTAGATATTTAAAAAAAAATACTATACTTATTCATCAGTTTTTATTCATGTCAGTTTATAATGTTATTAATATTTGCAGTTGAGCCTAATTTTCATAGCTATAGAGAGTCTAAGATAATATAGCAACCATGTTGTTAGATATTTTGTTACATTATTTCATGGAATAGCATAAAACCATCATCTTTAATTTCTCTTATTACAGATACCTCAAGTACCTGTACTAGTCTTGATAAGAAAATACAAAAAATGTTTCCATCCTAAATGTTTTTTTTATGCTAATCAGAATTCCTTTTCTCCACTATGGATAGTTTAAACTTGATAACATTGAATGTAAATAGTCTGGGTGCCCCAATAAAAAGGAAATGTATTCTTTTATATCTTAGGTACCATAACACTGACAGCTTTCCTCCAGGAGACACATTTGTCTGCTGAAAAGCAGAAACATGGCAGCATGAATGGATTAATCATGCGTCACATATTGTTGTTCTATAAAAAAAGAAGAGTGATGATTTTAATCAAGAATGGAACCCATTTCCAGAAAATCAACCATATTGTGGACACTAAGGGAAACGACAGTTTCTGCTGTACACTTTCAATTGGAAAACATTGCTACTAGCAATGCCTTTGCCCCAAACCAATCACAATCAAATTTTTTCTCTTCTACCATATCCAGCATACCTTATATGATTGACTTTGGAATCATATTTGGGTGGATTTCAGTGCAGTGCTAGATCCTTACCTAGACTTGACAAGCAAACCCAACTGTAAACTCTCTGGGGACAGTTCGTGCTCTATTAGATCGATAACTAAATAACTAACTGTAATGGATGCTTGGAGGTTAGTTAATCCAAAGGGGAGATACTACACCTTTTATTCCCCATGGCACCAGCACCAGTCTTACAGTCATATAGATTATATTTTGTTGTCTCTTTCCTTACATAAAAGTTTATCTTTAACCCGCATTGATAATATCATTATATCTGACATGCCCTATGCAACATTGCATTTTCTCTTAACCTAGACACTTCTATAAGGACACAAATGCATTTCAATTTTTCCCCTCTTAAACGATAATAAATTCAGAACATAGATTCAGAAAGAAGCGCAACAATATTTCATTTTAAATACTAAAGGAGAAGTTAATAAAAGTGTTACACGGGGCCCCTTCAAAACTGTAATTATAGAGTTCTGTTTGTAGGTTACTCTGCCAATGAGAAAAAGAAGAAAATGCAAGACATTAAAAAAAGAATTACTAGGTACACTTAGAAAAGCTCATATATCATGCAGAGATAACTGTCTAGATCGTATTCATCTTATTGCAACTCTTAAAATATGAAATTAACATCTTTCATAATAAAAAAAAATTGAATAGGCTTTGTTCTGAACCAAGCAGAAATTTTGGGAATCTGGAGAGAGAAAAATATTAAATTACTTGCCTGGAGACTTCATCATGGACTGAATGTAAGTACTATAACTAGTACTACTTTAGCAAAAAGTACTGACATAAATAACCTGTTCAGATTTATTTTGAAAACTTATATACCTCCAATTCCTCAAACAGATCTATAGAAATACAGAAATACTTGGAAAAGGATAAACTCTCTCTTCCTCACAGGAAGCTATTTCAAAGTTAGAAAAAAAAAATCACAAAACAGGAAATAGAGTCAGCAATTAATAAATTGCCTATGGGTTGTACCCCAGGCCTGGCTGGAATACCAAATGAGTTGTATAAACTACTTAAGCAACCAGACATCTGACACCTTTGATGAAGTTTTTGTCAATCATTCACGCCCAAACATGATGGCAGAGGCATATATATATATATATATCCTGCTTTCTGACTGGTTATTACCTCTGTATGAAATCTGTTCCATGCACTGGTAATTACAAATGCCTAAAAGCAGGACCGCACTGCTAAAAAGAGAAACCTGTGTGCTGTTGGAACGTTTGTTGTTTTAAATACAGCCATTTTTTTTTACTCTTCGCTAATGCGGACTTATGAATCATCCTGGAAATGGAGCAGATCTTATTTTTTATTAATAAAAAAATCTCTCTGCTTCAGTTAAACTTTATTTCATGAAATAAACTGTGTACTTATCTTGACTGTTTCCTGTCCCAGTCTCATGTAACAGGCACATTACAAATCAACAGCTTCAGTCCTTTCTTGTGTGTGTGTGTGTGTGTGTGTGTGTGTGTGTGTGGGGGGTTGTGTTGATTATTGCTGGTGACCATTTAGTATTTTTTGCCTTCCTGTTTAACAACATTCAAAGGTTCTGGGTAAACACAACATTTTTCCTCAGCCATATAAGCAGCCCTGATAGGAACACGATGGCTGCAGCTATTACGGCTGGGCGGGAGTGACTGAAGCTCTGTATTTCTGTGACCTGCCAGTCTGATGTGCCAACACTCACTGATTCACCAGCTTCAGTTTTAACCGTGAAGGCACACTCCATAAAATAACAAGGCACAAAGCATAAAATAAAAAAATAAAATCCACACAGCAACTTGAAATGTGATATTTCAAAACCACGGGGGGGGGGGGGCAGGAAGAACTACAGGACTACAGCTACAGAGGCCATACTGGGACACAATGTCCTTTCTCAGAAACAAAAACACATACACATCATGTAGGTGGAGGAACTATTTTTTTTTTTTTGGCAAATCACTTTATTTTATGAATAAACATATACATTAAACAACAAACATAACATTAAACAGGTCCAAACAATACCCCCAAGCAAATAAAATAAAGAGGTAAACCTTCCCCCCAACCCTCCAACCCCTCAACTCCCCAACCCCCCTTGGCAGCTATCCAAATCTTTGATGTAACAGAAATGGAAAAAGAAAAGGATCTTAGCTGAAAGTAGACCAATGGCTAGCAGTAGGATATATGCGGGAGAAGGAATTTCCAACTAAAAATGTGGCCTTGTGGGACAAAAAGGGTAGGGAGTTCCATAATGAGCATGGGTAATAAGGCTAAATTTGGTAGAAAGGGAAACAAGACTCATCTCACAAACTAATAACCATATCTGTCTTTCAGGGATTGGAGAAAGCCACCCCAGCATTTAAAAAAATTAACTGAAGCGTTATGGAGATTTGAGACTGACCTCTCAGCATTTAGTGCATTCAGGAATTCGTCCCACCATTCTTTAAAGGAAGGAATCCAGTTACCTTGCCAGTGGCGAAGAATCAATAGCTTTGTAACTGAGGCAACCAAAGCTATTTGGCATTTCTGGGTTCCGGATATGATCTGAGCATACATCCCAAAAACACAGATCTCTGAGTTGAAAAAGGGTGATAGATCACAATACGGTTGTATCCAGCCTTTAACCACTTGCCAAAACTTAACAATTTTAGGGCAGGCCCAAATTTTATGAAAAGTAGTAGCTAACTAGTCTCCACATTCAGTACAGGTCGGAGACGACAGTCTTTTTAAGGAGGAACTATTTTTGTAAAATTTTCATGATAAAAACATTTTTATTGCTGTAATCAGTCATTTTTAATTCTTGCATTCATATAAATTACACAGACCCATTTTATAAGAGCAACAATAAACTCCTGGGGTGTGCAAGGAACAAATTTTACCACATTTCCAGGGGCTGAAAGCACTTGGCCTGCGGCATCATGCCTCACTGCACCCTTGGGCGTGTAGTAAAATCTGTTCCACGCACACCCCATCATGTCCTATTGCTTACTTAATACATTAAAAAGATAAGGAACCAGCACACTGTTTCATTTACTGCTCAACAACATTACTAAATTGCGACTATAAACCATTAGCTAATAGTCCCACCCCCCCTCATCTGGTCACTAGTTAGAAGAGAGCAAGTAGGATTTCTTCAAGGCAGAGGTGGGGTGGACAATATAAGAAGACTCCAATTTGTAATTTGGTTAGCTCAAAGGTCAAATCACAAGCAATGGCCATATGATAGGATATCTGTAAGGCCTTTGACTCTTTGGAGTAGGAATATCTTATTAAATAAACAGAAAACTATGGCACAGGACCACGTTTTTGTTTATGGATCCTAAAGCTCTGTACTAATGCCTCAGCCTCAGTGATAACGAATGAAACTGTTTCTTCTAGCTTCAAGCTAAGGAAAGGAACCAAGCAATTCTGTCCCCAGTCTTCCATGCTTTTTATTTTAGCTATAGAATCCTGAATTAGATCTATAACATTGAAAACTTTCAAGGAATCAAAATTAGTAGTATCTTCAACAAAGTGTAAACCCTTTATCCCCTGGAAACTAAGGGGGGAGCCAACAAGTTCAGAGGGGCAAGCACAAATATAGAATGCTCTTACTTGACCTCCATTGAATTGGGTGACCTCTGGGCTTCCCATGGCACAGGTGGGCTTCAAGGTTGCAGATTTAAACTGGTTAGGCATAACTTAAAATGATGCAATAAATATTTCAATAACTGAAGGTCCAAATTGAATAGTAAAGGTTAACTCATCCAAAACAGGATCCTTTCATTTAAAAAACAGTTTACCCATGGATGCAGATGTTACATATCAACTGGCCAGGACAGACCACAGGGTGGTCATCAGTTCAAATCCCACAGGAGGAAAGTTCAATTATTCACCACATTACTGGCTTATAACCCTCAGGGTCTAGATGTTACACCTCAGGGGTTTATTTAACTTGACTTTATCTTTCTGCCTTCAGGGAACACACACAGCAGGCTCTTTACTTTTCTTTATTTCCAATCCCGGAATTTAAATGGCAGGGAGAGGCAGCGGTCCCCTTGGGGTCCGAGGTGCCATGGACCAAGCTTCCCACTCTTTCCTCAAATACTGACCCCCATGAGGGAGGAGTCCAAGTCCACATTAGAGGACAGCCCCACAGGTCTGTAATTTAGGGGCAATGGAGGGAAGAGCATCCCTTGGGGGTCTGAGGTGCCACGGATGTCCACCCCCACCCTCACTCAAGTGCTGACCCCTGTGAGAAGAGGGTTCCAAAAGTACACAACAGCAGCAGAATTTCACTGTAACATTACAGGGCACATCTCACATACTAGCCACAAGGCTAATAAACAGTCTCTCACTTTGTGTGGCACAGGCAGAGTCACACACAGGGATTTGTAAACTGTCACATTTTACTGTCATAGGCAGACAGCATTAACTTGACATTTTTCCTCAGCGCATCTTCACTGTGGAAATACCCGCAGCTTGTGGTGCCTAAAAGGGGCATAACTAGTGCCTTTTATAGCACTCTACCCCATTTTCTAAAAGAGACATGACAGCCCCCTTTTCTCAGAGACAGTCACCCTCTGATAGAAATGTCTCCTTTTCTGATAGGAAACTTTTGTTCAAAACCCAGAAAGCAGTACTGGCCATTTACAACTCAAAAGCTTTGTCATTTCCCCCTTTGAATAAGGCAAACATATCACCTCAGTCTCTCAACAGTTCTCGGCCACAGTTCATCCCCACAGAAGCTCCTCAAAGAACTCCAAAGATGATATTCCTCCTTCCAGAGAGGCCCTACCCCCCCATTTAGGGATCTCGGGCAATGGCAGCACCATGAATGAACTGTTTATACTGATGCCAATTCCATGAAAAAGAAGATTTTCACAGAAAGAGCCAGGCACTACATGCCAGGCTGAAGGCTACTTCCAACTGAACTAGAATGCTCAGTCTTTCAAACTGAGAGCTCCTGCCCCTCCCCTTTGGAATGTTCAGGCAGTGCTGCTGCTAGGTCAAACCAAAGGAACAGATTGGCATCAAGAAGAGAGCAAGAGTCTTCTTGAAGGAACATACACTTACAATAACTCCCACAAGGGGGTTACAAAAGTATTCACCTATGCTGATGAAATCCTAGTTACTAATTAATTCACTGTGAAATCATTCATTAATTTGAGGCAAGAATTAAAATAATTTGGATCTCTTTCAGGCCTACAAATTAATTGGGACAAAACAAGTTATGTTCCTTAACAAAAAGTTGGAAATGAACATATTAATTAAACAAAACAATAACTTTTCCTAGTTAACTAACCTCTCTCAGTTAATTACCTCCCACACATGCCTTAACAATAGGATTAACAATCACATGACCCTTAACTGGATCCTCACAACTCGAGCTGACAGAGTGGCCCATGCCGGCACTCTGTCAGACGCTATTAGTGACCACTCCCCCATCTACTGTGTCTGGTGGACCAAACCCACCTGCCCACACCCATGTTCCTGTCTTTCTGTGACTTCTCTAACCACTACACCCTTAAGTTGCATGATGACCTCAGATCCCTTGACTAGCCTGATCTCTATAATGCCTCCAATGCTGGCCAAGCACTTGGCATCTTTGTCACAGCTCTCTCAGCCATCCAGGATAAGCATTTTCCATGCACTAGCCATAGAGTGCGAGGGGGAGACACTGGGTGGCTCTCATCTGACCTCTTCAAGCTGATGAAAAAGCGTGACTTGTCATGGGCTGCTTTTAAAGCAGTCGCATCCTCAACCCTCTGGAATACTTAACGGCACCTACGTAATGATGTATTAATTCTAGTAAGTCTGCCTATTTCCAATCCCTGCAATCTAAACATCTAGGTAACCCCAAGCACTTCTGGTCTGCCATTAATGCCGTGCTCTCCCCCTCCTCTAAGTAGTCTCCTTCCCCACTCAATACTTCACAAGGCCAACTGACTGACCCTACTGAAATTGCAACTGAACTCAACAACCATTTCTCCAACCTTAGCAACTACCTTGCTAAAATTCCCCCCCCCCACCTCCACCCTGCCCTCTCCCTCTCTTGGCTCCAAATTGCCCTCTTTCTATTTTAAGACCATTTCCACACCTGGTACTCTTAAACTCCTTCTCAGCCTGCCATCTCAAGGAATGCTGTTAGTGATGGACTATCCCACCGTTTCTTAAAACTAGTGGCCCATGATATTACCTACTCACTCAGCTTCATCCTTAACCTCTCCCTTACCACAGCCTCTGTCCCTACTGCTTGGAAGAAGGCCAAAATTGTTCCCATCCCTAAAGCAGGTGACCATAGGCTCATGGACAACAACTGCCCCATTTCCATACTTCCTCACCTAGGTAAACTTCTTGAGAAGGCAATAAACTGTCAAATCACTGAGCATATCATGAAATACAATCTTCTTTGCCCTCAACAGCATGGCTTTAGTCAGGGGCATAGCACCTCCACAGCACTTGCTCTTTTCACTGACCACATTCTAAGGTAGATGGATGATGGGAGATCAACAGGAGCAGTGTTCATAGATCCATCCAAGGCTTTTGATCTTATTAACCACAAGCTGCTGATAGAAACACTCTCTGTCCTTGGTTTCTCCACTGTCTCCACAGCTTGAGTCTCAAACTACCTCTCTGGCAGAACCAAAATGGTTTGCCTCGGTGATGCCTCCTCCCCTCTTCTACCTGTCATGATGGGTATCCCCCAGGCTTCTGTCCTTGGCACCCTCCTCTTCTCCCTCTTCATAAACTCTTTCCCATCTGAGGATCCCACTGCAACACACTTTTCTATGCTGATGATCTGATACTATTTCTGAGTGACTCTTCCCCTGCCTCTCTATCTAACTCCCTCAGTGATGACTACCACAAGGCCCATCGCTGGTTCTCAGACAACAAGCTCCTAGTCAATGCTACCAAAATGAAGGTCATGCTATTCGGCTGCAAACCAAAACTCTCTGCCCTTGCTCATTCTGGTCTCTCTCTCTCTCTCTCTCTCTCTCTCTGTCCTTTCCCCAGATGGCTCGCTACCCGAAACTGTTACTGCCTTCAAATATCTGGGGATAATCCTTGACCCATCCCTCACTTACATCAAACACATAGCCGCTCTAATAAAGTGCATAAACCAGAAGATTGGGCTCTGCTATCGTATCATTAATCACCTCACTCCTGATGCCCACCTACAGTAGCTGTAGCCCATGGCAATCTACTCACCCTCCTCGACTATGGGTGCCTTGTCTACTCCCTTACCACAGCTGCCAACCTAACATGACTAAACTCTACCTATAATCAAATATGTCGCTTTGCCCTCTGTGCCCCCCTAAGTACTTACCACTGTTCACTCTATCAGTTGCTTAACTGGATCCCCCCTAAAGCCCGGCGCTTCTACCAATTGGCCCATTTAGTTGGTGACACCCTTTGTAATCCCTCCTCCTCCTCACCACTAGCTACTCTGATCCAACCTAGACTCTTCAGGCAGAATTTGTTTCAGTTATCCCACCTTCAACTTGAATGTCCCCGCAGTACCACAAACATGGGCCGAAGAACTTTCTCAGCCATGGGCCCTTGCTTTACAACAACTTCCCCTCATCCCTACATTCACCTGACCCCCCACTAAACCTAAATGCTCTGTTAAAAGTTAATTTCCAGTTCTTCTCTGCCTGTGACTGTTCTTTGCTATCTACTCCTACTGTCTCTTCCTTTGCTACCCCTGCCTCCTGCCCCCTACTGCACCACCAATTGCCCTGTGTACTCCCGCCCTTTACTGCCTCACCAATTTCTGCAGTTCTTACCACTGTACATATACCTACCTCCTTAAGTCTCTACTGTGGACTTATGACTTAGTTTTGTTGCCTGTGTGTTCGTCAGTTGCCCTTCCTATGTAATTATACATAAGTTTTACTTCTAGTGTATTCTGGATTTTGGAGATGTCACTCCCCCCATGTTGTACTGACCAGCTTACATGTAGTACACCTGTTACTGAATCCATATTCATTTACTATTTGTTTCTGTTGACATTTCACACTGTTTGCACTGTATTTTGCTATGGAATTGCTACCTCTGTGTTTGCCAGTATCTGGCCCAGGCTGTGCCTGAAAAAGGTCTTCGGATCAGTGCATCAACCCAGTTATCAAATGATTAACTAAATAAAAAAATAAATAAACCACATCATTTGCACTTGGGACTTAAAATTCGTTGTCATCTTCCTCAGAGCATAGCCATTAACTGTAATCCTCTCCTCTCCAAAATTCAGTTGGAAAACACTTTTTACGTCTTTTGGCAGCAAGAGCAATACAATTAAAATGATGATAGCCACCAGAATACTCTACCTACCAAGTAACCTCCACATACACACTGGGAAGTTATGGATCAGGAAATTATTTCATTTGTAATTTTATTTCACATTTTGCTAACTGAGTAAGCCCACTGAGACCAGAGGTCCTTTTCTAATATGTAGATATCCACAAAAAAGAAATCTGTAAATACCATGTGTTCTTTTTCTGAAAATCAAAAGAACACATGGTATTCACAGATTTCTTTTTTGTGAATATCTACATACTAGAAAAGTATTGTAAGATACAGTTCTGCCACTTAATAATGACATATAGTACCAGCTAATGTATATTGGGATAAGTTCCTTAAAGTGTTAAACCTTTAGAAAGGTGTTAGCTTTGTTTATAGGTCAATCTCTTTCCAAACCACTTATTAACACATGAACTTCAAAATAGATGGGAATATGAGTTAGATATCACCCTTACTTAGGAAAACTGGAAAGCTTTATCGGTCAATGCCTATAGAATGATAAAGGATATAAAGAGCAGACTTATTCAACTTAAAATATTACACCATTATTTATTTTTCTCCTCTCAAACTGGAAAAGATAAATCTTCACCAAAATATCAGCTGTTAGACGTGTAACCAGTAACATACATCTATCATGACCAACGGGGTGCCACAGGGATCAGTTCTGGGGCCAGTCATTTTAAATGTCTTCATAAGTGACATTGCAGAGGAGCTGGAACGGAAGGTTTGCCTCTTTGCAAATGACACCAAGATCTGCAACAGGGTAGGTACTCCAGGAGGGGTGGAAAGAATGAGAAGGGACCTAGGTAAGCTGAAACTATGGTCCAGAGTGTGGCAGCTAAGATTCAATGTGAAGAAATGCAAAATCATGCACTTGGGCTGCAGAAACCCAGGGATGGATTATATGATGGGAAGGGGGGTACTGAAGTTCACCAAACAGGAAAGGGATTTGGGAATAATCATATCACATGACCTTACAGTGGCCAAGCAATGTACCAAGGCTGTAGAGAAGGCCAGTAGGAAGCTGTTGTGCATAGAGAGGGGTATCACCAGCAGAAGAAGGAGGGTGATGATGCACTGTACAAAACATTAGTGAGACCTCATTTGGAGTACTGTGTCTGGTTCTGGAGGTAGCATCTCCATAAGGACATAGATAGGGTGGAGCTGGTTCAGAGAAGGGCAACAAAAATGGTGCTGGGCCTGCACCAAAAGTCATACATGGGGAGACTGAGAGACCTCAATATGTATACCCTGGAGAAAACCGGAGAGAGAGAGAGGAGATATGATAGAACCCTTCAAATACCTACACAGCATAAATAGGGTACAAGAAAGTAGCCTCTTTAAGAAAAGGAGGGGTTCAGGAACAAAGGGGCATGACATGAGATTGGAAGGGGGTAGACTAAGGGGTAACTTGAGGAAGTATTTTTTCAGAGAAAGGGTGGTGGATGCATGGAATAGCCTCCCTGCAGAGGTGGTGGGGGCAAACACAGTGGAAGAATTGAAGAATGCACGGGAGAAGCAAAAGGCAACCCTACAGATGGGGAAGAGAGGGTAAAGCCGAAGATCAAGCAGGATCAGTGGCTTTTTCTGTAGGTAGGAAAAATGGGCAGACTGGATGGGCCTAGTGGTCCTTATCTGCCATCAATTTCTATGTTTCTACAATATGTTTCTAGTACATGTATTATGCTACTGCCACTGTGTAAACCCAGCATGGAAAGAGCACCAGATAGTTTGAAAATATTACTACCACTTAATCCTGACTTGTGAATCTTGGGGAGTTTTACATCCATGCGAAACATAGAATCCGCCAGTGAACATTGTTGTATCTAACAGTATTATCTCTAA
Organism: Neoceratodus forsteri; assembly: GCA_016271365.2. NCBI lineage: Eukaryota > Metazoa > Chordata > Ceratodontiformes > Ceratodontidae > Neoceratodus > Neoceratodus forsteri. The sequence continues at coordinate 601,223,207 of CM028130.1, read as the reverse complement.
AATCAATAATTCTAGTAAAGTGTAAATCACAGTCCTGTTCTTTGGTGAATAAACGATGATTTCATATTAGCTTATGTGCCTCAAATGAAAGATTTAGTTATCTCCTTTTCAGTTGAGTGGAAATTTTTCAGAAAACAAATTGGTTCCCTTTCCTAGGAATTTCCACGTCATATAGCAGTACAAATGAGGTATAATATAAGATTTATTTGGACACTTTACTTTTAAAGGTTCCTACATTAGATATTACATAATGGGCAAGAGTAAAGTAACCATTTCATTGGCTGATAACATTATAAAGTCATAAGCTTATCCACCGATACCCACTGTATTACAGTAAGTACCAGCAAAAATCATAGGCATTTTACAAATACAAAGCACAGTGCTAAGAGCTTTTTTTTTTAAAGCAGCCATTTTTATTCTCCTGCATAGCACAAATTGAATGGAATGCTGTACTACCAATGTACATTGTAAAATACTTCAGCAAAAAGAAGTAAACATAGAAACATAGAATGTGTCGGCATATAAGGGTTGCTGTGCCCACCCAGTCTGCCCATTTTTTTAAACTTTGTTTTTTTGCTGCAGACCCTACTTGATCTACACAGCATCGACCCCACCCCGACCCCCACCCTCACCCCTATGATTCCTTTGTGCCTCTCCCAGGCATTTTTGAACCACACCACTGTTTTCGCACACACTAGCTCCGCTGAACAGCTGTTCCAAGTATCCGCTGCACTTTCTGTGAAGATGTACTTCCTCACATCCCTCCTGAATTTACCCCATCCAGCTTCATAGCAGGCCCACTTGTTCTAGAGCACCTTTTTCTCTGAAAATACTTCCCTCCTTTACCTCATTTACCCCTGTGATGTATTTAAAGGTATCTGTCATATCTACTCTCTCCAGGGGTGGTTTAAGTAGCTTCAATGTGGGGGGGCCCAAAAATGTAGAATAATGGCTGGGGTTCTGGGGGACACCTAGGCCCCCAGAAAATTATACAGTTTTTGCAGTGTTTCTGTGGCTTTTTTTTTTTTTTTGTTATCTTACAGTGTTTATTTCCTGTAAATAATGTATGCAATTGCAGGAATTTATTATGGGATAATCAGATTGAACTTATTATTTTGAGTGGAGCTCTGCAGTACATTCCTTATTACCTTAAGCAATATTGCATAATCCTGACTCTTTCTGTGATGTTGTTGGATAGGATTAGAGAAGTAACTGCTCCAGAGCCTCCAGAGTCTGACCTGTCCTGTGTGTCTGATTTTTGTTTTTTGGTTTATATGTAACTCCCAATGGTCCTGCACCTGCCTGATCCACTGACACTGCTGTCTGTATACATGCCTATTGCCTTGTTGAGCTGGGCTGGACTCCACACCAACACCATGCAGCTCAGCTGTCACCAGGCATGGCAGTGCCTGATCCACCCAACCTGTAGTACTCTATACCCAGAGATCACTAACTTGGCATAGCATGGACAATTATATTTAAGTTTGAAGATTACATCTCTGATCTTCACTGGCAGCAGCTGCCACCCCACCCCTCATTGCTTTGCCACATGATCTTTAGTGCAGTGTGTTAGAGAGATCATCAGTAATTGTTACAGCCACATGCACATCATGAATCATCACCTGTTGCTCTTGCCTATGTCTAGTTACATCATTGATTCATGCTGTCATGTTGGTGTACAATAGACATTAATGCAATTTTTTACTGATAGTCTCTCTGACACACTATACTAATGACCATGTGGCAAATGGTGGGCAGGGGGCAGGGAGCCATGAGCAGGGATTCCCTGCTGCCTGCTGTGTGATGACAGTGTGAGAGTACTGGGGACTGAGAAGGGGTTCATATTCGTTCACCTTGCCAATTGGGATGTCACTGTCTTGTGGGATCATTATGGAATGAATGGGTTCCCACCTGATGACTGCCGTCCGATGTCTTTATGAGACCACACCCACACATGATGAGTGCACAAGCACACACCTTCCAAACCCACACACAATGTGACATGTTAAACATGATCAGCACTCTTACACATGACCCACACACTGCATAGGTTCTGGACTGTTAGATAACATTCTCTGTGTCATATGGAATTCCTTATATGAATTAAATTAAAATGAATGACACTGCATAGCCTAGCCTGCATTAATTTTATTTATTTTTCCAATGCCTGCCAGCCTGTATGTTTCTGCATCTGTACTACTAGTAAAGGTAGCCTGAGATATGCACCAAATCCTTGCCTTAAAGGGACACTGTCAATCTTTTTTGCATCATATTATTTCTAGTTAAAACCCCCCATTTTATGATTGCTTGCCTTCTTTAAAATTCATTGAAATTGCTGGTTGCTTTATCTTCCACCTTTCTCAGTAGAACTGAAATGCATGCTAATGGTATAGTTGTAAACAACCTTGTTTTGTTTCAAGTCCTTGATCTACTCTTACTGTTTACTACTTAGAAACTAGGAACACCCCTGGATCTACAGTCACTCATGATGCACTTGCCTATGCTCCTCCTGATGCATATTAATGGATAAACTGTGTTGGGGTGTTCCCAAGTTTAGCAAAGAAGCAGCGGGAGTTGATCAAGGAATGTAAACAAACATGTTTTGGTGTGGTATTACCAGCAAGGAGGGCAGTCTGTTTTTCACTATTTAAAAGAAAAAAAGAATCAGAATCAAACTACCAGCTACATCAGCAGTCTCTATAGAATGTGAACAATTATGACCTGCGTTTTTTTTAACTAGGTACACTTTGAGCTTTTAGGGTGTGGACAGTGTCCCTTTAATTCAGTGTGATGTTATTGCTCACAGTTGCCGCATTCCCAAAAGATTACATTAAGCCAATTTAGCAAACATAAAACTAAATGTATAAGTGATGACCCCAGTCCCTGACGGCCTGACCTGAGGTCTCCACCCGACCTTCCTATGAAGTAGGCTATATGATCTGACTGGTATGTGTTCTTTTTCAGGCTGGCTCCAGAGTCCAGTAAACTATTACCATCATCAATTATTTTTTTAACCCAAATAGGAACTGCTGCTGCTTGGCTGCTGACATAGACAAAGAAGTAACAAGCATTTGTCAATGCCGAATGTTTGCTTGCTGGCATTAGCATTAGTAGTGTAGGAGTTTGAGAGCTGCATAATAGGAATGGCAGTGAAGTATTGAACTGAAGCCAACCCCACCACCACCCTGCAGAGACTGACAGGCATTGGGTTGTGCCTTTGGGGCATCAGGCATAACGGCCATGCCATTTCACCACACCCTACCCTGCAGACACCGACAAGTGTCACGGTGTGCCTTGGGGTCTTTGGGCCTTATGCTCACCCCATTCCATAAGGAAATATGGTGAGATGGGTGCAGTATAGGAGAATGGGGTGAACTTTGGGGCCGAAGAGTCTAAGGCACACCGCGATGTCTGTCACTGGCTGCAGGGTGTGGGTGAAATGGTATGAGCATTACAGGTGACAATCCCAAGTCACAACCCTGATTCCTGTCGGTCTCTACAGGGTGGGGCATTATGGACGGAAACCCTAACGCCCCAGGCATTCATTGGTATTTTCGCTACAATTTTTCAAAATTTTTTTTGTGGCTCTCACCTCATGAACAGTGGCAGTATCAGTTCGTTAGCTGAAAGCTGATTTTGCACAGCGACTACGCCATTTTGGCACCACAGGTGCGAAAACACATTTTGAACAGGATGTGAAAAGTGACAGCTGTACTGTTCATGAGGAGGTGTAAAAATGGCAATGTTGAAAATCTGGAGTGAAAATATAAAACAACTGGTGAAGTCACGAGCTTGCATAGAAACTGTAATTAGTTTGGGGATTTTTTACAGCAGATTGTCAACACAGCCATTTTGGAACCTCTGCTCATGAACAGTGTCACTGTGATTTTCGTAATCTGTCCCTAACACTGATTTCCCACAGCGACCACACATTTCTGTGCCGAAAGAGTGAAAACAAATTTTGGCCAAGGTGTGAAAAATGACAGCTGAACTGTTCATAAGGAGGTGTGGAAAAATGCCACTGTAGAAAATCTGGACTGAAAATATTACAAATTCATGAACTTATGAGAGTGCGTGGAAACTGTGCAATGCACACTTGTAACACAGTCATTTTATGGACTTTTGTCACCAAATTTTCAACATAGCCATTTTAAGACCTCTGCTTATGAATAGTGTCACTGTAATTTTCTTAATCTGTCCTGAACATTGATTTCGCACACTGACTGCGCCATTGTGCACTACATGCACGAAACACATTTTGTGCAAGATGTAAAAATGACAGCTGTACTACTCATAAGGAGGTGTGGTAAAATGGCAATGTTGAAAATCTGTAGTGAAAATAATAAACATTTGTGAAGTTACGAGTATGCATAGGAACTGCGCAATGCACGCTCATAAAACAGTCATTTTTGGGAATTTTTTCACCAGATTTTCAACATAGGGTTTTGGGGGGCCTACCTCATGAACTGTGACACTGTTATTTCATTACTCAGTCCCAAATGGTGGTTCCATGCAGTGACCATGAAATCACCTTTCAGGACCGAATAACAAAATGACAGTGACTGAGTTCATGAGGTGGGGCCCCAAGAACCCCATGTTGAAAATTTGGTGGAATAATTCCCAAAATGGCCGAGATATGCACCAAAGTTGAAAAAAACATTTATGCCATTATACAGCTTACCGCATTTCTTCAGTTTTCGGTCAGAGTGCAGAGCGTGTTCCCGGTCCACTGAAGATTGTCGCACTGGGCTCCAGAGGTAAGTATGGGGAGGGGGGTGGGGGAGGTGGGTGCGCAGAGGGTGGACGCAAGTTGGGGAGGGGAGCAAGACACTCATCAAGGGACCTTTTTTCTTTTTTACAGGTGTCTTTTTTTTTTAATAGAAGAAGACGCAGGACTTTTACTACGCTGGGGTGGGCTCCCAGCATGGAAGCTGGAAGTTTATTTTTTTGGTGGGGTAGTGGAGCTGACAGGGATTGGGCACCCTCGTTGGCCATATGAATGTTTGCCATGCTAGGGTGGGCTCCCAGCGTGGCAACAGGAAGTCATTTTTTTTTTGCTGGGGGAGATTCAGTGCAGCCATTGGGGGATTGGGCACCCCCATCGCCATGCAGACTTTTGCCATGCTGGGGTGGGCTCTCAGCGTGGCACCTGGAAATCTGTTTTTGGGGGGGCAGCGGAACTGACGTAGGATTGAGCACCCCCATCGGCCATACAGTGTGGGGTTGGGGGGAGTGCATGAACACGCTGGGGTGGACTCCCAGCATGCTATGCAGGTGTTCAGGGTGGGGGGAAGAACTGTCTATGACAGTTCAGATGCAGTGTGACGTGCAGGCAATTTGCATACTGCCGATGGCAGTATGCAGACTGCTTACACGTTACCACCACTGATTGCAGCGGTTTTTCACTTTCAGCTGTATGCCACTGCATCTGAACTGCTATCATAGACAGCTCCAACATGTATTGGTGCGGTGAGACAGCATCTGCAAAAGGGAGCAGGGCACTGGAAGCTGAGTGGCACACCTACGAAAATTCGTATGGTAGCACTATGTTTCTTGCACATGTGTGCAAGCAAGCATAAAAAGCAACACAGAATTCCTGCTTTGATCCCAATGCCACCATTTTATTGTTTTAATAGAGAATGAGAGGTGAAATTTTTTAAAGCAGTCTGATTGAATGATGTTACAGCTGTCTGTCAGTCTGTGTTGTTCTTCATTCAGTACTTAAACTTCTTCATTTCAGCATCTGCATGTCAAACAGCACAATAGCACACGTTACCCATTGGTGCTTGCTTGCCTACTATGTGAATGAATATAGTTCCCACTGACAAAGAAATGAAGCAATTAATTAATTTATTTGAACAATAATGATACGTTTTCTTTTATTCTTGTACTCAAGGGCCCAGATATTCAAACTGCGCCAGGCTGTGGCGCAAGCCTGGGCACAGCGCAACTTGGCTGCGCAGGTGCATTGACTGGGCAATATTCAATGGAGCTGTGTCATGGCACAGCATCGTTGAATATCGTACCCCCTGGCCACCTGCAGTGTGCATGGCGCAGTGGCACTGCACCTGCACAAGTGGCCAGAGTGGAACAGGGGGATGTGCTAACGCAAGTTCCGTTGTGCTATGTGCAGCAACCGCACTATTCAAAAGTGCACATGTAAATGGGGACATAATGTATGCAAGGCGCAAATGGGGCCATTTGCATGTCATTATGGCCCCATTTGCATGCAGGTGCGCCAATCCCCGACGACTTGCACCTGGTGCCCTGCTAGGCAGCAGCTGTTGGGTCCGACACCCCCTGCACAGCGCAGCAATGTGCCCCACAGCCCGATAGCGGGCTTCAGTAAATAAAAATTGCATCCTATATCCCTGGTGGTCCAGTGGACTGCTGTCAGCCCGATCACGGGCATTTGTAAAATAAAATAAAGTCCTCTATCCCTGGTGGTCCAGTGGACCCGCTCGCAGCCTGATTCCAGGCTGAATGTAAATATATAGAAGTCCAATATCCCTGGTGGTCCAATGGACCGCTTGCAGCCAGATCGCGGGCTTAGGTACAAAGAAATACATTTCAATATCCCCTGGTGGTCCAGTGGACCGCTGTCAGCCCAATCATGGGCTTAGGTATAAATAAATACATTCCAATATCCCTGGTGGTCCAGTGGACCTCTATCAGCCTGATCGCAGGCTTAGGTATAAAGAAATACATTCCAATATCCCTGGTGGTCCAGTGGACCGCTGTCAGCTGGATCACGGACATTTGTATAATAAATTTATGGCCAATATCCCTGGTGGTCCAGCAGACCCCACCCCCACCAACCCACTGAGCCCCACCGCCCCGCTCCCGCCCCCCTGGTCAGTGGCGGGCAGCGCTCCACCGCCTGCCACTCCGCCGCCCGCCGACTGACACTGTAGGTAGGGCTGTTCGTACAGTCTAGCGTAAGCCAATGGGTGTGCAGCCCGACCGCATTAGTGTAATGCGGTATGGGCTGCATGCCCATTGGCTCATGCTGTGGACCAGTGGGCATACAGCCCTACCTATGGTGTCAGTTGGCGGGCGGCAGGTGGGTGTGGTAGCTGCCACCCGCTGCTGACCGAGGGGGCAAGAGCGGGGCGGTGGGGTTCAGTGGGTGGGGAGGGGGGTCCGCTGGACCACCAGGGATGTTGGACTTAATTTTATCATACAAATGCCTGCAATCGGGCTGACAGCGGTCCACTGGACCACCAGGGATATTGGAATGTATTTCTTTATACCTAAGCCCGCGATCAGGCTGACAGCGGTCCACTGGACCACCAGGGATATTGGAATGTATTTCTTTATACCTAAGTCCGCGATCGGGCTGACAGCGGTCCACTGGACCACCAAGGAGATAGGACATGATATTTTTGAACAGATCCCCGCGATTGGGCATGGGGAGGTGCCACCACGGATGTGCAGCTGGAGCTTGGGTGGCCACCCACAGGTGGCAGCAGCCATGTTGCACCCTACAATATGGCAGCTCACCTGTGGGTGGCCAGCTGTTGCTCCTTTTTTTTTTTGGATTAACTGTGTGCGGCGCAAGTAGGATTTGTGCATGCATGGACTCAGCACATCCCGGGCTGAATATTGGGATGTGCAGAGTATGCATGGGCATGCCCCTCTACCTGCGCCGCAAACATTACTGATGCGAGGTACAATTCCCGTTTGAATATCACGCCGGGGCGCATCAGTGGATTGTGCATGGCGCAACACTGTTGTGCCATGCGCAACCCTTTTGAATATCTGGGCCCATATATACAAAACATAATTTTTTAAAGAAGTTACACCATTCCTTCAGCCATGAGTTGACTGTCATGGATGCTGCTCTGAGTCTGCCAGCGTTTTAGCTCCGTTTTCTTTTTTAGTTTCGTTTGTTTGCTTTTTAGTTTTGTTTGTGTGGTTTTCTTTGTATTTTTTGGTAATTTCTTAAGTTATTTTATTATTTTGTGTGTTTTTAGACAGTTAGGGTCGAAGAAGTGAGATATTTAGTGTTTTGCGATGTACGCGTTGAGCTATTTCTCCGCTTTGCTTTGATTAGTATGGCGGGTTTTATTATGTTGGAGCTTAGTAGTAGTTCTCGCACCCTTTCATCCTGGTTTCAAGTTTAATCATTGTATTATAGTTAGAACTTGGGACAAAACATTTTGGATTATTCCCTGCTCTGCAGCAAGCGTGTTATCAGAGAGGAGAAGAGGTCTTCGACCTTCTAATCTGTGACTGCTGATTATTGCAGCTAAGGTTGTGAGTAATCTGGGCTGAGACTTTGTCGGGAGTGTATTGGAGGCTGGTAGGGGGTTTATCTTTGCGGTCCTGGGGTCTCCTAGTCCCTGCCTTTGGCTCATGTCATAGGATTGGGGCCAGGTGGTAAGGGGCAAGGACTGCCTGGCGGTCGGTGGTCGGTACAGCCGTCTGTGTTGGCTGGGGCACTTTAGGGGCTGCATGTCTTATCTCCCCTTTCTTTTCCCCTTCCCCCCCGAACTTGTAACTGGCTACCATTCGTGCTGTATCAGCTGATTTTTCCTCCTCTTTTGCCTGGACCTTGAAATTTTAAAACGCTTTCTGAAAGTCTTTGCTGGGACATCGAGAGGCCCCTGTGTAGAAATTAGCTGCCTGGTTCTGCTCCCACTCGGGAGAATGGAGTTAACCAGCTGGGGAGCTGGTTGGTGGGCTCCTAATATCTTAGGCTCCATGTGGGTATCGACTGGAGGGCTGACGCCGGTAGGAGTCGTGCTAGTGGGGCAGATTTGTCTGGGTGGTGTGTGCTGCATGGAGAGAGCCTAAATTATTCCATCATTTGGAACTTGGACTTCTGTGTGAGAACTTTCTAGCAGGAAGAAAACAAATACCAGGACGAAATATTTATTAGGCTCAATTCTCATGTGAATACTTACACAGCTATTGATTTGGGCAGTGAGAGTGCTGTTGATCAATTTTAAGTCCCCCAGGTAGTGAGAGTAACAGGTTGGGCTTGGACTTCAGTTCAACTGGCTGTTTTGTTGTCGTATGAAACTTTTGACGAAGAAATTTCATCTTGGACCCTGACTGTTGTGAGAATACGGAGCTAAATCCTCTTGTGATTATAAATTAAATTTGTGGGAGAGGGTTAGGAGGTTTTTAGTTTGTTCTGTAGTAATAAGAGTACGGGGGGAGATTAAGAGGTACTGACATAAAAGGTTAATTTATTAGGGTTCAATTTTAAGCAAAGTGTTTAAAAAATTTGGGATGAGGGAGGGTTAAGTGGGAGGTCATTGTATTAAATATTCTGAATTCTATAGTACCTGAGTTATGTGCTGGGGAAGTAGGAGTGCGGTCAGGCAGTACTCCCCCTCGAGACTAAGGGGTCACTGTCCATTTCATTATCCATCACTTCCATCTGATATTTATTTTATATGTCATGCCCTTGGTATTTTAAGGGGATGAGGGAGCAGATGGAATAGGAGATCCTGGAACTCTCGAGGGGGATGGGAAGGAAGCGGATGGATTGGGATAGTGAGGACCAGGAGATGCCCTGGGGTGAAATGGACACAGGAACGAGGTTCTCCTTGTCTTGTGCCCATACCCAAGGGCTCTGATTTTATCAGGCTAGAAGTGGGGTCATCCCTGGATTCCAGTTCCTTTCAGGCGGTGTTGAGCAATGCCAGGTCAATGAAAAATAAAACAGCAGTTATTGCCGATCTTGTGGCATCTGCAGACCTGGCTTGTATCACTGAGACCTGGCTGGATGGAAGTGCTGGCCCCATTTTGGATTCTGCGATTCCAGCTAGGTTCTCAGTGATTTACCACCCGAGAGTGGATCGTTGGAGTTGGGGGAAGGGGTTGCTGTCTGTTTTAGACAGGAACTGGGTATCATGGAGGTTCCAGTTGAGGTTACTGACGCCTTTGAGTGTATAATGGGTGCAGGTGTGGGCTACAGGATCCTTCTCATTTACCATCCACCAGATGATGGGAGGGAATTCCTGAAGGAGGTTGCGGACTTCATCGCCGACAAGGTGTTGGAGTCTCCCAGATGGTTGATCTTGTGGATTTCAATGCCTGAGTCGATGATGAACTCTCGCCATTTGAACAGAACCTCCTTCAATTGATGGACTCATTGGGCCTAACACAGGTTATTACCACTGCAACCCATAAGAAAGGACACTCATTGGACTTTGTATTTCACCTGGGGATGGAGACTTCCGATGTGGAGCCCATTGTATGGTCTGACCATTGCCTCCTGAGATTCAGTTTCGCAGCCCTCCAAAATAGGTGTGCCCTAAGGGAGTTGGTACAGTTCCGCCCTTTAAGAGGAGTTACCTCAGAAGGCCTAATGGTGGTGCTAGACCTCTCAGGAATTCTAGGGGATAGCACTGATCCAAGGCTTCTTGTGTCAGCCTATATTAAGGCTGTTACTGAGGCTCTGGATATCATTGCTTTTTCTTGTGTTCACCCCCTTACCTCTCATCTGGGTGCCCCATGGTTTAATGGGAAGATCTGTGAAATAAAGAGGCAGGGGTGAAGGTTGGAAAGACACTGGCGGAAAACTCGGCTGGAGGTGGACAGACTTAGATTGATGGACCATTATGATGTCTATCAACCAACAATTTCCTGTAAGAAGGCAGAATTCCTATCCAACGAAATTGCTACAGCAGAGAACAGACCAGCTCAGCTCTTCGGGACTGTGGACAGACTGTGCAATCCAGCCTGTCTTCACTCTGGTCGAGCACTGTCAGAAAAACAGTGTGAGGAGTTTGTGCAGTTCTTTTCTGATAAGGTGTCCACCATCAGAAATGAGATCAGCCAGTGACTTCCCATTGGTCCTTGCATTAATCAAATGGGTGGTACTAATACCTGGTTGACCTGGTCCACCTTTAGCCAGCCAGTAGTCATAGATATAGTGAGGATCAGTCAGACTTTGCAGCCAACTTACTGTAGTTTGAACCCGGGCCCTACACGCCTACTAGTGGGATGTGTAGAAGTCATCAGCCTGGTCCTTGCTGGTATAGTGGGAGTTTCATTGGAGAGAGGAATCTTTCCAGATCTATTAAAGGAAGCAGTTGTTTGCCCCCTTTTAAAAAAAAAAACCTCCCTTGACCCCGACTGCCTTCTGGCAAGGGACTGCTAGAGATTCCCAGGATATCCCTTAAAACATCAGGTGGAAGATCATTTGCCTTCAAGGCTCCTACCCTGTAGAATTCTCTACCTTGCCAGGTACGAGATAGCCAGACAGCAGAAGGTTTTAAAAACTGTCTAAAGACATATCTATTTAACCAGGCCTTCTCAGCAATATATTGAGTTCGAATTTATATGAATGTTTTAATATGTTTTATATATGTTTATTATGTGTGACAAGTTTTAATGTTATAATGTGTAAAGGCACCCTAAGCATTGAACGGCACCTTATAGAAATAAAAACTTGATTGATTGATTGTTTGATTAAAGAACATTAGAGCAGTCTGTAACTCACGGACTGCTCTAGTACTCTTAAAAAAGTTTGTTTTGTATATATTGAATACATGAATAAAAGAAAACACTACAATATTATCATTATTCAAACAAATTAGCTACTTTATTGCTTTGTCAGTAGGAAACTATTCATTTACATTCATAGTAGGCAAGCAAGCACCATTGGGTAATGTGTGCTGTTTTGCTGTTTGACATGCAGATGCTAAAACAAAGACGTTTAAGTACCGAATGAAGAACAACAGGGACTGACAGACAGCTGTAACATCATTCAGTTGGGCTGTTTAAACAATGTTATCTCTCATTCACTCAACAGTGGCACTGGTTGAATTAATTCTGTAGTATTTTTTTTTATTTCAAGTGAGGGACATGACTCAGTCAGATGTTGTTGCAGGTGGGAGGTGGCTTGGTTTAGAGCCTGTCCAAGACCAAGTCGCCAACTCAACAGCGTTTGTTTCACACAGCCTGCCAGCCACTGCATGATAAAAACAGCATCATCTTGCTGCCCCACTCTGCTGCTGAACCCCTAGCAAGCACAATTGTCTACCTGATGACAACCACACATAAACATACATCAACATCATTGACTCAATCACATAATCAATTTTATATATATCCTAGACTTCAGATAAAATCTGACAAACTAGAAGGAAAAAAAGATCATTTGGGTTGGGAGTTGAGGTGAGGGGGGCCCACTGAAGGTACATTGCCCAAGGGGCCCACAAAAACCTGTGTGGCAGACCATCAGAATTAATTTTTAGAGAAACAAAGTAGTTACACAGTTTCAATTCAGACTGTTTACCTCAGTGTTCTTCTCTAGTGATGATGTTGAGGTCATTGACCATCCACTGAGAGATTACAAGTGAGGAAAAAGTGAAACTCGGTTTGGGTCCCTGCCATTGCTGGACAGATAACTAAAAAAAAAACTCCTCTCTTGGCACAGCACAAAGGATAACAGAGAGAGGTCAGCAGACACAAAAGTACTGCTTTGGCATCCGTGATTATTCTGAATTGTTCCACTCGATGTTGTCATCTGTGCTTTGAATATGGCTTCCTGCCTGTGCCAGAGAGCCTTGCCTCACAACTGAAGGGCGAGTACTAGGAGCAGAGACAGATGGCATCATAATCCAATCATAGCCAGCAGAAGCAGCGGCCAATCAATGGGGGGACTGTGTTTAAATAGATGTAATTTCAGCAGTTGCCGCCCATCAAGGATCATAAATATTTATGTGACTGACAGAAGACAATTGTTACCAGGATGATGATGGGTAATAACCAATGGCATCCATTAGCAGCTGTGTGCAGCAGCAAACCCCAATCAGACAGAAGCATAAATCTGATCTCGAATCCATGGCTGGCATGTGGACTAAGTACAGTATACTGAAAGTTCAGTGCACCGTCTGTGATCACGCAAAGTAGAGTGAAATCAATTACATCAACAACAAACACTTAAAAAAAATAATAAAATGGTAAAATAGTTGGGGGGGGCTGAAATACATACATGGCCCCCCTTGAATAAGAGTGGGGAGGCCATGGTCTGGCCACCCCTCCCCGTTTTAGCCGCCCCTGACTCTCTCCATTCTCTGCTCCAGGGTGTATATATTTAGCTCCTTCATCCTCTCCACATAGTTCTTTTGATACAGACTCTTCACCATTTTGGTAGGCCTCCACTGGAAAACCTTCACTTTGTTTTATCTTTCTTGAGATGTGGTCTCCAGCAACACCACATCCCTCTTTTTGCTGGTGATATCCCTTCCTATGCACCCTAGCATCCCACTAGCTCTCCCAACTGCCTTATCACACTACCTGGCCACCTTAAGGTCATCTTATATGATTACCACCAGGTCTCTTTCCTTTTTGGTCTTTGTCAGTAACACTCTGCCCATTTTGTACTATGCTCCAAGGTTTCTATAGTCCAAGTGCATTATTTTGCACCTTTTCTGCATTAAAACCCAGCTGCCATACACTTGACCACTCTTCCAGTATTTTCCAATCCCTGCCCATCCTATCCACGCACCAGAGTGTCCCCTACCACTGTCTGAGTAATGACTAGATGCCTAAACTTTAAAGGGCTTGGCATGATCCAGCACTGTGATGTGAGGAAAAATCCTTGCACTGTCACTGGGGCATGTTTCTTTTTGGCATACCACTTATTTGCAGGTGTGCAAATAACTGGTATGCCTGGTAATACCAGATGTTAATTTTTTGCTCAGCTTTGCAAAGCAATGTACCCAATCTGCCTTAAATATGGAAAAAGGTCACAAAAAGGCAACCTGTTTGAAAACCGTACACATGCAGAAAAACTTGCAGTTGTGCAAGGATACTATCCATCGCAAAGGTTATTTCTGCCACACATGTGCAAAGTTTTTGCTTTTAAAAATCTAGCCCCTGGGTGTGTGTGGGGGTGGGGTTATAGTGAACTATAAAACAAATTATTTTAAAATTTATCAGAACTTTATCAGAACTTGAAAAGGTTCTGATAAGGATGATTTTGCAGAAATGGCACAGGCTTTGGGAGATTTGGGGGTGGGGGTTGTGTTTTTTTGGGGTTGGGAGGGTTAAGACTAGAGGAGTTAACTGTGTCTATGATCCATATTTTGCCTGTATCAGTGTACTGGTTCTCTTATTTGTGTGTGTGTGTGTATGTGGGGGGGTGGGGAGTCATGCATTTACTATGGACCTCTCATTGTGTGGCTGTTTGATTCTGTTTTTCTATGTACAGACTCAATAAAGTTTATTTAATTGCAAAAAAAAAAAAAGAAATGACAGGCTCTGAAAGGTGTCAAACTATATCAGCAGCTTCTGTTGTCCCAAATCCTGACCATTCATCCCCCTGCTACATACTCCTCTGTGTGCTACAAATATAATAATTTCCACACTTAATCAGCAGTTCATGACAGTAAAAAATAATGTATTATTTATTGAAATTTGATTTACTGATAAGCATGCAGTAATCTTGTTTACAGAAGTGACCTAGCAGGAAAATGTGTGATGGGGACAGGGAGGGATGGAGAACAGACATTTTTTGTTTCATCTGTTTATCCCCCTGCCTGCCCAAGCTGACCTCTCCTTCAGGCGGCCAAGTCTCTGCCTCCAAGGTCCTCCCATCAGCCATCTGCTGTTCCCTTGGGGTGCCACTCCCCTGACCAATCCAACTTATCCGTTTATCAGGGCCCCCCATCCGTGGTCAACAATGGTAGGCAAGACTTTCCAGGGCCACAGCCCCTTTTTCAAACCTCATCAGGGTAGTGAGGTTGCAGCCTGGGCATTCCGGGGCTATTGTGCAATGGGAGGATGGGCCACCATCATCCGTACTGCTTGGGAGGCCAGTTTTCCTATTTGTGGTCCTCCCACCCACTTGGCCTCCCACCCACTTGGAGGCACACCATGGCATCCTGGCAGATCGTACATGTCCCGTGTGGTCTCCCATGCTGCAAAGTACATGCCAAACTCAGCCACCAGGAGCCACTAATGGTTGATGCCTCCTTGACCCTTCCCCCTAGGAGGAGAGCATCCAAAAGATGCTATTGAGCCCTTCCTGTTGGCCACCGCTCTTGTCTTCCCAGGCTTGGGCATGAACCTGGGTTGCCAGCATGCCAGGCGATCCCTCATCACCTGGCACCATGGGGATGGACGAAAATACATTTTTTATGTATTTAAAAGTGTTGGCCAGAAAGACACACTGTGATGAAACATTTAATTTCTTGGTGTACCATAGGGAAGGCAGGTGGGGGATACAGTAAAATCTGAAAAGCAAAATAGAATACAATTAATACAGTAATACATGTTAAAAAATATATACTACAAAAGGGAAGGCAAACAACAAAAGGGAAGACTAACAGGAAGCAACTAAAATGCAGATAAACATCAGTTTCCTCAGCAGACTGGTTCAAAACTGGAAATGCAGAATAGGCTGTAAGTTAATAGGGCCTCTGCTGGCTGTCTTTTATGGTATAAGAGAGTCTGAGCATTAGGTTTGGGTAAGAGGACCGTGATGCAAAGCTGTGCAGTTCTTGCTGCCTACATCTAACAAGAGGAGTCTCTCATATGAAGTGGCAGACGGTTCCATAGGCGGGACTTGAACATGCTGGTGTCATGCTGTATGCTCTGGGGTTTTTCCTTCTGTTTCCCCTGCTCCTGTGGTGAGACAGAGGCTAGTGCTCCAAGTGCATACATGCATGTACAAGCATGCTGGTGCAAGAAGCAACACAATGTTCCATGCTCCCTCCAGCTACTTAACATGCATGCACCACTATCTATGGTCCTCCAGGAGATGTTATAGCAGTGAAGACTGCCATGCTCCCCATCTGGAGGAGGAGAATGTCCTCCATGATGATCGATACTCCCCCCCCACCCCTCACATCCTAGTCTTCTTCCCAAACATGGGTCTCTGACATTGAGTTTCCTATTGTTTCATTTTACAATTAATAATATTTTTTTTCTTTCAGGAACAAGAAAATCCATATTCGGGTCGCAAAGAAAGGAGACTGCTGAACTCCTGCTGCATCATGAAGGGACATGGCATTTCTCAAGGCATAAAGACATCTTCTGGGCTTTGATCACATTATAATAAATGATCACTATAGTTAGCAGCTTCAATAAAGGGTGTTGTTTCTGAAATCTGCATTACATCCATTCTTTTGTTCATCTCTACCAATCTTTCCCTCTGTATGATGACTGAAAAAATTTTATTTCTGGGATAAATATTTGTGGCTTCTTTTTGGTGGCCAACATGGAAGGTGATTTAATGTACTGTAAATGGCATTACACTATGCTACACTACAGAGTTTACATATAGCTGACACCACATTACATGACTAAACCATGCTATACTACAGACTATACAAATGTAGTTAACACAGTACTCTTCTACACAGTACTGTGCTACAGAGCTAACATGTAGGTGACACCATACTATGCTGCACCATGCAACACTACACCATGCAGCACTATAGCATATACATGTGGGTGACACTACTTGCTATACTATTCCACACTTCAGAGTTTTGATGTATTTGGCACCATGCTATGCTAAACTACAGAGTTTAAATATATACATGATGATGACACTACACTACGTTACACTACAGAGTTTACATGTAGGTGACACCATGCTATGCTACACTAGAGAGTTAACATGTAGGTGACACCACATTATGCTACGCCATACTACACTATAGAGCTTACATGTAGGTGACACCATGATATGCTGCACTACAGAGTTTACATGTAAGTGAAACAACACTGTGTGGACTGCATCTGACTAAGTAGGGAGTCAGTGCATTGGGGCAGAAGTTTGATGTCTTTGCAGAATATTTAAACTAGCAAATTGGGAGAGGGGTGCAGCACCTGATACATCGAATGGGAAGAACACCCCTCCCCCCTCATCTAGTGATCAAACAGGAGTTCAGAATGTTTGTAGTTCATTTGCATCATCAGGTAAGGAAAAAGGTCTGGCTCCCCATGTGATGCACAGAGGAAACGCCAGACCTCGCCCAACAACTAACACACCGAAATCTGGCCAGTCAAAAATCATGTACACAAATGCTTGCAGTCTGGGAAACAAGATCCCTGACTTGCAGGCACTAATGACAGAGGCTAAACTGGACATAGTAGCCATTCGCGAGACATGGTTCACCAGTAACCACACTTGGGAGACTTCAGTACCTGGCTATGTACTGTTCAGAAGAGATTGAGGCGCAAAAAGGGGGGTGGAGTGGCCCTTTATGTCAGTGAAAATATCAAAGCTACAGAAATTCAGAATACACATAAGGAGCCAGAAGAACTGTGGGTCACCCTGGAAACAGGAAATGGGACATCCATACGAACTGGCGTTGTTTACAGGCCTCCAGACCAGGGAGAGGACATAGACAATTTACTGTTAAAAGATATACAAAACATGACAGCTAAGGGGGAGATTCTGATAATGGGAGACTTCAACATGCCTGATACAGATTGATCAATACCAGCAGGAACATCTGCCAGAATTAGACATATAGTGGATTCCCTGCAGGGGGAGGACGTCAAACAACTGGTACAACAACCCATAAGAGACAGGGCTATCCTAGATCTGGTACTGACTAACAGGGAAAGGATCACAGATCTCCAGGTAGAAGGTAATCTGGGGGTCAGTGACCATCACATGGTGTGGTTCAATTTGGCCACTAGAACTAAATCATCCCATTCCAAGGCACAAATATGGGACTTCAGAGCAGCTGACTTTGATAAGATGCCCAACAGAGTTAAGCTAGCCCTGGTAACAAGAAATACAGGTGAGGGGGTACAGGCAAAGTGGGCTAGTATTAAGGATGCAGTACTTGAAGCAACATCCCATTGTGTTAGAGAGAAAAGAAAGTGCAAAAGAAGAAGGAAACCACTTTGGTTCTCAAAAACAGTAGCAGAAAAGGTAAGAGCTAAAAGGTTGGCCTTCAGGAAATATAAGGGAACACAGCAGGATGAAGATAGGGAGGCATGCCAAACTTCCCTAAGGGAAGCAGGGAAGGCAGCAAGGCAGGCAAAGGCCCAGACCAAGGAAATACTAGCACAAACAGTAAAAGAAGGTGACAATACTTTCTATAGATACATTGGAGAATGGAGAAAATCCAGAGGGAGTATTGCTAAGATCAAAGGGGATAAGGGGGCATGTGAGGAGGAGGACCATGTAAAAGCATCTAACCTAAATAGATACTTCTGCTCAGTATTTACTGAGGAGAGGGTAGGGCAGGGCCCACAGCTCAGCACCATGGACACGGGGGAGGGAGGTGTGCACTAGTCTCTTTACAAAAGAAAGGGTCCTACAAGAGCTCGATAAGCTCAGGATAGACAAGGCAATGGGTCCTGATGGCATACATCCGAGGGTACTAAGGGAGCTAAGGGTGGAACTAGCAGAGCCATTATCAACACTATTTTGTGAGTCTCTGAGCACAGGAGAGGTCCCAGAAGACTGGAGAAGGGCTCATGTGATCCCGCTCCACAAGAATGGTAGCAGGAAGGAGGCAGGGAATTACAGACCAGTCAGTCTTACCTCAGTAGTGTGCAAGATTATGGAGGCACTCCTTAAGGAAAGGATAGTGCAACACCTGGAATCCATAGGAGCACAGGATCCAAGACAACATGGGTTTACAACAGGAAGGTCCTGTCAAACTAATCTCATAGATTTCTTTGACTGGGTAATTAGAGTGGTGAACCAAGGGGGAGCAGCTGATGTCGCCTACCTTGATTTCAGCAAATCGTTCGATACTGTTCCAAGTAGAAGATTGATTAATAAGTTGGGTAGGCTAGGGGTGGGTCAGAAGTTGGTCAACTGTGTGGCAAACTGGTTGACGGGCAAAATACTGAGAGTGGTGGTAAACGGTATACACTCAGAAGAGATGCAAGTCACAAGTGGGGTACCCTTAGGATCAGTAATAGTCCAGTCCTATCAATATCTTCATCAGTGACATTGCAGATGGACTGGAGGGTAAAGTTTGTCTGTTTGCAGATGACACCAAGATCTGCAACAGAGTAGATGATCCAGATGGGGTGGGCAGAATGAGAAGAGATCTGGATAAACTGGCAAAATGGTCTGAAGAGTGGCAACTGCGGTTTAACGCAAAGAAGTACAAGATCATGCACATAGGAAAGAGAAACCCTGAAGCTACCTAGAGGTTGGGAGGGCAGTTGCTGGCAGTCACAAGGGAAGAAAGAGACTTGGGCATCATCATCACAGATGACCTGAAATCATCCAAGCAGACCACTAAAGCAGTAGGTAAGGCTAGGGGGATGTTGGGGTGTATAAGTAGGGGTATCGTGAGTCATAAGAGGGAGGTAATAATCCCTCTTTGCAAGACACTGGTTAGACCCCATCTGAAGTACTGCATGCAGTACTGGAGGCCACACCTTCACAAGGACATTAACAAAATGGAAGCAGTCCAGTGAAGGGCAACCAAAATGGTGCAGAGACTTCATCAGAAAACATATGAGGACAGATTAACGGAACTCAATATGTATACCCTAGAGCAAAGGAGGGAGAGAGGTGATATGATTGAAACATTCAAACACCTTAAGGACATTAACAAGGTGAAAGAGTCTAACATGTTTCAATATAAGAAAAATAGCAGGACAAGAGGACACAGCATGAGATTAGAGGGAGGCAGATTAAGGGGTAATGTGAGGAAGTTCTTTTTCACAGAAAGAGTGGTGGATGCATGGAATAGCCTACCTCAGGAAGTGGTGGCTATGAATACAGTGCAGGGCTTCAAACAGGCATGGGATAGGCATAAGGGAGAAATACAGATAAGTATGAATAGATAGGCCATTGACAGAGCAAATGCCGATAGCACATTGATAAGGTAGAAAAAGAAATGGGCAGACTGGATGGGCCTTGCGGTCCTTATCTGCCGTCATCTTCTATGTTTCTATGTCTCTATGCAACAACATGGATTATACCTGAAGGTGACACTACACTATGCTATAGCATGCCACACTAAAGAGTTTACATGTAAGCGACTTGGAGAGATTGCTGCTGGGAACAAATGACCGGCTCAGCTCTTTCAGGCAGTAGACAAGCTGTTTCATCCAGCCTTCTGGAGCCTGTTGAAGGAGTATCTACATACCATTGTGAGGAGTTCATGTTTTGCCTCCGATAGGATGTTCTCTGTCAGGGCCAGGATGTCCTCCTCAAGTCAGTTTAGCTGGGGCATTAGAGATTCAAGATGTTTTATTGGCCTTCAGGATCTGTGGAGTGAGTTTCAGCTTGTCATGACCGAGGAGGCGGCCCTCAGGGTGATCTCTGGGCTGCAGCTGTGACAGGGAGATCTTGCCACTCTTGAGGACTGACCTTTTCTTAAATCTGTTTCAACAGTTCTTCTGTTTCTTGGCCTAATCTATCCTTTACAGTTTCTAGTCCATAAGGTTGGCCACCTATGGGCACCCCCTTCCCTTTTTTTTTTTATTCTCTCTTAATGCCCCCTGCTTTCCACGGTACTTCCTTATCTTTGGGAGACTCCCATGGCCTTGTGCATCCCCACTCATCTGTTCGGTCGTCGGTGCAGTCATCTCCCCACAGAGCCTTGGTTATACCCCCCAGGTGGGTACAGGACGGGGCCCCCTTCTTCCTCCCCGACGTGTCTGTATATCATCGGGGATGCTG
Source organism: Neoceratodus forsteri (assembly GCA_016271365.2). Lineage (NCBI taxonomy): Eukaryota > Metazoa > Chordata > Ceratodontiformes > Ceratodontidae > Neoceratodus > Neoceratodus forsteri. Next base: position 601,202,620 of record CM028130.1, on the reverse strand, counting down.
TCATCGGCGCCGGCAGGGGTGTGGGGATCGGGGCCTGGAGCTCCATCTACAGGGAGCACTGCAGGTTTTTTCCTGCTTACTGGTCCTCCCACAGGACGTTGGCACGCTTGGGAAGTCATGGGGTGGCGCACGTCAGGACGTGCAGATGCTCCGGCTCTCGGCTGGCATCCCCATACTCTTATTTGCTGTCCCACTGCACCTGCGGTCACCCAGCTGGTGGTAGAGTGGCGGGACAAGCAACCCACCCACCCTGGAGGAGGAGAGCAGCCTCTGGGCACTCAATCCTCCTCCCCTCATCCAACTCTCTGGCCACCCGAGTCTGTTCCTGAACCCAGGTCGCTGGCGCCGGAAGTGGCAGTCCTACTGCTAAGCCGGTGCCGCACACCCTTTCCTTTTTTGACTATGCTACAGTTTCCTCTTTAATTTTCCTTTTCCTGCTCAGGTCCTCATACAGGGATGTTATTGTTGTAACCTCTGAGCTGATGTAAAGACAACAGGCTGTGTTCCTCGTTGTTGGATTTAGTATGCAATGACACTATGTCATAAAATACCTTGATGTATGGAACCTGTAAATGTTGAAAATACCATGGCACTAGGTGTTTTTGATAAAGGTAAAAAGTACTAGGTGACTATGTTATAGAAATTAAGTTACTGGGATAGATATCAGACCCCCCGTTGTACTGTTAAATGCATGTAAATTGCTAACATGCATTCCTGCTGTTAACTGAACAAGTCTGAAACGTCATGGTGATTTGCATATATCCCATGATGCTTTGCATTTTGGGAGTATGTGTGATGTTGTGTTTCTTTGAACCTTGACTTTATTGCCAGTGCCACTTGGGGTCACCTTTGCTTCAGTGCTTCTGCACTGAGGTTCTTTGTCTTTAGCTTGTTTTTATTTTTTATTTGAGCCCCCACCACCCAAGCAAACAAGGTCCACATAGGGGAGGCTGAATCTCAACTGATAAACTAGATCAGAGATCAGTAGGTGCTGACAAGTGCAGAGGAAGGACATGAATAGTCTATTGCTGCAAACTGATGCATTGAAGAAGGGATATGACATTTTTGAAGGTTATCTCCTGTATTTTGAATAAACATCAAACAGAGATTGTGTGTTGAACTTGAAGTTTGGTGTCTGGTCAATCTGTTGTCCAACAACCTCAAGAAAAAAAAAAAACAAGCTAAAGACAAAGAACCTCCTATTTACCCCGGTAACTTAATTTCTATAATATACTCACCTAGTACTTTTCACCTTTATCAAAAACACCTCGTGCCATGGTATTTTCAGCATTTACAGGTTCCAAACATAGAAACATAGAAGTTGAAAGCGGATAAGGACTACAAGACCCATCCAGTCTGCCAGTTTCTTCTACCTTATGAATGTGCCATAGGCCTATACTCTGTCAATGGCCTATCTATTCATATGCATCCGTATTGCTCCCTTATGCCTATCCCATACCTATTAGAAGCCCTGCACTGTATTCATATGCACCACTTCCTGAGGTAGGTCGTTCCTGCATCCACCACCCTTTCTGTGAAAAGAATTTCCTCATATTACCCCTTAATCGGCCTCCCTCTAATCTCATGCTGTGTCCTCTTGTCCTGCTATTTTTATGTTGGCTTGCACTTGCGTGACAGCCAACATATTGCATTAGTAGCAGATTTGGAGGCTTGGTCACTGTTGGGTGAATGCAGAGCACGCATCAGTAGGTGTGTCCCTCATTCCCCAATAAAGCAGCATGTAGGTGCCACACCAGGAATAGATAATGTGGCAAACACATCTAAGAAAAGGTCTCCTGCAATGAGAGCCAAGCTCATCTTGCAGCGGCACCAAAACACGACCTCCCTACGTGCCTTTCCTGGTGAAACCCTTCAATAAACGTGGCGGCATTGACTGCCACCACGCAGAGAGCTGACTTCAGGAGTACCCAATCCCCCTGTTAGCATGCTCCAACCCACTTCATTTGCTGATGGGAGAGCCCACTCCCCATCGGCCTAATGCACCCCCCATTTAAAGTGTGTACCGAGGGGGTACCCAATCCCCCTCCCATCATGTCCCCCCTTCACAGTTTAATTTGCAGATGGAGAGCCCACTCCCTGTTGGTATAATGTCCCCCCCATTTGTTGTGTGCTGATGGGGGTGCCCAATCCCCCATTGGCTACAGAACCCTCCTAAAATAAAACACTCAGGTGGCATACTGGGAGCCCACCCCAGCATGCCAAATGCCGCTGTAAAATGAAAACGGTCCCGCAATGTTTTTTTTTTATTTTTTTTACAATCTGCAAACCAGAAAATGATCCCTTGTCGAATCTGGTGGCCCTCCCCCAACCCGCGCTCACCCTCTGCGCACCCTGCCTCTCCACACCATCCCTCACCCCATACTTACCTCCGGAGCATGGCATAATGATCTTCGGTGGACCGGGAACACGTTTGCACTCTTCAAAGCCGACCGTGAACTGAAGAAATGCTGGTAAGCTGTATAATGGCATAAATAGGGTTTTTCAACTTTGGTGCATATATCAGGCATTTTTGGAAATTTTGGCACCAAATTTTCAACATGGGGTTATTGGGACCCCTCCTCATGGATTAAATCACTGTCATGGCATTATTCGGTCCCAAAAGGTGATTGTACGGTCACTGCACAGAATCACCTTTCGGGACTGATTAACGAAACGTCAGTGCCACTATTCATGAGGGGGGCTCTCAAAAAGCCTATGTTGCAAATTTGGTGAAAAATTCCAAAACGTGGCAGTTTTACGAGCATGCGTTGTGCAGTTTCCACTCACACTCGTAACTTTGTGAATTTGTAATATTTTCACTCCAGATTTTCAAAATTGTCATTTTTCCATACCTTCTTATGAACAGTACAGCTGTCAGTTTACATATCCTGGCCAAAATGTGTTTTTGCATGTCCGGCACAGAATAGCATGGTCACTGTGTGAAATCAGTTTTTGGGACAGTTTGAGAAAATGACGGTGACACTTTATGAGCAGAGGTCCTAAAATGCCTATGTTGAAAATTGGTGATGAAAATCCATAAAATAACTGTGATACAAGTGTGTGTTGCGCAGTTTCCACGCACCCTTGTAACTTCGCAAATTTGTAATATTTTCATGCCAGATTTTCAACACTGGCATTTTTTCATACCTCCTTACGAACAGTACAACTGTCATTTTTCACAACCTGCTCAAAATGTGTTTTCGCACCTGTGGTGCACAATGGTGTGGTCTCTGTGGGAAATCAACTTTTGGGGCAGATTAACAAAATCACAGCACCACTGTTCATGAGGGGAGGTCCCAAAATGCCTATGTTGAAAATGTGGCTAAAAAAAATCCCAAAAATAATTGGGTTACGGATGTGTGTTTCGCAGTTTCTATGCATGCTCATGACTTCATCAGTTTTTCATATTTTCACTCCAGATTTTCAACGTTGCCATTTTTTTACACCTCCTCATAAACAATACAGTTGTCATTTTTCACATCCTGCCCAAATGTGTTTTCGTCCTTGTGTCACCAAATGGCATAGCCGCTGTGCAAAACCACCTTTCAGCTAACAAACTGTGCCACTCTTCATGAGGTGGGGTCACAAAAAGTCCATGTTGAAAATTTGGAGTGAAAATACCAACAAACACCTACGACGTTAGGGTTTCCAACTGTAACACCACACTCTGTAGAGATTGACAGGCTTCAGGGGTGTGACTTGGGATCATTGGCTGTAATGCTCACACCATTCCACCCCCCAGCCCCACCCTGCAGCCAGTGACGGGCATCGAGGTGTGCCTTGGAGTGTTCGGCCCTAAAGTTCACCCCATTCTCCATACTGCACCTGTCTCAGCGTATTTCCTTATGGAATGGGGTAAGTATAAGGCCCAAAGACCCCAAAGCACACCACAACACTTGTCAGTGTCTACAGGGTAGGGTGAGGTAAAATGACATGAGCGTTATAGCTGATGACCCAAAGGCACAGTCTCTGCAGGGTGGGGGGTGGGGTTGGCGTCAGTTCAATACTTCACTGCCATTCCTATTATGCATCTCTAACTCCTGCACTACCAATCTCAATGCCAGTGAGACAACATTCGGGCATTGACAAATGCTTGTTCTTATATTGAAACATGTTAGACTCTTTCACCTTGCTTATGCCCTTAAGATGTTCGAATGTTTCGAGCATATCATCTCTCTCCCTCCTTTGCTCTAGGGTTTACATATTGAGCTCCGTTAATCTGTCCTCATATGTTTTCTGATGCAGTTCACTAAACATTCCCTATAATACGTGTACCAAGAATAATTAAAAGATTTATTGCTACAAGCAAGTCATTTGAGTGGAGTTTGTTTTTTTCATTGATGTATTCAAGTTGGACTGATGCATTTTGAATGACCCAAAGATTGAAAAAGTTGTTCTGTGAAGCCAAAGGGCAGCCTGCACTGTTTTATAATTTCATTGATACAGTCCCTGCACCATTTTGGTTGCCTTTCTCTGGACTGCTTCCATTTTGTTAATGTTCTTGTGCAGATGCGGCCTCCAGTACTGCACGCAGTACTCCAGATGGGACCTAACCAGTGTCTTGTAAAGAGGGATTATTACCTCCCTCTTATGGCTTACGATACCTCTACTAATACATCCCAACATCCCTCTAGCCTTACCTACTGCTTTAGTGGTCTGCTTGGATGATTTCAGGTCATCTGTGATGATGATGCCCTAGTCTCTTTCTTCCCTTGTAATTGCCAACAACTCCCCTCCCAACCTATAGGTGGCTTCAGGGTTTCTCTTCCCTATGAGCATGATCTTGCACTTCATTGAATTAAACCCCAGTTGCCACTCTTCCGACCATTTTGCCAGTTTATAGAAACATAGAAACATAGAAGTTGACGGCAGAGATGGACCTCAAGGCCCATCCAGTCTGCCCATTTCTTGTTCTACCTTATGAATGTGCCATTGGCCTTTGCTCTGTCAATGGCCTATTTATTCATAGTCATCTGCATTATTCCCTTATTCCTATCCCATGTCTGTTTGAAGCCCTGCACTGTTTTCATATCCACCACTTCCTGAGGTAGGTCGTTCCATGCATCCACCACTCTTTCTGTGAAAAAGAACTTCCTCACATTACCCTTTAATTGACCTCCCTCTAATCTCATGCTGTGTCCTCTTGGCCTACTATTTTTCTTATATTAAAACATGTTAGACTCTTTCACCTTGTTAATGCCCTTAAGGTGTTTGAATGTTTTGATCATATCAGCTCTCTTCATCCTTTGCTCTAAGGTATACATATTGAGCTGCATTAATCTGTCCTTATATGTTTTCTGATGCAAACCCCGCACCATTTTGGTTGCTCTTTTCTGGACTGTCTCAATTTGGTTAATGTCCTCATGAAGGTGTGACCTCCAGTACTGCATGCAGTATTCAAGATGGGGATAACCAGTGTCTTGTAAAGAGGGATTATTACCACCGTCTTATGACTTGTGATACCCCTGCTAATACACCCCAACATCCCCCTAGCCTTACCTTCCACTTTAGTGGTCTGCTTGGATGATTTCAGGTCATCTGTGATGATGATACCCAAGTCTCTTTCTTCCCTTGTGACTGCCAGCAACTCCCTTCCCAACCTATAGGTGGTTTCAGGGTTTCTTTTCCCTATGTGCATGATCTTGCATTTCTTTGCATAAAACCCCAGTTGCCACTCTTCTGACCATTTTGCCAGTTTATCCAGATCTCTTCTCATTTTGTCCATCCCATCTGGATCATCTACTCTGTTGCAGATCATGGTGTCATCTGCAAACAGACAAACTTTACCCTCCAGTCCATCTGCAATGTCACTGATGAAGATATTGAAGATGACTTGCCCCAGGACTGATCCCTGAGGTATCCCACTTGTGACTTGCATCTCTTCTGACTGTATGCCATTTACCACCACTCTCTGTTTTCTGTCCATCAACCAGTTTGCCACCCAGTTGATCAACTTATGAACCACCCCGAGCCTACCCAACTTATTAATCAATCTTCTATGTGGAACAGTATCGAAAGCTTTGCTGAAGTCAAGGTAGGTGACATCAACTGCTCCTCCCTGGTCCACCACTCTGGTTATCCAGTCAAAGAAATCTATGAGATTAGTTTGACAGGACCTTCCTTTTGTAAACCCATGCTGTCTTTGATCCAGTGCTAATATGGATTCCAGGTGTTGCACTATCCTTTCCTTAAGGAGTGCCTCCATAATCTTGCCCACTACTAAGGTAAGACTGACTGGTCTGTAGTTCCCTGTCTCCTCCCTGCTACCACTCTTGTGGAGCGGGATCACATGAGCCCTTCTCCAGTCTTCTGGGACCTCTCCTGTGCTTAGAGACTCACTAAACAGTTCTGATAATGGCTCTGCTAGTTCCACCCTTAGCTCCTTTAGCACCCTGGGATGTATGCCATCAGGTCTCATTGTCTTGTCCACCATGAGCTTATCGAGTCTTGTAGGACCCTTTCTTTTGTGAAGGTACTAGTGCACACCTCCATCCCCACTGCGTCCATGGTACTGAGGGCCCTGCCCTAGCTTCTCTTCAGTAAATACTGAGCAGAAGTATCTATTTCGGATATATGCTTTAACATGGTCCTCCTCCTCACATGCCCCCTTATCCCCTTTGATCTTAGCAATATCCCCTCTGGACTTTCTCTTTTCACTAATGTATTGATAGAAAGCCTTGTCACCTTGTTTTACTGTTCGTGCCAGTATTTTCTCGGTTTGGGCCTTTGCCTGCCTTACTGTCTTCCCTGCTTCCCTTAGGGAAGTTTGGTATGCCTCCCTATTTTCATCCCTCTGTGTTCCCTTATATTTCCTGAAGGCCAGCCTTTTGGCTCTGACCTTTCCTGCTACTGTTTTTGAGAACCAAAGTGGTTTCCTTCTTCTTTTGCACTTCCTTTTTTCTCTAACACAATGAGATTTTGCTTCAAATATTGCATCCTTAATGCTTCACTTTGCCTGTACCCCCTCACCTGTATTTCTTCTTGCCAGGGCTAGTTTAACTCTGTTGGCCATCTTATCAAAGTCAGCTCCTCTGAAGTCCCATATTTTTGCCTTGGAATGGGATGATTAAGTTCTAGTGGCCAAATTGAACCACACCATGTGATGGTCACTGGCCCCCAGGTGACCTTCTACCTGGAGATTTTTGATCCTTTCCCTGTTAGTCAGCACTAGATCTAGGATAGCCCTGGCTCTTGTGGGTTGTTGTACCAGTTGTTTGAGGCTCTTCCCCTGCAAGGAATCCACTATGTGTCTAGTTCTGGTGGATGTTCCTGCTGGTATTGACCAATCTGTATCTGGCATGTTGAAGTCTCCCATTATCAGAACCTCCCCTTTAGCTGTCATGTTTTGCATATCTTCTAACAGTAATGTGTCTATGTCCTCAACCTGATCTGGAGGCCTGTAGACAACCCCAGTTCGTATAGCTGTCCCATTTCCTGTTTCCAGGGTGACCCACAGTTCTTCCGGCTCCTTATGTGTATTCTGAATTTCTGTAGCTTTGATATTTTCATTGACATAAAGGGCCACTCCACCCCCCTTTTTTGCACCTCAGTCTCCTCTGAACAGTACATAGCCAGGTACTGAAGTCTCCCAAGTGTGGTTACTGGTAAACCATGTCTCGCCAATGGCTTCTATGTCTAGTTTAGCCTCTGTCATTATTGCTTGGAGGTCTGGGATCTTGTTTCCCAGATTGTGAGCATTTATGTATATGATTTTCCATCTGCCAGATTTCGGTGTTAGTTGTTGAGCGAGGTCTGGCATTTTCCCTGTGCGTCGTAGGGGGAGCCAGACCTTTTTTCTTATCTGGTGATGCAAATGAACTGCAAACATGCTGAACTCCTGTTTGACCACTAGCTGATGGGGAAGGGGTGTTCTTCCCATTCCACGTATTGGGTGCTGCACCCCTCTCCCCATTTGCTAGTTTAAATATCCTGCAAAGATGTCGAACTTCTGCCTCAATGCACTGACTCTCTCCTTAGTCAAATGCAGTCCATCAAATTTAAAGAACTATTGCTCTCAAGGTATTTTATGACATAGTGCTATTGCAGACTAAATCCAACAACAAGGAACACAGGCTGTTGTTTTACATCAGTTCAGAGGTCACAACAATAACCTCTCTGTATGAGGACCTGAGAGGGAAAAGGAAAATTAAAGAGGACACTATAGCATAGTCAAGAAAGAGAAGGGGGTGCCCATAGATGGCCAACCTTATGGACTAGAAACTGTAAAGGATAGATTAGGCCAGGAAATAAAACTGTTGAAGCAGATTTAAGAAAAGTTCAGTTTCAAGAGTGGCAGGATCTCCCTGTCACATATCCCCCACCTTAAGAGGGAAGCAATTATTGCAGACTGCTTACCACCTGCGTGTCCCAGGAAGGGATGGAGTTTCCACCCATCCATCTTCACAAGCTCTGTCTCAGGGTCCCTATTAATGATAAACATTCCATCATAAACATAGTAGATATCATCATTCTTTACCCTGAGGCATTAACACTTTTCTCAACAGAGACTAATGATACCTTCACTGCACTATCTCCTTTTAGTGAAAGTCCATCATATTCTATTGACCGAAAATCTGGATGGCAGTAAAGTCCAGTACCATAGAAAGAATTTCTCTGGGGTGAATAATTACCTGCTCCAACCCCACCAGACATGTTGGTTTTAAGTAGGGACCCAGTCCTAGGTTCAACCCCTGTATGTAAACTCACTATGTCTCTTGATTCATTAATTTTGCTTACTACTGCTACAGACACCAGAGGGTAGACACTTTTTTGATGTTACCCCAACACAGGTTCCAATTAATTTTCCACCCACCTCTTCCTTGGTAGGTTTTCCCTCAGAAAAGAATAAAACACATGTGCTATTTCAGACTTCTTGTCTGCCCTTGGGCACCTCTTTCTTTGATATCAGGCCCACCTCTGACCAAACATGCTACACTTTTGCTTACAGAAAGGGACCGCTGCAGAGCCACATCTGGCCTTGTGCCTGCAACAAACGTGACCCCTCTGTCTTACACAAAGTGTCAGTGGGAATATGGAAGAAGCAACAGTAGCTTTTATTTTCATATTTCAACCTACAGTATGATAACCTATGCCCCCAAACCTTTGGTCATCCTATCCCCAGGCAGATCTCTACAGAAACCTATAGAAAACCAAGGAACCTTCTCCAGCTCACTTCCATCCAATGTTAAACAGCAGGTTCCTAAATCCTATACACTCTGGGGTGTTTTGGTGAACATTAACATTTTAATCACTGTGCTTATTTTCAGCCATCAGTTACCATCTGGTACCTTGTGACCTGTGTGGGAGTTTTCCCTTCTTTCAAGGGTGCCATTTTCTTCTTTAATGACCTCTACCCTTTGGGACACTCTTTTCACACTCCTGGTACTAATTTGTCTGCTGTCCCCAGCAGGTACCTCTATCTGGTTGCACATAAGACAGGTTTTGAGATGGGCTGTCACCTGTCTGTACACTCCTGGCCAGTATTAATATGGGGTTAATCAAGCTAATATCCCACCATGGCTCAGATACCCACAGGGATTAAAGTGAGCAGCCTCCATCGCTTGTTGTCTGTAGGCCTCAGGCACCACTACCTGGGCATCCACACTTTTTGTATGGGGATTGGGCCTCATGTGGTACAGAACACCCTTCTTTAGTTCATACCACCAACATTGTTTTGCTCGCACATCACCATTAATCTGCATACCCTCCTTGACTTTTGGCAACATTAGCATCTTCAGCCTGCAGTATACCCCAGTCAATACTGTTAATAGATTTAGCTGTATTATTACAAGAAAAAGACCCTTCAGCCTCATAGGCTTCTTCTTGCTTGCTTGCAGTCTTCAATCCCAGCACAATATCACAAGGCACAGTCTTACCTGGGGTCTCACATTCAAGTTCCATACTTGCATCTTCGACCTCCAACAGGTAATATCCTGGGAACACAGGCAACAAAGGAATATCCTGTTCAGTCGGTGGGTCCTTCTCAAATGGAGCCCACAAAAAATCTTTTTCCAATTCTTTATCCAGACTCTCCAGCAGGGACCACTCGAGCTCCTGGCACAGGTGTTCTGCCTCTTTGCATAGTCGGTCTGCCTCCAGTCATTGCCCACTCATCCACAGTATTAGCCTCATCAGGTTTTCTACCATTGGGGTGTTGTCTTGCATCTCTGGTCAGCCTCAACCCCATGGTAGTTCTGCATCCCCTTTGCATCTCTTTGTTGTCTTCAGGCTAGGCTGTCCTCTGAGCTCCCAGGTCCAGTCCAGGCAGCAGATTCTCTCCCAGTCTGTTGGCAATGGTTCTGGTGAGAACTCCATGGGCTTTCTTCTCCAGGTTCTCATCTGGCAACTCCTGGTGCATTGGTCCACCTGGGATATCTGGGCGATATCCACCAGAAAACGTCCCTCTTTGGCTAGTCCAGACGCTTAGAGCAAGTTATCCTATTCTGATACCAAGTCTGTGGAGGGGTTGAGGGATAACAGATGGACCAAACACCAAACTTCAAGTTCAACACATAATCTCTGTTTGATGTTTATTCAAAATACAGAAGATAATCTTCAGCAATGGCATAGCCCTTCTTCAATGTATCAGTTTGCAGCAACAGACTATTCATGTCCTTCTTTTGCACTTGTCAGCACTTACTGACTCACTGATCCCTGATCTAACTTATCTGTTGAGATTCGGCCTCCCCTATATGGACCTTGTTTGCTTGGGTGATGGGGGCTTAAATAATAATAAAAAAAAAATCTAAAGACAAAGAACCTCAGTGCAGAAGCACTGATGCAAGGTTTACCCCAAATGGCATTGGCAATAAAACCAAGTTTCAAAGAAACACAACATCACACATACTCCCAAAATGCAAAGAATCATGAGATATATGCAAATCACCATGACATTTCAAACTTGCTCAATTTACAGCAGGAATGCAAGGTAGCAATTTACATGCATTTAACAGCACAACAGGGGACAACAGGGGGGAGGTTTCTGATATCTACCCCAGTAACTTAATTTCTATAATACAGTCACCTAGTACTTTTTACCTTCATCAAAAACACCTAGTGCCATGGTATTTTCAACATTTACAGGTTCCATACATCAAGATATTTTATGACATAGTGCCATTGCATACTAAATCCAACAATGAGGAACACAGCCTGTTGTTTTTACATCAGCTCAGAGGTCACAACAATAACCTCCCTGTACAAGGACTTGAGAGGGAAAAGGAAAATTAAAGAGAACACTATAGCATAGTCAAGAAAGGGAAGGGGTTGCCCATAGGTGGCCAACCTTATGGACTAGAAACTGTAAAGGATAGATTAGGCCAAGAAATAGAAGAACTGCTGCAACAGATTTAAGAAAAGGTCAGTCTTCAAGAGTGGCCAGATCTCCCTGTCACAGCTGCCAACACATTATAAGCTAGACCCAGGACCATTGAGGTTCCTGTTGGACTGTTTGGATCAACTTGGCCCAGTTATCAGCAGGATTGTCAGTTGTTCAGTATGAGAAGGGGGTTCTTCCCAGCTGATTTAAAGGTACACTGGTAAGGCCCGTTCTAAAAAAACCTAGTTTGGACCCAGATGTCCTGGCGAACTACAGATCTATCTCCAACTTTCAATTTGTAGGTAAGGCCATTGAGAAGGTGGTTGTGCCTCAGCTGGAGGCTCGCCTTGAGGCTCTTGACATCTATAAGCCTTTTCAGTCTGGCTTTCAGTTGAGACATAGCATGGAAACCACCTGGTCTGGGTGTAGAATGACCTGCTCATGACGAGAGATAGAGGAGAGAGATCTCTTCTCATTCTCTCTTTATTTTACACTGTGGAGCATGGGTTGCTTTTGGATCACCTAGTGGAATATGTGGGATTCACTGGCACAGTACTGTGCTGGTTTGAGTCTTATCTCCATGGCAGGACCCAAAAGGTGGTGATGGGCTGATTCTCATCACACCCGAGGGTCCTGCCTTATGGAGTTACCAAGGGGTCTATTCTTTCACCCTTGCTGTTTTTGGTGCATACTGTATGCTGCCTTTGGGCAGGATCAATAGGCAGTATGGAACTGGGTTTCACTGTTATGCAGATAATACCCAGCTTTATCTGTCCTTTGCACCATAGGGCCAGGGAGCAGTAGATGTGCTTAATAAATGCCTGGTCGAGATCCAGAGCTGGATGTTGGTAAGCTGGCTGAGACTCAACCCTGAAAAGACTGAAGTGCTGGTGGTTGAGCAGGGTCAGAAGAGGTGTCAGGCAGTGTTGGACGGGCTGACCAACATCAGGCTTGGTGATGCCTGTCTCAGCACTGCCCCTCTGTTAAGAAATATTGGTGTCTTTCTAAATGATAGGTGACACTCAAGGCTCAGGTTTCAGCTGTCATCTGGAGTAGCTGCTATCGTTTTAAGAACATCAGTCAGATTCACTCCCTGGGTCCTCCTGATGATCTGCCATCACTAGTACATGTCTTCGTCACGTCACTTGTAGACTACTGTAACACCCTCTAGTTAGGGACTGGGGGGGGTGCTAAGACATTTGCAGCATGTGCAGAATGCAGCAGCAAGACTGTTGATTGGCCTTTCTAGGACCAGTCCCATTTCTCTGGTAATGCAGAATCTGCACTGGCTGTCGGTGTGTTTGCGCATCTCCTGCAAAATTGGATTCTTAACCTATAATGCCCTACATAAACTGCATCCAGGCTACCACTCCAACCTTCTACAGCCATACCACCCCACTTGTGCTCTTCATTTTTCAAATGAGAGCCTCCTTGTTTTCCCAGGAACTCATTTAAAAACCTCTGGGGGCAGGGCCTTTGAGTCACAGGTCCAATTTTTTTGGAACTCACTCCTGAGGTCCCAGAGGGCATCCCCGTCTGTCAAAATCATTACGAGACATCTTGAAACCTACCTTTTCTCCAGAGTTTTTTATTCTGTGTTGGATATTTGATTTTAATTTTTTATTTATTTGATGATATTTTATGCTTCTTTGTTTATGTGATTTATTCTATAGATCTGTATTTGTATGGGTATATTTTAAATGTTTCATGCAGTCTGTGTAGTAGGATTTGTATATATGGTTTTGTAATGGCACCTTGGGCCTCCAGGGAAGGGCACCAAAAATAAACAAATCTACTACTACTACTTCTACTACTACTACAGTACTACGCTACAGAGCTTACATGTAGGTGACAACACACTATGCTACAGTATGGAGTATACATTAAGGGAGACTATGCTATGCTACACCATGCTATACTACAGGTAATATATGTAAGTAACACACACTATGCAATACTATGCTATACTACAGGGTACACATGTAAGTGACCCCCACTATGCTACATCATGCTACACTACAGAGTTTACATGTAGGTGACAACATGCTATACTTCCGTACAGACTCTACATTTAAGTGATTCCACACTACTACACCATAATATGCTACAGAGTTTACATATAAGTAAAACCACATTGTATAGCACCATGCTACACTAGTGTATAATACATCATATACATGTAGGTGATACCATGCTACACATTATGCTGTACATGTGGGTGACACAATGCTATGCTACACCATATTACACAACAGTGTATGCATTTAGGTGACACCAGGCTAAGCTATCCTAGACAGTATACATGTAAGTGACACCACACTATACTAAACTATGTTATACTACTGGGTATACATGTAGGTGACAACAAGTTATTCTACACCATGCTGTACAACAGAGTATACACCATATGGTATATGCTACATAGCATACATATAGGTGAGATCATGCTACACTACAAAGTATACATGTAAGTGACACCATGTTATGCAACACTGTGCTACACAACAGAGTATACATGTGATACCATGTTATGCTACACTGTGCTACACTGCAGAGTATATATGTAAGTGACCCCCACTATGCTACACCAGGCTACACTTCAGAGTTTACATTACTAGTTATTACTAGGAACAACAGGATGAAAGGAGGCAACTAGGCCCATATGATCACCCCCCACACATGTGGGTATACTTTAGCCCCTATCTTGCTTTGGGTAACTCTTCCTATCTAGAGTATTTTTAAATTCTATAAAACTCCTAGCCTCCACTACATCAGTAGGCAATCCTTTCCATGCTTTAATTTTTCTTACAATAAAAAAGTTATCTCTTTTGACCGTTGCCGACTTTGGGACACTAAGTTTCTTATCATGTGACCGTAAACTGTTACGTCTGTTACTGAACACTAAATTACTCTGGCTTCTTAATTCCTGATTGTTTAATAACTTGTACAAGAGCAAGAGATTGACTCTTTCTCTTCTCTGCTTAAGTGAATACAAACCAGTTTCTCTTAATCTTGCATTATATGGAAAATTTTTAATTTTAGGAATGAGCTTTGTTACAGCTTTCTGTACTGCTTTAACCATTTTGATATATTTTATGAGGTACGGTGATCAAACTGGAGAGGCATAATCAAGAATCGGCCTAATGTAACTATTGTAAACTGGGATGAAGAACTGCTTGGATTTACAGATAAAAGAACGATTAATTTTTTTCGCAATGCATCTAGCTCTAGCAGTAGCTAGTCTACAGTGGTCAGATGATATCAAGGTATTATTTATTTTGACCCCCAAATCCATCTCGGCTGTAACTGTACGTATCATTACACCATTTCTAATATATTTATACTTCTGATTTTTTGAACCATAATGCATAACTGCACACTTATTTGCATTAAATTGCATATTGTTGACAATAGACCATTCTATTAACTTATTTAGGCCATTGACCATGGTCAAATGATTACTTAAGGTATCAACCTCACCGGTAAGCTTAATGTCATCAGCAGATTTGATCAATTTGTTTGTAATGCCCTTTTGGATGTCACTCATAAAGAAACCAAAAAGAGTGGGACCCAGGACTGAACCCTGGGGAACTTCACTCGTCACTCTTTGTTCGTTTGAGAGGAAGCCATTTACTTTAACTTATTGTACTCGGTCACTGAGCCAATTGCTTGCCCACCTCACCAATATAGCACTAAGGCCAAAATTGTACAATTTCTTCACTAGGGTACTATGAGGGACCTTATCAAAGGCCTTAGAGAAGTCCAACAGAATAACATCGGATGGGCAACCCCTGTCTAAACTCTGACTAATATATTCATAAAAAATAGTTAGATTGGTGGTACAAGACGTACCCTGTTTGAAACCATGTTGGAGGTTATCAATGATATTTAATGTTATATGTTCATCGTCTAGTTGCTTTTTTTAAAAGCCTCTCCATAATTTTACCAGGGATCGAGGTCAGGCTTATAGGCCTATAGTTGTCTACCTTGGACCTATTGCTCTTTTAAAATTTTGGGGTCACATATGCTGTTCTCCAATCGAGAGGGACCTTCCTGCTTTTCAAAGATTTATTTAAAATTATTGATAATGGGTAAGATAATATATGAGCTGCTTCCTTTAATAGTTTAGGGTGTAAACTGTCTGGTCCCGAACTAGTACTAATCTTTAATTTCTGAAGTTCCAGTTCCACCTCAGCCATTGAGAATTCATATTCAGCGTTGTTATTCAAAGTTAACACTTCGTTGCTCTAAACTTTAGGTTCGAAAACCGATGCAAAGTATTTATTAAAACTAATAGCCATTTCAGATGGATCACTGATTGAAACACCATTTATATTTAGGGGTTCTATATTCGAAACCGTTTTATTAGCATTTAGATATGAAAAAAGTAATCAGAGATTTTTGTTATGAGCAATTCTAAATTCAGTTTTATATTTGGCCCTTTTAATCATATTTTTTAGAAGTGTTTGAGAATTTAGGTAATTCGTTTTGGAGGAAATAGTTGGATCCTTCTTAAACTTTTTATAAGTTTTATGCTTAATTTTTTAATTGTTTTTTAATACCTGGAGTCATACATGGTGGGATTTTACCCACATGATTATACTGACTCTTGAGAGGAACAAATTTATTTTTGGCCAAATGAATAATCTCCTTAAAGCAATTCCATGCCTCATAAGTATCTAAATTATGTAGATCTCCCCAGAAGGTGACAACATGCTATGCTACTCTTCAGACTATTGATGCTGGAGATCACACTATGCTAAACTATGCTACTCTATAGAATTTACATGTAGGTGACACCATACTTTGCTACAACATGCTATACTACAGAGTTTACATAAAGTGGACAGTACTCTATGCTACACATAGAGGATAATGTATGGTCCTGTATCAGTAACCGGTCAGTTAACTGTCGAGAGGTTGCCAGGGCGACCGTGTAAACCTCGAGAGCGAAGCTCGAGAGGTTTACGTCACCATGGCAACCTCGAGACTGTTAACAGTGACTGATTGCGATAGAGGGACCATACATTATTTTTTATAGTGTATGGTCCTACGTAGAAAGTAAAACGGCTGCTTACTTTTTGGAAAACAATCACCACCGTGGCCGTTCAGTCCTTCCCTAACAGCTGCTTTCATCCGTCGGTTCTCCGTGTAAAAAAAAGCACGCACATGCGCAGACCGATCGCTGTTGTTAACCTATCGATGTGACGTAGCATCGATAGGTTAACAACATTTCTAAGTCACATCGATAGGTTAACAACCTTAGGAAATGATGATTTCCTAAGGTTAATAGCGTTCTACCACACATTATTACTGAGTTTACAAGTTGATAACAATTGACTGACACCATGCCCATACACTATGCTAAACTACTGAGCTGACATGTGACACCACACTATGCTGTACCATGCTACACTATACAGTATACATGTAGGTGACACTTTGTTACAATAATGAGTTTACATATAGGTGACACCACACTGGACTATGCTACATGATGCTACCCTACAGAGATTTCAAGCAGGTGATATTACACAATTCAACACCATGCTACATTACAGAGTTTACAAGTAGGTGACACTATGGTATGCTACACTACGTTACACAACAGAAGTTACATGTAGTGTGTCACTATGCTATGCTATGCTACATTATGTTACACTACAGAGTTAAAATGTAGGAGCTATTATACTATGCTACATCACCCTACACTACAGAGTTTACATATAGGGACGCTAAACTATTCTACACCATGCAGCTTACATGTAGTTGATACCACACCATGCTGCACTACAGAGTTTACATGTAGTTGATACTGCACTATGCTACACCATGCTACATGGCAGAGTTAACATGTAGGTGACACCACACTATGCTACATCATGCTGCTCTATAGAGTTTATTTGTAGGTGACACCATGCTATGCTACACAATGCTACACTACAGAGTTTGCATATAGGTGACATGATGTTTGGCTACACTACTGAGTTTACATGGAGTTGACACCACCCTACACTACATCATGCTTCACTGCAGAGTTTACATATACTGTAGGTGACATTACATTATGCTACACCACATTACACTACTGAATTTACATGGAGGTTACACCCAGTTATTCTGCACCATGCTATACTACAGAGTTTACATATAAATGACACCACCCTATGTTACTCCATGTTACACTACAGAGTATACATGTAGGTGGCACAATGTTATGATACACTGCACAGCAGATATGGGTTCCATGTCATTACAGCGATTTAATTTTGGTAAGTGTAAATACAGCAAATTGTTTACAGCGATGTCAATTATAGCGCACAACATTTATGGCACATACAAATTCAGCTACCGTATTACAACTGGAGCTGAAAATTGTATGCCAATCCACGCAAATAGTCATAGCGAGACCTTATCCCATACTCACTCACAACCTGGCAAAGCCGTTTGTTTAAGTCACGGTGCCGACATCTGCTTCTCCTTGCTGCAGCCCATGCTGAGTGCAAATGAATTCAACCGGCATCCTTAGACACCCCCCACAACACACCACATCACTCACACCTTCTTATAACACCACCCATACCTGTTCCCCATTAACCATTTTACTTCATCATGCAGGGGGGCTGTGCACTCCTGCACCCCTGGGGGCTGTATCCCCTGAACCCCCCATTTCTAAAATAACATCCTCTGAGGTGCACCTGGACCTCAGAGGTAGGTTATTACAGCATAGTTGCTGAATCCGTGCATCACTGATATGTAGCGCTTGCTAACCTTCCAGTCGCTATAAATGACTTGCTATAATTGAGTCACTGTAATTGATGTGCTGTATTGACGTGCTACCCATATATGTAAGTGAGCCCTACTATAATATATCAAGCTGCACTACAGACTACACATGTAGCTGATACAACACAACACTACACCAAGATATTCTACAGAGTTACATGTAGGTAACTCAATGCTAAGCTACATCATGCTGTATTACAGAGTATGCATGTAGGTGGCACCATGTTATGTTATGCTACACTGCACAACAGACATGTAAGTGAGCCCTACTATGATATACCAAGCTGCACTGCAGACTACACATATATATGACACCACAATGTGCTACAACATGCTATAATACAGAGTTACATGTAGGAGATACCACACCATGCTACTCTATGTTACACTACAGAGTATACATGTAGGTGGCACCATGTTATGCTACACTATACAGCAGTTATATAACTGAGTCCTACTATGATATACCAAGCCGAACTACAGACTACACATATAGGTGACACCGCAATATGCTACAATATGCTATAATACAGAGTTACATATAGGCGACACTACACTATGCTACTCTATGTTACACTACACAGTATGCATGTAGGTGGCACCATGATATGCTACACTACACAGCAGATATGTAAGTGGGCCATACTATGATATACCAAGCTGTACTACAGACTACACATATAGATGATGCCACACTGTTCTACACCATGCTGTACTACAGAGTTTACATGTGGTTGGCACCATACATGGTGCACTAGAGAGTTTACATGGTGCTGGTACCACACTATGCTGCACCCTGCTACAGTACAAAGTTTACACCATGCCAAGCCACACCATGCTACACTATAGAGACTTCATATAGTTGGCACTACATTATGCTATACTGCAGTGATTGCATATTGGTGACACCACACTAAGCTACACCACGTTACACGACGGAGTTAACATGTAGGTAATACTAAACCATGCCACACTACAGAGTTTATATGCATGTATTAGGTACCACTATGCTAGCGATAACACACGACGAGGTGTGGGTTACATGCTGATAAGAGCACGCCTAGGTGTGTACTAAGGCACGAGGCGCTTGCGCCGAGTGCCTTATGCACCGAGGAGTGCTCTTATCAGCACGTAACCCACACCTCGGAGTGTGTTATTGTGGCTTATAAAATGGGCTAAATGAAACTGAGGAGCCGTTTTTAAAGTTTAACTTTTTTTTTTATTGATTTGTCATTAAAGTTGATCAATTGAGAGGATTTCACAGTTTAGAGAAAAAATAGTGCCATATTACTTTTTGTTACAATGGTGTTAAACAAGTTTGTTTTACGGGTTTTTTAAATGTCACACTGTTGAGCGTTTTTTATTACACAAGACAGGTGCTTTTAAACTGTCTGTTACTTTAACTGAACGTTTTTTTAACTGGAAATGTAAAGACAGGTGCTTTTAAACTGTTTGTTACTTTAACTGAACATTTTTTTAACTGGAAACGTATAGGACGTTTTAGTACGTTTTAGTACTATTCGTTTTATTTGGACAGATTAATGAATTTAAAATTTTGCATCACACAGTGCTGTGTTGTAAAGGGAGAGTTTTTTGTTATAGCTTTAAACTTCTGGATGATTGGTAGCGTTCCCAATTCTGATTGCGTGTTTTCAGTGCAGGAAGTGATGTTATTTCCGTTTTCGGCATGGAGGAGCTATGCATGGAGGAACTGCAGGATGGCTGGATGTTTTCTTAATCTTTGGGTGCGCTTTGCGGCAGAGTTTCTGTGTTTTGAAGGCGCTGAAAGGTATTTGTGTGTTCTGCTGTACTTAACGTGGATGTGGCATATTCTGACATTTTTTGGGCAACTTCTACTTGTGTGGACTAGGCGACAAAGAGTTTTGCACGCTTTTTTGTACACGCACCAATCTGTTACTGCTTTAAGAAATAACTCACACGTAATTACCGCTTTGCCCATAGTGAGGATTTTTGGTTTTGAGGTCTTTTTCTCACAGGTTCTGGTGATTTTAATCATACTGCTGTATGGTTTGTTGTCAGCGACTATTTCCTGCTTTCTGTTGAATGAGCTGTGGCAGTGAGCTTTTTGTTTACTGTTTAGAAAGGTCAGTGATTCACGTTGTGAGGTGCCTTTGATGTGGATAGTAGTGCCGGTTGGCTAGTATATCATCTGATAAGGACATGGCTCAGATGATGTACTAGCCAATCAGATTGCTGGATTTTGGAAACCCATTTTATAAACCATATTATACACTGCTACACTACAGAATTTACAAGGTGACACTACTATACATCATGCTACATTACAAAGTTTACATGTAGGTAACACTACACCTCGTTGCATTACAGAATTTACATATAGCTGAAACTACATTATGCTGTATGATGTTCCATTATAGATTTTACATGTAGTTGATTGAAACCATGCTATGGCGCACCATGTCCTGCTACAGAAGGTATAGTTAGTAGACACCACACTGCGCTACTCCATGCTGCACTACAGTTTACATGCAGTTGACACTACACTGTGCTGCACTGTAGAGTTTACATGTTGGATACACCAAGCTATGCTACACCATACTGCATTACAGGGTATACATGTTGGTGACACCTCTGTATGCTACACTACAGGGTATATTTATATGCTGGTGACGCCACACTATGTTACACCATCCTACAGCATAGTGCATTCATTTAGATAACACCACACTATGAAACATCATGCTGCACTACGGAGTCTGCACATATTGTATATGACACCATGCTATTTAGCACCATGATACACTACTGAGTTTTCACGTACATAGACATATACAGTACATAACATTTGTCAGCAGATAAGGTCCACCTGGCCCATCTAGTCTGCCTATTTTTCCTTCAGCTATAGGGCCCCCTCCTGGGTGAACAGCCTGCCCAGTGCACTCACTAATGAAAACAGAATTGGCCTCTTTAAAACCCTTCTCAGAGACCATCTCCAGTCCTCCAACCCCTGCGACTGCCTCTGACCCGTTCTGGTCTCCCCCCCCCCCCCGACTAGGGCCTCTGGCCAGCTTTCTCTCTCCCTCCCCCCCCTTCTTTCTTTCCATACCTTCCAGAGTTACCTGTCCAACTCTAAATCTAGATCCTTTAATCTAAGCAACTTAGACCTATCCTAATATGCCTTAGGATCAGACTGTTAGCCTTATATTGTACTCCCTGTAATTAGCCTATATGAATCCTGCTCTTGAATTTGTGATCACTGCTGTAATGCTCTACTTTATGTGATGTGGAGCCTTTGTAAATGAGTCTTGGACTCAGAGGTATTTTCTGAATATGCAATAAATAAATAAATAAAATAAATACCATTACTTATACTGTAGTCTGTAACTGATCTGCAGTGTTCCCACCCTTCCCTGTTTCTAGTATTCTCATGTGTCTGCCCCATGCATTTTTTTAATTCCTCCTCCATTTGTGCCCCCCTCCCCACCCTGGTGGGGAGGCTATTCCATGCATCTACCACCCTTTCTGTAAAGAAATACTTCCTCATGTGGTCCCTGACTCTACCTCCTTCCAACTTTGAGTCATGTCCCATAGTTTCAGTGCATCCTGTTTTCCAGAAGATGCTACCTCCTGTACCTTATTTATCCCTTTATTTGAACGTCTCTATCACATCCCCCTTCTGTATCCTTATTTCTAGAGAATACATATTAAGGTCTCTCAGCCTCTCCTCAAATGACTTCTGGTACAGCCCATGTGCCATTTTAGTAGTCTTTCTCTGTACTGTCTCCACCCTGTCTATATCTTTTCTGAGGTGAGGCCTCCAAAACTGGACACGGTACTCCAGATGAAGTCTCACCAATTATCTGTACAGTGGCATCACCACTTATTTTTTTTTGCTGGTGATGCCTCTCCCAATGTATCCCAATATCTTACAGGCTCTTCGTGCCACCTTTTCACACTGTCTGGCCACCTTTAGATCCTCGGATATAATCACTCCTAGATCCCTCTCCTGTTTGGTGACTGACAGTGCCCCTTCCCCAAATGAGTACTCCTCCCTGGGGTTTCTGTACCCCAAGTGCATAATTTTGCTATTTTGCACTGAATCTCAGCTGCCATGTATTTGACCATTCTTCCAGCTTGCCCAAATCTAATTTTTCCACCCCCTGGCATGTCGACCCTATTGCAGGTCTTTGTGTCATCTGCAAAGAGGCACACCTTACCCTCAAGCTACTCCGCAGTGTCACTTATGAAGACATTAAAGAGGATTGGGCCTAACAATGATCCCTGAGGCACCCTGCTGGTCACCTCCTTCTCTGCAGACTGAACTCCGTTCACTACCACCGTCTGTATCCTACCGCTCAACCAATTTCTAGCCCAGTTTAACACTCCTGTTCCGACTCCCAGGCTGTTCAATTTGTTTATTAGCCTTTAATGTGGGATGGTGTCGAAGGCTTAACTAAAATCCAGGTAATTCACATCTGCTATCCCTTCTTGATCTATCTCCCCCAGTCACCCAGTCGAAGAACTCTCTTAGGTTTGTTTGGCAAGACCTGCCTGACGTGAATCCATGCTGTCTGGTATCCTGCTGCCCGCTGGATTCAAGGTATGTCACAATCTTTTCCTTGAGTAATGATTCCATCAACTTCCCCACCATTGAGGTTATGCTGGTGGGCCTATTGTTTCCAGCCTCCTCCCTACTCCTGCTGTTACGGAGGGGCACAGCATTTACCCTCTTCCAGTCTGCTGACACCACAGCTGTTTCTAACGATTTGTTGAACAAGGCTGTCAGTGGTGCTGCTAGCTCCTTTCTAAGCTCTTTTAGAATTCTTGGATGTAAACTGTCTGGACTGACTGCCTTATCTACCTTCAATTTTTCTAGTTCGTTTAGGACTCCCTCGACTGTGAATGGACTTGTATCTATACTCCCCTTTGGTGCATCTCCCCACTAGCTGTGTACCCTCCCCTACCTTTTCCACTGTGAATACTGAACAAAAATACTTGTTCAGGATTTCTGCTTTTTCCTGGTTCCCTTCTGCCGACTCCCCCATTCTCTTTTTAGTCTCACAATCCTACTCCTGGTTTTTCTCTTTTCTCTGCTATAGCTATAAAAGGTCTTGTCTCCTTTCTTTAATGCCTTTGCTATTCTTTCTTCTGTCTGTGCTTTGACTTTTCTGACTGCCTTCCCCACCTCCTTTAGCTATTCCAGATACATGACATGTCACAAAATCCTGTATGACAAAAGGGTTTAATTGCCATTGACTAACAATGAGTCCTGGTAGGACGAAACACGTGTATGTGTCTTCTGTTAGCACCCTTTGCAGACTGTGTAAGAGACCTTTTGGTACCATGCATTTCTGCTTAAAGTTGAACGAGCATAATATTCTGTGATGATTTGCATAAACAGCCCATGATGCTTTGCATTATGGGAGTATGTGTGGTTTTGTATTTCTTTGAAATTTGGCTTCCCGGCCAGTGCCGTTTGGGGTAACCATTGCCACAGTGATTGCGCATTGAGGTTCTTTGTCTTTTAGCTTGTTTTTTGCTTTTCCTGGGTTCATCACAACATAACCCAGATAGACCATCTTAGAGTAGCTTGTTCATTCCACTAGGGTGTCACACAGACGAGGCACACTGATGAGTCCTGGTAGGACGAAACATTTGTGTGTGTGTCTCTCTCTCTCTCTCTTTTCTCTCTTTCTTTTCTGTTAGCACTCTTTGCAGACTGTGTGAGATATCTTTTGGTACCATGCATTTCTGCTTAAAGTTGAACCAGCATAATATTCTGTGGTGATTTGCATATACAGCCCATATGTGTGATTTTGTATTTCTTTGAAACTTGGCTTCCCAGCCAGTACCCTTTGGGGTAACCATCGCCTCAGTGTTTGTGCATTGAGGTTCTTTGATTATTGATTTACAATGGCCCCTGGAGTAAATTACAGCATACTGTGATATTCTGCAGCATTTCTGCACTTCATCCTGGCTTGACACATCTGTACTTTCCTCTGTCCTTCTCACTCTGTGTTTCTTTATATTTTCCAAATGCTAATCTTTTTTCCCTCACTCTCCCTTCCTCCTCATTAGTGAACCAGAGTGTTTTTTTTTCTCCTCTTTGTTTTACTTATTTGCCTAATGTATAGGCTTGTGGCTTCCATTTTGGTTCCCTTTAGAAATGCCCATTGCATCTCTACATCCCTCTTTCCCTCTTTACCCTCTAAGGCTTTCTTCAGCCATCCCTCTAGTTCTACAACATCTGCCCTTCTGAAACTCAAGACCCTTGCACTTGTGTGGCTGGATTCCTCTACTGTCCTCATAGTAAACCATACTGTACTGTGATCGCTGATCCCAGGTGACTCCTCGCTTTTATGTCCTCCATTCTGTCCCCTTTGCCGAAGACCAGGTCCAATATTTCCCCCTTGCAGGTGTGTTTTACCACTAGCTGTCTGAGTCTTGCCCCCGAAGGGCTTCTAGGATGTTTCTGCTCCTTGCAGTGGCTGCAGTATGGGTGCTCCAACTGACGTAGAAACATAGAACTTGATGGCAGATATGGACCACAAGACCCATCCAGCCTGCTCATGTTCCCAACCTCCAGCAAAGGCCACAGATCCAACATGACCACTGGCTTTACCCTCATTTTTCTATCACAATGGTTCCTCTATGTCTATCCCAAATATTTTTGAATTCCCTCACTTTGTTTCCCCCTACCACTTCTGCTAGAAGATTATTCCATGCATCCACCACCCATTCTGAGAAGAAATACTTTCCCATGTTACTCCTTAGTCTACCCCCTTCCAGTTTCATGTCATGCCCCCTTGTTGCTGAGGGTCTGGTAGGAATCCCGACATTCAAAGGCCCGTCACATGCCAGCCCGACACCACAATTCCGACCATGCAAAGTCCAACAAGTACTTAATACCAACCTCTGAAATCCAGACTGAATAAAAGTAAAGTACGGCATGATGCCGTGATACACTAGCTAGCAGCCTCATTCTTACATTTAAATGTTAGGGATAATGGCGGACTGTGGCACCTCCGACCACATCACTTTGTAATTGTGCTTTGCAGAATCCTCGATCTTGTCTTTGACCAGCTGTGGTGCCTCCTTTAGCTCCTCTTGTCCGGGAGCTGAGCATACCTCTGAAGGTTCACTAGTCTGCTTCTCCTGCTCAGCATTCATGCCAGTTCTGTCACGCATCACACAGGGCTCTGAGATATTTACGTAGGAGAGATGGAGGCTGAGGAGCTGGAAGTGTTTCTTTCAGGCTCATTACTGACGCGGGGATTATTGGATGTAAAGAATGTAACTATCAGTGGGTTTCTTAGTACTGCAACAATTGGGTCTGGTTCATTTCAATTATGTTTGTCTGAAGGCTTGCTGGAATGTGGTACTCAGCTCACCTTTTTTTTTGTTCAGTTTCCTCTGGATCTTTTGGGGAGATTTCACCTGACTCTGATTCAAGTGACATACGTTTCCTGACAGTATGGTTAGTTTTCTTGAAAGCCATAGTAGGTTGTTTAAAGAGTTTCCTCACGGTTTTCCCATTAGCGGATTTGTTCGCTTCACGTTTGGCTGGTGTCATAATAGTAAGTCTGGAGAATGTCAAAACCAGTCACAAATTCCAACTTAGCAGGAGCCATTTAAGCACACAGTAAATTACACATGGGTTGTTACACACACAAAAAAAATAATCAAAATTGGAATTGTTATACTGTCAGTATCCAGGGTGATGAGAGAGCAGCTACTCAGTTTCTACTGTCTTACCCCAAGGCATTGTTTTAATCTGTCAGTTGCTTTATTCTTGAAAACAATATGCTTAAAAAAAAACTGCAAAACAAATACATTTATCTTTATTGAAGCAACCAGTGGTTTGTTTACAAAGAGAGCAATGTTGGGATTACGAGTGTCAGTAAACTGTGTGGCGGGATTCCAAACGTGATGGCATTTCAGAGTCAAACTTCTGTGTACCGGGATTTTAAGTGTCAGGATTTCGTGTGGACCCCATTCCTGAATTTCTCCTTTACCGAAAGATGCAACCCTCCTTTATCTTAATTATGCTGTATAGATATTTTTAGGTTTCTATCCTATCCCCCTTATCCCATCCTCTCCTCCATTTGTACATATTGAGGAGCAGCAGTCTCTCCTCATGTGACTTTTGGTGCAGGCCCTGCACCACTTTTGTTGTGCTTCTATTAACTGCCTCCACACTGTCTGTGTCCTTATGGAGATGTGGCCTCCAGAACTGAACACAGTACTCCAGATGAGGTTGCACCAGCGTTTTGTATAGTGGCATCAACACCTCCTGTTTTCTTCTGGTGATACCTCTCCCTATACACTCCAGCATCCCACTGGCTTTACCAACAGCCTTGGCATATTGTTTGGCCACTTTTAGGTCATCTGACATGATTATTCCTAAATCTCTTTCTATGTTGGTGACTGTCGGTATCCCCCTCCCCCCCGATCATGTAATCCTTCCCTGGGTTCCTGTGTCCCAAGTGCATGATTTTACACTTCTCCATAGTGAAACTCAGTTGCCATACTCCAGACCATTCCTCCAGTTTACCCAGGTCTCTTCTCATCTTTTCCACCTCTCATAGAGTGTCCACCCTGTTGCAGATCTTTGTGTTATCTGCAAAGAGGCACACCTTCCCTTCCAGCCCTTCCGCTGTGTCACTTGTGAAGATGTTAAGCAGGACTGAACCCAGATCTGATCCCAATGACACCCTCCTGGAATTCTTCTTTCATCAAATTGAGCTCCATAAACCACCACCCACTGTTTTCTATCACTCAACCAGTTCCTAACCCAGTTTTCCACATTATGACCCACTCCTAAGCTACCCAGCTTGTTTATATGTCTTCTGTGTGGAATGGTGTTGAAGGCTTTGTTGAAGTCCATGGAGGCCACATCCACTGCTCCCCCCCGATTCACCTCGCTGGTCTCCCAGTCAAATAAAACTATTAGATTAGTTTGACGTTATCTGCCTGCTATGAATCCATGTTGCCTCAGATCCTGTGCTCTGCTGGCTTTAAGGTGGTCC
Organism: Neoceratodus forsteri; assembly: GCA_016271365.2. NCBI lineage: Eukaryota > Metazoa > Chordata > Ceratodontiformes > Ceratodontidae > Neoceratodus > Neoceratodus forsteri. Next base: position 601,175,506 of record CM028130.1, on the reverse strand, counting down.
ACAATCCATTATTTTAGTAGTGATTCCACAATTTTCCCCACTACTGAAGTAAGGTTGACTGGTCTTTAGTTTCCAGCCTCCTCCCTGCTCCCACTCTTCTGAAGAGGCTCCACATTTTCCCTTCTTCAGTCCTCTGGAGCTACTCCAGTGTCAAATAATTTGTTGATCAGGGCCTCCAGTGGTTCTGCCAGCAACTCTCAGAGGTCCTTTACTATTCAATGGTGTATCCCGTCCGGTCCCACTGCCTTTTCCACCTTCAATTTAGTAAGTTCCTTTAGGACTCTCACATCTGTAAATGGACTGTTACCCATCTCCCTTCCACTTTTGTTCCTGTGACCCAATTTTGATCCTTCACCTTCCCCTTTCTCTATGAATACTGGGCAAAAATATTTGTTCAGTATTGATGCTTTTTCACAGTCTCCTTCTACACACTGCCCTCCTTCTCCTCTAAGCCTTACAATCCTCCCCCTATCTTTTCTCCTATCATTGATGAATGGCCTCTTTCTTTACTGCCTGTGCAGTCCTCTCCTCAGTGTCCTCCTCCTTCTGTGTTTCCTTGTATCTCTTGAAAGCTAACCTTTTTGCCCTTAACTTTCTTGCAACATCCTTTAAGAACCAAAGTGGTTTTCTGTTTCTTTTGCCTTTGCTTGCTTGTCTAATACACATGTTTGTTGCCTCCACTATGGCTCCTTTTATGCGAGTCCACTGTTCCTCAACTGCCCAACCATCATCCCTTCTTGTTAGGGCTTCCTTAAGGCATAACCCCATCTTAGAAAAATCTGTCCTTCCGAAATCCAGGACTTTCACCTTTGTGCGTCTTGCCCCTTCTACTGTATTAATATTGAACCACACTGCGCAATGATCACTGGACCCCAGATGTCAGTCCACCCTGAGCTCCACAATCTTGTCTCTATTGGTTAGTACCAGGTCCAAAATTGTACCTTCCCTGATGAGTTCACATACTAGCTGCCTGAGGCCTGCCCCTTGTATGGAGTATGGAATGTCTCAACTACTTGCTGAGGCAACAGCTTGGATTTTACAAGTCACTTCTGGCAGATTAAAATCACTCAGCAGCAATAGCTCCCCTTTAATTGCCATCCTATGTATGGTTTCCATTAGTTCCTTGTCCACCACCTCCCCCTGTGCTGGAGGTCTGTTGAATAGCTTATATCCTGTCTCTAGGGTGACCTCAGACCCCCCCCCATGTTCCTTGTAATTCAGTAGCTTTTTTGCACTCCCTGATGTAAAAAGCCACCCCTCCTCCCTTTTTTCCCTCTCTGTCTCTCCTAAATAGATTATAACCTGGTATAGCTACATCCCAGTCATGGCTCTCATTATACAACATCTCAGTTATACCTACAATGTCCAGGTCAGCTTCCAAAACTGGGGCATGTGAGATTCAAGCCCAGGTCTCCAGGTTCATAGCCCAGAGCCTTAGCCATTACACTACATTGCCATCAGGCAAACTGAAGTTCCCCATCAGCAGCATTTCCTCTTTTGCTGTTATTGTTTTAGATAATTTCCACTAGTTCATTATCCAACTCCTCCCCCTGTGCCGGTGGTCTGTAGATCACACTTGCTCAAATGGCAGTACCATCTCCTGTTTCCATTGTGACCCATAGTGCCTCCACTTCATCCCTTATGCCCTGAACTTCTGTAGATTTTATATCTTCCCTATCATAGAGAGCCACTCTTCTTCCCTTTTTCCCTATCCTGTCTTAACAGAATAGAGCATACCCTGGCACAGTTATGTCCCAGTCATGGTTCCCTGTGTACCATGTCTGGGTAACAGTGACAATATCCAGATCTGCCTCCAACATCAAAGCCATTAGGTTTGAGATTTTATTTGTCAGACTGCGAGCATTCATGCTTATAGCTTTACAACTTCCTTCCCCTCAACCCTGTGTTTTTCTCATAGCCCTTTCTCAGTAGTAATGCTACTGTTATCTACTTCCATTTGGTTCCATTGATCTCTCTTTGTGTTTTTTCTGGTCCCTCTTTGCATTCCATGATCAGTTTATTTTTCCGGGGGAGTTAAGGCTAAGTTCATATCCTTTAAGGTGACTTTGATAGGGTCTTTACCACCAGATCCCTCTCTCCTAATTTAAATGTCCAATGCTCATGTCAAAGTTTTAGTCCAGTGCCCATACTCCTTCCTTCCTTCGTTAGTTGTAGTCCATCATGCTTGAGAACTTCCTCTTCCAGAAGTCTCCCCATGCTCCAATGAAGTGATAACCTCTTTCTTCACACCAGCTCCTTAACTATATATTGAACTCTCAGTTTCTTTGCATTTTATTTTCTCTGCACTGTTGCCTTTGCCCCACACAAGAAGAACCTCGGAGAAGGATTGGGAGGTCATTTGAGTGGCCAATCTGTCTCCTAGTTTGACTAGGTTTTATTTTGCTTTCTCTGCCTACTGCTCTGCCAGGTCATTAGTCCCCAGGTACACCAAGATCTTCCGGTCATCCCCCACTTTCTTGACTATCCTTTTGATAAAGTCACTGTCCCATTTCACTGAAGCACCTGGGAGTCATCTGATTAGCACCTTTGCTTGTGCACAGTCATTTAGGTGGGTCTCCACTCCTTGAATCATGGAATTTCCCACAATTAGAATTTATTTTCCTTTTGTTTTCTTGTCACTGTTTGCCTTCAATGGGTCCTGTCCTGCTTTGTTGACTGGCTTGTTGTCTCTTCCTTCATTGCTGCGATCCCTTTCTTTAGTGAGAGGTGCAAAGTTTGCAATGGGGATAGCTTTTGCTTTGACTGGTTGTATCTGGCCCCTACTGCCTATTCTATTTTTTTTCCTCTGTACCACCTTCCACTCTTCATAACTGGTTTGCCTCAGAGGGAGTAGACTTCTGTTCAGAATCTGAGGGCAGGGTATTAGGTGGTGTGATATCCTGATCAGGTGCCGCAACTCTGATATTTCATCCTATGTTGCGTTCAGTTGCGCTTTGAGGTCACTGAGGGTCCTGCATAATGGGCAGTGTCTGAGTCTCCAGAGAATTCCTCTGTGGATTAGTGACCCACGTTTGTAACAGCCAAAAGTATTCATATCCCGTTGTATGATTTTTGCTTCTTTCCTGATGTAGACTTCTGGATCCATGATGGAATTTAGCGGACACCTCAGCAGATTAGTCCCTTCTTTCTGTGTATTGGCGTTCCTCTGCGTAACCCTGCAGAACAAAAAAACAGCATTTTTTTCTTTCCCCTTCTTTCTTCCTCCTGTAGATGGGACTTGAATGAAAACCTCTTCCTGTCCTTAAAGGACGTCTCTACTGTCAGGCTGCCTCAACACTTGATAAAGTGGGCAACCCCAGGATGGGCAGGATGGGTGAGTGTGTGAGGGAAGTACTATAAGCCTGGGAAGGGGAAGTTGTAGCTGCTTTCCCTGTTCCTCTCCCACATCTGCTGCTTCTAAAAGCTCAAAACAGAGCTGGAGCACAGCTGACTCTGCTTTCACAGGTCACAGGCCCCTCCCAGTTAGCTGTCTCAGTTAGCAGTTAAGTGATTGGGGAAGGGGAAGCTGTAGCTGCTTTCCCTGTTCCTCACCCAAATCTGCTGCTTCCAAAAGCTCAAAATCTAAGTAGCACCACACTATACCACACCATTCTACACAACTGAGTTTACATATAGTTGACACTAAACTGTGCTACACCATGCTAGACTACAGCGCCTACATATAGTTTGCACTGCACTATGCTACATGATGCTGCATCATAAAGTTTACATTACTCAACAACCCTACTGTATGCTACTCCATGCTGCATTTCAGAGTTTGCATGTTAACACCACACATTGCTACACCCAGCTACACTACATAGTTTAGATGTAGGTGGCCTTACACAATGCTGAACCATACCACACTACAGAATTTATATGTGGGTGATGCTACACTATGCTACACCATGCTACAACACTAAATAAACAACTACAGTGGATGCTGCCTGGATGCAGTACTATACTACAGAATTCAGCAGCAGAGTTGCTACAGAAAACAATGCAATTTCAATGACAGTTAATCCCTTTTATCATAGAAGAATCGGTGGCACTAAATTGCATTCTGGTGGACTCCACTGTAGATGATGCAACACTTTGCTACACAATGCTATACGGAATTTACTTGTACTGTATGTGACACCATTGTATGCTTCACCATGCTACACTACAGAGTATACATGTACATGACACTATTCTGTGCTACATCATGCTACACTGCAGAATTTACATGTTGGTGATACTGTGCTATACGTCACCATGCTACACTGCAAAGTATACATGTACATGTACATGACACTATAGTATGCTACATCATGCTACACTTCAGAATTTACATGTTGGTGATACCATGTTATGCTTCACCATGCTACATTACAGAGTTGACGTGTACTTGACACTATTCTGTGCTACATCATGCTGCACTACAGAATTTACATATCATGTAGGTGATACTGTGCTATACGTCACCATGCTACACTGCAAAGTATACATGTACATGACACTATAGTATGCTACATCATGCTACACTACAGAATTTACATGTTGGTGATACCATGTTATGCTTCACCATGCTACACTACAGAATGTACACATCATGTAGGTGATACTGTGCTTTGATTCACCATGCTACACTATAGAATATACAGTACATGTAGGTGACACTATATTATGCTACATCATGCTACATTACAGAGTTTACATGTACAGTAGATGATTCCATGCTATGCTTCACCATGCAACATTACAGAGTATACATGTATGTGACACTATGCTATGCTATGCTACATCATGCTACACTACAGAATTTACATGTACTGTAGGTGATACTGTGCTATGCTTCACCATGTTGCACTACATTGTTTATATGTACATGACACTGTAGTATACTACATCATTCTACACTACAGAATTAATATGTAGGTGATACCATGCTATGCTTCACCATGCAATGTTACAGAGTATACATGTATGTAATACTATGCAGTGCTTCATAATGTTACACTACATAATTTACATGTAAGGTGATACCATGCTATGCTACACTACAGAATTTACATGTAGGTGATACCATGGTATGCTACACAATGCTACACCACAGAATTTATATGTAGGAGAAAACATGCTATGGTACATAATGCTATACTACAGAGTTTTCATGTAGGTGAAACCATGCTATCTACACAATGCTACACTATCGTTTACATATAGGTGATACAGTGCTATGCTACACTACAGAATTTACATGTAGGAGATAGTGTGCTATGCTACACAATGCTACATTACAGAGTTTACACATAAGTGACACTATACTATGCTACAGATTTATTTATTTATATGTGTCTCAGAATTACACCTTTGAGCTGGAAGCTCATTTACAAAGGTTCCACATTATGTCAAACAAAGAAACACAGTACAAGGAGAAATGGAACAATGAAAACAATAACAGTGAAAGCAATAAAAACGCAGTGTTACAGGACATCATTTACATACAGGTGGATGTGGTGAGAATGGCTCCAGTTGTGTAATATTTCCAGATATAACTGTGTTATATATGTTTTTGTGATGTGATTTTGTGAAATTTAAAATCCCACCAAAATCCCAGTATTAATGAAAAGATCACAAAGAATAGTGAGAGAGACTGGATTTGTTTTAAAAAATGCTTGACTTTCCTCTGACCTGAGGGGCAGCTTCTGCCGGAAAACTGAGATTGCAGGTCCAGGTCCCTTAACAGAGTTATGCCAAAATCCATTGCCTGTCATAAACCATGCATTTCAGAGACAGGATGCTTTGTTCCAGGAAACTGTTAAAGTAAATTACATCTTATGAGGTAAAAGGGCAGGGACATCCTTTCTGGCAGATCTGTGTTGAATTATTGACCCACTGATGCCCAGAGCTTCAGTTAACCCCATTTTGGGAGTATTTGACTCCAAAAAATAAGGCAAAAACTTCCAAAATAAAGAGAGAGGAAGTCATTGACTTTCAAATGTAAAAAAACAAAATTGGATAACTTCCAAAACTGAAGACACAGAAGCTAAGAAATTATGGATTTTTCTAAAAGAAATTGTATTTTACCACTACTATTTCTATGAACATCCATCAACTGATTCTTTCTAGAATATTGGCTTTCAAATTGTGGTATTTGGGAAATATTTTGACTTCCAAAAAATTGAAATGACTTCCAGATTTTGACTCATGGAAGTATTTGACTTCCACTAAAAAATAAATTAACTGAAGCCCTGCTGATGCCTATTGTGTTACTAGTGGGACACTGAGACATCAAATGGTATCAGGAAAATAAGATTTTGAGAAAGTGCAAGAGTGACCTCTAGTGGCCTAAGAGAAAAGGGCTCCTGTTTCAAAGCAGAGAGTTTTTTTTTTTTAGACAGCCAGGGACTATGTATACCCCTGTAAAAAGAAGCTCGTGGAACTTTTTTCATCTGGACTCTGTCCTGAACACACAGGGAAGCAAAACTGCGACAGCATAGAGATTAAGAACTAGAGACTGCACTCACTCTTTACAAACTTCAGTTCAGTACAAACTAAGGTAGAACTTTAGATAACTGTCATTGTGTATTTTTTTTGCACAATTACACTTGTTTTTGCTGTGACCAAATAGATTATTTAAACCTTTTTAGTTGCAACTGTATGATTAGTAACTATTTAGTAAAAACATTTTGTTTTTAAGAGAACTGGCTTGAGTGAGATTTTCTTATAATTGTGTGTGTGATTGTGAGAGGTTCAGTATTATTCTGTGACTAAACTGTTATTGCAAAGGGGCCATCATAAGCTACCAAACTGAACAAAGGGTCTAGAAAGGGAAAGTCCGGATAAGATATGGGGAATATGAAAGTCTCAAGGATGAGTCTGGTTGGATTTGAACCAGGTTATTGCACGTCATGTAGGAGAAGGCAGAATCAGGGTTACAATGCTACCCTGAAGAGGTTGTAATGCTTGGATCTTCCTCCTTTGTGTAACAACCAAGAAGGGTTCATATTTGGCTACAAGATTTGAGACTGGTATTATACCCTAATCCAGAGTAAAGAGGGCACCCTGGGACTTCTTGGCTAGTGTTCAGTTGTGAAGCCAGTGAGCGTTATAGAGGAACTTGAAGAGGGTATCCTCTGTTTTCCCCCCTCCTTGTCACAGATTGCACTTAGGGGTGGGCATTGTGATCTCAGTGGACCTGACCCTCAGGACTAAATTTGTGACAGATCTGTTGTGCAGTGATGTGATCCAAGAGATCTGATAGCAGTGAGTTTTGAGAAATAGTGGTGGTACAGGCATAACAGTTGGATTCGAGGCCAGTGTATCAGACTGATAAACTGAAAACAATCCACACACAATCAGGACAGGGATTTGGAAAAAAAAAAAATAATTTGGTTAGAGTATAATGTTGCCTACCTGTTTTCTTTTATTTTCAGTGTAAGCTAGTGTTGTAGTAGATAGGGAAGAAGATGGCTTCCAACTATAATGAATGCACTGCAGACCACCTAAGGCAGTTGTGTCAGGAAAGAGGGGTCCAGTATAAGGGGAGAACCAAAAAGTGCCTCATGGAGGCTCTCATGGCAGTCAATGAGCTAGCAGTTGCCCAGAACCTTGAGTTATAGCCAGTGACTGAAAAGGACCAGAGTCTGGCATGGGGGTGCCAGGGTCCATTGTAGAGTCTAGTCCCTGGGAGGAGGACAGTGAGACCAGAAGGAACCCGAAGTCACAGCAGCAGGGAAAGGTCACCACAGAGCTGTGTCTAGAAAGGATCAGGCTGTAGCTGGAGTTGAGAAAACTGGAGCTGGAATTTAAGCACATAAAGTTTGAAACATAGCAGCAGAAGGAGTTTGAGCAGAAGAAATCTGAACTGGAGATGCAGGAAAAAAAAACCTGGCATCAGAGAGGGGCCAAGGAAAAGGGAAAAATGGCTTCAGATGGAGGCTGAAAGAGAGGGAAAAACACACATTCAGTGCAGGTAAAACTGGCACTGCCTCCCCAGAAAGGGAGAAGCTCCAAGTTAGAAAAAGGGATTCCTCAGATAAAAGAAATGATGACTGTTGATTTTGTAAACAGCCAGGCCATCTTGCTAGACAGTGCCTTAAAAAGGCACAGAGTGGGCAAAGTGGTGCTCGAACAGAGTTTGGTTGTTTGTATATCCCTGAGAGTATGCCTGGAAACATGAAGGAGCACATGCAGCCAATTACTGTAAATGGGGTGCAGACCCATGGCTTAAGGGACACAGGGGCATCTCTTAGCTTAGTAAAAGGGGATTTGGTTTGGCCTGAACAGCTTAGACCTAATCAGTTTGTAACGGTGAAGGGATTCATTGGGGAGGAAAAAAATCTGCCACTTGCTAGCATTCTGTTGGACTGGAGTGAGACAGGAAAGACTGTGCAGAAAGCGGCAGAGACAGACAATCTCACCTTGGATGTGATAATAGGGAACAAGTTCCAGAAAGGGGTGGTGTGTGCAGTTTCCTTTGGTCATATGGCAAAGGCTGATTGTAGTTCCCTGAACCCAATAGAAGCCCCTGTGAAAAATAAATGAGAGGCTGGTTCCTCAGCCTGTGTCTCCAGAAATAGAGGGTAGCAAAAGGGAGATAGGACTTCCCTGGGTAGACATTCACAAGACAGCTATAGAAGGTCACTCCATGGAGGGTGGGGTAACAAGTGGTCAGAAGGTTAGGGATGGCAGTAACCCTGAATGTCCTAACACTAGAGCTATCAACCCCAGTTTAGGAACTGAAGGGGACATGTCCCATGCCTTGGGAAAATGTGAAGATTTTGCAGCTGCTCAGAGAACTGACCCTAGTATGAAGAGGCTGAGGGCTTGTGCAGAATCTGACAGAACACCAGGAGGTGACATAAGACATACAGTATTTTGGGACAATGGACTGTTGTAGACGCAGGACATGAGGACAGAGGGAGGGGTGATGGGCAGAAAGCTTGTCATTCCCCGGGGGTACTGTGAACTGTTACTCAAGATTGCTCATGATATCCCCATACCAGATATATGAGAATCATGTGCACCATTCAGCGACTGGCCCAGAATTTCTACTGGCCCAATTTCACCCAGCAGGTGAAGGAATAGTGCCAGTCTTGTCACTGGTGCTAACAAATAGGGAAGGCAGGTGGTAAAACCAAAGCTGCCCTAATTCCCTTGCCTATTGTGGAGAAGCCATTCCAGAGGGTAGGAATGGATATTGTGGGACATTTGAGTACCCCAAGCTCCTCTGAGAAAAAGTTTATCGTGACGGTGGTCGATAATGCCACCTGATACCCAGAGGCGGTCATCCTCTCCTCTCTTAGAACAGACAAAGTGGTAGACACCATGCTAGGGATTTTTCTCCCATGTCAGGTTTCCACAGGAGGTTGTCACTGATCAAGGGGGTACCTTCATGTCGAACATGATGAAGTTTTTGTGGGAGATGTGTGGGATGGTGCTGAGACGCATGACACCTTATCACCCACAAGTCAATGGGCTTGTGGAAAGGCTTAATGGTCCCCTAAAAGTGATGCTCCAAGCATTTGCTGAACAGCGTGGGAGGGACTGGGAAAAAATACCTTACCTACCTATTGTTTGCATACAGGGAGGTGCCCCAAGAGATGACAGGTTTCTCCCCCTTCAAAAGCTTATATGGCTGTAGGCTGCTTGGGCCCCCTGGACTTTATCCTGGAGGTCTGGGAAGGCAAGCTCACCGCCCAGGGAACTCCCATTGTGGAGTATGTCCTTAAGTTTAGGGAGAAGCTGAAGGGGCTTATGGCGGTGGGCCAAAGCTTCTTATCAGCTGCCCAACAGAAACAAAAAGTCTGGTATGATCGCAGAACCAGAGCTTGCACATACTGTGCAGATCAGGAAGTCATGTTCCTAATCCTAATCTGGAAGGACAAGCTGCAGGCCAAGTGGGAAGGACCATACAAGGCAGTCTGACAGGTCGATTATGTGAATTATATCATGGAAATGCCTGACAGGAGACATAGCAAGAGGATATGCTATGTCAACATGAATGAAGCCATAAGCAAATAGGGCTGACATGGTATTTGCAGTGTGTAGTCCTGGGAAGGGGACAGATGAAGAAGACCACTCCTGGACTTGCTAGAGGAAAGAAAGTGGGAGTCCTCTGTGGAGACAATCAAGCTGTCACCCCAGTTGACCCCAGAGCAGCCCCAGCAAGTGAGGAGGGTTTTAGAGGACTTTGGCCTTTTGTTTATGGCCAAGCCAGGATGTACCCACTTAGTGACACACAATGTAGATACAGAGATACAAGCACCCATCCGACGGACAACCTGCTGGGTGTCTGAGGCCGTCCTAAAGGACATTAGGAGGGAAGTGGAAGAAATGCTGGATTTAGGGGCAATCCAGAAATCTCACAGTCTCTGAGCCTCACCCGTAGTCCTCATTCACAAGCCGGATGGCTCTACTTGTTTCTATGTGGACTATTGTGGACTCCACACAGTCACGAAATCTGATGCCCACCCAATGCCATGGACAGATGAACTAGTGGACAAGTTGGGAGGGGCGACTTAGCTTACCACCACTGACTTGATGAAAGGGTACTGGCAGGTGCAGTTAACTGCCAGAGCTAGGGAGAAATTGGCTTTCATCACTCCAATAGGATTATTCAAGCTCTGGGTAATGCCTTTTGGAATGAAAAATGCCCCAGCCACCTTTGAATGGTTGGTCAACCAGGTGTTACATGGTACTGAAGAGTATGCAGTAGCTTATTTTGGATGATATTGCCATCTTCAGTATCAGCTGGAAGGAACACCTATTCCACCTGAAGGAAGTGTTGGGCAGGAGACAGAGGGCAGGGCTCAGTGTAAAGGCTGAAAAGTGCCAGATGGCTATGGCAGAGGTGGCATACATAGACCATGTAGTGGGGTGGGGGCAGCTTCTCTATAGTAAAGCAATGATTGAGGCAATAGAGGCATGGCCTATCCCTGAAACCCAGAAGCAGGTTAGGAGCTTCCTAGGTACTGCAGGGTACTATCAAAAGTTTTTACCAAATTACAGTACCCTAGCTGGCCCGGAGGCACTGAGGGTTGAGACACTGGATGCTACACCTTATGCCACACTGGCAACCCAGGTTCAGGAGCAAGTCTGGGCCAATTTGAGGTCACCAGGGGAAGGAGAGGGATTGACCATCTGAAGGACAGCTTTCCTGTCCTGGGAGGGAGGGGGGTCATATCCCATGCTGATAGTGACAACCGGTGAAGACCGAGTGCCACTACAGATGCCGAGATCACGCATGGGGGGAGGACGTTGAGCGGCTGCCTTTTGGATGTGCGTAGGAGCTCACACGTCATGAGCTGGGGAGCATTGCTTGACCCAATCTAAGAGGAGAGTTTACAAAAAAAAAGAAAAACCCTTCCAGCCTAGATAGGCAACGGCTCTCTGTGCTCACTGCCACACGCCCAATGCTGGACCTCTGCCTCCACCCCTTCGATCTCCTCATGGACCCTGGGGCCAGAGAGGTTTGGCGGGGAGAACATAATGCCCTTGGGAGGTAGGATCAAAGTGGGCAGTAGAAGCAGTGGGTTAGCTGAGTAGCCTGAGAGAGTTCTGGTTCTGGAGGTGATAAAAAAACAGAACTGACAAAAAAGAAAATTACAGTACCCTGGAAACTCCCCTATCCAGCCTGCTAAAAAACCAAAAGCTCAAAAACATAAACTGGGAGCCAGCCTGTGAAAAAGCCTTCATATGGCTAAATGAGGCACTGTGCAGTGCCCCTGTGTTGGCTAGTCCAGATTACTCTAAGCAAGTTGTAGTTCAGACAGATGTCTCAGATGTGGGGATTGGAGCAGTCCTCAGCCAGACATCTAATCAGGAAAAGGATCACCCAATAGTGCACCTGAGTAAGAAGTTACCTTCACGAGAGCAGGCCTATTCCACAGCTGAAAAGGAATGCCCTGCGCTGGTATGGGTCCTGAAAAAATTAGAGCAGTACCTTTATGGGAGATGCACCGAGGTACAGACCATTCACAACCCCTGGTGTGGTTGAATCAGATGGGTGAGACAAATAGTCATCTCTTAAGGTGGAGTATTGCCCTACATGCCTGCAATATGACCGTTATGCACAGAGCAGGGTCAGTTAATGCTAACACAGACAGCCTATCTCACCAGTTAGAAAAGTAACAGAATTTGTGAAAACCTTACCATGCATCTGGGGGCGTGTTTCCGCAAATTCAGTCTAAGGAAGGAGGGATGTGCTGAGAATGGCTCCAGCTGTGTAATATTTGCAGATATAATTCTGTTATATATGTTTTTGTGATGTGATTTTGTGAAATCTAAAAATGCAACCAAAATGCCAGGATTACTTAAAAGGATCACATAAGATAGTGAGGGAGACTGGATTTCTTTTAAAAATGCTTGATCTTCCTCTGACCTGAGGAGCAGCTTCTGCCAGAAAACTGAGATTGCATGTCCAGGTCCCTTAACAGAGCTATGTCAAAATATATTGCCTGTCATAAACCATGCATTTCAGAGACAGGATGCTTTGTTCCAGGAAACTGTTAAATTCAACTACATCTTATGAAGAAAAAGGACAGGAACAACCTTTCTGGCAGACCTATGTGAGATGTTACTAGTGGAACACTGAGACAGCAAAGGTTATCAGGAAAATAATATTTTGGGAAAGCGCAAGAGTGACTTCTACTGGTCTTAGAGAGAAGTCCACCAGCTTCAAAGCAGAGAGTTTATTTTTCTGACTGCCAGGGATTATATATATATACACACGGTATATCCCTGTGAACAGAAGCTCATGGGACACTTTTCATCTGGACTCTCTTTAACACACAGAGAAGCAAAACTGCCACAGCACAGAGACTAAGAATTAGAGACTGCACTTACTCTTTTCGGACTTCAATTCACTACAGAGTAAGGTAGAACTTAAAATAACAGTCATAGTGCATTTTTTTGTACAATTCTACTTTTTTTTGTTATGCTATGACCAAAAAGATTATTTAAACCTTTTTAGTTGTAACTATATGATTAGTAACTTTTTAGTAAAAACATTTTGTTTTTAAGAGAAACGGCCTGAGCAAGATTTTCTTATAACTGTGTGTGCAGTTGTGAAAGGTTCAATATGGGGGCCATCATAAGCTAACAAATTGTACAAAGGGTCTAAAAAGGGAAAGTCTGGATAAGATAGGGGGAATAAGAAAGTCTCAAGGAAGAGTCTGGTGGGATTTTAACCAGGTTATAATGTATGGTAGAACACTGTCATGGCTCAAAAATCATCTTTTTAGAGCGTTGTTACACTATTAATGTGACGTCACGCTCTTGTTATACTATTGATGATGCGTCACATCGATAGTGTAACAGATTCGAACCACCACGCGATGCTGTTGCCATGGCCCCCCCATAACAGCCAAACATGCCTATATTTAAAAAGTTTAGAAACAAAAATGCTCACTTTGAAAACCTATGAACAGATGTCATCCTTCACCACATGGTAAGCCTGCAGCCTGTTGTCTAGTAGTAAATTATTGTTTCCAATACTGGTACAATTTTTTTGTTTCGCCGCTGACCATACACTATAAAAGACAACGTATGGTCAGCGGTGTGCAACAACACTGTTTGCCTTCTAGTGGTTCCCTTGGCAACCCTGTAAACCTCTCGAGCTTCACTCTTGAGGTTTAACAAAGTTGCAAGAGAACCACTCGAAGGCAAATATAGCGTTGTTACACACCGCTGCCCATACGTTATCCTCTGTATTGCACACCTTGTGGGAGGAGGCAGAATCAGGGTTAACATACTACTCCAAAGAGGTTGTAATGCCTGGGTCTTCCTCTTTTGTGTAACAACCAAGAAAGGTTCATATCTGGCGACAAGACTCGAGACTGGTACTGTACCCTGATCCAGAGTAAAGAGGAGATCCTGGGACATCATTGTGAGTGTTCAGTTGTGAAGTCAATGAGCACTATAATGGGACTCGAAGGGGATATCCCCTGTTTTCCCCCTCCCTGTCACGGATTGCACTTAGGGGTGGGCACTGTGAGCTTAGTGGACCTGACTCTCAAGAGTGGGTTTGTGACAGTGGATACATATTTAATAAACATAAAATGAAGTAGTGAGAATATTAAGTTTTGTTGGAGTTGCAATGGGAGGGTGATATGTTAAATGAATAAATAAATAATGATATAGGGGACAGAGGTGTGAGAGTAGAACAAGTACAATGAGGAAGAGGGAACAGGAAGGGGAGGGAGGCATGGGCAAGTGGGAAAGAAGTTAGGTAGATCAGGCTGTTGAGAGGCAGAGAGGGAGCAAAGGCAGAGGGGAAGTAGTGCGGCAGTGTAGATGAGACAGATATGGTAAAAGATGGGTTAGCAGTCACAGTTGCTTAGTGAGGTAAGGTGTTGATGGAGTTTTCTCTTAAATGGCCCCAGCTTAGTCTCACTGGTTATGTCATTAAGACAACATGGAGCATGGTAGATGAAGGACCTCTGCGCTTGTGAAGTTCTGAAGAAAGGAACTTGCAGTGATTGTCTGGACACACTTTTCATACAGTGGGGATTGATTGCTGCATTTAGAAGGTTCTGGATAGCAGGTAGGGTTAAACTAAGTCATACGGCACCATACAATTCTGCTTAAAGTTGGACCAGCATAACATTCCGTGGTGATTTGCATATGCAGTCCATGATGCTTTGCATTGTGGAGGCATGTGTGATTTTGTATTTTCTTGAAACTTGACTTCCCAGCCAAATGCCCTTTGGGGTAACCCTTGCCTCAGTGTTTGCACACAGAGGTTCTTTGTCTTTTAAATAGTTTTTTAGTAGTGTACTCTGCCTTGTAGGGAAAGTTAATCAGCTTGTGCATACAGGTCACAGGTGTGGGTAAGTCTATGGGCACCAAGGACCAGTCTGCAGGATTTATTTCATGCCACTCTGATTCATCCAAGGCTGCCCCACACACCACCAGCAACATCATACTACAATACATCATTTACATGTAGATGATGCCATGCTATGCAACACCATGCTACACTATAGAGTATACAGTATATGTAAGTGGCACTAGACTATGCTAAATCATGCTACACTACAGAATTTACATGCAGGTGATACCATGCTGTGCTACAGTACAGAGCTCACCAGTAGGTGACACTACTTATGCTACACCATGCAATGCTACAGCGCTTATGTGTAGTTGACACTACACTATGCTACACCATGCAACACTACAGAGTTTACATGTAGGCAACACTACACTATGCTACAACATGTAACACTTCAGCACTTACATGTAGGTGACACTACACTATGCTATACCATAATATACTGCAGAATTTACATGTAGGTGATACCATGTTATGCTACACCATGCTACACTACATAATTTACATGTAGGTGATACCATGCTTTGTTAAACAATGCTACATTACAGAGCTTACATGTATGCAATACCGTGCAAAGCCACACAATGCTACACTACAGGGTTTACATACACATGACACAATACTATGCTACCTCATGCTACACTACAGAGTTTACATGTAGGTGATACCATGCTATGCTACACAATGTTACATTACAGAGTTTACATGCTGGCAGTACCATGCAATACTACACAATACTACACTATAGAGTTTACATGCAAGTGACACTAAACTATGCTACACCATGCTACACTATAGAGTTTAGATGTAGGTGATACCATGCTATGCTACACAATGCTACACTACAGAGTTTACATGTAGGTGACATTACACAATGCTACAACATGTAACACTACAGCACTTACATGTAGGTGACACTACACTATGCTACACCATGCTACACTACAGAATTTACATGTAGGTGATACCATGCTTTGCTACACAATGCTACACTACAGATTTTACATATACGTGACACAATACTATACTACATCATGCTACACTACAGAGTTTACATGTAGGTGATACCATGCTACACTACACAATGCTACATTACAGAGTTTACATGTTGGCAATACCATGCAATACTACACAATGCTACACTATAGAGTTTACATGTAGGTGATACCATGCTATGCTACACAATGCTACATTATAGAGTTTACATTTAGGCAATACCATACAATACTACACAATGTTACACTACAGAGTTTACATGTAGGTGACACTACACTATGTTACACCATGCTACACTACAGCACTTACATGTAGGTGACACTACACTATGATATACCATAATACACTACAGAATTTGCATGTAGGTGATACCATGCTATGTTACACCATGCTACACTACAGAATTTAAATGTAGGTGATACCATGCTTAGCTACACAATGCTACATTACAGAGCTTACATGTATGCAATACCGTGCAACGCTACACAATGCTATACTACAGAGTTTACATATAAGTGATACTATATTATGCTACATCATGCTACACTACAGAGTTTACATGTAGGTGATACCATGCTTTGTTACACAATGCTACATTACAGAATTTACATGTAGGCAATACCATGCAATACTACACAATACTACACTACAGAGTTTACATGTAAGTGACACTACTATGCTACACCATGCTACACTATAGAGTTTACATGTTGGTGATACCATGTTATGCAACACCGTGCTACACTATACTTGTATTTTATTAAATTGTTGTATATTTTATATTAAAAGAAAAACAATATTCACCTTAATCATACATGAAATAAAAATACCCCCATTTCTTTGTTGTTATTCATTGATGTCGACGTGTCAAGACCAAAAACATAAATGGGGGGGATAATATCTTCTAAATTTTTTACAACAACAGTACACAAGCTGCACTTATTAATTATCAGGCATATAACTACTGTATAACTTTCTGCTAACACAACAGCTCTTCCCCTTAGTGCTACTTAGTATAGATATATTCAGGCATAGAAGTAATATTCCCCTTGATCAATTTTACCTCCCCTCCCCAAACAGCCTCAGCTTATGCTAAATATTTTATATAGGGCTGACAAAAGCAAAAGAGGGCCAAGGAAAGCCAGGCAAAGGTAAACCAAGCATAAAAAAGAACTGTTTTCACATATTTAGCATTTCCTCTTCGGAGAATATAGACAATTCAGTTTCACTGTTCTGGATATATTGGTTACAAATAAAGCTAGCTAATTGATCAAGTTCATAAAACATATGTTGTGCTCCTTTATATTTTATTCTAACTTTTGCTTGGGCCAGTAGCTGAAATTCCACCTCCATCTCCAAATGTTCTTGAAGATATTCCAGAAACTGACATCTTCTTTTTTGTGTTGAAAAAGCATAGTCAGGAAAACTCAAAAATGTAAACGTTTTATACACTAAAGGTGCTTTAATTCTAGAAAACCTCAAAATTAGATCTCTGTCAGAGTCAAATGCAAAGGAGACAAATACTGTTGAGTTCTTGTTGCTTGTTGTTTCCGATTCTACTTGGGAATTGAACTTTTAATATATTGTTTAGGTATTATACGATAAGCTTTTGTGATGAATGGTAAGTTATCCTCTGGCAGCTCAAACAGGGAAACAAAAAAATCTTTCAGCATATTCTACACTGATGCAAAAGGTTCATCAAGACTTTGGGGTAGCCCCACAATTCTCAGTTTTCTATAACACTGTTGATTTTCTAGTATTTCAATCTTTCTCCACATATTTTAGTTGTCCCTGATCATATTTGCTGCTGTAGCTTATAAACCAGTAACTTTATTAGTGTTCCTGTTTATTTCTCCTTTATTAGATTCAACAGCTTTTGTCAATGTCTCAGTCCTTTCCCTGTTTTGTTTTGCATCAGCTTGTAAAAAATCCATTTTGTCTGACAGTGCTTGAAACTTGTGATCAAAAAGCTGTGACCACTTAAATAGCTTCTCTAGGGCATCCCCACAGAGTTGATTGTATGCCTAGGTGTTATCCCACCCAAAGCCACCAGAGCAGTGTCATTCTCTATATCGGGTAGAGCAGGTGAAGCAGTCACAGACTGCTTTCCTTAATCATAGATCTCCTGCAGGGGTTTAAAGTCAGTAGAAACCATTCCTGAACCCAGAAAATTTTGGTCCACCAAAGGGGTAAGACTACGGATTAATATCTCACTTGACAAAGTTTGTTCCGTTTCTGAGGCTGGGGTAGTAATTTCACTTGACTTCATGTAGTCAGGAGGTTTAACTTCTGACCTCTGTCCAGTGGTTCTGTGCTGGTCTCCAGTTGGTGTCTCCCCAGAATGAGAAGCTTTTTCTTTCATTCTGCAAACACTCTTGTTGCTGGATTCCAGCCTGAAGTACTTTTTGAGTGGCTTGATTTTAGGCAAAATATAATCTTCTGAAGAAGAGGACGATAAACCTTTCTGCTTCTTCATCATATATCCTGATTATGTAGTTCACTCACACTGAGTTCTTACACCTAGCAGCCACCTGCTGCCAAGTTGGAACCTACCTCCCATGCTACATGTAAGTGACACTATACTATGCTACATCATGCTGCACTATAGAGTTTGCATATAGGTGATAACCATGCTATGCTACACAATGCTCTATTACAGAGTTTGCATGTAGGCAATACCATGCAATGCTACACAATGCTACACTACAGAGTTTACATGTAAGTGACACTATACTAGGCAACATCATACTGCAATATAGAATTTACATGTACGTGATACCATGCTATCCAACACCATGCTACACTGTAGAATATACATGTAGGTAACACTATACTATGCCATATCATGCTATACTACAGAATATACATGTAGATAATTCCATGCTATGCTACACCATGAGTTTACATGTATGTGGCACTGTACTATGGAACATAATGCTACAATACATAATTTACATGTAGGTGACACTGTGCTATGCTACACCATGCTAAGCTACATAATTTACATGTAGGTAATACCATGCTATGCTACACTATGTTACATTATAGAGTTTACATGTATGTGGCACTATACTATGCAACATCATGCTGCAATACAGAATTTACTTGTAGGTGACACTACGCTATGCTACACTATGCTAAACTACAGAATGTACATGTAGGTGATACCATGCTATGCAACACTATGCTACATTATAGTTTTCATGTAGGTGACATTGCACTATGCTACCCCATGCTACATTACAGAGTTTACATTTAGGTGATACCATGCTGCGCTACACAATACAACACTATTGAGTTTATGTGTAACTGAGACTATACTATGCTACATTATGTAGAACAAACAAAAGCCACTCAAACCAGCATGAGGGTACCAAAAAGAATATTAGATCATGGAAAAACAAGTCTAGCACTCCTCAGGACTGGATAATAAAAATACTTTATTTGTTAAAAGCAACAAAAACTCCAACAGCAACTGACCAGATTGACCCTCCACCAGTTTTGCACATCAATGGTGCATCATCAGAAGGTGCTAGCAAATGGGTGTTACTGGTTTTAAAATACAAATCCTTAAAGGTGCAGTGCACCAATTCAAATCATGCAAAACATAGTTAAGGTGCAAACAGTGTTGATAGTGCAATCAGTACAATAACCACATATTTATAACAGGCTAAAATTAAAAAGCACAACCTAGGCATGCATTCATTATTCCAATTTGCTGTGCTGGGAGCTAGTTTGAAGGAAGAGGCAACTGAATAAGCTCATTATAAGTTTCAACTAGCAAAACTTATATTAGAAAAAAGGGGATTTAGAGAAATAGCAAACCCAAATAAATGAGTAAGTCCATTCTCAATAAATCTTTGTCCTCCAAAATTCATCTAAAATGGCTTGGACATTATAGCTTGGCCCTAAATAAGCATAATAACAGAATAATTAGTTTAAGGTATCCATATTGATGATAATAATAATAACTAATATATAAAAACAGTTACACAATAGTTAGCAGATAAACACTCTAGATAGCAAAACACTTGTCATCACTTTCTCTTTCTAATACAGGCTAACAAATCAGTCCTGTCATTTAAACCAGGTGATGATGTGGCTCCTAAAGTAAAAATCTAATGAGATTCCCTACACAATAATTTGTCATCCAAATGTCCTCCTCTTGGGCCTAACGTGACTATTTCTATTACACACTACTGGGGAAAAATCACTTTGGAGGCATATCTTAAGGTGGGAAGGTCTCCAAGGTGCTTAAGAGTGATAAAAAATCCCAGCTATAGGTGGGACCAAGAGCAATTTATAAAGGACTGGAGACACTCTCAACAAGTAGGAACTGACTCGTTCATGCATATCATTGTCAAAGATTATGTATCCCAACAGAAAGAAGTAACCAATGATATAAAAATTGAGGAAGAAGCACTTCCGCAGTATAAGGACCAGCCAGACCTCCAGTTTTATGAGAAAAGGTTACATGACAATGTAAAAGAGCTGATAACAAAATTAAAAGGGATAAATTACTGAACTTTGAGCGGGACAGAAAGGATTACTTGTTTGATAGAGTGTTTGATTTGAAAAAGAAGGAGGGGGTACACCCAGAAATTCCAGAAATCTCAGAAACTGAAGAGGTTCAAACAGGTGACTTTCTAATATGGGAGCGCCAAACAATACCCCACACACATCTAGTATCCTAAGGTCTATTTTACAACAAAGTAACAATTCACCCACTTATACCTCTAACAGTGAGTTGGAACCTGAAGAGCAACCTTTTTCAGAGAGGGAAGGGGATGTACACCCCCCCCCCAGGACAATGGTATGTAACTTATCAGACACCAAAACATGTACATCAAGTGAGAGGGAGAGGATACCACCCACAACAAGAATACACAAACCCACCCACAGATGAGGCAGAAAACATCACAGGAAGGGTCAGAGGCAGGAGATGTTATTGACCACTTCTGAAGATGCAGTGACATAGTGAAGACATAGTGATTAACATTTCCAATATCCCACTAACTGAGGACCAGCTACGAGTTCTACAAAAAGGACTCAGTTTTGTAACTACACAAGACAATATCCTCATTGATTTATATGTGGATTTACATTGCTTGACAAGGGACCTTAATCTAAAAGTGCACTTTTCTAAAATAGATGTGTGTTGTGGCAAAAGTACCCCAGGCCCTGGTGGAGCTGACTGTGGACTTGCAGAGGGGGAGGTAAGACATTTTCATTCACCCTCTGCCTTTATGTCACCTTACAGTGAAGTAGTAAAAATCTTTGAACGGGCTTGTGAAAGGGGCTTTCAGACCCTTCTTTCACAGAATACCAATGCTAGATATGTGAAAATAAATGCTTAAGAAGCTCTTGCACTAAAAGAACATGAAATGAACTACAGTCAGGTTATTAGACCAGCAGATAAGGTTGGTTCAATTGTAATTATGGCAGAAGAAATGAATACAAATGAGATTATGAGACAACTAGGGGATGAAATGTTTTGCTTAAAGCTAAAAGGGGAACCAGTGGTGAGTTTTAAGAGAAATATTAATACTTTTCTGCATGATGCATGTGTTTCGGGGTCATTGATGCTCAAGAAATGTCATATCTGACTGTTTCCCATCCCATCAGGGCTAGCATATACATTTTACCAAAGATCCATGAGAGCTTGGTAAACCCACGAGGGAGACACATTTTGGTGGGTATAGGGTCACTAACAGCACCCTTGTCTATGTATGTGGATGCCCACATTAAACAGTTTGTATGGAACTTACGTTCATACATAAAAGACACCACACAAATGCCGAATGTATTGAATTAAACAGAGGCGGAACAGAGTTGGTATTTGGTGTCCATGGATATATCCTCACTGTATACCAACACACCTACATAAATTAAGAAAGCAATAGATAGGAAAAATAAGGCATATCAAAAACCAAAAACTACAGGTTCTGATAAGGTTCATAGAAACTACAAGATTAAGTTGAAACAGTTGAAACAGTTAAAAAAACTTATTAAACAGGCAAAAAGCAACTTTGAGAAGAACCTTGCAAAAAAAGTGGGAGATAATAAGAAATCATTTTATAATTATGTGGCCTCATTAAAAAAGAGTAATAAGGAAGTTAGACCTCTAAAAAATAGAGGATATGGAGATTAAGGGTTGTAAAAAAATGGCAGAGATATTTAACAAATACTTTGGGAGGGTTTTTTTTTTTAAAAAGAGGAGGTAGGAAAAGTAGATAAAGTTAACATCCCTAGTAAAGTATGAATATCAGCAGAGGATATAAAAAAACAGACTGTTAAAGTTGGATCAGAATAAATCCCTGTGTCCAGATGAGTTACATCCCCAAATGTTGAAAGAATAAGCTGAAGAGTTAAGTGGACCATTAAAAGAGATGTACCAAAAATCTTTAGATCAGGGTGAAGTCCTGGAGGACTGGACAGTAGCCACTCTGATCCCAATTTACAACAAGCATTTGTCAATGCCGAATGTTTGCTTGCTGGTATTAGCATTAGAAATGCAGGAGTTAGAGGCAGAATAGGAATGGCAGTGAAGTACTGAACTTCACATGAACCCCACCTCCATCCTTTAGAGACGGACAAGATTTGGGGTAAGGTTTTGGGTCGTCACCCATGACGGTCAAGCCATGTTACCTTACCCTATTCTGCAGACACCGACACGTGTTGAGCTGTGCCTTAGGGTGTTTGGCTTTACAGTCACCCCATTCCATAAGGACATATGTTGAAATGGGTGCAGCATAGGAGAATGGGGTGAAGTCTTGGGACAAAGAGTGCAAGGTACACCTGGATGCCTGCCAGTGGCTGGGGGTTGGGGGTGGGATGGCATGAGCAGTACAGTTGGCAATCCAAAGGCACACCCCGATGCCTGTCTGTTTGTACAGTGTAGGACGTTATGGTTAGAAACCATAATGCCTGAGGCATTTGTTGGTATTCACAGCACAAATTTTGAACATGGCCTTTTTGTGACCCCACCTCATGAAAGCATTTGGGACCTCTTGTCATGAACAGCGGCAGTGTGATTTTGTCAATGTGTCACAAAAACTGACTTCCAACAGTGACAGTGCCATTCTGCACCACATGTACGAAAACACAGATTGGGCAGGATGTGAAGAATGACAGCTGTGCCATCCATATGAAGAGATGGCAATGTTGAAAATGCGAAGTGGGAATATTAAAAATGCTTGCACTTCTGAGCATATGTGGAAACCGTGCAACGCATGCGCGTAACACAGTCATTTCATGGAGTTTCATCAACAGATTTTCAACATAGGCATTTAATGACCTGTGGTCATGAACAATGTCACTGTGATTTTGTTACTGTGTCCTGAACACTGATTTTCCACAGCAACCACGGTATTCTACACCGGAACTGCAAAAACACATTTCAACCAGGATGTGAAAAATGACAGCTGTACTGTTCATAAGGAGGTGTGGTAAAATGGCAATGTTGAAAACCTGGAGTGAAAATATTACAAATATGCAAAGTTATAAGCGTGCATGGAAACTGCACAATGCACACTCATAACACAGTCATTTTATGGACTTTCATCACCAAATGTTCAACATAGGCATTTTAGGACCTCTGCTTATGAACAGTGTCAGTGTGATTTTTGTAATGTGTCCTAAACAGTGATATCCCATGGCGACCATGCTATTCTGTGCCGGAAGTGCAAAAACACATTTCGGCCAGGATGTGAAAAATGACAGCTGTACAGTTCATAAGGAGGTGCAGAAAAATGGCAATGTTGAAAATATTGCAAATGTGCAAAGTTACGAGCGTGCATGGAAACTGCACAATGCACGCTCGTAACACAGTTAGTTTATGGACTTTTGTCACCAAATTTTCAACATAGCCATTTTAGGACCTCTGCTAGTGAACAGTGTCAGTGTGATTTTCCTAATGTGTTCCAAACATGGATTTCCCACAACGATCGTGCTTGTCTGTGCCAGAAGTGCAAAAACACATTTGGGCCGGGATGTGAAAAATGACAGCTGTACTGTTCATAAGGAGGTGCGGGCAATCGGCAGTGTTGGCAATCTGGAGTGAAAATATTGCAAATGTGCGAGGGTACGAGCGTGCGTAGAAACTGCACAATGCATGCTCATAAAACAGTCATTTTATGAACTTTTCTCACCAGATTTTCAACATAGACAATTTAGGACCTGTGCTAATGAACAGTATCACTGTGATTTTCTTAATCTGTCCCAAACATTGATTTCGCACACCAACTGTGCCATTGTGCGCTACATGCACAGAAACACATTTTGGGTGAGATGTGCAAAATTAAAGCTGTACTACTCATAAGTAGGTGTGGTAAAATGACATTGTTGCACTTCTGGACTGCAAATATTAAAATTTCACGCACTTACGACCGTGCATAGGAACTGCGCAACACATGCTCGTAAAACAGTCATTTTTAGGAATTTTTTCACCAAATTTTCAATATAGCCATTTTAATACCTCTGCTCATGAACAGTGTCACTGTGATTTTCTTAATCTGTCCCAAACATTGATTTCACACACCAACTGCACCATTGTGCACTACATGTGCAGAAACACATTTTGGATGAGTTGTGAAAAATGACAGCTGTACTGCTCATAAGTAGGTCTGATAAAATGGCAATGTTGAAAATCTGGAGTACAAATGTTACAAATTCGTGAAATTACGAGTGTGCATAGGAACTTCGCAATGTACGCTCGTAAAACAGTTATTTGTAGGAATTTTTTTACCAAATTTTCAACATAGCCATTGTATGATCTCTGCTTATGAACAGTGTCACTGTGATTTTCTTAATCTGTTCCAAACCTTGATTTCACACACCAACTGCGCCATTGTGCGCTACATGCTTGGAAACACATTTTGGGTGAGATGTGAAAAATGACAGCTGTACTGCGACATATGTCGCTTCGCCCTCTCTGCGCCTCGCCTTCTGCATCGGTGTGATCTCTATGCCCAACTGGGGTGGCTTCCCCCTGAAAAGCACCGTGCCTTTGTCCTCGGCAACATGATTGATAATATTGTCCATACTGCTCGTCCCTCTGCTCTTGCCCTTCCCATCAAACATTGCACCCCGGCCTATCAACTTAGGTCCAGCTCTACCCAGGTCTGTTTGATCCCACGGACCCGCTCTCTTACCGGTGATCAGGCCTTCTCCGCCTTCACCCCGAGACTTTGGAACTCCCTTCCCGCCCATGTCCGGCCACCCCTCCCACCTGCTTCAAAAGCGTCCCTGTGAAATTCCTCAAGGCTGCCTCCACCTGTCTTTGTACCACCTAGTTGCTGGGAGACTCCCCTCTCCCCAAAACCTCCCTACTTACAGATTTATCTAGCTCTCTCCCTGTAGCACTTAGTATAACCTCCACCCCCTCCTCTGGGGTGCCTCACTTATCGCCTCTGCCCCTCCTTGTAGCACTTGACGTACCCCATCTCTCATGCCCGCCTTCTGGGGCTCGCAACTGTAGGGTCACTCAGTCTGCAGGCCTAGCCTGGCCAGCCGTGGTGGTCCCCATGTCCTTCCCTACCCCCCCTGCACCCACTAGCTCCCTGCTGGCCTACTTACCTGATCTTCCTGGACGGTCCCCTGCCCACCCCTCCCTGGTTTCCTGTTTATCTCCCCTTGCTCCTCACCTAAGGATTACCACCTCTCCAGGTGTATTGACTAGTTGCACTAGATGCTACACTCTTTCTACATTCTCAGTCTCTAGCTGTGGTGGTTTACGTGATTGCTTTCTTGCCTATATTGTCGGGTTTTGTACCCCGGCCCCTCCCTGTATGTGGGTCCTCAAGCCTCCTTGACTATGTACCCAGTTCCCTGTACTGATATTCTCCGGCCCACCTGTATCATGGACGGTGTTGCTAACTTGACTATGTACCATGTTTTTCTGTTTTGTGTTTGTATGCTACCGTGACTATGTACCATGTTTTTCTGTTTTGTAACCTCCCGGGTGGCACCTGAAAATAGGCATTTGTTGTCTAGTGTGCCTACCTGGTTGACAAAAACAAATAAATAAATAAGTAGGTGTGATAAAATGGCAATGTTGAAAATCTGGAGTGCAAATGTTACAAATTTGCGAACTTACGAGCGTGCGTAGGAACTGTGCAACACACCCTCGTAAACCAGTCATTTTTAGGAATTTTTTCACCAAATTTGCAACATAGGCTTTTTGAGAACACACCTTATGAACACTGGCACTAACATTTCACTAATCAGTCCTGAAAGGTGATTTCACACAGTGACTGCAAAATCACCCCTCGGGCCCGACTAACGCCATGACAGTGACAGAATTCATGAGAAGGGGTCCCAAAAACCCCATGTTGAAAATTTGGTGCCAAAATTCAAAAAAATGCCTGACATATGCAGCAAAGTCGAAAAAACCCTATTTATTACATTATGCAGCTTACCGGCATTTCCTCAGTTCGCGGTCGGCTTTGAAGAGTGCAGACGTGTTCCCGGTCCACCGAAGATCATTGCACCAGACTCTGGGGGTAAGTATGGGGTGAGGGGGGTGTGGGGAGGCAGGGTGTGGGTGCAGGTTGCAGGAGGGGGGATGTGGCAAACTGCGAGGGACTGTTTTTCCTTTACAGGGCAGAAAAAAAAAAAAAAGACAACGCGAGACGGTTTTCAATTTTACAGGGGGATTTGGCATGCTGGACTGGGCTCCCAGCATGCCAAAGGACTCTTTTTTGGGGTGCCAGCTGCAGCCAATGGGGATTGGGCACCCCCAGTGGCACACAAGACAGCAGGAGGGGAACATCATACTGATGGGGATTGGGCACCCTGTCGGCAGGCAACAAAACAGGGGGGGTTACATCATGCCGATGGAGAGTGGGCTCCCCCATTGGCTGAATAAACACTTTGCGGCCACTGAAGCCGGCAGGGATTGGGGCCCCCATTGGCCAACAAAGATGGTTTGGGGGGGCACATGCTGCTGAGGGAGATTGGGCACCTCCTCAGCATGGGAGACTATCTAATATTGTTTGTGAACGTGGTGGCAAGCTGCCCACCATGTTCACAAACAGTATTAGGCTAGCTAACGTTCTGCCCTGCAGTGACAGGTCGCTCCCTCATTGCAGCACAATGACTGATGCTGGAATGACGAGTCAGCCCCTGATTGCTGCGGCAAAAACGTTACAACTTGGTGCACTTTTTGGAGACCAGTGTCATTGGCACACTGTGATTCCATAGGTCCACCAGTGCCAAGCCCCCAAATGCAGTGCTCCCTTGGCTGTAACACTGCCACACCTCCACAACCCACTGCTCTCCTAAGCTGTCACATCATGTTTCTTGTGCATGCACAAGCAAACATAAAAAGGGTGCAAGGTCAGATAAAGAAGACTGTAGACTGATTAGCCTGACCTCCATCCCTGGAAAAATGCTGGAAGCAATTATAAAGGGAGAGATAGAAAATCAGCTGGTAATCGAGGGACTAGTAGATCCAACCCAGCATGGTTTCACAAAGGGGAGATCATGCCTCACTAATCCTTTATAATGTATGGTAGAATGCTGTTATGGCCCAAAAATCATCTTTTTACAGCATTGTTACACTATCAATGTGATGTCACGCTCTTGTTATACTATCGACGATGCGTCACATCGATAGTGTAACAGATTCGAACCACCAAGTGATGCTGTTGCCATGGCCCCCCATAACAGGCGAACATGCCTATCTTTAAAAAGTTTAGAAATAAAAATGCTCACTTTGGAAACCCATGAATGGATGTCATCCTTCACCGCATGGTAAGCCTGCAGCCTGTTGTATCACATTTGAAAACAAAACGTAAAGCTACCTAGCAGTAAACTGACTTACAGACTAACTGTTCGCAAGGCATTATAAATGCCAGCCTGCTTGATCAGCAACTAAGAGCAGACATATGACCAGGGATGGTGAGGCAATTATGTATGTTTTAAGTGGAACGTGTGCATCATTTTTTTGTTTCTCCACTGACCATACACTATAAAGAGACAGCTATTATGGTCAGCGATTGTGCAACAATGCTGCTTGCCTTCTGTGGATTCCTTGGCAACCCTGTAAACCTCTTGAGCTTTGCTCTCGAGGTTTAACAGAGTTGCTAAGAGAACCACTCGAAGGCAAACATAGCACTGTTACACACCGCTGCCCATACGTTATCCTCTATGTATTTTTCTGAAAACACAAACAGAGCACTGGAAAATAACCTACCAGTGGATCTGTTTATGGACTTTGAAAAGGCCTTTGACAATGTGTCACATGGGGAACTTATAAAATCATTAACATAATTTAGATTAGTTATTAACCTATTGAATTGGACAAGAAATTGGCTGTGCAACAGAAGACAAAGGGTGATCATAAAGGGGCACCACTCATGTTGGGTGAGGGTAACAAGCGGGCTCCCACAGGGATCCATCCTGGGACCGGCTCTCTTGAATATTGAAGTTGCTTCCATTATGTGTGATAATAATTCTTGGATGGTTAAATTTGCAGATGATATGAAAATGGGGTCCATAGTAACAAACAGTAATGAGGCATTAAGTTTCCAGGAGAATATTCACATACTAGCAAACAAAGCAAAGACCAAAAAGTTGAGATTTAACCTGGATAAATGGAAAATTATGCAACTAGGGAATAAAAAATGTTATAAGTATTCTTTAGAGGGACAGGAGGTTAGTGTCACAGATGAGGAGAAAGATTTGTGAGTATTCATGATTGATAACACAAACTTTACAAGCAATGCTCTCAAATTGTAAAGACAGGAAACAGGATTATGGCGTCTATAAAAAGAAACATCAGAAGCAGGGATAGAGAGGTGGTAATGCCCCTGTATACAGCTTTGGTTCACCCACACATGCAATATTGTTGCCAGGTGTGGGCTCCACCCAATAAATCTCACTGTAGAAGGATTGAGAGGATACAGAGGAGGGCAACCAAACTGGTAGCAAACATTAGGGATAGCTCGTATGAGGAGAGACTGGAGAACCCTGGGGCTGTACTCACTCCAATACAGATGAACTAGAGGAGACATGTGCTGTGTATATGGAGCTTTTGCAAATCCTGACATTTGGGAATGTGTAGGCCTACTAATTAGACCTAACCTCATGGCTACAACAGGCCACAGTAAAAAGATCAAGGGAGAAAATTATAGGAAATATTTTAGAGGGGGTTGGTTTACACAGAGTGTGGTGAAAGTATGGAATGGAATCCCTGACACAGTAGTAGAAAGTGAAACTAAGAAGCTGTTTAAAGCAGAAATGGATAAACACATGGGGCGATTGGTATATTTGACTCAAACTTAACCCAAGGACCAAGTTGGCAATGGCTAACGCTAAAAACTTGTAAAAATTCCTATGATTCCTATGATACCTCACAATGGGGGCCTTGAGGCCCAGGACTACTGGTTAGGATTAGACACCAGTATTTGTGAGCATAAAAGGCAATTCCTTCTGACTTGCACTGAGCGAGTGCTTACCAAGAATTATTTTATGTTTAAGGATGAACACTCACTTCAACTCATGGGGACAGCAATGGCAGCCATTTTTGCCCCCAATTATACTAACCTCTGTTTGGGCATGTGGGAAACAACAATAGTCTATAATGACCAGAACAATCTTTTTTTCCATAAGATTGATATTTGGCATAATTTTATTGACGATATTATTTTGATCTGGAAAGGCACACTGGACGAGGTAGGAGATTTTTACGCAATATCTGGAGGCGAGCAATAGGAATCTTAAATTTACAGTGCAAAGTAGTTTGAAGTCTGTTCCTTTTTTAAATTTATTGATTATGAAACAAACAGATGGTTCATTAAACACCGACTTATGCAGGAAGGAAACAGACCAAAATTCCCTTCTCCACTCATCCAGTTGCCATCCCAGGCATATGGTTGACAATATACCCAAAGTCCAAATGCTATGAGCATGAAGGAAGTATTCTAATATCTTTGATTACATTGTTCAGGGCACTGAGATGTGCAATCATTTTGAAAATAGGGGCTATGGCACTGATCTGGTGAGAAAAGCTTTTGATAAAGTATTATCTGTGGCTCATGACACGCTTTTGGTGATAATCCCCCCCACGGATCCAGAGAAAAGGGTAAACTTTGAGAGTACATAGACAGTCAGCAGAAATTGCCAAGATCATTAACCAAAATTCGCATATTTTGGGAAATGAATCACTTTTAGCAGAACATGTGAAAGAATACCCCCATATGGTATAGCGAAGGGGGAAAAACATTAAAGATAGACCGGTACATAGTTACCATCCAAACAGGACTGTAGAGAGTAATAGACCTGGTATTTTGGCTACCCCTTTTGGCAATTTTCCTAGTGGGAACTGTAAATTTTGTCCTGGTGTTCTGAGAACTGACACTTTCACATCATGCAATACAACTAAAATTTATAAAATGCATGACTTTTTTAATTGTGTCACTGAGGATGTGGTCTACCTTGCTACCTGCGAGTGTGGATCCTTTTATGTTGTTAAAACTTCACGTCCCTTTAAGAATAGGATTGAAGAACATCAGAGAGTTATTGCAGGGGAAGACTCAAAAAATGCATTAGCTAATAATTTGAAAAGAAGTCAGGGCCCTTCACATCACTTTAAATTTTGTGCAATATAAATAGTCAAGTTATGCCCAAGAGGTGGGAATTTGGATGACACATTTTTGCACAGGGAATCTCACTGGATTTTTATGTTTGCTTGCACGCATGTGCAAGAAACATAGTGCCATCATCGGAGATTTTGTAGGTGTGTCACCTCCTCCTCCAATTCAGTCAGTGTGCTGGCAGGCGCGGCCCCTGTAAGCCAATGCATTTTGGAGCTGTCTATGACACGCTCCAAAATGCAGTGGCATACAGTTGAAAGGGGGAGCTACGCTTGAGTAAGCAGCGATAAGATAAGGCTGCTCACGTGCAGCTCCCCACAGATGCCCGCAGGCGTGCGCACCCCCGCACGCACGCACTGTATAGCCGACGGGGTGCCCAATCCCGGTCAGCTGTGCTACGTTCCTTCCGCCTCCCCCAAACACTTACAAAATGCCACGCTGGGTGCCCACCCCAGCATGGCAACTAATCATATAGCCGACGGGGGTGCCCAATCCCCCGTCGGCTGCACTGTCCTCCCCCAGTAGTGAGTGCCACGCTGGGAGCCCACCCCAGCGTGGCAAGCAATTCGTAAGCCAACGGGGGTGCCCAATCCCCATTGGCTGAACGGCCACCCCAACATCCTTGTGCCATGCTGGGAGCCCACCCAGCGTGGCAAACATCCACGTAGTCCGTTTTTTTTTTTTACCTGTGAAGAAAAAAGCGGTCCAGCGTGAGTCTCCCCCCCTCCCACAACCCGCACCCACCCTGCGCACCCAGCTCTCCCACTCCCCCTACCCCATACTTACCTCGGACCTCAGCGCAATGAACTCGTGGACCGGGAACACGCCTGCACTCTTCAAAGGCGACCGCGAACTGAGGAAATGCCGGTAAGCTGTATAATGGGCTAGATAGGGGGGTTTCAACTTTATTGCATATCTCAGGCATTTTTTTGAATTTTTGCACCAAATTTTCAGCATGGGTTTTTGAGATGCCTTCTCATGATTGATGTCACTGTCATGGCGTTATTCAGGTCCGAAGGGTGATTTCGCAGTCACTGCGCAGTCACTGCACGAAATCACCCTTTGGACCTGAATAATGCCATGACAGTGACATCAATCATGAGATGGGGTCTCAAAAACACCATGTTGAAAATTTGGTGCCAAAATTCCCAAAAATGACTGTTTTACGAGCGTGCGTTGCGCAGTTCCTACGCAGGCTTGTAAGTTCGCGAATGTTCAATATTTTCACTCCAGATTTTCAACATTGCCATTTTGCCACACCTTCTTATGAGTAGTGCAGCTGTCATTTTTCACATCTCACCCAAAATGTGTTTCTGCCCATGTAGCGCACAATGGTGCAGTCGGTGTGCGAAATCAATGTATGGGACAAATTAAGAAAATCACAGTGATGCTGTTCATGAGTAGACATTTTAAAATGGCTATGTTGAAAATTTGGTGAAAAAAGTCCTAAAAATGACTGTTTTATGAGCGTGCATTACGCAGTTGCTACGCAAGCTCGTAAGGGCGTGAATTTTCAATATTTTCACTCCAGATTTTCAACATTGCCATTTTACCGCACCTTCTTATGAGTAGTACAGCTGCCATTTTTCACATCTCACCCAAAATGTGTTTCTGCCCATGTAGCGCACAATGGCGCAGTCGGTGTGTGAGGTCAATGTACGGGACAAATTAAGAAAATCACAGTGACACTGTTCATGAGCAGAGGTCTTAAAATGGCTATGTTGAGAATTTGGTGAAAAAATTTCAAAAATGAATGTTTTACGAGTGCGTTGTACAGTTCCTATGCGCGCTCGTTAGTTGCAAGAATTTTCAATATTTTCACTCCAGATTTTCAACATTGCCATTATACCACACCTTCTTATGAGTAGTACAGCTGTCATTTTTCACATCTCACCCAAAATGTGTTTCCACCCATGTAGCGCACAATGGCGCAGTCGGTGCGCGAAATCAATGTACAGGACAAATTAAGAAAATCACAGTGACACTGTTCATGAGCAGAGGTCTTAAAATGGCTATGTTGAGAATTTGGTGAAAAAATTCCTAAAAATGACTTTTAAGAGCGTGCGTTCCACAGTTCCTATGCATGCTCGTAAGTTTGCAAATTTAATAGTTTCACTCCAGATTTTCAACATGGCCATTTTATTAAACTTCCTTATGAACAGTACAGCTGCAATTTTTCATATGTCGCCCAAAATGTGTTTTTGCACATGTAGCACACAATGGTGCTGTTGGTGAGCGAAAACAATGTTTAGGACAGATTAAGAAAATCACAGTTACACTGTTCATGAGCAGAGGTCTTAAAATGGCTATGTTGAAAATTTGGTGACAAAAGTCCATAAAATGACTGTGTTACAAGTGAGCATTGCACAGTTTCCACGCACCCTCATTAGTTCATGACTTTGTAATATTTTCAGTCCAGATTTTCACCAGTGGCATTTTTCCACACTTCCTTATGAGCAGTACAGCTGCCATTTTTTACAACATGGCCGAAGTGTGTTTTCACACTTTCAGTGCAGAGATGCATGGTCGCTGTGGGAAATCATTGTTTGGCACAGATAAAGAAAATCACAGTGACACTGTTCATGATCGGAGGCACCAAAATGCCTGAGTTGACAATCTGCTGTAAGAAATCCCCAACCTAACTATATTACGGGTGTGCGTTGCACAGTTTCTATGTACGCTCATGACTTCACCATTTTTTAAATATTTTTACTACACATTTGCAACGTGGCCATTTTTTACACCTCCCCATGAAAGAGTACAGCTGTCATTTTTTACATCCTATTCGGAATATTTTTGCACCTGTGGTGCTAAATGCCGTAGTCACTGTGCATAAGCAGCTTTCGGCTAACAAACTGATATTCCCCCTGTTCATGAGGTGGGGTCACAAAACAAACATGTTG
Organism: Neoceratodus forsteri; assembly: GCA_016271365.2. Lineage (NCBI taxonomy): Eukaryota > Metazoa > Chordata > Ceratodontiformes > Ceratodontidae > Neoceratodus > Neoceratodus forsteri. The sequence goes on along the minus strand of CM028130.1, from coordinate 601,142,189 downwards.
AAAATTTGGAGTGAAAATACCAACGAATGCCTGAGGTATTATGCTTTTCAACTATAACGCCCCACCCTATAGAGAATGACAGGCATCAGGGGTGAGACTTGGGATTCTTGCCTGTGATGCTCATACCATTCCACACCCTGCAGTCACTGAGGCATTGGGTATGCCTTGGACTCTTTGGCCCCAAAAGTTCACCCCATTCTCCTATACCACACCCATCTCACCGTACTTCCCTAATGGAATGGGGTGTGCATAAGAGCCAAAGATCCCAAGGCACCCACTGTTTACTTGTCAGTGTCTGCAGGGTGGGGTGTGGAGAAATGGCGGGGCCATTATGCCTGATGACCCAAAGGCACACCCCAATGCCTGTTCGTATCTGCAGGGTGGTGGCGGGGTTGGCTTCAGTTCAATACTTCACTGCCATTCCTATTATGCAGCTGTCTAACTCCTACACTACCAATCCCAATGCCAGCAAGCAAACATTCGGCATTGACAAATGCTTGTTACTTTAGGAACTACAATACTGCCTGGTTTAAATGACAGGACTGATTTGTTAGCCTGCATCAGAAAGAGAAAGCGATGACAAATGTTTTTGCTATGTAGAGTGTTTATCTGCTATTTATTGTGTAACTGTTTTTATGTATTAGTTATAATTATTATTATTATCAATGTTGATGTCTTAAACTAATTCCTTTGTTATTATGTTTTTTTAGGGCCAAGCTATAATGTCCAAGCCATTTTGGATGAATTTTGAAGGACAAAGATTTATTGAGAATAGACTTACTCATTTATTTGGGTTTGCTAGTTCTCCGAATCCCCTTTTTTCCTAATATAAGTTTTGCTAGTTGAAACTTGAAACTTGTAATGAGCTTATTCAGTTGCTCTTTCCTTCTAATCAGCTACCAGCACAGCAAATTGGAATAGTGAATACATGCCTAGGTTGTGCTTTTAAATTTTAGCCTGTTATAAATATGTAGTTATTGTACTGATTGCACTATCAACACTGTTTGCACTTTATCTATCAGAGCTGTTGGGGAAGCGGGCACCCTCGTCCTTTATGCACTTTTTGTGCTTCAGGATGCTCACCTGCCAGCCCAGAGAGTCCCTGAGACTCTCCACAGCACAGGCCCCAGGAGTCCTGAGTGGGCCATGTACTGCGCATGTGCAAAATGCGCAACTGGTTTATTTTTTCCCCCCTTGCCACCTGGTGGTTTTGGCGCCCTGGAGAGTGGCACACACCACCAGATGAGGTGGGGAGGGGGGAAATGAGGATAAAGACTGTTCAAGCAGCAGTATTTGGGGGGGGCATGTGATCAGTTCCCCCTTCAAGCTGCCTGCACCTTGGTTCTGCCAGGGAGAGAGAGAGAGAGAGATAGAGGAGCGCTCAGCAACAGGTACCCGAGCCATTTTGCCATCGATGGTGAGAAAACGTGGCAGGAGAGAGAGAGAGAGAGAGAGAGAGAAGGCAGAGAAAGGAAAAAGCTTTCTTATTTGTTTAAAAACAAATGCGTGATCAGACAGAACGCCCAGTCACTCAAAGGATTTGTGCGGGTGCATGCTGCACACATTCCCTGGAGGCACCAGTGTTAGTACAGAAAAGGGTAAATTGTTTTATTTACAATTATTTTAGGCAGTTTAGGGCATTGCAACTATTTCTGGTGATGGTTTAGTGAGCTTAGGGTTTACTGGGTCTTTTTTTTTTGCTCTGCTTTGTGCAGGGCCAAGTAGCATTGCTCCCAGGAGAGGAGGAGAGTGAAGAAGCTTGGTGGGGAAGACTCGTGAGCAGCATGTCTCAAAGAAGCCTTACTGATTATTTTGGTGGAGGAAAATCCTCCACACCAAAGGATAAGGAACAAACAACATCATCCTCTGAGTATGACTTAAGCACATCTCAGCAGACAGTTGACATTGTGAATGTTGAAACTGATAATCAGTCTGAACAGACTGCATTCGCTAAAAGCAGCAAGAAATTAAGGTTGCGGAGGGACAGCTGGACAAAATTATTTCCATGGCTTGTAAAGGAAGAAGCAGAGGGGAATGTTGTTGGGAAGTGCAGCTGGTGCAAAAAAGGTGGCAAAAGCAACCCATTTGCCACAACTGGCACAACGAATTTGCAAGTGTCTGCTTTCTACAGACATGAAAGAAACCGAGAACATTTGCTGGTGCAAACTGGAAAGAAACAGCAGAAAAACAATCTCTGCCAGTGGCATTTGAGAAGCAGATCTCAGGTCCTGAGGCAAAGGATGACAGTAAAGTTGCTCAGTTAACGACAATGTACTACCTTACCAAACAAGGGCAATCACTCAACCAGTTTGAAACACTGATAACTCTGCAGGTGAGGATTGGAATATTTTGGGCCGGGGCACGGGGTCATGGCAGCTGTTGCTTGAGGATTGACACTAATGTTGGTGTGTTTGTCAATCCACAAAAGTGAAATGGCTGTGCAGCCTTGCAAGACAGTGACACAATCTACTCTGGTTGGGATGCAAGATATGACATGCTGGACTCCATAAACAAAGTCCTACAGGAAGAAATCAAAGCTCACTTAGCAGGTTCTCAGTTCCTTGGGGTAATAGTGGATGGAACCACTGATGTAACCATTTAGAAAAAACTGAATATTTATGTGAAGTGCGTACACAAAGAACAGGCCAAAATTAATTTTATTGACTGTATTGCAATACCTGATGGGAAGGCAGACACAATTGTGGCAGAACTGTTACGTGTGTGTACTGCTAATACAGTTGACCCTATCAAGATCATCACATTAGCGAGTGATGGTGCCAGCATCATGACTGGAATGCACAATGGGGTGGGTGCAAAGTTAAGACAGCAAGTTAACCCAAGGCTGATTCAGATTCATTGTGTTGCCCACAGACTGGCACTGGCAGCAGGTCAAGCATGTCGGGACAACCCTGTATTCAATGAATATCAAGTAACCATCAAAAATGTGTACAGATACTACAGCAACTCTACAATGCCTTGCGTTTCATCCAGGAAACTCTCAGTGACGAAAATATCAGATATCTGTCCCTAAAAGAACCTGCAAGTTTTCGATGGCTGTCACTGCATACTGCAGTTCAAGCAATTCATAGATCATACCCTGCACTTTTACAAGCCCTAGAGTATGATGCAGCAAAAGGTGTGGCAGAAGCAAAGGGCCTTCACACAAAACTGAAATCAGTCTGCTTTATCTTATGCACTTCTTTTTTCATGGATGTCTTAGATGTGGTGAATAAACTGTCTTTAGTCATGCAATGGGACAGTGTTGACATTTGGGTGGCCAGCAGCATGATTGAAGCCACAGTTACTAGACTGCAGCAGTTTAAAGAGCAGAATGGGGTAGAGCTACAGAACACATTTCAGGTACTCGACCAATGTCCTGGCATGTGGCAGGATCAAAAAGTGAATGACAAGCCATCACTGCGAATGTAGTTCCAGATGGCATCTCAGGGATATCTGACGCAACTCATTGAAAACTTTCACACAAGATTTGAGACAACTTCAATGCAGCTGCTGCATAACTTAAATGTTCTTTTAAATCCAAAGTGTCTCCCAGATGACTCCAACATAATGGACCATGGACTGCAGCAACTCAAGGATGTTTGCACTTATTTCCAAGAAACAACCTTCAAAGAAGAAACTGCCAGCACTTATTGACCAACCCAGGGCTGAGAAAGATTACGGACAATTCAAACTTGTTTTGAAATCTAAAAAAGGACAGACTTTGCTCAGTAGTGTCTGCCAAGACTTAATTGAGAACTACTCAGATGTTTTCCCAGATTTTGTCACAATGGCCAAGATTTTACTTGTGTCACCTGTTACATCAGTGGCACATGAAAGAGGGTTTTCTGTACAATACAAAATAAAAATCTAAGGTAGATGTTCCCTAAAGGCAGACACTGTGAGCAAGCTCATGCGGATTGCGCAAGAAGGAGCTGAACTTGAAGACTATGACCCTCATCCAGCACTTAAGAAATTTAAGGCCATAAGACTGCGTAGAAAATAATTATTTTAAATTTTAAAATGCTTTAATAATTGTCTTTAATAGTTTTTTTTTTAGTTTCAGAGACAATTTGAGTGATTGACACTGACCCAGAGACAGGACGATGGAAGAACTTGGGCACAGGAGTAGAAGATAAGTATTAAAATGTTTTGTTCCAACAAGGGTGGGGGGTACAATTTTTAAATTTAGCCCCTTAAGGTCAATGCTACTTTTGGTGGGGTTCCCGTTCAGGGGAACGAATCAAGATTTAAAGTTCCTGGGGATTGGCCCGGCCCCGGGTGGTGGGTGGATGGTCATACCCCATTCTGCTAAATGTAATATCATTTTGATTTTGGTGGTACAGGATCGCAGTCTAACAAGTTCAGATGTGTGTGTGTGTGTGGTGGGGGATAAACTATTATGGCCCCAATGCAGTCCCTGTGTTTTTTTGTTTTTTGTTTTTAGTGGGGGACAGTCTGAGATTATTGTCAAATGTAGTTACCTAACCCATTCTGCTCTTTCCACAGTCTGTCTGCAACAGTGGCTTCTTCTACTGTCATTAACAGTACACTACAATTAAGAAATGTGCAGAAGGAAGAGATGTTGGGTTACGGGAGAAGTTATGAGCAAGAGGTGTTAGGAGAAGTTATGGGCAGGAGGGTGTTTTTAGGAGAAGTTATGGGCAGGAGGGTGTTAGGAGAAGATATTGCCACAGAAAATATGGCATGCCATGAAAAAAGAAGTTCAAACAGAAAAAAGCAGACTCATGCACTTGCAGTGTGGCTGCCACAAGCAGATAATTCCACCAAGGCACCACCTGATTGTGCCACACACCAGACAGATTGGGAGACATGCTGAGCCAAGTTAATTGTGGGTGGGGTAGGTGGGAATGGGGGAGCTTTTTAGTCACCCCATGTGCTATCCAGTCATGAACACTGGCACTTGAGTTCTCTTTTAGCTGCCACACACACAATTAAGAGATGTGCAGGAGGGTTTTGGAGAAGTTATGGGCAGGAGGGTGTTTAGGAGAAGTTATGGACTGGCGGTGTTAAGAAATTGCCACAGAAAAAATGGCAATCTAATGCCATGAAAAAAGAAGTTCACTAGAAAAGCAGACTGTGTAGATTTCATTCCACTAACCAGATTAGATTGTGCCACTGTTAAACTAAACAGATCTGAGAGACCTGCTGAGCCAAGGTAGGTTGTGGGTGGGGTGGGTAAGAAATGTGCAGGAGGAGAGTCACAGAAGTTATGGGCAGGAGAGTTGTGTGGAGATGTTAATTGGGCAGGAGGGGTGTTAGGAGAATGCCTGTCAGCATAGAAGCACCCATGACTCATACACACAGAAAGCAGACACACTGCAGACTCAGTTGTCATATCCACCAGATTGTGCCACTACACTGTCTCTTCTTAACAAGAGATCAGCTGTCAAGGCTAAGAGGGTGGGTGGGAATGTGGGGGGCTTTCAGTCACCCTAGTCAAATCCAATGTCTGTGGTACAGCCAGGTTGAGGTATTCTTACAATTTAAGAAGATTTTGTGCAGGAGAGTAGCAGGGATAAGTTGTGGGCAGGAGGGTGTTTTAGGAGAAGTTGTGGGCAGGAGGGTGTTTTAGGAGAAGTTGTGGGCAGGAGGGTGTAGGCGAAGAAATAATCACTTTTATGCCAGGTCAAGATAGTGTAGCCAGTCTGCTTTAGCCAGTTAAAAAAATTGCGCTAAGCCACGGGGCAGCAACCACACAATCATGTTAGATTGTGTCATCTAACTAAGCCTGAGTCATCATTGGTGGGTGGGAGCTGGGAGGGAGATTTCTGCAATGTTTGGTGGGTTGTCACTGCCAGGGAGTCTGACATGGGGGGCTGATTATAATTGCATCTAAAATGTCAACGTGCAGGAGAGAATGAAGGAGAAGTATTTTGGGCAGGAGGTGACTGACTGGGAGACATAGGTGACTGTCAGCAACGACTGTTAGTGTCTATTAATGTCTACATCTTCTTACTGTCAGTACTTAATCTAATGGCAAACTTTGTTTGTAGCAGTTTGGCAAATAAATAATTGGGCAACTGCACTGTAGCAGTAGAAATTCCAACTCAATGTACCAGAACTGCAAAACTGTAAGTACATTTTTCTCACTGTAATTTGTGACAGTCATTGAACAAATGAATGAACAACAGTCAATCAACAGTCACACAGGTGATTATTTATATTTATGTGATCATTTACTGCTGTGGTTACTTAGCCATCACTGGTACCTTGTAGGAATGCAAAACAACACTGTTTGCTGAAAAAAAAAGACTTTGGCATTATATTAGCAACATAATCATTCAGGAATATAAAAAAAAAACATGGATATATAAATAAAAAACACTGAAATGCACTTTCCAGACTCGTTCCATTCATTTCAATGGGGAGCCCCCAACAATTTCACGAGGACTCACAGATTTTCGGTCCGGACCCCAATTTTTTTTTCAAGAAAGTCTGGGACTCTTCAACAAAAAATCCTACCGAGAGCCCTGATCTATGTTTTGCACAATCTGAATTGGCACACTGCACCTTTAAGAATTTGTATTTTAAAACCAGTAACACCCATTTGCTAGGACCTCCTGATGATGCACCAAATACCTACAAAACTGGTAGAGGGTTGGTCTGGTCGGTTGCTGCTGACGTTTTTGTCACTTTTAACAAATAAAGTATTCTTATTATCTAGTCCTGAGGAGTGCTGGTAATTGTTTTTTCATATGCCACATTATGCTACACTACAGAATTTACATGTAGGTGATACCGTGCTATGCTACACCATGTTATACTACAGAGTTTACATTTAGGTGATGCCACACCATGCTACACTATAGAACTGATGTGTAGGTTTCACCATGCTATGCTACTTCATGAAATGCCAGCCATGCTACACTAAAAGTATTATGTTTAACTGACACCATAATCACCTCCTTAAACTAAAGGGTTTACATGTGAGTGGGAATGCAGTATGCTATTCCATGCACTGTACAGAGTTTAAATGTTGCTGATAGCTGTCACAAAAGTACAGAGTTAACAGAAGAGATCTAAAACTAGCTCCACTGCCCACGTTTTGTGTTCATTATGCTGATTGCGCACAAGCACAAGAAACATATTGTGGCAGCTCTTGCAAGAAGCAGGTTGTGGAGGCACAGCACTGTTGTGGCCAATGCCCCCACAGCCTTTAAAGGCGTGGCCCGCTGTTCTGATAATTGTGGCATGCTGCTACTGACACTAGTTCGGCAAGCGTGCGCAACCTTCTAAAGTTTAGCCGCTGCAATCAGGGGCGCCTTGTCATTACGGCGTCATCCGCTGCAATGAGAAGTGACCCCTCATTGCAGGGCTGTCCGAATTCCTCATCCAGCTTGCTGATGGGAGCCCAGTCCGTTAATGTCCTCCCAATTCTTTCTGTGTCGAGGGGATGCCCATCCCGTCGTCATTATGCCCCCAAAGTTTCATATGTTGATGGGGGCCACTCCCCATCGGCATTATGCCCCGACCAAAGTATTTGCCGACAAGGAGCCCTCCCATCACCATAAATCCCCTCCAAAGGTTCATTTGCCAATAGGGAAGCCCACTCCCCATCGGCATAATCCCCTCCAAACACCCAGTACACTTGTGCAGAGGGGGTGCCCAATCCCCCTCAGCTATTGTGCCCCCCCTTTTGTGCCAACGGGGTGCCCAATCCCCCATCGCCTACAGCGGCCCCCCCCAAAAAAATACTGTGTTGACACACTGGGAGCCCATCCCAGCGTGCTAAATGGCCCTGGAAGAAAAAAAAGTCCCACGATGGTTTTTATTCTTGTACCCTGTAAAAAAAATGGTCCCTCACCGTCTCCCTGCCCCTCCCACAACCTGCACCCACCCACTGTGCACCCTGCCTCCCCACACACACCCTCATCCCATACTTACCTCCGGAGTCTGGTGCAATGATCTTCAGTGGACCGGGAACATGTCTGCACTCTTCAAAGCCGACCGAGAACTGAGGAAATGCCGGTAAGGTGTATAATGGAATAAATAGGATTTTTTCAACTTTGATACATATCTCAGTCATTGTTTGGAATTTTGGCACCAAATTTTCAACATGGGGTTTTTGGGAACCCTCCTCTTGAATTCTGCCACTGTCATGGTGTTAATTGGCCCCAAAAGGTAATTTCGCGGTCACTGCCTGGAATCACCTTTTGGGACGGATTAACAAAAAGACAGTGCCAGTGTTCATGAGGTGGGCTCTCAAAAAGCCTATGTTTCCAATTTGGTGGAAACAAATCCAAAAAATGACTGTTATTTAACGCATTGCGCAGTTGCTATGCATGCTCGTAGCTTCGTGAATTTGCAACATTTTCAAGCCACATTTTCAATACTGGCATTTTTCCACACCTCCTTGTGAACAGTACAGCTGTCATTTTTCATATCCTGGCCAAAAAGTGTTTTTGCACTTCCAGCGCAGAATAGCATGGTCGCTGTGGGAAATCAGTGTTCGGGACAGATTACGAAAATGGCAGTGTCACTGTTCATGAGCTGAGGTCCTAAAATGCCTATGTTGAATATTTGGCGATGAAAGTCCATAAAATGAGTGTGCTACAAGCGTGCATTGCGCAGTTTCCACGCACGCTCGTACCTTCACAACTTTGCATTATTTTCACTCCAGATTTTCAACATTGCCATTTTTTCCACACCTCCTTATGATCAGTGCAGCTGTCATTTTTCACATCCTGGCCGAAATGTGTTTTCGCTCTTCCAATGTACAATAGCTTGGTTGCTGTGGGAAACCAGTGTTCAGGACACATTAAGAAAATGACACTGACACTGTTCATAAGCAGAGGTCCTAAAATGCCTATGTTGAAAATTTTGTGATGAAACTCCATAACATGACTGTGTTATGAGCGTGCATTGTGCAGTTTCCATGCCTCCTTGTAACTTCGCAAATTAGTAATATTTTCACGCCATATTTTCAATACTGGCATTTTTCCACACCTCTTTATGAACAGTACAGCTGTCATTTTTTACATCCTGGCTGAAATGTGTTTTCATGCTTCCGGCGCAGAATACCACAGTCGCTGTCGTAAATCAGTGTTTGGGACAGATTAGGAACAAGCGAGTGGGGAAGGGAGTGACTGAGCTCAACTGAGCTCTGTCAGGACTGCTGCAGATTTCTTTGCAGGCAAGAAAAGGTGCCAATGCAGGTAGGAGCCCAATACAAAAGAGCAGCCGGCAGCGGCGGAAGGAAAAGATTGAGTGACTGAGAAAGGGGGAGTGAGCGAGCTTAACAGAGCTGAGTCGGGACTGCTGCAGATTTCTTTGTGGGCAGAAAAAGGCAGCAATGCATGCAGGGGCCCAGTACAAAAGGGCAGCCTGCAGCAGCAGGGGAAACAGAATGAGCGAGTGAGGGAGGGGGAGTGAGTGAGCTCAATGGAGCTCCGTTGGGACTGCTGTGGATTTCCTTGCATACTGTGTAACCCTGAGCAAGTCACTTAACTTCCTTGTGCTCCCAGGTCGCACCTGGAAACAAGCTTCGGCTTAGTGTGCCTTTCCTGGTTAAACAATTTCCCCCAATTCCCCACCCTTTGTGGGCAGAAAAAGGCAGCAATGCACGCAGGGGCCCAGTGCAAAAGGGAAGCCTGCAGCAGTGGGAGAAACAGAATGAGCGAGTGAGAGAGGGGGATTGACCGAGCTCAAAGGAGCTCTATCATGACTGCTGCAGATTTCTTTGTGGGCAGAAAAGGGCAGCAACACATGCAGAAGTCCCGTACAAAAGGGCAGCCTGCAGTGCTGGCAGAAACGGAATGAGTGAGTGACAGAGGGGGAGTGAGTGAGGTCAACGGAGCTCTGTTGGGACTGCTGCAGATTTCTTTCTGGGCAGAAAAAGGTGCAAACAGAGGCAGGAGCCCAGTACAAAAGGGCAGCCTGCAGCAGCGGGAGACACAGAATGAATGAGTGAGGAAGGGGGAGTGAGTGAGCTAAAAAGAGCTCTATTGGGACTGCTGCAGATTTCTTTGTGGGCAGAAAAAGGCAGCAATAAACCCAGGGGCGCAGTACAAAAGGGCAGCCTGCAGTGGCGGGAGAAACAGAATGAGCAAGTGAGAGAGGGGGAGTGAGTGAGCTCAATGGAGCTCTATCATGACTGCAGTGGATTTCTTTGTGGGCAGAAAAAGGTGGCAAAGCAGGCAGGAGCCAAGTACAAAACGGTAGCCTGCAGTGCCAGGAGAAACAGAATGAGCGAGTGAGACAGGTGGAGTGAGCGACCTCAACGGAGCTCTGTTGGGACAGCTGCTGATTTTGTTTTGGACAAAAAAAGGTGCTAATGCAGGCAGAAGCCCAGTACAAAAGGGCAGCCTGCAGCAGCTGGAGAAACAGAACGAACGAGTGAGAGAGGGGGAGTGAGTGAGCGAGCTCAAAAGAGCTCTATTGTGACTGCTGCAGATTTCTTTGTGGGCAGAAGAAGGCAGCAACGCATGCAGGATCCAAATACAAAAGGCCAGCCAGCAGCACCGGCAGAAACGGAATGGGTGAGTGAGAGAGGGGGAGTGAGCGAACTCAACGGAACTATCTCAGGACTGCTGCAGATTTCTTTGTGGGCAGAAAAAGCCACCTACAGAGGCAGGAGCCCAGTACACGTAAGACAGGGGAGTGAGCGACCTCAACGGAGTTCTCTCGGGACAGCGGCAGATTTATTTGTGGGCAGAAAAAGGTGCCAATGCAGACAGGAGCCCAGTACAAAAGGGGCAGCCTGCAGTGCTAGGAGAAACACAACGAACGAGTGAGAGTGGAAGAGTGAGTGAGCTCAACGGATCTCTATCGTGACTGCTGTGGATTTGTTTGTGGGCAGGAAAAGGCAGCAATGCAGGCAGGAGCCCAGTACAAAAGGCCAACCTGCATCGCTGGCAGAAACGGGATGAGCGCGTGAGAGAGGGGGAGTGAGCGAGCTCAACAGAGCTTTGTCAGGACTGCTGCAGACTTTTATGGGCAGAAAAAGGCAGCAATGCACGAAGGGGCCCAGTACAAAAGGGCAGACTGCAGCAGTGGGAGAAACAGAATGAGCGAGTGAGAGAGGGGGATTGAGCGAGCTCAAAGGAGCTCTATCATGACTGCTGCAGATTTTTTTGTGGGCAAAAGAAAGCAGTAACACAGGAAGGAGCCCAGTACAAAAGGGCAGCTTGGTGCAGTGGCAGAAACAGAACAAGCGAGTGAGAACGGGGAATGAGCGAGCTCAACAGAGCTCTGTCGGGACTGCTGCAGAAAAAGGCACCAACAGAGGCAGGAGTCCAGTACAAAAGGGCAGCCTGCAGCACCAAGAGAAACAGAATGAGAGAGTGAGACATGGGGAATGAGCAACCTCAACGGAGCTCTCTCATAACTGCTGTGGATTTCTTTTTGGGCAGAAAAAAGTGGCAACACATGCAGGAGCCCCATATAAAAGGGCAGCCTGCAGTGCTGGCAGAAATGGAATGAGTGAGTGAGAGAAGGGGAGTGAGTGAGATCAATGGAGCTCTCTCGGGACTGCTGCAGATTTCTTTCCGGGCAGAAAAAGGTGCTAACAGAGGCAGGAGCACAGTACAAAAGGGCAGCCTGCAGTTCCAGGAGAAACAGAATGAACGCGTAAGACAGGGAGAGTGAGCGACCTCAACAGAACTCTCTCTGGACAGCGGCAGATTTATTTGTGGGCAGAAAATGGTGCCAATGCAGGCAGGAGCCCAGTACAAAAGGGCAGCCTGCAGTGCTGGGAGAAACACAATGAGCGAGTGAGAGTGAGTGAGTGAGCTCAACGGAGCCCTATCGTGACTGCTGTGGATTTGTTTTTGGGCAGGAAAAGGCGGCAATGCAGGCAGGAGCCCAGTACAAAAAGACAGCCTGCATCGCTGGCAGAAACGGAATGAGCGAGTGAGAGAGGGGGTGTGAGCGAGCTCAACAGAGGTTTGTCAGGACTGCTGCAGATTTCTTTGTGGGCAGAAAAAGGCAGCAATGCACACAGGGGCCCAGTACAAAAGGGCAGCCTGCAGCAGTGGGAGAAACAGAATGAGTGAGTGAGAGAGGGGGAGTGAGCGAGCTCAAAGGAGCTCTTTTGTGACTGCTGCAGCTTTCCTAGAGGGCAGAAGAAGGTGGCACCACAGGAAGGAGCCAAGTACAAAACGGCAGCCTGCAGTGCCAGGAGAAACAGAATGAGCAAGTGAAACAGGTGGAGTGAGCGACCTCAACGGAACTCTGTCGGGACAGCTGCAGATTTCTTTTTGGGCAAAAAAAGGTGCCAATGCAGGCAGAAGCCCTGTACAAAAGGGCAGCCTGCAACAGCAGGAGAAATAGAGCAGAGCAGGTGAGAGGGGGAGTGGTGGCCCGAGCTCAAAGAGCTCTATTGTGACTGCTGCAGATTTCTTTGTGGGCAGAAGAAGGCAGCAATGCATGCAGGATCCAAATACAAAAGGCCAGCCAGCAGCACCGGCAGAAACGGAATGGGTGAGTGAGAGAGGGGGAGTGAGCGAACTCAACGGAACTATCTCAGGACTGCTGCAGATTTCTTTGTGGGCAGAAAAAGCTACCTACAGAGGCAGGAGCCCAGTACAAAAGGGCAGGCTGCAGCAGCGGGAAACACAGAACGAGTGAGGGAGGGAGAGAGAATGAGTGAGCTCAACAGAGCTCTGTAGGGACTGCTGCAGATTTCTTTGTGGGCAGAAAAAAGGCAGCAATGCACCCAGGGGCACAGTACAAAAGGGCAGCCTGAGCGGCGGGAGAAACAGAATGAGCAAGTGAGAGAAGGGGAGTGAGTGAGCTCAATGGAGCTCTATCGTGACTGCTTTGGATTTCTTTGTGGGCAGAAAAAGGTGGCAAAGCAGGCAGGAGCCAAGTACAAAAGGCCAGCCTGCAGCGCTGGCAGATCCGGAACCAGCGAGTGACAGAGGGGGAGTTAGCAAGCTCAACAGACCTGTGTCAGGACTACTGCAGATTTGTTTGTGGGCAGGAAAAGCCGCCTACAGAGGCAGGAGCCCAGTAAAAAAGGCCATCCTGCAGTGCCAGGAGAAACAGAATGAGCGAGTCAGAGAGGGGCAGTGACCCACCTCAATGGAGCTCTGTCAGCACTACTGCGGATTTCTTTGTGGGCAGAAAAGGGCTGCAACACATGCAGGAGCCCCATACAAAAGGGCAGCGCAGGCAGAAACGGAATGAACAATTGACAGAGGGGGAGTGAGTGAGATCAACAGAGCTCTGTTGGGACTGCTGCAGATTTCTTGGGCATAAAAAGGTGCCAACAGAGGCAGCAGCACAGTACAAAAGGGCAGCCTGCAGTGCCAGGAGAAACAGAATGAATGCGGAAGACAGGGGGAGTTAGTGACCTCAACAAAGCTCTCTCTGGACAGCAGCAGATTTATTTGTGGGCAGAAAGAGGTGCCAATGCAGGCAGGAGCCCAGTACAAAAGGGCAGCAGGCAGTCCTGGGAGAAACACAAAGAGCGACTGAGAGTGGAAGAGTGAGTGAGCTCAATGGAGCTCTATCGTGACTGTTGTGGATTTATTTGTGGGCAGGAAAAGGTGGCAATGCAGGCAGGAGCCCAGTACAAAAGGACAGCCTGCAGCGATGGCAGAAATGGAATGAGCGAGTGAGAGAGGGGGCGTGAGCGAGCTCAACAGAGGTTTGTCAGGACTGCTGCAGATTTCTTTGTGGGCAGAAAAAGGCAGCAATGCACACAGGGGCCCAGTACAAAAGGGCAGCCTGCAGCAGTGGGAGAAACAGAATGAGCGAGTGAGAGAGGGAGAGTGAACAAGCTCAAAGGAGCTCTTTTGTGACTGCTGCAGATTTTCTAGTGGGCAGAAGAAGGCAGCAACACAGGAAGGAGTCAAGTACAAAACAGCAGCCTGCAGTGCCAGGAGAAACAGAATGAGCAAGTGAGACAGGCGGAGTGAGCGACCTCAACGGAGCTCTGTCAGGACAACTGCAGATTTCTTTTTGGGCAAAAAAAGGTGCTAATGCAGGCAGAAGCCCTGTACAAAACAGCAGCCTGCAGCAGTAGGAGAGACAGAACGAATGCGTGAGAGTGGGGGAGTGAGTGAGCGAGATCAACAGAGCTCTATTGTGACTGCTGCAGATTTCTTTGTGGGCAGAAGAAGGCAACAACGCAGGCTGGAGCCTAATACAAAAGGCCAGCCAGCAGCACCGGCAGAAACAGAATGGGTGAGTGAGAGAGGGGTAGTGAGCGAGCTCAACGGAACTGTCTCAGGACTGCTGCAGAATTCTTTGTGGGCAGAAAAAGCCACCAATGCAGACAGGAGCCCAGTACAAAAGGGAAGCCTGCAGCAGGGGGAGACACAGAATGAGTGAGTGAGGAAGGGGGAGTGAGTGAGCTCAACAGAGCTCTGTTGGGACTGCTGCAGATTTCTTTGTGGGCAGGAAAAAGGTGCCAATGCAGGCAGAAACCCTGTACAAAAGGGCAACCTGCAGCAGCAGGAGAAACAGAACGAACGAGTGAGAGAGGGGGAGTGAGTGAGCGAGCTCAACAGAACTCTATTGTGACTGCTGCAGATTTCTTTGTGGGCAGAAGAAGATGGAGGTAGGAGCCCAGTACAAAAGGCCAGCCAGCAGCACCAGCAGAAATGGAATGTGTGAGTGAGAGAGGGGGAGTGAGCGAGCTCAACGGAACTGTCTCGGGACTGCTGCAGATTTCTTTGTGGGCAGAAAAAGCAACCAACACAGGCAGGATCCCAGTACAAAAGGGCAGCCTGCAGCAGCAGGAGACACAGAATGAGTGAGTGAGGAAGGGGGAGTGAGTGAGCTCAACAGAGCTCTGTTGGGACTGCTGCAGATTTCTTTGTGGGCAGAAAAAGGCAGTAATGCACCAAGGGGCCCAGTACAAAAGGGCAGCCTGTAGCGCAGGAGAAACAGAAACGAGCAAGTGAGAGAGGGGAGTGAGTGAGCTAATGGAGCTCTATCATGACTGCTTTGGATTTATTTGTGGGCAGAAAAAGGTGGCAAAGCAGGCAGGAGCCGGTACAAAGGCCAGCCTGCAGCGCTGGCTGACCCAGAACCAGCAGTGGCAGAGGGGAGGAGCAAGTTCAACAGACCTGAGTCAGGACTACTGCAGATTTGTTTGTGGGCAGAAAAAGCCACCTACAGAGGCAGGAGCCCAGTACAAAAGGCCATCCTGCAGCGCCAGGAGAAACAGAATGAACGAGTCAGAGGGGGGCAGTGACCCACCTCATTGGAGCACTGTCAGGACTACTGCAGATTTCTTTGTGGGCAGAAAAGGGCGGCAACACATGCAGGAGCCCTGTACAAAAGGGCAGCCTGCAGCGCCAGCAGAGATGGAATCAGCGAGTGACGGAGGTGGAGTGAGTGAGATCAACGGAGCTCTGTCGGGACTGCTGCAGATTTCTTTCTGGGCAGAAAAAGTTGCCAAAAGAAGCAGAAGCCCAGGACAAAAGGGAAACCTGCAGCGCCAGGAGAAACAGAATAAACGTGTAAGAGGGGGGAGAGAGCGACCTCAACAGAGCTCTCTCTGGACAGTGGCAGATTTATTTGTGGGCAGAAAATGGTGCCAATGCAGGCAGGAGCCCAGTACAAAAGGGCAGCTTGCAGTGCTGGGAGAAACACAACGAGTGAGTGAGAGTGGAAGAGTGTGTGAGCACAACGGGGCTCTATCTTGACTGCTGTGGATTTGTTTTTGGGCAGGAAAAGGCAGCAATGCAGGCAGGAGTCCAGTACAAAAGGCCAGCCAGCAGCGCTGGCAGAAATGGAATGACCGAGTGAGAGAGGGCATGAGCGAGCTCAACAGAGGTTTGTCAGAACTGCTGCAGATTTCTTTGTTGGCAGAAAAAGGCAGCAATGCACGCAGGGGCCCAGTACAAAAGGGCAGCCTGCAGCAGTGGGAGAAACAGAATGAGGGAGTGGAAGGGGGAGTGACTGAGCTCAAAGGAGCTCTTTTGTGACTGCTGCAGATTTCCTTGTGGGCAGAAGAAGGCAGCAACACAGGAAGGAGCCAGGTACAAAACAGCAGCCTGCAGTGCCAGGAGAAACAGAATGAGCAAGTGAGACAGGCAGAGTGAGCGACCTCAACGGAGCTCTGTCAGGACAACTGCGGATTTCTTTTTGGGCAAAAAAAGGTGCTAATGCAGGCAGAAGCCCTGTACAAGACGACAGCCTGCAGCAGTAGGAGAGACAGAACGAATGCGTGAGAGTGGGGGAGTGAGTGAGTGAGCGAGATCAACAGAGCTCTATTGTGACCGCTGCAGATTTCTTTGTGGGAAGAAGAAGGCAGCAACGCAGGCTGGAGCCCAATACAAAAGGCCAGCCAGCAGCACCGGCAGAAACAGAATGGGTGAGTGAGAGAGGGGTAGTGAGCGAGCTCAACGGAACTGTCTCTGGACTGCTGCAGATTTCTTTGTGGGCAGAAAAAGCCACCAATGCAGACAGGAGCCCAGTACAAAAGGGAAGCCTGCAGCAGGGGGAGACACAGAATGAGTGAGTGAGGGAGGGGGAGTGAGTGAGCTCAACAGAGCTCTGTTGGGACTGCTGCAGATTTCTTTGTGGGCAGAAGAAGATGGAGGTAGGAGCCCAGTACAAAAGGCCAGCCAGCAGCACTGGCAGAAATGGAATGGGTGAGTGAGAGAGGGGGAGTGAGCGTGCTCAACGGAACTGTCTCGGGACTGCTGCAGATTTCTTTGTGGGCAGAAAAAGCAACCAACGCAGGCAGGATCCCAGTACAAAAGGGCAGCCTGCAGCAGCAGGAGACACAGAATGAGTGAGTGAGGGAGGGGGAGTGAGTGAGCTCAACAGAGCTCTGTTGGGACTGCTGCAGATTTCTTTTGGGCAGAAAAAGGCAGTAATGCACCCAGGGCCCAGTACAAGGGCAGCCTGCAGCGGGAGAACAGAGCGAGCAAGTGAGAGAGGGGGAGGGTGAGTGAGCAATGGAGCTCTATCATGACTGCTTTGGATTTATTTGGGCAGAAAAAGGTGGCAAAGCAGGCAGGAGCCGTGCATAAAGGCCAGCCTGCAGCGCTCGGCTGACCCAGAACCAGCAAGTGACAGTGGGGGAGTGAAGTTCAACAGACCTGAGTCAGGACTACTGCAGATTTGTTTGTGGGCAGAAAAGCCACCTACAGAGGCAGGAGCCCAGTACAAAAGGCCATCCTGCAGCGCCAGGAGAAACAGAATGAACGAGAGTCAGAGGGGCAGTGACCCACCTCAATGGAGCACTGTCAGGACTACTGCAGATTTCTTTGTGGGCAGAAAGGAAGTGCAACACGCGCAGGAGCCCCTGCATAAAGGGCAGCCTGCAGCACCGGCAGAGATAGGAATCAAAGGAAAGACAGAGGTGGAGTGAGTGAGATCAGCTGAGCTCTGTCGGACTGCTGCAGATTTCTTCTGGGCAGAAAAAGGTGCCAAAAGAAGCGAAGCCCAGGACAAAGGGAAGCCTGCAGTGCCAGGAGAAACAGAATAAACGCAGAAGACGGGCAGAGAGCGACTCAACGGGAGCTCTCTCTGGACAGTGGCAGATTTATTTGTGGGCAGAAAATGGTGCCAATGCAGGCAGGAGCCCATTACGAAAGGCCAGCCAGCAGTGCTGGCAGAAACGGAATGACTGAGTGAGAGAGGGCATGAGCGAGCTCAACAGAGGTTTGTCAGGACTGCTGCAGATTTCTTTGTTGGCAGAAAAAGACAGCAATGCACGCAGGGGCCCAGTACAAAAGGGCAGCCTGCAGCAGTGGGAGAAACAGAATGAGGGAGTGGGGGGGGCAGTGACCCACCTCAATGGAGCACTGTAGGGACTACTGCAGATTTCTTTGTGGGCAGAAAAGGGCGGCAACACATGCAGGAGCCCCGTACAAAAGGGCAGCCTGCAGCGCCGGCAGAGATGGAATCAGCGAGTGACAGAGGTTGAGTGAGTGAGATCAACGGAGCTCTGTCGGGACTGCTGCAGATTACTTTCTGGGCAGAAAAAGGTGCCAAAAGAAGCAGAAGCCCAGGACAAAAGGGAAGCCTGCAGCGCAAGGAGAAACAGAATAAACGCGTAAGACGGGGGAGAGAGAGCAACCTCAACGGAGCTCTCTCTGGACAGTGGCAGATTTATTTGTGGGCAGAAAATGGTGCCAATGCAGGCAGGAGCCCAGTACAAAAGGGCAGCCTGCAGTGCTGGGAGAAACACAACGAGTGAGTGAGAGTGGAAGAGTGAGTGAGCACAACGGGGCTCTATCGTGACTGCTGTGGATTTGTTTTGGGGCAGAAAAATGCAGCAATGCAGGCAGGAGTCCAGTACAAAAGGCCAGCCTGCAGCGCTGACAGAAACTGAATGAGTGAGTGAGAGAGGGGGGCATGAGCGAGCTCAACAGAAGTTTGTCAGGACTGCTGCAGATTTCTTTGTTGGCAGAAAAAGGCAGCAGTGCATGCAGGGGCCCAGTACAAATGGGCAGCCTGCAATGTCAGGAGAAACAGAATGAATGAATGGGGGGGGGGAGTGAGTGAGCAAACTCAATGGAGCTCTATTGTGACTGCTGCAGATTTCTTTGTGGGCAGAAGAAGGCAGCAATGCAGGCAGGAGCCCAGTACAAAAGGACAGCGTGCAGCGCCAACAGAAACAAAATGAGCGAGTGAGAGAGGGGGAGTGAGCAAGCTCAACGGACCTCTGTCAGAACTGCTGCAGATTTCTTTGTGGACAGAAAAAGGTGCCAAGAGAGGCAGGAGCCAAGTACAAAACGGCAGCCTGCAGTGCCAGGAGAAACAGAATGAGCGAGTGAGACAGGTGGAGTGAGTGACCTCAACGGAGCTCTGTTGGTACAGCTGCGGATTTCTTTGTGGGCAAGGAAAGGTGCCAATGCAGGCAGAAGACCTGTACAAAAGGGCAGCCTGCAGCAGTGGGAGAAACATAACGAATGAGTGAGATGGGGGAGTGAGTGAGTGAGCTTAACAGAGCTCTACTGTGACTGCTGCAGATTTCTTTGTGGGCAGAAGAAGGCACCAACGCCGGCAGGAGCCCAGTACAAAAGGCCAGCCAGCAGCACCAGCAGAAACAGAATGAGTGAGTGAGAGAGGGGGAGTGAGAGAGCTCAACAGAGCTGTCTCGGGACTGCTGCAGATTTCTTTGTGGGCAGAAAAAGCTACCAACGCAGGCAGGAGCCCAGTACAGAAGGGCAGCCTGCAGCAGCGGGAGACACAGAACGAGCGAGTGAGGGAGGGGGAGGGAGTGAGTGAGCTGAACGCAGCTCTGTTGGGACTGCTGCAGATTTCTTTGTGGGCAGAAAAGGCAGCAATGCACCCAGAGGCCCAGTACAAAAGGGCAGCCTGCAGTGGCGGGTGAACCAGAATGAGTGAGTGGGGGGGGGTGATTGAGCTCAATGGAGCTCTTTCGTGACTGCTGTGGATTTCTTTGTAGGCAGAAAAGGGTAGCAACGCAAGCAGGAGCCCAGTACAAAAGGCCAGCCTGCAGCGCTGGTAGACCAGGAACCAACGAGAGACAGAGGGGGAGTGAGCAAGCTCAATGGACCTGTGTCAGGACTACTGCAGATTTCTTTGTAGGCAGAAAAAGCCACCTACAGAGGCAGGAGCCCAGTACAAAAGGACAGCCAGCAGCGCTGGCAGAAACAGAATGACCGAGTGAGAAAGGGCATGAGCGAGCTCAACAGAGGTTTGTCAGGACTGCTGCAGATTTCTTTGTTGGCAGAAAAAGGCAGCAATGCACGCAGGGGCCCAGTACAAAAGGGCAGCCTGAAGCAGTGGGAGAAATAGAATGAGAGAGTGAGGGAGTGAGGGGGGGGAGTGAGTGAGCTCAAAGGAGCTCTTTTGTGACTGCTGCAGCTTTCCTAGAGGACAGAAGAAGGTGGCAACACAGGAAGGAGCCAAGTACAAAACGGCAGCCTGCAGTGCCGGGAGAAACAGAATGAGCAAGTGAGACAGGCGGAGTGAGCGACCTCAACGGAGCTCTGTCGGGACAGCTGCAGATTTCTTTTTGGGCAAAAAAAGGTGCCAATGCAGGCAGAAGCCCTGTACAAAAGGGCAGCCTGCAACAGCAGGAAGAATAGAACGAATGAGTGAGAGAGAGGGGGAGTGAGTGAGCGAGCTCAAAAGAGCTCTATTGTGACTGCTGCAGATTTCTTTGTGGGCAGAAGAAGGCAGCAACACATGCAGGATCCCGATACAAAAGGCCAGCCAGCAGCACCGGCAGAAACGGAATGGGTGAGTGAGAGAGGGGGAGTGAGCGAACTCAACGGAACTATCTCAGGACTGCTGCAGATTTCTTTGTGGGCAGAAAAAGCCACCTACAGAGGCAGGAGCCCAGTACAAAAGGGCAGCCTGCAGCAGCGGGAAACGCAGAACAAGTGAGGGAGGGAGAGAGAGTGAGTGAGCTCAACAGAGCTCTGTAGGGACTGCTGCAGACTTCTTTGTGGGCAGAAAAAAGGCAGCAATGCACCCAGGGGCACAGTACAAAAGGGCAGCCTGAGCGGCGGGAAAAACAGAATGAGCAAGTGAGAGAGGGGGAGTGAGTGAGCTCAATGGAGCTCTATCGTGACTGCTTTGGATTTCTTTGTGGGCAGAAAAAGGTGACAAAGCAGGCAGGAGCTGAGTACAAAAGGCCAGCCTGCAGCACCGGCAGATCCGGAACCAGCGAGTGACAGAGGGGGAGTGAGCAAGCTCAACAGACCTGTGTCAGGACTACTGCAGATTTGTTTCTGGGCAGA
Source organism: Neoceratodus forsteri (assembly GCA_016271365.2). Lineage (NCBI taxonomy): Eukaryota > Metazoa > Chordata > Ceratodontiformes > Ceratodontidae > Neoceratodus > Neoceratodus forsteri. The sequence goes on along the minus strand of CM028130.1, from coordinate 601,121,544 downwards.
AAAAGCCACCTACAGAGGCAGGAGCCCAGTACAAAAGGCCATCCTGCAGTGCCAGGAGAAACAGAATGAGCGAGTCAGAGAGGGGCAGTGACCCACCTCAATGGAGCTCTGTCGGCCACTGCGGTTCTTTGTGGGCAGAAAGGGCTGCAACACATGCAGGAGCCCCATACAAAAGGGCAGCGCAGGCAGAAACGGAATGAACAATTGACAGAGGGGGAGTGAGTGAGATCAACAGAGCTCTGTTGGGACTGCCGCAGATTTCTTGGGCATAAAAAGGTGCTAACAGAGGCAGGAGCACAGTACAAAAGGGCAGCCTGCAGCGCCAGGAGAAATGGAATGAATGCGTAAGACAGGAGGAGTGAGTGACCGCAATGGAGCTCTCTCTGGACAGCAACAGATTTATTTGTGGGCAGAAAGAGGTGCCAATGCAGGCAGGAGCCCAGTACAAAAGGGCAGCAGGCAGTCCTGGGAGAAACACAAAGAGCGACTGAGAGTGGAAGAGTGAGTGAGTGAGCTCAACGGAGCTCTATCGTGACTGCTGTGGATTTGTTTGTGGGCAGGAAAAGGCAGCAATGCAGGCAGGAGCCCAGTACCAAAGGACAGCCTGCAGCGCTGGCAGAAACGGAATGAGCGAGTGAGAGAGGGGGCACGAGCGACCTCAACAGAGGTTTGTCAGGACTGCTGCAGATTTCTTTGTGGGCAGAAAAAGGCAGCAATGCACACAGGGGCCCAATACAAAAGGCCATCCAGCAGCACCAGGAGAAACAGAATGAGCGAGTCAGAGAGGGGCAGTGACCCACCTCAATGGAGCTCTGTCAGGACTACTGCAGATTTCCGTGTGGGCAGAAAAGGGCGGCAACACATGCAGGAGCCCTGTACAAAAGGGCAGCCTGCAGCACCGGCAAAAACGGAATGAGCAAGTGACAGAGGGGGAGTGAGTGAGATCAACGGAGCTCTGTCGGGACTGCTGCAGATTTCTTTCTGGGCAGAAAAAGGTGCCAACAGAGGCAGGAGTGCAGTACAAAAGGGCAACCTGCAGAGCCAGGAGAAACACAATGAATGCGGAAGACAGGGGGAGTGAGTGACCTCAACGGAGCTCTGTCTGGACAGCGGCAGATTTATTTGTGGGCAGAAAAAGGTGCCAGTGCTGGCAGGAGCCCAGCACAAAATGGCAGCCTGCAGTGCTGGGAGAAACACAACGAGTCAGTGAGAGTGGAAGAGTGAGTGAGCTCAAAGGAGCTCTATCGTGACTGTTGTGGATTTATTTGTGGGCAGGAAAAGGCGGCAATGCACACAGGGGCCCAGTACAAAAGGGCAGCCTGCAGCAGTGGGAGAAACAGAATGAGCGAGTGAGAGAGGGGGGGAGTGAGTGAGCGAGCTCAACAGAGCTCTACTGTGACTGCTGCAGATTTCTTTGTGGGCAGAAGAAGATGGAGGCAGGAGCCCAGTACAAAAGGCCAGCCAGCAGCACCGGCAGAAATGGAATGGGTGAGTGAGAGAGGGGGAGTGAGCGAGCTCAACGGAACTGTCTCGGGACTGCTGCAGATTTCTTTGTGGGCAGAAAAAGCAACCAATGCAGGCAGGATCCCAGTACAAAAGTGCAGCCAGCAGCAGCAGGAGACACAGAATGAGTGAATGAGGGAGGGGGAGTGAGTGAGCTCAACAGAGCTCTGTTGGGACTGCTGCAGATTTCTTTGTGGGCAGAAAAAGGCAGTAATGCACCCAGGGGCCCAGTACAAAAGGGCAGCCTGCAGCAGCGGGAGAAACAGAACGGGCAAGTGAGAGAGGGGGAGTGAGTGAGCTTAATGGAGCTCTATCATGACTGCTTTGGATTTATTTGTGGGCAGAAAAAGGTGGCAAAGCAGGCAGGAGCCGTGTACAAAAGGCCAGCCTGCAGCGCCCGCTGACCCAGAACCAGCGAGTGACAGAGGGGGGAGTGAGCAAGTTCAACAGACCTGAGTCAGGACTACTGCAGATTTGTTTGTGGGCAGAAAAAGCCACCTACAGAGGCAGGAGCCCAGTACAAAAGGCCATCCTGCAGTGCCAGGAGAAACAGAATGAATGAGTCAGAGGGGGGCAGTGACCCACCTCAATGGAGCACTGTCGGGACTACTGCAGATTTCTTTGTGGGCAGAAAAGGGCGGCAACACATGCAGGAGCCCCATACAAAAGGGCAGGCTGCAGCGCCAGCAGAGATGGAATCAGCGAGTGACAGAGGTGGAGTGAGTGAGATCAACGGAGCTCTGTCGGGACTGCTGCAGATTTCTTTCTGGGCAGAAAAAGTTGCCAAAAGAAGCAGAAGCCCAGGACAAAAGGGAAGCCTGCAGCGCCAGGAGAAACAGAATTAACGCGTAAGACGGGGGGAGAGAGCAACCTCAACAGAGCTCTCTCTGGACAGTCGCAGATTTATTTGTGGGCAGAAAATGGTGCCAATGCAGGCAGGAGCCCAGTACAAAAGGGCAACCTGCAGTGCTGGGAGAAACACAACGAGTGAGTGAGAGTGGAAGAGTGAGTGAGCACAACGGGGCTCTATCGTGACTGCTGTGGATTTGTTTTTGGGCAGGAAAAGGCAGCAATGCAGGCAGGAGTCCAGTACAAAAGGCCAGCCAGCAGTGCTGGCAGAAACGGAATGACCGAGTGAGAGAGGGCATGAGCGAGCTCAACAGAGGTTTGTCAGGACTGCTGCAGATTTCTTTGTTGGCAGAAAAAGGCAGCAATGCACGCAGGGGCCCAGTACAAAAGGGCAGCCTGCAGCAGTGGGAGAAACAGAATGAGGGAGTGAGGGGGGGGAGTGAGTGAGCTCAAAGGAGCTCTTTTGTGACTGCTGCAGATTTCCTTGTGGGTAGAAGAAGGCAGCAACACAGGAAGGAGCCAGGTACAAAACAGCAGCCTGCAGTGCCAGGAGAAACAGAATGAGCAAGTGAGACAGGCAGAGTGAGCGACCTCAACGGAGCTCTGTCGGGACAGCTGCGGATTTCTTTTTGGGCAAAAAAAGATGCCAATGCAGGCAGAAGCCCTGTAGAAAAGGGCAGCCTGCAACAGCAGGAGAAACAGAACGAACGAGTGAGAGAGGGGAAGTGAGTGAGCGAGCTCAACAGAGCTCCATTGTGACTGCTGCAGATTTCTTTGTGGGCAGAAGAAGGCGGCAACGCAGGCAGGAGCCCAATACAAAAGGCCAGCCAGCAGCACTGGCAGAAACAGAATGGGTGAGTGAGAGAGGGGGCGTGAGCAAGCTCAACGGAACTGTCTCAGGACTGCTGCAGATTTCTTTGTGGGCAGAAAAAGCCACCAACGCTGGCAGGAGCCATGTACAAATGGGCAGCCTGCAGCAGCGGGAGACACAGAACGAGTGAGTGAGGAAGGGGGAGTGAGTGAGTGAGCTCAACAGAGCTCTGTTGGGACTGCTGCAGATTTCTTTGTGGGCAGAAGAAGGTGCCAATGCAGGCAGGAGCCCAATACAAAAGGCCAGCCAGCAGCACTGGCAGAAATGGAATGGGTGAGTGAGAGAGTGGGAGTAAGCGAGCTCAAAGGAGCTCTTTTGTGACTGCTGCAGATTTCTTTGTGGGCAGAAAAAGGCAGCAATGCACCCAGGAGCCCAGTACAAAAGGGGACCCTGCAGCGGCAGGTGAAACAGAATGAGCGAGCAGGGAAGGGGGAGTGAGTGAGCTTAATGGAGCTCTATCATGACTGCTGTGGATTTCTTTGTGGGCAGAAAAAGGTGGCATTGCAGGCAGGAGCCCAGTACAAAAGGGCAGCCTGCAGCGCCGGCAGACCCGGAACCAGCGAGTGATAGAGGGGGAGTGAGCAATCTCAAAGGACCTGTGTCAGGACTACTGCAGATTTCTTTGTGGGCAGAAAAAGCCACCTACAGAGGCAGGAGCCCAGTACAAAAGGCGATCCTGCAGCACCAGAAGAAACAGAATAAGCGAGTCAGATAGGGGCAGTGACCCACATCAACGGAGCTCTTTCGGGACAGCTGTGGAGTTCTTTGTGGACAGAAAAGGTGCTAATGCAGGCAGGATCCCAGAACAAAACAGCAGCCTGCAGCACCACAAGAAACACAATGAGCGACTGACAGAGGGCCACTGAGTGAGCTCAACGGACCTACGCAATCAACATTCAGCATTGACAAATGCTTGTTTTTATATTGGGTTTTAAAGAAATAATTTTATCTTTTGTATGTTTTCTTTACCTTTTTTTAAAAATAAAACACTAATTGCAGTTAACAGTGAGCATCAATAGCATACAAGGAGGTGTTTGTCATAGTTTATGTGGTGAAATTCGGGGATAACTAGGATTATTATTTTTTTAATTATGCTAAAGTATACTTGAAAAACACATTAGGCTCTATTCACTATTGGGGCGTAGGGTATGTACCAAAGGCACATATCTCATCCTCGTAGCTCTGCACTCATGGATGGATGCATGGTGGCCATATTCATGGCCACTGGTCACCACGTGGCTCCCATATGAGGCCCCTCCCCCCAGCATGCAGGAGCATGGAGGACTGTTCCATGGACCGGGTGAACATCCAATGGAATGTCCGGTCTCGGTGCATTACTGGATCCCTTGTGCCTGCGGGGCACAGATGGAGGCAGACAATGCACTGTGTGCCGGTGGCGCAGGGGCAGTGGGTGCCCAGTCAGCTTCCCCCAGCCCACCTTGTGTTCCCCATGGGCTGGGGCAGCTTGTTAAAGGGGTCTGCTGTACCTTGACATCCACGTTGCAGCTGGCAGCGGCATTATGGGGGGCATGCATCCCCTGCAGCAGGGGGTTATCAAGCATAATGTGTACCCCCTGTGCCCAGCACACCACACCACACCTTTGTGAATGGTGTGATGTGCAGGCATGCTCCCAGCATGCCCCCTGCCCACTCTGGGTGTGCTGCTGTCCACATGGCTGGGGGATCAGGTGGGTACCTATCTTACCCCCCCCAGTGAATGCCACATGGGATCTGTGGGACCCCGCTCTGCGGCATTCAAATGTAGTTATGCCAACGCTCCTAGTTTACACAGCATACTTGATTTCAAGCCTTAAAAACCTAATAGAAAATGAAAAAAAAGGAAAATGGGACTACATTTAAAGCAGAATAATGTCATTAATTTAGTTAGTTGTTGTTGACCAGGTAAACCCACTAGACAATTAAAATTCCATAGCTCAGGCATGACCTAGAAAAATTACTTAGTAAAATCAATTTGAGAAGCATCATACAGAGTAACTCAGGGGTCCATACAAAGGCTACAACAGGTTACAAAAAAACAAGAAGGCATGTAACATGCTACAAATAATCACATTACTCCTGTCAGTTTCCATGTACTATGCACCCAATACTGGGCCTGATTCCAAAAGCATCAGGACTGACGCTAGGTGCTCGCACAAAACACCAATGACACTATCTGCACCTTGCGTTATAATCTGCAGCAAACTCAATTCCAAAATGCGATCTGCCTCAGAAAGGGAAGCCACTGTGGCAAATGGGCACAACGTCACCCTTGCGACCTACATCAAGATATGCCAGGTCACAAGGAGGCTTGTACCACAGTGGGGCTGCAACATCCCTGTACTGGGGATTCTAAAAGCCATGGCTGTAGCAAAGAGCTCAACTTAGACCAGCCAGGAGGTGGTCTAAGCCCCTTGCGCTAGTGTGTGACACTCTGGTGGATTGGTGGGGAGAGAGCTACATGTGGGGTCAGAGGACAGGAGGGGCACAGAGTGGCATAGGGTGAGAAGGGGAGACAGTGGGGAAGTAAGGGATTGCTGTGGCACCCGGTGGGGTTCATATGCCTCTGTATATATTATACAGAGGCATATGCACCCCGCCGGGTGCTAAAGCAATCCCTTACTTCCCTCTCTCAAACTCACCTTATGCCCCCTGCCCCTCCTGCCCTCCTGGCAAGCAGATGTCCCCCCACCACCAATGCTGGCCCTTCTTATGTTGCAACCGATGGGGTGGGCAGATCCTTGTGGCATTTGCCACAGCTGTGCCAGTGTTTGGGTGCTGTTGCACTCTGTGTCAAGCCTGGGATTTTGAAGCACTCGGACCCTGCTTTTGCAGACTCCCTGGTAGGTCCCTGGCACACCCAGTTATTGCCGCATCCCTGTAGCATCGCAACTTGCGTCGCTCCAAGGTATCTTTTAGAATCAGGCCCACTGTGTTCAGTTTCATTGTTTTGTATTTTAAGTGACATCAACCAGTTTCCTCATTTATCAATGGCTGTAGCTCATGGAGATGAGTGAGTTCTCCTTTATTCAAGAGTGTTGATGTTTGGGGCAAGGCACCATTGCACCACTGAGCAGCAGAATTTTCTTTCACCTCAGGTGCACGCTCAAGATGATGACAGGGATCAGCTGAGTTAAGCACTCTGTGAAGTTGCTTCCTGGTATGTGGAGTGTACCTCACTACACTTACCTGAAAACTAATTTTTAAAGAACTATGAGTATTACACCCTGGAATGCTAACCACCTTCAATAAATAAAGGGACAGAGACAGAGAAAGGGTGAGAAAAGGTAAGAAAACTTTTTTGTTCTTTGTCATAAAGAATAAAGAAAAAAATGACACTGAGGAAGAACAGCCAGCAAAAGAATGCTCATACTTCTAAGTCAATTAGCAGGTCATTGACACTACTGGAAATGCAGTCACGACTTCACACAAACATGAGTGCTCAGAAACACCATCCAGCCATTGAAACTGACCAACAAACAACACCTGAAGAACAAATCTTACCTGTCGAGAATATGGAGACAACAAATTCAAAAGCATTGCAGCCTTCCACATCAACGACTAACAAGCTTGTTCCAGCACAGATATTTTGCAGGAAGGCACCCAAACCAGACCTCAAGATAGCCAAGCTAAATGAGGAGCCAAAGGCAACTGGCTCAGAGATGTCGGATAAAAGCCCAGATGAGAATAATGAAAAAGCAGCAACAGAAAGTTTGACCATGAGAAGTTCAAAACTTCAGCCGAAGCCCTCTCAGCTGCTGACCAAGGTTACAAGTTCATCAACACACATCAGCAGGAGAGCAGCTTCTGAACCTGGTGGGAAAACAACCCACGGAGGCTAACTACCAACCAGGCAAGTCCAAACAATCCTCCTGAAAGCCATCAAGCATGTCAAACTGCATTACAAAATGCTTCTTTTGAAAACAGTATTGTCCTGAACAAAGTAACAAATTATGAAATTATGTCACAAGTTATACCAGTTGGAAATGAGGTCCAATTAAAAAGAACTACTAAAATGTGTGTGTGTGTGTGTGGGGGTGGAACAGGGAACACAGATGGACAACAAGGATTTAGATAGATCAGCAATACAAAAAGAACCTTTTTCTTCCTGGTAGTGCCCTGAATGGATGCTGAAAAACCACCTCCCAGCTTTCGGCTCAGCCACTGCTTTTGTCCGGCCACACTCTCATTCCAGGCCTGCTCCTTTGGCATCTCCCCAGGAAAACAGGTAGTGCCCTGAATGGGTACCAAAAAGCTGCGGCCCAGCCACTGCTTTCAGCCAGCTGCATTCTCAGCCCTGCTCCTTCCTTCGGCTTCTCCCCAGGAAGTCAGGTAGTGCCCTGAATGAGTGCTGAAAAGATGCCTCCTGGCTTGTGGCCTGGCCACTGCTTTCAACTGGCCACCCTCTCAACCCTGCCTGCTCCTTTGGCTTCTCCCCAGGAAAAAGGTAGTGCCCTGAACGGGTGCCAAAAAGCTGTCTCCTGGCTTGCAGCTCAGCCACTGCTTTCGTCTGACTGTACTCTCAACCATGACCACTCCTTTGACTTCTCCCCAGGAAAACAGGCAGTGCCCTGAATGGGTGCCAAAAAGCCATCTCCTAGCTTGCAGCCCGGCCACTGCTTTCGGACGGCTGCGCTTTCAGCCCTGCCTGCTCCTTTGGCTTCTCCCCAGGAAAGCAGGTACGGCTCCAGACTTCAATTGTGGCAATTCCATTTGTCACTTCAGTTCTCAAGCCTATTCTTTGATTGGCTTACTGTTTTCCAGCTCCACGCCTATTGGCAGCAGCACCTCCCTGGACCAGCCACAGCTCCTAGCACTGATTCCTCTGCTCTGAGACCTGTGGAAGAGGATCTGTTCTCTGGGATTCGGCTGCAGTTTTTGGCCCCTGTTCCCTAGAACTAGGTTCCTGCAATCGGTGTCCTTGCTGAATTTTCGGCCCACCCTGGCCTCTCTTAAATGCACATGGGCACTGCCTTTCCTAACTGCTGTCATATTATTGTCTGCTCCCTCACACTCTTCAAGTGCTAACCAACAGATAAGCCTGAATCTTTGCTTAAAGTGCTAGCTCATCCAAACAGACTAAACTCCTATTTCTAGTATACCAATTCCATAATGGCAGTGCTTCTGATCATCCAATTCAGTGTGTCATATCCATAATGGGCCATCTGATCTCCTGAGTCAGTATGTCATATCCATATTCGGTCAATCAGATTACCACATTCTCCCATCATGTGTACACTATTATTCTTAGGCTTTTTTGCTGTAGGGAATCTGCCCTATCCCTCTACATCTCCCATGTCATCAGCTAGGCCTGCATATCCTGCTGCATTCCCAGTCACACTAGTGTCTTATATTTATACCACATTGCCTTGCTGCTCCTCAACAATTGACTAGTAACACCACTTAGGATAACCTCTCCTACCCCAAAGGCATCCTCTCTCTTCAAGTCCCAAACCCATTTCATAATTTAGCTCAATAGATTCTATCCTTTAACACTGATAATACACCAGTTATTCTCAGAGAGGATCTTAATTTAGCTTTAGAAGCCAGCAATGACAGAAGTAGCCCCACTACAGATGCCCACCCTAGAAATATTAAAGCCCTCACATTACTAATGCAAGATGTTGGATTAGCTGATGTATGGTGCCTCCTTCACCCCCGTGATCGAGAATTTACCTTTTACTCCTCTCTACATAAGGCATACAGCAGAATCGACTACTGGTTAGCCTCTCCTGTTATAATGGAAAAAACTATTGATTCAACCATCTCTGCCATCATAATCTCTGTCCATTCCCCTGTCAAACTGCAACTTTTTTGTAGCCCATTAGCACCTCAATCTTCTCATTGGTGGCTGGATCCTCTCCTTCTCAAGGATCCCAATTTCTTATCCAAGATCAAAGCAGAAATTCAGGACTTCCTCTTTCACAATACCCCAACCGAATCTTCTGTGTCCTCTATATGGGAAGATCTTAAAGATATGATTCGAGGGAAAATTATCAGTTATGCTGCACATAGGAAAGAGTAAGGGAACAACAACTGGCTGATTTGGAAAAATTTCTCAAGGCTAAAGAGAATTTATACTTTTCCTCTAAGAAGCACTGTCCTGACTCTCAACTTCATCTTGACATTCTTCAACTTAGAGTCAAAATAAATGAATTAATTTCTCGTAAAACCGAGCTAGCCTTGTTTAAACTTAAATATAAGTTTTGGGAACACGGCAATAAAAATGGGAAACTCCTCTCTTACCAGCTCAAAGCACAACAAATGGAACAATATATCCTAAGCCTAAAAGATGAACAGGGTACAATTCACTCTGACAACCCCACTATAAACCATATCATGAAAACCTTTTATCAAATACTATACTCTGAAACAAACCCTCCATCTACTTTACAAATTCAACAGTTCCGTAAATCATTACATCTTCCTCATCTTTCTACTTTTGAAACAAATTCTTTAGATGAACCCTTCTTGCTTCAGGAAATCCTGAAAGCTTTGTCTTCCTTGAAATCCAGCAAATCCCCTGGAGGTGACGGATTCCCTGTCAATTTCTATAAAATGTTTTCCGACACCTTATGTCCCCTTCTTCTTAATGTTTATCAGGAAGCTTTCCGATACTGGCAAACTTCCCCCAACTTGCACCGAAGCAATCATAACCCTAATCCCTAAGAAGGAAAAACACCCCACTCACCCCTTAAGTTACAGGCCCATCTCTTTATTAAACATGGATGGGAAGATATTTGCTAAACTACTAACTTCTCGACTTGAATCCTTGATTCCCAAGCTAACTCATCGTTCACAAGCTGGGTTTATTAAACATAGATCTGGTTCAGATCACCTACATTCCCTATTTAATCTAATTCACAAAGCCAAATCCCTCAAGACACCAACTGCAGCCACAGCTATTGATTCAGAGAAGGTCTTTGATTCCTTAAACTGAGACTACCTTCACCAAGTCTTATCTCATTTTGGTCTTTCTCATATGTTTTACTCCTGGATCAAGCTATTATATAATTCCCCTGTTGCTAAAGCACTCACTAATTCCACCCTTTCCTCTTACCTTCATCTAGCAAGGCGAACTAGACAAGGCTGTCCCTTATCACCTTCCTGTTTATTTTAGCCATGGAGCCCCTGACTGCTTGTTTGTGTCAATCTTCTAGCATTATGGGCATACCCATGGGTAATTCAATATATGTCTCTCTCTCTCCCCCCTACACAGATGATCTCTTAATCTTTCTTAAAAACCTGAATGAAGCTGGGTCCCTTTTGGTTGATTTGCTTAATAAATTTACTAACATTTCTGGCCTTGCTTTGAATTATGGTAAATCACAAACTAGAGCGATATATACGTGTATATAAGGCTTCTCCAATATGTTTATCCTAAATACTGTGTTTAAGTGATATTTTATACCTTATATGGAGGATAGTCTTCTATTGTATAAGACGTGTGCTTTCTTATATACTTAAATTTCAATAAAAAGATAAAGTGGAAAAAGTACCAAACCCATTGACCATCTCAATAATGGTGGCCATTCATTCCTCTTTACCAAATTATAATTTCTCCGACCACCCTATCTCAACAATACCTTCTTCCTGGTCCAGGCATAGTAAACACAGACTCTGTAAGCTCCTACTTTGGGCCCTCAAAAAGTTACTCCTCCTTATGCTTTTTTGCTCGGGGAACATTGAACTCAATCCGGGCCCCCTCTCCCTATCCCCACTCCATCGGACATCCAACACCTAAAATGTATAACCTTTATACTCCTCAATGTGTGTAGTCTCCTATGAGAACTAGATTTGCTACAGGCATGGCTCTCTCACACAGACCCAGATGTATTGGTTGTCTCTGAAAGTTGGCTATGGAGCTCCACTCCTAACCACATAATCAACCTCCCCAATTACAGCGTCTTCTGGGCGGATTGACCTACTTGGGGGGGGGGAGCTATCTATGTCAAGGATAAATTTACAGTTTCTCTCATTGACACCATATCAGTCCCCAAAGAATTCAAGTGTGTTTCCATAAGACTTTCCCTTCCATCCCCCAAATCGATTCATATCACTGGCTGCTACCAGCCCCTTTCAGGAGGTTTTGCGTTTTTGAATCAAACATGCAAATCTGTGGACATATAGCCAACTGAAAGAATTATTATGGAAGATCTAAACATGGATTGGCTCTCCAATTCATTAAAACTGCTAAAAGGTCTGTACATCGAGCTTGGTTTCACTCAGCTCATTACTGAAGTCACCTGCCCAAACTCAAAACTCCTGCAAATAGCACACTACTTGCCCTAATTATAGTCAACAAACCTCACCTTTTCAGCCATGCTGGTGTACTCTTCAATGACATTAGTTATCACAGCATGATAGCTTGTGCTTGATCCACACATAGATTACCATCCTCCTCCACTTATACGCTAAAAAGGAACCAATGAAGCTTTAACATCCATAATTATTTAGCAGATCTTAACAACATTCCTTGGCAAGATTTCTACCTCACACCCTAGGTGAACACATCCTATAAGATCTTTCTAAAACTAGTCCTAGATGTCATAGACTAGCATGCACCCCTGTACAAATCCCATACCAGGATGAAATCCTGCCCTTGGTTTTCTGCTGAGCTAAATGCTGTCTTTCATGACAGTGATACCCTATGAAAAAGGGCCAGAAAAACAAAGGACCCAGCAGACTGGGTCACCTTTATGAAATTGAGGAACCACTGTACCAAAATCACAAGGGCTGCCAAAGCAGACTTTTTCCAATCTAAATTAGCCTCAGCTACAAATAACTGCCATTTTCTGGAAAACTCTAAGGGAAGTCGAAGGACACCGCTCAGTTAATGCCCTCCCCGCCAAAATCACCTCTGGCATTACTAGTACCACAGATAGGCAGTGCATACTTGACCTACTAAATAATCAGTTTGCGATGGCCGGCCTTGCCTTTGAGACATCTGCAGCATGTAAACTTCATCAGCAGGCCTCTGATCCCACCACTGTTAGACACTTTAGAAAGACCCCTCCCCCAAAGCAAAATTTTCCTTCTGCCCTGTTACATATAAACAGGTGAAGGACCTGCTCCTGGGCCTTGACCCCAGGAAAAGTGCAGGAGTGGACAATCTAGAACCTTTCTTCATAAAACTGGGCCATCACGCTTTATCCGCACTTATAGTTCACTTATTCAACTTTTCGTTATCATCCAGCGAACTTCCCTCTATTTGGAAAGTGACACACGTAGTCCCACTGTTCAAGTCTGGTGATCCCAGTGACCTGAACAATTATAAGCCAATATCCTTACTGCCCATTCTCTCAAAACTACTTGAAAAAGTAATAAATACCCAGCTAAGAGAACTTTTAGACTCGGCTCAGATATTAAATCCCATCCAATCAAGTTTTAGAAAAAAACACAGTACGATCTCTGCCTTAGCCAAGGTAACCAATGACTGACATCTGGCACTTGATAGCAAACACTGTGTCAGCACTATATTTCTTTTTTTTATAATTTAAAGTTTATTCATACATTTTCCACCATAAAAGGCAGCATACAGAGAAACTGATAGAGACTCATTGATACATAGTGAAAGGATGCTGCCCACCCCTCCCAACCTCCCCTTACTGCAGTAACCCATCTCAATACCCGTGGATGCCGAGCATCTAACCAAAAACCATGCAGGAGCAATAGCCCTAGTATAGGTTTAGTTTGGAACCAGGGAGATTAATGAGTGAAGGGAATCCCAAATTCTAGTGTAAACTGCCAGACTATTGTGAAGACTGGCTATTGCTTTTTCCATGCGCAAGTTGGATAATACTTCTCTAACCCATTCCTGGAGAGAAGGGGAGGACCTGACTTTCCAGTGATGAATTATTTTCTTAGCCGATGGGGCAACCATGGAAATGTGAAATCTGTGTACCCTAACTCTAATAGAGGACAGGTCCCCTAACACACATATCTCAGGAGTAAAATATTCTTGGAGGCCCAACAGGGGGTATAAGGAAGTTTGGATTGAAACCCATAAAGGGGAAATTTTTGGACAAGACCAAAGCATGTGAAGAAGTGTGCCCTCATCTTGTGAACATTTATTGCACTTTTTTGAGTCTAGGTAACCCCACCTGTGAAGTTTGGCTGGGGAATAATATAAGTTGTGCAATACGTGGTATTGCATGAGACGCAGTCTATCTTGAGAAATTAATTTATGACATGACTTCCAGAGAGAGTGCCAATCTAACTGAAGGTGAGGGAAAAAATTACCCCAAAATCTTGATGGGCCAAATGGACCCCCGAACTTTTTATGAAACAAAACCTGATATAGTTTAGAAATTGCACCAGGAGAGCCAGAAAGTGGGGATACCTCAGGTATCAGAGAAGGAATATTCTGAGAAGGAGTGCTACCCAGGGTAATTACAAGTAAGTGTTTCAATTGTAGGACTTTAAAATAGGAAGAAGGTGGGATGAGAAATTTCCTAACCATCTCTTCCACTGATAACCAATGCCCCCCACCAAGCACCATATTTCTTGACCTGAGTAAGGCCTTTGACACAGCCGACCATGATCTGCTGTTGACCCCTCTCCAAGACATTGGCATAGATGCTATTTGCTGTCAATTGGTTCACGTGCTATCTAAAGGGCAGAAAACAAATTAAGGCACAAGGAAACCTGTCCCCACTTAGGAATCTACCCAGAGATGTCCACCGAGAATCTATCTTGGGACCATTACTTTTCGCAATCTACATTAACAGTATTGATGCAGGCATCAGTCGAGTAAGTATACACTTGTTCGCCAATGATACTGTTATTTACATGGCCAAGCCTACTCTTGAGTTTGCTTGTAATGCATTGCAATGTGAATTTAATCTACTTCAGCATAATCTCTTGAGCCTTATGCTCCTACTGAGCGCAAAAAAAAAAGAAGGCCATGACCATGTAACCCAACTTAATTTCAGATAATTCCTTTTCCTCGGGTGCTCAGCCACAAATAACATCTCTTCTAGGTGAACCCATTGAAGCTATAACAAAGTTCAAATATCTTGACTTTTGGCTAGATCATAAACTTTCTTACACAGTCCACATTGAGGAGTTGTGCAAGAAGCTAAAACAATGCCTAGGTCTGTTCTTTAGAATCACGCACCTCTTAACACAGGAAGCCAAGCTAAGACTTGTACAATTCACATTTCTTCCCCTTTTGGATTATGCAGACATACTGTACAAGCACTGTCCCCATTCAGCTCTGGTAAATCTTGACACATTGTACAACAAGGCCTTAAGATTTATCACTGGCGCTCCCTTCAGAATGCACCATTGTGTTCTATATGCTTTTCTGTGCTGGCAGTCCTTAACAATCAGACGACTGAGAAATTTGGCCACCTAGACCTTCAGAGCCCTATCTGGTAAGCTACCATCTAGCCTTCTAACATATTCCACAGGAACCTATTCCTTTAGGAGGCATTCCCATCTGTGTATAGACATCTCCCACTACAGAACTCAGTTTGGGTCCTCTTCACTAAGCAACTCCCTACCCACTGTAGGGAATAATCTACAGAAATCCTTGATGCTCTCATTCCTAATTAAAATGTCTTCCTTTAAATCACTTATAAGATGACATCTTACTGACCCCTGCAATTGCTTCTCCTAACTCTATTCTTTCCTGCCACAAAAGATAATGTTGATGGGCCCCTAAGCATCTTCACTGTAAAATGACAACTCTCAGTCTAACTTCCATTCCAACCATATCCACATCTCTCCTTCCTCCTGTCCTTCATTTCTCCTGACTCCTCTCCAGGTCTGTTCCCCTCATCCTACTAAACACCCCTGCTTCCATCATTCCTAACTATGATTGTCCCTTCAGTACCTCTGTCTAACTGAATATCATCCCCAAAGGTATGTCATCACTTTTAATACTCTATGGTCACTGTTATTGTATCAGTTGACATTGTAAACACCATGCTTGTTTATCCGTTATGTGTCATTATCTAGTGTCATGGATTCTAGTATATTGTAGATATTGTATATACTGTACATAACCCTGTGTTGTTCAAGAATGTATTTAATGTGTTTTTTTATTTCTTTTTTCTTCTTGACATTGTTCACCTATGTTGTTACTGCCATTATTGAACTGTCCTGGCCCATTTTGTAAATGAGTTCTCCTTAACCAAGGCCCCTAGAATTCTGCGGCCGCAGAATTTTGCACAGAACTTGCAATCTACCGCAGAACTTCTGCGGTGCTGCAGAATTCACTCTTCTTGTTGATTTTTTATTAATGTTTCTGTTTTTCCATAGAATCTGGTTCCCTTCCTCTCTTTTTATATCCTAACCCCGCCATATTCTCAGAATGTGATGTTATCATTGCTATAACATCATACATTAGCTAATGAAATGGCTGCAATCTGCAACAGAAATGAACAGTCACTTATCTATCACAGCCCCCACTGCCAGAGATAGTGGCAATGCACATTAGGCAGGGTGATATTTGCTCAACCTGTACTACAGCCTAATACAATTTTCAGTCCTTCTTTATTGCACTAGGGCCAACTTAAAATCTTGTCAAGAGCACAGACCTGTTAAGTCCATACGTCACTTCGTACAAACCTGTTTGTGCCTTTAAGGTATAGAGATACCATCTAAAATGAATAACTGGTAAAATGAATTTAACTGCCATTTTTGAGAAAAGTAAAATAATTATGCCCAGAAAAGTGGAATATAATAATGTGTCAACCTGTTAAATAAATAATTGCACTGTACGCATTTTTGCCAGGGTTATTGATTACATATTGTCACTGGTTGATAGAATCACCTAAAAGTTATGGAGAAATGTTGTGTGCAGGGACAGCTGTTGGGCCAGAGGGTAGCATGCTGTGTTTCCGTGCTGGCAACTCAGGTTCAGAGATTAGCTCTGGGAGCTGGCTGGGTAGCACAAGAATTGGTGGAACACATCACTGCCTGGAGCCTGGGAAGGTATGGTGCAGTGTTCTGTCACATGGTGGACACACTGTGCTGGTCTGGAGAGCTCTAGCCCATAATCTGTTCACATGCATGTCATGGCCTGATGGTGTTACGCAGTGCATCAGGGAAAGCAGGTTGACATCAAAAATTAGTTTTGCAATAACTACTCTATTCCATTTCTAATGGGACCTGTATGAATGAGGATGCAAGTTCATGGAAATTAAAAATATATATATATATATATAACACACACACACACACACACACATATACACATACAGTATCTCTGTCTCTCTCACCACACACACACACACACACACACACACAGACACACACATTTGTATGTATGTTACAGATTGCATGTAAATATATAAGTGATACACAGTGGGAACCTCATGAGTGGTGTAGAAAGCACATACAAATATATAAGTGATAGACAGTGGAAACCTCATTAGTGGGATAGATAGCATGCATATAGAAGTACCTTATTTATCACATAAGATCCTCTCTGCATATGTCATTTATACAACAGGCTAGCACCTTAAGAGAGAGACATTTGTTTTGCTTTTTTAGGCATAACATTATTTTTATAAATCTGTTATTTTTTGAACTAGTGTTAATGTGCTTTCCACCATCCTGATTGCTATAAAAATTGCCACAAAAGTGAAGTCAGGATGACAAGCTGTCACTGTGATGTGGTAGAGTTTGTTAGTGCCGCAGAACTTCAGCAGAAATTACAAACCACCGCCGCAGAAGTTCTGCGGCAAATGGTAGTCTTGCCGCAGAACTTGGTCCCACTGTGCCTCAGAAAAGTAGGGGCCCTGTCCTTAACGGTGTTCCACCTGGTTAAATAAAGATGCTTGATTGATTGATTGAAAATCAACCTCACAACAGCCCCTAAATGAACTAGAACAAAAAAAGGATGTTATACTATGAAAAGGTGATTTAACACCAATTAATCCAACCAACACAAGCCCTGCAATCAAGAAAACTCCTATAAATATCTCATTAACTGAGGCTGAGAATCTACACCCATGGAGACATACATAAACAAGTAGAAGCTAATCAGAGTCTGACAATACTGATATCTTGGACCACACAGATGAAGCTGACTGGGAAGACCCCCCCCCCGTGTGCCCAAATTATAATAACTTAGCTAGCAAAGCTTACCATGGAAATGGAAAAGTTATATAAAGACATGAAAGAACAAATTTTACTATTTCAAACTACAGTAACCTATTTGATAACAGAAAACCATAAATTGAGAACAGATCTATCAAAAGCACAACAGAGAATAAATATAATAGAAGAGGAGGTTGTATCACTGAAAAGACAACAAAAAACATGGGAAGACAAGCCAAAGAATTCAGGCTCAAACTAGTAGATTTTGACTCAAAAGCCCAAAGAAATGACATTCAGATTTTGGGCATCCCAGAATCTTGGGACAAGGAAAACCTGTTAAAAGAAATAGTGAATCGGATAATGGCCATTCGGAATACCTGGATACAAACCCAGCAAATATACACACAGAATTTGATAGAGTACACAGGACATACTGAGAGGATGCAGTCACGCAGGTCCCGCCAAGGCCAATTCAATCAGTCAAAATCTTTATTTTACCAGGTGAACATCATTGAGCAATGCTCATTTTCAAAATGGACATAGGCAGAACGTATAGACATAAATTACATTGGATAAAAGCAATGAGTAAAATAGCATAGGATTTCAGAGACTAAATATTACAATCAGCAGGAGTAGAAAAGATATTTACAATGTATAAACATTTCATTGGTCAATGCCAGGCTGAATGGTTCAATCAGTAGGACTAGACATAATGGCCCAGATATTCAAACTACGCCCAAAAAGTGCGCAATAGCAGGAGCAAGCGCAAGTCTATTGTGCCCATGCGCAACAGACACGATATTCAAAAAGGAGCAGGCCAAATTCCACCTACAGCCAACATCTGAATATCGCACAACCTGCACCATAGCGCAACTAGGGAGGGGAAGCTGAGCAGATATGATGCGCTATAGCGCAACAAGGGATGTTCAGCTGAGCAGTTCAGAGGTGCTGTAGCACAAGCAGGGAGCCCCTCATCTGCAGAGCAATGTAACTGCACAGTCAGGGAGGTAGGGGCCCACCACCCATGCCACAGATGGGCACAGGAACACACAGCAGAACAGACATTGCCCTCCCCACACCCCAAGCACAGCACAACCAGGGGAGGGCTGGAATAACCACGGGTCCATGGAGACAAGCAACCAACCCACAGCCTGGCCATGGTGCCCCATCACACCTACTGGCAAGCTGTGACTGGCACACAAGGAGGGCGGACCACCCTGTGCCACACCATCCCCCCAGTGCACAGCACACTCTGCACTGTGACACCCAGACACCCCCCCATGAGCAGTGACCACCACTGCAGGAATCCTCATGCATGCCATCACCCCCACAGTGTCAAAGCAACCCTGTGCACCACAGAATCATGCAAGCCAGCCCCACCATGAGCACCCATCAGCAGGTTGCAGCACATGGCAATGCAACAACGGCAGACAAAATGCCACCACGCACAGTCCCCCGAGGTACTGCTGAGAGACCGACCATGCGTTGGCACAAGAGTGACCCCATATGGGATGGTCATGTAGTTGACACCTCCACCAGTGGTACAGCACTCCGCACAGCATTCCAGTGACACACCCCGGCCCACCACTGGCCACAAAGGCCAGCACAGACACCCACAGTGGTATGTGGAAGCATGCACCATACCAGATGCCACACAGGATCTGGACAGACACCCACCTATACCCAAGGGCACAACAACACAGGGACGCAGTGGTGGGGCAACCAAGCCCCCATTGTGGGCCCATGTAAGCCATGTACACACAACCTGCAGTCCACCATGGCACTGGAGTGCCAACCACCCTGCGCAAGCACCATGGACCAATACCCCACCATTAGTCACCCGGAGCACAAGCCACAGACAGTGAGGCACATCACCTGCAACACACACAAGCCACAGCATGGAGGTGGGACAATAGAAACATAGAAACATAGACTTTGACGGCAGATAAGGACCACTAGGCCCATCTAGTCTGCCCATTCCCCTACCTACAGGATAGGCCGCAGATCCTAGTTAACCAACAGCCTATATCTTCCTGCCCCCCACAAGAATTGCCTTATGTCTGTCCCATGCATTCTTGAATTCTCCCACAGTTTTAGACCCCACAACTTCCTCAGGAAGGCTGTTCCATGCATCCACTACCCTCTCTGTGAAATAATACTTCCTCACATTGCCCCTGAATGACCATGTTGCCCACAGTGCCACCTGAGCCAGGCATGCACCACACCAGTGACATGGGCAACCCAGCAAAGCGACTGGTACAGTGTCCGCCCTGCAGAGAATGCCACCACTGACATGCCAGCAGATCATGCAGGTCACAGACAGGCATGTGTTGGCTGAACAGGCCATGGACAGGCCAATGGGTGCACCATGGACACAGAGCACGCACCATAGACCACTGCAAACAGTCATCCAGTGCATGGAGAACAACACACACAACACAGACACTGACTGATATCTATCCCCACACCATAGACACCTCCACACGGACACACACACACATACCCATGACTGCACCACTCCTGATGCCATGCACACCACTGCAGCTGAGCACCTATAGCCCACTGCAAATCAGAGACCACCACGGTATTCATATAAAAGACATATGTATTATAAAAATAAAGAAATCAACTATTTACATAAACAACAACTATATACAGTTATTTGGGGGGACACAAAAAAGGTGGGGATAGGCAGGGGGAAGGGGTGGACAAATAGGATGGGATAGGAGGGGTGTAAGGGTGAGTCCTGGGGGGGATGGGAGGTCAGGGATCAAGGGACTATTGGCTCCCACACCGGTCCAGGCTCTGACTCCCCCTTGCTCTGTGCTTCCGAAGTACCCCCGACTCATCTGTCTTTCGAAGGATTGTGACCGTCTCTCGTGCCAGGATTAGGAGTTCCTGCAGGGTGTCCCTGATTTCCCTCAGATGTCTCGCACCTAGGACAAGTGAGCACAGTCAACAGGTGTGAATGCACAACCCCATATAGCCCACCCACTGTGCATGGCATACGGCCATGGGACATACCACTGTGATGGTGTGTGACCAGCCGCAGTGATCACGTCCACAGGACCTGCCCACCTAGGCACATACAGCCATGCGGAACGCGGAACGCACCCACCGGCCAAGTCACACACAACACCACCTTGGCCGTCTAGTGACATGGTTATGTGGTGCAAAGGCAGTGGTACAGCCATGTACCTGGTGCACGCATGCACCACCAGTGATGCACACCCAGACATGCATTGCCACTGGACAGTTTTGACTGTAACCAGTGGAATGCATGGCAGTGATGTCAATGAATGGTGGCCATGCCCCGCTGCCCACCTTGTCACACAGCATGCAATATTAATCATGGATGTCTGGCACTCACCCACATCAGGCCGGTCGGGTGGCCGTTGTTGGTCCTTGGCCCGCCTGACTGTGGCTTCCACCACCCTCTGCTCCGCATACACTCGGCGCAGTTCATCCGGGCCTGTGGGGACAAAAAGGAGAGAAGAACATCAGTACATTCCCGAAGCAAAGTCCCCCTGCCCCAAGGAGTGTGCCCCCCCACCCAGCCAGACCCACCCACCCCACACCCTGTGAACACCGCCACGGCCAACCCCATACGGTCCCTCCCATATGTGCTGGACACATACAACAATGTGACTCATATGGATGATAACAGTGTGTTGACGGAACCCCTACCTGGACATGGTACCATGCCCCACCTGGCATGTGACTTCAGTCTGGCCAGTAGCTCTGGCTCCCTCCTCTGCAGGTCACCATATCGGTGCCTGCACTGCTCAGCTGTTTGGCCCCTGCCTGTCACCTCTTCGAGGGCTGTGGCCACCTCTTACCACACCTGGGACCTTGCCCTATCCAGGGGGGCCTCCCAAGAGAGGCCCATGGTGTGGCTCGACTGTGGCCACCAGATTAGCCAGTTCAATGGCCATCCAGGGAGCAGCCCTTCTCCGCGCCATTGCATTAGCTATAGTAGGCAATATGGTGCTCTGCAGCATGGTACCCCACATGCAGATGCTGCGCGGTACAGCTCTGGCATTCCCTATCATGCTGTTACCGAACAGCGTGATAGTGGTGCACTTATGCCTGATGCATGGCACCAAGGGGGCAAAGGTCGGGCACAGGGTCAAGGGTCCCTGCCGCAAGGCCACGCACAGCGCCATCGGATGACAATGCCTGTAGTGCGATTAGCTGCCTGTGTGCCAGTGCCACAGCAGACTATCGGGCAGTTGGGCCATTGCGCCTATGAAGGCCCATTGCTACAGCACCATGTAGTGACCTTTGCTATAGCGCCACTGGCACAATGGTGGCCATGCCCTGCATTGCCTACCATGCACAGCACATCATCAGCACGGCAGACATCTGTATCAGCAACCTGGGCATGCACAGTGAGGTGTACTATGCATGCCACAGAACTGCGCCATTGGCTCAGCATATTCAACAGAATTGCGCAAAGCTCAACAGCACGGTATTCAGCCGTCATATGCATATCATCCGATCAGCCATTCAACGGCACAGCACTGCAATTTGCATCTAATTAAAGTTGCTCCTCACCTCATTTGCATGGATTGTGCTATAAAGGTGCGACAATGTGCTGCAGTGGCCATAGTCAGTTACTGCAGTTTATTGGTGAGTTGCATGCTGTGTGGGAGTGTGAACTGTGGATTCAGGGACATGCATGGGACTGCACAGTCACAAGTAATAACTGCCATTCTTACAGGCTACATAATGACCGAGCACGTTCTTGGAGAGGAGGACAACAGTAGTGAGAGGAGGAGGAGGAGGCCAAATTTCACTAAGGCCGAAACCGAGGCCCATTTCGAGGCCTACCTGGCTCAGGAGCCACTGCTCAGTGGATGGCGGGGCACCGCTCAGGCCCATGCTGCTGCATGGGAGGAGGTGGCACGTGCCGTGAACCTGCATGGCAGCCACCAGTGCTCCGTGCAGGAGTGTAAGAAGAAGATGGTTACAGACAGGAGGAGTGTAAAGGAGAAGGTGGCTGCCATCAGGGCGGCACGTGCTGCAAAAAGGTGGAGGACAGCCGGAGGTGGTACAGCTCACCCCAGCGGAGGACAGGCTTGCTGCAAGCATGCACCGGAGTGCCATAGAGGGAGTTCCGGGCGGTGGCTTCCAGACAGATGGTGACCCATCTCTGCATGGTAAGTTATGGTCTGTCTGGGGGGGGGGCCGGGTAGGTCACATGCAGTAACGCGACTTTGCTTTCCCTTACAGATCCTGAGCATCTGCATGGGTCAGCGGTGGTGGGCCTGTCCACTGCGGACAGTTGTACAGAGTCAGAGGTGGACCATCCACCTCCACAGGTATGTGTGGATCTGTACGACAGTGGGGCCGCCTGGCTGTCCACACTGATGTCATTGAGACAGGTGTGGAGGAAGCCCTGCCTGTGTCCCAGCGTGCTGGCATCCATGGATGCCAGCATGCTGTGGCTGTGGCCGGGGCAGAGTCCGGCACCAGTGATGATGACACGACCATCATGGGCAGTGACACATGTGTGCCACAGGATAGACACACAGCAGGGCAATTCGCACCCATGGCTGTGGCTGGTGCTGCTGTGGGAGCCTGCGTGTCAGCACAGTCCCAGGCTGTGCCTGTCAGCACCAGTGGGGCAGCACTGGTGTCTGTTCAGGACAGTGGGACTGCTGCGGCCACTGCGGTGGCACCACTGAGCCCTGGAGTGCGGCAGCTGGAGGGGCAGCATCAGCAGTCAACCACCAGGCCTGGGGTACAGGGTTCAGCGGCGGCATCTGTGCACAGCCTGTGGACATGCCCAGACCTGGTCCTGGTGCGCAGCACCCACCCTCAAGGGGTGCTGAACATCAGGCCCTTGCACACCCTAAGGGACAGGATGCCGAGGAGGCTGATGACCTCTTGAATGAGCACATCCACCTACTGCGAGCATCGGTCCAGCAGCAGATGTGGCTTGCAACATCCGTGGAAGCAGTGTGTGTGGCTCTGGAGTGGGCAGAGGAGCATCGCAACAGGGACACCAAACGGACCCTGGCATGGAGCGACCGTTTGCGGGAGGATGTGACCGCTGCCATTGACAGGCATGCACAGGTGTTCATTGCTGTCATGGCCACAATGGGCACACAGTCAGGTGCCCATGTGTCGTGGATGAAACGCAGTGCACTCTCCACCCCCCGTTCCCGGCGTCGTGTGACTCCCACCCTGTCGAAGCCAGGTTCAGCTGTGGGCATCCTGAGCACTCCTGGTGCAGGCATGTTCAGTGTGCTGCAGACCCCTGCGTGGGCATGGTCGCATTCACGCAGTGGAACCCCTGGGGGACCATCGGTGCCACCCCATGAGGCCAGTGGTCAGCCTGCCAGTGCTGGCGGGTCTCAGCGGGGCTGCCCATGCATCCTTGGCAGCCGTGGCACTGTGTCGCGAGACTGACTTGTCTCCCAGCATGGCTACTGTCTGGTGCTGCCCTGTGTGCATTGTGTATTTCAGTGGGCAGTGCACAGGTGGGTACCCGGCCCTGCATGCAGACACACAGTCCACCTGCACACCCTCTCGGCTGCTGTCCGCAGTTACGTGTGCATGATGATGCCTGCATTGCGCTGTACACCAAAGTGCAATGGTGCCCAGCATCTGACACACGCACATGGACAGGCAGTGGGCGTGGTGGCCTGTGGACGTGTGTGTTGCTAGGGTGTGCGTTCTGGGTCGGTGTGCCTTCTGGCCTCTGTGCACATTTGTTGCATTGTGTGCGCGTGTGTGTATGTGTTTGTCGTTTGGTGTGGCATGTTAATCCTCACCCATCCCTGGCTGTGTGTGTGCCTCTGTGCCCTGCCACTTCTCTCAACAGCATGCACGCCCAGTGTGGGTTCCTGCATGTTTATGGGTTGTGCCTTGGCCACTGGTGGTTGCGCATGGCCCCATGAATTACCTGGGTTGGCTGAAGTGCTCCTCAATGATGGTGTCCCGGTGAAACTGTGCCAGCTGGAGCAGTTAGGGGTCCCGTCGGCAAAGGGGGGGGGCTGCACATCACCGGCGGCCCCATCGTTGTCCCCCTCTTCGACCTGTGCGGCTATCCCACATTCGTTGGCCATGTTGTGCAGGATGCAACATGCCAGGAATATTCCACAGGCCTTTGAGGGGCTGTACTATAGGGCACCGCCAGAGGTGTCCAGGCAACGGAAACATGCCTCCAGCATCCCGAACACCAGCTCAATGACATTGCATGTGGTGGCAAGTGCCTCATTGTAGCGTTGCTGCGATGGGGTCATGGGCCGCCGATAGGGTGTGAGCAGCCAGGGACGGAGTGGGTATCCACTGTCACCTGTGTGTAGAGGGTGGAGGTTAGTTTGGTGATCAGCATCACCCTGCCACAAGCCATGTAGGCCACTACCCATGGCACCTCTGGCCATGCACCCCCCAGGCTGTATATTTGTCCATTTGGTTTGTATACTCATCCACTAGGTGTCCAGTGGGGATGTCCCCACTCTCGAATCTGTGGCACAGTGCCGAATGGTGCCAGATGAATGAATCATGTGCTCCCCCAGGGTGCGTGGCACAGACATTGATGATCCACCTCCTGGCATCGCACACCACCTGGCAGTTGATGCTGGCATAGCCCTTGCGATTGATGTATGCGGCCCCCTCATGGCCAGGTGGTGTGTGTATGTCCATATGGGTGCAGTCTATTGCCCCTAGCATGCCAGGCATATGTGCTACCCTGTGGAGCTCCTGTATTTTTGCTGCGTGCTCCGCCGCTGTGCTGGGGAAATGAATGTACTCCTCAGCATGTTGCAGCAGTGCGCTGAGGAATTGGGTGAGGTAGCATGACGTGGCCGACTGGGTTATGCCTGTGATGTCCCCAGTTGGTCTCTGGAAGGTACCCATGGTGAGCAAGTACATGCAGGCTGTTAGCTTGGTCTCCACTGACAGGGCATGGCTCCGTTGTGTGGGTACCTGCATCACATCACTGCACAGCTCACAGAGCCACCTCAGTATTGCCCTGTTCAGGCAGTATCAGCCCACAATCTCAGTATCTATGTACAGCTCAAAGCTGGTGCAGGCTCGGTACTGCCTGTTTGGGGCATACCACCGACGGGCCCTTCTACAGCCATGTCCCCCCTGCTGCCCGCCTTCTCACCCCCCTCATTACAGCCTCCATGTGTAAGGTGGCACTGGCCATGTCCCTGGCTTGTGTTCACCCCCCCGGCAGCTGTAACTTTATTCCCCCCGAAGTCCTTGCTGCTACCTCCCCTGTACTGGGTACACCTGCCTGTGCTGGTCTCTGAGCTGTGTGACTCCCCACACCTTCCCTGTGCCTGTCTGTTGCTGTGGCATTTCCCTGGCCTGCCCTGTTCCTGCCACTTGCCCTGTCTGTGTGCCTCTGCCTCTGACACATGTGGCTTCCCTGTAGCGTTCTTGCGCCTCTTCCTTGCTCCTTTTTATTTTGGCTTATTTCCGCTATGGCGCAACTTCCGCTTGCTCCACTGTTGCGCATTGCGCATGTCTTTGAATATCACACTGCGCCATTTATGCATGGTTCCTCCCCCCTTCAGTTGTGCATGCCTTCATTATCATTGCGCTGTTGCTCAGCATGATTTTGGGGGTGCAACTGCCTCCTGCTGAATATCGCAGAATGGCGCAAATTCGGACTTGCGCAGGTGCAACCCTATTGCACATGGCTCAACTCTTTTGAATATCTGGGCCAATATTTACAGTGTATAAACATTTCATTGGTCAATGCTAGACCAGATGATACATTCAGCAGGACTCAACATAATATTTACAGTGTATAGACATTTCAGAGTCAGTGTTCTGGTTGAAATAGCTATGCTCAGGTATAAGCATACAAACCTAAAGCTAATAGAGGAGGGAAGATGGTACAACACCGAATGATAGGATAGAGATCGGTGGAGGAAAAATAGTGCAGAAAAAGGTATGGAGAGGAGGTGCCAGAAGTGAGGAGGTGTAGAAGAAGCCTGGAAAAATTTTTTTTTATTGGGCACTAGGGCAGTTTTTTAGAGCATGAACTAGGAAGGGGTACCCGAGGGGA
Organism: Neoceratodus forsteri; assembly: GCA_016271365.2. Classification (NCBI taxonomy): domain Eukaryota; kingdom Metazoa; phylum Chordata; order Ceratodontiformes; family Ceratodontidae; genus Neoceratodus; species Neoceratodus forsteri. The sequence goes on along the minus strand of CM028130.1, from coordinate 601,095,238 downwards.
GAGAAAGTTGAGAAGCCTAAAGTGCTGGTTCAGAAGATCAGGTTTTCGGAGCAAATAACTGATAAGTAACCGGGGGTGAGGGGCCAGGTAGTACTATGGTCTTGGAGAGAGATTCGGTGCTAAGTACAAAAGCCAAGTTAGGATGGAGATCAAACACTGGATGTATAGAGAATACTGATAAGTGCTAGGAGGGTGTGGGAGGGGAAGATAAAAGAGTGTATAACAAGCATTTTGATCCCAGTTCACCATAACAGGAGCAGGATTACAGGTTCAATGATAACAACTACATGATTCATTGAAGAAGAAGGCATAGCTTGTTTTGAAAGCAGCCACTGACAAAGGGTGGACCAGTTTCAAGGATTTTTGTATCATATTCCATAGTAGGGGGAGCATATAACTTTACAATGTCCTACCGAAGTGAGATCTCACCTTGGGTACAAATAACCAAATATAGGAGGTGCTTCTTAATGAGTACTTGCCTACTGTACAAAAAGACAAGCAATCTGATATATATTGAGGCAGCCTACTGGAAATGGCTCTGAATTTCCAAATGGCTGCATTTCTCTGCCATCTGTACTTAAGAGATCACCATTCCACCACTGTATACAAAGAACAATGATGGGTCGAGTAGGGAAGACCAGTGATAAATCTTAGGGCTCTGTGGTAAAGGGTATCTAGCTTTGAGAGTGTAGCAGTCTGGCCCTGACAGTACAAGAAGTCAGCATAGCTGAGAAGGGAAAGAAAAGTGTACTGAACCAGTCTCATCTTGGTCTCTCTTGTCAGGAACTGGTTAATTCTGTAAAAAAGACCTAGTCTCTGTGAGCTTTTTTAACAGTTCTTCTATGTGATCATTAAAGGACAGCCTTTGATCAATCCAGACACCCAGGTATTTGAACTTAATCATGTATTCCAAGGGTTCTCCCAGAAATGTAGTGATCTGTGGGAAAGTTATAGGTGTGGCATCATATACGGGAGGTGAGAATAGCATAACAGTTGTAATTGCAGCAGGTTAAAATCACATTGCAGGTCATCACATGTGGCAGTGGAGAGGGTCCTTCAGAGTAGAGCACCCTGTCGTCAGCAAGGAGGTGGATGTTGGCAGCTTTGATGTTGTCATTAATTCTATTAATATAAATTATGAATAGTAGAGGACCCAATATGGAGCCCTGGGGAACTCCTCTCAATAGAGGGTTTTAGGGGAGAAAATTCCCCTTCTGCCTTGACCTGCTGGTACCAGCCTGTAAGGTAGTTAGAGAACCATTTTTGGGAGTGCTGGTCCAGGCCAATGTTCCTGAGTGAAGTGAGAAGCAGATTGTGGTGTACAGTATCAAAGTCCTTGCTCAGGTCCAAAAATACAGTACATACAAAGGCCCAGATATTCAAACTGCGCCAGGTTGTGGCACAAGCCTGGGCACAGTGCACCTTGGCTGCACAGGGGTGTTGACTGGGTGATATTCAACGGAGCTGTACCATGGCACAGCATCGTTGAATATTGCACCCTGGCCACCTGCAGTGTATATGGCGCACCGGCACTGCACCAGCGCAAGTGGCCAGAGTGGAGCAGGGGGAAGCGCTAGTGCAAGTTCCATTGCGTTATGCACAGCAACCACAATATTCAAAAGTAGACATGCAAATGGTGCCATAATGTATGCAAGGCACACATGGGGCCATTTGCATGTCATTATGGCCCCATTTGCATGCAGGTGCACCGATCCCCGACAACTTGTGCCTGGCGCCCTGTCCGGCAGCAGCCATCGCGGACCGATGCCCCCTGCAGCACAGCAATGTGCTCCACAGCCCGATCGTGGGCTGCAGTAAAAAAGAGAAAAATCATCAATATCCCTGGTGGTCCAGTGGACCTGCTCATCTGATCGCAGGCTAAGTAAATAAATAAACCTCTCAATATCCCTGGTGGTCCAGTGGACCGTTGTCTGCCCGATCGTAGGCTTAAGTAAACTGAAGAAACCTATTTCCCTGGTGGTCCAGTTGACCGCTGACAGCCCGATCGTGGGCTAAAGTAAAAAATGAAGAAACCCATATCCCTGGTGGTCCAGTGGACCCCCTCCCCACCATCCACTGATCTCCACTGTCCCGCTCCCCGGTCAGCAGCGGGCATCAGCACCACCAACTGCCACCCCACCACCCGCCTACTGACACCGTCGGTAGGGCTGTCGCCCATTGGTCACAGGCGTGAGCCAATGGGTGTGCAGCTTCCGTACTATGCTACATTCCAGATATGTGAATGGATCCATTTACATATCTGGAATGTGTAGTACGGTCGGGCTGCATGCCCATTGACTCATGCTGTGGACCAATGGGCGACAGCTCTACTAATGGTGTCAGTCGGCGGGCGGTGGGGTGGCAGGCGGTTGGGGTGCTGCCACCCGCCGCTGACTGGGGGGGAGCGGGGCAGTGCGGATCAGTGGGCAAGTGGGGAGGGGGGTCCACTGGAACAATGGGTTTCTTCATTTTTTACTTAGGCCCGCGATCGGGCTGTCAGCGGTCCACTGGACCACCAGGGAAATAGGTTTCTTCAGTTTACTTAAGCCCGTGAATGGGCTGTCAGTGGTCCACTGGACCACCAGGGAAATAGATTTTGGATCAGTTTACTTAAGCCCGCGATCGGGCTGTCAGCGGTCCACTGGACCACCAGGGATATGGGTTTCTTCATTTCACTTAAGCCCGCGATCAGGCAGACAGCAGTCCACTGGACCACCAGGGATATGGGTTTCTTCATTTCACTTAAGCCCGCGATCAGGCAGACAGCGGTCCACTGGACCACCAGGGATATTGTACATAATTCTTTAGCTTTATTACAAATGTCCATGATCGGGCTGACAGCAGTCCACTGGACCACCAGGGATGTGGGAGGTGTTATTACTTTTACTATTGCCCGCGATCGAGCATGGGGGGTGCCACCACGGAGGTGCAGCCAGAGCTCGGGTGGCCACCCACAGGTGGCAGCTGCTGTGTTGTGCCCTGCAATACGGCAGCTCACCTGTGGGTGGCCATCCGTTGTTCCTTTTTTTTGATCAACTTTGTGCTGGTGCAAGTGGAGGTCATGCGATGGCGTCTCCACACATCCCGAGCTGAATATCGGGCTGTGCAGAGTATGCATGGAACACCCCCACCTGCACTCAGACACAATACTGATGCGCTCTGGCACATCGGGATTTGTGCCACGCACTTTTCCCATTTGAATATTGCGCCGGGGCACATCAGTGGGTTGTGCATGGCGCAACACTGTTGCACCATGTGCAACCCTTTTGAATATCTGGGCTGAAGTTTTTAGTATCCAGTCCATGCAGCCAGTCATTGGTCACTTTAGCAAGAGCAGAGACAGTACTATGTTGTGCCCTAAAACCAGATTGGAAAGGATTGATTAGATTTTCAGCTACTATATATTTTTTGAGCTGGTTACTCAATCTTTTCCAGGAGTTTGGATAAAATCAGAATTAAGGAAATGGGCCTGTAATTATTAAGGTCAGCAGGATCTCCAGATTTAAACAGGGGGATGACATGAGCTGTCTTTCATATTGGTGGCAAGGCAGCCTGGGAGAGTGATAGATTAAAGAGGTGTGTAAGTGGGACAGCTAGGACCTGGTAACCAATTTTCAGGTAGTAGGGGTCAATTGTTGCTAACATTTTTAAAACAGAAGAAAAAGATGCCCTGATGACAATGGTGTATAAGAAAAAATGTTTAATAATTAAGAGGACCTCAGTTGCTATATTTAATGATTTACCATCCAAGCTGGTTTTTGAGCGAAAGAAATTTGATGATTTAAGAAATAAATTATGGACAAGAGGAAGGTAGTGATAGAAGGGATACGACACACTTTTGAATCCCTGGAAAAGGTCGACTGAAGATTAAAAGAAATATTGAAAACAGAAACCCTGTAAAATGTTCAGAATATATAAGAAAATAGGAAAGAAAGGGAAAAAATAAAGTTTTTCTATACGAATTATAAAATTGTAATCACTACAAGACTACAGCAGAATCTTATAAAGACAATTAGCAATTATTAACATTACATGAAGAGGCAGAGGGAAGCATTTTTTTTCTCTCTCTCTCTCTCTCTCTATAGGGAACAAGATGAAGAAAAATGTCAAAGAAGAAGAAAAAGAAGATGATTATGAACCTGCATGTAGAAAGACTGGACCTATAATATAGTACTCAGAGACCAAAACAAAAGGAAAGATGGAATTCTGTGCTCACTCATGGTGGGCATAGGGTCAAGATAGCTAACTCAAATACAGCACGGCCAAATACCATGCAGGAAAAAGTGTACCAGCAAAGGTAGTGCTTGGTAAAAACACAGAGCACTACAATCACAAAACCAAAACACAAAAAGCTAAAATGACTGTTTGTGGGGGGCTCCACCCCCACACTCCATGTTATGAGGGGCTCATGCCCCTGAACCCCCCAGCTTAATTTAACTATCTCTCGGGGAGGAAAATTGGGGATGGGGAGAAATCTCGGGGGGGGGGAATTGTTGTGAAAGGGAAGGGGGAGCCAGCAGGACAACTGGGGGCAAAATACACAGGCTGAGGGCAGACAGACACATTCAGAACATAAGTCAGGAGGGGGAGACAAAACAGGGAAAAAAAACAATAAGTGTCCTGGGACTTTGAATCAAAACCCAGCCCGATAACATTCCACTGCTTTCCTGTCCTGTGTCCCTGCCCTCTGCACCATGGCAGCTGCTAGGCAGCACACTACTTAGCAGAGGCTTTATCCTTTTCACTTGCAATATAGCTACAGGAATAGTGCTAACATTACCTGTGCTATACTATTCCCTCTTTTTTAACTCTATTTTTGCTCCTCAGGATGGCGGGGGCTTATTGTACCCCCCAGATTCAGCCTTGTGTCAGGTGCTCAACTGCCCCACCAGCCAGCCTCTGCCATGGATGCTGAGTCAGGGAGAACCATGGCTTACCCCCCATGGAGGGCCCCTTGGTGGGGGGACAGACTGGGGGGGAGAGACCACATCAGCCTTGGCCCCTATCTCTGATTAATATTGGGCTTTGTTTGGCTGGGGAGGTCATCTGTCATTGGCATTATCTTTGCATGTTGTGAGGGTTTTTTTTCTACTTGATGACCCCAGGACGTGGATGTGCAATGGCTTCCAGTGTGCTGTGAGCATGCTACTGTGCTGACCCACAGGATGCCCACTGCTGCCCAATCTCTGTTGCTAGGGCACCCAATTGCTTCTCCTCCAGTCTCCACTAGGGTCACTAGGGTGGCAGGCATATACCCCAACCCTCCCCAGGAGAGGAGAGCAGTCCTCTGGATGTTTGATCCTCTCCTCCTCCCCACTGACCTCCTACACTCCTAGTCCATTTCTGAGCCTGGGTCACCAGCATGGAACAAGGTGTGGCATCTAGTGCCTCAACCCTTAGCACCACTTGACTGGCCACTATACTATCCCTGAGGCCACTATTTTTTACCAATTATTTTTTTCCTCACACTATATTCACTATGACATTTTGACCTGGTACCCTAATGGTGTAGTGAAAAGAGTGATGGGCTGTAGGGGAATGATCAAGAAAAGCTAGGAGGAACACAGCTGCCTAATTGGGTAGCAAATGGAATGAAACACATATTATATGAGTAAAATGGAATTTAAGGAGGATGAGGAGTTAGAGCTTAAGGTGGGAGTTAATATTATTCTGTGAAGGTTTTTTTTTGCATGGTGTAAAATAATAGTAAAGAATTAAACATGGATAATAGTGAACAGAAATATGTAATTATCAACGATGGGGTAAACTTAATGGAGGAAAAATATTCTGTACTCAATGACACAATACAGTAGAATAAGGTTTGCCACATTAAATGTTAACAGGCTCACCTTCCCAATCAAAAGAGAAAGAATTATGACATATATTAAAAAAAAAACACTGTAGACATGCTTTTGATTTTTACAGGAAGTATATTTGGAATCTGAAGAAATATTGAAATTGAAAAAAAAAGATTGCCAAATATAAATATATATATATATTTTTTTTTCAGCAGGAACAAAGAAGAGCTGTGCAGTGGTAATATTTAAAAAAAAATTATATTTCAGCTGCTGGATTCCTTTTGAGACATCGAAGGTTGTATAATACTGTTAAAAGTTAGGATTAGCAATAAGCAATTAATTCTAGGATCTGCCTATGCACCCTGGATGAAAAGGGACTTGACAAGGTTGGAGGAATGGTCAAATGTATGGCAACTTAGATTCAACACAAAGAAGTACAAAGTAATGCACCTGGGGAAACAAACACCCAGGGGAAGAGTGCACAATGGGGGGTGAGATACTAACAACAACAAAAATGGAAAGGGACCTAGGGGTAGTTATACCAGATGACCTAAAGGTGGGCAAGTAATGTGAGAAGGCGTAAGGAGTTCTGGGGGGGATACTGGGATGCACAGGGAGAGGCATCACCAGTAGAAAACAGGAAGTTGTTATCCCTCTGTACAGACAGTTGGTGAGACCCCATCTGGAGTACTGCGTGCAGTTCTGGAGATCCCAACTCTGCAAAGACATAGACAGGGTGGAGGCTGTACAGAGGAGGGCAACCAAAATGGTGCAGGGTCTGCACCAGAAGACATATGAAGAAGGACTAAAGGACCTTAAGATGTATAGCCTTGAGGAAAGGAGGGAGAGGGGGGACATGACAGAAATTTCAAATACCTCAAGGGAATCAACAAAGTCCAAGAGGGTAGCATCTTTCAGAAAAAGAGATGTGCAAGAACAGGGGGGCACAATTTGAAGACAGAGGGGGGAACGGCCCAGAGGTAATGTGAGGAAGTATTTCTTCACAGAAAGGGTTGTAGATGCATGGAACAGCCTTCCTGAGGAGGTCATAGAGTCAAAAACAGTGGGGGAATTCAAGAATGCATGGGACAGACAAAAGGCAATTCTAGCGGGGGTAGGAGGAAGTAGGCTTTTGGTTAACTAGGATCTGCAGCTTATCCATTAGGTAGGGAAATGGGCAGACTAGGTGGGCCATGTGGTCCTTATCTGCCATCAAATTCTATGTTTCTATGTTTCCTTTACACTTTGTGCAAAATATATGGCAATAAATACAGATGGTATCACAAAACTAGGATCATGTCAAATAGTAATAGCAGAAGATATGAATGGCTTCATTTGGCCCAATTTAGACAAAACTGGTACAGTTACAAAAAACAACACAGCAATATCCAAAATCCTGCATCATTTTCTGGACGTCCATGACCTTGTAGATATTTGGCGAACACAACATTATAAAGAAAAAGAATATACACATCATGAAAAGTTTACAATTTACTAGAACCAATTATATTCTGTCATCAAAATTGCTAGTCTCTGAAGTAACTGAATCTAAATTCAGTTCAATAATTCTTTTAGACCATGTGATGATACAAGCTGACATAAATATTAAAAATATGAATATAGTGTTTACCAGGCCATGGACATTTCATAATGTGCTGCTCAAAGAAGAGCCCTTTGTTAAACAAACTGAGGATCAAATAAAATAATATTGGATTTTTAATATCACAGGAAACAAATGTCAATGAATTATGGGATTCCTTTAAGGCAACATTAAGAGGACATACTATAGCTTAACAAACATGGAGATATTGAAAGAATAGTGAAGAAAATAATAAACTTGATAAAAAATTTAGAGAGCTGTATCAGTTAATCATTACAAAGTACAACACATATTATAAAGAATGTTTGGAAACAAGATCTAAAAACAAGAACTAATAAATAGAGAAACATTTAAGTTCATAGAGAAAGTTACAACCATCAAGTACCTAGAAGGAGAAAAATCAGGTAAAATATTAGCCAACCAAATAAAAAAAAAAAAAAAACTAAGGAAAAAATTATAACTGCCATAAGTGAAAGCAATGGAGAATTAAAAACAATGATAAAGAAATTGCAGACATATTTTTGCTAATTTTATGAAAAAAATCTACCAGCAAGATCAACAAACAGAAAAAAATAAATAAATAGTTTTTATACCAACATAATAAAAAATAGTTTGACTGGGAAGATCATTCGATCCAGCTCCAAGAAATAATTACAGCAATAGAATACTCACCAAATGGAAAAACACCAGATTTGGATAGATATAACAATTCAGTTTTTAAGGCCTTCAAAGAGGAATTGTCACCTTGGATATATAAAATGGTACAGCAAATAACAGATAATAATGCACAGATTCCACTATCCATGCAAGAAGCAAAAATAATTTTGATTCATAAAGAAGGAAAAATCAACCAACAATCCCAAACATTATAGGCAAATTGTGCTCCTAAACTCCGACTACAAAATAATTGCAAAAATAGTTGCCAGTGGACTAAAAATAGAATGCCATTTTCCATACATCAATATGGATTTATTAAAGGAATACATATAGCTCATGCTACAAGACAAGCTCAAGCAATCTTTCAATATATCAAAAGTATTTTAAAAGAAAATAAAGAGACATAATGTGACATGGCATTGGATGCCAGTAAGGCCTTCAATGTCTTCAACTGATTCTATATGTTGGAAACACTAAAATGGGAATACCCCAATAATCATAGCAAAATAATATAAGCACTGTACAAAACACCATTTGTAAAATTCCAACTCAACAGCTACCCATCCCATTCATTTGAAATGAAAAACAATGTGAGACTGGAATGTCCCCTCTCTCCCATTTTATTCATATTGAGTTTATGAACAAAATTAGCGAGAATCACCTTATAGAAGGAATACAGATTCAAGACCAATATATGAAAATTAATGTATTCACGGATGATATATTACTGATAATAAAAAAAATACATATTAATAATTCATTACAAAAATGTTTTAGAAACAGTGCACCTTTTTAAAAATATTTCTGGCTATAAAAATAATAGATCAAAATCTGTTAATATACAGATAACTAAATGAGTTGACAATATCCTCCCAGAATTAAAGAAAGATTTAACATTTGATATTAAAATTACATACTTGGGATTAATATTGAAAAATTATCAAAAAGAAAATATAACTATTAATAATGATAAAACATTAAAATAAAAGACCAACTAGATAACTGCCAAAATATGGCCTTCTCTCAAGGGGGGATTCAACCTTATTAAAATAATGGTAATGCCACATTTTATTTACACATTACAAAATATCTTTCCATTGTCTTCTGTGGGCCGGTTTTCAAAACTAAAAAAAGTTTTCAAAAAATGTTTATGGTGTGGTGGCATGCTTCATATAGTATGGCAGAGAATGATAATACTGAGACGTTCCGGGGGTCTAGGATGTCCTGATCCAACAGTTTATGTGATGGCTCAATTTGTGGCAATGGCCAGGGAATGTTTTTTTTTTTTTACAAAAGAAGAACATAATATAATGAATAATTTAATGGAAAAATACAAACTTAATCATGGTAAAGTAACAAGTATACTTGTAGAAGTTCCATCTAGGCTCCACCAGACCCCTTCTTTTCATCTTTTGCCATACAAATGAAAAAGGTAGTGAAAATATTTTGTACAAATGAAATACCATGGCTATTTTTCAATATCTGGAATAATCATTATACTTGGCCAAAGGAACAGATATTAATATACATCCCTCAATAAAAAGCAAGAGACCTAAACAGAAAGACATCTTGATATTAAGTAAATGCCTGCAATATCAAGAAATGGACCTGTATGATACAAATTACAGAAAAATTACATACTTCAACTAATTGATCTTGAAAAATAAATTTCAGGAAATAGGTTCGTAAAATGGATGCTTTTCTGAAATGGATTTCTCAAAACTGGTAAATATACAAACCAACCAAATTGATAAGGGATCATAGTACTTAGTAGAACTTACAGATCTGTTAAAAATGCTACAAATTATTAAAAAAAAACAAAGCAAATAATAAGTGGACTAAGGAAATTAATATAAATCTGAGTGCTCAACAATGGAGGAATTTTCTTATCTCTGCCAATAAGATATATATATTTCTGCTCATAATAAATCAATTTAGAGAAAGATAATTAATCATGTTTGTCTTACTCTGATCAATATTGCATGAATAACAAGAAATAGTAACACTAATTTTTGGCATGGATGTGGTATGGAAGCCAACCTCAAACATTGTTTATGGAGTTGTCAAAATATTAGAAATTGGTGGGTTGCTCATGGTAAAAGTGGCCCACATGGCATGGTAACAACTTGGTGCTATTACCAAAGCCTGCATTAACCTGGAGAAATATCTTTGTTTTTGGAACCCCCCCCAGCTGGACAATAGAGAAAACACCAGTCATATGGGAGGACTGGCGGGGGAGGCATATCTATAGACTGAGGGACATACTGCTAGAAGACAAGCATACCCTGCACAGCTTCACTTCTCTACAGGAGAAATACCAGGTAGGAACGGGAGACTTTTGGAAATATTTGCAGCTGAGACACCTTTACAGTAGCTGGGTAAATTGGAGGTGTACCTGTATTAGGCACCAGGCCAGAGGAAAAGATATAGACAAAAAGCTCCCCATAGATAGGTGGCTAAGAGCACCAAAAGGACTAGTGGGGTTGATATATAAATACATGAGGGACGAGATGCCAGACCCATCTAAACCAGCCACGGTAAAATGGCAACACTTGCTAGGGCTTCCTATATCAGATGAAGAATGGAAATGATGTTGGGTCTCAGTCAGGAAGGCATGTGGGGATCCTTGGAGCTTCCTAATCCAAAATAAGATATAACATCTTCAGTACCGCACACTAGTGTAGCTCAAAAAAATGAGATTATTGCGCAAAGATGTATGTTGGAGGTGTGGCATTAAAGGAGCAGAACTACTACATATATTGCAGCATTGTGGCCCCATCCATCCCTTCTGGAACAAAGTAATTATCCAGTGCTCCCAAATACTAGGATACCAGATCCCAAATACCCCAGCTTCTGGATTCTGGGCATTACTCCAACCACTTGCCTGGTCAAAGGCCAGCAGAAACTCTGGTTGATGCAAGCATCAGTAGAGGCCAAGAGGCTCATATTACAAATGTGGTGCACCAAAGAGACCCCAACACTCAAAGAATGGCTTTTAGTCATGGAGAGTCTAGCAACCTACTCCAACATGACCCATATTGCTAATCGTACCCAACAAGTATTCATAAACAGAAGGTCCCCCTTTATACATTATGTGCAAGAGAAACTGAGCATCCCAGGGGCCCCACATTTATTTATTTATTGAAAAGTTTTACCAGAAAAGTACACTGAGCAATCAAAATTGCTTGTCTTGTGATATCCTGGGGGATGGGGTCCATTTGAGGAAAGGATACATATACAATTGCCATAACAGGTACAAAATAATATATGAATGCTGGATACATAATATTGATAAAATAGATTACAGAGACAATACAACAGTTAATCACACATACATAATACAGTTAAAATTAGGGTACAGTAAGTTGATACAACAGATATGTTGCAGATATAGTCAAAGAGAGCAAGAGACTGTACAATCGATCCATCATAAGAGATAATACATAAGGAGCTGTTAAATGCTTTGGAGTTGTTGACTCTGTGGTGGTGGGATAGAGAGAAAGGATGGAGGGGTTACGCACAGATGCAGTTACTAGAGTAGAAGTTAAGTAGGGTGGATGAAATGAGTGCAGGGGATGAAGAATGGTGAATTTGGGGGAAGCGCATTCTAGATTTTAGGGAGGTGGTGCAAGAACCTTAATTGACCTATGGTTGTTGATCAGTTAGGGATCGATAGGGTACAAGAGTCAATGGGATGTTGGTGGTAGTATTAAGGAAGAAGAAAGGTAAGAAGGGAGAGAGTTGAACTAGAATTTAGAGATGAATTTAGCGCAGTGAGAGAGATGTTGATTGCCCAGAGAAGGGAAGGCAAACAAGCGATGGAGGCTGCAGTGATGAGTGAGAGGGTGGGCATCCAGATCAAAGCTACAGAGAGAGTTGAAGAGGGTATCCAGCTTGGCTAGGGAGGACTTGGGAGCAGCACTGTAGACTACATCACAGTAGTCAAAAATATGTAGGATCATCTCCTGGATCAGTTCACGCCTAGCTGTAGGTGGAAGATAATTACAGTTCCTGTATAGTGCGCCTAGCTTGGGGCCCAGTTTTGACAGGATGACATCTATATGACCAGAAAAAGTGAGATACTGGTCAAGCCAGACCCCAAGATACCTAAAGAAGGATATGGCCTTGAGAAAAGTCCCATTGATGGTGTGATAGGAAGGAGAGGAGGTAAGCCTAGAGAGTCTCTGCCTTGTGTCAAAGTCATGGTCTTCATGGCATTAAGGACAGTAAAGATTTACTCAAACCCCCTTGATGGGCCTTAGTGGCTAACAAGGCAATGTCCTCTCCAAACCACGGTGACTAACAATGAAAGTGTCCTCCACAATCAACTAGAAGGTAACTTGGTAGAGGATGCCCTTCCACCCCCAACCCCCACAGAAGACGACTCCTCAAACAGTCAAACCCTACAACTGAACTGTGTTTAACCAGCCTGTTAGCCTTAGGATGAGGCTATTTAGAATATAAATCCCATGATGCACCACCAAATGTATTCGGGTATGAGACAAAACTAACAGTATATTTGTAAAGACAGTAAATGTATGTAGCACTGTGATTGTGACCCACTGTAATACCAAAATGGACTGTTGATTGTTGTTTGTATATCTCTGTAGTTCAATAAAAAATTTAACTGCAAAAAGGAAATGAGTGGGTCAAAACAAAAGAATTATTGACAGAGATAGTAAATTTAGAGATGAAATTGGAGCCATTGAAATTTTTATTTAATTATATGTCAGAAAATTCCAAACAATAAATTTCAAAATTTCTAGCACTAGGAACAATGGCTACTAAGTAGCTAATAACTGAAAAGTGGAATGCTACAAAAATAGTAGACTTCGAGAAAAGTAAATAGTGGAGCCTGTTAAAGGAAACATTGAGTTATGAGAAAATGTAGTGGGACAACCTGGAGGATGAACAGGACATATTAGGTGAGAGCTGGAGAACAATAGAAGATAATTTACACCCAATTTTGAAATTATGAAGGTTTTTAAAAGGATAATGATTACTTCAATGTAGTTGATACGAATATATGTAATTATCCCTGTAACAAGACAAGAAGTATATGTAAAAGAAAAATAACACAAGGGTGATGAATGTTTAAATATGTATATCTCTGTAAGATATCGAAAAAAGACACGGTTATACTGTATTTATGAATAATAACTGAAAAAAATAAAAACAACTTTTGAAAAAAATAAATAATTTTCTTTCACCTATACAAGTAATTGCTGTAGTGTAGCATGCTGTAGCACAGTGTGGTTTCAACTACATGTAAACTTTGTAGTGTAACATGCTGTAGCATAGGGTGGTTCAGCTACATATAAACTCTGTAGCGTGGATGACGTGCTGTAGGTGGGCAGAGGAACATTGAGTGAAGATAAAAGGAAGCACAGTAAAGGCAACAAATCTCTGCATCAAACAAGTGAGCAAAAGCAAGAGGAAAAAGAGACTGCTATGGTTCTCAAAAGAGGTAGCTGAAAGGGTAAAAGTTTATAGGGTAGCATTCAGAAGATATAATGACATGCAGAGGGAGGAGGATAAGGAAGTGCATCAGTGGAAACAGAGGGAAGCAGGCAAAATGATATTCAGCACAAAGGTGCAAACAGAGGGGAGTATAGTCCAGGAGGTAATGAGAGGAGACAAGGCATTTTTTAGGTATGTAAGGAAAAGAGGAAGACTAGGGGTGGAATTGTAGGATTAAAAAGGAAAGGGTGGGACTGTGCAGTGGGGGGCCAGAAAAGGCAGATATGCTGAGCAAATACTTTTGTTCAGTATTCACAGAGGAAGGAGAAGGGGAGAGGTCACAAAAAAGTAACAAAAGATTTGGTGGGATGGAGGTGGACACTAGTCCTGAGGTGAGAGTCCTGAAGGATCTTCCTAATATGAAGGCGGGGAAAGAAATGAGGCCAGATGGAGTGCATCTATGTGCACCGAGGGAGCTAAGGGAAATACTGGCTATACCTCTGACAGTTCTGTTTAACAGCCCACTGGAAACAGGAGTGGTTCCAGAGGGCTGGAGGAAAGTGGATCTAGTCTCACTATACAAAAGTGGTAACATGGAGGAGTATGACAATTACAGGCCTGTCAGCCTGACATCAGTGGTGAGGAAGTTAATAGACTCACTCCTGAAGGAAAGGATTGTGGAATATTTTGAATCCAGTGGGTTACAAGACCTAAGGCAGCATGTTTTTTCAGGGGGGAGGTCATGTCAAATGAACCTGATAGATATTTTGACTAGGTGACCAAGGAATTAGACCAGGGTGGAGCGGTGGACGTGGCCTATCTAGAATTCAGCAAGGCAGTTGACACTGTTCCACAAAGGAGACTAGTAAGCAAGCTGGGTAGCTTAGGAGTGGGTCCAAAAGTGATAAACTGGATAAGAAATTGGTTAGAGGATAGGCAACAGAGGGTGGTGGTAAACAGAGTTCACTTCAAAGAAGGCAGGGTGACTAGCAGGGTGCCTTAGGGGTCAATGCTGGGACTGGTCCTTTTTAATGTCTTTATAGGTGACATTGTAGAGGAGCTGGAAGGGAGGATTTGCCTCTTTGTGCATGACACCAAAATCTGTAATACAGTGGACACACCGGGGGGGGGGGGTGGAAAGGATGAGCAGAGACCTGAGAAGACTAGACACGTGGTTGAGGATATGGTAGCTGGGTTTCAGTGTAAAAAAGTACAAAATAATGCACTTAGGGCATAGAAACCTAGGGGTGGAGTACAAAATTGGTGGAGTGGTATTGACAACCACCAACCAGGAAAGAGACCATGGGGGTAATCATACTGGATGACCTAAAGGTAGCCAGGCAGTGTGACAGGGCAGTAGGGAAAGGGAGTGGGATGCTGGGGGTGCAAAGGGAGGGGTATCACCAGAAGAAAGGGGCAGGTGGTGTTGCCACTGTATAGATCACTGGAAAGAACCCACCTAGAGTATTGAGTCCAGTTCTGGAGATCACATCTGTGGAAGGGCATAGAATGGAGGCAGTCCAAGGGGAGGCAACTAAAATGGTGCAGAGTCAGCATCAAAAGCCTTTTGAGGAGAGACTGAAGGGCCTCAATATGCACACCCTGGAACAGAGGAGGGAGATGGGGATATGACTGAGACCTTTAAATGGGAGCATGAGATACCAGCGCTGGAGATTGGGCACCTACAATAATGGCAACCCAATCCCCAGCGCATGTCTCCAGGACTACCGTAGGGTAGGGTAGCCAGATGGGGGGTGTCAGTGAATATAGGGATGGGATGTCGCTATACGTATGCATGCGGGGGGGAGTGAGCATGCACATTGAGGAGTGGAAGGGAATGTGAAGGGTGGTGCCATGGTGGGTTGCTGAGCTGACCACGTGGCATGGTAGGTGGGTTGGCAGCATTGGTCGGGCACGGTACTGAGTTCGGGTCCAGGCGCTGGTGTGTTTTTGTTGTGCCCAGCCTGAAGCTTGGCAGAAGACACTAGGAGAAAGGACTGCTGTGTGACTGAACTTCTCTGCTGGGACTAAAGTAGAAAAACTTTTGTATTTGGACCTTTAATTTAGGGTAAAAAAACTAACATACAAAACAAAAAAAAGTGTGTGTTTGGGTTAACTGAACTGAATGGGTAACTGAAAAGCCATCTAGGTGTAAATCTCAGGTGACTGAAAGGACTTAACTGCTGTGAGGTTTAAATTACTTGTAGAAAGATCTGGTAAGTAGGGGGAGTGGCTTAGCTAGAAGGAAGCTACATTTAAAGACTGCCTTAGAGAGATTCTGCTAATAGCTTGGCAGAAGACACTAGGAGAAAGGACTGCTGTGTGACTGAACTTCTCTGCTGGGACTATATTGCCCTCCTTCCCTCCCCACCCAAAGCTAGTTCTATTTTTATAGGCACAGGATTTGACTGACAACAGGAACTTCCTGTTTAGGGGCAGGAAGTGAGTGATCACAGAACCACCAAGGACCCACCATCCTAGAAGGGCAAGAGTAGCTCTCCGGCCCCCTCTAGCTGCTGGAGGTCTGCCTCTGAACAAGTAAGTGGTCTACTGAGAAATATAGGATATTCTTGTCTCAGAACAGGACAATCAGGAGCTTAAAGGGCACACAGGCAGAAAGTAAGGAGAGAGAAAAAAAAAACAGAGGAAAGAGTAAGGATTGCAAACAGTTAAGGGGCCAGAAATAAGACATGATTGGAGTGGTGCAGTGCAGTGGCTGTGGAGCAGCAGTCTTCCGGGAGATGTTCTGGAGGATGCGGTGTTGTCCCATCTGCAAGCACCTCTCTGGGCTGAGGAGGAGGTTGCTCATCTCCAGGCTGAGTTGGCCAGGATTTGTGGGACCTCCTCTTCCATCCAGGGACCACCAGTGCCACTGCCGTTACCTCAGAGGTTGCCAAGAAAGAGGAGCGGTTGGACCACAGTGGGCTCAGGGAGGGTGAGGGTGGTGGAACAGAGGCACATCCCTCCAGTTGTACCTCTCCACAATTCCTATGCCATTCTGGCAAAGTGTGGTTCCTCTATGGAGGCACCTACAGTGGAGACCAAGGAGGATGCTGGGAACCTCCACAAAGGAGACCCACAGGAGGGTGGCAGGGGACCCTGCAGGGGAAGGAAACAACTCCTGGTGGGGGACTCCATTGTTAGGAAGGTAGAACTGGGCAAAGAAGGGGAGAGGGAGGTAAGGTGCCTGCCTGGCGCCATGGCTTGGAGGGACAGGGAGCGAATCCTCAGGATTGCCAGAGCAGCTGCACAGGAGAGGGAGCTGGCTGTCATTGTCCACCTAGGGACAAATGACCTGGCTCAGAAAGGGATTAGAGAAGTGCAGGAAGAGTTTGTGGAATTGGGGAGGGTCTTAGTCAAGTAGCACGCACGGTAACCTTCTCGGAGGTGCTACCCATCTATGGCATAGGAGAGGCTAGGGTGTTCCGTACCATAGGATTCAATCAGTGGTTGAAAAACTGGTGTGGAGCTCAGGAATTTGGCTTCATTGGGGACTGGGGGTCCACCTGGAGTGATGCAAGCCTATACTGGCATGATGGGCTGCATCTGTCCGGGACGGGAACCAGGATCCTAGGTGATAGGTTTAAATGCTTCATTGGAAGCTTTTAAACTAGCCAAGGGGAGCACTGGAAAGGAGCAGGAAAATCCTAGCCCCAAACAATCACGGTAGTAAGTGTGGCAAACACCAACATGGAGGTGTCGATAGGGAGAAGGGCAGGGTAAATGGAGAAAGTGACAAAGGCAAGAAGGACAGGGATGGGGCAAAGGGTAAGGCCATCAGGAAATGGAGGGTAATGAGTACCAATGCCCGTGAGTCTGGGCAACAAGCTCCTGAGTTGGTGGCCTTAATGGAAGAGGATGCCTGGATATTGTAGCAGTCACAGAAACATATTACACAGAGAACCATGACTGGGATGTTAACATACCAGGGTACATAAACTACAGGAGAGACAGGCAGGGAAGAGGGAGGGTAGCTCTCTATGTAAAGGAGGATAAAAGCAACTGAACAAAAGAGTAAACAGGGAGGAGAGGAGGCACTGTGGGTCACCTTGGAGACTGGAAAGGGCACCACAATCCGCACAGGGGTTGTGTACAGACTCCCATGTCAGGGGGAAGGAATGGACAAGGATATGATGGAAGGCATTCTTAGAATGGCAGAGAAAGGCGAGATACTGTTGATGGGAGACCTGAATATGCCAGATGTTAACTGGAGCACATTTGCTGCAGCCACATCCAAGAGCAGGGCCATTCTTGACGCCCTACAGGTGGCAGGCATTAGACAGCTAGTTTCGGAACCTACTCGTGAGGGAGCAATCTTAGACCTCGTACTCTCAAACGGGGGCAGTGAGAGGATCTCAGATCTAGAAGTGGGTTGCCATCTGGGGACAAGTGACCATCAAACAGTGTGGTTCACGTTAAACTCAGCTACAGAGTCAAGCCATACCAAAGTGAGGGTACTGGACTTTAGGAGGGCTGACTTTGGCAAGATGGGAGAGTGCCTCAGAAAAGCACTAGCAAACAGGCTAGAAGGAGGTGTGGAGCAACAATGGGGAATTATCAAAACTGCCATCACAGAGGCAACAAGCCTTTGTGTGAAGCAAATAAACAAATCAAAACGAAAGAAAAAGCCACTATGGTTCTCAAGAGAGGTGGCTGTGAAAGTCAGAAAGAAAAATAGATCTAAAATCAATAAAGATTTGTTGAAAAAAAAAAAAAAGAAAGTCAGGAAGAAAAAGATAGCATTCCGGAAGTATAAGCAAACACAGAAGGAGCAGGACAGACAGCTGTACCAGTTAAGGCAGAAAGAAGCAGGGAGGGAAGTCAGAATAGCAAAGGCCCAAACTGAGGAAAAGATAGCCAACTCAGTTAAGAAGGGATAAAACCTTTTATAGATACATAAGCGTGAGAAAGACAAAGGGAGGGATAGTGAGGCTGAATAGAATGAACAGTGGGTGGGCAGAGGGGACAGTGAAAAGCAGGAATACTGAACGAATATTTCTGCTCAGTATTCACGAAGAGGAGGAAGTGCCTAATCCATTAACAGAAGCACTCTTGATAGGGGTCGATCCCAGTCCTTTCACAGAAGAAAGGGTTCTGCAAGAACTCCTAAAACTGAAGGTGGACAAAGCAATGGGTCCTGATGGAATTCACCCAAGATTCTAAATTAAGGAAGAACTAGTGAAACCACTGGCTACTCTTTTAATATATCATGGGAGGATGGTGTGGTACCGGAGGACTGGAGGAAGGCAGATGTGATTCCCCTTCACAAAAGTGGGACCAAGACAGAGGCAGGAAAACTACAGACCTGTCAGTCTGACCTCTGTGGTAGGGAAGTGATGGAGTCACTTCTGAAGGAAAGAATAGTTGAGTACCTAGAGGTCAGTGGAGCACAGGATCCAAGGCAGCATGGGTTCTGAGCGAAGGTCATGTCAGATGAATCTAATAGATTTCTTTGACTGGGTGACCAAAGTAGTAGACCAGGGAGGGGCTGTGGACATGGCCTACCTAGACTTTAGCAAGGCATTTGACACAGTCCCACACAAAATATTATTAGTCAAATTAACCAGCCTGGGAGTGGGTCCCAGGGTGGTAGCCTGAAATAAAACATTGGCTGGACAACAGGACACAGAAGGTAATTGTAAATGGAGTCCACTCTGAAGAAAGCGGTTACTAGTGGGGTACACGCGGAGGTTCAGATTAGTCCAGTCCTTTTAATGTCTTCATCAGTGACATTGCAGAGGGACTGGAAGGAAAAGTATGCCTTTTTGCAGATGACACAAAGATCTGCAACAGGGCTGATACACAAGGAGGCATGGAAAGGATGAAAAGGGACTTGGCAAGGTTGGAGGAATGGTCAGACGTATGGCAGCTAGGATTCATTGCAAAAAAGTGCAAAATAATGCACCTGGGAAACAAGAACCCAGGGGAAGAATACACAATGGGTGGGGAGGTAGTAACAACAACAAAACAGGAAAGGGACCTGGGGGTAATCATATCAGATGACCTTAAGGTTAGCAAGCAATGTGAGAAGGCAGTAGAGAGGACCGGGGTATACTGGGATGTATAGGGAGAGGCATCAGCCGCAGAAAACAGGAAGTTGTTATCCCTCTGTACAGACAGTTGGTGAGACCCCATCTGGAATACTGTGTCCAGTTCTGGAGACCCCATCTCTGCAAGGACATAGACAGGATAGAGGCAGTCCAGAGGAGGGCAACTAAAATGGTGCAGGGCCTGCAAAAGCAGCCGTATGAGGAGAGACTAAAGGAGCTTAATATGTATACCCTTGAGGAAAGAAGGGAGAGGGGGGACATGATAGAAACTTTCAAGTACCTCAAGGGAATCAACAAAGTCCAAGAGGGTGGCATCTTTCAGAAAAAGAGACTTGCAAGAACAAGGGACACAATTTAAAGATAGAAGGAGGCGGTTCAGGGCAATGTGAGGAAGTATTATTTCACAGAGAGGGTAGTGGATGCATGGAACAGCCTTCCTGAAGAGGTTGTGGGGTCTAAAACTGTGGGAGAATTCAAGAATGCATGGGACAGACATAAGGCAATTCTTGTGGGGGCAGGAAGATATAGGCTGTTGGTTAACTAGGATCTGTGGCCTATCCTGTAGGTAGGAAATGGGCAGACTAGATGGGCCTAGCGGTCCTTATCTGTTGTCAAAGTCTATGTTTCTATGTTTCTATGTTTTTTTTTTAAATGTTTTCACCTCCCCTACATGCACCCCACTGGAGTTGGGAATCCTTAAGTAGGGGTGTGTGGGCGGGGGAGGGGTGCAGGGGCACAGCCTCCCTCATAAAACATTAAAAAATTAAGTCCCCGGTGCTGTTTTGCTGTGCACCGGGGTGTCAGAGTGCCGAAATAAGTTTTTGGCATTCTTGATTTCTCGATAACAGCGATCACCTTTAGGCTTTCACCATTATCACACGTAACCCCTTTAAATATCTCCTGGGGATAAAAGAAGGGGAGTATCTTTCAGAAGAAAAGGTGCTGAAGAACATGGGGACATGCCAGGAAACTGGAGGGGGGGGTAGATTCATGAGAGATGTGAGGAAGTACTTCTTCACAGAAAGAGTGATGGGTTCCTTGAACAGCGTTCCATCAGAGTTCATGGAGGCAGAAACAGTGGTGGAGTTCAAGAATCCATGGGCTAAGCACAAAGGAATCATAGCGGAAAGGAAGGGGGGACAGAGAAAGAGTTTTAGACTGGGCACGGTCTGTGGTAATAGTGTAGGTAGGGAGAAATGGGCAGACTGGATGGGCCAAGCGGTCCTTATGTGCCATCAAATTCTGTTTGTATTTCTAGGAGTAGCACTGTGTGTAACAGCATGACTAAAATTACATATAAACTTTGCAGCCTAGCATAGTGTGGCATAATGTGGTGTCAACTACAAGTAACTATATGTAAACTCTGTAGTGTAGCAAAGCATCTCCACTTGATAGCACTGTAGTGTAGCATGTTGCAGCATAGTGTGGGGTCATCTACATGTAAACTGTGTAAGTGCAGCATGGTGTAGCAAAGTGTGGTGTCAACAGCATGCACATTTGGTAGTGCAGCATGGTGTAGCATAGTGTAGTATCACCTACAAGTAAGCTTTGTAGTGTAGCATGGTGTAGCATAGTGTCGTGTCACCTACATGTAAATTCTGTAGTGCAGCGTGGTGTAGCATAGTATCATGTCACCAACTTAGTGTCACCTACATGTAAACTCTGTAGTATGGTATGGTGTAGCATAGTGTAGTGTCACCTACATGGAAACTCAGTAGTGTAGCATGGTGTAGCATAGTGTAGTGTTACCTACCTGGAAATTCTGTAGTGTAGCATAGTGTAGTGTCATCTACATGTAGTGTAGTGTCACCTACGTGTAAGCTCTGTAGCGTAGCATGGGAGAGCATAATGTTGTGCCACCTACATGTAAACTCTGTAGTATAGTATATTATAGTGTACTGTCACCTACATGGAAACTCTATAGTGTAGCATGTTGTATCATAGTGTAGTGTCATCTATGTCTAGTGTAGCATAGTGTAGTGTCATCTACAATACATGTAAGCTCTGTACTGTAGCATGGTGTAGCATAGTGTAGTGTAGTGTCATCTACCGGAAGACTCTGTAGCATAGCATGGTGTAGCATAGTTTAGTGTCACTTACATGCAAGCTCTGTAGTGCAGCATGGGACAGAATAGTGGGCGTACCGACTGCACATCGACACCACCACAGTGAAGACCATCACAGTGACAGAATTCAACAAAAAGCGTTGGGTCGCTGTGATGGTCCCTCTGGCACTGGTACTGCATCAGCAGGTATTTTGCACCTTCCCTGAGACAACTCTGACTCAGAGTTCTATATTGGGGGTTCGCAGGGCACAGTCCCTTGAAGAAAACACACTGACATCCCCGACAGTACAATGCTGACACTCAGCATTGTGTCTGTCGATGTCAGGGATGTTAGTGAGAAAGGTGTCACCTCGGCAAAGGTAAACCGCATAGTGTAGTGTCACCGACATGTAAGCTGTGTAGTGCAGCATGGTGTAGAATAGTTTAGAAAATGGTTCAAAGTATTTCAGCCTTCTGATTGGCTGAGGCACTTCTCTAACTGGGCATCTATCAGACAACGGATGTCCAGCTATTAAAAGTACCAGCCCAGCCAACCCGATCACCAAAATCCTGCTGCCCACACTCTTCCCTAATTGGTTAAAGTCTCCTTATTTTATTTTCAAATCTCTGCTATTTTCGTGTCTTGCTTAGCGAGACACTGCCCCCCAAAACTCCCTTTACTTATTCAAGCGCCCGGTGTTTACTAAGTAGCCCAGACACCACCACTGAAAAAAAACAAACATGTTTGGCTATGTTTCAAAAGTTTTCAGCAGCGGCAGGTTTTTCAACCACGTCTAGCCAATAAAATATTTTCCATTTCAACTCGGCTCGCTCCACTCCCAGCAATCTCTCCACCCACCCCACATCACAAAAGCAGAAAACTACCACCAAACAAACAAACAAAAAATATTTTCTGTAAAATCTTTCCACCCCTCAGCAAAGTACTGTTCTCAAAAACAGTACCGGAGCCCCTCACTCTCACAAACGCTTGCTAATCTGTAAGCTGGCAAGCCTGGCAGCACGTCTACTTCTCCAGAGAATCCATGTTGCTCGAGTGTTGCCACCGCGTCTACCCGGACAATTACCCTGCTTGAAAGACCACAGCAAAGGTACTAATCAGTGTAACAATCTACCTTCTTGTTGATATTTTTTCCTTCCTCCAAGCTCGCTCAAAATCCGATGCACCGAAGCCCTGTGCCATTTCTGATTGACTGCTGAGATGACCGCTCACATTATGCGCCAAAACCCACTTTGAAATTAATAAAACAAAACGATTTCACAGTAATCCTATTACTAAACTTATTTGGGGGGGGGCAAAATATATAGAAAACCAAGAGAGACACAGTAGACTGATATAAAAGGCATGTCATATGCAGCAGCTCCCTCTAGTGGAACAGGGACTATTTTGCAGAAGCTGCTCTTTCTGATCATTCCTATAATTAGTTTCTTTTTTTTTAAATAAAATCATTGTACAAAAATACACTTAAGCTAATACCCATTTTCTAAGCTCAATAATACCCTCCAGGGTGGGCGGTATGGGCTATACCCGCCCTTCCATGGACTATAAGGCCCTCCACCTGTGGCGTTGGGCCTCATTACTCCCTTGGGCGGGCAGGTATAGCCCAATACTGCCCACCCTGTCAGGTATTATTGCTTGCATTGTGCACACACCTGAAAACTCTGTAGTGTAGCATGGTATAGCATAGTGTTGTGTCACCTACATGTAAATTCTGTAGTGTAGCATAGCGCTCTGTCACCTACATGTAAATTCTGTAGTGTAGCAGTGTTGTGCCACCTACATGTAAACTCTGTAGTATAGTATATTATAGTGTACTGTCACCTACATGGAAACTCTATAGTGTAGCATGTTGTATCATAGTGTAGTGTCATCTATGTCTAGTGTAGCATAGTGTAGTGTCATCTACAATACATGTAAGCTCTGTACTGTGGCATGGTGTAGCATTTTGTAGTGTAGTGTCATCTACCGGAAGACTCTGTAGCATAGCATGGTGTAGCATAGTGTAGTGTCACTTACATGCAAGCTCTGTAGTGCAGCATGGGACAGAATAGTGGGTGTACCGACTGCACATCGACACCACCACAGTGAAGACCATCACAGTGACAGAATTCAACAAAAAGCGTTAGGTCGCTGTGATGGTCCCTGCTGGCACTGGTACTGCATCAGCAGGTATTTTGCACCCTCCCTGAGACAACTCTGACTCAGAGTTCTATATTGGGGGGGGGGAGTTCGCAGGGCACAGTCCCTTGAAGAAAACACACTGACATCCCGACAGTACAATGCTGACACTCAGCATTGTGTCTGTCGATGTCAGGGATGTTAGTGAGAAAGGTGTCACCTCGGCAAAGGTAAACCGCATAGTGTAGTGTCACCGACATGTAAGCTGTGTAGTGCAGCATGATGTAGAATAGTTTAGAAAATGGTTCAAAGTATTTCAGCCTTCTGATTGGCTGAGGCACTTCTCTAACTGGGCATCTATCAGACAACGGATGTCCAGCTATTAAAAGTACCAGCCCAGCCAACCCGATCACCAAAATCCTGCGGCCCACACTCTTCCCTAATTGGTTAAAGTCTCCTTATTTTATTTTCAAATCTCCGCTATTTTCGTGTCTTGCTTAGCGAGACACTGCCCCCCAAAACTCCCTTTACTTATTCAAGCGCCCGGTGTTTACTAAGTAGCCCAGACACCACCACTGAAAAAAAACAAACATGTTCGGCTATGTTTCAAAAGTTTTCAGCAAGCGGCAGGTTTTTTTTCAACCACGTCTAGCCAATAAAATATTTTCCATTTCAACTCGGCTCGCTCCACTCCCAGCAATCTCTCCACCCACCCCACATCACAAAAGCAGAAAACTACCACCAAACAAACAAAAAAAATATTTTCTGTAAAATCTTTCCACCCCTCAGCAAAGTACTGTTCTCAAAAACAGTACCGGAGCCCCTCACTCTCACAAACGCTTGCTAATCTGTAAGCTGGCAAGCCTGGCAGCACGTCTACTTCTCCAGAGAATCCATGTTGCTCGAGTGTTGCCACCGTGTCTACCCGGACAATTACCCTGCTTGAAAGACCACAGCAAAGGTACTAATAAGTGTAACAATCTACCTTCTTGTTGATATTTTTTCCTTCCTCCAAGCTCGCTCAAAATCCGATGCACCGAAGCCCTGTGCCATTTCTGATTGACTGCTGAGATGACCACTCACATTATGCGCCAAAACCCACTTTGAAATTAATAAAACAAAACGATTTCACAGTAATCCTATTACTAAACTTATTCGGGGGGGGCAAAATATATAGAAAACCAAGAGAGACACAGTAGACTGATATAAAAGGCATGTCATATGCAGCAGCTCCCTCTAGTGGAACAGGGACTATTTTGCAGAAGCTGCTCTTTCTGATCATTCCTATAATTAGTTTCTTTTTTTTTAAATAAAATCATTATACAAAAATACATAGCTAATACCCATTTTCTAAGCTCAATAATACCCTCCAGGGTGGGCGGTATGGGCTATACCCCCTTCCATGGACTATAAGGCCCTCCACCTGTGGCGTTGGGCCTCATTACTCCCTTGGGCGGGCAGGTATAGCCCAATACTGCCCACCCTGTCAGGTATTATTGCTTGCATTGTGCACATACCTGAAAACTCTGTAGTGTAGCATGGTATAGCTTAGTGTTGTGTCACCTACATGTAAATTCTGTAGTGTAGCATAGCGCTCTGTCACCTACATGTAAATTCTGTAGTGTAGCAGTGTTGTGTCACCTACATGTAAGCTCTGTAGTGTAGCAGGGTGTAGCATAGTGCAGTGTCACCTACATGTAAGGTCTGTAGTGTAGCATGGAGTAACATAGTGTAATGTCAACTGTGTGAACATTCTGTAATGTAGTACGGTGTAACATAGTGTAGTGTCACTTCAATGAAAACTGTTGCATTGTGTCCCCAGGAGAGTTCAAGCAGCTCAATATAAATTCAACTGCAACAACTAAAGGGAAAAGGAAAATTGTTTAACCAGGAAAATCACACTAAGCTGAGTCTTGTTTTCAGGTGCTACCTGGGAGTACAAAAAAGTTAAGTGTCTTGCTCAGGGTTACATAGTATGTAAGTGGGGGCAGTGGGATTAAAACCCAGGTCTTCAGGTTTGCAGCTCAGTGCCTTAAACCAAAGTGTTATACTGCCTCTTAAATTACTAAAGGGTGACAATTATATATAACCGCTTTGTAATGTATGGCAGAACTTTGTTAACCCACAGAAATCATAATTTCTCAGTGTTGTTAACCCATCGATGTGACGTTTTATCCTTGTTAACCTATCAATGGTACGTCACATCAATGGGTTAACAACTGGGAATAGTCTGCACATGTATGCACATTTTTTCTCTCAGAAACTGACGGATGCACGCAGAGGTAATGGAATGACCGAACAGCTACGGCAGTGACTTATTTAAAAAGTAAGGAGCCCCCTTCAATCTTTCTTGGGACCATACACTGTAAAAAACAATGTATGGTCCCTCTATCGGCAACCAGTTACTATTAACCATCTTGAGGTTGCCGTGGCAATGTAAACCTCTGGAGCTTCGCTCTCAAGGTTTACATGGTCACCCTGGTGACCTCCTGATGGTTAATAAACCCGTTACCAATAGAGGACCATACAGTAGCCTCTGTGTAAGCTTGGGACCATAGTGGATGAACTGATCCAGTGGATTATCTGAAGGCTCAAATGGATAGTGCAGTCAAGGGTATCTGATCAATTATGCACCAATTTTGTGTTCACATCACATGGTATATAACCAGCTCTACTTAGCATCAAAGGAGGTAATTATTGGCATCATCTGAAGTTTCCAAAAGTTGATGGGTAGTATCAGCCCGAGGCAGCTGCACTGCAGCATGTGTAAGCAGTACCAGACTAACTAGTAGGGCTGGGTTACATGCGTGGATTGTGCCTTTGCAAATGTTTTGAAATGTGGCAAACAATAAAGTTGAAAAATTCAAAATAATGGTGAAAAAGGTATCAACCATGGTAAATGGCAAATCCCCACCACCATGCAATGTGATTTACAGGGAGCACATTCTGAAATTCTTATATTTAGAAAGATATTAAATGCCAGAAAATCACTTCATATAGTCATTTGTTTTAAATTCTTTGGTAACCAGGTAAGGCACACCAAGCCCAAGACCATTTTCAAGGGCAACTCTGGAGCACTGGAGAGGTTAAGTGATTTGCTCAAGGTCACACAGTATGCAAGTGGAGGTTGTGATAATCAAACTCAGGTGTCTTGAATGTACCAAGCTCCTCAAAGCTCATTACTCTAATCTCTAGGCTATACTGCCAGATCCATATCAGCTTGTTTACATGGAAAATGCAGCCAGTTTCACTCTTTGATATATAGAGTTGGACGATTTATTTTGTTGAATTACGAAGTAACATTTTTGTATGGATTGTGCCTCGACCAAATACATTTTTATCTATCCTTCTGTCTGGAATCACTATGGCAGCTTTAACAAGCATTTATCAATGCCGAATGTTGTCTTGCTGGCATTAGCATTGGTAGTGCAGGAGTTAGAGAGATGCATAATAGGAATGGCAGTGAAGCATTGAATTGATGCCAGTCATGCCCACCCTACAGAGACTGACAGACATTGGGATTGTGCCTTTGGGTTGTCGGCCATAACACTCATGCCATTTCACCTCACCCTACCCTGCAGACACTGACAAGTGTTGCAGTGTGCCTTGGGGTCTTTGGGCCTTACGCTCGCCCCATTCCATATGGAAATACGTTGAGATGGGTGCAGTATAGGAGAATGGGGTGAACTTTGGAGCCGAAGACTCCAAGGCACACCTTGATGTCTGTCACTGGCGGCAGGGTGGGGGTGGAATGGCATGATCATTACAGCCGACGATCCCAAGTCACACCCCTGACACATGTTAGGCTCTACAGAGTGGGGCGTTATGATTGGAAACCCTAACACCCTGGGCGTTTGTTGGTATTTTCACTCCAAATTTTCAACATGGGCTTTTTGTGACCCCACCTCATGAACAGTTGCACTATCAGTTCTTTAGCCAAAATGTGATTTTGCTCAGCGACTGCACCATTTGGTGTCACAGGTGCCAAACACATTTCAGCAGGATGTGAAAAATGAGAACTGTACTGTTCATGAGGAGGTGTAAAAAAAATGGCAATGTTGAAAATCTGGAGTGAAAATATGAAAAATTGGTGAAGTCATGAGTGTGCGTAGAAACTGCACTACGCACGCCCGTAATGCAATTATTTTTTTGTTTTTTTAACCACATTTCCTGCAGCGACCGTGCCATTGTACTTAGATAACACCTTGGGCATGTTAGTGCACTTGATAATTAGGCAGGCTATAATATTTTAAACGAACCTCTGAATTCTCTATATTTTATTTTCTGCATTGTATTTTGGGGCCCTGCTATACCGATACAGGAAGCAGGAAGAGGGTACTATAGTCCTGTGGGAGCGAGTGTGGACTACAATTTGGTGCTAGTGCTCTGTTTTTTAAAATGGAATCCTACAACCCCTTGCCTTGGTCACGCATGAGTGGCTGACGTGGGGAGAAGGGATTAAAATCGAGAATTTTAAAAATAAATATTCATTTGCCTGTGTTACGGTGCCTCTGACCCCAAGTAGACCTTCTGGGTCATACAGTGCTACATAGCTCAGCCACGCTGCAAGCGGGGTGCACGGGTGGCATGTGCAGAGACGCGCGCAGAGACACGTGCATTCCAGTGCATGTCGGCTGTGTCAGCTGTTGTCAGTTGATAATCGGAAAATAAACTGCATAACTGTGAGTAAGAATAGCAAGCATGTTGAGGTGTATTAAGTGTGGGATGTTTAAGATGGGGGAAGAAGCTGCAAATTATGTGTGCAGCCACTGTATAGAAATATAACAACTCAAAGAGGAGATTGTGTCCCTTAAAAATAGACTACAGGTGCAGCTCAAGATTTCCTCACTTGAGCAATATATTGACTCAATGGTGGATAATATTAGGGAAGAGACCAAACATGAAACTGGGGACCAGATTGTTAATGAAACCCTTAAAGGGGAAATGGCAAATGAAAGGGACTGGTCATTAGTTACTGGAAAACAGACATTAAAAAGGGGTAGAAGGAACATTGGTGGAGTATCCAATATTTTAACCCCAAACATATTCCAGGCCCTTGCCCTTGAGGAGGATGTTGTGGCAACTCAGACAACAGACCAGAAACCTGACATTAGCCCTTCAAGTAATGTTTGCACAAGCATACAAAATAATAACCAAGGGCAGGCAAATTCAACCTTTGTCCCAGGGCAAAATAAAGATTTACTGTTTATTGGAGACTTCATGTTACGAAATACAGATGGTATTTTGTGTAAGCATCATAATGAATCCACAACTGTTAGTGTACTTCCCGGGGCTGGCATTGGTGACATAATAAATCTCCTCCCAGGCCTACTTGATAACACTAATACACCAACTACTGTATTACATGTGGGGGTAAATGACATTGGAGAAAGAGAGATAACAGACATACAGAGGGATTTTGAAGAAGTAGGCATAGCATTAAAAAATGGGGATGCGAAGTTTGGATTTCTGGAATTTTACCAGTTCCTAGAGCAAGCAACAAAATAAACCAGGAAATGTATAGATTAAATGGATGGTTTAAAAAATGGACTGCAAGAGAAGGCTATTTCTATATTGATCATTGGCAGAAATTCAAGAGGGAACACCTATTTAGAAGGGATGGCTTACATCTTAATAAAATGGATAAACGGGTACTAGCCCAACATTTAGAAGAGACTATTCACCGTCATTTAAACTCCACAAGAGGGGGGACGAGAGGGTACCAAACCCAGATAATCTAACCACAAGGTGGAACTTTATGTCCCTAAATGCTCGAAGCTTAAATAATAAGTTTGATGAGTTGCAAGTATTACTAACTAGTCAGGATATCCAAGTTTATGCTATAGTAGAGACATGGTAGCAGCCTGAGGATACATGGGACAAACAAATTGAAGGTTATACACTCTTTAATAAAGATCAATCCCAAATGGGGGGGGGGCAGTGTATATTAAGGACACAATAGTTACAGAACAAGTAGATATAACTAGCTGGCTGGATTTGGAAGCCCTCTGGGTTAAGATTAGTCCCCCTAAATCAGCCATTATAAATTTTGGGGTATTATGTAGGCCACCATCCACCAAACTGAAAGTGGACGAGAATATCCTAGCTTTCATTAAACAGTTTTGCCTTTCGGGGAATGTTATTCTGGTGGGGAATTTTAATCTCCCAAGTATAAACTGGGAAATATTAAAAGCAAACTCGGGTATAGAATCAAGATATCTGGAAACTTTCAGCGTAGTCAATATCGACCAATTTGTTGTCTCTAACACCAGGGGCACCATATCCCGGATCTGGTGCTAAGTGACTTGGGCGAGAACATTATGGATTGTAATATAAACCCCCCACTTGGATCTAGTGACCACTCCATTATTAATTTTCAGTATGTAGAAGCATACGGGAAATGTACAGGTTCAACAGTACTCCAAAGGTACAACAGAGCAGACTTTGAATCTATGAGACTTGTACTTGAAGTTTGGGATTGGAAAACCGATTTTGGTTCACAACCAGTTGCTGAAATATGGGGCAAATTAACTAGTAAATTAACTAATTTGGCTCAAAGGTATTTGCCCATTACTAATAAATATAATGGGGTAAATCAGAATGTCACTCCACCATGGCTAACCCCATTAGTTAAATCACAAATTAAGGAGAAACACAGATGCTATCACTATGCTAAAAAGGTAAATACTGAGGAAAGCTGGGCAACATATAAAAAAAGTCAAAAACTGGCAAAAAAGGGTATCTTTATAGCAAAAAGAAACTATGAGTATACTTTGGTTGCTAAAGTACAAGATAACTATAAATCCTTTTATACCTATATAAACTGTAAAAAAGGGAAAAAATACATCTATAGAACCCATTAAAACTAGTGGTGGGGAGAACATAACCGATAATGTGACACTAGCTGAGGAATTTAATATTTACTTCTCCACAGTTTTTAATGTCTGTCCACTTTCTGGCCAGGATGTCACTGCCACAATACAGCGAAATTCCAGCTATAAGATAGATAGAGCCAATGTACTCACAAGACTTAAGCAAGTTAAACAGAATAAGGCACAGGGACCAGATGGAATCCATTCTAGGATGTTAAAGGAATTAGTGAAGGTCCTGGTGGATCCTGTGACTTACTTGTTTCAAAGATCTATAGAAACAGGGGAAGTCCCAGATGTGTGGCGCCAAGCAGTAGTAATCCATATACATAAGAAAGGATCACGACAAGTGGTGTCCAACTATAGGCCTATAAGCCTGACCTTTGTGTTGGGAAAAATCTTGGATGGAATAATAAAGGATTTTATTGTCGACTTCCTTGAATATCTCAATAAGGAAGATAGGTCCCAGCACGGGTTTAGAAAAGGGAGACAATGCCAGACAAATTTACTGGAATTTTACAATAAGGTTAGCAAGTCTATTGATAGAGGTATCCCAGTTGATGTCATCTATCTCGACTTTGCAAAAGCCTTTGATAAGATCCCTCACGAGGAGCTTATTAAAGTTATTTTACAGCTGGAACTTCCAAACTATGGATTAGGGCTTGACTGGCAAATAGAAGCCAGAGGGTATGCGTGAGGGGTGAATTCTCAGCCAAATCCTGTGTGACTTGTGGTGTTCCCCAGAGATCTGTGTTGGGACCCTGCCTTTTTAATCTCTATATATCAATAATGCAGGTTGACAAAAAGGTTTGGTTAGCCAAACTTGCTGATGATACTAGGCTAGGGGGTCCAGTAAATAGTATGGCTGAACACAATATCTTGCAATCAGCCCTTAATAACCTGGAAATCTGGACCTCCCAAAAACAATCGGTATTTAATACAGATAAATGCTCTGTTATGCATTTTGGTAACACTAATAAACTCTTTAAATACAACTTGGGAGGTACAGTATTAAAGGTCTCACAAGATGAGAGAGATCTGGGCATTAACATCAGTAATAACCTGGATTTCAGTATGCACTGTAATAAGATCATGAAAAAATCTAGTGGTATTGTACATTGTATAAAAAAACATATTAATAGTAAAGAAAAGGAAGTTGTAATTCCTTTGTATACTGCACTTGTGAGGCCCCATGTGGAGTATTGTGTGCAGTTTTGGGCACCCTATAAAAGACAAGATGTGGGAACACTGGAGAGAGTTCAGAGGAGGATCACAAAAATGGTTAGAGGATTGGAGGGACAGAGTTACGATCAGAGGTTGAATTAATTGGGGCTGTATTCACTGGAGTATCGAAGGATGAGGGGGGATATGTGTCTGATAAATAAGGCCCATACAGACTCTTTTCTTTGGGATAGTATGGGATTGGTGCAAAGGGATCATAGTCATAATACAAGAGCACATAACCATCAACTGTCAAAGAAAGAACAAATACAAATAAGAGGAGACACTGGATTAATAACAGAGTAACTCAAATATGGAATGCATTGCCCTGTGAGGTGGTTGAAAGTAAAACTATATCTGAATTTAAATTAAAGTTGGATCAATATTGTATCGGTAAAGGAATTAAAGACTATTCGTAGGTTTCAAGTTGCGAGCTCATGGACTTCAGTCTTAAAATGTTCTGTAATGTCAATGAAATCAATGAAATTGTGTGCCACAGGTGCGAAAACACATTTCAAGCAGGATGTGAAAAATAACAGCTGTACTGTTCATAAGGAGGTATGAAAAAATGGCAATGTTGAAAATCTGGAGTGAAAATATTAAAGATTGTCAAAGTTACGAACGTGCGTGGAAATTGCACTATGCATGCTTGTAATGCAGTAATTTTTTTTGAATTTTTTTTAGCAAATTTGCAACGTGGGCTTTTTGGGACCCCACCTCATCAACAGTGGTACTGTTGTTTCATTAATCGGTCCTGAAAGGTGATTCCACCCAGTGACAGTGAAATCACCTTTCAGGACCGAGTAACATGATGACTGCACGTGTTCGTGAGGTGGCGTCCCAAGAACCCCATGTTAAAAATCTGGTACCAAAATTCCCCAAAATGGCTGAGATATCCACCTAAGTTGAAACCAACCATTGCCTGCCATTATAAAGCTTACCGCATTTTGTTCAGTTCCCGGTTGGCTTTTGAAGAGTTCAGATGTGTTCCCACTCCACAGAAGATTGCAGCGCTGGCCCTCTGGAGGTAAGTATGGGGTGAGGGTGGGGTGTGTGGGGAGGAGGGGTACACAGAGGGTTTTTAGCAAATATGTATTTCTGACATACTTAGCTTCGTCCTCAATGTATTTTTTTTCTGATATTTTTAAAATGTTTTTTTACAGTTAATTTAGTAAGTAATAGCTCACGTCATTAAAGATGCCTCCCATGCATAATTTCTAAAAACCTCTTCCGCTGAGGTTACCTGTTAAATGCACATGCTAGATGCATAATGTGGATGTGCTAGGATTCTGCTACCATGTGTTTCTGATAATAAACAGCACTGCACTGTACCATGATGTTAAACTGTTTCATGGGCGGCATGGCAGGGGAGTGAGAATGGGTGGGCTTGACCCAAGGTTCAGTGTGGGGAATAGCTCCTCCCACAACCTCTACTTAAGCCCTCCATTAACACACCTCACTTGCTTAGTGGGTGTTTTATGTTCCTTGGGCTGTCTGCATGGCTTGTGTGACTGTACTTTTCCTGTGCTTGCTGCTTCTCCTTTTCATTTGTTTTCCCTCCCGTATTCCCTTTCCCTCCCATTGTCTCTTTCTCCCCTTTGATGTTGTCTTTACCTGTTGCCCTGCTTCCTTCCTGGTCTCCCCCCTCTCTCAGGTGGCTCTATTCCACCTCCCCGCTTTCTCTGGTGCCAGGGTTTCCCTTGTCCATGTCCTTTTTGGGCTTCTAGCCACATCCATCTTTATCCCTCGGCGCTGCAAGCTCCTCTCCTTAGAACTGGGTGACTTTGCACGAAAGGGCCCCCACAAACCCAATGCTCTGGACCGAGCCCCCAGAGGATACTGAAGCACAATATTAGGGCTGATGGATGGACCTGGAGCCCTGAGCTCCTACACTCCATTATTCAGGGACTTTCCTCAATCCCCCTCCTGGGGCATGCCGCTTCCTGTTCGTCCCCGTAAGCGTCCCTCTCTCCTCCTCAACTCCTCAGCTGCCAGGTCAGCCTACACCCACACATCAAATAGCAGTGATGGCAGGTCTTCTCCCCAGTGGCTTCCCTGAATTTCGCACAGCACCGTTGGCTCCTCCATGCCATTGCGGTACACATCCTCTCTACCTCGAAGTGAGTACCTTACTTCAGTATTTGCCTGCCATTCCACATGCCATTATCCAGGCCATGGCATCATGCTCTATTCAGGTACCTCCTGTATTTTGACTGCTCACCCTCTTATTCCTAGAGCCTGCCTCCACTCATATTACCCTGCTATGCCTCTTTATCCAGGACATCCACCCCTGCTCACACTGGGAATCAATCACTGGCTTTCCAGCCTTCTCGGTTCCTCAGCTTCCCCTTTCTATTTATTCTCCACAGATTACTGCTGTACCCACTCCTACAACCATCCCTGGGTGATCCCAGATATCCAGTTTCTCACTTGCCTATTGCCTGTCATTTTCACTATCTCATTTGAGCTACCCTACTGCCCGATGTGCATTCCCATAATGTACTGGTTGGGGGAGGTGGTTTGGGGACATGCAATTCTGCCTCATCACCTGCATGCCTGTATCCTCAGATACCTGTATTTCTGTGTCTACCACCACTCAGCTAGCTCATGGTTCTGAAGGGGTGTCATACTACAAGTTGCCTTCATCAATTCCATTACACTGAGATCCTGATGCCCCTATCCTATTCATCCCCTTTCCGTTTCGCCTAGCTCTAGCCATGTGCTCCTTTTTCACTGCACCTAGTCACCTCTCCTGCTGCCTATGGCCTCTTCTCCTCATCTTGTCCAGGTGCCTACCCTTCTTATCATCCTACTTATGTTTTCCCATACCAGTGTACTATTCATCACGTCTGTCTCACATCAATTTCCTACTCTGCACTCTTCTTCAGCAGTATTCTGTGCCTCTAGCCAGCCCATACCAGCAATATTTCAGACTCAGTCCCTAGCTCGCAACTTCTGAGGTGCTGAGTGAGGGTAGGCTTCCCCTGTCTACGGGTATGGGATTCTGTTTCATTCATTACCTCATTCTACTTACCAGCTCAACATTCACTCTTCCTAACTCTGCTGGACAGCATCGAGTGAAGGTTAGCTCGCTCCGACTACCAGGGATAGGAGCCATGTTTACAATCTACTGAGTCATTCCATAACTCCTCTACCTCATACTGGTTGCTGATTCCCTTTGGGAATGGAATTTCTGTGCTACATATGTCCTCATCATCCCACCTTTGCCTGGCTGTTTAACGTCACCATCATCTCACCTCAGTTGTCCCCAACAGGTGTCTGAATCTACATTTTACTGCTTCACTAACGCATTCTATGCCCACTACTTGGATGCTCCTTCCCTTCAGAAACTTGACCTTACCTGACTTGCCTTCTACATAGTACCTAGTCTGTAGCCTCAATTCATAGTCCTATCCTACTGACTTCCATGGCTGGGAGGCTGAATCTGTATTTGAATGTTTCCATTGTTAGCCTCTTAAACCTGATGTGGGTTGCTGCTTCCCTTCGGGAATGGAACTTCTTCACCCTTGTACTCTCACCATCCTACCTCTCCTAGCTGCATACAGTCAGGATCATCTCGCCTCGTCCGTCATGCCTGAATGCATGCGCTTCCATTCTGCTGCTTCACATGTGTTCATTCTCCACCTGCTATCAGATGCCACTACCCTTCTGGAACTGGACCTCCTCCTACTAGTAATCTCCATTTCTCCTTGCCCGCAGCCTTCCCTCCAGTCTCATTCCACTAACTTATTTGGTCAATGGACTGAGCTTGCCTCACTACTTCCATTTTCCACACTCTCCGCTGGATACAGGGCGCCGTGTCCCTTCAGGAACGGGATCACCACTCTCCTCCAGCCTTCCACCCTAGGCTCTGAATGTTGACATTGACTGCACGTCTTCTCATCGACATAGAAAAGTAATTCTCATCTAGAAAAGAACCTCCATACCTTGTTTGCATCCATCCTCCTGCCTCTGTAGAGTAGTACTGAAGTCTAGTTCTTTCTCCTCATTTACCAAGCCCGGACGCCCGTTTCTACAATCGTTTAACCTTCCTTGCTCTCCATCAGACTGTTGCTTGCTGCTCCCTCCTGGACTTGAGAATGTCCTAAATGTGCCTTCATCTCCAACCCTTATCTGGTGCATCATGCCCATCATCTCACCTCACCTACTTCGGTTTGGAGCCTACATATGTACATGCAGGTCCCTCCTCATGCAATTTCCATGTCCTCCCCGATTACCACTTCCCTCCAGACCAGGGCCCTTTACTTACTGACTTTCATCCTTCCTTACTTCTCGCCATCCTGCTCCTCCATGGACCATCATGCTTGACCTCTTGGCCTCCTGTCTCTCATGATTTTACTCTGCCTGCTGGTCCGGTATCTATTTCAATCCAGTTTGCCTGCCTCTGGGACTTCCCTGTTGTAGGTCATCCTTTCAGTTGATGGCCGCATTTATTTTTCTGTTTCAGCTATGAGATCTTTATCTTTCACTCCATATCCTCCATCCCTTCCTTAGTTGGCTGCCACCATAGTCAGATGTAGGACTTTTGTACCTCAACCCAATTGCTCCGAGTACTGCGCTTCGCTCACTGGCCTCCATGGATTGTATCTAATGGCTGCTACAACCTTCCTGCATCCTGCTGTTGTTCACTGAGGGGCCAACCTGGTCCTGTTCCTTCCTGCACAGTTTGTCATCTTACTTCGCCTAGCCCATCACCTTTCCCAGATCGTTCCTTCTGGTCCTTGGGATTTGATCAGGACTTTGTTCCCATTTAACTGGCTGCCTATCAACTCTGCCTTACAGGCTAGGGACTTCATACTGTGCTGTGGCTCTTTTGGGCCTAGTACCCTATCTTTGACCAGTATCCTACCCGGTCAGCTGCTTTTCCATATTATCCATCTCATACTCATACTCTGGCCATTCTAACAATAACTTTCCACTACCCATCAGATCACTCATTCATTACTCTGGAGAAATACTATTGTCAGCAAACATCCCTTGGCTAACATGCCTCACAGATTCTTATGGCATCATAGAGTTTTATGTACTGCCCAATCAGCTTCTCATGATAATTCATGGAATCCCATCCACCTGGACAATAGGAAAATCTATCTCTATTGGATATGCCCTCTGACTCCTGTCCGTTTAATCACAGTAACTTCCCTGCCTACCTTGTCTGACTGTCTCTCCTCCTAAATGGAAAGGACTTAAATCCTTCTGCCATGCTCTGACTTCTTATTCAGTATTGCTTCTATGGATACCGGGAATTGCAAGATAACCCATTCAACTACAGACATCATCCATTTTAATTCCTGCAGCCTCCCCTACCAAAATCAACTCTGTTGACCAAGTTAATCAACTCCTACTTCTCAACAGACACTGCTTATTTTAAGATTTTCACAGATGCCTTCCAGAACATGTGTCGTGGGATCTCTACCACCTAGCTAATTAATAATCCCATGCCATCCAACCATCACT
This sequence comes from Neoceratodus forsteri, assembly GCA_016271365.2. Taxonomy (NCBI): domain Eukaryota; kingdom Metazoa; phylum Chordata; order Ceratodontiformes; family Ceratodontidae; genus Neoceratodus; species Neoceratodus forsteri. Next base: position 601,057,923 of record CM028130.1, on the reverse strand, counting down.
TTTGCACCTGGACATCACCATTTCTTATACAATCATCTGCACCATTTCACCTAGTACTTTTAGTTAAGTTAACCACTCTTCCAGTGGATTCTACAGCTTTTTCTTCATGATTTACCTTCATTAATCTATGCAGTACAAACTATCACCGACAACTGGCTCTCCTGAATTCTGTCTGGAAATCTGTAACAGTCAAGGCAAATTCACTGACTCAGTCTTGCCTCTCAACCAGTTTTAATCAGCCATAGCTCCATCATCCGATGACATCCTGCACTAATCTACCTCTCTACCAATTCAGCCTATAGAATCTTCCTTATATCCAGCTCCAAGCTTCTCTCAAGCATTTTGGCATTGGATTACCTGTAATCTTAATCAACCATATGCCACTATAGTGCATCTCCTGGACAATCACACCACAGAAATATCCACACGTACTTTAAGCAGCGTACCAGCAGAGTATTTACATAAAAAACATAGAAACATAGAATTTGACGGCAGATATGGACCGCTTGGCCCACCTAGTCTGCCCATTTCCCTACCTGATGGATAATCTGCAGATTACAGTTAATCAACAGATTACTTCCTCCCCCCCCACTAGAATTGCTTTATGCCTGTCCCATGCATTTTGGAATTCTCCCACTGTTCCTGACTCCACAACCTCCTCAGAAAGGCTGTTCCATGCATCCACAACCCTGTATGTGAAAAATACTTTCTAACATTACCTCTGAGCCATCTCCCTCTATCTTCAAATTGTGCCCCCTTGTTCTTGCACATCTCTTCTTCTGAAAGATACTACCCTCTTGTACTTTGTTAATTCCCTTGAGATACTTGAAAGTTTCTATCATGTCCCTGCTGTCCCTCCTATCCTCAAAGGTATACATATTAAGCTGCCTCAGTCTCTCCTTGTATGTCTTCTGGTGCAGACCCTGCACCATTTTGGTTGCCCTCCACTGAACAGCCTCCACTCTGTCTATATCTCTGTGTAGATGGTGTCTCCAGAATTGCACACAGTACTCCAGATGGGGTCTCACCAACTGTCTGGACATAGGGATAACAACTTCCTGTTTTCTATTGTTGATGCCTCCCCCCTATGCATCCCAGCATTCCCCCAGCCCTCCCTACTGCCTTCTCACATTGCTTGCCCACCTTTAGGTCATCTGATATAATTACTCCTAGGTCTCTTTCGATTTTTGTTGCTGTTATTAACTCACCCCCCATTGTGTACTCTTCCCCTGGGTTTTTGTTTCCCAAATGCATTACCTTGCACTCCTTTGCATTGAATCTAAGCTGCCACATATTTGACCATTCCTCCAACCTTGCCCGAGTCCCTTTTCATTCTTTCCACTCCACCTTGTGTATCAACCCTGTTGCAGAACTTTGTGTCATCTGCAAAGAGACATACCTTTCCTTCCAGGTGCTCTCCAATGTCACTTATAAAGACATTAAAAATCTATTAGGTTCATCTGACATGACCTTCCTGCTGTGAAACCATGCTGCCTTGGGTCCTGTGCCCCACTGACCTCTAGGTACTCAACAATTATTTCCTTCAGAAGTGATTCCATTATTTTCCCTACCACTGAAGTCAAACTAACTGGTCTGTAGTTTCCTGCCTCTGCCCTGCTCCCGCTTTTGTGAAGTGGAATCACATTTGCCCTCCTCCAGTCCTCAGGTACCACCCCATCCTCCCATGATTTGTTAAAGAGAGTAGTCAGTGGTGTTACTAGTTCTACCCTTAGTTCTTTTAGAATTCTTGGGTGAATCCCATCAGGCCCCATTGCTTTGTCCACATTCAGTTTCAAGAGTTCTTTAAAAACCCTTTCTTCTGTGAATGGACTGGTATCAACCCCCCCTATTCAGTGTTTCTCCTTTGTTTGGTTTAGGTACCTCCTCCTCCTCTTCTACTGTGAATACTGAGCAGAAATATTTATTCAGTATCCCTGCTTTTTCAGTGTCACCCTCTGCCCACATTCCTTCCACTTTATTAAGTCTCTGTATCCCTCCCTTGGTCTTTCTTCGCTCCCTAATGTACCTATAAAAGGATTTATCCCCCTTCTTAACAGAGTTGGCTATCTTTTCCTCAGTTTGTGCCTTTGCTATTCTGACTGCCTTCCCCTGCCTCCTTTTGCTTTAACTGACAATGTTCTCTGTCCTGCTCCTTCTCTGTTTCCTTATATTTCCTGAATGATATCCTTTTCTCCTTAACCATCCCTGCCACCTCTTTTGAGAACCATAGTGTTTTTTTCCTTATTTTTTTCTTTGTTGATTTGCTTCACACAAAGGCTTGTTGCCTCTGCTATGGCTGTTTTGATTATTCCCCATTGTTCCTTCACCCCTTCTTCTTGCCCATTTGTTAGTGCTTTTCTGAGGCACTCTTTCATTTTCCCAAAGTCAGCCTTCCTAAAGTCCAATACTTTTATTTTTGTATGGCTTGACTCTATGGCTGTGTTTATTGTGAACCACACTATTTGGTGGTCACTTGTTCCCAGATGGCTACCCACTTCTAAATCTGAGAACCTTTCTCCTTCACCATTTGAGAGTACCAAGTCTAAGATTGCTCCCTCCTGAGTGGGTTCCAACACTAGCTGTCTGAGGCATGCTCCCCGTAGGGCATCAAGAATGACCCTACTCTTGGATGTGCCTGCAGCAAAGGTACTCCAGTTAACATCTGGCATATTCAGGTCCCCCATCAACAATATCTCCCCTTTTTCTGCCATTTTAAGGATGCCTTCTATTATTTCCTTGTCCATTTCCTCCCCCTGAGATGGGGGTCTGTACACAACCCCCATGCAGATTGTGGTGCCATTTCCTGTCTCCAGGGTGACACATAGTGACTCATCAACTTCCTGTTTACTCTTTAGTTCTGTTGCTTTAATCCCTTCCCTTATATAGAGAGCTACTCCTCCTCCTCTTTTACCCACCCTGTCCATCCTGTAGACTGTGTATCCTGGCATGTTGACATCCCAGTCATGGTTCTCTGTGTACCATGTTTCAGTGACTGCCACAATATCCAGGCATCCCTCTTCCATCAAGGCCACTAGTTCAGGGAGCTTGTTGCACAGACTGCGGGCACTGGTACTCATCACCTTCCATGTATTTTGTATGGCCTTACCCCTTTTAGCCCCATCCCTGCCCTTACCACTTTTTTCTGCATTTATCCCTGCCCTGCTCCCTACTGACTTCTCTACCTTGTTGTTTACCTCTCTAACTACTGCATTTTGTGGGGGAGGCTGAGATTTCCCTGCTCCTTTTTCAGTGCCTCACCCCTTGCTAGTTTAAATGCTTGCCAATAAAGCATTTAAACCTGTTACCTATAGCCAGATGGTAGCCTCATTACTGAATTCCTTGGCTCCTGACAGTACCTTGACAGTCAAACCTTTCACAAGTTGGATCATTCATCAATGACTTCTTGTACCATATAATTTCCACTGTTCCCTGTGTAGTAACTTATTGAGCAAGTCATGTTCCCTCTGCTCATTATACCCTTGCAATTAGTTGGGACAAGCATCATTCATCATCTTGGAAACTTGGACTTCATTCACCCTCCTTTACCTGTATCTACTTCATACTGCGGATTCTATCTCTCCATCAGAAAAGACCTACTCTCCAACCTCAGGATCATCAATCTGCATCATCTATAAAAATGATAATAATAATCCTTATTTATATCACGCCTTTCTGAAACCAAGGCGCCTTCAATCAATCAATCACTTTATTTAACCAGGCATCAACACAATTGAGCAAGCTCATTTTCAAGGTGGTCCTGGGCATTAATACAATACAGTACACTTCATAAGATTACAATTACAGTGGACAGCGGTGCAAAACAAAACAAAAACATTGTGAACGTGCTGGTCAGTATGGGCCTATACATACCAGTCAACATAATTAACATGCAAAGGTACATAATGATAAGCTTTACTGGAATGAGAAGAGACAACAATCCCATATAGTCTCCGCTAAGTAAGAGCTCATACCTAAATAATAAAAAATAAGGAGGTATTAAGGAATAGGGTAGAAATTGGGGTGAAAGAGTAGGCAGCCAAGAGGGAGGCCAGAATAGGTAAAAGGTAGAGAATAGGCAGGGCTATCTCAGATTAAGGGAACTAGGCTTGTAGGTTCTAGATTTCTGTTGTTAGGAATGTGGGGTGGATGAGATATTTAGGCGTAGGATTTGAGAGTGGCACCCGGGGCTTAGGGGTCATCGGCATCTGAAACAGTTGCATGATTCCTTCAGATAATCTGTTAATAGAGCTTTGAATGTGAAAATGCTTGGAAGTGATGATAATTTTAATGAGTCTTGCATAGTGTTCCAAAGTGATGGAAGTGAGAAGTTGATTGCTGTTGAGCCAAGGGTAGTTTTCACTCTACGTATCTAGAAGCAGATTATGGAGAAGTGTCTCAGGCTATAGGAACCTTTAGCTAATTTGAAGAGGTTCGAGATGTATGCAGGGAGGTTATCAGATAATGCTCTAAAAAGCCAGAGGAGAGCATTCTTTTTTCTCCTAGTTGAGATTGAGGTCCATCCCAAAACCTGGTATAGATAACAGTGATGTGTACCACGGGGTAGATTTAGGATAACTCTTAAAGCCCAGTGGTAAAGGGTGTCCAGTTTGTTTAGCATCGTTGATAGGCACTGACTGTAAAGGAAGTCAGCATAGTCCAGTATAGGTAGGAATGTAGTTTGCACTAGTCTTATTCTGGCTTCTAATGTAAGGAGGTGTTTAATGTGATAGAATAAACCCAATCACTGTCTTAGTTTCTTTGAGGTTTCATTTAAGTGGCACAGAAAGTTGAGCTTGTTATCCAGCCAGAACCCTAGGCATTTAAAGGTGTCAACTACTTCAAGGGGTTCACCTAAGAGTGTTTGGATCTGTGGGATATGTGGACATCCGGAAGTAGACTTTGGTGAGAGAATCATTGCTTTAGTCTTTTTGGCACTGAGGAGGAGCTTATGAGTGAGAAGCTTGTATTGGAGGGTGACGAAGTCTTTCTGTAAGTACTCATGGGCCAAATCCAAGGATAAATTTGTGGTATAGAGTACAGTATCATCTACGAATAAGTGCACATTTGCTGTGCCCAGCTGCGAGTCCAGATTATTGATGTATATTGCAAAGAGGATAGGGCCCAGGATGGAACCTTGTGGGACTCCTAGTAACAAGGATTTTTGTGGGAACAGATCTCCTATGGCTGTGACTTGTTGTAACCTATTGGTTAAGTAGCTGGTGAACCATTTAATGGCAGAACTATCAAGTCAGATGTTACTCAGTGCAGTAAGCATGATGGTATGATCCACAGTATCAAAGACCTTACTTAGATCAAGGAAGAGGGCAAATACATGCTTCTTAGAGTCCAAGGTCATTTGCCTGTCCGTAATTACTTTGACAAGAGCCATTACTGTACTGTGTTTGGCTCTGAAGCCAGACTGAGCCGGGTTTAGCAACTTTTGTGAATCCAAATGTTCTCTAAGTTGGATGTTGACAATTTTTTCAAGTAATTTAGAGAGGACGGATAGTATAGAAATAGGCCGGTAATTGTTCAGATCACTTGGATCCCCAGTCTTGAATAATGGTAGGATGTGGGCAGTTTTCCACAAGAAAGGTAGCTCACCTTGAATCAGAGAAGTGTTGAATAAGTGTGTAATGAGGGTGTCAGGTAGTTATGGCCAAGTTTTAGGAAGTAAGGTTCAATATTATCTGCACCCGCACTCTTTTTTTGTATCCAGAGAAAGGAGGAGGCCCTCTACTTTCTTGAACGTTATTGTGAGGAAGCGGAAGGGGGTGGGATGCAGTTGGTTATGGTTGTGGTTATCAGTGAAGCCAACAGTGTAGTCTCTTGTCGGGCTAAGTTTGCTGATAGGTGAGGTGTCAAAGGCAAGCCCTGCGGTGTCAAAGTGATCATCAAACTTCTCTAGTATATCAGTTTTGTCCGTATAGGTGGTACCATCAGACACAATTTTGTTTGGAAGGGGTGTTGCAGTGGACTGACCTTCAACTTCTTTGAGGATGTTCCAAAATTTGGCAGAGTTGTTTTTATTGTCTTCTAGTTCTTTTTGGAAGTACCTAGCTTTTTCTGAGCTAATTAGTTTGGTACAAGCATTCCTAGTGGTACAGAATAGCAATGGGGTATATAGTGCTTGTGTAACTTGTAGTACTTTTTGTGGCTTTACTGTATTCCCACCCTTGAGTAGTAGATATGTAGGTAGTAATTTGTAGGGAATAGAAAGCCCATGAACAAGGTTGAGAAGAGCGCCGGAAGAGGAGGAGGAGGAGGAGGGAGAAGCGCCTTAACAATATACGTCATAAAACAATAAATTAGACACAAATGCAATAAATACTAAACTCATAAAATACATTAAAACATCATCTTCAGGGGTATGCTATGGATCAAGGATGGATCATTGTCTCTTCAAGAAGCTCACCTCCCTTAGATATGATTATTAGAATCTAGGCCCTTCTCCTCTTAGTACACCCAGAGGAGGTGCAGACCACTGGCCCAGGGTCCTCAGAGGTTTCCTTCACCTGGGGGTTTTCCCTCTCCTGAGTGCCCCCTGAGTGCCAGGGAGTCATACTCTCCATGAGTTGGAGGAGGTATCTTTTGGGGCCTTCTATTCCCTACAAATTACTGTCTACATACCTACTACTCAAGGGTGAGAATAGGGTAAAGATACAAAAAGTACTGCAAGTTACACAAGCACTATACACCTTATTGCTATTCCACAAACATTGAATGGGAGGGCTTGGCCTGAGGTGCAATGTGGGGAATAGCTCCTTCCACAACCTCTACTTAACCCTTCCATTAATGTACCTCCCTTGCTTAGGGAGTGTTTTATGTCTACTACCATCCCCTCCTCTCCTCCTTCTCCGGCACTCTCCTCAACCTTGTTCATGGGCTTTCTATTCCCTACAGATTACTACCTACATATCTACTATCTCCAGAATTATATTTTTGATACTCTTTAATGCATATCATGTTTTCACCTTGCACCTTAGATCTATGTTATTAACTACTACCAGTGTAACCTATGTACTATCCCTGCACTTAGACTTTGTGTTTGTTTTTCCTTTTTTCACAATGTATGTTATGCACTGTACTCTCTGTGCAATGGCAATTGCTGCTGACTTGTAATTATGTTTCTGCGGTGTGCTTCCTCATCATTTCCTCCCAGGACCATCTTGTAAATGAGTTTGCTCAATGGTGTATTTTTCTGGTAAAATAAAAATTTGAATTTGAGTTTTTTGCTTTATTTTTCCTACGTGCATGACTTTGCACTTTTTGACATTAACTCTCAACTGCCATGCTTCTGAACAAAAAACATTGAGGAGCAGAGGCCCCAGTACTGAGCTCTGGGACACACCGCTGGACACCCTGCCTTTTGTTGATAGTGCTCCATTTACCTGCACCCTCTGGGTTCTGCCCTGTAACCAGTGTTGTACCCATCTAACTACTTCAGGACCAACCCCTTTGTGGTCAAGCTTCTTTATCAGCCTTCTATTTGGAACAGAGTCAAAGACCTTAATAAAGTCCAGCTAGACTACATAAACTGCCCCACCATCATCCACTATCTTTGTAACAGTCAAAAAACTTGGGCAGATTTGTCTGGCATGACCTTCCTGCTGTGAAACCTTGTTGTTTGGGGTCCTGTTGAGGAATGCTATGATCCTCTGTTTGAGCACTCAGCTACTGGGTTCCTCACCCCAGGCTTATCTGTTATCTATCTGTTATCTGTTGTCTGTTTTCTCTGACAAATGCCGCTGGCTGCCTTGTTACAATGCTACCCTTGAATTGTATTTCTCTGTACTCTGTTTGCGATGTCCACATTGTTGTAATGTCTGCCTTGATGTTCCCCATAATTTGTATTTCTCTGACGTGGAACCTTTGTAAAAGAGCCAAGGCTTAAAGGTATTCGTAATCCTAGACTTGATAAATAAATATGACTTTGCACTTTTTGGCACAGAAACCCAGCTGCCAATCCCTAGACCACTCCTCTAGTTTCCCAAGATCCCTTAGCATTCTCTCTACCCCTTCCTGGGTATCCACTCTGCTGCAGATTTTTGTATCATGCACAAAGAGACATACCTTCCCCTGCAGTTCCTCAGCAATGTCACTTATGAAGACATTGAAGAGAACAGTACCCAGTACTGACCACTGTGGTACTCCACTGGTCATTCTCTTGTCCTCCAGCTGACAGCTGCTTACCACCTTCTTCTGCCTCTTATCTTTCTATCAGTAAGATACCCAGTTCACCACTTTCTCCCACCCCTCCAGGCTGCTACATTTCTTTATCAACCTCCTGTATGGTACAATCTACTTACACTGCCCTCCCCTAATCCACCTCCCTAATTAGCCAGTCAGAGAAATCTATGAGATTCTATGACACGACCTACCTTCCTGTGAAGCCATGCTGCTGGCTGTGCTGCAGCCCATTTGTCTCCAGGTTCACCATCCATCTTTCCTTCAGCAGGGGCTCCGTTAATTTCCCACCCACTGATATGAGACTGACTGGTCTCTAATTGCTAGCCTCCTCCCTGCTGCAACTGTTGCACAAAGGGGCTTCATCGGCCCTTCTCCAGTCCTCTGGAACCACCCTCATCCCCAATGAGGTGCTGAATATTGTTGCCAGAGGAGCAGTTAGCACTGTGCTCAGTTCCATTAGTACCCTTGGGTGGATCCTGTCAGGCCTCATGCTTTCTTTTCCTTTAGGGCTTCCAATCCCTGGCAACTCTGTCTTCCATAAATGGACTTGTGTCTACTTCCCCTTCCCCCGGTACTGTTAATGCATGTTTGTCCATTTCCTCTGCCTTACACTGTGAAGACAGAGTTGAATTATTCATTTAAAATTTTAGCTTGACTTTCTTTTTTTGCTCATGCACCTGAAGAAAGTCTTATCCCAATTCTTGACTTCCTGCCTTCTCAGTTTGAGCCTTTGCTGTCCTTATCCTCCTTCCTACCTCAATTTGTTTGTCTAGATACACCTCCCTGTCTGCCTCCATTTGGGTCTCTCTGTACTTCCTGAATGCCTGTTTTTTCTCTTCTACCACCTTAGCCACTTTCTTTGGGAACCACAGTGGCCTGTTTCTCCTCTTACCCTTGCTTACTACCTTGAGACAGCATGCCGTTACCTTAGTTATTCCATCCTTTATTCTTTTCCATTGTGCCTCTATCCTCCTCCCAGCTCTCCTTCCTTCAAGGTATTTTCTATAGTAATCTCCCGTTTCTTCAAAATCTGTTGTTTTGAAGCTCAGGACCTTTGTCCTAGGGTGTGTTATTTTCTCCTGTCCAAACTGTATGTCAAACCACGCTGTACAGTGATTACTTGTACCCAGGTGGCTACCCACTGTGAAATCTGCAATGCTGTCCGTATTCAAAAGTACCAGATCCAGCACTGCCCCATCTCTAGCGGGATCTGCAACCACCTGTCTGAGAATGCCCCTTGCAGGGAGTCTAGGATGACCCTCTTCCCAGCTGTAGCTATGGTCAAGATGTTTCATACATATCCAGCAGATAAAGTCCTCAATAATTACTACTTCCCCTTTGCTTGCTTGCTAATTAAATGGAGGTATTTGGGGCACAGTACTTAACCTACACTGTAGGTTAAGGTAGGATGCAGTACAAAACAAGTGTTTTAAAAGTAAGTGGAATACTGATATGAGTGTGTCACTCTGGGCACTCCCCTATTGAATTTCCAGGTGGGCCCCTGTATCCGCTTTCCAGATGTCCCTCTGTACCCTAGGCTTTTAACCAGTGTGAATGTGTAAGGGGCTCCAGCCTGGCCACATAGTTTATTACTCCCTCATTCCTCCATGCCTACGTCAGACATTCAGGTGTAATGTTGTCGCTTCTGTTTTAGCACAGCTGTATTGTCTCATGTGTGCCACATGTTTTCTCAAAGGTACGCTGCAGAGCTAGTGCAAGAGTGTTTTGACATTCTATTGTAAGCCCCCCAAAATGGGCTTACCTGCTGGGACAAAGAGAAAAGGCAGCTACAAAGGCAGGGATGTAGGCTCTCTGGCTATCCCTCCCCCCTCCAAAAAGCAAGCGAGGAGGAAGAGTGCCTGCTGGGAAGGAGGCTCTCTGACTACCCTTCCCCCTCCTGCAGGAAGCAAAAAGAAAGAGGAAAGGCAGAGCTGCTGGAGGAGAGAGAGCAAGAGGTTTGCCTGAGGGTACAGGCTAACCGACTGTACTGGAAGGGACAGTTAAAGTGAGCCTCTGGCTTTGGGGACTACTCCACACAGGGGCCCTTGAATTCCAGCCGGGGAGAGCCCTGGAAGCTGATTGGCCACTAGCCCAGGTCTGGCTGAGGGGAAGCTGATCTGCCCTGTGTCTTTAGTGTGAATCCACTGCTGAAGTAGAAACCAGAGAGATGAAAGGATGAACAGGGCTGCCTGGTGAATACTGTATACAAAGGCCCTCAGGCAAAGCTGGAAAGGCCAGGCAGGTGAAGAACAACTCCTCCTCCACCCTCCATGCATATCCTTGAATCAGAGAGACCATCATCCTCCTGGGGAAGCCATGAGTACCCTGAGCTGCAGCTCTGGGGATTCTTTGTTTGCATCAGCTGGAAGGGTTGTGGAAGAGCCCCACCTCCAATGGCAGACTGATTTTCCTTGAACCTGTGTTGCTCTGCAAGGGCCCCAATGAGAGACTGCAGGCCTGCAACTGAGAACGGTGAGGTACCCACCATCTGGGATTGTTCTGGGTGCACCCAGGGGAGAGGGGAGAGCTCATACTTGGTTGTGTGCCTTATTTTGTGGAGGCTCAAGGGAGTAGTCCTCACCTCTTCTGTCCTAGATCATTTTAAATAAAGATGGATTATTATTTGCTACCTTACATAAGTGTTTGCGCTTTGTGGTCGTTATCGCGGGGTGGGAGTGTTGATCTTACTGTGCCAGAGGGTTCAAGTCACTAAGGGGATATACCATTGTTCCTGGGGGGTGGTAACCTCTCTTGCACACAGGAGGCCGTACCATTGTCCCAGGTGGAGGCACCAAGTCACCATTGGTAGGGATGGGTGGATCGACCTGCCAAAAATCAGAACCCCCTGGATCCAATGTGGCCCAGCGGACCTGAATCAATAAGAACCCATTGCCTAAATGTACCGAGTCCGGGTCCATCGGCTGCGTGTGGCTGGTATGTTTAGAAAATGCAAAATGGTCATCCCTGGTGTATCTAGTGCCACCCCGCCATCACACCAGCAACATAAACTTAATGATGTGCTCCTCCACCTTCTGGCTTGTGGCTGTGAACTTGGGTGAGAGGATAGAGTAGCTTTTTGTCAGGCTTTCAGCTCACAGTCCCAAACTACAGAGCAATATTTATGCTAGCAGGAAATTCCGGAATGCAACCCTGAGCCACGATCAAGCCGGCAGCTACAATAAGCTTGCAGTCTGTAGCTGCCGGCTTGATCGCGATTCAGGGTTGCATTCCGGAACTGCCTCCTAGTATAATATTTGCAGTGAAGTTTGGGACTAGGGAACTTGGAAGCCTGACAAAATGCTACTCTGTACTCTCACCCAAGTTCACAGCCACACACCTGGAGGAGCACATCAGTAAGTTTTTTTTGGTGCCGGCAATATCAGAGGATGGGGGGTCATTAGACACGAGGGATTGGGAATAGTGGATGGGGATGGGGGTTCCTGTAAGGCAGTAGTGAAGGGGTGCCACTAGACACCAGGGTCTAATTGGGGTGGTGGGTGAAATGGGCAGCGAGGGGGACAGGGAGATGCAGCTGGGTGGGAACTTTGGTGGCTAAGCTATTCATGGCTCAAGTTGGGGGGGAGCACAGTTAGAGGGAGAACGAGAATGGCTTGCTTAAAAAAAATGAAATAGAGGTAGGGCTTACAGATCACGGAACATCGGCAGCACGGTCTCTGCCCTCAGATGAAAACAGTGAAAGGTCCACAGAAACGCAGGTTCCACAGTGCACAAATGTGTTACTAATTATTTCAGGTAATCCATAAATGATAAAAGCAAAGATAAACTCCAACAATGTCATTCTAGGGAAAACACCCTCCCTCAGCAGCTAAACATTTTCGTACGATACTAAGCACTTTCTCAAGGCTGAAATCAGTGTGTTTCACGGGTGCAATTCAAACAGAGTGATTTAAAGTGACAGTGTCTAATATGCTGCAAGTGTTGTGTGTAAAGGGAAGATAAAAGAATGACACACCATTAACAGTGACCAGGCTTAAAAACATAAAGATAAAAAAACAAAAGTGGCAATGGCGGGGATGAAAGATGCTGTCAGACATATACTGGACAGACAAGGTGCAATTAGAGGTTAGATATTGACCTTGTTGAAAGATAAAGTGCTTTTGGAAAAATAGAAGTTATGTAGAAAAGTGCTATAGGATAATACGTGCAAAGATTGCAGTTCATAAATGCAAAAACATCTGCAATAATAGCTGTTAAAGTCAAAGATTAATATCAGTTGGGGGTACAGTCAGAGGGAGATGGAGAGAACAGCTTGCATGACACACGTCACACTCAATCATAAGTTGGTCAGGTAGTACTGAGGATATACAACGGTGTGTGTGCCAAGAGAATCAGCCAGGGCATGGCTGAGAATCTGAAAGGAGTTTAGTGGCAGAGATAAATCTCTCATCCTTGTGTTTTACCACCAGCAGAACCTTGGAAATAAACTTTAGCCTGCAGCTGCTAAAACAAAATTAAATGGGGTAGGGGATAATAAGGGAGAAAGAAGATGGCGGGAGGGGGGAGGGAATGGGAAGTTCAAGAGGATTAAAGAAAACAAGCATTTGTCAATGCCGAATGTTTGCTTGCTGGCATTGGCAGTGGTAGTGTAGAAGTTACAGAGCTGCGTAATAGGAATGGCAGTGAAGTATTGAACTGAAGCCAACCCCACCACCACCCTGCAGAGAGTGACAGGCATTGGGGTGTGCCTTTGGGTCGTCAGGCATAACGGCCATGCCATTTCACCACACCCCACCCTGCAGACACTGACAAGTGTCACGGTGTGCCTTGGGGTCTTTGGCCCTTATGCGCACCCCATTCCATCAGGAAATACGGTGAGATGGGTGCGGTATAGGAGAATGGGGTGAACTTTGGGGCCAAAGAGTCCAAGGCATACCTTGATGCCTCTCACTGGCTGCAGGGTGTGGAATGGTATGAGCATTGCAGGCAAGAATCCCAAGTAACATCCCTGATGCCTGTCATTCTCTACGGGGTTGGGCGTTATGGTTGGAAACCATAATACCTCAGGCATTCGTTGGTATTTTCACTCCAAATTTTCAACATGTTTTTTTTGTGACCCCACCTCATGAACAGTGGCAATATCAGTTTGTTAGCTGAAAGCTGCTTATGCACAGCGACTACGGTATTTAGCACCACAGGTGCAAACACATTCCGAACAGGATGTAAAAAATGACAGCTGTACTGTTCATGGGGAGGTGTAAAATGGCAATGTTGCAAATCTGTAGTAAAATATAAAAAAACTGGTGAAGTCATGGCGTGCATAGAAACTGTGCAACGCACACCGTAATGTAATTAGTTTAGGATTTTTACAGCAGATTGTCAACACAGGCATTTTGGGACCTCCGATCATGAACAGTGTCACTGTGATTTTCTTTATCTGTCCCGAACAATGATTTCCCACAGTGACCACGCATCTCTGCGCTGAAAGTGTGAAAACACATTTCAGCCATGTTGTGAAAAATGACAGCTGTACTGTTCATAAGGAAGTGTGGAAAAATGCCACTGGTGAAAATCTGGACTGAAAATATTACAAAGTCATGAACTTACGAGGGTGGTGGAAACTGTGCAATGCTCACTCGTAACACAGTCATTTTATGGACTTCTGTCACCAAATTTTCAACATAGCCATTTTAAGACCTCTGCTCATGAACAGTGTAACTGTGATTTTCTTAATCTGTCCCAAACATTGCTTTCGCACACTGACTGCACCATTGTGCGCTACATGTGCAAAAACACATTTTGGGCAACATGTGAAAAATGGCAGCTGTACTGTTCATAAGGAAGTGTTATAAAATGGCAATGTTGAAAATCTGGAGTGAAAATATTGAAAATTCGCAAACTTATGAGCGTGCGTAGGAACCGTGAAACGCGTATGCATTAAAACAGTCATTTTAGATTTTTCACAATTTCAACATAGCCATTTTAAGACCTCTGCTCATGAACAGTGTCACTGTGATTTTCTTAATGTGTCCCATACATTGATTTCGCACACCGACTGCGCCATTGTGCGCTACATGGACGGAAACACGTTTTTGGTGAGACGTGAAAAATGACAGCTGTACTACTCATAAGAAGATGTGGTAAAATGGCAATGTTGAAAATATGGAGTGAAAATATTGAAAATTCGCGAACTTACGAGCGTGCGTAGGAACTGCGCATTGCAAGCTCATAAAACAGTCATTTTTTGGAATTTTTCCACCAAATTTTCAAAACAGGCTTCTTGAGAGCCCGCCTATGAACGCTGGCAGTGTTGTTTTGTTAATCGGGCCCAAAAGGTGATTTCATGCAGTGACTGCGAAATCACCCTTCGGGCCCAAATAACTCCATGACAGTGACATCATTCATGAAAAGGGGTCCCAAAAACCCCATGTTGAAAATTTGGTGCAAAAATTCCAAAGAATGCCTGAGATATGCAACAAAGTTGAAAAACCCTATCTATCCCATTATACAGCTTACCGGCATTTCCTCAGTTCGCGGTCAGCTTTGAAGAGTGCAGACGTGTTCCCGGTCCACCGAAGATCGTCGCGCCGAGGTCCGGAGGTAAGTATGGGGTGGGGGTGTGGGGAGGCAGGGTGTGCAGTGGGTGGGTGCGGGTTGTGGGAGGGGCAGGGAGAAGCGCAGAGGACAGTTTTAATTTTCAGGTTTTTACCAAAATGACAGCGGGGCGTTTGCCATGCTGAGGTGGGCTCCTAGCATGGCACAAGGACGGCTGGTTGGGAGCGTGGAGCTGATGGGGATTGGGCACCTATCGGGCTATAGGATCAGTTGCCACGCTTGGGTGGGCTCCTCAGCTGGCACCCTGTACCTGGGACAGTGGAGCCGACGGGATTGGGCCATACGCCAACGTCCGGCTATATTGATGATTTGCCACGCTGGGATGGGCACCCAGCGTGGCATGTGGAAGGCTTTGGGAGGCACAGCCGACGGATTGGGGCAACCCCATCGGCTATACAGTGTGCGGGGGCAGCACGAAAGGCGCGCGCGGTGTGTGTGTGTGTGTGTGTAGTGAGAGCTATGAGAAGGAGATCTGATCGCCTCACTGAAGTGTAGCCCCTTTCAATCAGACCCACTGCATGTTGAGCTGTCACAGACAGCCCAGCATGCATTGAGGACTGGGCCGCCTGCCAACACACTGACTGAATTGGAAGAGGGTGACACACCCCAAAACTCGGATGATGGCACTATGTTTCTTGCACATGCGTGCAAGCAAACATAAAATGATTAAGCTTTCCGGAGGGTGGGAAAGGGAGGGCATAAAGGGATACTGGACAGAGCCTCAGTGCTTAGTACTGCTCACCCTGTGTCATGAGGGTGGTTTTAGTTTACTGCATCTGCCAGTCTGCCAGTAGTAGTGCCTTCTGTTGTTGCTCTAACTAAAGCCTGTAAACTAGTAAGTCTTTGCTTGCCAGTATAGTAACAGAAGTGCCTTATCTTCACTTGTTGCACTAATAACTAAACTTTACTAAAGCAAAGTGCAAGAGTGCTTTAATTTTATTTAAAAAAGGCACAAAATAAAGGGCCATGGGGAATAAAAAGAAGAACACAGATCAACCTGACAAGGGGGAAGGGATAGGGAAGGCCAACAAACAGAGCTACAGTGCTCACTCAGTACCTACCAGCACTTGCATCTCATAGTGGCAGTTTTTGTGCTCTGCCAATGTCTTCTGTAGAAGTTCTCTTGTTGTGCAACTTGCCCTAACTATAAACTTGTCCAGCAGTGCAAACTGCAAAGTAAAGTGCAAGAGTGCCTTCATTTCATGAAAAAAGCAGCTAAAAAAAAAACAAAAGGGCTAAGGGGAATAAAAAGAAAAACACAGATCAACCTGGCAAGAGGGAAGGCCAACAGACAGAGCTTCAGTGCTCACTCAGTACCTGCCTGAACTCATATCTCATGGCGGTTTTAACTTCTGTTCTGCTAGTGTCTTCTATTGTTACCCTAACTAAAATGTGCAGTTTAAAACAAAAGCGCAAGAGTGCCTTGATTTCATAAAATAAGAAAAAATGTAGCTAAAAAGAACAAAAAGGTCAACAGACACTGATAGAGCTTCAGCTGTTTACAATTCCGTTTGTGTCATAGGTCTTGGTGCCATTTTATGCATGTTTATGGCAGATTTTCAGTTTTCCTCACATTTTACAAAAGGTTCTGATTTATAACAGAACTAATCAGGACTTTGGCCTGGATTCTGATCCTGATAATATGGGTCAGGACCTTTTCAGGTCTGCCCATCCCTAACCATTGGTGATCCGGCCAGGACTCAGCCTCTGCCCCCTTGGGGAAGTACATTGAGGACCCTGAGGGCTCCAGGGCAGCCCAGGTGAGTGAGACAAGAGGGGCTGTTGCAAGTGAAGGCACCGCTGAGATCTTCTGTTGGCCCCAAGACTGCTCTTTTGCCCCGATGCAACTGTAGTTGACTCTGGCCCCCCATCTAGTTCTGTTTTCACATTATTTTTGTTTATTTGTTTTGTGGTTGATTTGGTGGGTGGTTTACCCACATGGGTGGAGACCAGGGAAATGGTTTTCCAGGACATAGAGGACTGGTGTGACTTTGAGGGTCTTGACTCCCCTAAGATGCTGCTGGTGCGCAACATGGCAGTGGGGTGATGAAAAGAGGACATCCCAGGGATCTTAAAAGAGGCCCTGCCTGACAGCGGGACATTGAAGATTCATAGGGTGATGACCAACAGGGTTAAGGGGTGCAGTGATATAACCGTGGAGGCAGGGAAGGATTTGGGCTCTGTGGACGTGCCCCCCAAAGCCACCCCAGATGCGTCCAAAGAGACCTGGGTCCTGTTAAAGGCATGGCCAGGCCTGCCCTCAGGGGACAGGCCCTCTGGGCCCCTTGAGTGGGGAGCTGAAGGGTTTTGAAGCCCAGTTGGGAGCGTTGCTTAAAGAAGAAGGTAAATCCCTGAAGTACCTCCGGACCCCACTCTCAGGAGGCTGGGTGACCCTGGTGGCTCTGCCAGGTGCGCTGACCCCCTATATGGGGATGGCCCACAAACAGTACAAGCAGCTCTGTACCTTCTCAGGGGCCCTCCCAACACCTGCAGGGGAGGATGATTTCCACTCCTGGAGCAGCCAGACCACCCAGATGATCCAGGTCTGGGGGTATTCTGAGAAGGAAAAGTGTAAACAAGTCTTGGAGAGCCTCCGGGGTATGGCACTGGATGTAATCCAGTCCCTACAAGCCAGCCAGCCTCACAGTGCTCTTCAGGACTACTTGGACATCCTGCAGAGTATATTTGTAGTGGTAGAGAAGAGGAAGGCAGTGCTATGCCAGCTGTGGGATACCAAGCAGCGGCCGGGTGAGAAACTATCCCAGTATATCACCTGGGTGGAGACAGTGGCGCATAAGCTGGTGGAAGCTGGACACAGTCCACCAGCAGCAGTTGTGCAGATGTGGCTGGAGCAGATAATGCGGGGCCCTGTGCACTCCAGGCTTACCTTGGTCAGTCTTGGGCTGTGGACCCAGAAAGGCGATCCCCCCCTCTTTCAAGCAGTTGTTGGATGAGGTCAAGGAAGAGGAAGCCCAACAGGAAGTGGGAGTCCCACCGCCAGCATGTACCACCACCAGTGCTGCCCTGCAGTCCAAGGGGCCAGCCCTGCCCGAACCAGCTGGGGCCCCAGACCAGGAAGCAGTCTGCCAGGAGGTCCAGGGTATGAAGGACATGATGAGGACCATGCAATTGGCCATGGAGTCCTTCTCTCTCCCCACCCAGGCAGCCCCCAATGCTCGGTGGCCAACCCCAAACCATGAGGCCCCTTGGCCCAGCCTTTAATGGTCCTTGGGGCCCAGGATGTATGGATCTGCTTCAGGTGTGGGCATGAGGGCCATATGCAGTGGGGTTGCCACAGGGAGGCAAATCAGCAGCTGGTGGCTGAGAAGTGCAGGGAGCATGAAAAACTCCAAAGGGGGACCGGTAATGGAGTGACACACACCCTTGAAATGGCCTTGCTCCACTTTGTGGACTGATCCTAAGGTACCTCCAAACTGGGCTGTGCTGATTGACCTTATTGGCCCTCGAGCCAACACCGAAGTCTTGGTGGAGGGGGTGACCTGTTCCACTTTGCTGGATAGCGGGTCCCAGGTCACCATCATCCATTGGCGGTTTTATGACCGCCACTTAACCCACCTACCTTTCCTATCCCTGTCTGGGTTGTCCCTGTGGGGTATAGGTAGTATGGATTACCTGTATGATTGGTATTGTGTAGTCTGCATTACCTTTCCAACCTGGGGAAGGCAGCACCATCAGCTATAGAGGCCCTTGCGCTCATCTGTCCTGAACCAAAGAGCATGTCTGACACCTCAGTGCTCATTAGGACCAATGTCAATATGTTCGAGCGGTTGGTACAGATGTGCTCTGAACAGGGTGGTGTAGATGAACTTGCCAGTCCCTCCATCAAAGCCGCTGTGAAATGGGTAGACAGGTAGGGCTGGAGGTGTGGCGCACCCCAGTGGGGGGGGAGTCAGTACGGTCCACCGGGAGGATGGGGGGAAGCTAACCCTCCCCCCGAGTGCTGAATGCCATGTGGTGGACATTGCTCAGTTTGACCAACCTCCCACAGGGGGCTGCGTTCCTTCTCGATGCCCCACCACCGGGTAGCCTGCCGACTGGGTTGTTGGTCCAGAGAGGAGTTCTGCCTTCCCTGGACAGTTCCTGTGCCCGGCGAGTTACTGTGGGAGTTCAAAACAAGTCAAAAAGTCCAGTGACCATCCAGTGGGGTTGTGTGTTGGCAACTATCACTGTGACGGAGCCATGTCCATTGACCAAGCAGAAGACCCGGGGGAGGAGATAGACCCGTCTTTGTTCAACTTTGGGAGCTCCCCTATCTCTGGCAGCTATAGGCAGAGTCTGTGCCACAAGTTGGCTAAAACACCGGTGGGTTTTCTCCTTACATGAGTGGGACATGGGCTGTGTCACTGGGGAGGTACACCACATCCAGTGGAGACACGATTGCCCATTCCGAGAACGGTCATGGAGGTTAGCCCCTGGGGATGTGGATGATGTTCAGAAACACCTGTTGGAGTTGCTGAATGCTGGGGTCATCACAGAGTCTTGGAGTCTGTATGCTTCCCCCGTTGTGGTGGCCCGTAAGAAGAACGGGGCGATGAGGATGTGCATTGACTACCGCTCGCTAAACAAGCGGACCATCCCCGACCAATACACAGTACCCAGAGTGGAGAATGTGCAGGACAGCTTGTCAGAAAGTAAGTGGTTCTCCGTGCTGGATCTCCAGAGTGGATACTACCAGATACCCATGGCTGAGGAGGACAAGGAAAAGACCACTTTTATATGCCTGCTGGGTTTCTACCAGTTTGAGCATATGCCCCAGGGCATATCTGGAGCTCCAGCTACCTCCCAACACCTGATGGAAAGGGCTGTGGGAGACTTGAACCTGCTTGAGGTCATAGTCCATCTGGATGACCTCATCATCTTTGGGCAAACCTTGGAGGAACACGAGGCTCGGCTGATGAAGGTCTTGGGCTGGTTGGAGGAGTTTGGCCTAAAGGTCTCCATTGACAAATGCCAGTTCTGTCAGCCAGTGGTTAAGTATGTCGGGCACATCATCTTGGCCGAGGGGGTGCAGACTGACCCTGCTAAAGTGGAGGACCTCAAGTCATGGCCCCAGCCCACCCACTTGTGTGCCTTACAGTCTTTCTTGGGGTTCTGTGGGTACTATCGTCATTTCATGAAGGATTACTCCTTGGTGGTGAATCCTTTGAATGACCTAATGCAAGGTTACCCTCCGGCAAACCAGAATAAGGGACAAGCCCCTCGTAAGGGATACCTGCACATTGGGGAACCTTTTGAGGAATGATGGATGCAGGAGTGTGAGGATGCCTTCAGGAAGATCATCCAGAGGCTGGGGGAGGCCCCGGTCCTTGCATTTGCAGATCCCCTTAAGCCATATTTACTGCACACCGACACCAGTTTGACTGGGCTGGGCACCGTCCTGTATCAGAAGTATCCTGAGGGGCCCTGCCCTGTGGCATTTGCCAGCCATGGCTTGACCTCCTCTGAAAAGAACTACCCAGTTCATAAACTGGAGTTCTTGGCATTGAAATGGGCAGTGACAGAAAAGTTCCACGAGTACCTGTATGGGGTCCCGTTCACCATGTGCACAGACAACAACCCCCCTGTCGTATGTCAACACCACAGTGAAGTTGGACGCAGCGGGGTACCAATGGCTGTCTGCCCTCTCCACAACAAATTTCAGTCTGGAGTATCGGAGTGGGTGAGCCAATGTGGATGCAGAAGCCTTCTCCTGACACCCCAGACCCCGCAGTCCTGGTTGGACCGGCTCTGGTGCAGATGCTCTGCTCCCAGGTGGGGCTCCCTCCTGATACCGTCACTTGTACCACTCGGAGCATACAGGTACTGAGAGACCCCCCCCCCCCGAAGCTATCACCCCCAGCATACTTAAACTTTGCAGGCCTGGACCTATCATCCCTGCCTCAGCCTAGCAAAGCTGACCTGCTATGGGAGCAGGAGTTGGGTCCCGGCATTCAAGACCTGTTTCAGGCTATTGTGGAGGGAAAGTACCCCCGGCAGGCATGCAGCAACCACCCTGATGCCCACCGAATGCTGAGGGAATAGGACAAACTGGTCCTGTGGGATGGATTGCTGATGTGGGCAGTGCAGGAGAAGGAACACCCAAGCCAATCTAAACAGCAGCTGGTGCTGCCTGGGGTATACTGGGAGTTGTCCTCAAGTCACTACGTGATGATATGGGACTCCTGAGGTATGACCGCACCTTGGACATGTGTAGGGCCAGATTCTATTGGTCCAGGATGAAAGTGTACGTGGACGGCCACTGCAAGCGCTGTCTGTGATGCTTCCAGAGGAAGACCTTGCCCCGACAGGCTGCACCCTTGGTCAACATCAGCACCAGCAGGCCCCTGGAGTTGGTGTGCATGGATTTTCTGTCCTTAGAACCTGACCAGAAGAACACAGCTAACATACTGGTCATCACCGACCACTAAACCCAGTACGTGCAGGCCTTCCCCACCAAGGACCAGAAGGCGAGCACCGTGGTTAAGGTCCTGCAGCAGTATGTACAGCATTCCGGCCTCCCTAAAAGAATCCATTGTGACCAGGGCCGGGACTTTGAGAGCTGCTTGGTGAGGGAGTTTCTGTCATCCCATGGCATACAGAAATCTCACACCACCCCTTACCACCCACAGGGGGATCTGCAGCCTAAACACTTCAACAGGATGCTGCTGAACATGTTGGGGCACCTGGACCCCACCGACAAGGCGAACTGGAGTCAAAAGGTAGGGCAGTTGCTGCACGCGCACCTCATGTTTTGTCGTGAGGACCATCTGCCAGTGGACTTTTGCTTCGGGGTATCCGCTGATGGGACCTCCCATAATTTGTGCCTTGAGTATACTGGATGACTGAGGGAACAACTCTGGTCAGCCTACAAGCTCACCTCCAAGGCGGTGGCTCTTGCTGTCAAGGGAACAAGTGGAGGTACGACACCAGAGTACGCAATCAGGAGTTGGAAGTTGGGGGACCAGGTCTTGCTGCATAATCTGGGACTCCAGGGGAAAAATAAAATCCAGGACCGGTGGGCCCTGGACAGTTATCTTGTGGTGGAAAAACTGTCTGGCCTGCCAGTGTACTGAATAAAGCAGGAACATGGTTGTGGGCGCGAGAAAATGGTGCACTGAAACCATTTGCTCCTCTTAGAGAAGATCGTGCCAAACCCGGCCCGGGGACCAACCCGCCAGTAGCAAGACGACCTGTAACCCAGGGGAAGCATGAACAGCAGGGGCTGCATTTTCTCCCCCTCTGGGCCACTCCTCTGGGGGCACAGACGCCGACCCCCTGCAGCCCCAGGAGGCGTAGAGGGGCCAATCTATTGATGAGAGTGAGAAAGGGGACTCTACCTGCTCTTAGTGGGGAACGGATCCAGACAGTCTCCCCACCCAGTGGGAGTGGTTCTGCCAAAGCTTGGCCCCTTCCACAAGCACCAGCCACCGTGATCCTGCATCCTACTTGAACCCAGGGGCCCCAGCCCTTTTTTCCCGAGGCCCAACCTACTGTTCCTGCATCAGGGCCCAATCTAGGTAGTGAGTTGGGTAGTCCAGGGGGACACCTAGCCTACACTCAGCGAGTTACCTGTGGCCATAGCCCCCGCCCCTGTTCCTGAGCTAACCTCCAATAGTGTAGAGTTACCAGGGTTGCCCCGGGGAGGGGACGGTAGACAATGACCTTACAGGACTGACCACCACCACAGACTCGGTCCCTGTGCCCAATGACGCCGTGCCTAGATGATTGGGCTGACCTCAATGGCCAACTATAAAGCTCACGTACGACACCTTGGGTGAGTCCACAAACCTGCCCATACATGCCATCCACAAGTCACTGGTTCCTGTTCTCTATCCCCCATTGTGTTACCCTAGGGAGGCTGTGGGGAATTGTAGGTGCACCCCCTCTCATAACTGTATATAGTCCATTGTCATGGCTGGACCTTTTACAAGCTGAGCTGTGAATTCCATTATTGTTGGTGCTAGTTACGGACCAGATGTCTAGCTAGAAAACTGCATTCTACTTGTTATAGGTTCCTAAAAAGGGAAAAAGGGGCTTGTTGGGATGCCAAGCTTCCAGCCAGGGGAGTGTGTAAGCCTACCAAAATGGGCTTACCTGCTGGGACAAAGAGAAAAGGCAGCTACAAAGGTAGGGATGTAGGCTGTCTGGCTACCCCTCCCTTCTCCAAAAAGCAAGAGAGGAGGAAGACTGCCTGCTGGGAGGGAGGATCTTTGACTACCCCTCCCCCCTGCAGGAAGCAAAACGAGAGTGGAAAGGCAGAGCTGCTGGGGGAGAGAGAGAGCAAGAGGTTTCCCTGAGGGGACTGGGGCTAACTGACTGGACTGGAAAGGACAGTTAAAGTGAGCCTCTGGCTTTGGGGACTACTCCACGCAGGAGCCCTTGAATTCCAGCCAGGGGAGAGCCCTGGAAGATGAGTAGTCACTAGCAAAGGTCTGGCTGAGGGAAAGTTGATCTGCCCTGTGTCTTCAGTGTGAATCCGCTGCTGCAGTAGAAACCAGAGAGATGAAAGGACGAACAGGCCTGCCGGTGAATACTGTATGCAAAGACCCTCGGGCGAAGCTGGAAAGGCCAGGCAGGTGAAGAAAAGTACCTCCTCCACCCTCCATGCATATCCTTGAATCAGGGAGACCATCATCCGCCTGGGGAAGCTGCGAGTACCCTGAGCTGCAGCTCTGGGGATTCTTTGTTTGCATCAGCTAGAAGGGTTGTGAAAGAGCCCCACCCCCAATGACAGATTGATTTTCCTTGAACCTGTGCTGCTCTGCAAGGGTCCCAGTGAGAGACTGTAGGCCTGTAACTGAGAACGGTGAGGTACCCACCATCTGGGATTGTTCTGGGTGCATCCAGGGAAGAGGGGAGAGCTCATATTTGGTTGTGTGCCTGATTTTGGGGAGGCTCGAGGGAGTAGCCTTCACCTCTTCTGTCTTCGATCATTTTAAATAAAGAGGGATTATTATTTGTTGTTAGTTAGAAAATTTTCCTAATATGTGTTGTTGAATGATTGTCATATGAGTGAGAATCCACAGGACACTGTTGAAAATGGGCTTCAACCTAACAGTTTGTATCCTGTTTAAAAATAAAATTATCATTTGCCATCTTACGTAAGTGTTTGTGCTTTGTGCTTTGTTATCGTTATTGTGGGGTGGGAGTGTTGATCTAACTGTGCCAGTGAGGTCAGTCACTAAGGGGATATATCATTGTTCCTGGGAGGGTGGTAGCCTGTCTTGCCCACAGGAGGCCATACCATTGCCCCAGGTGGAGGCACCAAGTCACCATTGGTGATCTGGCCAAGACTCAGCCTTGGCCCCCTTGGGGAAGTACGTTATGGACCCCAAGGGCTCTGGGGCAGCCCAGGTGAGTGAGACAAGAGGGACTGTTTCACTATTTTAAAACTCCTTTCTATTTTTTTCAGTATAATAGCTAGAATGATATTGTGGATGTTTTTTTATGTGATAATAAATGGATGAGGGTATTAATAAATACCCTGGCCTATGGTCTTTGCGTTTGGTCACCCTGGTCAGGTTAGTACCATATAACCCCAACCTCTATTGCTGTTATCGTTATAATAACCACACTGTACTTGAATATATTTGCTTTATTACACACATCCCATTCAGGGCATGTAGTTATTGCACCATTACTACACACACTGTCATATGTAATTGCTAGGGGTATGCAAATACCTTTTATTTAATATTTGTCAGAGCATTCAAATGGGGGGCAAATATTCCACTATTCATTATTCTGCATCAAAAACATTCAGAATGCTTTCCCCTCTCCACTGGTGGCCAGGACTAGTCTCCTTGTTCCCCGTTCTCCATCCAAGTCTTTTCCTATCTACCTCCTGCTTCTCCATTGCCTCAAATATTTTTAAAGCAGCAGTATCTATTGGCAGAAATTAATCATCTTAAAGTTTTTAGTTATAATGTATATCATGCAAAACAATAATATATTCCTTATCCTTTTCATTGTGTTCCATTCCTAAACTGAGATAAATATGCTTAAATTTCTTAAATGTCCCTGCTTGCTTGCCATACCCACGATGAATACATTAAACATCTTGGTGTGACTGTGCTTCTTTACCATCGGGAGTGTGTACTAACTCCCTCCTAATGCACGCACAGTAGGAATATACTATTCATAGTTAAAAACTAACCAAAAGGGAAGAGTTCATTAAAAATTGATGATGGCGGCCATCTTAATTGACTTCAGTCCTTAATTACAAAATTATTGCTAAAAGCTGTTTTAAACATATCTGAAGAAATTAGAAATACAGTATATTGCTGATATTTTATTTATTTATTTATAATGTATGGTAGAACGCAGTTAACCTTAGGAAATCATCATTTCCCAAGGTTGTTATACCATCGATATGATGCAGTAATGTTGTTAACCTATCGATGCTATGTCACATCGATAGGTTAACAACGGGGATCGGTCTGCGCATGTGCGCGCCTTTTTTTTTACACTTGGGAACCGACGGATGCACGCAGCGGTAAGGGAAGGACTGAACGGCTGCAGCAGTGACTCTGTTTCGAAAAGTAAAGAGCCGTTTTCTCTTTTTCTTGGGACCATAAACTATAGAAAACAATGTATGGTCCTTCTATTGGCAACCGGTTAATGTTAACCATCTCAAGGTTGCCAGGGTGACGTAAACCTCTCGAGCTTCGCTCTTGAGGTTAACACGGTCGCCCTGGCAACCTGTCGACGGTTAACAGACTGGTAACCGATAGAGGACCATACATTATCCTCTATATTATTACTAGGAGAAAACACCTTTAGCTAATAACTCATCTACAAAGGTTCTGTGTCATAACAGAGAGCAACAACGAAAATGTAAAAAGTAACACAGACAAGTGAGATTGAACATCTATGATAACTAGGCAAAAATACAGTACCTAGAGGTATCAGAATTGTTAGGCATATCAATGATAACAAACATTTTCAATAATTAAGGAGCCTGGGGAAAGTGGAGGAATGAGAAGACTAAGGGGAAGAAGGGGGGGGCAAGCAGCCCTCTAGGCCTTGTCAAGAGGAAGGGTCAAGAGGGGTGGTGTACTTCCATTGAAGGGGGAAGACTACAAGTTAAGCCCACAGTCACACTTAGAGTTGTTGGATGCCAGGTAGGCCTTCAGCAAGGTTTTGAACTGGCCAATTTTTGCACAGGTCAGAAGGTCAGTGCTGAGGGAGTTTAGCCAGGTAGGAGCCCTATAACCAAAAGAACGCTAACCTTTTGCTGTCTGGTGGAAAGGTACTTTTAGCATCTGGCTGCTCACTTTACAGGTGCTTCTGGAACTTAAGCTGGGGTGCAGGAGGCCTTTGACCCCTGTGGTGGTAAGGCCCTGGATGGCTTTTTTAGCAAGGAGGCAGACTTGGTATTGAATCCTATTATCTAAGTTGAGCCATCCAATATGTGAGTAAAGCTCACAAGTGCGGGTCAGACAGTGAGCCAGCAGGATCAGCCTGCAGGCCCTTTCGAGGGCTACTCTGAATTTATTAAGGGCTAAATAGGTCGCTGCACTAT
This sequence comes from Neoceratodus forsteri, assembly GCA_016271365.2. Classification (NCBI taxonomy): domain Eukaryota; kingdom Metazoa; phylum Chordata; order Ceratodontiformes; family Ceratodontidae; genus Neoceratodus; species Neoceratodus forsteri. The sequence continues at coordinate 601,031,636 of CM028130.1, read as the reverse complement.
AAACCACTAGCCCATAGTCCATAATCGATGTGACAGAGCTGGACGCTGCTAGTCTAAGCGCCTCATCAGTGAGACAGTGCCTATGCTTATACAGCAGGCCAGTTCTTGAGCTGACAATGTTAGCAACCGCCTCAGTTTGATGCGAGTAGGAAAGAGCGCAGTCAAGGGTAACCATGAGCTATTTAAAGGAGCGAGCCATTTCCAGTGTTTCATTTTGGGTTTTGCAGATTTGTAGTTGATAGGTTTTTTGTGTCAGTTTTGGGGTGATGCAAAAAGCATGGATTTAGTCTTCTTATAGTTGAGAAGAAATTTGTAGTTCAGGAACCAAGATTCCACAGAAGAGAAGCAGGACTGCAATTGTTCTTCAAGTGCAGCCGGGTTGACTGACTGGTGAACAGCATTGTGTTGTCCGCATACAGGAGGACTTGTCCCAGGCATGCAATGGGGAGGTTATTTAGAAATATGCTGAACAGTAAAGGACCCAGAACACCCATAGTGACAGGACAGTATTCAGAGTGGACATTGAAGATTTTTACTTGTTGGGACTGACCAGCAAGATAGCTTCTGAATCATCCCACTGCCGCAGGGGAGAGACTATTGTGAGAGAGTTGATGGAGAAGCAGCACGTGACCGTATCAAATGCCTTAGTTAAGTCAATATAGGTTGCCCCCCGTTAAAGGCTTCATGTACAAGACTGGTATACTCAATTAGTGCAGTGATGGTGCTGTGCTGTTTCTTGAAGCCATGTTGTTCCTTGCATTGTAGCTGGTATTTATAAAGGTGGCCCACAAGCTGGTCACTGACAATCTTTTCGAGAGCTTTGGAATGTGAGGGGAGAATTGATATAGGCCAATAGTTTGAGTGGATGGTATGGTCACCACTTTTGAAGACAGGAGTGACCACGGCCTGTTTCCAGGTTTTGGGGAATTTGGCTGTAATGAGTGACAGATTAAGGACATGGGTTAATGGGAGCAGTACCTCATCCAAGGTGAGGGGTATAAGCCTTAGGGCGAGAGAATCCCCACTTGATCTGGATTGCCTGATTGCCTTCAATTGGTATTTTCTGGCTGCTGCTAAGGGAGCCGTTTTAAGATAAAAGGGAGAAGAAGAAGGCAAGTGGGTGTCTGCCTTGCACTCAGGGCACTGGATATCTTGGGAGTTCAGGAAGTCAGGAGGAAGCACCTCACTGAAATCCATGAAAGCCTTATTGAAGGTGCTAGCAATCACAGTTGTATCCTGGGTCAGTTCCCCCTTCACATTGAGCATAGTAGGGGGAGCTTCGCTAGGCTTGCCTGTTAAGGTTTTAATATTATCCCAGAAGGCCCGACTATCTCCCCAGGAGTTATTAAGTTCCTGCTTAAAGTACTGGCTCTAAGCAGTACGAATGGCAGAGGTGCATTTATTATATGCAGCTCTATAGTTCTGAGCATCAGTGTGGGAGCTCTATATTGGGCTTTACGCCATGTGACCCCTTGACTTCACAAGCTCAAGAAGGAAGGGGGTGATCCAAGACTTGGTGGAACCCTTCACTAACCATTTTTGTACGGGGCAAAGATATTACAGGATGCATTGAAAGTCTGCACAAACTGCTCAAGTGCAGTGTCAATGTCACTGGCAGAGTAGATGGCGAACCAGTCATGGAGTCTTAGGTGGGTTTTAAGGGGGCCTATTTGCCCTGCATTATGGACCCTGGAGGTGATAGATGTTTTTTGGGGGGGTTAGGGGTATTATTCATACAAGTACAGAGGATGGAGGAATGACCAAGTCAGGAATCCCCGGGCATAGCTAAGTTTCGATGATGGAGAGTATGTCCGGTTTATGTTGATAGACCCAGACCTGGAGGGTATTGTGATTCACCAATAAGCTACAGATGTTCATTGTAGCTATGGTTAGGCCTCCTGCCTTTTTTTGTAGGGTATTGTGTGGAGTCAACCTAGGTCCTGGATTTGGGTGTATGTTTCCAGATAGCATCAGGAGTAGCCAGGCTAGCCTTAAGGTATTCCATTTCAGAAGCTTGCATGCCTGTAAGGAGGTGAGGGGGTGAGCTCTGGGTCTTCCAGGCGGGATGGGGTATGTGACACGCAGGCTTAGCAGAGACAGCGATGACAGGGGTATTGCATTAAAAAGGGTAGCAGTCATTAAGCCAGTAGGGTGGATGACTTCATTAGGACAGGAAGGCAGTGTAGTGTGCCGGGGGGGGGGCAGGACAGGCTGAGTAGAGTGCAGGATATGTGGTGAGGGGTAGATTTACAATTAGGAGAAGGGAGAATTCCATGGGACAAAGGCCCATGATGAGTAGAGTCCTGGGTTACGCAGGGACAGAGTGGGGTGAGCTTGCAGTTTCTAAGCAGGGCCAGAGCTGGGTCGCTAGGACACCAATAGGTGGGAGACACTAAAAGGCGGTAAATAAAAAAAAGGGGGGGGGGAGCCACTTAAGGACTTTAGTGGTCCTGGGCCTAGAAGTTTGTGTAAGACTTCTGTGTATTGCTAAGATACAGGAGGAAAGTGAGGCTGCAGGAATATCGCAGTGGTAGGGTGGCTGCCCTTGTGTAGAGTAGGAGGTTCGAGACTGGCCTCTGCCAAGTTGTAAATCTGTGCAGTCACTAGAGGTACTGGAGGGTTGCACTAGGGGGCAGGGGACAGGGACAAGGAAGTCTGAGGGACTAGAGGGACGAAAGCACAGGAAGAGAAGCTAGGAGCCTCACTAGCGACTCCTGGGGACAGATAGTATAGCAAGTTAATGGCACTTTGGGGACTTAGAAACTAACTGGTTGGATCACGTGGTTGACCATGTTGGGGAGAATTGCACTGAGGGGAGCCTGTGAAGAAAGGCAAATGTAGGTTAGAGGGTGTTGGGGGAGAACAAATTCAGAGATTACCCAAGGCGGGAAGCAGGACTGGTGAGTGGGGGAGAATAGCACTGTGCATGCGCAGGAGAATGGGAGAGCCACAGAATGGGAGGAAGAAACAAGGTAAAATGGAGGAACAGGAGTGAAATTCGGATTGAGAGCAACAAAAGCAATCAGGTATCACAAAATCAAGGTGCAAATGTTACTAACAGGCAGGCACATTAGCAAGGCCTGTTGGCTTCATCTGCACACACTGTCTTACAGTCACACTGATCAGAGCTGGCAATTAAAGATAACTCTGCTAGAAAAAAACAATCAGAAAATAGCTTAGCTGATAAAAATCTTTTGAAAGTCCATTAAAGTGCAGTGTCCCACAGGGCACTCTACAGGCAGTGCACCTGAACTACAGCAAGTATTTTCTCCGGGTACCTGTGTGGTGTTCCAAGCTGCTGTGTGGCTGATGAGGATGCAGAAACCCCATTGGGGAGGGTTGCACTGAGGGGAGCCTGTGCGGCGTTCCAAGTTGCTGTGCAGCCGATGAGGATACGGACACCCCACTGGGGAGGGTTGCACTTAGGGGAGCCCATGCAGTGTTTCAAGCTGCTGTGCAGCCGATGAGGATGTGAACACTCTGTTGAGGAGGGTTGCACCAAGGGGAGCCTGTGTGGTGTTCCAAGCTGCTGTGTGGCCGATGAGGATGTAGACACTCCATTGGGGAGGGTTGCACTGAGGGGAGCTTGTGCAGTGTTCCAAGCTGTTGTGCAGCTGAAGAGGATGTCAACACTCTGTTGGGGAGGGTTGCACAGAGGGGAACCTGTGCGGCATTCCAAGCTGCTGTGCGGCCAACGAGGATGCAGACACTCCATTGGGGAGGGCTGCACTGTTAAATTTAAGGGTGTCAGAAACACGTTTTTTGCTAAAAAAAAACAACCTTACATGATTATATTTTTTGTAGACCTACAGATACTGCTACTTTAAATTTAAACGTGTGAAAATGCCTCCTTCTTGCCAAAATCCAACAGCATCTTGTGAAGCAAACCCCTTCCCTAGCTGGTGTCCTTAGTGCTGAAAAGTGAATTACATATACTTAACGTCTCTCTCCTGACCCTGATCAATAATTCGGGGAATGTGGGTAGTTTAGTAACATAGAAATTTAGAAACTAATGGCAGAGCAACAGATCAGCCTATCAGTCTGCCCATAGTTATAACTACCTTACCCCACAATATAGTGTTGTGGTGGGTTATTCATCCCTGCCACCCATTTTGCTGCCTCCCCCTGCCTGGTTCTTCCAAGTGAGATTATGAGTCCCTTGGCCTTGTTCCATCCAGGAGAAACATAGTATTCAATTTTGTCATATTTTCAAGACTAATCATGTTGGATGGCTAATATCCACCATAAGCATGCTTCCTCCTTCCACATTGCTTCCATCCGTCCCTCTCTGAAGTATGAGAATGAATGAATGGAGCAAGGGAACATGTGACTGGGAGGCAAGAAGAAGAGCAAATGTATCGCTAGTGATACTAGGCAGTTTGGTCTTTTCTTTTATTCATTTTTGTACTAATTCCTAAGCATGGAGTGCATCAATAGGAAAACGTGCTTGTTATTCAGTCTTGAGTACTAGGGACCCTACTATATGTGCTATTTAGGAATTACTATTCGGACTTCTTACTTATTACTTACTCACGCTAGGTTATTCTTTCTACGATTGCTCCCATGCAGTCTTTTCCCTCTCCAGCTAGACATAGCAGGGTATTGGGGAACATTTGAAAATGCAGCCCCTATGGTAGCTCCATGGCCCATGCAGTGTGGGGCTGTCTGGTATGCTGGTGCCCGGGGGTTGTGCCTGGAGCCCAGGATGGCACAAGATGAGGCCATCGAGGAAGGCAAGACCACTCTCCTCCTTGTAGTGGGTGGTCCTGACCCATCAGGCATTGAGTAGCACCTAGGGTGGTCATTTCACCTTCCCTGCAGCTGTTATGGATGTGCATATTTTGTGGTGGGTGGGCCAAAAATGTGGGTAAAACTCCACCCCCATCGTGACTAAATAACAGTGCAAGAAAATGGCTCCCTGTGCCCACAGGTGCACCAAACATTTGTTTTCTCCCTACTGCTATGCATACCTGTTGGGAATTGTGTCCCCACCTGACTATGCCCTGGTGAAGCAGAAAGGAGAATCCCATCTCAGTGGCAAGCTGAAGTGATATTGGTAGTGTGCCAGCAGTGACTGTACTGGAGGCAGCCGGCACCAGTAAATGGAATCCTAGAGTTAGGACCAGTCAATGATGGCAAGAAGCATCAAGTAGAAAAGAAAGAGAAGGTAAGCAAAGTGACCCTCATAATCTAAGCTGCTCACAAGAATTATGATGACATTTCTGTTCTGAATGACCCCTTTAATTTGGCAGATACAGCTCTAAGCCTTACTGAGAATCGAACCTGGGATCACCTATATACACAAATAGAATGCCAACACTGAAGGCACAAGCAAACATAGAGATGCTGAATTTGAGGGCACTAGGTAGTGCTATCTTAGTGACATTTGGATTGACTCGCTACCACCTACTCACTGTTCTACAGAACATGTCCCACGCAGAGAAATCTGTTGCATGTGGTAATAGTTATACTGCAACTGCTCTTATCAGATTTGAAGCACTTCCCTCCTAAAACCTAAAGTCAAGAAATTCATCTCAGTGTATTGATGAAACAATTATCACTTCTGAGGACTTAGACTTTTATCGTCTCTGTCTGTTTGTGTGTTGATGACCTTTGAAAAGTCCCCTTTACAGCAGAGCCCCTTAACAGCAGCGCGTGTGAGTGTGAATGTGTGCTTGTCTTTGTCGAATACAATCACCATCTGTTGGATTGGCAAAGGCAAGAGAAGGTGGCCCTTTCGTCCTGTGCTGCAGCCTGTAACTGCTGGATTCTGTAGAGACACAAGGTGGCGCACCCGTGCTGCAGTCGGTTTCCCATTACTTATTACAATGAGCAGAACAAGGGAAAGCTTCCACATCTCATGTCCTGTCTTTCCAGGAGCCATGCTATTAAAGAACTCCAACAACAATCAGAACAGGAAATGTGTTTAATGCATTAGTCACTTTACCTTCACATGTGCTTATCAACACAAACCGCAGAATGCATTTGTTTAAAGCATGTAAAGTGCCGTGGTTCCACATAAGACAAATAAACCCCCAACTATAACTGGCACAGTTTGGCAGATCCAGGTTCCAGTTAAGTGTAACAGAATTTATTCTTATATTTTCCAAGTCTCATCTGATTTTTGATAACTCAGAAACTCTATTTAAAACATAAGAAGAAAGAATGAGCATTAGATTAAAAAAAAAAAAAACCTCAACTGCAGACCTTTCCAGGCAGTATAAGTGTGAGAACACCAGAGTTTGTTTGTTGACTGATATTAATCTCCTTGTTTGTTGACTGATATTGGTCACCCACTATGAGTACCTGTGAAAAGATGACTAAACTGATTTCATTAGGCAGGTCTGAGCAGCTGCTTTATCTTTGATTTTTAAATTTCTTGGGCTGGCAGTATAGCCTAGAGCATACCTCTCAACCTTTCGCCACCAAAATGTGTGACACGCATACCTCTCAACCTCTTGTCTCATGAATCAGGGACAAGGCTTAAAAAAATCAGGGACAAAGACCCCAAAAGAGGGACACATCTTAAAAATGTGTACTATTCACTCAGAAAGCTGATATAATGAAAAGATTTGTGTTAAGATGCATTTTCTGAAGAAAACAAAGTCTGTAACTTTAATGTTTGACATTATTTTATGCTTTTTATCACCATTGTTGTGTTACAAAAGCACAAATTTTACGAGAGACAGAGGAAAATTTAGAGGCAAAATCAGGGACATCCCTGAAAATCAGGGACAGTTGAGAGGTATGGTGACACGATGTGTGACAAATGAGCAAAATGTGTGACACATCGTCTAACATGGCACTGGAAGCTCAGAACACTATAGCTATCAGTGCATTAATGTTCATAATGTTTTTGTATAACTTAGCATAAAACATTATTATGAATTTCTGCTTTAAAGTCTCAGTAGGGAATGTGGAATATCACCTTCCTCATGATGGACAAAGGGTTTCTGAGAGGTAAAATGAGTGACATACCTCATAATGCGTGACAGTTGAGAGGTATGGCCTAGAGGTTAGAGGAACAAGGTGTGAACGAGCTTGATACAGCCAGCAGACCAGACCTGAGTCTGATTCTCACAACCTCCACTTGCATACTGTGTGATTCTGAGCAAGTCACTTAACTGCCCAGTGCTCCCAGGTTGCCCCTGAAAACAGGCACTTGTGTCTAGTGGGCCTTACCTGGTTACCAAAGACTAAAAAAAAAAAAAAAATTGCCCTGGGAGTGGAGTGGCTATTTCCTTGTTAGTTGTACACAGCCTCTTGGGAACATCATTCAGGCTGCACTTTATATTAATAAATGTAAGACAAGGAAGCTTGGGCTTGGGGGGAGGGTCTTTGCACAGAAAGAGAAGGAAACAGCAGGACCCCAAAATATATTAATGAGATAAAGATAAACACTTAAACGGTATAGTATATGACCTGACCTATTTGGGGGGGGGGGGTACTGTAATGTTGTGGTTAGACTGATTCAAATTTTAGCTGAGCTTTAATAACTAAGAACCCCTCACAACTTAGAAAATCTGTGGTAACTAAGAACCCTTGTCTGAAGTTTGAGAAGAAGAAGCAAGAATGGGATGTAGATGAAGAAGAAATTTGGGGTGGGCGAATATCTTATTTTGAATATTTGGCCAAGTATTCAAATTTAGGGGCCCAATTATTCATTATTCATGTCTTGTTATTTGCTCACTGGATTTCATATTGGTGAGGGAAAGATAAACACTAGTATCGACAAGCAATATGACACAACAATGTGTGGGTAGTTATGTGATAAACATGTGCTCAGGTACGTTGTGTGGCACAGGGGGTTTACGTCGAGTACCTTCAGCACCTGGAAATATGTTTCTCAGATAACAACTCAGATCCTGACATGTCATATTGCACTAAAAAATTAGGGAAAACTGATGTTGTTAAAATCCAACAAAATTGAATGCCAAAGACAGGTATTTTCTTTTGCTAAACTTGACTAGTAAAAAGTATTCCATCTCCACCTGTCTATCATTTGACTTTTCACACATTCAGTGGATGGAATGTTTGTTTATCATGAAATGCAAACATTCAAACTTCTGCCAGAGTCGGACTGGTCTACCAAGATACCTGGAAATTTCCAAGTGGGCCCCCAGCTGTTGGTTGCTTGGGCACCTTTTAAACTGTGGAAATCTCTGCATTTATCATCTATTGTCCAAGTAAATGGTCTAATGTGGGCACACAAGTAAATGTAAAATGCAAACACAGAACAATTGTATCAAATGTAAGTGGAATACTGATATGAGTGTGTCATACCGGACTGTCCCCTGCTGATTTTCTAGGTTTGTCCCTGTAACCTCCCTTGCCTCCTCGTCTAGGGGCATAAATCATCATTGCAGGTGTTCCAGGGGGCTTTGGAGAGGACTACAAGAAAGCGCAACACCCCACCCCAGTCAGTACACCCCAAATAAGATAGGAAAAATATCTGCCCTACCTCTCGACATTTTCATCTCACTGTGCACTCTCGATCTCACCTCCAATTCTGAATTTGTTTTCCCCCCAAATACTGACCACCAGACCAGGATCTCCAAATGGCAATCTCCCATCTCTTCTGAGCCCCAGAGCCCCTCGATCTTATGAAATAAATTAGACACAAGGGAAAGGGTATTCCATTTCATTTATCCCCCCTTTCAAACTTAGATAAAGAATCATTAGAAGTCTCTTCCCAACTAACTTCTTTATTTTAGCTCCTGCACTCCAAATGATTTCAGCAATGCAGGGGTCACATCCTTCATCAAGTAAATAAAGCAGCTCCATGGGGCTATCTGAACTTTTTTACAACATACCCAGGCTGGACTTTCTGAGCAGCATGAATGGTTTACAGGCAGTACAAGCCGGGCTTTTTTCCACTACAACCTCTTGGATGATTTACCCAAGGAACCTCCCTACTTGGAAAACCCACAGGCTCCTGGCTCACTGGTGCTGGTAAGCCAGATCTTTCTCTTTCTCCTATTATGAGTTATCCATTCTTGTTCATCTCAGCCTGGTCTGGCACTGGTTGGCTGCCCTTTCTCCAGCATGGGAAAGTGTGCTGCTTCCTCCACCTGGCCCCTAGACCTTGGCCCAAATCTTAAGGGGTACCAGGATTTTTCTTCTGACCCAGGCCCCGTAACCCACTCTCTCTCTCTTTACAGGGTACCTAAATCTGCTGGTACTCCCAGCTCATGGCACTTGTTCCCTCACTTGCAGCTCAGCTCTTTCTCACTGCTCTCTACTGGTGCAGCAGCACTCAAATCCAGCCCTGCTCCAGTACCCGAGTTACCTTGATCAGGCTGCCCTGCCACGGGACAGCTCCCAGGCCCTGCCACCACCCAGGCCCCTCTCAGCAGCCCACCTCTAGAGATAGCACCAAAATCCTCTCTGGGCTCCCAGATGACCCTTTTTTGGGGGGCACAGCTCCTGGCCCACATCCCTGCTACCTCATCCTGGGCTTGCGGTAAGCTCCTCCTAGAGTCCATCCCCCAAGGTTTGTCCTGAGACCTGTGTCTTGCCCGGTCCTTTACTGCCAGTGCCCGAGGACCTGCTCCTCCAAGCAGGTCCCCTAAAATGGGTGAAGTGCCCCCTGACTCCCTCTACCCTCATGCCACCCTGCCATAGCGGGTATGGGGAAGAACCACTGCCACTGGCCTCCCCCCCTGTGGGAACCCTGACACTAACTCCACAGCCATGGTGGCCAGATCAACTACCTACATGGGATCTCTAAAGGCTCCTGCCTATCCTGGAATCCTACTACTACCTGCACCTCCCTTCTCCTGATGATGCAGGCACCTGGCTGACCATCCTTCCCACAGAGCTTCCTCCTCTACTCCTCAACATCACGTCGCTGCAGAGGCTGTCCCTATCTGCCACTTTTGGAGGACATTGCCCCCCACAGGCCCACCTGGACCACCAAACTCCCTCCCTGACTGCCTACTCTGCTCTTCCAGCTTCTCCCCCTTCCAGCCCCTGGCCTAATGCCTGGGCTGGAAAAGGCCCTGAAATTTCCTCCTCCAGCCTTATATTCCTTCCATGACCTGCCCTCTGCTGCCACCTTGAGGTGTCCAGCAGGTATAACCCTCAGGGCACTAATGAATTCCCTAGCTCAGGGAGTGGGGTAAGAGTGGGAAAAGGGGTTCCTAAATGGGATCATAAGCTCCTCCTGCAAGGAGGGGCTTACACCACTCTATCCACTTTCCAGGTGGGCCCTCTGTATCCCAGTCCAACCCTGACTTCTGCAGAAGTCTACTGGCAGAAAGTTCACCTCTCTACACATAAAACACTCACTAGAAGGCCTTAAATGGGAAGAGTCACCAATTTTTAAGTCTGTGCCTCTCAAACAAATGGCGCAAACCTCAAACGAGTGTTCCTTCAATTGTGGTGCAAGCCCCAAGAATAAGAAATAAAAAACAGTCAATTTACTTTTTTTTCTTGCCTGAAGCATACTATGATTCCATTTCACGAGTGCCTCTCTAACTGTAACATCACCGATGTGTTTCCATGGCTCACGTTACTGCAATTCAGTTCCAGTTGACTGCCATCACCCCCACCTTTTAAAAAGTCTTAACTGAATGTTCCAGGTTTGAACTGCACAACATATCCACTAGTTCCAGCATCCCTCCCCCCAAGTCCCTTGTACAAAAGTTTGAGTTTTTTTCAGTTGGCTTTTTTTTTTTTTTTTAATTTAAAGTTTATTAAACATTTTAAAGTACAGAGAAGAGATCCATTTTATACATAAATAAGTGGATTATACAATGTGAAGGCATCAGATCTGTCCTCCCCCCCACCACGGACACCCACCCCCCAACCAACCCACACAGAGTATAAATATATACAAAATCAAGCTGAGATTGAGGTGCTATCAGTAACTGGCTGGAGGAAGTAAAGGGCTTGTAGGGGATCCCAAATCTTATTGAACTTCTTGATTCTATCATGTAGGCTAGCTATGGCCTTTTCCCTTCTAATGTTTGCTAGAAGCTCTTGGAGCCATTCAGTGTATGTACTTTCTGCTCTATCTTTCCAATGGCTCAGTACAAATTTTTTAACAGACATTGAAATTAAGACTATATAGTATCTCTGGTTTAAAACTGGAATACTGGAGAAGTCCCCAAATAGACACATTTCTGCTGTAAATAAGTCGTCTAAGCCTAAAAGGGGGTCTGTTGTTTGTTTAATAAGAGCCTATAGTGAGGCTACCTTTGGACATGTCCAGAAGATATGTAGTAGGTTGCCACCTTCCTGAAGGCATCGGGTACAAGTTGGGGATGTAATCATTCCCAGTCTGGCCATTTTTTGAGGGGAATAATAAAAAGTATGCAAGATTTTGAATTGCATAAGTCGAAGCCTATCTTGTATGATGAATTTGTGACAATTTTGCCATAAGGTAGGCCAGTTAATGTCTTGGTCAGGGAAAAGAGAGTACCAGTAAGGCGTTGGGCCAAAACTGTCTGTCCAGATCCAGTCATATAAGATACTATATATTTTGTATACTGTCTGTGGGTAGCTTGTTAAAGGACTTAGGTCTCTTTGGAAAGATAGCTTCGAAGGCTGGGGTGAATTGGCTCCAAAGACCTTTATTAGCAGATGGTGTAGTTGGAACACCTTGAAAATGTTGGATTTCAGGATGTTGGCTTTGTCCAACATTTCTTTTTTTTTTTTTTTTTTATAATTAATCATCTTTATTGTTTTTACAAACATCCCAACCATATAAACAGAAAATGATGTACTGAACTGAAAACGCAGAATAAAGTCACATAGAACACTCAATTGCCAACTTCGCACATTCAGTTGGGATATAAAACATCCTCCCTCCCCCCCTCTCATCACCCCCACCCAAGGTTACTTTTCAGTTGGCTTCTTAACGACCCCACCAACTAAGACAAATCAGTATTCTCCCACCTCCCCCATCCTAGCAAAATTCACAAAGTGACAGTTCCGACTTGCAACCTGCTGCCATTCACACCCACTTGTCCCCACTACCCTCCTGGTGGCCAATCAGGTGTTACACCTTGGTGAACAGCCACACTGCCATCCCACAGGTGTGGTCCATCCCGAGGGTTAGAACCTCCTTAGCTCAAAGGTCATTCCCACACAGGGACCCAGTCTGGTACAACGAACTCCCCCTCCAATGTCTCCTCCATCTTCAAATTAGGACCTTTCAAGTCAGCCCTCAAAGAGCACATTCTCACTTCACGGCACTGCCAATGTAACAGCTAGTGCTGGGTCATCTATCTATCATCTTATAGGACCATCCCGCCACTGAGCTCCTACCGATAGGGCTACCAAACATTACTTATTAACAATGCCTCCTTTGGCTGCACTCACAAGATATCTGTCTAATTCTCTACTTCACTGTAAATATCAAACCTGTTACTCCCTCCATCAGCAAACTTATTGTTCTCTTGAAAACTGTAAAATACAGTTCTCGGTAACATGTTCAATGCAATGTATAGCTGATCTTGATTCTGCAATATTGTATGACGGAAAAAAATGTAATCTTTCACTGCCATTCTATGTCTATATGTATTAAGTGTTTGTATTTGTTTTTTCTGTTGCGGAACCTTTGTAAATGAGTCCCTGACTCAAAGGTTGCAATCCTCGAGTCTGTTAAATAAATAAATAAATAAACTATTGGAGGCTGTTATCATTTCATTCATAGGTTTAGAACGAAGATGAGTGAGCTGCTCCACCACAGGACTGTCTTCTCTCTTTCTTGACCTGACCTTGGGCATGACCTGCAATGAGATTTCACTTTTGGGGGCTTTGGGAGGCAGGGCAGTAGGGGCTGGTGGGTATGTTGAGTGGTGGGTTGCAATTCAGAATCACCACTTTGTGAATTTTGCCCGAGTGGAGCATGTGGGAGGCTACTGATTTGTCTTCAGTGGAGAGACAGGTTTTACTAAGTAGGCAACTATAAAAAAAATCAAATAGGCTTTCGTACGAGGGGCTTGGAGAGAAAAGAGAAGTGAGGACTAGCAGGTGTGTTGGTCAGGGGTTAGCAATTCAATCCTGGAACATTCAAATCGAGACTTTTTAAAAGGTGGGGAAGATGACAGCCAACTGGAGCCAGCTGCTTTCCAAGTACAGCCACTCTCACTACAGCCTGTCAGTCAAGTTATTTCCAGTCTTTGACTTGGCTGTAGAATCTACAGAGACCTAAAATGGAAAGTGTACAGAGCAGAGGAAACAACATCTCATTGAAAGGTATCTGAACACTTGCTGAGTGTTTAAAAAAAAAAACAATTTATGCTAGGGATTTGAGAACCACAAAAGGCTCTGAGATTCTGTAAGGATATCAGAGGCTGTAAGGGATAAAACATTCTTCAGACTCTTGAGCAAAAAGAGGAAGGTAGGGGTTGGTATAGTGCAGATCAGGGAGTGGGGTGGGCTCTGCAGAGGAAGACCATGAAAAAGCTAAAATTTTGAACAAATACTTCTGATCGGTATTCGCTGGGGGGGTTGGGTCGACATGCACTAATAGGCACCGAGGTGGGAGTACAAGTCCATTTACCAAAGAGAGAGTCCATTAGAGTTTAGAATATCTAAAGAAAAACAAGACAATGGGGCTGGAGGGGATCCACTCAAGGATACTTAAGGAACTGAGTACAGTGCTAGCTGCCCTCTGGCAAAAATATTTAGCACCTCATTAGAGATGGGGTGGTTCCAGAGGAATGGAGAGGGCTGATATGGTCCCTCAGTACAAAAGTGGCAGCAAGGAGCCCTCAGTTACAGACCAGTCAGTCACATCAGTGGTGGGGGAGTTAATGGAGTTCCTGCTGAAGGTGAAACTGACAGTGTACCGTCTCAAAGACAAATGGACTGTAGAACCACTGGCAGCATAATGTCACAGGCAACAGGTCATGTCAAACAAATCTTATAGACAGGGACATTGATTTACCATGACTGAAAAAGGGCAAAAAATCGGTTTGGCTGAATGGAAAAAACAGTATTGTCGCTGGTGTCTGCAAAGTCAAAATCTGTTTTTACTGGTGTTTTGTTTCATGAACTTTTTTTTAACATTTTTATGTTTGCTTGCATGCATGTGCAAGAAACATAGTGCCATCATCTGAGTTTTTGTAGGTGTGGCACCCTGTCTTCTAATTCAGTCAGTGTGTTTGCAGGCACAGCTACAGTTCACCAATGAATGCTGCAGCTGTCCATGGCAGCAGTTGAAAATGCAGCGGTGTAAAGTTGAAAGAGAGAGCTCCGCTTCAGTGAGCAGCGATAAGATAGTGTTGATTAGCATATTGCCTGCAGTCCTGCTTGTAAACGACTCTGCTTTCTCTTCCTTGAACATAAATTCAGTTTGAAGTGAACTTTTCCTAGGACTATCTCCCTCTTACCCCACCCCCTGAGCAAGGGAATTCATTAGTGCCCTGAGGAGGCAAGTGACTAAAATGACATCCTTGGAATGTTTCCAAAAAAAGATCTAATTGCCATCCTTGGACTGTTGAGTCAGAGTTCAGGGTAGGAGTGGCATTGACAAAAGCAGGAAAACAGAACCCCAAAGAAAGTGAAAAAGTAGAAGCAGTTTTCATCTGTTGGCACACCTGATCAGTATTGTAATAATATTCCCCAATCCTCTGAGTGTCTCTGAATAGCGCTCCCACCCTCCCGCCCGCAGCAAACAGTATGGCTGATGGTGTCCAATCCCCCATCGGCTCCTCGCTCCCCCACCAGAGTTTTAGGTGCCATGCTGGGAGCCCACCTCAGGGTGGCATAAGTGAGAATGGTGACAGGGGTGCCCAATCCCCAGTCTGCTCAATTAGACCCCCCCCAAAAGAAACAGACTTCCAGTTGCCGCACTGGGAGCCTACCCCAGCATGGCACACGTCTGTATGGCTGACTGGGGTGCCCAATCCCCCATCGGCTCCACTGACCCCCCCAAAAACAACTTCCAGCTGCCATGCTGGGGGCCCACCCCAGCATGGCGCAAGTCCCACTTTGTCTTCCTAAAAAGAAAACAAACACGTGAAAAGAAAAAACGGTTCCTCGTTGATTGTCTTGCCCCCAACCCGCACCACCCTCTGTGCATCCACCTCCCCACACCCCCACCTCACCCCATACTTACCTGCAGAGGCCGGTGAGACACTCTTCAGTGGACCAGGAACACGTCTGTACTCTTCAAAGTTGACCGTGAATTGAAGAAATGTCGGTAAACTGTATAATGGAATAAATAGGGTTTTTTCAACTTTGATGCACATCTCAGGTATTATTTGGAATTTTGGCACCAAATTTTCAACATGGGGTTTTGGGGACCCCTCCTCATGAATTCTGGCACTGTCATGGTGTTAATCGGCCCCGAAAGGTGATTTTGCGGTCACTGCGTGGAGCCACCTTTCAGGACCGATTTACGCAACTACAGTGTCGCAGTTCATGAGGTAGGCCCCCAAAAACTCTATGCTGAAAATTTGGTGAAAACATTTCCAAAAATGACTGATTTACGAGCGTGCGTTGCGCAGTTCCTATGCATGCTCGTAAGTTTGCAAATTTTTAATATTTTCACTCCAGATTTTCAACATTGTCATTTCACCACACCTCCTTATAAGCAGTAGAGCTGTCATTTTTCACATCTCACCCAAAATGTGTTTCCAAGCATGTAGCGCACAATGGCACAGTCGGTGTGCGAAATCAACGTTCGGGACAGATTAAGAAAATTACAGTGACACTGTTCATGAGCAGAGGTTTAAAAATGGCTATGTTAAAAATTTGATGACAAAAGTCCATAAAATGACTGTGTTATGAGCGAGCATTGGGCAGTTTCCACGCACCCTCATAAGTTCATGAACTTGTAATATTTTCAGTCCAGATTTTCACCACTTGCATTTTTCTACACTTCCTTATGAAGAGTACATTACTGCTGTCATGTTTCCCATCACAGCCGAAATGTGTTTTCACACTTCCAGTGCAGGAATCCGTGGTTGTTGTGGGAAATCACTGTTCGGGACAGATTAAGAAAATCTCAGAGACACTGTTCATGAGCAGAGGCCCCAAAATGCCTGTGTTGACAATCTGCTGTAAAAAATCCCCAAACTAATTACATTACGGGTGTGCGTTGCATAGTTTCTACGCACACTCATGACCACCAGTTTTTTTAATATTTTCACTGCAGATTTTCAACATTGCCATTTTTTACACCTCCCCATGAACAGTACTGCTGTCATTTTTCACATCCTGTTCGAAATGTGTTTTCGCACCTGTATGTACCAAATGGCATAGTCACTGTGCTTTGACTAATGAACTGATATTGCCACTGTTCATGAGGTGGGGGGTCACAAAAAAAACATGTTGAAAATTTGGAGTGAAAATACCGACGAACGCCTGAGGCATTAGGGTTTCTGACCATAACGCCCCACCCTGTAGAGACTGACAGGCATCAGGGGGTGACTTGGGATTGTCACCTGTAATGCTCATACTATTCCACCCCCACCCACACCCTACAGCCAGTGAGAGGCATCGAGGTGTGCCTTGGACTCTTTGGCCCCAAAGTTCACCCCATTCTCCTATACAGCACCCATCTCACTGTATTTTCCTGATGGAATGGGGTGAACATAAGGACCAAAGACCCCAAGGCACACCGTGACACTTGCCGGTGTCTGCAGGATAGGTTGTGGTGAAATGGTGTGGCTGTTATGCCTGATGACCCAAAGGCACACCCCAATGCCTGTCAGTATCTGCAGGGTGGTGGTGGGGTTGGCTTCAGTTCAATACTTCACTGCCATTCCTATTATGCAGCTCTGTAACTCCTACACTACCGATGTCAATGCCAGCAAGCAAACATTTGGCGTTGACAAATACTTGTTTTTCTTAGCTAGCATGTATTAAAACAATTTTGCTGTCTAGTATTGTGCATCAGTCCTCGTAGTTATTAAAAATAATAAGCTTTATGATAAGTTCAACCTGTACCTTACTTTGGTTTTGTGTCTTATATGTATACACAGTCCTCCTACTACTACTATCAATGCATATTTGCCCCACTGATCTGAGTGTGCAGATCTTGGAGATGTGTGTGTGTGTGTGTGTGTGTGTGTGTGTGTGTGTGTTTGTGTGTGTAGCTGACCTCTTATTTGGCATTTTAAGCCAACCTGCCCTCATATATGACGGCAGCAGCACTATGGTCCCCATCTCTCAGGGGCGAGAGCAGCAGCACTTAGGCTTCCATCCCTCAAAGGTAACAGCAGCAGCCTTATGGCCCTCACTCTTCAAGGGTGATGACAGCAGGTCTGTGGCCCCTATTGCTCAGGGGTGACAGTAGCAGCAGCACCATAGCCCCTATCCCTCAGGGGTGACAGCAGCAGCACTATGGCCCAATCCCTGAGGGGTGACAGTGACAGCAACAGCACTAGCACTATAGCCCCCATCCCTTAGGTGTGATGGCCGCTGCACTACGGCCCCCAACTCTCAGATGTGATCGCAGCAGCAGCACTACTGCCCAAAATCCTCAGGTTTGATGGCAACAGCAGCACCACTATGGTCCCCATCCCACACGTATGACAGCAACACATTCCTTAGGTGTGATGGCAGCAGCAGCACTGTGTCCCCATCCTTCAGGTGGGATGGTGGCAGCAGCACTATGGCCCCATCCCTCAGGTGTGATAGCAGCAGCAGCAGTATGGCCCCCATCCCTCAGTTATGACAGCAGCAGCATTATGACCCCCTTCCCTCAGGGGTAACAGCAGTACCACTACTGGCCACATTCCTCAGGTGTGATGGCAGCAGCAGCAGCAGCACTATGGCCCCTATCCCTCAGGTGTGATGGCAGCAGCAGCACTGTGTCCCCATCCCTCAGGTGGGATGGTGGCAGCAGCATTATGGCCCCCATACCTCAGGTGTGATGGCAACAGCAGCACTGTGTCCCCATCCTTCTGGTGGGATGGTGGCAGCAGCACTATGGCCCCATCCCTCAGGTGTGATAGCAGCAGCAGCAGTATGGCCCCTATCCCTCAGTTATGACAGCAGCAGCATTATGGCCCCCTTTCCTCAGGGGTGACAGCAGTACCACTACTGGCCACATTCCTCAGGTGTGATGGCAGCAGCAGCAGCAGCACTATGGCCCCCATCCCTCAGGTGTGATGGCAGCAGCAGCACTGTGTCCCCATCCCTCAGGTGGGATGGTGGCAGCAGCACTATGGCCCCATCCCTTAGGTGTGATAGCAGTGGAACTGTGGCTCCTGTCCCTCGGGTATGACAGCAGCAACAGTATGGCCCCCATCCCTCAGTTATGACAGCAGCAGCACTATGGCCCCCATCCCTCAGGCATGACAGCAGCAACAGCACTATGGCCCCCTTCCCCTCAGGGGTGATAGCAGCACCACTGCAGGCCACATTCCTCAGGTGTGTCGGCATCAGCAGCACTATGGCCCGCATCCCTCAGGTGTGACGGCAGCAGCACTGTGGCCCCCATCCCTTAGGTGTGACAGCAGGAGTAGCAGCACTGTGGCCCCCATCCCTCAGGTATAACAGCAGCAACACTATGCCCCCCCCACCCTCAGGAGTTACAGCAGCAGCACTAAGGTCTCAATTAATTAGGTGTAATGACAGTATCAACACTGCAGCCCCCATTCCTCAGGTGTGATGGCAGTAGCAACAGCGCCATCCTCAGTTCTGATGGAAGAAACAGTATGGCCTCCATCCCTCAGGTGTGATGGCAGTAGCGACAGTGAAGACCCCATCCCACAGGAGTGATGGCAGTAATAACAGCACCACAATTCTCTTCCCTCAGCACCCACACCACACATGCTCTTAGCTTGTCAGAACTCAAATGTGAGTTGAGCCGAACTGCCAGATGCCAAGGTAGACCCCCTTGGTTCGATCCTATCTAACATTTAACTGTCTGTATTTGCTTTTTGAATTAAAGTGCCTCCACCTAAAAAAAATCCATAAGTGATTAGTGCAAGACCTTCTAATGGAAAATCATTCGACTCCCAAGCATGCTGATACTTTTTTTCATTTACTTGGTCTTCATGAAAAGGGGCTCTTTCAGTTTTCATGTCTGAGCTCAGATGTGAATTGAGCACCAGTCTGCCCACTGGCATTGTACAGTATCTGGCACCTTACCTGCTGTGTTCCCGAGTGTGCAGTCTGGCTTGCGTGCTGTTGCAGCACCCAACATCCATGCTGGTATCATGCAGTGGCAGATAGAGTAACCACAGCTCCCAGAACAGCCAGCGATTACACCATCAGCAGCCCAGCTCACCCACCCAGCTTAAAAAACACTCCCAGAAAAAAAAAATAATTGCACAGGCTGGTTGTGCACAACACTGGCAAGTGGGAGATCTGGGTTTGCGAACTGAGCTGATCCAGACTCCCCCACCCTGGGAGGGTGGGCTTTAGAGTGTGATGCAGAGGCACCACGTGCATACCAGAAGGGGCCATACCTCAGTGGGAAGTGGGGGCTGCCTTCATGATGTGGATTATCACACAATGTTGTAAGACCCCCTCCAGGGTTGGTTGACCCCCCGACAAAGACAACCAGATAAGCAAGCATCCCTTGAGCCTCCTAGTTCAGCAAAACTGACAGTTCAACTTCCCAGAGACAAACATTTAAATAAATGCAATTAAGGACACCTGACTGCCCCAATCTGATTCTCCAAGTGTGGTACTAAGCTTTGGATTTGACTCAAGCGTGTAAAAAAGCTTAGGCATGTACTTCTTTCTACATAAAAACTTTACTGACCAGATGGAGAGCAGCTGCATCAGTTGATCAAAGGGTAAGATGCAGAGCTGTTAAACTTTGAACCTGACACCCCCATCCCTGATGCCCTGCCAGATTCCCCCAGTGGGCTGAAACTTAGCTTTTTTGATGTTTTAAATCATCTATTGTGAACAACATTTAGGGATATATTTTTATATACAAAACATTACTTTCATGTTGGTGAGCAGTCATATCATTTGATCAAATCAAGAGTTAGATGCAGGAGCAGTTACACTTTAAAACTGACTCCCCATCCCTCGCTGTCTAGTCGGATTCCCTAAGTGTGCTGAAATTTAGCTTGTTTATTTTATATCATCCAGTGTAATACACGTAATAAAAGAAGTTGAGGCACATACTAAATGAAAACTGTGCTTTGAGAATGGAGAGCAGTCCTCAGCTAATCGATTGGTAGGGAAGCATGGGTGGTCCATTACGAAAATGGAATATATTGCAATATACTGAAAACATTTGTTAATGTATGTCAATACAATGAAAAATACATTGTCCAAATGTAATATATAATAAATTATGAAATGTATTTTAAATATACTGACATAATATATTTCTAACCCATAGTATGCACAAATATGTCACTATATTGAGAAATACATTGACTTAATGAAATATAATACACAGCATACTTCAGCATATAATGAAACCACATATTATGCCTCATGCAATGCTTGAAAGCATGTCAATCTATTTAGTAATACATTGTCTGAAATACATTATTAGTATACTGTATTTCAAAATATATATTGTTTTCTTTGTATGTTACATATATTTTTATATATGTTATATATTTTATACATTACATTAATTTTTTAGATATTTTACATGTATTTTTGTAAATGCTTAGTTTCGTCCCATGTGTATATTTGCATAACTAATCTGCATATTTCAGAAACATAGCTTATCAGCCAAAATCATGATCATTTTTAGTTTTACAATACTTTCGAATTTACAACACTAGCTTACAGACTGAAAAGAAGGTGCAAGTTACAAAGCAAGTACATGTAGGATCTCATCCTGACCTAAAAGTAAAACAAAATGGGGTGGTATAAATATGAATCTGAGGGCCAGATATGCGCAACTTTGCCCCTGGGCTAAATTAGCACTGCCCGGTGTGCTAAATTTGCCCAGACCCAATAGCCTGCTATATTCAAAAGAGATAGCCCCGGTACTAAGCTTCTGAATATAACACGCTAAGGAAGCTGGGCAATCTGGGCTGGGAGCGCAGTACAAACATAGCCCGTGAATAAAACAGCTCTGAATATAGCAACCAGGAAGTGCACACCACAACAGGAACCAAGTTCACAGCAGTGTGAAGGAAAGTAGAGGTGAACTATGTGGCCAATGTGTGTGCCAGCAAGTGCATGGACTTAGTACAGCTGCAAGCAGCAATGCAAGTGAAATCAGAATGTGCAAAAATGTACAATATTTCCGAAATGTTTGTGCGGTGCTAACACATTTGCTCAGGTTTAGCACGGAGCTAACTCGTTTGCCCTGCGCAATCACATTTGCCCGGGGCTAAACTTTGCAATATTCCAAAGTGACATGCAAATGAACCTACTTAGGTAGTCCCTGGACAAACATCCATATTAGCATCTCACGGCCCCCCCCCCACTTCTCCCCTGTTGCATCCTGCCTCTGTTAATTACCAGCATGTGCTCAGCTGTATCACTGTAATTGCTATTAAATTGTATAAATGCATGAAATCTTTCTGTGTAACTCGAAGTCAGTGACTTTTATGCTGTAACCTAAATTTGTTCTTTCTGTTCTCAATGTGACGAGGTACCTTTGGAAATGAGCCTCTAACTCAAAGGTTGTAAACCGATTTACTAATAAATAAATAGATAAAAAAAAAAATAATAATTACCTGATTTGCATGCAGTTTGCCTGCCGTTACTGCAGGGTCCCACAGCTCCACCTGTAGGTCAGTCTGGAAGTACAGGGGCTGTCTGGGTCTGTCCACAGCACCACCTGTAGGTCAGTCTGGGAGTGCATGGTGGTAGCTGCAGGCTACATTTATATAGTACAGCGTAGCATATCGTGCCCCAGGGGACTACAGAGCACAGGCACAGGTGGTGGTACTGCATGCAACTGTCAAACTGTAGGTCATGCTACAGTGCACAGCAGACACTACAGTAGCAAGGGGGCCAGTAGTGTGAGATACACAGCAATGCCAATGGTGTGCAGAACAGTGACGGCCACTGCACTGCACACAATGACAGGCCCAACATGCAGGTGTGTATTGACAGTTGACATTACTGTTATGCTGTTGTGCGACCCACAGATGCTGCACCACTGGCATGGGATGCTCACAGTGACATATACACGGTGGCTGTGTGTGCTGTGATGTCTGTACAGATGTGCAGTATGTGGCTGGGGGGGGCACATATGATTTGACAGGCACACTGGTGTTGGGGTATTCCCAACACTGGCCCATGTGCACTGCATGATGTGTCCCAGCCTTGTGGCTGCACCCGGTTTGTGGTGCAGCCTGGCCACTTGTACACCCTCCCCTCAACACCCTCCATGCCCACAATGCTGCATGTGTGTGCTGACATCTGTTGGTGTCCAAAGAAGGGTGGTCTGCAGGTATGTGCTGTATGGCTGCACTGCCATGGTGTCCACTGGGAGTCAGGTCACCACATACTGCCGGCATGGCTGGGACTGGTGGTAGATGAAAGCATTATAGTGATGCAGTCAGGGAGCAGCATGTCACTCCTATGTCTGGCTCATTTCTATGTGTCATACTTATTGATTAGGGTCACAAAAGCCACACAAACATCACACAAAAGCTGTGCAAAGCCACAAAGATGTGCAAAGCTGGGTTGCCCAGGGTTAAGACTACCTTTTCCTGGGCGGTAATCTGCACCGCGCAATGTGTTGCGTTAACGTCACTCAAAACCACTTTGCACAGTGCTATGCACTGAATATGGCATTGCAATGACAAGCCCCCTCAGTTAGCCCCTTGCATACATTATGATTTTGCCCAGTGCTAATGCAGTTTGCATGCACTGTTTGACCTTTTGAATATAGTGAACCTGCGCTAACCAGGTGCTAAACCAGCGCAAACGGCTTGTGCTCAGTGCAAAGTTTTGAATATCTGGCCCTGTGCCTTTAACAAGCATGAGCTTGTGAGGTACACCATATGTGTAAGTATACATGTTTAAAATGTATGTTTCAGTTAAAGCTGCACTGTAAAAAGATAATTCAATGTAAATGTCTCCATGCTTAATAACAAGATGAACTCCAGTTGTACAGATAGAGGTATGTGTAAATAATAAATAATTTCTTTTGTTTTTGTCTGGGTAAGTTAATAGTTATAGTAATATTAATTACACATGTATATTATATATATATATATATATATATATATATATATATATATATATATATATGTGAATATAGGAAACAACATTTGAAATGTAAAACAAAATACATGTATACATATATTGGCAATATACAATAACATATATTTACCATCCTTATTTCAATATATTTACAATTTTATCAATATAATTTGCAATATACAGAATATACTAAAGTGGCCATTAAGTATATATTTATAGTACATTGCAATATATTTACGAATTTTAAAATATATTGATTTTCTAATACATTACAATATATTATAAAACAAGTAGATTGGAATATATTTCACTGTATGTAAATATATTGTTAATAATATATTTTAAAATATATTTCATTTTCGTAAGGGGTTACAATGAAGCAGTGTGGGTGATGTCCTTACTGATTCTATAAGCATCAGAGCAGAAAGAGTGCACAGCAGAGCAGCATCCAGTTTAAGATGCTGAAATCATTAGAATTCCATTCATTGACATGCGATTTCTGTGTGGCACCAGTGGAAGAATTCAAAATGCACAAACTCAGAATTACATACAAACATATGAAGAAGCCAGCAGAAGAAGGCCATTTGGTCTATCTGTCTCCTTTTATTGCAGGGTGCACTGCTTGAGCTACTGACCCTGCCCACCCCTCGTCCTTTCCATCCTCCCCACCCTTGCCCTTACCTTCTCCCTATGTCTATCTAAGCCTCTCTTGAAGCTGATCACCATCTTCAACAAGATCTCCTCTCCAGGAAGTGCATTCCAACTAGCCACTACCCTCTCACTGAAGAAGTGCCTCCTGACTTTCCTCCTAAACCTCCCCCCTCCAGATTAAGAATGTGTCCCTCATGTTATGGCCACCAAGTAGCTTGAAGAGACCTTCCTTTGTCCTTATCCACTTACTTATCCCTTTCAAGTACTTGAAAGTCTCAATCATGTCCCCCCATCTCTTTCCTGTCCTCCAGGGAGCACATGTTCAGTGCCCTCAACGTCTCTTCATATGCCTTACTCTGATGACCCACAATCATCTTTGTAGCCCTCCTCAGGACCGTCTCCAGCAGTTTATTGTCCTTTTTGAGGTGTGGGCACCAGTACCGAACTCCATACTCTAGATATGGCCTCACCAGTAACCTGTACAAGGGAAATATAACCTCCTCTCTCATAATGCTGATCCCTCTTGCTATACATTTCAGCATTTTGTTAGCCCTTGCTGCTGCTTTCTTGCACTTCGTGGAGTGATTAAGGTTGCTAGTGATCATCACTCCCAGATCCTGCTCCTCCTCTGTTGGAGATACCCAGACACCAGCCTGGGAATACTCTGTTCTGGCATTCTCATCTCCAGTGTGCATAACTTTTCATTTTTTGGCATTGAAGGCAAGCAGTCAGGTCCTAGACCACCTCTCAAGCTTTTTCAGGTAGCCTGTAGGTCATGTATCTCTTAAGCTGTGTCCACCCTCTAACAGAGCTTGGTGTCATCTATGAATGGCAACATTTTGCCCTTAATGCCATCTCCAATGTCAATGATGAAGATATTGAACAATGCTGATCCCAGCACTGATATCTGTGGGACCCCACTGGTGAACTCTTCCCCCCACTACCACCCACTGGGTTCAATCCCTCAGCCAGTTTCCCACACATCTGGTCATCTTCTCCCCAACACTGAGATCTGCCAGCTTTTTGATCAACCTCTTGTGGGGTACAGAGTCAAAGGTCTTGCTGAAATCCAGATAGAGGATGTCTACCACTTGGCCCCTGTCTACTGTCTTAGTGACCCAGTCAAAGAAATCTATCAGATTCATTTGAGACTATCTCCCCCCATAACACATGCTGCTTCACATCCTGGAGACCATGCACCTTTAGATATCCTACTAACCTTTCCTTAAGTATGGTCTCCATGAAGTCAGACTGATCGGTCTGCAATTCCCTGGGTCATCTTTGGGGTCACTCTTGTGGAGGAGCAACACATGTGCCATTCTCCAGTTCTGCAGCACCATGCCCAACTCCAGTGAACTACTGAACAGGCCTGGCTGTGGTCCTGCAAGCTCCTCTGCCAGTTCCCTCAGTATCCTTGGATGTACTCCATCTGGGCCTGGTGATTTATCCACCTTCAGTACTAGCAGCCACTCACTCACTCACTCTCTCTCCTCCTCTATCACTACATCCATGATCCTCTCCCCTCCTGCTCCTCTTCTTCCTCCTGAAGACACTGGTCTGTGCTTCTCACTGGTGAAGATGGAACAGAAGTATTAATTTATTATCTCTACTTTTCCTTCTCCTCCACCCACTTCTCTCCTTTCTTAAGCCTAAGAATTCCATCCTTCTTGTCTCTTTCTCACTTATATAGCAAAAAAATGCCTCCCCCCCTTTCCTAATTCCCTCAGCTATCTGCAGTTCCTTCTCTGCCTTATCCCATCAGACTTTCTTACTTGCCACACTAGCCAACCTTAGGTAATTCTCCCTATCTGCCTCTTTCTTGGTCTCTTTGAATTTCCAATAGACTAACCTCTCTCCCCATACTGCCTGGACAACCCCAGAACTGTGATTCTATGATTGTTCTAGTTTGTCCATGAAAATGGAAAACCAGGGACCTTGCTCATGTATTTATTTGACTGAGTAACTAGGAAGGTGGATCAGGGAGGTCAGTCGATGTGAGCTTTCCAGACCTCAGTAAGACCTTTGACATTGTACCACATAGGAGGCTGAAAAAAATGTAACAGTCTGGGTGTGGGGAAAAAGGTGGTGAGCTGCGTATCAAACTGGTTGACAGGTAGGAGACAGAAGGTGGAGGTAAATGGTAGTTACTTGGAGGATAGGGGAGTGACCAGTGGTCTGCCACAGGGATTGTTACTGAGTCCTGTCCTCTTCAATATCTTCATCAGTGACATGGCTGAGGTACTACAGGATAATGTGTGCCTCTTTGCAGATGACACAAATATGTGCAACAGAGTGAACACTTAGGAAGGGGTAGAGAAAATGCAAAGAGATCTGGGGAACTAGAAGAGTGGGCTAAGGAGTGGCAGCTGGGTTTCAAGGCCAAAAAGTGCAGCCATACAGCTGGGGCAGGAAAACCTGTGGGCTGTGTATAAGATGGGGAGGGAGGTGCCTTTAGTTACCTAGCAAGAGAGGGACCTTGGGGTGATCATATCTTATGATCTCAAGGTGGCAGGGCAGTGCAACAGTGCAATAGGTGAGGCAAGCCTGAGGCTGGGGTGCATAGGAAGGAGAATCTCTAGCAGGAGAAGGGAGGTGGTGTTGCCTCTGTATCGTTCACTGGTGAGATCCCACCTGGAGTACTGTGTCCAGTTCTGGAGGCCACACCTCCTGCATGGACATCAGGCAAGGCAAGGCAAATTTTATTTTTCCAGGCCCAATCCTGGAGGCTCTGGGTGCTGTACACAACAATGCAACTATCACATTTTCAAGTTATTAAAACAGATCACAGCTGTTGAATAAATAAGATCTGATTAAAACAATACTAGCACGGGCCATCCATATCTAAAATTAATATACAGTGTCTGGGAAGGGCAAATTAAAAAGGTGGGTCTTGAGGCAATCCTTAAACACCTCCACTGAAAGGGCCTCCCTAATAGATGGTGACAGTGAATTCCACAGGACGGGGCTGACGACGCTAAATGCCCTGTTGCCAGCAGTTTTCAACCTCATCCTGGGAACTGCAAGGAGGCCCCTAGAGGAGGAGAAGCAGAGGGAGCAGGCCGAGGCAGCGGGTGATAGGAAGTCAGACAGGTAGCCAGGGCTCAGTCCATGTAGGGCCTTAAAGGTGAGCAAACCCACCTTGAAGAGGATCCTCCACCTGACTGACAACCAGTGCAGTTCACACAGCACCGGGGTGACATGGCAATATTTAGACTGCCCAATCAGCAAAGTGGCAGCTGCATTCTGCACTAGCTGCAGCCTGTGGAGGATACCTCCCGAGATCCCAAGGTAGAATACGTTACAGTAGTCAGCAGGGTGGAAACAGTTCAGAGGAGGGTTACTAAAATGGTGCAGCAGTTGCATGAGAAACCATATGAGGGAAGGCTACAGGAGCTCAACATGTACTCCCTGGAGGAGAGGAGAACAAGAGATGACATGACTGAGACCTATATGTACCTCACAGGGATGAACAAGGTGCAGGAGGGGAGTCTCTTTCAAAGAAGAAGCACCAGAACATGGAGGCAAGAAGCTTGAGGAAGGATTTTTTTTTTCAAACTGAATAAACTTTATTAAATTTATGAAGGAAGAAGAAAACAGAAACAAACAATAGTGGACAATAACATAGTTGGTACCTTAGATTAGGTGAAGATTATCAATATAACAGTCATACAAGAAAAATCCATTAGAACCAAAAACTGTGGGCAATATAACAGAAAAACACCTCCAAAAACAACCCACCCACACAACCATCTCCCCCAAACCATAACCTCCCCGCCCAATCCACCCCCACCCCTGGGCCATCCTGGACCGGAAGCCCCAGAAGGAAATCACTTACAAAGAAAACAGTTATATACCAGTATTGTTACCGGTGGTCATAAAAAATGAAAAGATTTGGGGTCTCTGTATGTACCTAGGCTATACCATAACTAGTTCTGGTGCAGTCTATGATATAGATGACCAAATATTGCATGCTTAAGTAGTTGGGTTGTCAGGTCGGCTATTTTACAACTAGGTAATTAAATGATTAAGAGAACAAATAAGGATTCCAATATCTTCTTATATCTGTTGAAATGGTCGATCAAACTTACAATAGTTCATTCAGCTTGTACAGCAAACAAAATCTCTCTATGCCATTCAATGTATGTGGGGAATGTCTGATTGCACCAATGCCTCAGAAGGACTTTTTTAGCACAGGCCGAGATCAATACCATGTGATACCTTTGGCTGCCAAGTAATTCTGTAGATACATCCCCCAATAAACACACCTTTGGAGTGAATTTGGAGTTTAAACCTAACAGGGGGTCTAAAATGTGCTGTATATCATCCCAGAAGGGGAAGCCTTATTGTAAGTCCATAAAATGTGGAACAGACTGCCAGGTGCCTTGCTACACCTGGAACAACTGTCTGTGGGAAGTTTGCACATTCTGTGCAATTTCACAGGAGTATGATATAAATTGTGTAGTGTATAAAATTGCATGAGGTGACACCTGTCCCACTTTACAAATCTATAGTTATTGTCCTAAAGGCAAGACCAATTATGAGTACCGTGAGTCATCGGGAGGGCTTGATCCTAATAATAAAGGAACTTCTCTTCTTTGTCAGTGTAAACCTCACCCAATGTGGAATAAAAATATGAGATGGGATGTTTCACAAGTGCACTGATTAACATGGCATTGATCTTTTGCCTATATAAACTGTACCATTGTCCTGGTCCAAAATGTGTAATCAACATACGTGAGAGTTGGTAAAATTTGAAAGCAAAAAAAGGGGTAGTGAGATCCATTCTCAGGCTGCCAGGAAGGTAATCAGTTTACCCTGGTCCAAAAGACAGTCCACCTTGGATCCGTCATCAAAAGGCCAGAAGGACAAGGTCAACATTTGTCCACCAATAATAAAATTTGGATTTTTAAGTAAAGGTTGTGAAGCATCAGAAAGGGGATCAACCTCAAAATAAGAACAAAGCTGTCTATGAATTCTGACAGAGAATTCAAGTGGTGTACCTTTCAGGGTAGAAGGGACTTGCTTCGGAAAGATATACAGCAGCGAGGCAATATTGAGATTCAGCTAGGCACAGCAATGCTTCTCTATGTCCAACCATTGTGGGGAATACATTGTATTCTGGTTAATTTGAACTGGATGATGCCAGAAAGAGAGAGAGACTCTCTAGAACAATGAACAGCCATGTAGTACAAAAAAATGTTTGAGACGTGTAGCCCGCCTTTTAATTTAAGCCACATTAGTGTAGAAAGGGCTCTCCGGGCCGGTTTTCCCTGCCATCGGAAGGAGGATATTAGTCCATGTATCTGAGAAAAACAAGTAGACGGGAGAGGTAGTGCAAGGATTTGCAAGGGATATTTTATTTATTTATTTAAAATTTGATAACTGGGAACGGCACCATGAACAGAAGTTAGTTTCCAGGTGCAACCTGGGGGCAGGGGTAGAAAACAGAGGATAAACAAAAAATAAGTTACATGGTATTGCAGTGTACATAAAAGCAGCTGTGCAAATGACAAATACATTTGATGAACAGTGAGTATTTACAATTATATACAAAATGATACACGATATAACTATACGCAATAAAGGATTGTATAGATAAACCAGCAGGTAAACAGTAGGAGATCAGCTATGGGGGTAGTAACAAAAGGGAGATTGCTGACACAGAAACAGAGTAGAGTCTGCTGATGCAGAAATGGAGTAGGGGAGAAACAAGTCAGGGGCAGAGGGCGAAGGAGCATTAGGAGGGAGGAACCAACTCGGCAGAAGGCAATACTGGACCTTGTGCTCACAAACAGGGACAGTGTGATGGGGGTAACAGTGGGGGAGCACCTGGGTAACAGTGACCACCAGTCATTGTGGTTTGAAATCACAGAAAGAGCAGAACCAAACCACACAAAAACACGTATCCTGGATTTTAGGGGGGCAGACTTTGGGAAAATGGGGAGATGCTTGAAAGAGGCATTAAGGGGAATGGGACAGGAATCAGGATTGAGGAACAGTGGGCAGTATTTAAAATGGGGATTATAAGAACAACAAAATTATGCATTAAGCAGGTTAGCAAGAGGAAAAGAAAGAGGAGACCATTATGGTTTCCAAAGAGGTAGCAAAGAAAGTGAAAGCCAAAAGATTGCATTCAGGCAATACAAAAGACACAGGCAGAAGGGGATAGGAGAAGTACCAGGAGAAACAAAGGGAGGCAGGGAAGTCAGTAAGGGAAGCCAAAGCTCAGACAGAAGAACACATTGCAAAATCAGTGGTTAAAGGGACAAAACCTTTACAGGTACATAAGTGAAAAGAGAAGGACAAAGGAGGATAGTGAGACTGAAGGGGGAGGATGGGAGCCGCGTGGAGGATGACAACAGTAAAGCTGACATATTGAACAGGTATTTCTGCTCAGTCTTTACTAAGGAAGAGGGGGGTAATGGGTCTGAAGGGAGTACAAGGGGTGAGAATGGTGCAGAAATGGACACAAGTCCCTTTACACGAGAAAGGGTCCTGAAGGAACTGGAAGTAATAAGAGCTGATAAAGCAATGGGGCCAGATGGGGTGCACCCCAGGGTCCTTAAAGAACTAAGAGAGGTGGTGGCTGAACCTCTGGCTATCCTGTTCAGCCAATCACTGGAAACAGGGGAGGTACCCAAAGACTGGAGGACAGAAGATGTAGTCCCCTTATACAAAAGTGGGAACAAAGAGGAAGCAGGGAACTACAGACCAGTCAGCCTCACCTCGGTAGTGGGAAAGATCATGGAAGCACTACTGAAGGAGAGATTGGTGGAACATCTGGTTGTCAATGGACTACAGGGCCCAAGGCAGCATGGTTTCACCAGGGGGAGGTCATGTCAGACCAACCTCATTGAATTTTTTGACTGGGTGACTAGGGAGGTGGATCAGGGGAGGGCAGTGGACATGGCCTATCTGGACTTCAGCAAGGCCTTTGACACTGTGCCACATAGAAGACTATTACACAAACTGGGGAATATGGGTGTGGGCAGGACAGTAGTGTGGTGGGTAGGTAACTGGCTGGGTGGCAGGACACAGAGGGTGGTGGTAAATGGCTGTCACTCCACAGAGGGAAGAGTGACCAGTGGGGTACCACAGGGATCAGTGCTGGGACCGGTCCTATTCAACATCTTCATCAGTGACATTGCACAGGATCTATAACGGCAGAATTTCACCGTTCGCTGATGACACAAAGCTCTGTAACAGAGTAGACACACCAGAGGGTGTAGACAGAATGAGAAGGGACCTGCAGAAACTTGAAGAATGGTCAAGGGTTTGGCAGTTGAAATTCAATGCAAAGAAGTGCAAGATAATGCATATGGGGCACAAAAACCCTGGCACAATATATCAGTTGGGGGTGAGGATATAGCATGCACCAAGCAGGAAAGGATCTTGGGGTTGTCATCTCTGATGACCTCAAGGTAGGGAAACAGTGTGACAAGGCATCAGGTAAAGCAAATAGGATGCTGGGATGTAGGCAGGGCATCACCAGCAGGAAAAGGAGGTCATAATTCCGCTATACAAGACACTAGTGAGGCCCCACCTGGAGTACAGTGTACAGTTCTGGAGACCATACCTACGTAAGGACATAGACAGGGTAGAGAAGGTTCAGAGGAGGGCAACAAAGATTGTGCATGGGTTGCATCACAAGTCCTATGAAGACAGGTTGAAGGAACTGAACATGTACTCCCTGGAGGAGAGGAGGGAGAGGGGATATGATAGAGACATACAAGTATCACAGGGAGGAACAGGGTGCAGGAAAACACTATTTTTAAGCGAAAAAGATGTTTCAGGACTAGAGGCATGGGATGAAGTTGGAGGGAGGACGATTCAGAGGAAACATGAGAAAGAATTTCTTCACAGAACGGGTGGTGGACAAGTGGAACACCTGCCAGAGGAAGTGGTGGGAGCTGAAACAATCACGGATTTAAGAATGCATAGGATAGACATAAAGGAATTCTAGAGGTCAGGGGTAAGGGGAAATAGACTTCTAGGAAAACAAACTGAACTTACAAGCTCAAATGGGCAGACTAGGTGGGCCATAGGCCCTTATCTGCCGACACTGTCTATGTATCTATGTATCTATGACAGGTGCAGAATGAGGAAGGAGAAGGTCTGAGTAAGCTCTTAAGGGCAGGAAAGGAGGGAGTGAAGTGTGTTTGGGGGGATGCTGTTCCAGAGGGAAGGAAGCCTATAGGAGAAGGCCAGTTTGCCGGCCGAGGTGCCGACACACGGGAGGGCTTAGGAACAGGTGCTGATTGACCATGAGTTATAGAAAGAGGGGGTGGCAAATTTAAGAAGAGAGGCAAGGTAAGTAGGGAAAGTCCTGAACCAGAATTTAGATATGAAGGTGGCGCAATGAGAAAAGCGTCTCTGGGAGAGGGATTGGAGGGATAGGGAGGAGCAGAGGTCACAGTGGTGAGTCAGATGGGGAGAATCTGAGGCCAACCTACAGAAGGCATTGTAGAGCACATTGAATCTGGAGAGAGAAGTTGCAGGGGCAGCCCTGAAAACAACATCAGTGTAATTGAAGGCAGGGAGGATCCATTTGACCAGTAGGTCACGCCTAACTGAGAGGGGAAGGCTAGCCTTATGTCGGTATTTTTAGGTCGCAGTTTCAAGTGGAAAGCACTAAAGTGGGAGGAGAAGTCGAGGAAGGGATTGAGCCACACTCCAGGGTACTTGTAGGTGAGGACATTTTCAAGGGGAGTTGACACTCCGGAGAGGAAGGAGGGCAGGGCATGAAGCTTGGCCAGTTTTTGCTTGGTACCAAATGTCATTGCAACAGTTTTTTTTAACATTTAGTTTTAGAAAGCTAGCATTGAACCAGGAGGCAACAACTGAAAAATCATTTTGCAGGGCTCTTTGGATGGCTGAGACAGAAGGGCCAGAAAGGATGAGGGTGGTGTCATCTGCATACATGTGGATCTTGGTGTGGGAGCAGGCAGAGAGAAGGTTATTAATGAACAGAGAAAAAAGAACAGGCCCAAGGATCGAGCCTTGGGGTACACCGGCAAGGAAAGGGAGGGGGAGGATAGGGCAATGCTGACTTTTACAGACTGAGAGTGGCCTGTTAGATAGGATCCAAACCGGGACACAGAAGATGAAAAGAGGCCCAAGGTGCTAAGCTTATCTAGGAGAAAAGGGTGGGACATAGAGTTGAAGGTCTTCACAAGGTCAATAAAGATGGCTGAGGTGATCAGACCTTGATCCATGGCAGAGTGGATGGCATCTGTAAAGCATAGAAGGGAAGTCGAGGTACAGTAATGCTTCCTGAACCCTGATTGAACAGGAGAAAGAGTGTTAGAGGCCAGGGGAAAATTGTTTAGCCTAGAGAGGGCTATGAACTCTTGTACACTGGCAAGTGAAGGGAGAAGTGAAATAGGGTGGTAATTGCCTGGGACAGTGGCATCACCACCTTTGAAGAGGGGGAGAATTGTGGTGAACTTCCAGGCTGAGGGAACCATAGCAGAGGAGATTGACAGGTTGAGAATAAAGGTTAAGGGGGTGACAATGGAGGGAGCAGAAAGATTAAGGAGCTTAGGGTGCAGGCCATCAGGGCTGAATTTGACACAGTTGAGGGAGATAAGAGCTTAAACGACTTCAGAGGGGGAAATCGTCGGCTCCCGGAAAGCAGGGGACCGCAGGGTTAATGGAGGGGCACAAGATATGGAAGAGGGGGGGATCTTGCAGAATGGCAGAGGTAGTGAAGAACTTATTTAGAAGTTCTGCAACAAGGGTGGGGTCAGAGACAAGAGAACCTGCCTCACAAAGGGTGGGAGGGGGCAATGCTTGAGAAGGGTGGAGGAGTGATTGGATGTCATGCCAGAAAGAAGGTGGAGTGCTGCTGGAGGCTTGCAGGTGAGATTTGAAGAATTCCACCTTGGGCTGCCAAATGTGCTTGGTGCAAGTATTACGGAGGGTATATGTAATAGGGGCTGTGTGTATCCTGGAATGGGAATGCTTTCTCTTTAAATCAAATCTGTTGCAACAGTATTTCTTTGTCTTGTACTATTCTAATTCTTCTCCCTATGTTCCCCAACTATCAGGAAGGCCACCTGTAGTTGTTCTGTGTATCCCTATTTTCTTTCCTCCTTTCATTTCTTCTTGCTCTTCCATGTTTGCACTGTGCCCTGATTACACCTTTAAATCATTTAGCTAGGACAAACCCAGTGAAAGTAGCCCTTATTTGCCTTCTTGTGTTGCTTAGGGGTTGAAACTACAGGGTGAAATGAAAGACAAGCTGAGTGTCTTTCTGGCTGCTTCTGTCACCCTCCTAGCAAAATAAACTGCAGAGATGATTTTCTAAACAAAATAGAATGTATGCACAAGGTAACCAACCGGTAGTTTGGTTCTTCAGTTAATGTTACCTGCAGTTTAAAGTTCAGTGCTAAAGTGAGGCTGCTTGGTGCTTGCTATTGTCTGTGTAATAGACTGAAAATGAGCATGTTTGTCTCCTCAGGCTTTTGTAGCCCATTTTGTTTTGTTTCTTTTTAAAACAACACATTTCTTTCTGAAAAGAGACTCTAGTGTGTTAACAAACTTATACTTTGTATGCTATGTTTTTAGGTTAAAGAAAACTTGTACTGCTGTGCTAGAAAATATTGCCTTACCTATTTTAGCCTTTCTTGCAGCCAGGATTCTCCTTCATCCCTCTGACTCTGCTATAGGGCCAGGCATCCATCTTCTCAGTTAGTTTATAGTCAGTAGTGATGAGAGGAGAATGACTGTTGGGAATTGCATACATAGAAAGGATTTGCCTTATTATTATTACTTCTAGATTATGTTATTGTGTTTCTAACAGCCTAGTGTAGGTTTGCTTTAATTCTGAACTAAAAATAAATATTTTGGAAGGTTTTAGTCTTTAGTTATAAAAAGGGGTGGAGCCTAATTGATCACCTGATCCTACTCCTGTATAAAAGGACCAGGTCTGGGAGCATTTTTTTCTAGTTGGTGATAGAGTGCTGACCCTATCAGACCCTCTAGCTCTTTTCTAGGTGGGATTTTGTTTCCGTTTGAAGCTATACTGAACCGTTATGCCTTTATTTGATGTTTTCTTGTTTATGATTATTTTCTTTTGATGAAATCTATCTGCTTTTGTTTATTTCCTTTGTATGAATAAATACTTCTTTTATTTGGCATCATGACACTGTGTTGGACTTCCTTACTACCCAAGTTTACAGTATGGTAGGTCTGAGGGTTGGCAGGGTCACGTGAGATTTTAAAAAGAGACCACAAGAGGTTACGGGATTTGCACATGGTCAGGATTTCAGGGGTGATCCAAGGATGATGAGAGAGCTTTACTCTGATTTTTTTAAGGGGGCCATGGATATCCCAAATAATTAGAAAAATGAAAGTGAAATTCACTAGTACAGCCTCAACAGAGAAGGAAGAGAAAACAGGTGAACAATCATCTGTAGCAAGGTTGTGGAGTAGTTTGCTCAAATTGAGGGATCTGAGGGGTTGATACTGGATATATTTCAGAGGGTTAGGGGAAGTATGGATCTTTCTGATACAGAAGGTAGGGCAGTGGTCACTGAGAGTGTCAGGTAGTACGCCAGTTGAGCAGATGCCATGGGGATGAGTTGAAAGCACCCAGCTGAGCAGGGAATGAGACTGGGTATGAGGATAAGGGCGAGTGGGTTCTTTTATTAGCTGGGATAAGTTTAAGGCTTCTGTCTGTTGACAGAAGTTGAGTGATGAGGGTGAGAACCAGTCTAAATTAAAGTCTCCAAGAGGATGAGTTTGCCTGATGAAGCAAGGGAGGAGACAGCGGTGACACAGGAGACAAGGGAGGATGGCAAAAGTTTCAGCGAGGCATAAAGGACACCCAAAAAATTGGGTGTTGAAGAAGGAAAATAGAGAGTGGCTAATAGGAGTTCATGTGAACAAGGAATCACCTCACGATGGGAAGTGATGCAGGACAGATAGTTGCGGAAGTAAATAACAACACCACCACCTCTTTTACCACGGTCTTGGCAGTGGAGGTTACAGTCAGGAAAGGCCAACTGAATATCTGGAATGCAGAAGGATAACCATGTTTTCAAAATACATAGTATGTCAGCGGAGTGCTGAGTGACCCATGCTTTTAAGTCATCCAGCTTAGGGAGTAGGCTGCAGATATTTATGTGGAATATTTTCAGACCTTTATGGTAGGCAAAGGGGGAAGCGGGGGGCTGGGGGGG
This sequence comes from Neoceratodus forsteri, assembly GCA_016271365.2. NCBI lineage: Eukaryota > Metazoa > Chordata > Ceratodontiformes > Ceratodontidae > Neoceratodus > Neoceratodus forsteri. The sequence continues at coordinate 600,995,745 of CM028130.1, read as the reverse complement.
CCAGAATTGAGTTCAACATCACCAGCCAGAAGTAGCAGAAGCACCAGAAAGTAAAGGTGAGGGGCGTGATGTTTATGCTTTAGTTGGTAGCCTTGGGTGGGAAACGTGATACGGATATGGGGGAGGCATAGCCAGTGCATGGCTTCAAAACTTAAGAGGCAGCCATTGAGAAGCCCTAGGTGAAACAGGAAAGAGTGATAGGTGGAGCTTGACAGATGGGGAGGATGAGGGGAGACTGTGGAAGGGGCAGTAATAATGCAGAGAGGGCAGAAAGAAGGAGGGGGTTATTGGGATGGTGGAGTAGTAGGAAGAAAGAAAAGAAGGGTTAGGATAGAAAAGGGGAGGGCACAGATGAAGGCCATGGGGTTGTTGCATAAATGGCAGATGCATGACAGTGATTACAAACTGCCTAGGAACTTAATGATTTACAGAAGGAGAAGAGCAGGAGAGAAATGGCAAGAAGTACTTCAGGAATAACACTTCACCTAAAAGAATGAGTTGTGGACTAGTCAGAGAAGAAGGTTAATAATCCACAGGGTGTGAGAGTTGATTGCAGCAATGTACTTCAGGAATATCACTTCACCTAAAAGAAAGAATTGTAAGCTAGTTTGAGAAGGAGGTTAATAATCCCAGGGTATGAGAGTGGATTGCAGCAATGTGCAGCTAAGTCCCTCTAGTGGTGGGCGGATATAAGGGGCCAATGGGAAAATGGGCAGGAAGAATTTTGATGCGATTCTTTTGCTGATTAGTTTACTTGTTCTACAAAGCTAAGAGTTCAGATAGGGTGGGTAAACAACTGTGAGCCGGGGAGTTCAGTTTAGAGGACCCGTACCTTGAAGCTAAAAACTGGGCTGGCAGTCAGGGTGAGGCAGAGTCATCAGAGGAGATGCTCCCAGCAGGGGTCCAAGGTGAATAGCCTGATCAGGGCTGGAGTGCCAGTGGAGAGAGGGGCAGAATTTAATTATCTGTTCCAAGACAAAAGGAACAGGAGAATTGCTTTAGGCAATCAGAGGGAGGGTTAGAGAAGGGGAAGCTGAAAGATGGGGTAAGAAAAGGTGAGAAAAGAACAAAGCAGCAGCAGCAGAGTAAATCAGCTTAAACAAGCTTAATTAATTCACATTAAACTCTAATCAAGCTTCATGAGCTGTAAAAAATCCTGATGAAAAATACAGTGCAAAAGGCAATTTGGGATTCAATAGCGTAGGACAGAGTAGCCAACAGAAATTAGGAAAGAAGCATAAAAGAAAAAAAAAGAGTGCCAAATAAAATAAAAAATCCTCTCTTCTCTTCTGTGAGCTGGGGAGTTCAGTTTAGAGCAACCATACCTTTTGGCTGAAAACTGGGCTGGTGGTCAGGATGAGGCGGAGCCACCAGAGGAGTGGCTCCCTGCAGGGGTCCGAGGTGAATAGCCCAATCAGGGCTGGAGAACCTTGCAGCTGAAAACTGGGCTAGTGGTCAAGATGAAGTGGAGCTGCCAGAGGAGCAGCTCCCAGCAGGGGTCCGAGGTGAATAGCCTGAACAGGACTGGAGTGTCTTGCAGCTGAAAACTCGGTTGGTGGTCAGAATGAGGCAGAGCCGGCAGAGGAGTGGCTCCCAGCAGGGGTCAGAAGTGAATAGCACGATCAGGGTTGGAGTGCAAGGGAGAACATTCATCTTCAGAATCTTCAGAATATTGATAAAACCCCAAAGAGAAATGGGTAGGAGGGACCAACGGTTCAGGTCCATCTCCAGTTGGTTAACTAAGGGGTCTAGATTGTATTGCTTCATTTTTGTGGGGGAGGTGCTTAAATAAATGTCTAAATATTTAAGCTTATCTCTGTTCCATACTAGACCTAAGTGAGCCAAGCTAGCCTTAGTCATAGCAGCGTTTAGTGACATAACCTCCATTTTAGCCACATTAAGTCTGCAATTGGAGAGAAGGTCAAAGGCATTTATTAGGTCTAAGGCTGCAGAGAGGGAAATTTCTGGGTGAGTCACTTGTAAAAGAATATTGTCAGCATACACTGACAATTTATATTGATGTGGACCTCTCAGAATACCAGAGATTTGAGTCGTGACATTTATCTTTCTGAAGAGATGTTCCAGAAACAAATTAAAGAGAAAGGGGGAAAGTGGGCAGCCTTGACGAGTCCCTTGACACTGGGTAAAGGTTTGCAAGAGGACTCTGTTGCAAAAAACTTGAGCCAAGGGATGTGTGTACAATACATTTACCCAGCAAACAAACATGGGGGGAATACTGTATTTGGGCAGGAGATGGAATAGATAATCACAGGAAACCCTGTCAAAAGCTTTTTGCACATCCAGGGATGCCAAAACTGCAGGAGTAGTGGCATTCCTGGATACAGAAATAAGGTGGGAAAGTTTCCATAGGTAATCAGAGAAGAGCACACCTGATACAAATCCCACTTGTTCAGGTCTAACCAAGGAATCCCATATATGATTTAGATGAGTGGCCAAGAGTTTGGCATAAATTTCAGAATACACATTTATCAGGGAAATAGGCCTATAATTACTGGCCAGAAGTGGATCCCTGCCAGGTTTGGGCAAAACCACAATTACAGCCTCTGTAAGGGATAGATCAGATAAGCCCTCGGTAATCAAATAATTAAATAACTGAAGCAAAATAGGGACAAACAGGGTTTTAAATTTTTTATAAAAGTTAGGGGTATAATCATCAGGGCCTGGTGACTTGTCAGGGGTCAGAGAATCAATGGCCAAACCTATCTCCGACTCAGCAAATGGTTGACTCACAAAATTAGATTGAGAGTCTGTTAGCTGGGGAAGAGGGACTCCCATCAAAAATCCTTCAGAGAGGCATTACAAAAAGGAGTGGGGTTGGGGGTATGCAGAGCCTGGTAAAAAAATTGGAAGTGTCCGACAATATCCCTAGGTTTGGTTAGCAAAGTACACAATTCAGGGAGAAGAGACAGGACAATCCTATCGGCTTCCTGGGCACACAGTCATAGAGCCAAATGTTTCCACGCCTTTTTGCCCTAATCGAAATACTTAGTTCTAGAATGTAGGAGAGGGAAATGTTTAAGAGGAATGTGAGGAAATACTTCTTTACTGAAAGGGTGGTAGACTCCTGGAATAGTCTGCCAGAAGAAGTGGTAGGGGCGAAGACAGTGGAGAGCTTCAAACATGCATGGGATAAGCACATGGGTATAAGTAGAGGTAAGGAAGGAGGAAGGGAAACTTGTAACCAAGTGGAGTACTGAGTGTGGTGTTAGGCAAGGAAAATAGGGCAGACTAGGTGGACCTACCAGTCCCTTTCTGCCAACACATGATATGTTTGTAAAAGGTTCTAATAAGCCATAAAATGTTCTGATAGTGACCCAAACCTTATTAGACCTTTCAGGCCTTTTTAGCTGAATGTAGAAAAACAGTTGTTACCATCATTGCCCATCCTTAAGCTATTATTGGTGAAGGAAAAGGAATCTAAGAACAACTTGGAGTGGTACGCACTACCTCCAGCCTCCTTTTGGATCTTTCTACCACCACCACCAGCCTTCTTACTGAAGATCTGCTGGGTGAGCATATAAAGCTCCGAAATCAGTGTTTTAAACTTTATCAGAACCAGAAAAAATAAGTTCTGGTAAGATTCTTTTAAAGAAAATGGCATATGTTTGGGGTGATTCTAAACTTCTCTGAACTGGTTCTCCTGTCCTAAGTTTGTGCTAATTGCTACACAATAGAGTGATACTAGCCTGTGTGCAGGTACGACTGTTCCTAGCTAGAGATGCAATTTTATCTGGGCAGGGTAAGCAGTAAAAATTTCCCTGTCAGGCAGGCTAGGATAGGAAGAGTTTTATTGATGGTTAGGAAAGAAGAGCAAGAAAGCAAACCACTGAGAAGTATACTTTATTTTCTAAATTGGTGTATGTGTGTGAAAATGACTATAAATGTAAAGAACATTTATTTATTTGTTTTTGATAACAAGTAGGTTTGATAGTAAGTGCACTAGACATTAAAAATGCCTATTTTCAAGCATGACCTGGGAGAGTACAAGGTAAAAGTCATCACAAAAAAACACAGTTTACAGAGAAAATACAGTTACAGAGGCGAAAAATGTGGTTTACCAACAGCAAAAACAAATTCAAGTAGGTTAAGCTACACAATAATAAACAAAGTAATATTCACAGTGTAAGCTGCATCTTTAAAATGGAAATAATGGACAACAATTCAGGGTGTTTATAAAAACAAACATATTGGGAGAGAAAACAAAGAGTTACTAAAACAACCACTGGAAGAAATCCTGGTAGAAGCAGGAGATAGATTAAACAAAAATAGCTCAGTCAGTCAGTCATGAAGCAGTGAAGCATTTAAGTGCAGGTAAGTGAGCAGGGTGGACAGGCAAATAATCAAGTAGGGAACAAGGTATGGATTTGTCAGGGTGGAAAGAAACAAGTGCAGTGGATAGAGGCTATGAGGTGGTTGTGTAGTTCCAGTCTAAAGTTTGTGCGAGTTAAGGAGAGATGGATTTCTGCTGGAAGAGAGTTCCAGAATAGAGGAGCAAAGCTAGAGGAAGCTTGAGATGCCATAGCCGTTCTGCTCCTAGGTACAACTAGAAGGAATAGCTCACTGGATCAAAGAGAATATTGAGGGCTCAAAGGTATCAGCATCTGGGCAAGAGAGGAGGGAATCCCAGAGTGAAGTATACCATCAACCAATGTGTCATGGGAGTAGAGTGGGTTAGCCTCAGGGGAAAGACAGTTTAGACTACTGTACAACTGACAGTGGTGCGTGAGGCGATGCCTAAAGCAAAATGACATATATTGTTGTAGGTAGTGTTTCATTTGAGGAGGTGTGATTTTGAAGCATGATCATAAATGACAGATCCATAGGTGAGGGCAGGGAGAAGGATACCCTGGGCAATAGCAACTCTGACAGAGGGTGTGAGAGCATAGCTGGGTTTGTAGGCCAGTCCAAGTTAACGGTTTGCTGTATGTAACAAATCCAGTCACGGCACTCACCACTGAATAAAAGTCCAAAGGCTGATACTGTTTCATAAACAAGCAGCAGCAACACATCCTAAGCTTTTAGACACAGACAAATCTTCTCACATTTCACCCAATTGTAGGCTTTTACAAAGATGATACCCTCTGGTGTTCGTACCTTTAAACAGCAATCAAAATTCCCTCTATGTAATCACACGACATACATTTAGAGTGCAAGTACATAAATACAAATAAAAGCACTAGTATATATTACATACAGATTGTGTTAAATTACTGATATCAACACCAAAAGACATTACAGTTTCTCCTGCTATCAGCTATTAAAATCATTTACAATATTCCCATATCAGCATAGTACTGTACTATCATAAATAGGTGCAATCTACTTGATTTTACAGTTAAAAAAGCACTCTTGATATTGGCAGGAAAAACCAAAGTGCCTCAAATTATTTTTTTTTGTTATTTAGTGAAACCAAAGCTTCCTTCTTATGCATACTCTTTTGTGTGCCAACAATAGAACTTGTACTTACTGAATAGGAGGAAGACATCTATTTTTCTATTTTTTGTAATGCATCCATCATTTATAGTTTTACATTCAATTTCATTTCAGCAAAATTTACAACCTGGAGCAATTACCAAAGGTTCATGGGAGCCACCAATAAACAAACAAACAAGCCCAGGGTTTAGGCGGGCAGCGTTCTCGAGGTTTACTGGTGCCCTAGCAACCACTCGAGGTGATTACACCATGGTTATCACCTGTACATCAGGCATTGTCATTTATAGTGTATGGGCCTCAACATGAGAAGTTACCCCCCCCCCCCAAACACAAGTAATTTAGCCTTACCTTATTAATGAATCTGCACTACAGCTACTTGATTGTGTAGAAAAACAATTTATTAGGATACATGAACTGAATGACAGCGGGCCAAAATAGCACCAGAGTTAAAATCTCTATCAGACATAGAGATTGCTAGACTCAGTAACAGTAAACTGAGACAACTGGAATGTTATTTGAATACTGTACTGAGGCTAACAATCACATTCTGGGTGTGTAGAATACTGAATTACACTGACATTCCATTTTGTAAACCTGCTGCTATGACATACATGAGATAGATTTATAAGGTTCTGACATCACAACAGTGGGATTACATAGAGGATAATGGCTGGGGATCAGGTGATAACCACTCTGTAATCACCTCGAGTGGTTGCTAGGGCAACATGGTAAACCTCGAGAGCGCAGCTCGAGAGGTTTACTGTAGCCCTAGCAACCACGAGAGATGATTTCAGCGTGGTTGTCACCCGATCACCAGCCATAATCCTTTATAGTGTATGGTCAAAAAAACACTGTTTGCATTCTATGTGTGAGAATTATGGAACTCTGGTGCATTCTTTTTTGCTTTGCCACTGTTTGGAAGTTCTGAAGTGTGGTTAACAACTTTTAAAATTCTAAACAGTGCATAACAAAGCTGTGTAACTGCTGATTATGGTGGTTAATAGGCACTTACCATACATTATATGGTTGTAATCTGCTTCATTTCAGTGGGTAATAAGGGCTACCCATACATTATCGGGAAATAATGTGTCCAAAAAGATGGCATAGTCCAATGTAATTCTAGACAGGGGCATTAAACACCCAGAAAATGCATCTAAGAGCGAAGTAAGAAAGCATATATGTTTTAAAAAAAAAAACACATCCTATAAATGATCAGTTTATAAGGAAGACGTACACTTACTATAATCCAGAAAATGTCTCAGGGAGGTGAACTATACCATCTATGCGTCCCCACTTATTTTGTCCACTTAGTTCTCATCTTGGGGGGTACCAAAAAATATACACTGTTGCTTCTTCTCTTCCAAGGGCTTTCATATGACCTAAGGAAAGATCTATACACACAAAGAAAGAAACTGGGGGTTACATAGTTATTTAGCAGTTTCACTTCCTATTTTCAAAAAATGGCTTCAGCTCAATGTGATCATTAAGTCCTTTGCCCATGTAGGCCCCCAGCGTGTAGATCCAAAAGGTCTCTCTTTGGCTCAATAGTCCCACCTTGTCTCCCCTCTTGGTCCCAGAGTGACATTTTCAATACCCACAAATTTCAGAATGTGTTCCTCTCTATTTTCCACTATTTGCATATGTTTAGCCCATGCATACTGTAGGGTGCTCTTCTGCATGGTGGATGGGCTTTTATATCCTGCCTGTCTCTGTGTTCGGGGAGCAGGTTCTAGCATTAGGTGCTCTGTTCTTCGTTGACAAGGTGTCCTCCATTAGGGACGAGGTCTGTTCAGGCGTCTCTTGAAAGGGATACAGGGTCTGACCTGAGGGGTGCTGAAACACTCCTCCTTTCTGGGCTGAATCTGAGCTGGTTGGGGTGGTGGAGGAGGTGGTGGAGACAATCTCAAGGCTGCAGCGAACCATGTGATCAGGACCCAGGTCCGACCTGACTTTTACTTGGTTGTTTGGATTTGATAGGACCTGTGGTCTCTAACCTCCCATTTTTAGGGACGATTATTGAGAAAGTGGTGGCCATTCAGCTTGAGAGACATCTTGCCTCTTCCTCGACCTTTGAGTCTTTCCAGTCTGGGTTTCATATGGGGCATAGTATGGAGACTGTCCTGGTGACGGTGCTGAATGGTCTCCTGATGGCGAGGGATAGGACAGCCCATACTATCTTGGTTCTCCTAAACCTCTCTGCATCATTTGACACTGTAGGCCATGAGGTGCTGCTTAACCACTTTCAGTTCTGGTGTGGCCTGTCCAGTAATGTCATCAAGTAGTTCAGGTCATACCTGACAGACAGAGTGCAAAGGGTGACAATGGGGTTAGTCTCATCTTCCCTGAAGCCTCTGTGCTGTTGGGTTCCACAGGGTTCAGTCTTGTTGCCCTTATTGTTTATGGTGTATGTGCTGCTGTTAGGGGACATTATCAGGCGGTATGGGCTGGGTTTTCACTGCTAAGTAGATGAGACCTGGCTGTACCTGTCCTGTGAACCAAATACCCAGGTGTCAGCCTCTGTATTTAACAGTTGCCTTGAGGAGATCCAGTCATGGATGACTTACAACTGGCTTAAACTTAACCTAAACAAGACTGAGGTACTGATTGTGGATCCAGGTCAGCAGGGTAGGGGGAGTGAGGGGTTAGTCCCTGGCCTAGTGCTAGGGGGGTTCTTCTTGTCCCTTCTAGACAGGTGAAGGATTTGGGTGTGATCCTGGATGCTGGCTTGACTCTTGATGCCCAGGTGTCAGCCGTGGTTAAGAGCGGCTTTTTTCATCTCCGGAACATTGCCCGAATCTGAGCCCTGATCCCACCATGCTGGTACATGCTTTTGTTATCACCAGGTTGGACTACTGTAATGCCCTGTACCTAGGGCTTTCTGGAGACAACCTCTGCAGGCTGCAGAATGTGGCGGCAAGATTGTTAATGGGGGTAAGAAGTTGTGAACATATCACCCCTGTCCTCCGCGAACTGCACTGGCTGCTGGTCAGGTGGAGGATTGTCTTCAAGATAGGGCTCCTTACCTACATGACCCTGCATGAACGGGGACATGTCTATGTGCAAGATCTCCTTGTCTCCTATCACCCACCTCAGACTCTCCGTTCTATCTAGTGAGGCCTCCTGGTAGTTCTCAGGGCTAGGTTGCGGCATTCCGGAGACAGCATTTTCAGTAGCCACACCTACCCTGTGGAACTCCCTGCCTGGTTTTTAAGGGAGGCTCCCTCAGTAGAAGCCTTTAAGAAGGGCCCAAAAACATACCTGTTCCAGCAAACATTTATTTATTAATTGAATTAATGTTTCTGATTTTACTGTGATTTTACTGTGATAGATAATAATTTTAAATGTGCTCTCGGCTTTATGATTTGTGTATTTTTTATAATTATAATGAATTAATTGTGCAGTGCCCATTGTCCCAGGAAATAGGCGCTTTTACAAATAAAGTATCTATCTATCTCTCTATCTATCTGTCTCTCTATCCATCTATCTATCTATCCATCTATCCATCTATCCATCTATCCATCTATCCATCTATCTATCTATCTATCTATCTATCTATCTACCTACTATCTATCTATCTACCACTGAAGAGGAAAAGGATCTTGGGGTGGTGATAATGGTGAATATGAACAATTTAGTATAGTGCAGGAGAGTGGCAGCAAAGACCCAGAGGATGCTGGGTTGTATAGTGAGGGGCATCTCCTCCAGAAGCAGGGCTGTCATTCTGCCACTCTACAAGTCACTAGTCCGACCGCACCTGGAATACTGTGTGCAATTCAGGCACCCTTATCTGAAGAGAGATGTGAGATTGTTGAAGGGGGTACAATTAAGGGTGACAAAGTTGATTCAGGGATTACAGGATATGCCCTACGAGGAGAGATTAAGGGAATTGGACATGTATTCCCTGGAGGAGAGAAGGGATTGGGGGGATATGATTGAGCGCTTTAAGTACTTAAAGGGAATAAATACTGTAAGTCTGGTACTGAAGATATATTCAAGCTCTGGAAGGGGAAGGACATGAGAGGGCATAGATTTTGATTGGAAGGAGGTAGGTATAAGAGGGAAATGAGGAGGCACTTTTTCAGAGAAAGAGCAGTGGCAGTTTGGAATGCTTTGCTGGAAGAGGTGGTATCCTGTAGGATGGTAAGTAGTTTCAAGAGGGGATGGGACAGAGTGGCAGGGGGGATATTTGGGAAGGTGGAGGTGGGGGAGGGGCAGCTGCAAAGTAGCGTGTTAGCTGCACACTCGAGCAGACTAGATAGACTTAGAGGCCTACTTTCTGCTGGCAATTTCTGTATGTTCATATGTGGACCAGGTATGTGCAATAAGTGTGTACCCAGTCCACGCACGTCTGCACCTGCAGACAGGCGTGCAGGGTGCACCATTCAGGATACCTAGCCATCCATCCACAGCCCAGGCCTCCAGAAACTTGGTGCATGGAGGGAGGACTGGCAGACACAGGAGGGCATCCAATCAGTTGACCCTTTCGGAAACAGAATGAATCCCTTGCTTCAAACAGAGCATGGTATTGTGGGATACCACACATTTCAGAATTTGAGAATGTTTGGGTGAGTGCCCCAGTGGCTGCCCTCAGACCTCTCTGCCTCACCAGAGGGCTTGCACATCATCGCAGGGGGTTGCCTGTCCTGCCATGAGTGGTGGCTGCTCTTTGTAGAGAGCATGCGGCAGCTACAGCAGGTTCCCTACTCATGTAGTCTGTGCCCCTCTTTCCCAGCACTCTGCACCTTAGTGAATGGCGTGGAGTGTTGGTACACCCCCTGGCTACTCCTCCAGTCTGTTTATGTGTATACTGGGTGCAGAAGGGGCACATACCCTTTTTCAAAATGCAGTATGGGTCCACAGGACCCACAATGTATGGTTGATCATTTTAGGGCTGCCTACATGCCATGGATATTTTATGCATAGGGTCCATTGCTCTTTTCAAATGGGTTTGAAAAAAAAAATGTACAAAAGTTTTAAAAAAAAAATGTTTACTATGTTTATTTCTTTATATAAGGGATATGCAATGAGTGTGTTGGAATTAAACCATTTATTCCATGAGTGACGAGTGCAGGACCATAACTCATGAGTGATGAAGCCACAAGTAAGTTTTGAAAGTCACGACCTCTCATAAATGGAAATAAGTGGTTTATTTCCACCCTACCTATTGCATGTTTGATTTATGCAGTGCACATGTAATTAAATTGTAGTGAAATTGGGCCTTAGTTGGTTTAATACCTGAAAATGTTAACTTTGTCTGTACCTCCAGTTTCGCTTGTATGTTTTAAAAAAACATAGTTGTAGTTCAACTTTCATGTACTGGTCCACTCCCCCCTTTTTTCTGTATTTTAAAATCAAGTTTAATGTTGCCAGCATCTGGAAATGAGCTTTTACTAGGTCAATATGTCTTGCCTGGTAACATTTTTGAGATGAGTACATTTCTAGGTTCACCTCCTTCCATCATTAGTTTCAGCGTTTTTGTTATATGAGCGAGAGACAAGAGAGAGTGAGATATGGATATTATGTATCTGGAATTGTGTGGGTGTGAGAGGGGCACATTTATTTGGTCGACTGTATTGAGACAGCCCAGTTTGAGAGCACTGGTTGTATCATGGAGATTCAGGAGAGGCCGTTGGGAAGAGTGAGTGGCATGTTGTCAGTTTGGTTCTTGTCTGTGTGCCTTGTTGTGGAAACATGGTTAGGTGTCATTGAACACATTTTGTTTTTTGTCTTTGTGAAGGGTAAGATGCAGGAGGGAACATTGTTTAACAAGGAGTAGCACACTAAGCCAAAGCTTGTTTCCAGATGCGACGTGGGAGCACAAGAAAGTTAAGTGACTTGCTCAGGATCACACAGTATGCACCTAGGCGGCTGTGGGATCTAAACCCAGGTCTCCAGATCTGCAGCTCAGAGCCTTAACCCAATGCGCTATACTGCCTCAGGAGCAGTCAGAGAGTCAGACAGCTAGTTTATTTTGTCTTACAGCTGCTTGGAGGTTTGTTGGCCATAACAATCCAAGTGTTTCAAAAAAAATTAAGTGTGCACAGTGTGAGAATGGGGCAGAAAAAAATTAAGTGAACTGAATTAAAAAAGTTTATATGGTTACTCTATATGTGTTGAAACACTGTTGTAGCACTAGAGCAGTGTAATGTGGAGACCAAGATGGAAGTGATTTTGTTTTTCCAGTTTTTAAACTGCCATTTTGACTTCTTGATAGGAGTGGTGTAGTTAACTGACCAGGGATCAGTGACTACAGCTGCCAATCTTGTTTTGAAAAAATCTTGCCAGTGTGAACAGTGCCTAAGTAAGCAAGAAGACATGATGGGTTCAGCAGACTCAGGGTGGTGGAACATGAAATGTGCACTGACAAATGATAATTTCCAAAGGGTGATACATGGATAAGAAACGACAGCCAGCAAGGTTCCTTGGGGGGCTCAGGGTGGACATCAGTGGGCAGTTGACTGTGCACCAGTAAGGTGCTGGAAGAGTAATGATGTGCGATAATTTGCATACTGTGTGACCCTGAGTAAGTCTCTTAGCATTCCCATGATTCTGGAACAGTCCCTTGCAATGAGCATCAGCTCAGTGCACCTTTCCTGGCCAACCATTTTAAAATAAATTCAAAATGGACAGACTGCTGCTGGACATTCTTCTGCTGACCAAATTCTACAGTTCTTTTTCTGATAGAGGGCAGTTCTTTGCCACTACCTGATGTCTGTCACTCTCATCCTTGAGTTTTGTTGTTTGTGTGTATTTGGTTCTCATTGACTTATTGTCATGCTTCTTTATCACGAGATATTATCGTCATGAGCATTAGTCCTTATCCGGTCTCAAACTACACAACAGGATCTGTCATCACCTATGTGATCTGTATTTGCAAGAATAAGAGACAGGAACACAAATATGTTTAAGAGGCTGATAAGCTGTACATTTAAGCCTTTCCCACCTGTAACTCCCTCCCACTGTCCCAGGAACAAAATCCCCTTGAATACTACCTGTGCTATTAGAACAGTGCGTTAAGCGTTTCCCTCCTGTAGCTCCACCCTCCCACTCCCTCAAAACAATCATCACAAATAATACTTACCATTGCTGGTAGGAACAGTGTGTTATTAATTTATTTCAAAAGTTTCAGAAGGAAAGAAATACTGAGCTAAGATCAGCTCATTTCCAGATGTGTCCTGAGTGGAAGGGGCAATGGGAAGAAAAGCATACCAAACAGAACAATATTTAAAATCAGGCATAGAACAATATTTGCTATTTGCAATCGAATCATATTTGTATATATAAAAAAACAACAACAGTAGGCAGCTTATTAGAGTGTCATTTGGTTCTGGTTGAGGCATCTGTAGGATCGCAGCAGCACATTAGTACTCGTAACACTCATCATCGACAACATCAGTGGTGGTGGGTTGGACTCACAGGATAAATCAAATGCAGTCAAAATCAGAGGTAATAGCAATTTTTGTTTAGCAGGACTCATAGATACATAGATACATAGACAGTGTCTGCAGATAAGGGCCTATGGCCCACCCAGTCTGCCCATTTGAGCTTGTAAGTTCAGTTTGTTTTCCTAGAAGTCTGTTGCCCCTTACCCCTGACCTCTAGAATTCCTTTATGTCTATCCCATGCATTCTTAAATCCCGTGATTGTTTCAGCCCCCACCACTTCCTCTGGCAGGGTGTTCCACTTGTCCACCACCCGTTCTGTGAAGAAATTCTTTCTCATGTTTCCTCTGAATCGTCCTCCTCCAACTTCATCCCATGCCCTCTAGTCCTGGAACATCTTTTCGCTTAAAAATAGTGTTTTCCTGCACCCTGTTCCTCCCTGTAAGATACTTGTATGTCTCTATCATATCCCTCTCCCTCCTCTCCTCCAGGGAGTACATGTTCAGTTCCTTCAACCTGTCTTCATAGGACTTGTGATGCAATCCATGCACCATCTTTGTTGCCCTCCTCTGAACCTTCTCTACCCTGTCTATGTCCTTCACGTGAGTATGGTCTCCAGAACTGTACACTGTACTCCAGGTGGGGCCTCACTAGTGTCTTGTATAGCGGAATTATGACCTCCATTTTCCTGCTGGTGATGCCCCTGCCTATACATCCCAGCATCCTATTTGCTTTACCTGCTGCCTTGTCACACTGTTTCCCTACCTTGAGGTCATCAGAGATGACAACCCAAAGATCCTTTCCTGCTTGGTACATGCTATTCTCTCACTGCTTGATATACTGTGCCAGGGTTTTGTGCCCCATATGCATTATCTTGCACTCTTTGCATTGAATTTCAACTGCCAAACCCTTGACCATTCTTCAAGTTTCTGCAGGTCCTTCTCATTCTGGCTACACCCTCTGGTGTGTTACTCTATTACAGAGCTTTGTGTCATCGTGAACAGTGAAATTCTGCCTTCTAGGTCCTGCGCAATGTTACTGATGAAGATATTGAATAGGACCGGTCCCAGCACTGATCTCTGTGGTGACCCACTGGTCACTCTTCCTCTGTGGAGTGACAGCCATTTACCACCACCCTCTGTGTCCTGCCACCCAGCCAGTTACCTACCCACCACACTACTGTCCTGCCCACACCCATATTCCCCAGTTTGTGTAATAGTCTTCTATGTGGCACAGTGTCAAAGGCCTTGCTGAAGTCCAGATAGGCCATGTCCACTGCCCTCCCCTGATCCACCTCCCTAGTCACCCAGTCAAAATTCAACGAGGTTGGTCTGACATGACCTCCCCTGGTGAAGCCATGCTGCCTTGGGTCCTGTAGTCCATTGACAACCAGATGTTCCACCAATCTCCTTCAGTAGTGCTTCCATGATCTTCCCCACTACCGAGGTGAGGCTGACTGGTCTGTAGTTCCTTCCTCTTTGTTCCCACTTTTGTATAAAAGGGACTCATCTGCTATTACTCCAGTCTTTGGGTACCCCCTGTTTCCAGTGATCGGCTAAACAGGATAGCCAGAGGTTCATCCACCACCTCTCTTAGTTCTTTAAGGACCCTGGGTGCATCCCATCTGGCCCCATTGCTTTATCAACTCTTATTACTTCCAGTTCCTTCAGACCCTTTCGTGTAAAGGGACTTGTGTCCATTTCTGCACCATTCTCACCCTGTACCCCTTCAGACCCATTACCCCCTCTTCCTCAGTAAAGACTGAGCAGAAATACCTGTTCAATATGTCAGCTTTACTGTTGTCATCCTCCACGCGGCTCCCATCCTCCCTTCAGTCTCACTATCCTCCCTTTGTCTTTCTTTTTCACTTATGTACCTGTAAAAGGTTTTGTCCCCTCACCCACTGATTTTGCAATGTGTTCTTCTGTCTGAGCTTTGGCTTCCCTACTGACCTCCCTGCCTGCCTTTGCTTCTCCTGGTACTTCTCCCTATCCCCTCTGCCTGTGTCTTTTGTATTGCCTGAATGCAATCTTTTGGCTTTCACTTTCTTTGCTACCTCTTTGGAAAACCATAATGGTCTCTCTTCCTTTTCCTCTTGCTAACCTGCTTAATGCATAATTCTGTTGTTCTTGTAATCCCCATTTTAAATACTGCCCACTGTTCCTCAACCCCTGATTCCTGTCCCATTCCCCTTAATGCCTCTTTCAAGTATATCCCCATTTTCCCAAAGTCTGCCCCCCTAAAATCCAGGATACGTGTTTTTGTGTGGTTTGGTTCTGCTCTTTCTGTGATTTCAAACCACAATGACTGGTGGTCACTGTTCCCCAGGTGCTCCCCCACTGTTACCCCATCACACTGTCCCTGTTTGTGAGCACAAGGTCCAGTATTGCCTTCTGCCGAGTTGGTTCCATGACCAGTTGCTTGAGGAAGGCACCCTGAAGAGAGTCCAGGATAAATCTGCTCCTAGTTGATGCTGCTGCTGGGATGCTCCAGTCCACGTCCTGGAATATTGAAGTCTCCAACCAGTACTACCTCACCCTTGTCTGCCATCCTTGGATGGCTAGCATCAGCTCCTATCTGTTTCTTCCTCCTGGGCTGGCGGTCTATAGACCACACCTGTGCGGATGGCTGGCCCCATTTTCCTTTCCAGCTTAACCCACAGTATCTCTCCCCATTTTGTTCCTCCTGGATCTCTGTGGCCCTTATGTCATTTTTCACATACAGTGCCACCTCCTCCTTCCTGCCTGATCTGTCTCTTCTGAATATGTTGTGGTGCCAGGTATGGCCATCTCCCAGTCATGGTTATCATTACACCAGGTTTCAGTGATGGCCACAATGTCCAGGTCTGACTGTACCATGACAGCCTCCAGATCTTCCTTCTTGTTGCTAAGGCTCCTGGCATTTGCACACATGGCTTTCCATGATTTGACCTCCCTAGACTGCTTCACTGTTCTACTCCAGCCCTTCCTTGGTTGTCATTTATCCCTGGTTCTCCTTGCTGTCTGCCCTTCTGCTGAATTTTGCCCCTTTTCTGCTTATCCAC
This sequence comes from Neoceratodus forsteri, assembly GCA_016271365.2. Taxonomy (NCBI): domain Eukaryota; kingdom Metazoa; phylum Chordata; order Ceratodontiformes; family Ceratodontidae; genus Neoceratodus; species Neoceratodus forsteri. The sequence continues at coordinate 600,979,866 of CM028130.1, read as the reverse complement.
CTCTTGGGCACTAATCTCCATCTTTTGCACACTGCTTTGCAGAGATAGCCACTCCTCTGGTTCACTGGTTCCACTGCTAACTGTGGGGGTGAGCAAGTGGGTACCCTCCTTGCTGGCCTGCCACCCCCCTTTGCTAGTTTAAATACTTGTCAATGTAGCATTTAAACTTATCATTGAGTGCTTGGATTCCCCTCCAGGATGGATGCAGGCCGTCAGGCTTGAACAAACCTCCATCCCTCCAGGTGGGTCCCCAGTCACCAATGAATCCAAACCCTTCCTCACAGCACCAGTTCTTCAACCATGAGTTAAAGTTCCTGGTGCATGCACTCCTATGCTCTCCCTTGCCTCTCACAGGTAGTACTTCTGAGAAAGTGACAGAAGTAGCTACTTGCTTGAGACCCCTCCCCAGTTTCCTAAACTCTTCCTGAACTTCCTTTGGCTCCCCATTTGCCAGGTTATTAGTACCTAGGTGGATAATGACATCCAGCTCACCCTCCCGTCTTGCCTTCCCAGTGATCCCCAGGATCTTCCTTCCATCCCTCCATGCGTAGCACCTGGTAGCCACCTCACCTCCCTGTCCTCCCCCTCCTGTGTTCCTAGCTGGATCCCTCTTACGACGGAGTCCCCCACCAGGATTCACTTCCTCCTCCTCTGGGGTCCACTGCTTTCCCCGCTGAGGTCACCTCCTTGGCTAACCTCCACATCCTTTCCTTCCACTTCTCTGGGTACCTCTATTTGGTTGTCCTCATTTGCCAGTGTGGCATATGAGTTCTTGAGTGGAATAGGATCTGGATGTGCCTCTGCCTGATTGCTCTAACCCTCCTGAGCCCACTGTCATCCAAGTGCTTCTCGCTCGGCATCCTTTGAGGCAGCTGCATTGGACTGGTGGTCCCTGGATAGGGTGATGGTACTCTGACCCAGTTTGCTTCCGCCTGAGTCTGGCTACCTCATCCCACGCAGTCCAGAGAGATGCATGCAGATAGGGCAACACCTCAGTGTCCAGAAGGTCTGCCTGAATATGGCTGCCCCACAGCCACCGCATTGCACCACCCCACATTATACTGCAATTCCACTACTTGTCTGCTACTGAAGCTCTCCTAGTTTTCTTTTTATTAATTTACTGTACTAAAAATCCTGTCACTAATCCTCAGATATTTTTTTAAAGGAAAAGAAACCAATAAATAAATAAATGAGTCAAAACACTTGTTGTGCTGAGGGTGAGCTTCTTCCCCATATGCCCCTCCTACTTCACACCCCTTACTATTCCTGTGTTTAGCTCCTGTCAATCAGATTTATCAGGGCATATAGTTAAGAGTTGGGGAAGGGAGGAGGGTCTGAAATTTGCAGCAATTAAAGACAGCACAGAATTACAGCACCACTATGTTTTAAATTTTCAACAGCCCAAAAACAATTATAAGTAAAGACAACAAAGAAAGTATAGTGTCACTAAATGCCCACAATCTAAGTTTAAAAGAAAAATAGCAATTACCAGTTACTCTAAAGCACTGAATTGAATATGTTTCTTTCCTTCCCCTTCTGGCTTCTTCTGAGAAAATAAACCTCTGCTTACTACTTTAACTCTGACTAAGCCCCACCTCCAGTTATCACGTAGCTGAGGTCAGAGGCCAGACAATGAACACCCTTCACCCAACTACAGGGCAGTCAGACAAGCCAAGATAAAATTTGCAGCAATTAAAGGTAGCACAGAATTACACCACCACTATGTTTTAAATTTTCAACAGCCCAAAAACAATTATAAGTAAAGACAACAAAGAAAGTATAGTGTCACTAAACGCCCACAATTTAAGTTTAAAAGAAAAATAGCAATTACCAGTTACTCTAATGCACTGAATTGAATATGTTTCCTTCCTTCCTCTTCTGGCTTCTTCTGAGAAAATAAACCTCTGCTTGTTACTTTAACTCTGTCTAAGCCCCACCTCCAGTTATCACGTATCTGAGGCTCAAGCTATCTCTTCTGAAAAATGCTGTCACATTTTACCATGACCTTGGGCTCTGGCAGTACCTTGATCTTTAAGAATTGCTGCTTTTTCCTGACTAGCCTTTGAACCCTGCTTTTTATTTTTGATGCTCATTAACACTGGGGCATATAATAATGCCCAAAAATCTGCACAGCTGGCATTAATGAGTCTGATGGAAGCTACAGACCTCTACGAAATCGGCATTTTGCATGAAAAGAATAAATATAATGCAAAAATGTGTACAATTGGCAACGATGAGTCTAACAGCAGTTACAGGCCTGTGTCAGAAAGGCATTTTACATGAGAAGAATAAATATAAAGCACATGGATTTGCACACTTGGCGATGATGAGTCTGACGGCAGTTACAAGCCTCCGTTATAAAGGTGTTGTCTGTAAGACTATAATAATGTAGAGCTGTAGTCATAACAACTACTTGAATGAGAGTTAATGAGACACAATCATAAATGAAGACAACACCAAGATAAATAAGGCAAGGTAGGTTTGCAAATCCTCTTTATTTTGAAATAAGGATAAAGGCAGTGACATCTTACTAGGTGTAGCAGCATAGGCACTCGCTCAGCAATCGCGATTTGTGCACAGACAAAAAATACAGAAAATGTCCAACATCAGTTTTTAATTTTTTTCCAGCAAGGTTTTTATCATCTTGGTGCCTGCTCCTGGTGGCAGCAACCTCCCACAGAACTTAATTGGTTTCAGTCCCCTATGGATTACCCCCCCCCCGGCCGGGACAGGAGGAGGAAGGGCCATCCTCCTCCCCTTGTCCTCATCCAGATTGGCTTTGCCTGGGTAGTGGTACAGATTCCGCAGTGAGCTTGGTGTCATCCTACTAGCAAAAGCTCTTTTCTGTCCTTTATATTCTCCCTCCGAAGGATGTCCATTGCAGTGACGTGCATGCTTGCGTATGACTCTGCATACTTACACACAGCAAGCATCTCAGGTATCCCAGCATTCTGAGACTCCCTGCAGCACTCACCACCTGGCCTGCACCTGATGGCAACAGCCTAGATTGATGTCTGGCCCACTCATACTGAGGGAAGAGGATGTCCTCTGGATGTACAATCCTTCTTCCCGCTGCTGGCCCTCCGACATCCCAAGCTCTGTCCTGCACTTTGGACATTGTCACCACAAGCGGTAGCTTTACCACTGAGCCAGCAGCCGCCAGGCCTAATTTTTAAAAAGAGAAAGAAAATTTTAAATCCAGTGTTTCACAAGTAGGGCTTCTTTAGGAGAGTGTTTTCATCAGTTTGCTATCCCTTTCTTGCGTTAATTATTTATCACAGAAATTAAAAAGGTTTCCTGCTTTTATGACTCATTTTATATCTTTTCATTTTATTTTATTTCATTTCAAGGAGGGCAAAGGACAAGGCCCAGAATATTTTTATATAAAGTGCCATTTGGTGTCCTTGCAGGGATCTCCAACCCACTCACTAGGAGACAAACATGGCACCGTCAAAATGTTGTGGTTCTTGAAAATGTAAAGAGCCAGCCCCACAGCGCTACATATTCTTAGCCCCACTAACTACAGTACTTTGGCAAACTTGAGTTTCTGAATGAATCTTTGTTGCTTGGGGCTCATCCCCTCAGGAAAGTGGGGCATAGTCAGAATTCCCCTCTGGTACTGTTGCCTAGCATAGGCTGGGTGACAGCACAGTGGATGTGGGGGGAAAAAAGAAAGGTAAAAGAAAGGATTTAAAAAGAGCAATAAAAGAAATACTTTTTTATTTACTTTTTTTTTTATTGGTAGGGTAATACCTTTAGGCAATAAGTGCCTTTTCCCAAACGTGACCCAGCTAAAGTTAAAATACATACATATTAAAACATACAGTACTTGGTACGTAGTGTAGCAGTACCATGTTATTTAAAATGATAAAATCTGAGCTATATCTAAAATTATCATACAACAGTTACATGCAAAGAGACACACATGTAGAAATAGTCTCATTATTTTCTATTTGTGAGATAAATAATAGTCATTATTAAAGGAGTAGAAAATTGGTGAAATGAAAACAGGGAAACACTCCACTATAGAAGCCATATAAGCAAAATGTTAGGACTATGTGGGTCTTTGATTAAAAGAAGATGATGGAAATCTTGCATTTGCAAGTTTTGAGAAAAAAAACTGAATGTATGGCCTACTCTCCCAGTTGCTGACAGAAGACCTGGGAATATTCCCACAATAAATATTTTTGTATTTATACTTGTTTGCTAACTTCATTTTTATGTTTGCTTGCTGCATGTGCAAGAAACATAATGCCATCATCCGAGTTTTCGGAGGTGTGTCACACCCTCTTCCAATTCAGTCAGTGTGTTGGCAGGCGCGGCCCCAGTCCTCCAATGCATGCTGGAGCTGTCTATGACAGCTCCAAAATGCAGTGGCGTACAGTTGAAAGGGGGAGCTATGCTTCAGTGAGCAGCGATCAGATATCGCCTGCTCATGCACAGCTCCCCTACACACACACACACACACACACACACACACACACACACAAACACATGCATGCATACTGCGTGCTGCCCCACGCACACACTGTATAGCCGATGGGGTGCCCAATCCCCATCAACTGTGCTGCGCCCCCAAAAGCCTTCCACATGCCACACTGGGTGCCCACCCCAGTGTGGCAGCAACTCATGTATAGCCAGGGGTGCCCAATCCCCCTCGGCTCCACTGTCCCCGAGTACAGGGTGCCACGCTGAGAGCCACACAGCATGGCAACTGATGCTGTGGCCGGCAAGAGGTGCCCAATCCCATCGGCTCCACGCCCCCCAACCAGCTGTCCTTGTGTCACACTGGGAGCCCACCCCAGCGTGGCAAATGTCCCATGTCTTCATTTTAAAAACAAAAAACCTGAAAATAAAAAACTGTCCCTCGGCGCTTTTCCCTGGCCCCCCTTCCACAACCCGCACTCACCCACTGCGCACCCTGCCTCCCCACACCCTCCCCTCACCCCATACTTACCTCTGGACCTCGGTGCGATGATCTTCGGTGGACCGGGAACACGTCTGCACTCTTCAAAGCCGACCGCGAACTGAGGAAATGCCGGTAAGCTGTATAATGGGATAGATAAGGTTTTTCAACTTTATGATATGTCAGGCATTTTTGGAATTTTGCACCAAATTTTCAACATGGGGTTTTGGGACCCCTTCTCATGAATGCTGTCACTGTCATGGCATTACCGGGCCGAAGGGTGATTTTGCCACTGCACGAAATCATCTTTCTGGAATGATTAATGAAACAACACTGCCAGTGTTCATAAGGTGGGCTCTCAAAAAGCCTATTTTGAAAATTTGGTGGAAAAATTCCTAAAAATGACCGTTTTATGAGCGTGTGTTGCGCAGTTCCTACGCAGGCTCGTAAGTTCGCGAATTTTCAATATTTTCACTCCAGATTTTCAACATTGCAATTTTACCACACCTTCTTATGAATAGTACAGCTGTCATTTTTCACATCTCACCCAAAACGTGTTTCCGCCCATGTAGCGCACAATGGCGCAGTCGGTGTGCGAAATCAATGTACGGGACAAATTAAGAAAATCACAGTGACACTGTTCATGAGCAGAGGTCTTAAAATGGCTATGTTAGCTGGCCCGGTGGTGCTGAGGGTTGAGGCGCTGGTCGCCACACCTCGCGCCACGCCGGCGACCCGTGTTCGGGAACGGGCATGGGTTGCCTTGGGTCGGCAGGGAGGAGATGGATTGAGCGTCCAAGGGACTGCTCTCCATCTCTGGGGAGGGGGGATTTGGGCGGCCGGGGCTTGCCTGACCCCTAGCGGAGGCTGGGGGGTCAACAGCACGTAGCTGCAAGCTTGGGGGCGGGTCGCAGACGCTGATTGGGTATGCACGGAGCGCAGGCACTCAGTCGCGCGCCATTGCATCGCCATGACCCGCCGAGGAAAAACAGTGGAAAAGCGAGCCCGGCAGCAGAAGTTGTTCCACCGTGGTGCCATTCCTGGAAAGGTGCCTCCCTGGCATGGATCCGTTGGGGTGGGTTGGTCGCTCCCACCACCCTGCCCTTGAAGGGTAAGTCGCTGGGTGCACAAGGAGGGTCTGATGTCCGGGATGGTGCTGGGGAACAACAGAGGGCGGGGTCGTGGCAGGCTCTGGAGGAGAGAAATAATACCCCAAAAAAATGGCTATGTTGAAAATTTGGTGAAAAATCCTAAAATGACTGTTTCTGACGTGCATGCATCAGTTCCTACCACGCCTCGTAAGTTTGAGAATTTTCAATATTTTCAATCCAGATTTTCAACATTGCCATTTTATTACACTTCCTATGAGCAGTACAGCTGTCATTTGTCACATCTTGCCCAAAACGCCACCCATGAAGCATAATGGCGCAGTCGGTGTGCGAAATCAATGTATGGGACACATTAAGAAAATCACAGTGACACTGTTCATGAGCAGAGGTCTTAAAATGGCTATGTTGAAAATTTGGTGAAAAATTCCTAAAAATGACTGTTTTTCGAGCATGCGTTGCACAGTTCCTACGCACGCTCGTAAGTTTGCGAATTTTCAATATTTTCACTCCAGATTTTCAACATTGCCATTTTATTACATTTCCTTATGAACAGTACAGCTGCCATTTTTTACATGTCGCCCAAAATGTGTTTTAACACATGTAGCGCTCAATGGTGCAGTCGGTGTGCGAAAGCAAAGTTTGGGACAGATTAAGAAAATCACAGTGACACTGTTCATGAGCAGAGGTCTTAAAATGGCTATGTTGAAAATTTGGTGACAAAAGTCCATAGAGTGACTGTGTTACGAGTGAGCACTGAGCAGTTTCCACGCACCCTCGTAAGTTCATGACTTTGTAATATTTTCAGTCTAGATTTTCACGAGTGGCATTTTTCCACACTTCCTTATGAACAGTACAGCTGTCATTTTTCACAATATGGCCGAAATGTGTTTTCACACTTTCAGCGCAGAGATGTGTGGTCGCTGTGGAAAATCATTGTTCGGAACAGATAAAGAAAATCACAGTGACACTGTTCATGATCGGAGGTCCCAAAATGCCTCTGTTGACAATCTGCTGTAAAAAATCCCCAAACTAATTACATTACGAGTGTGCGTTGCACAGTTTCTATGCACGCTCGTGACTTCACCAGTTTTTTATATTTTTACTGCAGATTTGCAACATTGCCATTTTTTACACCTTCCCATGAACAGTACAGCTGTCATTTTTTACATCCTGTTCGGAATGTTTTTGCACCTGTGGTGCTAAATGCCGTAGTCGCTGTGCATAAGCAGCTTTCAGCTAACAAACTGATATTGCCACTGTTCATGAGGTGGGGTCACAAAAACATGTTGAAAATTTGGAGGAAAATACCAACAATGCCTGAGGTATTAGGGTTTCCAACCATAATGCCCAACCCGTAGAGAATGACAGGCATCAGGGATGTGACTTGGGATTCTTGCCTGTAATGCTCATACATTCCGCACCTGCAGCCAGTGAGAGGCATCGGTATGCCTTGGACTCTTCGGCCCCAAAGTTCACCCCATTCTCCTATACGCACCTATCTCACGTACTTCCTGATGGAATGGGGTGCACATAAGGCCAAAGACCCCAAGGCACACCGTGACACTTGTCAGTGTCTGCAGGGTGGGGTGTGGTGAAATGGCGTGGCCGTTATGCCTGATGACCCAAAGGCACACCCCAATGCCTGTCACTGTCTGCAGGGTGGTGGTGGGGTTGGCTTCAGTTCAGTACTTCACTGCCATTCATATTACGCAGCTCTGTAACTTCTACACTACCACTGCCAATGCCAGCAAGCAAACATTCAGCATTGACAAATGCTTGTTATGTTTAAATGTGTGCATGTTCAAGCAAAACATCTGGAGGCTGCTTGGACAGTGTAGGGGCTGGGGGGGGGCATGTGCTGTAGCAGCCTGTGTGTGAGTCAACATCCAATGCTGACAGAGCTGCTGCTGATGCCCCATTGCTGGTTGATGGGTAGAATTATTTATTTAGTTTTTGTTGACCAGGTAAGTGCACTAGACAAATCCTGCGTATTTTCAGGCACGACCAGGGGAAGTGGGATACAGATGAATGCCAACTGACCTTGAACCAGATTAAGCTGTTGGTGGTATTTTTTTAGTGAATGAGGGAAATTTGGCCAGGACACCAGGGAAATTCCCCTACTCTTTTCGATAAGTGCCATGGGATCTTTAACATCCACCTGAACTACCACCAACCCAGGCAGATGGGACCTCGGTTTAACGTCTCATCGGAAAGACGGCACCTCAGAAGTGCAGCACCCCTCTCATGCTGCACTTCAGTGTCAGTACTGGGATATTAACCCAAGTGCCAGATGTGGGAACTGAACCCACAGCCCTCTGATCTTCCGGCCTCAGAGGCAAGTGTGCTACCTACTGAGCCACTGACACTGAGCCACTGACTAGATACTTCTGACATGTGAGAGGATGCAGTGTGGCTTCATCCTTTCATGTTACTGCCATCAGGAAGTGAAGCAGCATCCCCCCCCCTGCCTGACCCAGCTCTGTAGCACCAGCAGTAGGTGCTTGACCCCGCTGCTGGTATACCTTAATCTTCCCGACCCAGCTACTCAATAACACCAGTAGCTAGTGCACAGTCCTGATTCTGGTGTCTCCCCTCCTGTCTGACCCAGCTTTCAATATGTCTGATGGTCAGGTGCCCAACCCCGCTACCAGACAACACAACAACCCACTCCCCATAAGTCTGGCAGTTGGGTGACCAACCCCACTGCAAGAAACCACAACAATCCCCCTCTAAATTCTGGTGGTTGGGTGTTGAATCCCACCACTGAAAACTACAACAATGCCCCCTGCCCCCACCAAAGTCCAGTATTCATGTACTGAACACAACCACCATAACCCCCCCAAAGTCTAGCGGTCAGGTACCCAACCCCACCATTGGAAAATGCTAACCCACCCCAACAGCATGGGACACTGGGGAGTGCACCCCAAGTGCCACCAAACTACACACTTTGGTACACAATCCCCAGAATCGGTACCTGCACTAAAGAAAACCATCCCTCATTGTCCTCTTAGATTTTTTTTTTTTTACTTGAAACAGAAAATCATCTATCAATCTGTTCTGCCTCTTGACCTTCTGTTTCCCCCTCCCTGAGCCCCCTTTGAGCACCCACCACCTCATACACCCCCAGCACCACTCACTTACCTATCCAGTCCACATCCTGCTGCTACCAGCGCCGACCACAAACTGACTGAAAACAAAGTAAGTTCAGTTCATGGCTTTTTAATGTGTTTTGAACTTTTACTCATTACTATGTCACCACATTTGCAACATGGCCTTTTTTACCCCACCTCTTGAACAACGGAAGTGTAATGTTTCAAATTCCCTCGAAAACATGTTTTCTCAGTTGCTCCACAAAATCACCTTTCAGGTGGGATTTAAAAAATTCCACCTGTCTTGATTTTAAGGCGATATCATAAAAAGACTATGCTGAAAATGTGATCCAAATGTGATCGGGGGGGGGCAGTATAGTGCAGTGGTTTAAGGCTCTGAGTTGCAAATCTGGAGACCTGGGTTTGAATCCCACAGCCCCCCCCTTGCATACTGTGTGACACTGAGCAAATCACTTAACTTCCCTGAGCTCCCAGGTCACACCTGTAAACAAGCTTTCAGCTTAGTGTGCTATTCCTGGTTAAAACAATTGGAAAAAAAAATGTAAAAAAAAAAAAGTTCTGAAGAACCATTGAATTATTTCAATGTTTATGCATAACTTTGTGATTTGTGCAGATTTTAGCCCCAAACTGTCAACATAGCCCTTCTGTTACCCCCCCCCTTCAGGAACATGGGCAGATGACATTTTTCAAATCCTACCCCAAAACGTCTTTTCACGCTAATGCCACAAAATTATGCTTCATAAATGACACTTGTCATGTTCATAATGTGGTGTCATAAAAAGACTATGGCCCAGATATTCAAAAGGCTTGCGTCATGCGCAATAGGGCTGCGCCAGCGCAAGTCCGAAAATCGCCCATTCTGCGATATTCAGTGGGAGGCAGTTACCCAAAATCACGCTTGACTAACAGCGCAATGATAATGAATGTATGCACAACTGAAGGGGAGGAACCATGCATAAATGGCGAGTAGCATATTCAACAACATGTGCCATGCGCAATAGGGGAGCAAGCGGAGTTAGCGATAGCGAAATGAGCAAAATAAAAGGAACAAGGAGAGGTGCAAGAACGCTACAGGAAGGCACATGTTGCTGAACTATAGCCAGCCACACAGGCAACACAGACACACAGGGCAGGACAAAGAAAGGGCACCTGGAACCCACAGGCACAGGGAAGGTGTGGGGAGCCACAGCCACAGCCACAGTGCAGAAGGTGGAAGTGCCACACAGCACTGAGGCCACCACAGTTAGGTGTTCCCAGTGCAGGGAAAGTAGCAGCCAGGACAGTGGGGGGAACACAGAAACAGCTGCCGGGGGGGTGAACACAAGCCAGGGACATGGCCAGTGCCACCATCCAGATGGAGGCAGTAATGAGGTGGGTGAGAAGGCGGGCAGCAGGGGGGCGTGGCCGTGGAAGGGCCCATCGGCGGTATGCGGCCAACAGGCAGTACCGAGCCCGCAACAGCTTAGAGCTGTACAGTGATACTGAGATCATGGGCCGGTACCGCCTGAATCAGGTAATTCTGAGGTGGCTCTGTGAGCTGTGCAGTGATGTGATGCAGGCACTCACATGACAGAGCCATGCTCTGTCAGTGGAGACTAAAGTGACAGCTTGCATGTGCTTGCTCGCCACGGGTACCTTCCAGAGACCAACAGGGGACACCACAGGCATAACCCAGTCGGCCGCATCATGCCACCTCACCTAATTCCTCAGCACACTACTGCCACATGCTGTGGAGTACATCCATTTCCCCAGCACACCAGCAGAGCGCACAGAAAACATACAGGAGTTCCACAGGGTAGCACGTATGCCTGGCATGCTAGGGGCAATAGACTGCACCCATGTGGCCATCCGCACACCACCTGGCCCCGAGGGGGCCGCATATATGAATCGGAAGGGCTATGCTAGCATCAACTGCCAGGTGGTGTGCGATGCCAGGGGGTGCATAATCAATGTCTATGCCACGCACCTTGGGGGAGCACATGATGCCTTCATCTGGCACCAGTCAGCACTGTGCCACAGATTCAAGAGTGGGGACATCCCCAATGGCCACTTAGTGAGTGAGTATGCAAACCACACAGACAAACTTATGGCTTGGGAGGGGCATGGTCAGAGGTGACATGGGTAGTAGCCTACATGGCCCAGGGCAGGGCGATGCTGATCACCAAACTAACCTCCACCCTCTCCACACACAGGTGACATTGGATACCCACTCCGTCCCTGGCTGTTCACACCATACTGGCGGCCCACGACCCCATCGCAGCAACGCTACAATGAGACACATGCCACCACATGTGATGTCATCGAGCAGGTGTTCGGTATGCTGAAGGCACGTTTCCGTTGCCTGGACACCTCCGGCAGTGCCCTACAGTACAGCCCCTCAAAGGCCTGTGGGCTATTCCTGGCCTGTTTCATCCGGCACAACATGGCCAACGAATGTGGGATAGCCGTACAGGTCAAAGAGGGGGACAGCGATGGGGACGATGAGGACACTGGTGACAATGGTGATGGGCAGCCCCTCCTTGGGCGACAGGACCCCTGACTGCTCCGGCTGGCACAGCTGCACTGGGACACCATCAAGGAGGAGCACTTCAGCCAACCCAGGTAAGTCATGGGGCCATGTGCAACCACCAGTGACAAAGGCACAACCCACAAACATGCATGGACACACACCAGGGGTGCATGCCATCAAGGGAAATGGCCAGGCATGGAACCACACATACTGCTATTGATGGGTGAGGTCTAACATGGCACGCAGTCAGACACACACACACACACACACACAACTCACCAGACATGCACAAAGGGTAGGAGGCATGCCGACCTAGAATGCCACCCCTCGCCACACACATGTCCACAGACCACCACGCCCACTGCCTGTCATGGTGCATGTGTCAGACGCTGGGCAACATTGCACATTGGCGTACAGTGCAATGCAGGCATCATCATGCACATGCAACTGTGGACAGCAGCTGGGAGGGTGTGCAGATGGACTGAGTGTGTGTGCGTGCAGGGCCAGGTACCCACCCGTGCATTGCCTGCTGAATGACACAATGCACACAGGGCAGCATCAGACAGTAGCTGCGCTGGGAGACAGGTCTGTCATGCGCCACAGTGCCCCGGCTGCTACGGATGCGTGGGCGGCCCCGCTGAGACCCGCCAGCAGTGACAGGCTGACCACTGGCCTCATGGGGTGGCACCGATGGTTCCCCAGGGGTTCCACTGCATGAACGCGACCGTGCTCGCGCAGGGGTCTGCAGCACACTGAACATGCCTGCAGCAGGCGTGCTCGGGATGCCCACAGCTGAACCCAGTGTCGACAAGGATGGTGTTGCATGACGCCGGGAATGGGGGTTGGACATTGCACTGTGACGCATGGGCAACTAACTGTATGCCCACTGTGGCCATGGCAGCTGTGATTGTCTGTGTCAGCCTATCAATGGCAGTGGTCACATCCTCCCGCATCCGGTCCATCCCTGCCAGGAGCAGAGCGGTTTCTCTGCTGCGATGCTCCTCTGCCTGGTGGAGAGCCGCACTCAGTGTATCCACCGCCGTCACAAGCCGCATCTGCTGATTGACTGATGCTTGCAGTATGCAGGTGTGCTCATCCAAGAGGTCATCTGCCTGATCGGCATGCTGTCCCTCAGAGTGTTCGCAGCCCTGATGCTCATCACCCCTTGAGGGTGGGCGCTGCACACCAGGGCCAGGCCTGGGCATGTCCACAGGCAGTGCACTGACGCCACCCCCTGACACTGTACCCCCATGCCCATTGGCCGACTGCTGATGCTGCTTCCGACTGCCACTCTCCAGGACTCAATGGTGCCACCACACTGTCCTGTACCCACACCAGTGCTGCCCCACCAGTGCTGACAGGCACAGGCAGGGACTGTGATGACACGCAGGCCTCCATAGCGGCACCACCCACAGCCATGGTGGCAATGTAACCTGCTGTGTTGCCATCCTGTGGCACACACGTGTCACTGCTCATGACGTTAGTGACATCATCATCGCTGACGGATCTGGCACCAACCTGAGTCTCAGCATGCTGGCATCCGTGGACACTGGGACACGGGCACGGCCTCCTCTGCACCTGCTCCACCAACATCAGTCTGGATGTCCAGGTGGGCCCACTGTCGCCCTGAGCCACATATTCCTGTGGAGGTGGATGGACCCTCCTCCATCTCCATCTGACCGGCCTCAGTGGAGAAGCCCACCACCGCTGACCCATGCAGACGCTCAGGAGCTGTAAGGGAAAACAAAGTTGCGTTACTGCATGTGACCTACCCTGTCCCCCCAATAGACTGACCATGGCCTACCATGCAGTGACGGGCTACCACCCGTCTGGAATCCACCACCCGGAACACCCTTAGTGGCACAATGCTGCATGCTGCCAGCAATCCTTTCCTCCTGTGGGGTCAAGCGTAGCACCTCCAGCTGTCCCCCACCTGTTGCAGACCATGCTGCCCTGATGGCAGCCACCTTCTCCTTAATCCTCCACCTGTCTGTGCCCATCTTCTTCTTGCACTTCAGCATGGAGCGCTGGTGGGTGCCATGCAGGTTTACAGCATGTGCCAACTCCTCCCATGCAGCAGCACGGGTCTGTGGTGTTCCCTGGCATCTGCTGAGAAGCGGCTCCTGGTCTAGGTAGGCCTCAAACAGGGCATCCGTCTCAGCCATCGTGAAATTTGGCCTCCTCCTTCTCCTCCCATGACTCTGTTCCTCTTCCTCCACAACACGCTCGGTCATCATTCAGCCTGTGAGAATGACAGGTGTTACTTGTGACTGTGCAGTCCCATGCATGTCCCAAAATCCACAGTCCACACTCCCAAACAGCATGCAACTCACCAATAGACTGCAGTAACTGACTATGGCCAGTGCAGCCCAATGTCGCACTTTTATAGCGCAACCCATGCAAATGAGGTGAGGCGCATCTTTAAGTGGATGCAAATGCAGTGACTGTGCCATTGAATGGCTGATTAGCTGATTTGCATATGCTGTTGCGCTTTGCGCAATCGTGTTGAACGTGCTGAGCCAAGGGCGCAGTTCTGTGACATGCGCAGTACACACCTAACTGTGCATTCCCGGGTTGATGACACAGGCGCCTGCCATGCTGCTGATGTGCTGTGCGTTGGAGGCAATGCAGGGCATGACCTCCATTGTGCCAGTGGCGCTACAGTGCTGTTCACCTATATGGCGCGGTGGCACTGGGGCTTTGTAGGTGCACTGGGGCAACAGCGCGGTAGGCCACTACAGGAGGTGGCACACAGGCACCCAATCACGCTACATGCATTGGGTTCCAATCGCGCTGTGGCTGTCCATGCACCAGAGACCCTTGACCCTGTGCCCAACCTTTGCCCCATAGGCACCATACATCAGGCATGGGTGCACCACTATCGCGCTGTTCGGTGACAGCGTGATAGGGAATGGCAGCACTGTACTGCACAGCATCTGCACGTGGCAGAACCGCACTGCAGAGTGCCATTTTGACTTAACTGAGCAGCAGAGATGGCGTGGAGGCATACTGTGCAGTGGAGCCAGGTGGAGCTGGCAAACCTGGTTGCTATTGTGGAGCCACATGTTGGCCCTCCATTTGGGGAGGCACCCCTGGACAGGGCCAGGAATCAGGTGTGGCAGGAGGTGGCTGATGCCCTGGAGGAGGCCACTGGTATGGGGCAGATGGCACAGCACTGCCGCCATCGATATGGGGACTTGAGGCGGAGGGACCCGGACCTGCTTGCCTGCCTGCGGGCACATGCCAGGAGGGGCATGGTGCCACAGCCAAGTAGGTGCAACATCCATACACTTTTATTGTCTATACGGGTATCACGGTTGCATGTGTCCGGCACATGAGGGGAGCCATCCAGTGTTGGCCGTGGTGGTGTTATCAGGGTGTGAGGTGGGTGGGTCTGGCTGTGTGGGATTGCACACACATGGGGGCGGGGGGACTTTGCTACAGGATTGTACTGATGTTCCTCTCTCCATGTTTGCACCTTAGGCACAGAAGAGCGCAGGCTGGCGAGGGAGAGGAGGCGCCTCCAGGAGGACCATCAGGCCGGGAGGGGTGAAGGTCCGCAGAGGCGGAGGGACCAGCCTAATGATGGTGAGTGCCTTACATCCATGATTACTATTGCATGCTGTGTAACAGGGCGGGCAGCAGGGCATGGCCACCATCCATTGACACCACTGCCATGCACGCAACTTGTTACAGTCAGCAGTGTCCAGTGGTACTGCATGTCTGGGAGTGCGTCAATGGTGGTCCATGCATGCACCAGGCACATGGCTGTGCCACTGCCTTCACACCGCATAGTCAAGTCACTGAACGGCCCCGGTGGTGCTGTGCAGGACATGGACAGTGGGTGTGTGCAGTGGTCCACATGGCTGTGGCTGCCTGGGTAGGCAGGTCTTGTGGACACGGTCACTGTGGGTGGTCACACACCATCACAGGGGTGTGGCACATGGCTGTATGCCATGCACAATGGATTTGCTGCAGGGGGCTGGACAGTCACACGTATTGACTCTGCTCCCTTGTCCTAGGTGGACAATGCTGGATGGCCCTGGAACAGGCCATACAAGACATTCTGCAGCTGGCACGGGCGTCTCTGGCAGCATTGGAACGACTGGAGCGGCATGGGGTCCGGAGGAGGAGAACCCAGAGGCGCCACAGGAGTGGAGAGCAGGGCACAGAATAGGCCCTCCATGACCCCCTGACACCCATGCCCCCTGGACCCACCCTCACACCCCTTCTTCCCTCTCCCATTTGTACATCCCAGCCCCATGCCTGCCCCCACGTGGTTTATGACCCTTCCCCCCCTTGTATATATTTGTACATATGATTCAGAGTTCTTATATTTTAATACATACATTTTGTTATAACAACTGGGGTGGTCTCTGATTTGCAGCAGGCTGCAGGTGCTCAGCTGCAGTGGTGAGCATGGCGTCAAGGGTGGTGCACGCATGGGCATGTGTGTGTGTGCAGAGGTGAACTGCCTATGGTGTGGGCAGAGGGATCAGTCACTGTCTGTGGTTTGTGTGTTGTACTCTGTGCACTGGATGCCTGTGTGCAGTGGTCCATGGGGCCTGCACTATGTGCATGGCACCCCTGTCAGACCGTCCATGGCCTGTGCAGCTGACACCCTTGCATGTCTGTGATATGCATGGTCTGCTGGCGTGTGTCAGTGGTGGCTGTTGTGGCCAGTGCTGGGATGGGATGTGTCCTTGGGAGGGTGTGCAGGGTGCTGTACCGCTGGAGGTGGAGTCTGGGGCATGCCCTGTTGCATGTGGGGTACCTCATGTGCTGATGCATGGTCGGTCTCTCAGCTGTATCTCAGGGTTGATGTGCAGGGCGGCACTGTGAATGCATCTGTTGCATCACTGTCTGCTGCTGCCGCCCACTGCAGGGTGTCCATGGTGGGGCTGCCTTGCATGGCTAAATGGTGCACAGGGTTGCATTGTCACAGTGGAGGTGGTGGCATGCATGGGGTGTCCTGCACTGTTGGGTGCTACTCCTGGGCAAAGTGTATGGGGATCATGGTGCAGGGTGTGCTCTGCATTGGTGGGATGGTGTGGTATGGGGTGGTCGGCGATCCTTGTGTGCCGGTCACAGCTTCCCGGGGGTGTGATGGGGCACCATGGCCCAGCTGTGGGTTGGTTGCTGGTCTCCATGGGCCAGTGGTTATTCCAGCCCTCCCCCAGTTGTGCAGTGCATGGGGTGTGGGGGGACGATGTCTGTTCTGCTGTGTGTTCCTCTGCCCATCTGTGGCATGGGTGGTGGGCCCCCTGCATTACTGGTTATGCTGTTGTATTGCTGCCCTGCTGCTGGGGGGCATCCCTGGTTGCACTATGGCGCATCTGGACTGCTCAGCTGAACATCTCTTGTTGCGCTATGGTGCATCAGATATGCTCAGCTCCACCTCCCTAGTTGTGCTAAGGCGCAGGTGGTGCGATATTCAGTCATCGGCCGTAGGCGCATCTTGGCCTGTGCAGTTCTTGAATATCGCACTTCTTGTGCATGGGTGCAGTGGACTTGCGCTTGCTCCTGCTGTTGCACACTTTTTTGGGCGCTGTTTGAATATCTGGGCCTATGTTGACAATCTGAGGCCCAATATTCAAATATACGGAAAGTGGAGTGCAAACATTTGCATTGTGCCTTGTGATTGCCCAGCTGCCCAAAGATACTATATTCAGTTGAACAGCTATTTGACAGAATATAGGGCCATGTCAGCTGAGTGCTAGGGCACTTAGTGCTGGGCTGACAGGGCTCCCGAAGAATGACATCAGAATGGATAGTGCTGGAGTACTATTTGCAATATTCAAAGATACCCATGCAAATGAGCCCATTGGACATGCAAGGCACTAATGGGCCATTTGCATGCCGATTTTGGTCTCATTTGCATGGGTAATGAGGGAGGTTAGTATGGTACTGCCCCCCCAATCGGCTGGTCCCAGATGTGTACATATCCTTGGTGCTAGTGGTCCTCATCCTGCCAATCAATCAGTAACATACAAGAAAGCTCCTCACTAGAGATCTTCAAAAAAGGCCTAAAGGAGAACTTAGCAGAAAGAAACTTCTGCAACTGTTATCGCTGAAAGGTCCCTTGACTTAGAAGGAAAGCATGCCCTAGAAATACCGCTACTTGGTAGTCACCAGTCAAACCCAAACAAATCCTCCAGAGTCAGCATGTCACCAAAATAAAACTGATACCAGTCTGATTGAGAACAACACAGTTATCATACCCTATGAAAGTAAATATTAACTGTTTACAATAGAATGCATGTGTACCACAAAGAGTCCCTGTAACTAATCTTAAGTGATGTACAATTGTCTGCTGCTGTTCATTGTGTATTGTGTTCTGCCAATCTGTGATCTTTCTCTGTAATTAATCCCAGGTCACCTCTGAAAAAGGGCCTCCCAAGGCCCAGCGGGTTTACCTGGTCAACAAAATTCAGATAAATAAATAAATAATTATACAGAACAGGCTGGTGATCAGTGTTGGGGGGACCACCACTACCAGGAATATATTCTTATATAGAATAGGCTGGCGGTTGGCAGGATGTGTGCCAAGGATCACAGGGGGCAGTTGTGCTCCCCCAGTGGCCAACTGGCTACATGGCAGCATTACCTCTGGCAGCCCCTAGGGTTGCCTGAAGGTAAGTCAGGGTTTTGTTTGGCAGTATTTGTGCTGTGCAAAAGGACCAGGCTAAACCTTTTTGCTAAGCGCAAAGCTGCTGAATATGGGGTAGAGCGCATGTTCATAGCCACGCCCCTCCCCTTGCCTGCACACATACATTATGTTTTGCATAGGCCCTAACCTTCTTTGCTCATGCAACAGCCCCTTTTGAACATGGGGATCCAGTGCAAACCCTGGTTTGTGCAGGTAAAGACCTGTTTGTGCCCGTGCAAACTTTTGAATATCAGGCCCCCTGAAGTCAAAATCTCAAAAAATAACAAAGTTCTGAACAAACATTGACATTTTTTCCCTTTTGGTAACTGAGTAAGGCCCACTAGGCAAAAGTGCTTGTTTTCAGGGTGACCCAAGAGCACTGGGGTGGTTATGTGACTTGCTTAGAGTCACACAGTACGCAAGTGGAGGTTGTGGGAATCAAACCCAGGTCTGCTGGATGTACCAAGCTCATTCACAGCTCGTTACTCTAACCTCTAGGCACTTGATTTACTAATTGCAATTTTTTAACTTTTTGAACCCACGTTTTCAACATGCTAATTTTTTACCCTGTCTCATGAACATGGCAGGTATAATTTTCAAATCTCCGTCAAAAAACCTGTTTTTGCAGTTGTTCCACAAAATCCCATTTTGGGTGGCATTCAATAAATGACACGTGTCATGTTTATATGCTGGGGTAATAAAAATACTATCTTGAAACTTCAGGGTCACAATCTAAGAAAACAAAAATGTTATGTAGGAACCTCTTCATTTCCTAGTCATGATAATTTCACAAATGTAACTTGTGTTATGAATTTATACATTTTAACTGCTGTACTATCTATGCCCAGCACTTACAAACAAGTGAACATTTGGCTGTAGCCAATGCTTGTTTTCATGGAGCTCCTCGTAGCTATGCTTGTTGCTCCAGGGATATTTTATTTATTTTAAATTCCTTGTTAACTGTGTAAGGCCCACAGCCTGTTTTTAGGGGCAACCAAGGAGTACTAGGGAGGTTAAGGGACTTGCTCAGGGTCACACAGCATGCAAGTGGAAGCTGTGGGAATGAAACCCAGGTCTGCAGGAGGTACCAACCTCATTTACAGCTCATTACTCTAACTTCTAGGCTATACAGCTAGCCCTGTTCCCTGTTCCAGTGATCCATCTTGTTCAGACATGCATCCCTTGTTCCCTCTGGGTCCAACAACCCACAGGTTACCCCCACAGCTTTCCCCACCATTGCCGGGGCTCCTTGCAAGGGGTGCCCCTTAGCCGATACAGTGCACTATGTTGGTAAGGTCCTGTGCAGTAGGCATTAGGACACAGGGGCATACAGAGTTCCAGACTGTCATATAGACAGACAAGGGGGTCATCTTCCCTTTTATGTCCCTGCCACCACTCCTGATGTGAGCGCAGCCTTCTAGGTGGCCTCGCTTGCAAACAGCAAGTCCCAGTGGCAAGAACAAGCTCCATGGCCCAGCTACAGGGGTCACTGTGGCACTGGAACTTGCCATTGATCTCCCCGATTGAGGCACACTGCTGCATAGTGGCTGCCCCGACTGAAACTGGCACAAAGATGTGCACTCACCCACAGCTCAGTCAGTGCAACTCGAGGGTAGACCATCCAACAGGCACAGGAGAGTTGCACTCATCACCCGAAGAAGTACAACACAGGATATCAACATCAAGTTAAAAAGGGCAATTTCCTAGTAAATCAAGCCAAAAGAGTAAAGCGGCTAAGGGACTCCACGCCTGGAGCACACTCCAGTGTAAAACCAAACTGTGTCAAAACAGAGAGTGGCTAGCAGGCACTAGTGTGCATACCAGCAAATAAATGAACCCATAGCTTGGTCCATAGTTAAAAAACTTTTATTGCACAAGACACACAAACTCACCCCACCAGCATCCACCAACGTTTCACCCACCTCACTGTGGGCTTTGCCAAGATCTATTTTTAACTATGGACCAAGCTAAGGGATTCATTTATTTGCCAGTATGCACACTTGTGGCTATTAGCCACTCTCTATTTTGAGGCAATTTCCTAGTCCCAAGTTCCACATCTTAGTGTGGCACAAACTGCCCCAGTGTTGTGGGTCTGTAGCATAACCCTTTGCTGGGGGTGCCCCCTACAAGTGCAACTCTCCTTTGCCTGTTGGCTGTTCCAGCTTGGCTGGCCTCCCAATGTGGAGATGATGACTGGCTCCCAAACCCATGTTACCTGTATGTCAATGTGATGTGCTGTCCCTAAGCCATCTGGGCCACCAAATAATCTTATTCGAATATTCTACATTATAGAATGTTTTACTGTACAATTATTGCCCATAACTGGTTCTCATTCCTTTTTTTAAGAATCCTGCAAAGTATTTTGTGATATGATATGTGTCAGCATGGCTCAGTTTGTAGCACATCTGCCTCTGGGCCACAAAGTTGTGGGTTCTTGTCCCACTCCAGGATTAGGCATACACCATTAAAAAAAGCTGGCACTGCCTGCCCAGTGGAACTGAAGGCTGAGGTGCTGGATGTCTTACCTTGTGCAATGTCAGTCACCCGTGTTCAGAAATGAGCATGTGCTACCGGGTATTGCCGGGGGGGAGAAGGAATGAATGTCCAATGGACTGCTCTCCTTCTCTGGGGAAAGGGGTTCCCAGTTGTCAGCACCTGTGTGCTCCCTAGCGGAGGCTGGGGGACATGGCTGCCACACTGTGGACAGGGGACAAGTCGGCGCAGATGCTTGGAGGGAGCATGTGCAGACGTGCGCACGCTTCACTCCACAGGTGCCATTGCATGCCTAGACTCAAGGGGAGAAACACCAGAAAAACCAATTGCCACAGCAGAATGGTGGAAGGCACCTCGTAGACTCTGTGCCCAGCCAGCCATGGCACTGGCTCCTTGAATCTGGTCTCCAGTGGGGGTTGGGGACCCTGCTGGCCCTGCCGGTGGGGGGGAGTAAGACCTGGGGCTGGGTCAGTGCCAGATGGTGGATGTTGGGGAATGGGGCTGGGGGCTCCCTCTGGAAAAAGAAGCTGGCAATACATAAAGAAATAGATAAAAAAAAAAAAGAAAGAAATGCTGGCGCTGGAGTCTAGTATGGGGGGAGGGGACTGAACTGTCCTTTGCATGATATGCTAAACTGAGGTTCCTTTTACTCATCTCTGATGCTGTTCTGGTGATGTCCAAGTGGAAGTAAAAGAATGCAAGGCACTTTTACAAGAGTAGGATATTTTCCCAGTGTCTTGGCCACCTGTCCACTTACCATAAAACTAGTTCCTGCAATTGTGTAAGGTTGTGTGAGGGTGATGGTGTGTGAAATGGCTGCCACCACACAGTCAGTCATTTCACTACCAGTCTCTCATTGCTTGTAAGGTGATTTGGGATACAATTTGTATGAGAAGTGGTATATAAATGCTGATTCTTCTTCTTGTTCTTCTCTAATATATATGAAAGATGCTAACACAAGAAGTTTTGTAATGTATTACATAAGACAACTAATGTTAAAATCATGATAAAATAGGTAAGAGAAACCAAGACCTGTGATTGTACACATGTAGTTGCATGAATGTACGCTATTCTAGTACAACAGTACAGGTTGAAATACTTAATGTTCTGAAACTTTTTAGTCAGTTGTTTTAATAAAAATCAGTGCAAACATTTTATAATTGCAATGAGGTACTCCATGGTATGAGGAACTGTGGGATAATGGCAATTTTGAGTGCATAAGGCACTTGGCTTTACTTCATGCCTCACTTCCCAAGGTGTGCTGTTATCTCTCAGTAAAGCTCACCCTGTCATGCCTTATTGCCTAATTGATTCATCCCGTGTGCTGTTTGAAAAGTGCTTTTCCACTGAACAGCAGACACTCCTTGCTGCCTAAACTGCAAGACATTGTTTTAAATTATTCAGTAAGAACTGAGCCTGGTAATATTTCCCTTTTATTCTTTGGATTTACATTGCACTGGTCTTTATTGTAAGTCAACACATATTTTGGTATCAATCCAAAGCAATAAAAAGAGCAGATAAATATTCCCTACAACAACAATGTACATTGTCCCTGCTCAGGCAAAGTATGCCTTTCCATGGAATGGCATTTATTTATTTATCTAGGACAGCCCAAACTTGAGTCAGTGTCTTATTTGTCAATGGGTCTGGCTGCTTTTAACCAATTCTAAAGCTGTAAGGGCCTGAAGTACTGGGGGTGGTGTGGAAAGAGCTGCATAAGGTAATTAAAGAGTAACTCTGCATGGCAGAATTTGCTTATATAAACTTAATGTTTCAGCTTTTACAGTTCATCAGAGAATGTATTTTGTTCAGTTCCTCTTTTTCTTTCTAGAGTTTATTTAACAAACATTCTAACTTGACTTTCCAGGATGAATAACACACCTTGCTAACCTATGTAGTAAGTGTGCAAGAAAAGCATTTGATTCTCCCCAAACAATCTCATAGTGCCTTACTTTCTGGCATCATGACAGCTATCATGACTGTGATGTCACAAATAGCGATTGTGAGGTTGGATAGGGACGGTTGTAGTCTTTTGAAATACATGTTGAAACAACTACTGCATTATTTGAAATATTTAATTGACCAATATATATGGAGGAAAAAAACAGAAAATACTCATGTAACTCCACTCCCCACTTAGGCAACAAAAACCACACAAAGGCATTACCCCTGGCATTAGGGCAACACCTGGCTCAGGAATCTAGGAGGCCAGGGGGAGGGATACTATGATGGACATGTTACCAGGGTGATCTATTAATTTTTTTTTTTTTGATAATCTCCTCTGTGAATGTAGTCATGCTTCTTTTGTAAATTGTGCTATTTGCATAGTGGACACACAAAACATGGCTTTCAATGTCACGTGACCAAGCAGGCCTCATGGGAAATGATTAGCCAACTCAGCTGCAGAAAAATGTTCCCTTGGGAATCTGTAGCTACAGGTTCTGAAAGGCAGATGGGAGAGTGCCAGTTTGAACACCTCAGTCAGCTTGAAAGGCAGAGGCATGGGGTTGCACACCACTATACATCCTGAAAACCAAAAATCATAAAATTGGACTGAAGATTTCTGAGTGTGTAGAAGCCAGCTGGCCCGGATGATGTCATCCCTCCATACACACACTCATCTGGGGGAGAGGGGGCAGGGGTAAACTGTCACCCTAAAGGGCAAAACCCCCTCCCACAGACAGAGTGGATAAATCAGTGTGTTGAGGTTCAGCTGTCTCTCTCTTTGGGCCCAATAACATCTGTAAACAAACAGCCCTGCAGCTAGAGATCTGCTGAGAAATGCAGATTAGGGAATATTGTTTCTTCAGATAGTAGCAGGTAAATAAATAGGTTACACAGTGCAAATAGCTCAGACTCTTCTATCTGTTAACTGTCTGCTTTAACTCCATTTCTTTCCATTTCTAGTAAACTAATCCTTTGTTTGTCTGTACATTAATCCTGTTGTAAATACTTGCAGTTTTTTAGTAAGGAACCTATTTTTGATAGAACAAGTGACTGTCTGTTTATTTGTTAAGGTAATTTAGTTATTTCTGCTGGACTCTGTTTGCATTCCATCCTTACAGAGCATTCTACCCACAGTTACTGTGTTGACCTCCCAGACCTTGTGCAAAGGAGGAGATAAAGAAGCAGGTTTCCTGGTTCCTGTTGGTAAAAACTAGGTGGTGGCAGTGAACTTGAAGTCCCTGGTGAGGGGATTTTTGTCACAGGTACAAAATAACATTTCTGTTTTACCCAAGCCCAGGGGAGAGTTACCTGGGTTATGGGGGGGTGGGCCCACATGTCTGAGGGGCCCCAAAAAGTCACACAGGTCACACAATAATGGCATGTCCACAACAGACATGGGATTGTATCATATGGCTTTATTCTGACAGGATGTCAGCCAGAATTTGGTGTTGCGTGACTTAACCACACAAAAAGTAGGTAAATCCCCAATAACTCACTCTCTGGAGTGCCTTATTGTGATTATACAATGAACCTATGTGTACAATGTGTTTAATTATTTTTTTTTTTAAATGCAATTCCTTAGCCATGGGTAATGCAGGGTTTACCCATGGTCATGTAACATGTTTTGACCAATGAGGTTACAGACCACACCATTGTATAATCTAGGATATAGTTTATGGGGTGCCTTGATGGTGAGCTGGGTGAGATCTACTTGATAAATCTGGAATGTAGCTTTTGCTGTTGTGACTCCCTTCCCCCTTTAGTTACCCCTAGGCATACCCATTGACATGGGGATGGGGGGCTTGTAAGTGTGGGGGTTCATTAAGCAATAAGGCACGGGTGTGGGTTATTGGGGGTTTACCCACGCCTGGGAGCCACCAATAAACAAACAAACAAGCCCAGGGCTTAGGCAGGCGGCGCTCTCGAGGTTTACTGATGCCCTAGCAACCACTCGAGGTGATTACACCATAGTTATCACCTGTACATCAGGCATTGTCATTTATAGTGTATGGGCCTCAACATGAGAAGTTACCACCCCCCGAACACAAGTAATTTAGCCTTACCTTATTAATGAATCTGCACTACAGCTACATGATTGTGTAGAAAAACAATTTATTAGGATACACGGACTGAATGACAGCGGGCCAAAATAGCACCAGAGTTAAAATCTTTATCTGACATAGAGATTGCTAGACTCAGTAACAGTAAACTGAGACAATTGGAATGTTATTTGAATATTGTACTGAGACTAACAATCACATTCTGGGTGTGTAGAATACTGAATTACACTGACATTCCATTTTGTAAACCTGCTGCTATGACATAGATGAGATAGGTTTATAAGGTTCTGACATCACAACAGTGGGATTACAAATAGAATAATAGATAGGTTCTGGTATATTACAAGGTAGTAATCCCACCGAGAGGTTTTTGGGACACAGAGAACCTCGCGAGCGAAGCTCAAGAGGTTTCATGTGTCCCCAGAACCTCGAGATGGAATTACTACCTTGTTATGCCAGAACCTATTTGTTATTTTTTTTAATATATGGATACCAGGTGAATTGACTCACCTCCGTTTAAACAGTGGAGTCAGCGGGTCCGTGTGAGTGCTGGCAGGGTTCCCCAGTGCTGTGTGGATGACCGGTGCTGTGAGCTTCATTTACCGCTGCTTTTTTTTAACTGTTTGTTGGCAGCGGTATCGGGCGAGCAGAGGAGCTCAGAAAGTTTTTTCAAAAGTGAAGAAAAACAGTTGTAGCAGCTGTTGACCGTTCACTCGCTAAGCAAGCGAGCAAGCCGCCATATTTTCCTACTTGTTGTGCCTGCCCACAGAGCAAAAGCGGCCAATCAGAGGGCACGCTTTGTAAAACGCCGGGGATACACTTGCACATGCGCTCTTCAGCTTTCTTGATAATACTATCGATCGGGTGCCGAACGATACTATTACGGCACCCGAACTATAGTATTATCACTTACGAACAGTAGTATTATCGCTCCAGAAGCAATGGTATTACAAGAATTTTTTTGTATGCTTTTCAACCATGTTATTTTCACAATCCATATATTAAAATGTTGTAATCTGCTTCATTTCAGTGGGTAATAAGGGCTACCCATACATTATCAGGAAATAATGTGTCCAAAAAGATGGCATAGTTCAATGTAATTCTAGACAGGGGCATTAAACACCTAGAAAATGCATCTAAGAGCGAAGTAAGAAAGCAAAGATGTTTTTTTAAAATAACAACACATCATATAAATGATCAGTTTATAAGGATGACGTGCACTTACTATAATCCAGAAAATGTCTCAGGGAGGTGAACTATACCATCTATGTGTCCCCACTTATTTTGTCCACTTAGTTCTCATCTGTGGGGGTTCCAAAAAATATACACTGTTGCTTCTTCTCTTCCAAGGGCCTTCATATGACCTAAGGAAATATAAATACACACAAAGAAATAAACTGAGGGTTGCATAGTTATTTAGCAGTTTCACTGCCTATTTTCAAAAAATGGCTTCAGCTCAATGTGATCATCAAGTCCTTTGCCCATGTAGGCCCTCAGTGTGTAGATCCAAAAGATCTCTCTTTGGCTTAATAGTCCCACCTTGTCTCCCCTCTTGGTCCCAGAGTGACATTTTCAATACCCACAAATTTCAGAATGTGTTCCTCTCTATTTTCCACTCTTTGCATATGTCCAGCCCATGCATATTGCAGGGTGCTCTTCTGCATGGTGGATGGGCTTTTACATCCTGCCTGCAGGGGCGTCATTTCAGCAAAATCATAGGGGTAGCAAGGTGGGGTGGGCATGATGTGGGCGGGGCCACGGTGTGGCCGGAGCCAGAGAGGGTGGCATTTGTCAATGTGACATAGAGCTAGTTACCAAGTAATTTAAAAACGGGTATGAATTGGATAGTAAAGTCTGACTATAAATCTGAAATGGGTCATTACAGATGTTGATTCAAATTAAATAGCTAGTTTTCATCAAATTATGGAACCATCAGTAGAGTGAAAGTCCCATTCCTCAACTGTACAAATATTAAACAATATTAATGCATGGGTAGCCCTTATTACCCATTGAAATCAAACAGATTACAACCTTGTAATCCCACTGTTGTGATGTCAGAACCTTATAAACCTATCTCTCTATGTCATAGCAGTGGGTTTACAAAATGGAATGCCAGTGTTATTCAGTATTCTACATACCCAGAATGTGATTGTTAGTCTCAGTACAGTATTCAAATAACATTCCAATTGTCACAGTTTATTGTCTAGCAATCACTATGTCTGATAGAGATTTTAACTTTGGTGCTATTGTGGCCCATTGTCATTCAGTCCGTGTATCCTAATAAATTGTTTTCCTAAACAATCATTTGGGTGTAGTGCAGATTCATTAATAAGGTAAGGCTAAATTACTTGTGTTGGGGGGGAGGGACTTCTCATGTCGAGTCCCATACACTATAAATGACAATGCATGATGTACAGGTGATAACCAGGGTGTAATCCTCTCGTGGTTGCTAGGGCAATGTAAACCTCTCAAGCTGTGCACTCTAGGTTTACTAATGCCTAGACACCAATAAAGTGATTATACCATGGTTATCACCTGTACATCAGGCATTATCCTCTATATATTACCACACTGGCTGTGTCCAAAAAAATATTACCACACTGTTCATGTCAAATGACTGGTACTATACAAGCTAAGGTACACATTGCTAAAAATAAAGAACCGTCTATACCAATACCTTACAGTACATAAAAAATACACATCAAAACATGAGAGAAATTATACTGTTATAAAAGCATACTCTGAACCTTGAACCATGGAGAGAACTTTAGTTCTTCTCTGCTGAAACAAGAGCTTAGTCAAAGAAATGACAGAATGAAACTTGTAAAAGAAGTAATAAAAGGAAAACGAACTGATGAAAAAAAAAACCACCAAAAACCTGTAAAGAAAAAAAAGGAAAAAGAATCGATTAAAACTCACCGACCAAAAACCTGTAAAAAAAAAGTAATGAAAGAAAAGATCCTAGTAAAATTGTACACCAAAAAACCTGTAAAGAAAAATTGTAATAAAAGGAAAAAGACCCAGGGTTACATAAAAGAAAGTCTTCCAGACTTCCAATTACTGCAGCAAAGCAAATGAAAGTACTCTTTAACTCTCCACACCAAGGCTACTACTCCCTCTTGCAATAATGTAAAAGGGCATAAACTCTCTCCCAAACACCCATGAAAGTGGTAAAGCAAAGGACATAGGAGTGTTATTACCTGCCTGGAGGCTGGAGACACTGCTGGCACGCTGGAGATTGGGATGGTAGGTGACTGGAAGTGCTGGAAGCTGACTGGTGACTGCTGGCACACTAGACTGCTGACTAGTCGGGGACACTGCTGACAAACTGGACTGGTAGCTGACTGGAGACAAAACTGGCAAACTGTCTCTGGACTGGTAGCTAAGCTGACTGGAGACACTGGCTGCTGGCACACTGAACTGCTGGCTGACTGGTGACACTGCTGGCACACTGATATCTGTCTGGAGACTCTGCTAGCACACTGAATTGCTGGCTGACTGGACTGGTATCTGAGTTGAGACTGCTGGCACACTGCTGGCTGACTGGAGACACTGCTAGCACACTGGACTTGTATCTGACTGGAGAAAAAGCTGGCAGACTGGACCTGCTGCTGACTGGAGGCACAAGTTGCAAACTGGACTGGTATCTGACTGGAGACACTACTGGCAGACTGGACTGCTGGTTGGCTGACTGGTGGTAACACTACTGGCACACTGGACTGGTTGCTGACTGGAGGCACAAGTTGCAAACTGGGCTTGTTGCTGAGCTGAGTGGGACAGAACTGGCACACTGACTGCTGGCTGACTGGAGACACTACTGACAGGCTGGACTGCTGGTTGGCTGACTGGTGGTAACACTACTGGCACACTGGACTGGTTGCTGACTGGAGGCACAAGTTGCAAAGTGGACTCGTTGCTGAGCCGACTGGGACAGAACTGGCACACTGACTGCTGGCTGACTGGAGACACTACTGGCAGACTGGACTGCTGGTTGGCTGACTGGTGGTAACACTACTGGCACACTGGACTGGTTGCTGACTGGAGGCACAAGTTGCAAACTGGACTCATTGCTGAGCTGACTGGCTGGAGACACTACTGGCAGACTGGACTGCTGGTTGGCTGACTGTTGCTGACTGGAGGCACAACTTGCAAACTGGACTCGTTGCTGAGCTGACTGGGACAGAACTGGCACACTGACTGCTCAGCTGACTGGAGACACTATGGCAGACTGGACTGCTGGTTGGCTGACTGGTGGTAACACTACTGGCACACTGGACTGGTTGCTGACTGGAGGCTGGGTGCAAACTGGACTCGTTGCTGAGCTGACTGGGACAGAACTGGCACACTGACTGCTGGCCTGACTGGAGACACTACTGGCAGACTGGACTGCTGGTTGGCTGACTGGTGGTAACACTACTGGCACTGGACTGGTTGCTGACTGGAGGCACAAGTTGCAAACTGGACTCGTTGCTGAGCTGACTGGGACAGAACTGGCACACTGACTGCTGGCTGACTGGAGACACTACTGGCAGACTGGACTGCTGGTTGGCTGACCGGTTGCTGAATGGAGGCACAAGTTGCAAACTGGACTCGTTGCTGAGCCGACTGGGACAGAACTGGCACACTGACTGCTGGCTGACTGGAGACACTACTGGCAGACTGGACTGCTGGTTGGCTGACTGGTGGTAACACTACTGGCATACTGGACTGGTTGCTGACTGGAGGCACAAGTTGTAAACTGGACTGCTGGTTGACTGACTGTAGATAGTAATGTTACTTCAGTAATGGGTATCTTCTTGAATGCATCTGAGCAAATCTGTCTATTACTACTGACAGGTCTAGCTGCTTCACCTCCAGTGGCCCACATGCCATCATCAAGTCACTGAGTCATCTGCCACCACAACTGTTTCTTAAGTAAGTTTTCACTCTTTTCATGCATGAGAAGAAACGTTCATTTGAAGCTGTGGTCACAGGGAGTGCCATCACCAGGTTCAAAATCTCCAGAACTTCTGAAAATGTATTACAAAGGCATTGCAACTGTTGTCTGACACAATGAATACTTTGCATATTTTTGTTCTGTAGGTATGCCTTTGCTGATTCCAGCTGTGACTCTAACACAATTGTGCCGTATTTGCTCCTGGGAAGATTCTGCTAGGACCTTTAAAACAGGGTAATTCAGAAAACTGTCATCCTTTGGGTTGAGAGCAGCAACAGCTTTAAGAGGCCAGATTACTTGTGAAGCGTGAATCAAGTTCAGTAACAAACCTGTCAATGCAGGCCAGGTATATTTCCTGTTTAAGCCTATCACTGTTAGATCTTGCAGAAATGTCCTGAATTTTTATATTTGCAGTCCGTTTCCCCAAAATGGATGAAACAAAAAATTCTGTCAGTTTTCGGCTCAACTGATGTTTGCGCAGTGGCCTTCCTGTGTTCTGAGTGGCTTCTACATCATAATCAATGCCACAGTGATCAGCGGCTTGTTGTGCCTCCTTGTAAATCTTCTGCCACTGTGAATCATTACGTAGAGACAAGAGCTCATTTTTCAAAGACTGAACAAGATTACAAGCACTTGGCAAATCCAGATCTTTTCTCTGAAGTTCCTCAGACACCGATTGTATCTTCCTTAAAATTGTTTCTAGGCTGTACAGTGTTGCTACAAAGGTGAAGTTCTGAATTTTAAACAGATGACCTTTGCTTCACTACTTGCCTCTTTGTCAGTGTTTTGTGACTGAATAGCATGAAGTGTTATAATAATGGACTCTAGACGCAACTGAAATTTCTTGACACAGTTGTACCAGTAAAACCACTGTACCACAAAAGTCGCTCCAGTTCCAGAACTGAGACCTTCTTCTGCGCTTTAACAAACAACTCATGTCTTGGTGAACTTTGAAATAAATACATATACAGCCTGTAAGATGCTGAAAAATTCTTTCACTTCTGATATATTATTAATTGTTTGCACAAAATAAGATTCAGTCTGTGTGGCATGACAATGAATATAAACAGCTTGAGGAACAATCTCTCTTATTCTTGCTTGTACTCCACTGAAGCACCCACTCATGACAGAGGCTCCATCATAGCACTGTGCTACACAGTGCTTCCACTGCAGTCCAGCCTGACATACTGCCTGATTGATGGCACCAGCCAAACTACCAGCATCCAGTTTATCCATGTGGTAGCAGCCGAGTGGTTTTGCACAGATATTACCATCTCCGTCAACAAAACGGATTACAAAGCTGAGCTGCTCTTTGCGTGATACATCCTTAGTTTCATCGACTAAAACAGAGAAATATTTTGTAACTTTACTTACAATTTTCTCTCGTATTAATGTTGCAACTATGTTAATCAAATCATTTTGATACTCTGGGGAGGTATAATGACCGTATCTCCTAGACATTTTTTCTTTTAATTTTGAGTCATGTGCAGATAATGTTTCCAGAAACTCCATAAAATTGCCTTTGTTATCGGAATTTGTCGACTCATCATCACCTCTGAATGAAGGCAAGACCTTGCCGTCCTAGGTAACACACTGCATGCAGTAGTAATTCAACTTGGCGTCTGTTTTCTTCAATTTCAATGTCCCTATTTTTTTCAAGCTGTCTCGCAACTGACTGATGTCCTGATGAAGACTGTATACGGTTAAATTCACACCATGCTACAACAGATGCTTTGTGTTTCTCAGACTCGCTGTGCTTTCTGAAGGCACGACCAATTTTTCCATTTACAGAAACCAATATCGACAAAGGAATGTTTCCACGTTCGACACTCCACCTCCAGGTGCAATGCGAGTGCTAGTAAAATGCCTGCATGCGAAACAGTATACAACATCTCTCTGTACTGAATATTCTACCCACTTATGAGTTTTGTAATCACCATTAAATTTATGTGATTTTGTCACAGGGAAAACACACTTCGGCTGAACTGGAGCTTGGTAAGGACTAGCAGATATGTCACTTGGCACAGTATCATGATCAACACACTCACCCATTGAAAATGAGTGGCCTTCACTAGATGGCAATGACGTGCTTTCACACGCATCGGAGGATGTGCTTTCACATGCATCAGAGGGTGAGGGCAAAGCAACAAGTAATGGGCCTGTAGCAGCAGAACTAGGCTCTGAAACTATACTACTACTATCAGATTCATGCATACCAACTAACAGAACACTATCTTCAGGTCTTGATTTCTTCACTGTATGTTCAGCATGTGCAGTATCTGCTGTAATTCTTTTCTTAGCAAATAACTGAAGCACCGATGGTTGCTTTGGATCACTGGATGCCTTCTTCTTAGACAGAGACATTTCAGTAATACTTATTTAGCAGCCAACTTCAAAGAAATTTCAATCAGTGAAGGCTACTAAAGAAGAAATTTAGCAATGTACAGCCTGCCAGCAGCTATGCCCAGTGATTAGCAAATCAGATATCAGTTTTGAAACCCCTGAAAAACAGCTATGAATTCAAATGTGCACACAGTCTAAAGAAATCACCAGTGTGCGTGATGAAATCTGCAAACAGTGATGACATCAGGGAATTAAAAACATTAACATATGGGTGTAAATTTTACATTTAACTGTACCTATGAACCTAAAAAAAAGGTCTATTATAATTCTGAATTTTAAAAGTAATCTTATAAATGCAAGGACGCAAAAACATTTCTGTAATAAAACAAAAGTGGGATGCATACAAGTGCTGTAAATCTGACAAAAAAATGTTACTTTTGAATCACCAGTTATGTTATGATTTGAAGCACTATTCTTTGGCGTGTGGAGTATGTACAAATGTTGGGTGAGTACTGGTACGCATTAAAAAAATTTCTGAAGCGTATTTCCTCAAATGAGGACAGGTGAGTAAAATAGGCTGGTACAGACCTTATCTGGAGCACTGGCCACGTCTTTAAGCTGCTTTAAGACTCTTAAAAACCTTAATGTTTCCAATTGCCCTTGGCAGATTAATTGTGGCCAGTTTGGGAGTACTTATTGTAACCAGTGGAAAAGGGGTTATGTTTAAAGATGTTGATGTAAGATGGTATTGGACTGGTCTGTGTGGTTTGTTTTTGACTTTCGAGTCCTTGTCAACTGTACAATGCCTTCAACCTCAGGTGTTTTTAAATAAAATATCTATTTATATTTATACAATAGGGATGAGTGGTCAAACCATTGGATAAATGCATATATTCTCACCACTGTGTAATAGATCTGCACAGCCATTGAATAAATACATTTATCTATAGTCATGATGTCACAGATGGCATTTACCCACACAGTCGTGACCACGGCTCCAGATAAGGTGTGTGCCAGTCTTTTACACTCACCTCATTTTAGGAACTACTCTTCAGAAATTTTTTTAAATGAGTACCTGTACTCACCCAATATTTGTAAATACTCCTCCACACGCCAAAGAATAGTGCTTCATAACATAACTGGTGAGTCAAAAGTAACAGTTTTTTGCCAGATTTACACTTGTATGCATCCCACTTTTGTTTTACTCACTATGTTTTAAAACTGGTGAGTAAATTGACAGCATCATTTGGAGTATTGTTGGCACCTGAAATTCTTATCTAGAAAATAAAACCTACATTTTTTAAATAAATTTAGTCCTCAGTCCACTCTACCAAGACATTTGTACACATCAGTGTCTTATTAATAAATGGTCAGCACAGAGTGGTTACAAACTACCAGCATCCAATTTGTTTGAAAGCAGCTCAAAACTGTAGTTTGTTTGGACCCACTGGGTTTTAAATAGTGCCTTTCATGTTATAATGTTGCTGCCACTTTACGCACACAGGGAGATTGAGAGAGAGCACACAGAAAAAACAGCAAGACACCACTAAGCAGAGGGAAGTTAACTTACTCGCTGAGGGTCACACAGCAAAGTGTCAGTTCCAGGATTCAAACCAGGTCTCAGGATCACATTTCTGTGCTTAACCACTGGGCCACTGACTGTCTCCCAGTAAGTCATAACGTGCATCAGTTTCTCAACCTCTTCACCAGTGGATTTGTTTTCTTCTTTTAGTGGGTATTTTTTTGGGGGCACCAATGCTGCCTGCCTGCCTACAGCATCACTCTGAAGAAATTTCATTTTCAGAATATAGTTCAGGTAATGTGATAAGTGTACATGAAGCACCATTAAGCTAATTCCTCAGTTTTATTAAATAAAATTATAACAATGGTCTGAGAAATGAAGCTTTCTGATTGGCTGTAAACATTCTAACAGCCTTATATTAATCTTTTATTATACAATGGGCACAAAAAAATTCACACAATCCTGCATTTTGATTGGCTGGCTGGCACCTTTTCAGCATTGTAAATCCTCCAGTGTACCCACTGGAAAAGGTGCCAGCCTCCAGTCAGCAGCAGCAGGAACCCTCGCAAAAAATCACTCCGACTGCCAGAATCCAAACAGTGGCAAACACACTACGATCCTACGCTTACTTCCATAAGTGGTCACAGTACCAGCAGTTCCCGTTCTTAGCCGTCTAAAAATTAGAACTTGTATTTTTTGAATCACCTCCTCAGTAGCCCTTCATAACAGCAACTTTCCTGTGTCGGAAGGACTGCCCCATCACTTCCAAAAAGACCCCAAGCCCACATAAAACACTTAAAAAACAAAATATTCTCTGGTCTTGCAATAATTTTACACACAATAACAGGAAGCACGAGGTCATAGATGACAGCCCTTTAGAATTCCTGCTTAGGATGGAAGACGCACGAAAAAACAACAAAACAAACTGCAAATCTTAATGCTCACAGCCTCACAGTAAAAAAAAAAAAAAAAAAAACACAACCCCCACACACACACACAATTCAGTTCAGAGCTTCGACAAACGAGATAAAGAAAAACTAAGGGGGGGGCATCACCACTAATTTAACTCTGCCTAGCAACAAGGAACTATTTTGCTTTGGTGGAGCAATAAAATAACAAAAATGATGATTAAAAAGAGAAACAAAAAGTATTTCTATATTTTTAGTCACCCCAAAAATGTAAGTCATTGCATAATAGCAATATACCCCTCCAGGGAGTGGGTATACCGGTGGATTTACCTCTTCTGGTGTGGTTAAGTCACTCGGCTGCGCCTCGTGACCGAACCACACCAGCCGTGGTAAATCCACCAGTATACCCACACCCTGGAGGGGTATATTGCTTTGTTATACAATGTGGTAAATCGAATGAGCCAAATCCTGCAACCTGATTGGTTGGCTGGTACCTTTCCCAGTGTGGTAAATCCTCCAGTGTACCCACTGGAAAAAGTACCAGCCAATCTTATATCGTGCCAATCCGGTCGCTTTCATTTTGATCGAAACTGCAGCCATTTGTCCTGTCGCCGCTTCGCTAAAACACCGCAGTAAATATTACAAAAAATTACATCTTCCTTCCAACCGTACAGACTTCAGTTACTTACAAAATATCTAAAAAAATTAAATAAAACTACATTTACCATTGTATAATATAAATTTATCCCTCCAGGGTGTGGGTATACTGGAGGACTTAACACGACTGGTGTGGTTCGGTCACGAGGCGCACCAGCTGTAGTAAATCCTCCAGTATACCCACACACTGGAGGGATAAATTACTTAATTAACATACTTATACAACTTACCCATATATTTAACAAGGTTTAACACTGTTTAAAAAAACACATTTTTATTATAACAGCAATAAGGCACTCCCAGGGGTTATGTTAATGGTCAGTTAATCACTCTCTAGGGGCATGTGGCACTTGGCAATGCCTCGTGCCACATTATGCCCCTATAGGGTGATTAACAGACCGTTAACATAACCCCTGGTCATGCCTTATTGGTTAAGTGTTGAACGTGGCTGTGCTCAGTACAACAAAGGGCTTCTCTCACTTGTCCAAACACGGCTGCTAACATCTGAAAGCATCATGACATCATGGGACTTTTGTAGAAGCAGGTACACCTACAATAAAAATAGTAATTGTGTCTGCATTCCTTTTCACATTGACAATTACATTGAGTAAGCTGTTGCATTGCTGCTGCCAAATGTTCAGATCCCAGTCCAGCTCAGCACACATAAATCAAGGGTGACTGTAATCAACTGTAAGCATTTAGCACTGTCTGAACCACTAACAAAATTGAAATGTCCTGCAGCCTTGAACCTCTTCATAGGAAGAGTTTTTTTTTTAATCCCCCCAAACACGCTGACACACACACACACACACACACACACACACACACACACACACACACACACACACATACCTAAAGCTTAGTTGTCCTGCTTGCTCATTTCTTATCATTTAGGCAGATTTAGCTGAAGCAGGAAAACTGACTGTTGTCCCTGTGGTTAGAGAAGAGCACAAACAAACTTCAGGTTCAAATCCCACTACAACTCGACAGCTATCTTGGAGTGAACCCTTGAGCAGGTCAATTGGCCTCCTTATGCTTTAAATCTCTCCCAGATGTAAAACTGGGCAGAAAGGAGTGGGGGACCCAAATGTTGTTAAAATGTTTCATAGCTGGACTACTGTCCTGGAGCCATGGATGTAGGCAGGCATCCTCCATGTACACCATGGTATTGAACGGGGGCAGCATATAGGCCCTGAACAGCTTCCCTAGTCCATGGACACAACACAGAACCAGCAGAACCTCTCTGTATGTTTATATGTCAGCACCAGAAGGATTGGCCACTGCTGCTGTCTTTGCAACCCAGGGGCTATACAGCTTTACAGGGTCTGGGCTGGTATATTGGTGTCCCAAGGAACAATGCATGACATCTGCATATACCCATGCATGGGGGGAGCAGCAACCAGTAACAGGGAGTACAAATGTCATACTGATTGTGCATTGTGCTATACAGGGACACACACAGTCCTGGTGTACATATGTATATAGTGTATGGTGGAACGTCGTTCTCCACCGAAATCCATCATTGTCGAAACCTTGTAGTCACACACTAGTGAGGTTCGCAGTGCAGCAGAACGATTTTTTCTACTGCACTGCGAATGTCACACAGTGTCCTCGAGCAGCATTTGTCAGTTAGGGCCACTCCATAGACAGGACACATAGCGAAAGCAGTAATGTCGGTGGCAGTACTAATGTTTAGCGATAAAACGTTCAAAATGTAAAGTTCTTAAACAGTTAAAATGTCAAGCGTGAACACGTTCAAAATGTAACTTTCTTTTTTCCTTCTAGCAACACAGTAAAAGTGTTTTGAAGCAGAAACATGCTGTAGTGATTTTTTTTCCCAAAAAACGACGTTCCACCATACACTATCAAGAAAAGTGCATGGGGAACAGTTGACAACAGGGCATCTTTCACCTCGTTGGCACTCTCGAGGTAATCCGTCGTCATAGTGCCAACTCGGTGAAAGAATAGCCCTGTTGTCAACTGTTCCCCATGCACTATCCTACATATTGTCTGGCTACACCCCCACCCTGCCTGGAGCAATATACTGTACCACAAAGACCTAAGAAGGTTCACGTTGCATGCAGCGTCAGTTGCTTGGGCCCCCCACATCATTCCACAGCTCAGTCCAAACAAACACAAGTGAAAAAAAAATGTCCTAGCCTGCCAGCAGGCAGCTACTTGCCTTACCACCTTTGCTGGGCGATGCTGACTGGCTGTGCTGACAGATGCTCTCCAACTCCTCTGCTACTGCAGCTTCTCCCCCTCGCTCGCTCACTCCTCCGTGGCTCCACTCCAGCTCAAACAGAAGAAAACCACTGGCTTCTGCTCCTCCGCTGTCTCACCTCACCTGCCAGATGCCTAAATCCTTAGCACCCTCCCCAGCTGTGTGCAAGTGTGGCGATCAGGTCATGGGGCAAGGGCAAAGGATGGGGACTTCGGGACCGTCAGGCCTTAACAGTAAAAGAGGAGTTCTGATTCCGAATTGCTACTGACTGTACTGTGAGCAGCTCACTTCTGAAGCCCCCTCCCTCCCCTAAGTCAGTGACCAGCTGCCACGCCACCCGGTGACCCGGAGAGTCTGTTACTTGTTGTAGGCCTCAGGCTCACTCAGCCTGCCTTAGCTGCCTAACTAAACTCCGCTCCTCCTTCCCCACCTTACCTTAATGGCAACCCCGGTCCCCAGTAGTTATAAGCAGTGACTGGGTAATATATGTACAGTATATGATGACTGTATATACTGCCACCCCTAACACACTTTGTACTTCTCTTTTTATCTGTGCATTTGCACCCGGGTCATGCCTGAAAAAGGCTTCTACTGCCAGTGTATCCACCCAGTCAATAAAGTTTAATAAATAAATACACTGGCTTTTCCAGGGTGTAAGTAAACCACCCTTATGCCCCTATTGTGATACTCCACCCAGTTCTCCATGACTCACATGAGTATCCATTCACTTCTCCATGACTTATAAGAGTATCTTAAACAATAAGGAAAAGTGATTAGTCAAGTCACATCAGTGGTAGTCAAAGGGACTTGCAGTGTAGCCTACATTACTCCCTGTGCCGGCCCCCCCGAAGCAGTTCTTACATACTGTGAAAACCTCTAGCGGATGAACATCCTGCTGCTCCTTTCTCACATCCACCTAATTACTGCCCTCTCCTCACTTCCCTTTACTTACAGTTTATACCGCTCCTATAAGGAGCTTACAAACCCCTTCTTGAATCAACAGCACAGGCCTTATTATGAGGAAGGCACCTCTTTTTTAAAGTACCTTACTCTTCATCCAGTCTGACCACCACTTGTTTAGGGCTCCACCCAGTCCCAACTTGACGTGTCATAATGATCCCAGTCACACTGCACGACTAGTTGGCTCAGCTTACTTGGCTAATCCCCGTGCTGCTCACACTCCGACCCGCACTCCACATAGTACCACCAGTCAGATGACTATGTCAGGTGTGGACAGGAGTCTCTAATCTTCAAATGTGTCCCCTCTTCTGTGGTCAATTAGCTGTCTGTACACCCCCCCCAGGGCCCCTCCATCTGCTTCTATTTACCTTTGCTAAGCACAACTGGATTAAATCAGTTGGGGGCCTGACTGCACCACCTGCAGAGTGCTCCAATTGTCGCCTGCCTGGCCCGTGACTCCACTCACTGTATTTTCTCTCTCCCCAGCATCACCCCTGCAGCACCGGAGTGCCTGGTGGTCTCCCGACTAGCTGACTGACTCTGACTCCCAACCCCTCCCAACCCAGTCCTGACCTCACCTGTCCTGGACAACGCATCTTCTCTCCCATCTCCCGGTAGACACACTGCACACACTGCTGCCGACTTTGCCAACAAGTAGTCTGTGTCCCAGTCCCGACTTGCACTGCAGTTGTCTTTCTTCTCTCTGCCAGGCGCGCCCAGCCAACTCCGTGCCTGCCCCGGCTGCCCGCGCTCTGCCAATGGATTGCGGTGCAGTCGGATGATCGGATTGCCCCTCGGCCGCCTTGATCAGCTGCTCCAGCTCTCAGCTTGACGGCTTGCAAGTTGAAGCTTCCTTGGCTTATCCTCCCTTCACAGTACCACATATACCTGCTGCTGCTGCCTGCCTAGGCCTAGTAGCCCTTACTGAGTGTCTCCGTCCACTGCCTGCACTGCACGATGGACCCGGTCAAATCCCGCTGATCATTCCCCATGCACTCGCATATCGCGCCTAAGCCAATCCCATTCCTCTCCTCTCCCAGCCAATCGCAGCAGCGCCAGCCCCAGCACAAGTAAGTGGCACTTTTATGCGGGGCAAACTAAGCTGCAGACAGTTGGCGCCATCCGTCCCTTCCTCCCTGATTACAAGTCTGTGCTAATGCTAATTTTATCATTTGTCAGCACAGTAGCAGACTGTCAGGCTCCCGACCCTGGCTGAAACCTCCGGTCCTCCGACCTCACACAACAGCACACACACAGCCAAGCAGCTCGGCCGGCGCATTCGGTCCCAAAGGGAGCCAGCCAGGGCAGAATTAGCAAGCCCTGTCATAGGGGTCACATAATTTTCATAGGGGTCACGGCGACCCCTGGCGACCCCTAAATGACGCCCCTGCCTGCCTGTCTCTGTGTTTGGGGTGCAGGTTCTAGCATTAGGTGCTCTGTTCTTCGCTGACAAGGTGTCCTCTATTAGGGATGAGGTCTGTTCAAGCATCTCTCAAAAGGGATACAGGGTCTGACCTGAGGGGTGCTGAAACAGTCCTCCAGTCCGGGCTAAATCCGAGCTGGTTGGGGGGGAGGAGGTGGTGGAGATAATCTCAAGGCTGCCGCCAACCCAATGTGATCTGGACCCAGGTCCGACCTGACTTTTACTTGGTTGTTTGGACCTGATAGGATCTGTGGTCTCTAACCTCCCATTTTTAGGGAAGATTATTGAGAAAGTGGTGGCCATTCAGCTTGAAAGACATCTTGCCTCTTCCTCGACCTATAAGTCTTTCCAGTCTGAGTTTCACGTGGGGCATAGTACAGAGACTGCCCTGGTGAGGGTGCTGAATGGTCTCCTGATGGTGAGGGATAGGACAGCCCGTACCATCTTGGTTCTCCTAGAGCTCTCTGCATCGTTGGACACTGTGGACCATGAGGTGCTGCTCAACTGCTTTCGGTTCTGGTGTGGCCTGTCCAGTAATGTCATCATGTGGTTCAGGTCATACCTGACAGACAGAGTGCAAAGGGTGACAATGGGGTTAGCCTCATCTTCCCTGAAGCCTCTGTGCTGTTGGGTTCCGCAGGGTTCAGTCTTGCTGCCCTTATTGTTTACGGTGTACGTGCTGCTGTTAAGGGACATTATCAGGCGGCATGGGCTGGGTTTTCACTGCTATGTAGATGATACCCAGCTGTACCAGTCCTGTGAACCCAATACCCAGGTGTCAGCCTCTGTATTTAACAGTTGCCTTGAGAACATCCAGTCATGGATGACTCACAACTGGCTTAAACTTAACCTAGACAAGATTGAGGTACTGATTGTGGATCCAGGTCATCAGGGTGGGGGTGAGGGTTAACCACTGGCCTAGTGCTAGGGGGTTCCTCTTGTCTCTTTTAGACAGGTGAAAGATTTGGGTTTGATCCTGGATGCTGGCTTGACTCTTGATGCCCAGGTGTCGACCATGGTTAAGAGCAGCTTTTTTCATCTCCAGAACATTGCCTGAATCTGAGCCCTGATCCTACCATGCTGGTACATGCTTTCGTCATTACCAGGTTGGGCTACTGTAATGCCCTGTACCTAGGGCTTTCTGGAGGCTACCTCTGCAGGCTGCAGAATGCGGTGGCAAGATTGTTAATGGGGGTAAGGAGTTGTGAACATATTACCCCGGTCCTCCATGAACTGCACTGGCTGCTGGTCAAGTGGAGGATTGACTTCAAGATAGGGCTCCTTACCTACATGACCCTGCATGAACAGGGACATGTCTATGTGCAAGATCTCCTTGTCTCCTATCACCCACCTCAGACTCTCCGTTTTATCTAGTGAGGCCTCCTGCTGGTTCTCAGGGCTAGGTTGTGGCATTCCGGAGACAGGGCATTTTCGGTAGCTGCACCTACCCTGTGGAACTCCCTGCCTGGTTTTTAAGGGAGGCTCCCTCAGTAGAAGCCTTTAAGAAGGGCCCAAAAACATACCTGTTCCAGCAAACATTTATACATTAATTGTATTAATGTTTCTGATTTTACTGTGATTTTACTGAGATCGATAATTTTAAATGTGCTCTCAGCTTTATGATTCATGTATTTTTTATAATTATAATGTATTAATTGTGCAGTGCCTATTGTCCCAGGAAATGGGTGCTTTTACAAATAAAGTATCTATCTATCTCTCTATCTATCTGTCTCTCTATCCATCTATCTATCTATCCATCTATCCATCTATCCATCTATCCATCTATCCATCTATCCATCTATCTATCTATCTATCTATCTATCTATCTATCTATCTATCTATCTATCTATCTATCTATCTATCTACCACTGAAGAGGAAAAGGATCTTGGGGTGGTGATAATGGTGAATATAAACAATTTAGTACAGTGTAGGAGAGTGGCAGCAAAGACCCAGAGGATGCTGGGTTGTATAGCGAGGGGCATCTCCTCCAGAAGCAGGGATGTCATTCTGCCACTCTACAAGTCACTAGTCCGACCGCACCTGGAATACTGTGTGCAATTCAGGCACCCTTATTTGAAGAGAGATGTGAGATTGGTGGAAGAGGTACAATGAAGGGCAACAACGTTTTTTCAGGGATAACAGGATATGCCCTACGAGGAATAAATACTGTAAGTCTGGTACTGAAGATATATTCAAGCTCTGGAAGAGGAAGGGCATGAGAGGGCATAGATTTAGATTGGATGGAGGTAGGTATAAGAGGGAAATGAGGAGGCACTTTTTCACAGAGAGAGCAGTGGTATTTTGGAACGCTTTGACGGAGGAGGTGGTATCCTGTAGGATGGTGGGTAGTTTCAAGAGGGGATGGGACAGGGTGGCGAGGGGGCGGCATTTGGGAAGGTGGAGGTGGGGAAGGGGCAGCTGTAAAGTAACGTGTTAGCTGCATGCTCTAGCAGACTAGATAGACCTAGAGGTCTAATTTCTGCTGGCAATTTGTGTATGTTCATATGTGGACCAGATATGTGCAATAAGTGTGTACCCAGCCCATGCACGTCTGCACCTGCAGACAGGCGTGCAGGGTGCACCATTCATGATACCTAGCCATCCGTCCACAGCCCTGCCCTCCAGAGAGTTGGTGCATGGAGGGAGGACTGGCAAACACAGGAGGGCATCCAATCAGTTGTCCCTTTAGGAAACAGAGTGAATCCCTTGCTTCAAACAGAGCAGGGTATTGTGGGACACCACACATTTCAGAATTTGAGAATGTTTGGGTGAGTGCCCCAGTGGCTGCCCTCAGACCTCTCTGCCTCACCAGTGGGCTTGCACAACATCGCAGGGGGTTGCCTGCCCTGCCATGAGTGGTGGGTGCTGTTTGTAGAGCGCATGCAGCAGCTACAGCAGATTCCCTATTCGTGTAGTCTGTGCCCCTCTTTCCCAGCACTCTGCACCTTAGTGAATGGCGTGGAGTGTTGGTACACCCCCTGGCTACTCCCCTAGTCTGTTCGTGTGTGTACTGGGTGCAGAAGGGGCACGTACCCTTTTTCAAAATGCAGTATGGGTCCACAGGACCCACAATGTATGGTTGATCAATTTAGGGCTGCCTACATGCCATGGATATTTTATGCATGGGGTCAATTGCTCTTAACAAATGTACAAAAAGTTTAAAAAAAAATGTTTACTATGTCTATTTCTTTATATAAGGGATATGCAATGGGTGTGTTGGAATTAAACCATTTTTTCCATGAGTGATGAGTGCGGGACCATAACTCATGAGTGGTGAAGCCACAAGTAAGTTTTGAAAGTCACGACCTCTCATAAATGGAAATTAGTGGTTTATTTCCACCCTGCCTATTGCATGTTTGATTTATGCAGTGCACATGTAATTAAATTGTAGTGAAATTGGGCCTTAGTTGGTTTAATACCTGAAAATGTTAACTTTGTCTGTACCTCCAGTTTTGCTTGTATGTTTTAAAAAAACATAGTTGTAGTTCAGCTTTCATGTACTGGCCACTCTCCCCCCCCCCCCTTTTTTCTGTATTCTAAAATCAAGTTTAATGTTGCCAGCATCTCAAAATGAGCTTTTACTAGCTCAATATGTCTTGCCTGGTAACATTTTGGAGATGAGTACATTTCCAGGTTCACTTCCTTCCATCACTAGTTTCAGTGTTTTTGTTATATGAGCAAGAGACAAGAGAGAGCGAGAGTGAGAGATGGATATTATATATCTGGCATTGTGTGGGTGTGAGAGGGGCACATTTATTTGGTCGACTGTATTGAGACAGCCCAGTTTGAGAGCATTGGTTGTATCATGGAGATTCAGGAGAGGCCGTTGGGGAGAGTGAGTGGAGTATTGTCAGGTTCTTGTCTGTGTGCCTTGTTGTGGAAACATGGTTAGGTGTCACTGAACACATGTTGTGTTTGTCTTTGTAAAGGGTAAGATGCAGGAGAGAACATTGTTTAACAAGGAGTAGCACACTAAGCCAAAGCTTGTTTCTAGATGCGACATGGGAGCACAAGAAGGTTAAGCGACTTGCTCAGGATCACACAGTATGCACCTAGGCAGCTGTGGGATTCAATCTCAGGTCTCCAGATCTGCAGCTCAGAGCCTTAACCCACTGCGCTATACTGCCTCAGGAGCAGTCAGAGAGCTAGTTTATCTTGTCTTGCAGCTGCTTCGAGTTTTTTTTGGCCATAAGAATCCAAGTGTTTAAAAAAATGAAGTTTGCACAGTGTGAGAATGGGGCAGAAAAAAATTAAGTGAACTGAATTAAAAAGTTTAAATGGTTACTCTATATGTGTTGTAACACTGTTGTAGCACTAGAGCAGTATAATGTGGAGACCAAGATGGAAGTGATTTTGTTTTTCCAGTTTTTAAGCTGCTATTTTGACTTCTTGATAGGAGTGGTGCAGTTAACTGACCAGGGATCAGTGACTACAGCGGCCAATCTTGTTTCAAAAAAATCTTGTCAGTGTGAATAGTGCCTAAGTAAGCAAGAAGACATGATGGATTCAGCAGACTCAGGGTGGTGGAACATGAAATGTGCACTGACAAATGATAATTTCCAAAGGGAGATACAAGGATAAGCAACGACAGCCAGCAATGTTCCTTGGGGGGTCAGGGTGGACATCAGTGGGCAGTTGACTGTGCACCAGTAAGGTGCAGGAAGTGTAATGATGTGCGATAATTTGCATACTGTGTGACCCTGAGCAAGTCTCTTAGCATTCCCATAATTCTGGAACAGTCCCTTGCAACAAGCATCAGCTCAGTGCACCTTTCCTTGCCAAACATTTTAAAATAAAATTCAAAATGGACAGACTGCTGCTGGACATTATTTTGCAGGCCAAATTCTACAGTTCTTTTTCTGATAGAGGGCAGTTCTTTGCCGCTAGCTGACGCCTGTCACTCTCATCCTTGAGTTTTGTTGTTTGTGTGTATTTGGTTCTCGTTGACTTATTGTCATGCTTCTTTATCACTTGATATTATCATCATCAGCATTAGTCCTCATCCGGTCTCAAACTACACAATAATCGGATCTGTAAACACCTATGTGATCTGTATTTGCAAGAATGAGAGACAGGAACACAAATATGTTTAAGAGGCTGATATG
The DNA here is from genome assembly GCA_016271365.2 of Neoceratodus forsteri. Taxonomy (NCBI): domain Eukaryota; kingdom Metazoa; phylum Chordata; order Ceratodontiformes; family Ceratodontidae; genus Neoceratodus; species Neoceratodus forsteri. The sequence continues at coordinate 600,935,004 of CM028130.1, read as the reverse complement.
CTGTACATTTAAACCTTCCCCACCTGTAGCTCCCTCCCACTGTCCCAGGAACAAAATCCCCTTGAATACTACCTGTGCTGTTAGAACAGTGCGTTAAGCAATTCCATCTTCTAGCTCCACCCTCCCACTCCCTCAAAACGATCATCACAAATAATACTTACCGTTGCTGGTAGGAACAGTGTGTTATTAATTTATTTCAAAAGTTTCAGAAGGAAAGACATACTGAGCTAAGATCAGCTCATTTCCAGATGTGTCCTGAGTGGAAGAGGCAATGGGAAGAAAAGCATACCAAACAGAACAGTATTTAAAATCAGGCATAGAACAATATTTGCTATTTGCAATAGAATCATATTTGTATATATAAAAAAACAACAACAGTTTGCAGCTTATTAGAATGTCATTTGGTTCTGGTTGAGGCATCTGTAGGATCGCAGCAGCACATTAGTACTCGTAACACTCGTTATCGACAACATCAGTGGTGGTGGGTTGGACTCACAGGATAAATCAATTGCAGTCAAAATCAGAGGTAATAGCAATTTCTGTTTAGCAGGACTCAAGCTATCTCTTCTGAAAAATGCTGTCACATTTTACCGTGACCTTGGACTCTGGCAGTACCTTGATCTTTAAGAATTGCTGCTTTTTTCTGACCAGCCTTTGAACCCTGCTTTTTATTTTTGATGCTCATTAACACTGGGGCATATAATAATGCACAAAAATGTGCACAGCTGGCAATAATGAGTCTGATGGCAGCTACAGATCTCTATGAAATAGGCATTTTGCATGAAAAGAATAAATATAATGCAAAAATGTGTACAATTGGCAATGATGAGTCTGACAGCAGTTACAGGCCTGTGTCAAAAAGGCATTTTACATGAGAAGAATAAATATAAAGCACGTGGATTTGCACACCTGGCGATGATGAGTCTGACAGCAGTTACAAGCCTCCATTATGAAGGTGTTGTCTGTAAGACTATAATAATGCAGAGCTGTAGTCATAACGACTACTGGAACGAGAGTTAATGAGACACAATCATAAATGAAAACAACACCAAGATAAATAAGGCAAGGTAGGTTTGCAAATCCTCTTTATTTTGAAATAAGGATAAAGGTAGTGACATCTTACTAGGTGTAGCAGCATAGGCACTCACTCAGCAATCGTGATTTGTGCACAGGCAAAAAATACAGAAAATGTCCAACATCAGTTTTTAATTTTTTTCCAGCTAGGTTTTTATCAACTTGGTGCCTGCTCCTGGTGGCAGCAACCTCCCACAGAACTTAATTGACTTCAGTCCCCTATGGATTACCCCCCCCCGACGGGGACAGGAGGAGGAGGAAGGGCCATCCTCCACCCCATGTCCTCATCCAGATTGGCTTTGCCTGGGTAGTGGTACAGATTCCACAGTGAGCTTGGTGTCATCCTGCTAGGACAAGCTATTTTCTGCCCTTTATAGTCTCCTTCCGAAGGACGTCCATTGCAGTGACGTGCATGCTTGCATAGGACTCTGCATACGTACACACAGCAAGCATCTCAGGTATCCCAGAATTCTAAGACTCCCTGCAGCACTCACCACCTGGCCTGCACCAGATGGTAACAGCCTAGCATGATGTCTGGCCCACTCACCCTGAGGGAGGAGGATGTCCTCTGGATGCACAATCCTTCTTCCCGCTGCTGGCCCTCCGACATCCCAAGCTCTGTCCTGCACTTTGGACATTGTCGCCCTGAGCGGTGGCTTTACCACTGAGCCAGCAGCGCCAGGCCTAATTTTTAAAAAGAGAAAGAACATTTTAAACCCAGTGTTTCACAAGTAGGGCTTCTTTAGGAGAGTGTTTTCATCAGTTTGCTATCCCTTTCTTGCGTTAATTATTTAGCACAGAAATGAAAAAGTTTTCCTGCTTTTATGACTCATTTTATATCTATTCATTTTATTTCATTTCAAGGAGGGCCAAAGGGCAAGGCCCAGAATATTTTTATGTAAAGTGCCATTTGATGTCCTTGCAGGGCTCTCCAACCCACTCACTAGGAGACAAACATGGCACCGTCAAAATGTTGTGGTTCTTGAAAATGTAAAGAGCCAGCCCCATAGCGCTAAATATTCTTAGCCCTGCTAACTACAGCACTTCGGCAAACTTGAATTTCTGAATGAATCTTTGTTGCTTGGGGCTCATCCTCTCAGGAAAGGGAGGCATAGTCAGTATTCCCCTCTGGTACTGTTGCCTAGCATAGGCTGGGTGACAGCACAGTGGATGTGGGGAAAAAGAAAGGTGTCATGTTTATATGCTGGGGTAATAAAAATACTATCTTGAAACTTCAGGGTCACAAACTAAGAAAACAAAAATATTATGTAGGAACCTCTTCATTTCCCAGTCATGATAATTTCACAAATGTAACTTGTGGTATGAATTTGTACCTTTTAACTGCTGTACTATCTATGCCCAGCACCTACAGACAAGTGAACATTTGGCTCTGGCAAATGCTTGTTTTCATGGAGCTCCTCATAGCTATGCTTGTTGCTCCAGGGATATTTTATTTATTTTAAATTCTTTGTTAACTGTGTAAGGCCCACAGCCTGTTTTTAGGGGCAACCAAGGAGTACTAGGGAGGTTAAGGGACTTGCTCAGGGTCACACAACATGCAAGTGGAAGTTGTGACAATGAAACCCATGTCTGATGGAGGTACCAACCTCATTCACAGCTCATTACTCTAACCTCTAGGCTATACGGCTAGCCCTGTTCTCTGTTCCAGTGATCCATCTTGTTCAGACATGCATCCCTTGTTCCCTTTGGGTCCAACAACCCAGAGGTTACCCCACAGCTTTCCCCACCATTGCAGGGGCTCCATGCAAGGGGTTCCCCCTCCCCGATGCAGTGCACTATGTTGGTAAGGTCCTGTGCCAGTAGACATTAGGACACAGGGGCATACAGAGTTCCAGACTGTCATATAGACAGACAAGGGGGCCATCTTCCCTTTTAGGTCCCTGCCACCACTCCTGATGTGAGCGCAGCCTTCTAGGTGGCCTCGCTTGCAAACAGCAAATCCCAGTGGCAAGAACAAGCTCCATGGCCCAGCTACAGGGGTCACTGTGGCACTGGAGCTTGCCATTGATCTCCCCGATTGAGGCACACTGCTGCACTAGTGTGCATACCAGCAAATAAATGAACCCATAGCTTGGTCCATAGTTAAAAAACTTTTATTGCACAAGACACACAAACTCACCCCACCAGCATCCACCAACGTTTCACCCACCTCACTGTGGGCTTTGTCAAGATCTACTTTTAACTATGGACCAAGCTAAGGGGTTTATTTATTTGCCAGTATGCACACTTGTGGCTGTTAGCCACTCTCTATTTTGAGGCAATTTCCTAGTCCCAAGTTCCACATCTTAGTGTGGCACAAACTGCCCCAGTGTTGTGGGTCTGTAGCATAACCCTTTGCTGGGGGTGCCCCCTACAAGTGCAACTCTCCTTTCCCTGTTGGCTGTTTCAGCTTGACTAGCCTCCCAATGTGGAGATGATGACTGGCTCTCAAACCCATGTTACCTGTATGTCAATGTGATGTGCTGCCCCTAAGCCATCTGGGCCACCAAATAATCTTATTCGAATATTCTACATTATAGAACGTTTTACTGTACAATTATTGTCCATAACTGGTTCTCATTCTTTTTTTAAGAATCCTGCAAAGTATTTTGTGATATGATATGTGTCAGCATGGCTCAGTCTGTAGCACATCTGCCTCTGGGCCACAAAGTTGTGGGTTCTTGTCCCACTGCAGGATTGGGCATACACCATTAAAAAAAGCTGGCACTGCCTGCCCAGTGGAACTGAAGGCTGACGTGCTGGATGTCTTACCTTGCGCAATGTCAGTCACCCGTGTTCAGAAATGAGCATGGGCCACTGGGGGTTGGCGGTGGGGAGAAGGATTGAATGTCCAATGGACTGCTTTCCTTCTCTGGGGAGGGGGGTTCCCAGTTGTCAGCACCTGTGTGCTCCTAGCAGAGGCTGGGGGACATGGCTGCCACACTGTGGACAGGGGAGGAGTCAGCGCAGATGCTTGGAGGGAGCATGTGCAGACACGCGCACGCTTCACTCCACAGGTGCCATTGCATGCCTAGACTCCAGGGAAGAAACACCAGAAAAACCAATTGCCACAGCAGAATGGTGGAGGGCACCTCGTAGACTCTGTGCCCAGCCAGCCATGGCACTGGCTCCTTGAATCTGGTCTCCAGTGGGGGTTGGGGACCCTGCTGGCCCTGCTGGTGGGGGGGAGTAAGACCTGGGGCTGGGTCAGTGCCAGATGGTGGACGTTGGGGAATGGGGCTGGGGGCTCCCTCTGGAAAAAGAAGCTGACAATACATAAAGAAATAGCTAAAAAAAAAAAAAGAAACAATGGCGCTGGAGTCTACTATGGGGGAAGGGGGCTGTACTGTCCTTTGCATGATATGCTAAACTGAGGTTCCTTTTACTCATCTCTGATGCTGTTCTGGTGGTGTCCAAGTGGAAGTAAAAGAATGCAAGGCACTTTTACAAGAGTAGGATATTTTCCCAGTGTCTTGGCCACCAGTCCACTTACCATAAAACTAGTTCCTGCAATTGTGTAAGGTTGTGTGAGGGTGATGATGTGTGAAATGGCTGCCACCACACAGTCAGTCACTTCACTACCAGTCTCTCATTGCTTGTAAGGTGATTTGGGATACAATTTGTATGAGAAGTGGTATATAAATGCTGATTCTTCTTCTTGTTCTTCTCTAATATTTATGAAAGATGCTAACAGAAGAAGTTTTGTAATGTATTACATAAAACAACTAATGTTAAAATCATGATAAAATAGGTAAGAGAAACCAAGACCTGTGATTGTTCACCTGTGGTTGCATGAATGGACGCTATTCTAGTACAACAGTACAGGTCGAAATACTTAATGTTCTGAAACTTTTTAGTCAGTTGTTTTAATAAAAATCAGTGCAAACATTTTATAATTGCAATGAGGTACTCCACGGTATGGGGAACTGTGGGATAATGGCAATTCTGAGTGCATAAGGCACTTGGCTTTACCTCATGCTTCACTTCCCAAGGTGTGCTGTTATCCCTCAGTAAAGCTCACCCTGTCATGCCTTATTGCCTAATTGATTCGTCCTGTGTGTTGTTTGAAAAGTGTTTTTGCACTGAACTGCAGACACTCCTTGCTGCCTAAACTGCAAGACAGTGTTTTAAAATATTCAGTAAGAACTGAGCCTGGTAATATTTCCCTTTTATTCCTTTGGATTTATGTTGCACTGGTCTTTATCTTAAATCAACACATATTTTGGTATCAATCCAAAGCAATAAAAAGAGCAGATAAATATTCCCTACAACAACAATGTACATTGTCACTGCACAGGTTAAGTCTGCCTTTCCATGGAATGGCATTTATTTATTTATCCAGGACAGCCCAAACTTGAGTCAGTGTCTCATTTGTCAATGGGTCTGGCTGCTTTTAGCCAATTCTACAGCTATAAGGGCCTGAAGTACTGGGGGTGGTGTGGAAAGATCTGCATAAGGTAATTAAAGAGTAAGTCTGCACGTCAGCATTTGCTTTTATAAAGTTAATGTTTCAGCTTTTACAGTTCATCAGAGAATGTATTTTGTTCAGTTCCTCTTTTTCTTTCTAGAGTTTATTTAACAAACATTCTAAACTGACTTTCCCGGATGAATAACGCACCTTGCTAGCCTATGTAGTAAGTGTGCAAGAAAAGCATTTGATTGTCCCCAAACAATTTCATAGTGCCTTTCTTTCTGGCATCATGAGAGCTATCATGACTGTGATGTCACAAATAGCGACTGTGAGGTTGGATAGGGACAGTTGTAGTCTTTTGAAATACATGCTGAAATAACTACTGCATTATTTGAAATATTTCATTGACCAATACATGGAGGAAAAAAACAGAAAAGGCATATGTAACCCCACTCCCCACTTAGGCAACAAAAACCACACAAAGGCATTACTCCAGCATTTGGGCAACACCTGGCTCAGGAATCTAGGAGGCCAGGGGGAGGGGTACTATGAGGGACATGTGACCAGGGTGATCTATTATTTTATTTTTTTTTTTTGATAATCTCCTCTGTGAATGTAGTCATGCTTCTTTTGTAAATTGTGCTATTTGCAAAGTGGACTCACAAAACATGGCTTCAATGTCACTTGACCAAGCAGGCCTCATGGGAAAAGATTAGCCAACTCAGCTGCAGAAAAATGTTCCTTTGGGAATCTGTAGCTACAGGTTCTGAAAGGCAGATGGGAGAGTGCCAGTTTGAACACGTCAGTCAGCTTGAAAGGCAGAGGCATGGGGTTGCACACCATTATACATCCTGAAAACCAAAAATCATAAAATTGGACTGAGGATTTCTGAGTGTGTAGAAGCCAGCTGGCCCGGATGATGTCATCCCTCCATACACACACTCATCTGGGGAGGGGGGGGCAGGGGTAAACTGTCACCCAAAAGGGCAAAACCACCTCCCACAGACAGAGTGGATAAATCAGTGTGTTGAAGTTCAGTTCTCTCTCTTTGGGCCCAATAACATCTGAAAACAAACAGCCCTGCAGCTAGAGATCTGCTGAGAAATGCAGCTTAGGGAATATTGTTTCTTCAGATAGCAGCAGGTAAATAAATAGGTTACAGAGTGCAAATAGCTCAGATTCTTCTATCTGTTAACTGTCTGATTTAACTCCATTTCTTTTCATTTCTAGTAAACTAATCCTTTGTTTGACTGTACATAAATCCTGTTGTAAATACTTGCAGTTTTTCTAGTAAGGAACCTATTTTTGATAGAACAAGTGACTGTCTGTTTATTTGTTAAGGTAATTTAGTTATTTCTGCTGGATTCTATTTGCATTCCATCCCTACAGAGCATTCTACCCACAGTTACTGTGTTGACCTTCCAGATCTTGTGCAAAGGAAGAGATAAGAAGCAGGTTTCCTGGTTCCTGTTGATAGAAACTAAATGGTGGCAATGAACTTGAAGTCCCTGGTGAGGGGATCTTTGTCACAGGTACAAAATAACATTTCTGTTTTACCCAAACCCAGGGGAGAGTTACGTAGGTTATGGGGGGGCACACATGTCTGAGGGGCCCCAAAAAGTCACACAGGTCACAAAATGATGGCATGTCCACAACAGACATGGGAGTGTATCATATGGCTTTATTCTGACAGGATGTCAGACAAAATTTGGTGGTGCCACAAGGGCATTTTTCAGGTATAGAACAAAAGTACACAAACATCCACAGATAATGAACTTGTTACCAGAGCCAACATATTTCTTCTATCCTCTCTTCTTGGCAAATGGAACATTTGGGCACTAGAGTCCCCAGAAAATTTTTAGCACACTGGATCCTTAGAATCCCACATTGTGAAGCACAGACCCTTCAGGTAACCCACCTCTTGGGTGGTTTTACAAAATGTTCCCCCTCCTGGCCCTTTTGGCCCTTATCTATTACTTAATATGTATGGCCTCTGCCCACCGTTGGGGCATCCGTGTCTCAGAGGTTGCCACCGGGGCTCTGGTGTGGCTGTGGACATTCAAATATTTAAAAAGGTGATGCTGTCTAACCTTATAAGTTCCGCTCAGTCCAGCACCTGAAGAGGCACCCTGGTGGCACTGAAGAACCCAGCAATGCTGCCATCCTTGGGAAAGATCCACTTGATAAATCTGGAATGTAGCTTTTGCTGTTGTGACTTCCTTCTCCTTTAGTTACCACCAGGCATACCCCTAGACATGGGGATGGGGGGCTTGTAAATGTGGGGGCTCATTAAGCAATAAGGCACAACAGGGTGTGGGTTATTGGGGGTTTACTCATGCCTTGTGTGGGGTGTCGTGAGGTGCAGCCAAGTGACTTAACCACACAAAAAGTGGGTAAATCCCCAATAACTCACACCCTGGAGTGCCTTATTGCGATTATACAATGGACCCATGTGTAAAATGTGTTTAATTATATTTTTTTATAAATGCAATTCCTTAGCCATGGGTAATGCAGGGTTTACCCCATGGTCATGTGACATGTTTTGACCAATGAGGTTACAGGATTTTCACACACCATTGTATAATCTGGGATATTGTTTATGGGGTGCCTTGATGGTGAGCTGGGTGCTGGGTATAAAGTTTGGAGTGTAACTAGTTGTGCCCTGCAAAGATCTGAAGATGGGACAATGTGGTGTGGAGTGAGAGATTTGAAGCTATTGAAGCACTGTGGCACCTTTTTTTTTATTTATTTTAAACATTTGTTTACCGTGTAAGTACAATGAGCCAAAGGCCCGTTTTCATGTACAACCTGGGGACCGACTACATATATATAGTCAAGATGTTTACAATTAACAAAAACTCACATCACAATACAATACAACATTAAAACATACATCACACAAATTACAATGCACAGAAAATAAATAAAGAATATATATAAAAATAATCACTGAAAACAACAACAATGCAATTTGTCAAGAAAATAATTTCTTAGCCTAATTTTAAAAGTTTGATGACAAATATTCTCATATAAAACAATAGGAAGCTCATTTCAATTTTTAGCAGCAGATTAAGTAAAAGAACCATCACCCATTTTAGTCTTAGTCTTTGATACATTTAACTTGATTTGATGATCTGAACGAAGTGCCTGTGAATTTATTTTAAGATGTATTAATGAATATAATGGAGAATCTATACCTTGATGGAGAACTTTATCCGTTAATAAACATAAACTGTATAGACAACCCATCCTAGGAGGAAGCCAGGCAGATATTCTATACAGTTCACAATGATGAGTAGAATAAGACAACTTGAAAGTAAATCTGCAAATACCATGAAATACATTAGTAAGAAGAGATAGCTCTCTATTAGACAAGTTAGTAAAGAGAAATGCATTATAATTTAACTGAGGTAATAAGACACCCTCAGCTATTGCACGTCTTGCTGGTAAGGTCAACACAGATTGAAACTTGAATAATACTCCTAATCTCTGATTTATCTGATGAGAAATAAAATTTACATGATCAGAAAATTTTAAGTGTTGGTCCAACAGGACTCCAAGATATTTAAATTGTTTTACCTGCTCCATCCCATTACCCAATTAATCAGAGATGGACAAATTCTAAGATCTATTAAGTCTAATTCTGGATCCAAAAAGCATACATTTTGTTTTTGTATTATTTAATGCTAAACAATTCCCTTTTAACTACCTACAAAGTATAGCAAAGTCCTTATTTAAGGACTTATTTATAATTTCAACTGAAATTGAACTTTTATACAGAATAATGTCATCTGCATAAATCAGGCAATGTGTATCATTCAATAGAGATGGAACAACATCTACAAATACAGTAAACAAAAGAGGGCCCAGTACGGACCCTTGGGGCACCCCTTGTAACAAAATTTTACTAGATGAAAATGCTCCATTTAGTCCTACTTTAAGTGGGCGATTAGACAAATAACTATGGAACCAATCAACAGCAATCTCCATCATACCATAACTTCGGAGCATCCTGATCAGCAAGGGATGGCTTACTAAATCAAAGGCCTTGGACAGGTCCATGAACACAGCACCAGTGAGCAATCCCTCATCCATAGCAACACTGGTGTGGTTCGTGAACCAGGCCAAGGCCGTCCCCGTCCCATGATACTTACAAAACCCATGCTGATCATGAGTCCTAAGGCCATTATCTTGTAAGTAGGCAAAAAACTGCTCATTCACAAGTCTCTCAAAAATCTTACCCAAAGGTGGCAAGAGGGAAATAGGATGGTAATTGTCCATATCCATTCTATTACCAGATTTATAAATAGGTTTGATTACTGTCTGTTTCCATACATCAGGGAAACATCCAGTAAGCAAAGATAAATTGAAAATAGAAGTAAGTGGATAAGTAATATATTCAGAAATCAGTTTTAAGAACCGAGTTTCAAGTTCACATGCACTTGAACAAATTGGCATGTGTTTCAAGAGATTGTAAACCCAATATGGTTCAATAAATGAAAAAGAAAAAGAACCCGGTTCAGAAACAACATGAGATTGTTTATCTATACACAGGTCCTGAGTAAAGGCCTGCGTATACCTAGACAAATCAAAAAATGTATCCAAAAAAGAATCACAAATAACCTGCACATCAGAAATCACTTGACCATCCTTACTAAAAGCCCAATAGATTATTTCCTAGATGGATTAATTAAAGTATTTATAGAAGACCAAAACCTTTTTGGGTTATTTAAACTAGAAGTTTGTAGGTTCTGAAAATAACTAGATTTAATTTGCCTAATTTTTATTTTACATTCATTTCTAAGCTTCCTATAACTATTAAAATCTCTCATTAACTTAGTTACCTTATACAATTTCCAGGCAGCATCTCTCAATTTCATTAAATGTAACAAAGGGGCAGTAATCCATTTATTCAGGGAGCCTCTAACTCTTCCTAACCACTCTAGGAAAATATTTATTTTCTAATCCCAAAAGAGTGGAAGTAAAATAGTCAACAGCAATATTTACATCCAGGATTGCATCCAAGTAAGTCCAATCAATATTCTGCAAATCAATAAGAAGATTACCACTGACCGCATTAACAAACTTACGGTATGATATGAACCTAGGAGGCAATTTAGGCCTTTTAGATCTCCATATGCAATAAGTGGCCAAATGGTCGCTTATTACATTGGGAAGTACACCAACACCAGAAATGTTTACCAGTTTATTAACAAGAACCCAATCTAAGATTGTATGGTTCTGACTGCTCATATTCATACGAGTAAATTAGTTAATGAACTGAGGCAGGCCAACATTGGTCAATAATGTTTCTATAGAAGGATCATTTATAGGATCCCAATGAATATTAAAATCTCCAGTAATCAAAAGATCACTACCTGATTGGATAGTTGCTACAAACTGCAAAATATCATCCAACCCTTTTTGAGCAGTTTTTGGGGGATTATAAACTGTACAAAATCTTAATTTTTGGCAACCACCCAACTTCAATTCCAACAACAACCATTCGAAATCAGAGGTATGTTTGTATTCAGGAGAAATCTCAACTAATTTTAATTCAGATTTATAATACACCATTATACCCCCTCCCTTCTTTTTTCCATTCCTATCTTTCTGTATTACATTATAACCTTCAAGACCAACAAGATTATCTGATACTGAAGGTTTCAACCAGGTTTCAGTCACACTAAATATGTCTGGATCATAGGTAGTGACCCAGGCCTCAATTTCAGCTTGTTTAGACATGAAACTTCTAACATTTAAATGAATTATTCTTAAACCTTTAGTTTGTCAATAGTTGTCATAATTTCCTGCATTTGAAATTAAAGGCCCAGGGTTTGTTTCCACATCCCCAGATAAAAGTAGAATACACCTCATAATACCAAGCAACAAGGAAACAAACAAAATATTTACACTAGATGTTGAACAAAAAAAACCCATTTCTCCTATTAAGACTACCCAAATTCCTAACAGTTAAGGAAAGACAGGAAGTAGAGGCCTTTAGTAAATTTGAAAATGTATAGTCAGTAAGTGAATAATCATGAACATTTAATAATATAGGATCAGTGGTATACACTACACCATGATCAAGCAAAAATAATCCCATACCACAACACATCATAAATATCTGTAAGCCCCACATGTTAGCTAACTAGTCAATCAATAAATGACCTAAAAGAGATACTTGTCAAAGTTATCTAACTAATAACAGTACAAAATTTACATGCAGTCTCCCCACAGTTTCACTCCGTTGACTCCCGAAAGTGACTCCACCACTCCTGCGTACTTCCACTCACGTGTACAGCCGCTCCGCGGACAGCCACTAATGATGGTATAAATATATTGGGAATCAATTAGCAGTCTCCACCCCTTAATCAGCTGTCTAGCTGCATTCACCCGCCCGGTAGCTCCCTCGCTTACCGAGAACCGGGAACAGATGTAAAAGCGGCACACAGCTTACCAGACTATCAGGGCACAAAGTCTGTTAATCGGGAGATGTAGTACAAGCCTCCCCAACTGACTGCAGGCATGAACACAGGGTGCAAAATGCAGCGTGAAGTTGTTAATTGTAGCAGCAGCAGTGTGTGAAAATCACAGGCTGCTGGTTAGTGCATGTGAACATATGCAAATGTTGCCAGGGGGTGCTCTCTGATTGGACTTTGGGCTGGGGGAGTATGTGAAGACACCTGAAGTGCAGCGCTCAGCTATTCTGCCTAGTCATCTATTTTTCTTATTGGCTTCTGCAAGAGAATGAGAATAGCTACTGCTCCGGATCCCTCAGAAGTTACTGTGCCATTGGCAATGTTTAAGTGGCTCTGGATGATGGTGGAAAAGTCTTTGGCCTCCATATGTGCTCTGTGTAGATCCAAGGGGCCAGGGGTGACATTTCTGCTAGTCTGTGCTAGCTGCCAAGAAAGGGCCCCTGGAGCAGTTGATCCAAAGCTTTTCCCCTGGCTAAGTGGGCTAGGGGGATCAGTCACCTATACAGAATCTGCACTAGAGAGTTCGGATGAGCTGGGGACTGTAACTGCATCTATGGCTGGCTCGGAAGCTTGTCCCATGTTAGCTGTGAAGCCTGAGACTGAGAAGCACATAAGCAAAGCTGAGAGGCCTGGTGGTGTGACTGTGCAAAAATCTGATGTGTCTGGGGTAAAACACCAACTACCCAGCCATGGATATGGCTGTGGGCATGGTGCTCATATGAGGCTTCTAGCTCCAAAGGACCTTGAAGAGCCAGCTCAGCCTTTGTCTTCTGTGCCCCTTGAGCCCACTGGCCCAGCTGTTATAACAATGGAGAAGCTAGCTGAGGAATTGGAGGAACCAACTTCACCCTTGTCTACCGCTGAGAAGCCTGGTGTGGTGGCAAGTTATGTGCCATTGTTTGAGGGAGCAAGCCATGTTAGTGATGGTGATCAAGATCGGGACATTCCTTCACACTGAGTTCCCATATGTCATGCCCTGGAAGGACTGTTCTAGTTTAGCTGACAAGTGCCAGCATTGGAGGGAGCTTTATGAGGGACAAACCAACGGAGATCCCAACATGAGGAGGTACAGGGAGGGAGTGTGGCTGCCAGATGGGCAGGACCCTCATTCCAGCATAAGGCAATTGCCTGAATGGAGTCAAGTGGAATGCATCATCCAAAAGAAGATCCGGTGTGCCTATCCCCAGTACGTTTACCCCTACCTCCTGGAGAGACTATGGGATATTATAGAAAAACATCGACAGGACTGGGTGTATTGGGGTACCCTTGATAAGTTAAATAAGAAGCACCACTTGGGTCCCGATAGCACCAACTGCACCCTCCAATTAATTCAGAACATAGCAAAGGGCAAATGTGCCAGCTACATTTGGGAAGGTCTCACATCGTTTAAGACATACGCTCTCATCCAGAATCTGATGGGAAAGAGGTACAAGGCCTATATGAAAGCTGTGGACTCTTTAGGTCAGGCTACCACCAAACCTCTGCCTACCTACCTACTATTTCTCCCAGAGCTAAAGATTTCTGTGGCTTGCAGTGTATCCGTCTTCCCCCGCGAAGATGCTGTTGCAAGTGTAAAGTACTGGAAGGTATAATCAAAGATCTAGTCTCACCAATCCCAGCTACATTGGATGATGATCAACATGGCTTTAAAAAGGGACGTAGTTGCTTGACTAATTTGTTGTGTTTTTATGAAGATGTAAGCTTAAAGCTTGATAATAGATCACCTTACTCTATAATTTATATCGATTTCAGTAAGGCTTTTGACTATATTCCACATTGGCCCTTGCTCCATAAACTATGCTCCCTAAATATTAATAATAACATTGTGAGAGGGATAGCAAACTGGATGACAAATAGAAATCAACGGATTCTGATAAATGGTCAATTATCAAATAGTGGTTATGTGACTAGTGGGGTCCCGCAGGGCTCTGTTTTTGGCCCCTGTTTGTTTCAGATCTTTATAGCAGACCTAACATATAGTTGCAGTACTAATACCATCAAACATGCAGATGATATAACAATTGGTGGTAAATGTTCTAACCCAGATCAAATAGCATCCATTCAAAAGGACCTTGACCACATTTCCCACTGGATTGAGTTTTGGGTTATGAAATTGAATTACGAAAAATGCAGGGTTATGCATCTGGGTACTAATAATATCAACCACACATATATATTGGATAACAGGGTACTGACCAGTACATATACAGAAAAAGATCTGGGGGTTCAGGTGTCCAATGATTTTCTGTCACATACACAGATAAATGGAACTATTCTTAAAGCAAATAGAATCATTTGGTCCATTAAAAGAAACATCAAATCTAGGGATAGAAAGGTGTTAATGCCCTTGTATAGAGCTTATGTTCACCCCCATTTGGACTTTTCCTCACAGTTGTGGTGCCCATTTAGAAAAAAAATGATATAATGCAGCTCAAAAAAGTTCAAAGACATTACTCCAAATTAGTGAGAGGTCTGCACGATACCCCTTATGAAAACAGACTCACCTCCTTGAATTTAATGTCTTTAGCTCAACATCGGTTGAGAGGTGACCTCCTCCTTATGATTGACATAATGCAAGATCCTTTCTTGCTGACTGCACTGGGTTTAGAGTTCAAAGATAATACTTACAATTTTAGGTCACCCACTACAGTTAAAAGGCAGAAATTTTAATTTAATGCCATGTAAATATTTATTTACTATACGTACCATCAACCTTTGGAATGCACTACCACTGGAAGTGATTATTAGCAGCTCTAAATCTGCTTTCAAATCCAGATTGGATAACGTTCTCTCTACTGGTATTAATATTCATTATTATTAATTACAGAAGCAATCATGGGCCTCACAGCCCTCTAGCTTCTGACCAATCCTAGTATGAATCCTAGCATGAACTAAGCTTCTGACTGCAGTAAATGCGCGAGACTAACCCTTTTTTCATCTACCTCATTTAGTTTTAAAAGGGTGTAGAAACTTGCCTATGATAAGTAAATACCAGGTTTTGTCATGTAACTAGTTACCTTTTATTTTACAGTACAGTTTACTCTGAAGGACACATTGGGACTTTGCACCCTGGTGCTGCTATTAAAGAGGGGGAATGTATTGATGAATGTCCAGTGTCTGGACTTTTGCAGCTTTTGTTGAGACTGCTTTCCATCTCTGCAGAAACAGCAGACTGGGACTTTGCACTACAGTGCTGGTTACAAAAAAAAAAAAAGAAAAATGTGTTAATTATTGTGGAGGGTTTTGCTTTTTGGGTCAATATCTGAAAATGTTTAAGTGAGTATGTTTAGAAAGTGATTGTTTTTGAAACTGTTTGGGGTGTGTTATTTAAAGTAGAAGTGGACTGTTAATGGGCACAGCAGCTTTAGGCAACATGGCAGTGTTTCTGTTAGGTAGGTAGTGCTAGTTTTGGACTGGGATGCTGCCTCTGTGGTGCCAGGTAAACAGCCCTGCGCATTGCTGTGGGTGGATCACCAGTGTTTGGGGTTGGGAACACCCGAGATTACGTCCCTGTTGGATTTTGGGGAAAGGATGCCCAGAAATATATCATAGTTGGTGTGTGGGGTGGAGGAGGCCCGGTTTTAGGTCCTGTGGAGTTTTACTTTTGGAACTCACAATTTCGGCGATGTCCCAGTTGGCCACGTGTCTTGATGCTTTGTAGGGGAATGCTCATACCTCTTGGTGGCCCAGGGCCATGGTAGCTGGTGTGTTTGTGGTGCTCAATGGGTCAGTGAGCATTTGGGGGGGGATGTAACCCACCCCTGGGGGGTGTTTACTAAATTTTCCCTTCCCGGCCCTTTTGGCCCTTATCTATTATTTAATATGCATGGCTTCCATCCAGTGGTGGGGTCTCTGTGGGACAGAGGTTGCAGCCAGGGCTCTGGCCATATATAGGTAAGTCTTTTGGTGCTTTAGAGGGAGAATTCCCACACTGCAGGTTCCACAGTGGTTTTCAGGAGCAGGGGCGATTGCCTGCTCCTGCCCAAGTTTTCAGCAGTCGGGATAGTAGTGGAGAGTAGTGGCAGTAGTTACGTGGTGGCAGCCATCTTGTGGATGGTGCATCTGTGGGGTGAATTCGAACCTTCATCCCTTAGCCAGCATAGAGGAATTAGAGGCAGCCAGTATACCTGTGGGAGACCTGAACAGGAGAGAGAACAAGGGGCTGATGTGCAGGGCCCAGTTGGGGATCGTAGACCACCGATCCAGCTTTTGCTGCTGGTGTGCTTCACTTTGCCAGGTATGCAACTCCCACAGGGAGGAACTGTGAGAGGCTGGACTTTGACATGCTTCAGAGACTGTTGGTGGTGACGTCTGCCTCGAGACATCAGAGGGGAGAGTCGCCTATGGGGAAGTGAGTGAGTAAGAGAGTTAAACGCTGCAGCTAGTTTGAGATGGGTTACCCAGCTCCAAGTGCTGCTGCTACCCAAAACCCATTATGTGACTACCCAGCCCGGGGATTAAGTGCTAAAAGGCTGGAGGGTCTTCACGACCATTAGGAACCACAGATGTACTGCCTGTGAACTCCCTTGTGGGCTTCTGGGCCTGGAGAAATCCATTTTGTAAATATGTTTGGAGGCTGGCCATGTTTCTAATTAAATGGGATCCCCTGTTCCAGAAAGACTTTTTGGTGTGGACATTCCATTATTTAAAAAGGTGATGCTGTCTAACTTTTTAAGTCCTGCACAGCTCAGCACCTGAAGAGGCACCCCCGTGGCACTGAAGAACCCAGAAACGCTGAAATCCTTGGATAAGATCCACTTGATAAATCTGGACTGTGGCTTTTGCTGTTGTGACCCCCCTTCCCCTTTAGTTACCACTAGGTATACCCCTAGACATGGGGATGGGGGCTTGCATTTGAGTCCTACATTTTACCACACTGAACCCTTTGAGTCCTAAAGATACCTGCAAGTATACGTTCCTGACCAGGAGGGAGAACTAAGTTACCTCCCCTTTTGAACTTTCACGGGAGAACTAAGATACCTCCCAAAACACACGTGTGAACAGATTTGTCCCTCTGCAACTGGACTGAGTTGACAGCTCAGCCGCAGCCAAAGCCAGACCTCCTCTCAATTCACACAGAAATACAAAACTTGCCCAGACACTGCGTGCCTATTAGTAATTTCACTTCAGTTCTGACAGAGCTAACATTTTACATTTCAAAGCTGCAGGGGTCCTTTTCACTGGAACCCATCCCACAGCAAAAGAATTGCAGTAAGTATCTGTACCCCCAGCTGGAGGGCTTTCTGGTATACAGTCCCTGAAGTGACAAAATCCAAATACTTAGCTTTCCCAAGCAGGAGGCTTTTGACTTTTGGAGCACTTTAGTTAAGTTCTTTACAGGTGTAGGGATTGCCCCAACAACTAGTCCCAGTGAGCACATCTGTGAGGAAATTCACCCCCTAGGGACGCCACAGGAAATGGTCACCACTATATCCCACACACAGGCCACTTAACAGACAAACTAGGGTGAGAAAATAAAATGAGTGGCGCTCCCCTCTGGCACTTGGTCTGCCCACTGGCAGAGCACCTACTGGTTCACTCCAACTCCATACTCTATCTCACTACTGAGTCAAAACTGCAGCACAGAGGACAAGGGGCCTTTTACTGCTGTGACAGTTCTAAATTCCACCACAGCATCCTCTGGCCCAACAGGTCTGACCAGATGATTCCTGAAGGGGCCCTACAGGAATTTTACCATTTTGCTGCCAAGATCCCACCTAATCTTATACTAAAGGGGTTCTAGTAACCCCAGGGGAACCCAGGTGTTACATTAACCACCACTAGACTCCACCTTGCTATCCACAACATGGGCTTTGGATGCAACACAGGCCAGTCACCCCATGGCACCCTATGAGGAGGGTTGTACACCCCCTCCTCCACCCATGACCAGCATAAGCAGGACACCACAGAGGACATGGAGCAATGCTGAAGCAACCTTCTGCCGTAACTAACAAACTAGATGGGGGATCCCTCCACAGTGGCTCCTAGGAACTGCTAGAAGTAATTCTTGAAAGGACAGGACCAGCAACCCCTATCCGGAACAGGGCCATCAGCCTATCCACCCTCTAACTCACTAAGGAAAAGCTACATAACCACTGCACTACCCAAGGGGCAGCTTATACCATTACACATTTTACACTGTACTTTGCTTTAGAACACACATAAGGCATTGCTATGCATTTTCTAAAACTACTACTACTGTACACACTTTACACCTATACCCGAAGAAAAGCTTAACATTTCTTAGTTAAAACATCTTAGAACCATTTAGAAAGACCAGGAAAATCCACAAGAGCTTTTAACTGAAGCTCTAACTTCAACAACTTCTTCTTCTTCTTCTTGGAACACCTGTAAAAGAACACCTGCAAAAGAAAACAACATGCATCCCCTCCCCTCCACATTGCTGATATGGTCCAATCATTGGCATATTATTTGATTCAGACTAGTATGTGAGCATTTATAGGCCAATAGACTCTCTTACTTTCCAAACACCTTAGTATGAACCTTAGTAAGAACCAATCCCGAAAAGATTTTTAGGGTTGTACTATAAAACAATATAAAAGTACAAAACAATACATAACAAGCATTTGTCAATACCGAAAGTTTGTTGTGTGCACTGGCGTCATGCTGGTGGTGGTGGTGGGGAGGGATGTTTGAAAATTGCTTCAGTGAAGTTGTTTGTGAGGTGAGGTCCCAAAAAACATATGTTAAAAATCTGGGGCAAAAATATAAAAAAATGGCCAAGTTTTGCCACTAAGTTGAAAACCCCGTTGAAATACATTGTCGCTGAAAACTCAGTTGAAATACATTGATGAGCTTACCATAGTTTGTGGTTGGGCTTTGTAGAGCAAACACGTGCCTGCAGTCCAAGCAAGATTACAGTGATGGACCTCTGATAGGTAAGTATGGGGTGGGGTGTATGTGGGGTGGTGGGTCCTGAGTGGGAGGGTAGGGGGTTGGGTAACGGTGCAACGGATAATGATGGACAGTTTTCTTTTTTCAGGAAGTTTGCTGAACAGATGAGGACACTGGGGGACTGGGCACCCCCATGTCTGTATACTGTTTAGGGGGATAACACAGTGGACAACAATGGAAGGATTGATGAGGACACTGGGGGATCGGGCACCCCCAGTGTCTGTATACTGTTTGGGGGGATTACACAGTGGACAACAATGGAAAGACAGATGAGAACACCGGGGGATTGGTCACCCCTAGTGTCTGTATACTGTTTGGGGTTGGGGGGTTACACAGTGGACATGATGGACAGTTTTCTTTTTTTCAGGATAAAAAGCAAACATTTCTCAATGCCGAACATTTGATGCATTGGAAGTTGTCTGTTTCTGCACCTTGTTTATGCCCTTGAGATACTTGAACATATCTATCATGTTTGCCTTCTCCCTCCATTTCTCCAATAAGTACATATTGAGGTCCATTTAATCTCTCCTGATATGTTCTGTGTTGCAAGCCATGTACCATCTTGGTTGCCTTTCTGTGGACTGCCTCCAGTGGACTGTCAATATCCCTGAACATTTGCGGCCTGCAGAATTGTACACAGTACTGTAGGTGAGGCCTCAGTAGTGCATTATACAACGGTATCACCACCTCATGCCTTCTGCTAGTGATAACTCTGCTTATGCACCCCAGCATTCCACTGGCCATCCTTGCAACATTTGTGCTCTGCTTTGACACATTTAGTTCATCAGAACTCACAACTCCTAGGTCCTTTTCTTTCTTGGTGATTGTCAGCACCTCCCCCCATCCTGTAACTCTCCCCAGGTTACCCTCTTCTCAGGTGCATTACTTGGGCTTCTTTGCATTGAACCTCAGTTGCCACTTTTCAAATAATTTTTCAAGGCTCTCCATGTCCCTGCTCATTTTCTTCATCCCTTCAGGAGTATTCACTTCACTCTGTTACAGATGTTGATGTTGTGTGCAAACAGGCAGACAGACCTTTCCTTCTAGCCCTTCTGCAATGGCTGTAATGAAGACATTGAACAGGACTGGTCCCAGGACTGATCCCTGAGGTACCCTGCTGGTCACCCCCCCTCCCCGGATTGGATCCCATTAGCACCATCTTCTGCCTCTTGTCCATCAGTCAGTTTCCAACCCAGTTTATCAGCTTGTGCCCTGTGGCCAGACTACCCATCTTGTTAATCAGCCTTCTATGTTGGACGTTGTCGAAGGCTTTGCTGAAATCAAGGTAAGTGACATCAACCATCCCTCCCTGATTTACTTGCTTAATGAGGCATTAGGGTTTTCTACCCTAATGCCCTGCCCCCACCCTGCAGAGACTGACAGGCATTGGGGGTGTCCCTTTGGGTGGTCGGCTGTAACACTCATGCCATTCCACCCCCACCCTGCAGGGCTTGTAGTGTGCCGTGGGGTCTTTAGCCCTAATGCTCAACCCATTCCATAAGGAAATAAGCTGAGATAGATGCAGTATAGGAGAATGGGGTGAACGTTAGGGCCAAAGACTCCAAGACACACCCGATGCCTGTCACTGGCTGCAGGGTGGAGGTGGAATAAGCGTGAGCATTAAGGCTGACAACCCCAAGGCACATGCTCGACACCTGTCAGTCTCTACAGGGTGGGGGGCTGGGGCATTGCAGTTGGAAATCCTAACAACCCATGTGTTTGTTGGTATTTTTATTCCAAATTTACAACATGTGCATTTTGGGACTCTACCTCATGAACAGTGGCACTATCATTTCTTTACTCAATCCCAAAAGGAGATTTTGCGCAGCAACTGTGCCATTCAGTGCCACAGGTAAGAAAACATATTTTGGGCAGTATATGAAAAATGACAGTTGTATTGTTCATGAGGAGGTGTGAAAATGGCAATGTTGAAAATCTGCAGTGAAAATACAAAAATTAGCAAAGTTGCAAGTGTGTGTAGAAACTGCACAACACACACCCGTAACACGGTCATTTTTAAATTTTTCACCAAATTTTCAACATGGGCTTTGGGACCTCCCTCATGAACAGTGGCACTGTGATTTTTATAATCCATCCCAAAAGTTGATTTCGCGCAGCGAACATGACATTCTGTGCCACAGGTGTGAAAACACATTTTGGACAGGATATGAAAAATGACAACTATACCATTCAAAAAGAGGCATGAAAAAATGTCAGTGTTGAAAATCTGGAGCGAAAATATTAAAAATTGGCAAAGTTATGAGCATGCATAGAAACTGCGCAACACCTGCTCGTAATGCAGTCATGTTTTGAAATTCTTTCATCAAATTTGCAAAATGGGCTTTTTGGGACCCCTCCTCATGAACAGTGGCACTGTCATTTCATTACTTGGTCCCGAAAGATGATTCCATGCAGCGACTGGGAAATCACCTTTCCAGACCGGGTAACGAAATGACAGTAACACGTTCATGAGGTGGGGTCCCAAGAACCCCATGTTGAAAATTTGGTGTCAAAAATTCCTAAAAATGGCTGAGATATCACCATAAGTTGAACCCCCATTGACTACCATTATACAGTACATACCTTCATTCCTCGCGGTTCGGCATTGAAGAGTGCAGAGGCGTCCCGGTCCACAGCAGATGGCAGTGCTCAACCTCCAGAGGTAAGTATGTGGTGCAGGGGGCTGGATGCGCACTGGAAGTGTGGGGATGGGGGATGGGGATGAGGGAGACAACAAGGACGGTTTTCTTTTTTACAGGTAAAATAAAAAGCTGGCATGACACAGGGACAGTTTTCTTCATTAACAGGACAACTAGGCACGCCGGGGTGGGCTCCCAGTGTGTCACAATAGTCGGTGGGAATGCCAACACGGGGATTGGGCACCCCAATGTCAGCAAGGGATAGATGGGTTTAGGGGGCATATCTGGCACTGGGAGTGGGCATCTCGATATCGGAAAATTGAAAAAAAGTTATCTTGGCACACTGGGGTGGGCTCCCAGTGTGCCACATGAGTTGGTATTGGGGGGATAAATAATGCGACAGAGAGTTGGGAACCCCTGTCGGCAATGAAAAATGGGATGGGGCATCCGACACTGGGAGTGGGCATCCCAGTGGCAAGTGATATTTTGGCACACTGGGTGGGCTCCCAGTGTGCCACCTTACTGGGGTGAGGAGATAACAGCTTGTTGCTATCCTGTCGCACTTCAAAGGACAGAGCTGTGCTGCTAATGTGTCGGCTCTGTCCTTTGAAATGTTTGCCAAGACCAGCCCCCTCAGCAAACCAGTGTCATCAGGACACTGCCTGCTGATTCGCCTGCCAAAGACCAGTCCCTAGAGCACCACTCTCCATTGGGCTGGCACCCCTGACACCCCTCTCTAGCAACTCTCTTATCAACATGTTCATTTGTGCTTGCATGCATGACGAACATAAAAAATGGGGAAGGGGAAAGCCTTATTGTCCATCTAGGGTTGCAGTGTCCATTAGTGCTGACACTCGCAGCCAAGAATCTCTCTGGATTGTGGCAAAGCCAGCCCAAAACTGTTCTTGGAAATGGGCTCATGGCCCACTGGACAATGTCCAGAACACAAGTCCACTGGACTAAGATGGCATTCACATGACAATCACAGGTGACAGTCATTCAAATGAAAATAAGAGAAAAATGGCCCTACCATTTCAGACATGCAAGCTGACTCTTCTGCTTCAACTCTGTCACTGCTCGGGACCTCCTCTTCAGGCTCTCTTGGCTGTAGACAACATCTTAGGACTCAAATCTTCCACAACCTCTCGATCTGGTTCTGCATATGCTGAACAAAAGAAAAAACTGCAGCCCTGAACATCCCTTGTTCTTCCAGGGGGAATGATGCATACTGATCTTCCAGGTTCCTTTGGCCAATTGCCTGCTGATCCTGTGGCCCACTGCCCACAGCTTACAGTCTCTGATGGTCTTTTATATTTTTTTTTCACAGCTGGACAATCCAGGAACTATCTTCCATAGTACTACTGGGGATGGGGGCTGTATAAGTTGGTTCAATCAGAACAGGTCATCCGAGCAGAATGCACTGCGTACTGGGTCATAATGTTGTACACTTAATAGCGTACAGCATTATGCGCGAACCCCGGACCTGTGTGCTTTCTGTGTTGGACCCCCACAGAATTAGGATCCTAAGTGGGGGGGGGTCTCATTACCTTCTGTATCTTTAACAATGACAGAGTCCAAGAGGAGGGTGTGGCCCACCTTCCACAGTTTAACTTTGCTTTGGCACACTCTTTCTCTTGTAGATGATCCAGCTTCATTCTTCCAACACCAGCGCAAATTTGTAGATGCCCTGGCTTCTTCCTTGAGCCAGTCTTCTTTGTTGTCCTCAATTTCCTCCCACATCCAATGAGGCAAGTATGTTTATTTCAGTTTGAAAACTCTCTCAGCTTTTCTTCTGATGATCCTGTCCTCCTTGCTGCTTTTAGGCAAGTGCCTGCCTTCAGCCTAGCTTGGGGGCAACCAGGTCTGAAACAGCCAAGCCTCTGTCTCAAACAGTAAAAATAATGTCCATTCTGATTTCTTCCTCATCTTGCAAACATGAGTCCCTTTCTTTGGACGGCTCCTCAGGTTTCACGACTTCCAGTGGCACAATCTCACCACCAGCTTCTATTTTAGGTGCACAGGTTGCACCCTCCAGTGGTTCAACTTTCTCCATGTTAGTTGCCCTGTAGCCAGTCACAAGTTCAACTCCCATGAACATCCACTCTTCACTACTAGTGGAGGCATTGCCCTCCCAGGTGGTGAGGTCTCCATTTTCTCATCCACTACCAGTACACTTGGACTTGGTCCCCTCTTCCATGGGTTCACCATTTGCAAACAGACAACAGTCAGGATCCACCCAGCCTCTTCTATGGCTGAGGGGCTACTATTTATATCTACAACTTCAATGCGTACTGGCACATTTTCAAAATATTCCCTGCAAAAATCCCCAAGCCCTTCCTCACACACAGCTGCTTTCTGTGACTCATGGGTAGGTTCTGCACTTAAAATGGACATAGTAGACAGTCTTTCCATGAGGGTCACTTGCCAAATGTGCCACTTCCCATACCAAATTTGTTTCCGCAGTCATGGCAGTGAGGGACAGTGATGACACCCCATCCGACCTTCATGCAAACTACACAGGCACTGACTGGCCATCCTGGGAGTGCTACATCCCTAGGAGCTCCCACACAGTCAAAATCTTCCTCAAACAGTCCTTGCTCCTTTTGAGCTATCCAGGTCTGAATATGCAGTGGATATTGTTTCTGTCCACTAGCCATCTTGCACACTGTAAAGAACACTCACACAACAAACTGCTGTTACTTGTTACATTCTTTTACTTTTTACTTGCAAAAGTCCTGGACACTGTTACCTGCATTGTTTAAATCATGACCTGCACTTTTACTAGTTTGTGAGCTGGATTTATCTTTATCCCCTACCCAGGCACAGCATGTCCAATTTACAATGCATCATTGCAAATAAAAAAAACTGAATAGAAGTCTGGTTAAATTTTCCTGGATAAATGATAAGATCCTAAAATGTATCAGAGTGAAAAATAGGTGCTGGAAGAAAGCAAGAAGAACAAGAGGTAAATGATTGGGTTTAGTTTTAAACAAAAAAGAAATAGATGTAAGTAAGTAATAAAGAAGGCAAAAATTCACTATTATAAAGATAACCTAAACAAGGAATCAGATCCTAGAAAATTTTGGAAGACTGTCAATTCCTTGTCTAGACCAGGGCAGGGAGCTGATAAAAACCTTTGTCTTGAAATTAATGGATCTATGATTGAGGATATTCAGGAAACTATTAATGCCCTAAACAATTTTTTTCAGATTTACCTGGTATTGCAAAAACTATATGCAGCCAGGGTTCTCCAAATCAGCAGGGTATAGATAACTTTCAGGGATCACATCCGCCTTTTCAATTTAAAATCTTAAAGGTGCCAGATGCTTAAACAGGGTTAACTAGAATAAACATTTACAAGGCTATGGGACCTGATTGCTTAGAAGGGAGATTTTTAAAAATTGCAGCTAAATATATAGCACCAATAGTAACTAATATATTTAATAGAAGCTTACAAGAAAATTATTTTCCACTGCAGTGGAGGTTGAGTAAAGTAGTCCCCATTTTTAAAGGGGGTGAACAAGCAGAATTGAATGATTACAGGCCTATTGCCTTATTGTCTGTCTTAGCTAAATGTTTAGAGAGGCACGTACATACTCAAATGATGGATTATTTAGGGAAATATAAATTGATCACGCCATACTAGTCAGGGTTCCAAAAACGTTTTTTCTACTACATCTGCCTTAATTGAATTTAATGATATAGTTAACACTTCATTACACAAGGGTCAGGATACAGCTGTTCTCTTTGTGGATTTATCCAAGTCCTTCGACCTGGTGGACCATCCCATCTTACTTCTAACTGCAGAACAAATGGGGATTACTGAAGGCCCCAGGGATTGGCTGAGATAGTATCTAATAGATCGTACATAATTTGTATCGGTGAATGGGGTTACTTCAACAAAAAGATCAACAACTAGGGAGTGCTACAGGGGTCCATATTGGGACCCCTGTTGTTTTTAATATTTAACAACAACCTCTCACAAGTTATTCAACATTCATCGATACGGTTGTATGCTTGCAATACTGCAATGATGACTGTGGGAAGTAACAGTAGGGATTTACAGGAAAAAATGCAGATGGATTTTGAGAACATGAGAGGGTGGTTCACCAGGTCAGACCTTGTGATGAACACAAAGAAAACAAAAATATTATATTTTGGATCTAAACTGGAAAGAAATAAACAACTTTTCATTAAGGTAAGCAATGACTTAAGTTTAGAACAGGTGTCTCGCTACACCTATTTGGGGATTACTTTTGATGAAGAAATGACCTTTAAAGAACATATTGGTTCTTTAATAGGGTGAATGAAAGAGTGGGAGCCTTACGAAGGACAACGAAATGCTTGACAAGAAGCAACAGGAAAAAAGTCACTGAACAACTAATATTACCTGTATTGACATATGGGGACTTTGTGTATTGAACTGCTAACAAGACACTTATAAATAAATTGGATATACATTGCAATAGAGTTGCTAGATACATCTTACGATGTGAGCCAAGAACCCATCATCGTGTGTTGTTGACCACACTGCAGTGGAAATCACTTGAAGTTAAATGTGTCATGTCTTGGCAAAAATTAATATATGAATTTCATACACATTATCCAGAGCATTATATAAATGAGGGTCTGTTTGGAGGGAGTGATCAGTTTTATCAAAGAGCAAAAAAGTCTTGTCAAATAAACAAGATCTTGACTTTTGTTAATAAAAATAAATATGGAGAAAAGACTTTATGATATCAAGCAGCCAAACATTGGAATAATTGATCCAATTTGTCCCATTCTTTTCCTGTATATAGCCTTTTCTTACAGGAATTGACTATACTAAGCTCTGTTACTTGTCAATGCTTTGGCTAATGTAAAATATGGAATGAGAGAATCCGGGGGTTACCTGTCTAAGTACTATTATAAATGACTGTAAATGGATATTGCGTGTCATGTTGAGAGACATAGGATGAGTGGAGTGGCTGATTGAGTCAGCATTATAATTAATGGGCTTCCCTTTTTCCCATTGGGAAACTGTGGCTTAATTTGGCGTTATAAAGGAGCGTTTATAACGGCAAACATGCACATGGTTTTCCCCACACTACACATGCTCAAACTTCTCTCTTGCTGTGTCCTTCCCGAACAGGAAACCGTTCCCCTACCCAAACCCACCATGGAGAGAAACTGCCATGGACACTCGGCAGTAAATAATTTTTAAAATTACTTCAGATATTCCACACGGCTACCAGATGGACCCTCATGACTATATTTTAAATAAAGTGAAAGTGGACCTCGCGTGCTGAGGTAATCTGACTTCTCCGGCACAGCAGTCTTTTTTTTTTATTTTATATAATTGCTGAGGCGAAAAAGAGAAGCCCAACAATTGTATAAAATAAAATATGGGTCACGGTGTGTAAACTCAAATTTACACACACCCTCGGGGTTTGATGTTACGCATAAACCCCTCGAGCTTCACTCTCAGGGTTTATGTAGCATCAAACCCCTCAGGTGTGTGTAAATTCTCGTTACACACCGAGACCCATACTTTATCCTATATATTATGTATGTCAAAACTATTTTTGATAGTTGTATATTTTAAATGTATAGGTAACAGATTATAAACAGGACAGTCTTGTAAACTGGGCCTATTGGCCTAAAGATTTGCTTCCCTGTATAAAAATAACATTTTTACTACTACTACTACTACTACCACTACCACTACTACTACTACCGGTCAGCGCTTTAGTTAAAGTCTTTACAGGTGTGGGGATTGCCCCAACCACTGCTCATGGTTACCAGCCCCAATTAACACATCTGTGAGGAAATTCACCCCCTCAGGACATGACAGGAGATGGTCGCCGCCACGTCCCATGTGCAGACTGCTTAGCAGATGAACTAGGGTGAGAAAATAAAAAGAGGAGTGCTCCCCTCTGGCCCTTCATCTGTCCACTGGTAGAGCACCAATTGGCTCATTCAAATTCCAAACTCTATCTGAGTACTGAGTCAAAACTGTACACAGAGAGCAAAGGGGCTTATGCTGCTGTGAGAGTTCTAAATTCCACCACAGCATGCTCTGGCTCAACAGGACTGACCAGATGATTCTTAAAGGGGCCCTACAGGGATTTTACCCTTTTGCTGTCCAGATCCTACTTAAGCTTCTTAAGCTTATACTAAAGGGATTCTAGTAACCCCAGGGGAACTCAGGTGATACACTTAAGTTAAATATAATTGTTGTACATAGTAACTATTATAGGTTTAACAAGTAGCTCCAGTGGGATTTGACTCTCCATCTCCTCTTTCAAAAGCCTGTACTCGAGCTACTTCAGTACACTGTCTCAGTTATCACAGAGGAGTTTTAAAAAGCTGTGTGTGTGTCTGTTACTTCAATTTGATTAGTTTGAATTTATTTTGTTACTTTGGCCAGCTTTATAGGTTAAGCTGGCCAGCATTATTGACTAATCCCTTTGAGAGCAAACGAAAGGGAACAGGTTGGCTGGTGAGTGATGTCACCCAAAAGGACTGCAAAGGTGGGAGGATGCTCAAGATGAAGCAGTGAACCAGTGTCTGTTGGCAGGCTTCAAACCTGGACTCTCCCATTTCATAGTTAAGTTTTCTAACCACTATACTGCACTGTTGTCCCTAATATGCTCCGCAGTATGCCTCTGACATGCATAAAAGAATGAACTCCTTGGCCTTCTGTGCTCTGAAGTTTATTGAAAATGGAAAAAAAAAGTTTTTTTTCTGAGTTGTTTAGTAACAGATAATGATGTCTGCTTGAAGGATAATTTGGTCTTTGTTAGAGTAATATAGGGACTTGGGAGTCAGTCTGGCTGGCTGAAGAGTGTTCTCAAGTCTATTAGAGATCTTTTGGCACCCAATCTAATGGAATATTTAGTATCCTGCTGTAATAGTTATTCCCCTCATGATTGTTAGTGTCACCCAAGGTAAAATATCACAAGAGCTACTTTTCCTTTTTCTGCTGCTGCATTGTCTGGGGACGTTCTACTACAGTATACCTTATACTATGCAAAACATGAGGTCCCTTGCTGTGTTTATTTAAATATCTGCCTTAAATACAGAAATTGTGCTTTTGTTTTCTGGGCATAACAGCAAAGAAATATATCGTCAGACAGTGGCTAAAAATGTCCTCCAACAAGGGAGGAAAGATGGAGCACAGTATGAGAGGACGTACAAGATTATATTTTACACTGTTTTGGGTACTATAGACTTTAGGATAACTGTACTTCTCTCCCTTTAATTGCTCCACTTTTTGCTCTCACTTCCACTACTGTGCACTCCTCCCCAGGGACACACCTGGAAATGAGCCTTACTTCATTGTCTCTTTTCCTGGTTATCAATTTTTAAATAAAATAATAAATGATTTATACTTTAGTATCACTGTACTTCTCTTCCTTTTTTTTCCACATAGAGGTTCTTCTCCCTTGCAAAGCCTGCCCCCCTTCCTCCTTTGGTTGCCCACCACCGACACCCACTATCTAAGGGACTTTTCTGAGGTAGAGATCCACCATGGATGTTCCCTACCATTATGAGTTTAGGGAGGAGGTCCACCCCCCCACCTGAAGCACAATATTCCCCCAGAGCCTGGTATGCGGTGCGGGTGCTGTGGCAATCAAAGATTTATCCTGGTGTGGCTACGGCATTTGCCTTGTTCTGTCTACTCACCTCCCCAAAGCAGTGCATAGCCTCCCACACCTGGCTGAACACACACAGCGCACCTTGCAATAAAATGTTTCCCTGCCTGTCACAAGGTGTCACTCATGTAAGAAAATTCTGTACTGTTTCTCCCTGAGCTGGGAGCCCTGCCATATGGACGTACCGTCACTCAGCCCCTGGTCACCCATCTGGCTTTTTGAGCTCTTTTCCAAACTTGGGTCACATCCACAGAAGAATGATGTGCTACTCATTGGGCCATGGGGGTCCTACTTCTCTTCCTTTAATTGACTGTACAAATGTTTGCTCTTGCTTCACAGTACTGTGTACCCCTCACCAGGACATGCCTGGAAATGAGCCTTAGATCAGTGTGATTTTCCTTGTCACCAATTACTTCCCTTCAGAAGAGTTGCCCTCACTGGTGCATGCATTTGTGACCTCAAGGCTTGATTACTGTAATGCTCTTTACCTCAGGGTTAGCGGATGTACACTGTGGCACCTGCAGCTGGTGCAGAATTTATTTATTTATTGAATTTTGGTGACCGGGTGGGCCCACTGAGCTCTGAAGGTCCCTTTTTCAGGAACGACCCGGGATACAGTACAGTATCAGACAGTCAGGTACAACAGGTTACAGGAAAGTACAGATGATTACAAGGTTACAATGTAAGCAATAATTCAGGAACAATAAGACATAAGTGCAACGATTGTATGAGTCAATGCCTGACCTTAAAGTCTGTTTGGGTGAGACAGGAAGAGGGTTGGTATTGCTTGTTGGGCAGGGGGAGACTATCCTATACCCTGGCAGTGACAACAGCTGGAGTCTAACATATGGGCCTTGAGCCTTGTGCGAAAGTTTAAAATAGATGAGGCTTCCTGTACTGAGGGTGGGAGACTGTTCCACAAGTAGGGGGCAGTATAAGAGAAGGATTTGCCACCCACATTTGTCCTGACTCTAGAGATTGCAAGTAGAGTCCGACTTGAGGTCCTAAGCGTACGTGAGTTGTGCTTGGGAGTGATAGTCCCTTTTAGGCTGGGAGGGGCAGCCAGGCACTGTAATTTGTATGCAAGGCAGAGCCGGGGGGGGGTACTGAAAATGAGACGCAAAAGAAGGCCACTACAGCCGGGCAAGCGTATCGCAGGGGTGGCTTCTTGGGTGACTCTGGGTCACGAACCGTGTAACCTTGTTGTACAGGACCCGTAACTGGTTGATCTCTTGCTTAGACATTCCCTGAATTACAGGGGCAGCATAAGTTAGTGTTGCGAGAAGAACACTGGAGGCAATTACTAGCCTAGCCTCCAGGATAAGCTGGACTTTTAGCCGGTACAGGGTGCCAAGTTTACCGTGGATTGTCCTGGTTACTTGGTGTATGTGGGTCTTGAAGGTGAGACCTTGGTCAATATTAAGCCCAAGGTATTTTATGGCATCTACCACGTCTATCCTTTTTCCCACAAAGAGAACTTATCTGTATGGATTTGGTCCTGTCCTGTCGAAGGGATCTAGGACCAAACAGCACGGCTTTAGTTTTGCCTGCATTGAGGACCATTCCATTTGATGTAACCCAGGCCTCAAGCATCTTGGAGGAGAGGACCTAGTACTGAAAGATTATCCATGGATCAGTAGATGACAGCGTCATATGCATATTGGACCACTGAACTGTCCCCACAGTGACGACTGAGGTCATTAGTGAAGAGAGAGAACAAGAGGGGGCCAAAAATTGAGCCCTAAGGTACTCTCTCCTTGATAGGTAGAGGGTCAGACAGCTCTCCCCTCCAGATGACCCTCTGAGAGCAGCCTGCTAGGTAGCTCTTGAATCATTTGAGGGCCTGGGGATCCAGACCTATTGTGTGAAGCTTTGTTAGTAATAGGTTGTGGTCCACGAGGTCGAATGCTTTGGACAAATCTATGAATATTGTGCCCATTGACTTACCTACGTCCATTGCACTGAGTACGTCCACTGTTAGATTGGTGAGGGCTGTGTCAGTACCATGGTTTGTCCGGAAACCATGCTGATAGGGGGCTAGGAGCTGGTGGAACTCAAGATAGTCCCTCAGTTGCCCATAAACTAGCCTTTCTTGCAATTTTGCAAGGGTATATAGCAGGGAGATGGGTCTGTAGTTGCCAATATGTTCTCTTGTGCCACCCTTCTGAATGGGGACCACATTAGTCTGCTTCCACTGGTGAGAAACATTTCCTTCAAGTAGAGACCTGTTGAGGATCCAGGTCAAAGGTCTGGCAAGGGACTGGGCTCCTTCCTTAAATAACCTAGGGCTGATACCATCTGGGCTACCAGAGCCTTTGTTTCTGAGAGCCTTTAGAAGATTAAGGACCTCATTAGCCTTGACCAATCTCAGGTGAAACTGGGGTCTATTAAAGCATGGGGGGTTCATCGGTGTTCTGTGTAGGTATAGAAGGAGGTAGACCACTCTAGTATTCATCAAGGTTGGTAAAGTGGTGGTTGATTGCTGAGGACATTTGCTGACAATCACTAACTAGCTGTCTGTGTATCTCTATAGGACCCTGTGCCTCCTTGGTGTTACCCCTAAGCAATTTGTTGATGTGAAACTAGAAAAGCTTGGGGTTCTCCCCAAGTTGGTTTGTTGAGGGTGTGAGACATACTCCTTTTTCACAAGTTTAATGGCTATCTTACATTTGTTTCTTAAGGAATGGTAAGTCACCAGATCTGCAGGGAGAGAGGAAAGCCGGAACTTCTTCCAAGCCTTATCCCGACTTATCATCATGTATTTTACTGAGCGGGAGATCCACTTGTAGCAACTTCCCTTTATTTTGAGTTTCTTAAGGGGGCAAAGAGGGAAGCAGCTTTGAGGAGTGAGTCTTGGAAGTATTCCAAGGCCTCATGTAAAGGTCGGGAGGAGCCTGAGTGGGCTCCTGTCCAGGTTACTTAGGTAGTCATTAAATGTTGCTGATGTGAATTTAGAGAAATCACAGATGGTGAGTATCCTGGGAGGAACCTTTGGAGCTCTGTTCTTCCAAATACAGAATATAGGGGAGTGGTCGCTAACAGCGTCAGCCAATGAGCCAGCTTTTTGGATGTTGAGGGGATTGGTTACTAGTGCCCAGTCAAGGGTAGTGTGGTTCCCAGTTTTATAGTTGAGCCTGGTAGGTTCTGAGATCACCTGTACCAGGTTTGCTTCTTGGGTCACTGCCGAGGGGACTTTGTTGGGGTCAGAGGCCCAGTTTAGATTGAAATCTCCCAAAATGAGGAGTTCCTTGGATAATTCACTGCCAACAGATTTAGTGATACTCTTCAGGGCTTGGAGAGCAGTCTTAGGGGGGTTATAGGAGCAGCTGATGCTGAGGTGCTTTGCATGACCAAGGGTTAGTTGGATGAAAATAGATTTGTCGTCCTGGCAGTTTCCAAGGTTGGGCTTCAGTTGCGACACCTGTAGAATGTCCTTAACATAGATAAGAACCCCGCCACCTATCTTTTTGGCCCTATCCTGTTGGAAAGTTTTGTATCCATGGACCAATATCTGGTGGTCTAGGATGTGGACCTTAAGCCAGGTCTCAGAGATAGCAAGGATATCAGACTTGTAGAGATCAGGCAAGACTTGTACCTCTTGAATTTTTGGTCTGAGGCTGCAGACGTTCATGTGCGCAATCCTCAAACCCTTAGAGGATGTCCAGTGAGGATCCTGGGGGCAGGAAACTAAAAGATTAGCTATTAGGTTGCCCTGGTTAGGCTGTACATCACCTGCTCGAAGCAGTAGAAGAGCAAGTTGGCGTAGTAACACATGCCTGACCGAAGGGGGGGGGATAGAGAAGCTGCAGAGCCTCCTACATGTAGCAAGGAGCATCACATAGTATGTGCCCCTTCTTACCAGCTCATGGGCTATCAGAAGGTCATTCTTGCTGGGGGAGAGGTCCAGTTGTAGTGACCACTAGAGGAGGGGTCTTTGTGATGTGGCCCCTTGGAGTCAGAGTATCCATGCTCTATGCTCTTGAACACCCAAAGGAGGGACATTATGTAAAGTAAGGCCAGAAGTACTCCCCTATTTGGGAAATAGGCAGGGGGCTTACTTGCACAGCGTGACTTGAGGCAGAGAGTGCCCTGGATTGGGGAATAACTCTCAGAAGCCATATTAGGAGAGCAATGTTCCTCATAGCTGTTTGTCCATTAGATTGATTTCCCAGGCAGATACCTGTCAGGTGACTCAGCTAAAATCAGGTTGTAGGGGCTGTACTCTCGGGTTGTCTGTCCTGTCCCTGTAGGAAACTAAGAAGTACAGACTTGAAGTGAAAAACTAGGAGTAGTTCGAGGTCACAGGTAGTTGAATACCTTTAAGGGTTTGCATTCATATGTTAAAGTACCATGTATTGGCTACCTATACCTAGGAGGAATAAGGTTAGAGAGCTTGTGGTACTTGCAGACCTTAGGGAAGGATCAATTAAATGTCGTAGCAGACACTAGAGAATTATGGATTTAGCTGTAGCAACACAACAGTACCTTTACATGTTAGTTCTGGCTAGAATCACCTCCTTAGATAGAGTAACACTTCTCAGCACTGTATTGGCAGGCTCTAGATAAATTATGCCCCACTTAATAACTATACAGTACAACAGTTCCTCAGTAATACCCTTTCCCTAGCGAAGTGGCACTTCACAGCACTATACAGGCTGGTGCTTGAGAGACTGTGCAAACAATTAGCAGTTATGCGACCCGACAATAGCAGTTATGTAGTAATTAACATTTGGCAGAACATTAGTGGAGTTAAGCTTATAGACTTGGAGCAGGCTGCACCTATTAGCTATAATGTAGGCAGCAATCTCAAAGAGGATCCAAGACTATTGGGGGCTGGCTTTTGGTGTCATAGGGACTGGTTGACAGATAGTGCAGAGGCTAGAGAGCATGGCCTGCGAGCATGTAAGGGGAGGAGGGAATGGGGCAGGTTGGCAGGAAGAAAATGTGTCCCAGGTTTGCCCCTCTGACTACCGGCTCTGCTGCAGTACAGTAGTGAGAGAGGTAAGTCCAACCTTCGATTCTTGAGCACAAATGTTCTTTAACCTTGTTAAAGTCCTGGGTAAAAATCTGGCTAGTGAGCTCCTGCAATGAAGCAGGGGAAGATTCTGTCTTGAAGCTGTAAAGTTACTGCATCAGGACTCCTGCTCAGAAACAGAAGTAAAGGAGATTCTTGAATGTCGTGAGGGAGGACCGCCTGGCTCAGCGCAGTAAGCGGCACCTTGACCTTTTGTTTGCAGCAAGTCCTTTGTTCCTTGGAAGTCCTCCCACCTGCAGTGAAACCCTCTCCACCCAGTTAAAATCAAGCAGCAGGCAGCGGAACTGGCCAGTCTGGTCTAGGCCTAAGAGGAAGCCTGGTCTGTGGTGTCAGTGGCCTGTGGATCCAATCAGGCTCAAAGGTTTACGTTTAAAAGTTCACGCCCAAACTCCATAGGATCGTGTCGGGTATCCACTGCTATGCTGAGATGCTGAGCTCATATGAGCTGGTCAGGAAAAAATTTGTCCTAGGTTCTCCCCTCCGACTACCGGCTCTGCTGCAGTACACTAGCGAGAAAGGTAAGTCCAACCTTTGATTCTGAATGCAGCTGCTAAGGTGTAAACTGGCCTTTCTAGGTCAGATCATGTTTCATGGGCACTGCATGAACTGCACTGGTTGCCAGTGAGGTGGTGAATCTCCTGTAAAGTTGGCTTATTAGCTTATAAGGTTCTACATAGGCTGGATCAATTTTCCTATGTGACCTTCTGCATCCCTACATGGCCATGTGCCCCCTTTGCTCTGCCGAGGAGGGTCTCCTTGTGGTCCTCAGAGTGAGACTGAAAATGTCTGGAGACTGAGCTTTTAAAGTGCCTGGCCCTATGTTATGAATCTTCCACAGGCTTTAAGGGAGGCCCCCTCAGTGAAGATTTTTAAAAGATGCCTTAAAACTTTCCCATTTTCTCAGGCTTTTGGGGGCTAAGTCCCTAGTGACACTAATGTTTGATGTTTGTTATGTGCAATATTATTTGAAGATTTAAGGGTTATTTGTATATGATTGCAATTGTTATTTATTTTGTATTTGTTTTGTTTAAAATTTTTATGACGGTGTTTGTGTTATTTGTAATCTCTACTCTGTAGTGGCACCCTGGACCTCTGGGGAATGGTGCCATAAATAAAATCTATTACTACTAATACTAAATACATAAATACATATAAATAAATATAAGCTACTGTATTTTGTATTACTAAGCATAATACATTTTGCATAAACCTTGATATGGTTTATTCTTATTGTACCTGTATTACGTTTGTGCCTATGGCCTTTTGTGTGTATGGTCTTTAACCCAGGCTCTCTCCTGTTGGATGCAATAAAAAGCATACAATACAATACAATACAATACAGTGCAATACAATACAGTACAATACAATACAATACAGTACAGTACAGTACAATACAATACAATACAATACAAGTTATCTGATTGTAAAACTGACACACACACTGGGCCCTATTTCATTAATGGAATATAGCCTTAGGTATTGTGAGATGCACTGACAAATTGCTTGCATCCTGCATCCTTGATGTTCTATTGTGGATTCAAAAATCAGTGTCTGTGGCCAAACAAGACAAATGGTCCTTGACTGAACTGGATCCAGAGCACCTCCACAGCCAGTTGGAGGTAGAGGCAAGACACAGCATGACCCTGGAATGCATCTTGTTAAGCGGATGCACAAATTCTTATGCAACAGACATGAGCCGTATATCCAGGAGCTTAATTATGCTAGGGCAGAGCTGCCAAAAATTCTGCAGACCCCTGGAATGGCATTAGCAGGGCAAGGAAAGCCCCTCTGTTCCGAGACTGGCTAGTGCCCATCCCCACCTCCTTACTGTTGAGGGCTGTGTACTCTGGGTCGGCACATCTTTTTCCTTTTTTGAAAAACGTTCTCCCTTTAAGGTGTTGCAGAGTCCACATTGCATATTATCATATCCCAACAGCCTCTGCTCCAGTGGAGCAGGGCATCCACTGCAGAGTGGAGCAGACTTCGATTCGGATGTTGGACACCTATTCCCCTTCCCTGCTGCTATGCACTTGGTGGGAGGGGGTTGCCTTGAGGTAATAAATAGTTATTCCATGCTTCTGGGGCCAGGTGCATAGTATGCAGCCATACAAACTGTTACTCACCTTTTCTGGTATGTATAATGACCAATAGTGAATAGTGGTGAGTGCCCTTTGTGAGACTACTGAAAAATGCTTTTGAAAGCAGGGGAGTAAAACTATTATAAATGCTTCATGGAGGAGGAGGGGAATTGACCAGTAGGGTTCTGCAAGACTGAGTGCTGGGTTTAGTTTTGTTTTAAACTGATATTAATGAAACAATTTAAAACTAGGTGGTGACATCTTCTGATGATGTAAAGCTGAGAGGAATATTGGAAATAGATGAACAGGCTAATGCTCTCCAATAGGACATTTGATAAGGCAGCAGTGTGGACAGAAAATTGTCAGATGAAATTTACTGA
This sequence comes from Neoceratodus forsteri, assembly GCA_016271365.2. Classification (NCBI taxonomy): domain Eukaryota; kingdom Metazoa; phylum Chordata; order Ceratodontiformes; family Ceratodontidae; genus Neoceratodus; species Neoceratodus forsteri. Next base: position 600,898,353 of record CM028130.1, on the reverse strand, counting down.
ACACAAGTGTGCAGTTAGGCATTGGAGAAGGAAAAATATCAAGGCAGAGTGTTACCTTAGTGGAAGAAAGAAAATAAGAGTAACAGAAGATGATAGAAACTTGGGAGTGATAATATTGATGAAATTAAAATATGGGACATACAGTGAAAAGGTGGCAAAAAAGGCAAACCAGATATTGGGGTGCCTTAAGAGAAAGTCTATAAGTAGGTCCAAGGAAGTAATTCTCACTCTCGATATACCAGTGGTGAGGACATGCATTATATGGAGTATTGCTACCTATTCTGGGTATCATACTTGGAATTGGATATTCCAATGCTAGAAAGGGTTCAAAAGAGAGTGACTAAGCTGACTAGGAGGCTGGGGGACCAGCGTTATGAGGGCTGTGCGTACAAACTAGGCTTATTCAGTTAAGAGATGGAGGGAGGATTTAGGCTAGACCAATGACGTCGCAGCAGAGCTGCTGATTGCCAGGCCGGTGATCCAGGTTTGGAAACGTACTACTCAGGCTGCCAGAGGGGCTTTGGTGGAAAGGATGCTCACCTCCTATGGTTGTGGAGAGGGGCTGAGGCTTATTAGCACCACCTGCAGTTTCACAGGTGTAGTAGCAGTCAGGTTCAACATTAGGTGGAAATAACATGTATGCACGCCCCTGCACACGCCTATTATTCGAATGCTTGGGGGGACTTGTGAAGCCATCATGAGGGAAGGGAGACAAATCAAGAAATTACCAGCTGCTGTTGGAGGAGGCCTTTTGTGAATACTCTAAGGACTGAGGTAAGACCAAAAGGCATTGCTCTGAATAAGTACTGACTTACCCTCACCTTGAACCTTAAAACATTCCTTTGACTCCATTATTGGCATATGAAAGTGTGCATCTTTTGTATCTCCTATTTGCAAAGGTGGAATAATTGTCCTTAAAGTTACCATCTTGTTGTAATGGCATTAACTCACATAGGGTGTTTAGCTCTAGTCAGAGACATTGTGCCCATCTGGTCTTGGGATGCTCTTTTAGTGTCCCCAGATAAAATATTTGGCACTTAAAATGAATGTAATTAATCCTATCTCTGTTGTGGCCTTCCTTTCTATGGCCTTCACATTGCTGTGGTAATTTCTCCGCTTAGACTTCTATTGAGTTGTCTGGGGCATTCATTTTAGATTTTCTTATGCTCTGAGACTTTTTGTTAGCCATTTTGAATTTCACTTTAATTTGACTGTTAGCTTCTTAAAGGATGTCTCTGACCACAAGACTCTACCCCCTGAGGAAACCTCTTATTTTTAAGCGAGTAATGTGCTTGTTTGGTGAGTGAGTGCCTCTGGTTCGCATTTCAAAATGCAGTTTTTCCTATGTTAGCACTTTAAATAAAAAAGTTTGCAATGCCTCTCAGCCTTAGTGTGTTGGCTTTTTGCTGTGCCCTTTAACAGGTCATGGCATACCTGTGTTTGAAAAACCTTTATTATTGAGCAAATGATCTAAGACCCTCAGGGAGGCCACACTTTGTCTAGTTTAACTTTGTATCGCCGCTGTAGTTGTTTTAGTTTAGCTTCTATCTCTTTTTTTCTGTATGCATTTTTTTGTTAGTCTTTTTCTTCCCCCTGTTTGACCAGCCCCCTTCCACTGGTCACTCTGGCCCTCCTGGGGGTAGGTGGGGTACCCCAACTCCCACCATTGAAACAGATCCAGTTCTGCTAATCAGGGCCAGGATAGCTGGGTGCAGGGCCTGTGGGTGACCAGTTTCATGCTACCAGTCAGACCTTTTCCTGTTGCTGTTCTCTAGGAGGTGCGGACATGCGATGCCATCAACACACACTTCACACATTTCTGCACGATGTGCGTCAATGGCTGCCACACCTCTTTGCCTGCCTGGTGGCCCTGATTGCCTTCTACTTAACCTTTGCTAGGGGTCAGACATATCCCAGGTCCCACATCCTCCCAACCCTAGAGGAGGAGAACAGCCCTATGGATGCTCAATCCTCCTTCCTCCGGTCGACCCTCCAATGCCTCGTGTTCACTTCGGAAGCTAGGTAATCCATACTGCAAGTGGTACTGCTGGACCTACAGGCCAGTTCTTCTATAGTAGTTTTAATATCTTTTTGTAGGATACATACTATCTCACTCATCAGGATGACGTTCTCGTGATACAGATGTCACACTTTCTTGTGTGACAAATTTGAGTAATTACCATTGGATTATGTTGTGTTCCTGCAGTATCATGCAAGATGTCACTGGCAGAAACTGTGATAAGAGCACTTCACCCTGGCAGGCAGCACTGTAAGAAGCCATTTTCCTTCTTATTGCAATTTTTCATTTCATTCTGAAAAATTCTTTATCACTTTTTTAAAGGAAAACTGTGATTAACACAGAAAATGCAGCAGGTGCTGCAAAAATGCCTGATTTCAGGGCTTTTAGCAATACAATATATATATTTTTAGTACCTGTTACTTCTGTTATTTTATTGGAAAAGGACTGGGCCAACTGTCATGTTGGCAGGCTCACCTGTGGCCATCTTGTGCATACCAGGTGGTTTTGGGGTGTGGGCTATGTTAATGAGTGCTTTCAATTCTGCCATTAGTGGATTGCACTCACCAGCATAACTTGCATGCCAGAAGCTACCTCATGTACGTGAGATGGTCGAGAGCGAGTCTGCTGACAGGACAGTCGGCACAATCCTTTTCCAATAAAATAACAGCTTAATCAAGGGTTTCATTAGAAGTTGCTGCAGTTTGTGTGTTAACCACAGTTTTCCTTTAAAGGGGCAGAAAATCAGCCCTGGTACTGCTGGTACCATGACCCCTTCATTGTGCAAAGTAAATAGGGCATCTCACACCAGCTGTTTGCAAGCTACAAGACTGGCTGGTTAATAAAAATGTTCCAATGTACACTGCAGAAATGTATAGTCGTATCCACCAATCCTGTACCACCCCTCCATCCCGATGGACAATCCTACCTGCACATCCCTGATGCCAGTGACAAGTACCATACTCCCTTCCTTGTCTAAAGTAAGTGGGACTCCTAAACTATTGTCAGTGGAAGTGTACAATACGGTGGTAGCCAGAGATGCAGTGAGTAGCAATATATATCTACATACTGTAGCATGTGAAATCCTATTGAAAGGAATAGGATTTTGCTACAATATATCTAGAAGGAGATGAACAAGTCATACTGTACAACAAAGAAACCAAGTCCTAAGATCTCTCAGACTCTCGAGTGGCTCTGTATGTAGCTGGATCATAGCTGAACTTGTGTTAAGCTCCTCAAAAAACTGTCTCTCTGCTGATCATTTAGCCCACCGGAGGCCTATGTAATTGGACTGACCCAAATCCTTGATGGAATTGGTCACTGCCTCCACAAGAGACATCCTAAGTCTCAGTGATTCTAGCATTCATTGTTACACATATAATCACCCTGCTTGCAGTGAGGTACTAAAAAAGGTCAGTCTTTCTCAACTCATCACCTCCCCAACCAGAATGAATTCTACAAGCTCCAATCACTGCCTGATTGACTCAATCATCTCTAATCAAGAGGATAAGGTCAAACATCTGGTGTCCTTGTCGATTCTACAAGCAACCACTCCCTCGAGTGTTGTAGCTGGTCCTGCAAATCTCCCTCCCCAATTGTCCCCTAGGTTATTTACAGTACTACTTGAGGCATCTCTATGTCAGAAACAACCTAGCATTTAGTTGACATCCATTCCTTTACCTGAGTCTACCTTGAGTCCATTCCTGATATTGACTCAGCAATTGAATCTTTCAATAACTAGTTTCTTGCTATTCAAAACGAATATTTCCTTTTATTAGCAGGCTTTTCTGGTAGTAGCTAATGGATAACCAAGGAGTTGCTTGCAAACATACAAGTGAGGCATAATCTATGGTTTGCCTTCAAATTCAATTCCTCTCTAAATATCAGGTTAAAATACAAGCAGTTAAGAAACCTTTGCAAGCAAGGAATTATGACCTATCTTCAATTATCTTAACCTTAAGTTAAGACCAGGAGTATGCAGTATTGTCCGTTTTTTAGATCAGACTAGGTTTAGGGTTATATGCTGTTTCCTATGTCTCTTTCTACCCTCTAGTCCTCCCTCCTCCTCCCCTCTCCACTCTGTAATCATTTTCCCCCCAGACTCTAGACTTTCTTTTGTTTGTCCCTGACCTTTTTATCTGCTGTAACTGACTGTCTTTTGTTATCTTGTTCCCTCCTCAGACAGTCCTCTTGATTGAGAGCATAGTTTGGGACACTCCCCTCCCACCCCCAGCAAGCCGCAACAACCTGGAGCCCCTGGTCTACACTCAGTAGCAGGTACTGCACCAGCTTTCTCCATGCTGTGTTACCGTGTTTGCCCCACTGCTGCTAGCGCAGCATGTGCCCCACCAACCCCACCCTCCTGCCCTTGGTGAGTACTTGTTTATAGGCCCCTAGGTCATGTGACCTGTCCCATGACCCATCACATGACCCATGACTGAGTTTTTTCTATCTCCCCAGATCTTCAACTGCATCCTATATTGTTGGGCCACTAGAGGCCACTGCTGCTTCACATTACTCTCCTCAGTGACTCCATGGCCTCCCTTTATTTTTGTCTTCACCCCCTTAGTCCTCCTTTTCTTTCTGCTTGTCTCCCCCCCCAACTCTTTGCTCCAACCCATTCTAGCACCCTTCCCTCCACTTCCTTCCCCCAGTGTGGTCCATCTACATACTGTACTCCTTCGCTGCTCCTCACCTCCTCCTTTTCACCCTTTCCCATTACTGTATTTTGAAAATACACTCTGGGCTACTCAACAGCTCACTCATTACGATTGAAACTATCTAGCATCTCCTGCCTCCAGCCCCCCTCCATACGTCTCCCACTCTAAGGCTACCACCTAAAGTTCAAATGTCAGCCTCCCCACTATCCCCTTCTCATCTTTCTCCTACTTCTAGCTGGGGATATTGAGCTAAACCCTTGCCCCTCCCACCCCACCTCTCTGCCGATTCTTCCTAAGGGCTTGAGGTTATTTCATATTAATACCCATAGCCTCCTTCCTAAAGTGGACGATTTAAAAGTCTGGGTCACTCAGCACTCCCCTGACATCCTATATATCATGGAATCATGGCTGTTCTCCTGTATCCCAGACAACCAGGTTGCCCTCCCCGATTATCACCTCCACCGGCAAGACTGTGGAAAAATGGAAGGAGGGGTTGCAATTTACTTCTTCAACTCCATTACCTGCAGTATCACCCACCGTGAAGCAATCCCACAATCTCATGAACTCCTCCTAGCAAAGCTCACCTTTCCATAATCAACACTGCTTTTTGTTGGTGTTCTGTATGCCTCCTGCAAACTTCCTTCCTCCTCCCTTGTCTCCTCCGTTACCTCCACTACCTCCCTTGCATTTGCAGGCAAATTGATCCTTCTCGATTACTTTAATTTGGACTGGCAATCTTCCTCGTCTCAAAACTCATGCCTCCAGACTGAAGCACTAAATGAGACACAATTGATCAGAATGTTCAAAACATTCTGGCACTCTCACTTTGGACAAATGCACTGACAGGACTGCTTTTTAAATGAACATTTTATTAAAATAAAAAAGGTTACCACACGGCTAGCAATCAGGGTTACAATTGATTGGAGCCAACTCGTCCAAACCCTCGCTCCCAGTCCCACACCCTGCTTGACTGGGTGCTATCGACTTACCTGCACTGCATCAGCTCTGCTGGTGTACTCCCAGATGTGCTTAGTGATCACTGCCCCACCTTCTGCGTAAGACATGTCCTCCCACAAACCCTGCCAAATATATCCAGTATAGATCCCTCAAAATGCTAGACTCAAGTAAATTACTTCTTGACTTGGTCATGGCAAATTGGTCACCAGTTCTCTCCTCTCCCTCTGTCAACACTGCCCGCATTAATTTTCATATAAACCTTCCTAAACATTTGGAATGCTCATGCTCCACTGAAAACAGGGTAAAATGTCACCACAATCCCTGGATCTTTCCGGAAATCCTGTCCATGTGCAAAATCTCTGACCTCACTTGACATTGTTTTAAAACCTCCTGCAACCCCATCTGACCTGCAGAACTACACTGCCCTCTGAAATGGCTGTACTAAGCAAATTCATCAGGTGAAATCTAATTATTTCAAATCCTGACTGTACACCTCCAATAATTCTCCATCCTCCTTCTGGAGCAAGCTCCGATCACTTCTGCTCCCCTCCTTGGAACCCCAACCCCCCACACACTCTCTGCGTGGCAGACTCCTTAGTCTTGGATCCCTCCTCTGTTGCAGATGCCCTAAATCAATTTTTTACAACCTATGCCCTCCCACAAGACCTCCCCATCCCCTCCTGCCCCTCCACCTTTCTCAACACTGCCCGCTGGCTTTCAGCTGCTTCTGGTATCCCCCATAGAAGTTCTCAGAGCTCTAGGCTCCCTAAATCCTTCAAAATCCTGCCCTGATGGCTTACACCTTAGACTACTACAAATCTCTGCATCTTCTATTTTGATCCCTCTGACTTACTTCCTCAATCTATCTCTCTCCTCCTGTACTGTACCCTTAGCCTGGAAATCCACTATGGTTCTTCCCCTTCATAAAGGGGATGATCCAACTGCCTCAGGGAACTACTGCCCCATATCACTTCTCCCCTCACTTGCCAAGGTCTAAGAATACCTTGTCCTTTCGAGATTAAATTACTTTATCTCTGCCACAAACACTCTCTTCTCTGGTCCGATCTGGATTCAGGAAACTTCACTCTATCACCTCCTCCCATCTTTGCTTCACAGATGCCATCCACTCTGCAATGGATCAAGGGCAGATTATCTCGACCATTTTCATTGACCTTGCTAAGGCTTTTTATTCCATCTCTCAATCTCTCCTTCTAAACAAACTTAGCACCATTGGCCTTTCCTCAGCTTATGTCTCCTGGTTCTACTGTCATTTAACTGGCAGGTCCCAGTCAGTAAAAGTCTATAATGTCCTACCTCCTCCCTCCCTCCCTCCCTATCCTTGCTGGCATTCCCCAGGGATCGATCCTCAAACCTGATCTCTACTCCTTGTTTATAAATAACCTCCCTTTTGTATGCACCCAGGCCCAGATCCATATGGATGCAGACAACACTGTCTTATTCAGCCCCTCTGCTCCAGCTCTCAAGACTCTCCTTTAACAAAACTTCACTGCAGTAATAAGCTGGATCAAAGAAAACTGCCTAAAATGAATGCAAAAAACACCATAGTCATGACTTTTGGCTCTAAGCAGAAACCTACCAGGCTCCCTTCCCTGCCTTCTCGACCTTGAATTACACTCTCCTCGATGATGTCCCTGCCTATAAATATCTTGGAGCATGGCTTGATCCTTTCTTTGACTTATCTTCCCACTTTATTGCCCTTCACTCTGAATTACGCCCCAGAGTGGGGATTCTCTACCACCAGAAGAGTAGCCTTTCCCTCCCTGTCAGATTCAATCTGCTTGTCAAATGGATACTCCCAGCCTTCAGCTATGCCAATGTCAGCTGTGGCTCATCTCCAATCACCTCTCTTGCCAAACTTGATGTCCTCTTCAATGCTTTCTATCATTTTGCATCAAATTCCCCCACGTGACTCACCACTGCCACCTCTATTCCTCACTATCCCGCCAATGCCTTTCGCAGAGACGCTCATCCCACTGTACTACTTTCATCACCAAATGCTGATTTGGGACTCTTCCATCCTATCTCTCCTCTCTCCAAAACTCCTGCCACTCCCTCCCCCTACTAATCATGTACAAATTGTGTCCACTCCTTTGCCCTCCCACGAGCCTGCACCTCTGCTGGGAAACTTGTTTTCTCTTTTAGACTCCCTTCCCTCTGGAATAACCCCCCCCACCTCACCCCCTCCTTTCTTGTTTCTAAGCGTCTCCTCAGGCCATCCTCTGTTACATCCTGTGGCTGTCCACTGTCCTAATCCACAACTATACTCCTGTCCTTTCTTTCTGTCTCCTGCAAATTTTAAATCATCTTTCTTGAAGCCTCCCCAAGGAAGCATATGTCTTGCAACTAGTCTTACAAACATGGTGATGCTGGGTCCTGCAACTGAATTAACATTTTCAACATTTTCGTCTGACCACTCCTAAAGAAGCTGCACTTGTGGACTTTAAAGAACAAAGGAATTTAAACACATTTTGTGACTGAATCAACATTTTTGTCTGACCTGCTCCCAAGGTATTGTACTTGTCTCTGAAGACTTTGAAGATCAAAGGAAACATACAGACAAAAGGATTTCACACATTGCATATGCCCAGGACACAGTTTATCACCTTTCAGGAATTTTAACATATTATGTCACCCTGGATCTCAACAGTTCATCATTTCCTCTGGATGTAATTAACCATCAGCATTTTTCCTTTGCCATCTCCTCCTGGTGTGCTTGTTAGACCACCCAAGTGCTGCCACTTCTGCTGTACCATGGATTACTCCATCCTCCTAGTTCTTCTATTCGCTGTGGGTGCTACAGGTCCAAGATGCCAAGCTGGACCACTACCACCCCTGCGAGAACCTGCTCTTGACAAAAATGGACTCTATGGCACGCCAATGCCAACTGTGTCGAGGGAGCTCCAGCTTTCCACCACCTGCATCCTGCCTGCTAGCCCAGGGCCCCCAACACCTGCTACAGTTATCAACAACATTACCATTTTCACGCCCATAAAGATCACCCAGGTGAACGCTTGCCTCCCCATTGCAAGAGCAGGAGGCGCAAGATACACTCCACCATTAGCATAAACCTCTCAGCCAGGATAATAAAATTCATGTATCTTCTTCTATCAGGCAATGTCCATGCCAATCTGGGCCCACCACCAGTGTCAAACACAGGGGGAAACATAAGTAAAGGCCTGAAAGTAGCTGCACTGAACATCTGCAGCCTCACAGCAAAGTTTGACCTACTCCAAGCGTGGATGTCCCACCATGTACCTGACATTCTCTGTTTGACAGAGACATGGCTGTCAAGCAAGATAAAATACAATGAAGTGATGCTCCTGGGATATTAAACATTCAGGAACGACAGGTGTGGCAAGAGAGGCGGAGGAATCCTTATCTATGCTTGGGATTACCAATGCTGCTCGGTCCTCCCTGTTAACAGGGTCAAGTATAATCATGAACTGCTAGCAATAAAAGCACAGGTCGAATGGCACGGCAACTCTCTAATCTTAGCCTCAGTTTATCTTCCACCCACTAAAGCCAGGGATGGCCTCCCAAAAATACTGGATACAATTGCTACCCTTCATAAGGGCACATAGCTTCTCATAACAGGTGACTTTAAGATCAACTGGGAGGGCAGGGAATCCACGCCTTTCAAGGACATAGTTGCTACTTCCAACCTGACCCAACTTGTGGGCAGCCCAACAAGGCAGAACCACCAACAGGAAAAGACACCATCCCCGATTGGCTCCTCCTGAGTTCCCCTTCTCGGATCTCTGAGCTTAAGATCCTACTTCACACCTTAAGTGATCACTCCCCAGTCACTTTCACATGGTCAAACAAATTGAGCAAGCTCTTGCCTATCATAATTAATAGTAGGGTCTTGGGGAAAGGCAAGTTTGGGGCCCTCTCCTTTGCCCTCTCCCAGAATGACTGGTCCCCCATCAATCATCCACCTATATTGACCAGGCCCTAAGTTTCTTTATAGAGGGCTTCAACAACATTTGCGATATCTTTGCACCACTGAGGAAAAGAAAAACTCGGGGTCAAGTTAATGATTGGATCACAGGGGATCTCCTCACCCAGATGAATGAAAGGGACAACCTCTGGGAAAAAGCCAGGTCCTCTCGCAGCAAGCACAACTTCCAATGCTATAGAGCTGCAAGAAACCACTGCACCAACCTTATCCACCAAGCAAAAGCCAACTTCCACAAGGAGCAGCTTAATAAAACTTGGGGCAACAGGAGGAGTTTTTGGGAGAACATCAAAAACATTCTTGGGAAGGATAAGAAGAAGATCCCCCGCTCGCTCAACATCAACAACACCACGATTACTGACCCTCAGCACATCGCAGATTCTCTCAACACAGTGTTTACTGACCTGAATGGAGTGCTACCCTCTGACTACCTGCATCCTGCTGGGGAACAAACACACTGCATGCCTCAAGGGGTTCAATCCCTGTCTTCTACTTCAAAGAAGTGTCAGTGAAGGAGACTTACAAACACATAAAAAAAATATTAGGCAAGACCAGAATGGGGAGTGATGGAGTCGATATGACACTCCTATCCCTAACACTGGATGTCATCATCGTGCCAGTTACAAAACTATTTAACAAATCACTGGCTCTTGCACAATTCCCCGGGATCTGGAAACAGGCTGTCGTGACGCCGGTGCTCAAGAACAGTGATATGACATGCACTGCCAATTATAGGCCAATATCCATCCTCTCTCCCTTATCTAAAGCCCTGGAAAAGGTTTTGGCCACCCAACTCACAGATTACCTCAACAAATGCAACCTGTTATGTCCCAACCAACATGGCTTCAGGCAGAATCATGGTACCTCCACTGCCTTACTGGACTACACTGACTACTCGCACAAGGCACTAGATGAAGGAGAACTGGTGGGGTTACTCTTCATAGACCTCACCAAAGCCTTCGACACTGTCAATCACTCTCTCCTCCTGACTCAACTACAGAACATTGGGGTTGCAACCACTGCTGTCTGCTGGTTCAAGGACTACCTAACACATAGAAGCCAATGTGTAAAAATTGGGCACACAGTATCTAGCTCTAATGAGGTATCTTTAGGGGTCCCACAGGGGTCAGTACTGGGGCCCTTATTATTCAGCCTTTTCCTAAATAATCTTCCTGAAGCCTGTGACACTAAACTGATACTTTACGCAGACGATGCTGTACTTCTCACCAGCAGTTCATCAATAGTCGCCCTCCACTCTGAGCTGCAGGCATCCTTCTACAAGTTGGAAGACTGGTTCTGTAGCCATAAACTTCTATTAAACTACAAAAAGACCAAAGTGATGCTCACAGCCAGCCCACAGCACAAAAAAGAAACTCCCTCCCTTCACCATCTCCAATAAAGTCAGTGAGCCACTAGAACAAGTTCACTCCTTCAAGTACCTGAGAGTCACCATTGATGACTCCCTCACCTTCACCCAACACATCAACACAGTGGTAAAAGCAGTGAACACCAAGCTGGGTGTACTCTATAGGCATAAAAACTATCTCACTCCAGAGGCCCTCCGTCTCTCAGTCTCCAGCTCCATCCTTTCTACCATCAACTATGGATTGGTGGTCTACGGCGCAGCAACAGACACTGCGCTAAAAAGGATTCACATTGCCTTCAACAAGGCATGTAGGCTCACAATGACTGCAGATTGAAATACTCACACCTGCACCTTAAATGAGGAGACCAATTGGCTGCCACTAAAGAACAGGATTATGTTCCAGACATGTCTCCTTGGAAAAAAGGCACTAATGGGTAAAACCTTCCCATGCATTTCTAGCATCCTAACACCAAGTGCTACCAGCTATACCACCAGAGGTAGAATGAGGGGGGCCCTATCAACACCTTTCCATAGAACTGTGCAGGGACAGCGTGCTTTCAGCTATAGGGCCCCCACAATGGCCCTATCCCTCTGTCTTCCTCTCCCCTCTGTGCCTTTTCCCCCACTGGATCAACCTTAAAACCAACCTACTACCACTACCTCCCAACCTCCTAGACAAAGCCACTTCTTTTGGCCACCCACTCTCCCCCTCAGTATCCCCTCCCGCTCATCTTGACTCCTCCTCCTCGGACTCTCACACTAGGTGTCACACCTCTTTATCTCCTTCGCTACATATAAACACTGTCCTTTACCCTAGTTGAATGCTCTTGATGTTGGACTATCACCATTGGTACTATGAATGACATTGTAATCTTATTGTATACTAGCTACCTACTATTCGAGTATTGTATATAAACTGTTTGTTACTGTTGTCATTGTCACTGTTTGACATGGAACCTTTGTAAAAGAGCTCTGAGCTCAAAGGTATGATCCGAATCCCTAAATAAATAAAAATAAATAAATAAATAAATAAATTAGACTGACCTCATGTTATCCTTTTGTTGTTCTCTGCTGCTTATCCATTCATCTCCTATACAATATTCTGTAATCTAATTTTAAAAGAGGAATTTATGTGCACACTGTATATTACTGTATCTGAATTTCTGAATTGTAATCCCTTTGTTATATTTGTACCCCCTGTCCCCAGGTCGCACCTGGAAATGAGCGTCTGCTCAGTGCGCCTTTCCCAGTTACCAAATTTGAAATAAATAAATATCAATAATCACTGGGTTTCCGGAACCTGGCAAAATATTCTGGTACACTATGATATTAACTCCCTTATTAGTTCAGACCCCAAACAAAAAGTTATACAGTCTGTCTCTCTTTTGTATTTATATACAGATTTTAGATATATATGTATTGAAGTAATAGACTCATCATTGTTATATATTGTAAGGTTTGTCATAAAAGCTACATAGCTGACTCATACCCTAAAAGTAATTACCTCCTCCCTGCTCTGTCTTCCTGTGGGGTGTTAGGACTGATTTTCGGACCTCCGACTGTGGCTGATTGTTTTTGGAACTTGCTCTCTGGATCTCACAATGGACACTCAGAGTGGTTTGAATCGGAGCTTTAAGACTGTCAACTGACTGTTTTCTACTGTTTACAGTGCTAGATTGGATCTGTATCACTCTGCACCTCTGCTTGTAAGTGGTTAGTGTGCTAGGCTTTTCTCTATCTAGTCTCACTCCAGTTCCACCTCACTTTCTCATAGTGGGCTACAGTTTTACAGCAGTTAGGATTATCACAGTCTAATGCAACTGAGAAAGTTGTACTCTGCAGATTTACTCGTTTTTAATTGCCTGTATGTTGTGTGGTTTACTGAACATCTTACAGAGTCTCAGGCTTTCTCTACCAGTCCATGGTAGTGTTCTTCTGTGGGGTTCCATTGTTTCCAGCAGTTCCTCTGTGCATGTGCAGTACGGAGACCCTCTCAGCCACTACAGAACACTATTCCCCCCTCCTGCTGCACACTAATGTTCCCTTTGTTTCCCCTTGCTCTTAGGTCCTGCATTGAGCCCTACTACCACACACAGCAACTGGCCAGCATTTCAAACGTACCCCTACAGGTAATTACCTCCTCCCTGCTCTGTGTTCCTGTGGGGTGATAGCACATCGACTACCCTGCCTGCCCCAACCACCCTCCCACCCAGGGACATCCCTACACTTATTGACCCGCCCTGATCATGTGACTAGGTCATGTGAACCGCTGGGACGATTTTCTAAGTGTCCATTTTCCCATTAGCTCCTAATATTCTGTGGCCACTAGGAGTCACTGTTGCTCCCCTTGCCCGAGCTCTCCCTCCACCATACTCTCTAGTCTACTCTGCCTCCTCACCTGCTCCATCTCTCCCTCCTGACTCACTTGCTGTCACGCTCTCTATGCTTTCCCTCATGTTTCCCAAACCAGACTTGAATCTTGCACCCTCCGCACCAAAGGTAGTGTATTTACTGCTACGCTATCTTAGCTTCCCTACTGGAGTCTTGCCTTTTCCACCCCTTGACCGTTTTCTCCCCTCCTCAGTGGCTACCACGCCGACTACCATGGTTACCCTCAGCCACCTCTTACTAGTACTCTACGTCTTGCTTCTCCCCCCCCTCACTTCACCCCCACTATGCCTCCCCCAGCTGGAGGACAACCGATCCTCCGCTCCTCTGCCTGCCATCCTCCACCCATACCTAGTACCCAAGACTCTCCCTGTGTACCCTCCCTCACCCTTACCTCTCCTCCACCCCTCCTACAGTCCTCACCCATCCCTGCTTGCAGCACACCACATTCTAACTCTCCCCATCCCAGTCACCTACCCTTAGCCCAATAGACACCCCCTAGGTTGTCATTCCTGCAAGCGTCTACAGCCCATGCTGCTCAGGCCCCTGCTCCTCCTGCTTATGCTGATGTCAGGTAACATTCACCCCAATCCCGGTCCTGCCCTTTCCTTCTCCACTAGCCACTCAACTACCCTGGGTCTGCATCTAGCATCCATCAATATCTGCAGCCTTCAGAAAACATTTGACTGCCTTCAGGTCTGGATTGCCCAGCACCACCCAGATATCCACTACCTGGCAGAAACCTGGCTCTCCAAGTCCACTCCTGACTCTGCCATCTCCATACTGGGATACTCTGTTGTATGGTCCAACAGGTGCATCAAGCGTGGAGGGGGTTGTGCCATCTATCTGCGTACATCTCTCCAGCACCTTGCACTCTCTCCACCCCACCTCGACCATGGGGCCCAGGCCCTCACCGTTAAAATCTCCCCTCACAACGCTGATGCCCCTCTCTTTATCACTGATGTGTATATCCCTCCCAGAAACCAAAAAACCTGCATTTCTCTCAGTCCTTAACTACCTCTCACACCTGCCACCTAAATCTGAATGCCTAGCTTTTGGAGACTTCAGTGTTAATTGGCTTTCCAATAATGCAACTCCCCTCAAAGATGCCATTGCTGTGATGGACCTCTCACAAATTGTGCTCACTCCCACAAGGCTAAACCCCAGAACTGGCACTGCTACCCTCCTGGATCTGATATTAAGAAACTGCCCTGAAAAAAAATCCGATGTCTCAGTGCTACCCATCACCTCACGTGAACCACTCTCCTGTAACTTGTATCTGGTCCAGTAAGAGGCAAAAACAATTGCCTAACTTCATCTTTCAATGGCATCTGAAGCCCAGAATGCTCCAATGTCTAAAACACCACCTCAGCTCCCGTGATTGATCTCCTATCTACAAGGCCACCAATGTTAATGATGCCTTAGACTACTTTATCTCCACCTTCACCTTAGCCTGTGATAGGTTTGCCCCATTCAAGAAAACCATCATTAAAGGACCCTCCACCCCCTGGATTAATTGTTCATTTCTCGACCTTATGTGTCAACAAGACTCCCTCTGGCATATTACCCTTGACACCAGCAAGCCAGCTGATCGTCAACTATACCATGCTCTCAGAAACAAATGCACCTGGGAAACTCAGAAGGCCAAAGCAGAACATTACAAATCCACCTTCACCTCCACCTGGGGAAAGGGTAGAAGATTGTGGAACAACCTAAAAGAGCTGAATAGTACCACATCTTCCCCCCTTCACCATTGTCACTAGCGGCTCTGCCACTACTGACCCCAAAAAACATCGCTGATGTTCTGAATACCTCCTTCTCCGACCTCGCCAGCATACTCCCTCCCCACTTCTTTGACCCCCCTAAATCTACCACACCCACTACCCCCCTCTCCTCCCCACCCTTTTACTTCAGCACAGTCTCTGCCCAAGAAGCCAGGCCATACCTCTTAAAGGCACTGGAGCATGCCCTCCACAGTACTGACAATCTTGATCTCAAACTGGTACTCCTTACCCTTGATGTTGTCCTCCCCCCTCACCTCCATCCTCAACTGCTCCCTCTGCCTTGCATCCTTCCCAACTAAATGAAAAACTGCCATCATTACTCCCACTCACAAAGGTGGTGACTGTGCTTCTGCTAGTAACTACTGTTCCATCTCTATTCTCCCCCCCCCGTCTAAGGCACTAGAAAGAATTGCCTCTGACCAGCTCACAGAGTACCTCTCAAAGTATAATCTCCTTTGTCAGGAACAACATGGCTTTCATCATGCGCATAGCACCACCTCCACCTTGTTGGAATTCACCTCCTCCTTGCACTCTGCCCTCAACAAAGGCCACGTAGCAGGGGCAACCTTTGTGGACCTATTAGAATGCATTTGATACTGTCAACCATTCCCTTCTTCTCTTCACCCTATCCAACATTGGTCTCATCCCTGATGCCTTGTTCTGATTCTCTGACTACCTGTCTGGAAGAATGCAACAAGTCCAGATTGGTGCTGCCCTCTCCTCCTCTCTCCTTGTCTCATCTGGAGTCCCTCAGGGTTCCATACTTGGACCTCTTCTCTTCAGCCTTTTGAACACCCTTCCATCCTCTTGCTCTGGTCAACTTCTACTCTATGTGAGTGATGCGGTTCTGTTCACATCACACCATGACCCTTCTCAACTCCAACTCTCTCTGCTGAAATCTTTCTCAGACACAGAGGCCTGGTTTGCAGACCATCGGCTAGTTCTTAACTACAAAAAGACTAAAGTTATGCTATTCGCCAACCCTCAGAATAAGCATAAGAACTCCATCTTAAACATCCTTTATGACCAGCAGCTGCCCCAGACCAGGTTATCTCCTTTAAGTATCTTGGTATCCTCTTGGACCCTGCCCTCAACTTCTACAGTCACATTCATCATCTCTGCTCAGCTGTTAACATCCAGATTGGCTTACTCTACTGCATCAAACACTGCCTCACCCCTTTTGCTCTATGGTTTGCAGTCTCCTCGTCCGTTCTTGCACTAGTTGACTACAGTATCCTTGTCCATCAGGCTGCTGACACTACATCCCTCCAGAGACTGCAGGTTACCATAAACAAAGCCTGCCATCTTGTTCTGGGGTGTGACCCCTCCACTCACACCTGTACACTCTACCAACAGTCCAACTGGCTGAACCTAGACAACCGGCTTTGAAACCACACCTGCCTCTTATCTAAAAAGATCTCCTCTGGTCTGGCCTCCCCTAGGCTATCCTCCCTACTGCAGCCAGCCACACTTACCATAAATACCCGGAGCTCCACTAAAACCACCTTTTTTGTTCCCTGCTTCGAAACTTCGATGGGGCAGCAAACCTTTCCCTACAGAGCTCCCCCCCCCGGATGAACTCCTTACCTAGCATTTTAACCTCCGAATGCAAACTCAGTCGAATTGAAACTCTGCTGAGGAGTCACCTTCAGACCACCAATGGTTGTGACTGCTCGTAGCCCATCTGACCCTGGTACCTCCCATCCTCCCTTCCCTCCCTCTACTAACAATATTACTCTGTCTCAGCAATCCACTTGACGCAGCCTGGCCTTGCCGCAGTTAAGAGACAGTTAGCTTAAGCCGCTTGTACATATTATCATGTAACTGCACTGTATATACTGCCTTTTTTTGCCCAACATGTAAGTAACCAATGTTATTTTGCTTGAAATGTATGTACCCAATGTCATATCTGTTCTCCTTCTGTGTTTGTCATATGACGTGGGGCCTTTGCAAATAAGCCTGACTCATGGGTATTAATTCCAAAATGATCAATAAATAAAAATAAATAAACTCAATAAAAGAAATTGAACTGTATGTCTTTCTCAAGACAACACCATTCTCACAGATCTAAATGTTTTTGTTAACTTACCCAACCAAAGTTCATTACCTTATCTAATTAGGTTTTGAAAATGCCCCCTAAATGCTTCCACCTTAATTTACCCACATCAAGCAGTCCTTCTCCAACACTGACTATTCCCCTTTCTATTTTCAGAGCTACATGGTGAGACTTCCAGGCTTCTAAGCAATCCCACAATGAAGGGTGGAGCTGGTAGTGATGGCCTAGATATCTCAGACTCATTGCTGGTATCATAACATGACCTATTTCAGTAGTTTTCAGTTTGTCCTCAATGGTTATTTTCTTTACACTAGGCCTTCATTCTTGACTTTTCACCACAGTCAAATTACATTCTGCACAATTTCTCCACCTGTAACCCCTAGATGGCGCTATCCAAGGGGCTACTACCCCTGCCTGATTTGCCACTAACAGGTTGAGGGGCCTGGATCCAATGGCGGGTGCCTCCACCCAGAGGTCAGGGTTTGCAATAGTTAAACTTACTTGGTCACAGCCCTCTGGGACACTGCAACCCCCCTTTCTTCCCACTAGTGGCCCACACAATATATCAGAATACCTTCACAGTATACCACTTACCCCAGGGCTGGTTCAGGCACTGGGACCTTCTGTAAAATAAGATACAGTGCAACAATCACAGTACAATACTTTAACATAGACAAATACCTCAGGCAGTATAACTTTGCTGAAACAAGCAGCTCTGATTTATTTAGGGGAATATAACAAGGACAGGGGAAATCAGGTTAATTAGCTTATACTTACTCATCTACCTATGGCTCTGTGCACAGGCCTATCCCTACCAGTTACTGTCCCTGGGTCCCAAGCCCTAGTGGCTAGTCCAAACCGTGGCAGCTGGTAGGGCCCCTCTCACACAGAGAAAGAAAAATTAGTTAAACAGTCAGCAGTACAGTAATTCTATTTGGATTCAATGTGAATTCAACAGGGCGACCCTGAATTAGTACTCACGATCTCCAAACAAGATAGGGTCCTTCAATGTCAGCAGGCTACACTTGAGCTCCCGAGACTCCTCACATTTATATGGCAAAAGAAAGTACTATACCAGGCAGGCTGCTTCTCTATCCCGATCGCAATACTGCACAATACCGGAGAACACACAGCAGATTCAGTTCCTGACAGACCGAGTGCAATTCAGCAATTTCTCCAGTCTTCTACAGGGTGAGCCTGGTTTCTATTCTTCAGATATCCTTTGATTCTCTTCACAGGACGGATTCAGTCCTAACAAGCAGTTACACAAGCTGCAGACCGGAACTCGGACCTTCACATGTTCCGACTAAAACTGTGCACTGAAGGAGCACAGGGTTCCTTCCCTTCACTGCCAGGCTAAAACTGAAACTCCAACAGACAAAACCGGGCACTTCCTTTGAGTTCCTCCCAGTTCTTGACTGGATTGGCTGTCACTCACAATAGACTGCTCCTGTTGGTCCAAAGGGCGAAGTCTAAACTACATCTCCCAGAGTCACTGCCCATACAATCCTCTTGTGGCTGGCTCAGATTATGAGTCCAAGTTCTGATTCGTCAAGGCACCATTTTAGAGCTAGCTTACCCCACTGATTGGTCCAGTTCAGCAGTTCAAACCAGAATGGGGAACTAGGCAGACACAGTTCTGACTGCAAAGAAAGCAGGTTAGACAAACTGTAATTTCATTATTACTCTAAATGATTTCTAGCAAACAGTTACATCATTCAGATAGGTTCCCTTTGCACTCCTAGTGACTGCAAAATGGAGTAAATTGGCAGCAGCTCAGTGGTACTCAAACAGAGAAGCACACAGTCCCCCATACAACTAATTATGTCTGCAAGCAGACAGCTCTTAAAGAGACAGTACCAGAGGCTCTAAAAACACTCACTGATAAATGGCTTAAATGCCAAACACCATTCAGGCTTGGAGCATTCAAGCAAGCTCCTGAAGTCTTTTAGGAACCCCCATTTGCAGGGTTACACCCTTCCTGGCCTGGGAAAGCTTGACGTCACGTCAAGCAAGTACCCCATAAGTTTCAACTGCAACCATATACATTTGCATTAGGCTCGCATATGTAATCGTCCAGTCAATATAACATTTTATCAAGAACACATTTCGAAACATTGCAGTCGTCACTCTTTACACAGTATTACATACATTGTACCATAACTCAAGTTATTACCTCTTGTACATGAAACCTGAAGAGAGGGGGCCCTTCCCTATCAGTTACCTTGGGGCTGGATGGGGCAAGGGCACCATACTTAGAGGGCAACACAAGTAACTTGGAGTTAGCACTGACGCTCAGTTTGGGCAATGAGCTTGGGGACACATACACTCCTTTATGGACAACATTGAGAGGCAGATCCACTGGCCGGCCCAGGGAATCATAACTGAGGTCCACCACAGGCTTTACAGCTCGACCAGTCTTTCTAGGGGGAACTGTTACAGTCTCTGCACTCTGAGCCTCATTTTCAGCATTGTCCTCACTTGTCAGGGGAGTCTCCATGGGGTAGAGAGGCTAGAACTTGGGGCACTTTCAGCTTCAGGAGTTACAGTTTCTGAGTCCACAACATTTGGCTCGCATGGAGAGCTTTGGACACTGGCAGTGGACTGTCAGGGCACTCAAAATACTCTTCTTGTTCTGGTGTATCACCAGTCTGACCCTAATCCATCATTTTCTCCCTGAAAGCTCAAACAGTTCAACCATGCACAATGATTCCATTTCATCTGATCTGATGCTTTGCACTTCACTTTCTGGGAGCATTGGCTCCAGGGATGAAGCTGGGGCTTAGACAGTCCAGAAGGCCCAGCTTCATCTCCAGTATTGACTAGGGATTGCCTCAAACAATTGACTCAGTTTGTAAGAAGGATAGTATTCAAAGTCACTCTCACTTTCTTCCGATATGGACTGACAGTCATGCTCAACTGGGACTTGTGGAGGGAACACTTTAACTTTGCTTCTGTAGGTGCAGACTTTCTTGATCTTTCTTAGCAGCAGCTCTAGTCACTGGTCCAGAGGGACATCTTCTGGGGCTCAGACTCAATCAAGATTTGTCCAATGGGCAGTAAATGATTTCAATGCATTGTTTTTACATCTTTTGAATTATTCTCAGGCCTTACTTTGTACACTGGCAGATCATCTAGTTTGCCCACTATAATGTGAGGAGATGGTGCCATCTGTCAGCAATCTTGTGTTTGCCATGCAGTCCCAGATTTCTTAGCAATACCGATCTCCCTCCTGGAGTTCCTGTGCTTTCACCTTTTTGTCATACCTTTCTTTGTTGGCCAGATTTCTTTTGGCAGCCATGGTTTGAGCCAGTTGGTACGCATGAGTTAGCTGGGCCTTTAACTTTTGCACATACTGTAAATAGTTGTCAGCTTGAACCCCATCAGGAGAGACCCCAAAACACACATCTACCGGTAGTCGAGCTTCTCTTCCAAACATCAGGCGGTAGGGGGAGAACCCAGTGGCATCACTTTTGGTGCAGTTATAAGCATGTACCAGGGTGCTAATTTGTTGGCTCCATCTAGGCTTGTCCTTTGGGTGCAGGGTGCCTAGCATATCTAGCAAAGTGCGGTTGAAACGTTCAGGCTGAGGGTCCCCTGGGGGTGGTAAGAGTGGTTCTGGACTTCGTACTCCCACAGAGAAAGCATCTCTTTGATCAGACGACTCTCAAAGTCTCTCCTTGATCAGAATGGATTCTTTGTGGAGCCCATAGTGAACAAAAGTTTTCTACAAGTACTTTGGCCACAGTGGATGCTTTCTGGTCTTTGGTGGGAAAGCTTGGGCATATCTCGTGAAATGGTCAGTGACCACCAGCACATTACTGATATTTCTTTGATCTGACTCAAACTCAGAAAATCATACAGACCAGCTCCATGGGTGCACTGGTGGTGATGTTAACAGGGGCAGCCCTCTGGGCAAAGCTTTCCTCTGTAAGCAGCGACTACAAGTTCGAATGTGTTGCTCACATCAGCCCCATCTTAGGCCAATAGAATCTGGATCTCACCAAGTCAAGTGTTCTGTCTATACCAAGGTGCCCCATGTGGTTGTGCAAGGACATCAGTACTGAGTCTCGAAAGGCAGTGGGCAGGACTAGTTGTTGTTTGTCTACTTGTCCCCTCTGTCTACTGTTTCTCTGTATAACAGTTTATTGATCAGTTTCAACTTAGGACCTTCTTTGTATAATAGTGCAGTTCTCAAATCCGTGGGCGTAATTTGGACACTCTTTTCCTGCATAGAGGGCTTCTAAAGCTGCTTTGATCATGGGATCACGGGATTGAGCCAGCCGAATACTGTCATTGTCCAGCTGAGGCAGTGCACCAATGTCTATTGCAGAAAGTGGCAATAAGCAGCAGGTATGCAATTCTCAGGGTCCCAAGCAATCCACCATGCAGTCCACTCGTCCGTGGACATTTGTTCCTCCCTGTCAAACTTCCGCAGAGTGCCCGAATGTCAGGTTCCCAATCGGACCCAATCATTCTGGGGAACAGGCCTCGGGAGAGAGCATCAGCATCTATGTGGTTCAGACCTGCTGGTATTCGAGAGCATAGTCATATGTAGATAATGCAGAAAGCCACCTATGGCCAGTGGCATCCAACTTAGCTGAGGTCTGCACATAGGTCAAAGGATTATTGTCAGTTTTACTAGTATTTTAGCCCCATACAAGTACTCATGGAATTGGTCAACAATAGCCCACTTCAAAGCTAGGAACTCTAACTTATGTACAGGATAGTTCTTTTTCGGATGGGGTCAGGCTTCTACTGGCAAAGGCCACTGGTCTCAGGCCATTCTCGTGCTCTTGGTACAACACAGCCCCAACCCTTGCAAGCTAGCATCAGTGTGCAGGACGTAAGGTTTTCTTGGATCGGCATAGGCCAGCACTGGAGCATGGGTAAGTTGATATATGATCTCATGAAAAGCAGTCTCACAATCAGGAGTCCAGTGGGCTCCAAATACTTCACTCGGATGAAAATACACCTTTCAGTCTTGAGGACGCTGACTTTGGTATTTTGTGGGTTGGGGATACCCTTGAGTAAGGTTAAGTAAAGTGGATCACTCTTGAATAGTCCTTGATGAAGCGCTGATAATAACCACAGAATCCAGGAATCTTTGCAGTTCTTTTAGATTTTGGGCTGTGGCCAGGTGGTCAAGGCCTCAACTTTGCATGGGTCCGGTCTCTATTCCTCGGTGGATACTATGTGTCCGCATACTTTACTGATGTTTGAAAGAATTGACACTTATCAATGGACAGTTTAAGGCCAAAGTCCTCCAGTCGGTCCAATACCTTAAATAATCTGCTCTCATGTTCCCAGTGAGCTGCCAAACACAATAACATCATCTAGGTATACTAGGCACTCTAGTAAGTTCATGTCCCCACTGCACGCTCCATCAATCGCTGAAAAGTGGCTGGGGCACCTGAAACCTTGAGGCATCCCTCATGAATTCATAGAAGCCGAGAGGACAGATAAAGGCTGTCTTCTCACGGTCCTCTGGGGCCATCGGGATCTGGTAGTACCCATCATGGAGATCCAGCACAGAGAACCACTTGCTCCCCATTTAGGCAGTCCAAAGCATCCTGAATGCGGGCATTGTGTACTGATCAGGATAGTCCGCCCGGTTTAAGGTGCGATAATCCCACACATCCTTACTGTTCCATTCTTTTCCTCACTACCACAATGGGGGAAGCATAAGGGCTTCTGGATTCTTGTATTACACCAGCAGCTAACATCTCTTGCAGATGCCGTCTCACATCATCTATATCAGCAGGTGCCAGGCGTCGAGGACCTCTCACGAAATGGTCTTCGTCATGCAGCGGATATTGTGCTCAGCTCCTGCACATCCTACATCCCATTCCTTTAAAGAAAACACCTGGTCTCTCTGGGCAAGCTTCTCACTGATCCTCACTTTCCATTCAGCTGGCTGCTGGGAGTGCCGAAATCAAACAAGTCAGGCGTTACTCTGTCATTCTTCCTTGAACTCTTGCTGCTGGGTAGCACTGCAGTGTCTGCACAATGCACATTAGCCAGGATGCAACCTCTATTTACTCGAATGTCTCTTTCAGACACATTATGAACTTGGACCATTACCCTTCTGGCATAAGCATGGGCTCTAGCGGGCAAAATACTAGGCTTGACCAGCAGTCCCTCTGGCAATTTTCCATCGCCTGGTGCATCCAACATTAATATTTTATTCTTAACATCCTTTCTGATACGGACCTCTCCTGTAAGGTACACTGGGCATTTAGCCAGGATCAGAGACTCAGGATCCTTCTTCCATACAATTCCGACCGGTTCCTCTGGTTCTATTTTTCAGCATCTCTTGTGCCTCATAGGCCTTCTTAATTAAAGCCGGAACTCTTAAAGCTCTACTAGTCTTTGACCCTGTTTTCATAACACAACTGTGCCAGCCTTCCGAACATATGAGCATTTGTTCCAATCAACAAAGGACACCATCATACAGTCCAGTGGAGGGACATACTAGGCTAGGGTCTCTCTACTTGTTGGCCACTCCAGCCACGGAGGTGGGGAAAGACAGCCAAATTCGGATATACCGGAATAGGGGTAGGCCTTCTCACTTAACCCCCATACATGCAGTCCTTCTAATAGTTGTAAGGGTACATCTGACAAATGCTTCTGATACCAATCCTGGAACATAATTGCCACTTGGGAGCCACTGTCTAATACAGCTCTTGTAGACACTCCATTCACCTTTACAGTGGTCTCCATGGAGGGACCCACTATTCTGGACCAGTCTGAGAGGCGGTAGTGGGGGCCTGGGCAACTGACCTTGCCATAAAAGGACGTGAGTTAGCATTTTGGTGCCTCACTGGGATCATTTGTGCACCTCTTAACCACTGATTTGTTCTCCAAGGCTCTCCTTGTAGCCTATATGCAACTTTGTCAGTGTCTTTTGGGACCGGCATTCCCTTTTCATGTGCCCATCTTTCCCACAATTATAGCAAAACATACTTTCTGGAGTTTGAGCTGGCGGAGGCGCACACTGGGAGCCAGGGGTATTACTAACTGGAAACCTTGGTGCCATCTCTGTCTCTGACGTGATAAGCATTTGGAGACATCTCGTCAGTTTCTCCACTTCCATGGTCAAGGAATCGAGTTCGAGCTGTTATCAGCAGGAGATACATGGGTGGGTACCCCATCCCCATAGCAGATGCAGTCGGATATAGGTCAGGGCCCGTACTTGCAGGCGTGGCCTTCATAAAGGACTTGTTTGAATTCGGGATCTCTCTCAACAGTTCGCCCCATTGTGGCATATCTTTTCCTTGTCAGAGCTCATTTACTGCCAACCTCTGCCCCTGAACTTCACTTGATGGGTCACCCTCAGTCACTCGGTCAGAGCCAGACTGTTGGTGCAGGTCCCTCCGAGTTCGCCTTTTCTCAACTCCTCGAATTTCTCTCATTAACTCATCATAGGAGGGTGGGATTCCAGTCGATTGCCAGGCGTAACTGAAGCAACAGCAGTTCTGAGAAGGGGCAGACTTAAGGATCCTGTCCAGCCTGGTTCGGTCCAGTTCAATCGCTGGCAAACTACCCTTTCTGAGGCATTCTTGCAACAATTTTTCCAGCCGAGATACATACACAGACAACAACTCCCTTGGTACTGTTGTTGCATCTCTTACTCTCCACCATAGGTCTTCATCAGAATCTGGGCTCCATACACATTCTCCAGGGCCTCAAGATAGGCCTGTGCAGTCACTTCAGGGTTACTGGCCCGTTTGCTACGGATGGTAGCCAGGACAGGACCTCGAGGCTCTCACTAACCCTCTTTCGCTTTTGGCTTCCGAGCATTGCCATTCTAGCACTTGGGGGCAACATAGTCTATCCAGGTCTCCCAGTCATCCTCCCCTTGGGGGTGGGAGGAGTGCCAGAGAAGATCCCTCAACCTGCGTAAGAGTCGTGACTAATGGCAGGTGCAGAAATAGAGTCTGCATTGGTTCAGCCACCATTACGGGTACTGGAGCGAGAGGGTGTTGGGGAGGAACACCCCAGGTGGCAAGAATAGTTTCTTCAAGTCCTCCACAGTTTTCCTTCCCCAGCAACCATTTAGCAAATTCTCCTCAAAAGTTTCAGATAGTGGTGGGGCTCATTCTCCCCGGTCTTTACTGTCCTTAGTTATCACTCTCCAAGCAGTGAGGGCTCGCTGGGGTAATGGTCTGTGGCACTTTGGAGCTATCTATGGGATCCTTAAACTCTACTAGGGCCAGGAAAGTGTGGGTGAGCAGATTAGCATGCCGACCCACCACCACAGGGTTTTGTAAACCTTCCACCTTGGAAAGTACTCCCTGCACAGTGTCCGTATTGATACCCAGGGGGATGTCCAGGATAAGCATAGCATTTTGGGGGTCGATCTCCTCCCCAGTACACCACTCCACCAGCCGGTGCACAGCCACTTCTGTCGGGGTACCCATTTATTTATTTTTTTTTCTTAACAGTGGTTTGTAAATATGATCACTAGAGGACACACAATCCCAGCGGTGAGCCTCCAAGATGTAACCCCTAGATGGCGCTATCCAGGGCTACTACCCTGCCTGATTTGCCATAACAGGTTGAGGGGCCTGGATCCAATGGCAGGTGCCTCCACCCAGAGGTCAGGGTTTGCAATAGTTAAACTTACTTGGTCACAGCCCTCTGGGACACTGCAACCCCCCTTTCTTCCCACTAGTGGCCCACACAATATATCAGAATTACCTTCACAGTATACACTTACCCCCAGGGCTGGTTCAGGCACTTGGACCTCCTGTAAAATAAGATACAGTGCAACAATCACAGTACAATACTTTAACATAGACAAATACCTCAGGCGGTATAACTTTGCTGAAAGAAGCAGCTCTGATTTATTTAGGGGGAATATAACAAGGACAGGGGGAAATCAGGTTAATTAGCTTATACTTTACTCATCTACCTATGGCTCTGTGCACAGGCCTATCCCTACCAGTTACTGTCCCTGGGTACCCAAGCCCTAGTGGCTAGTCCAAACCGTGGCAGCTGGTAGGGGCCCTTTCACACAGAGAAAAGAAAAATTAGTTAAACAGTCAGCAGTACAGTAATTCTATTTGGATTCAATGTGGCAATTCAACAGGGAGCGACCCTGAATTAGTACTCAAGACCTCCAAACAAGATAGGGTCCTTCAATGTCAGCAGGCTACACTTGAGCTCCATGAGACTCCTCACACATTTATATGGCAAAGAAAGTACTATACCAGGCAGGCTGCTTCTCTATCCGATCGCAATTACTGCACAATAC
The DNA here is from genome assembly GCA_016271365.2 of Neoceratodus forsteri. Lineage (NCBI taxonomy): Eukaryota > Metazoa > Chordata > Ceratodontiformes > Ceratodontidae > Neoceratodus > Neoceratodus forsteri. The sequence goes on along the minus strand of CM028130.1, from coordinate 600,871,887 downwards.
CGGAGAACACACAGCAGATTCAGTTCCTGACAGACCGAGTGCAATTCAGCAATTTCTCCAGTCTTCTACAGGGTGAGCCTGGTTTCTATTCTTCAGATATCCTTTGATTCTCTTCACAGGACGGTTCAGTCCTAACAAGCAATTACACAAGCTGCAGACGGGAACTCCGGACCCACACATGTTTCCCGACTAAAACTGTGCACTGAAGAGCACAGGGTTCCTTTCCCCTTCACTGCCAGAGCTAAACTGAAACTCCAACAGACAAAACTGGGCACTTCTTTGAGTTCCTCCCAGTTCTTGACTGGATTGGCTGTCACTCACAATAGACTGCTCCTGTTGGTCCAAAAGGCGCACGAAGTCTAAACTACATCTCCCAAGTCACTGCCCATACAATCCTCTTGTGGCTGGCTCAGATTATGAGTCCAAGTTCTGATTCGTCAAGGCACCATTTTACAGCTAGCTTACCCCACACTGATTGGTCCAGTTCAGCAGTTCAAAACCAGAATGGGGAACTAGGCAGACACAGTTCTGACTGCAAAGAAAGCTGGTTAGACAAACTATAATTTCTTATTACTCTAAATGATTTCTGGCAAACAGTTACATCTTTCAGATAGGTTCCCTTTGCACTCCTAGTGACTGCAAAATGGAGTGAATTGGCAGCTCGAGTGGTACTCAAACAGAGAAGCACACAGTCCCCCCATACAAACTAATTATGTCTGCAAGCAGACAGCTCTTAAAGAGACAGTACCAGAGGCTCTAAAAACACTCACTGATAAATGGCTTAAATGCCAAACACCATTCAGGCTTGGAGCATTCAAGCAAGCTCCTGGAAGTCTTTTGGGAACCCCCATTTGCAGGGGGGTTACACACCTTTAGCCAATATTCGTAGTCTTTTCTCCTCAGACAGCATTCATTCTTTTCCCCTGTCTGCTCTTAGTAGCAGATGACATTGAACTAAATCTTGGCCCATCATAACTTCTCCCTTTACTTCCCAGAGGGCTGAGCGTTACCCATGTAAACATCCAAAGCCTACTCCCCAAAACTGATCAACTGCAGCCAATCATACTTAACCTATGGCTGGATGTATTTATGCAAAATCCTGGCTTTCCGCAAAGGTCCAAGACTCTGGTGTGACAATCTCTGGCTACACCTTAGCCAGGCAGGACTGCACAAGGAGAGGCAGTGGTGCTGTAGTTTACATATCCACCAGCATCCAATCTGTGACTGGGTTTGCTGCCTCTTCCCTTTCTTCTTACAAGCTGCTCCTCCTTAAGCTCTTATTGCCCTCCTCTGTCCTCATTTTTTGCCTGGTGTTTACTGTTGCAGTGGTACTGTATGTCCCCTGCTTTAGTTATTGAACTCCTTTCCTCTATTTTTTTCTAACTTCTAGAAGTGAGCTGCTTTTCCCCTGTGGTTTCAATATCAATTCACTCCCCGCAATACAAACAAGTTTTCCCAAAATGTACAACCCCTACAACTGACTCAATTGAGTTCTGACCCCACACATTTTAAATCTTTAAATCACTCTCAGTTGACTAGGTTCTCCTTTCTGAAGTTCTCAATGACCATCATATGGTTTATTGTGTGTGCAAGATACAATATCTTAAGGTCCCCCTAAATTCATCTACCTAACTTGTCCTCTCTTCTAGCTGATTTATGGGCATCTGATTAGTTCTTCATCTCTGCAGCCAATAATATAAATTGTGAGCCAGCCCGATGGCACTGAGGGTTGAGGCGCTGGATGCCACACCTCGTGCTATACCGGCGACCCGGGTTCGGGAGCGAACTCAGGCATCGGGGGTCGGCAGGGAAGAGTTGAGGACTGAGTGCCCTTGTAGTGCTCTCCTCCCCGGGGAAGTAGGGGTTGGACAGCCTGCTATGCCAGCGGCCCCCAGCAGAGACCAGGGGCACTGCAGCAAGCCGGACAGCATGTAATTAGCATGGCCAATGCAAGGCAGGGTTGCTGTGCACCAGAGCATTGGGGTGTGCACCACATGTTGGGGGGGAGAGAGCTCAGAACAGGGAAAACACTGGCTCGTGGGACAGGCGACGGCACCTGTCCCCCATGCCCTCTGCTGGGCTCTCCCTGACTGGCCTTCCAGGTCCTCCACCCGGGCTCTCACCTACAGCCAGAGTCTGACTTAGAAGAGCACCCATGAGGAGGGGTGACCCACCCCGGGCAGGTTAAACCAGGGGTGCTGGTTGCAGGAAGGGGGGAGGAGAGTGGAGCCACAGATTGAGGGGAGCCTCAAGCAGACAGAAAAATGGACCAGATGCCCAAGAGAAGGTTCCATGGGCCTTGACCGGAGGGAAACAAAGTTAAAAAAAATAAATAAATAATATAAATTGTGCACTCAATTACTTTCAAACCACTTTATAGCTGTTTGGGATCATTATGGTCCCCTGAGGAAAACCAGAGTGCATCTCTCATCTTCCCTGGATAACAGCTGATCTATTTGCTTGTATCTGTACCAAAGACATTGCCTCACAATCTTAAAAGATCACTGGCCCCCTAGCTGTCTTAACTAACTATCAGTATCTTCATGCTGTCTATACCAAAGCCATCAGACTTGTGATGGCTGAATATTTTGCATCCATACCCCGGAACAACATTAATCACCCCACCGAGTTCTGGAAGGTTACACATTTTCTTTTTTTCTTCTCTGACCCTGTCTCCCTCCCCTTTCCTCAAGGTTGGCAACATTCTCATCTCTGACCCTTCTGCTGTTGCCTGTTCTTTTAACTCCTACAACACCACCTAGGATCTTTCTCTCATCACTTCCTCCCCTCACCCTTTTCTTCCCTCACTGCTTTCTCCCCTTCTCTTTTTCCTTCTTTTCTACCACACCCTGTGCTTCCCTATAGCTCCTGCTTGCCCTTAATCCTCTCAAGGGAAGTAGCCCTGATGACCTTGATCCTAATCTTATGCTTGTCTTGACTCCTGACATTGCACTGCTTATTACTGTTCTCCATAACCACTCTTTCTTTTACCACTGTTCCGGAAGCCTGAAAGCAGATTATTGTAATACCTCTCCCTAAAGGTGGAAATCATTCTTCCCCTGGTACTGCCATCCTATCTCTCTCTCTCCTTCCTTCTCTGGCTAAGCTTCAGGAACACATTGTACTTTCTTAGCTATCTTTCATCTTAGACTCCTCTTCTTTCTTCACCCTTTCCATTCTGGTTTGAGGAAATCCCACTCCACTTGCACCTCTCTCATCCAGCTCACTGGCTCCAACCTCTCGTGTATGGATCAGGGACTGTTCGCCTCTACCATATTTGTTGATCTTGCTAAAGTTTTTTGCACTATGGCACACCCCCTCCCTCTGGGCAAGCATAAAGCAGAGGGCCTCTCTGACTCGGCAGTCAGTTGGTTTCATTCTTACCTTGAGGGAAGGTCTCAAGCTGTCCAGATATGAAGCTCCATTTCCTCACCACTCCCCATCTGCTCAGGCATCCTCCATGGGGTTTGTCCTGAGCCCTGTTCTCTTTTTCATATTCTTGAATGACCTCCCCTCTTCCTGTTCCTCTGTGCCCATCCATGTGTACTCTGATGATACAGTGCTTTTTGCATCTGGCTCCTCCATGACCTTACCTCCCAACTACAGCTGCATTTTGACAACATTCAGCTCTTGGTCCAGTCTAACCAACTGTCCCTCAATGCCAAAAAACAGTTTCCATGGCTTCTGGCACTCAACAGAGGCTTACCAGACTCACCTTGATCCCTTTATTTCAAACCATAGATGGTGCTACAATTAAGGATGTATCCTTCTTTAAGTACTTTGAGGTTTGGCTGGACCATCATCTTGATTTCTCGGTGCATATTGATGGTACACGTAATAAGCTCCACCCAAAGCTTGGTGCACTGTATAGGAACAAAGCAAGTATCCCACTTCCAGCCCACCAAGAGACTGTTTTTAAGATGAGTCTCCCTATTTTTGATCTAACCTCAAGAAAATGACTTTTATTAAACACTTGCCATCATAAAAAAAACAAAAACAAACATTACACCATATAAAATCAGGACTTGTGCAAATAAGCAATTGTTAGCAATGTGAAGGGCACATTATGCTCTGATGATGATGTGGTTGCACGCTGATATGCAAGTACGGCAGAGCTGCAGGAGTGACTGCCAATCATGACTGTCTTTCCTTTGGATTCTCCTATTTTGTTATCCTGGGGTGCTTCTCTTCTATGGAGGTGTACTACAGTACTTTTGAATAGCAACCTGTGATGGATTACAAGGAGAAGTGTCCCGAGTATGGGCGTCTGAAAGATGTAGCCGTATCTATTGTCACACTGGTAAGCCTGTATCTCACTGTTTATGCTGCTTTTTGAACTTCACATTGCTAACAATTGTTTATTTGCACACATGTCCTGTTTTTATATGATGCAATTTTTTTTTATAGTGGCAAATGTTTAATAAAAGTGCTTTTCTTGAGGTTAGACCACTTGAATGGTTTTCATCTGCTTACCACAATTATTTAGCAGCATATATTCTGAAAAACAGGAATTGACCATATGTGGTTCCTCTTATGAGTTTACTTTGGTGCTGACCGTACCCTGCTTTTGCAGAAGTCTTTTTTTGCACCACCAGAAGGAAGATGTCAGCATGCTAGGAGACTCCTTCTGATCTCCCTCTTGTGAACTGTGGGTTCTGTATATGCTTTACTGCCTGTTCTTTGGTGGGTTTTATACTGTAGTCTGTCTAATGTATAGGCCACAATATTACCTCGTATCCTCCCTGTCATGTGCTTCTTACTCTGTAGTTGTATCTCTCCCTTATCACTTGTGAGATGCGCTAGTCCCTATCCTAGCTTTACCTGACATATTGTGCTGGTTTTCTATTCCAACTAGTTGCTGTTGTTTACATGGAGGAGAGGGGTAGCTGTTGTTAACTTTGGGTAACTGCTACAGCTCATATTGATTTTTATAATGTAACTTCGTAATTAACTGCATTTAGGACTCTGGAAGCATGGGGGGTACCTCTCACTCTGTCTTCAGCAGACAAGCATTGTACACTTCCAGGTATACAGTAGGTACCCCACTTCTGTCTTATTCCTGCATTGATGCTTTAAGCCTGTACCAAATACTGCTACCATTGCTTCTCTGATTTGTATCCTTGTTGCTGTTATACTGTTGCTATAACCTAGCCACCATAATTATAAATATAGCTGTCCTGGAGTAGCCCAGGTGGTTTGCTCTAACCTTTTAGCTTGTGCTCCCTAATCCTGAATCAGACCTGTGATTATTTGTCTGTGCCTACCTGCTCACTACCGTGCTACAATCAACTGTTGTATATTGTGATAATATCACAACTGCTCCATTTTTTTAGCATGTTTTCTGCTGTATGCTTTTTATTTTCTAATTCACCTGTACTGCTTTTCTTTTCCTGCTGCCATGCTTTAATGCTTTTCCTCCTCCTCCTCCTCTTCATTTCTCTCACTAATCTCCCCATCTTTTATCCCCTATCTCCCTCTATCTTACACACTTCCTCTTCCCCTACTTCACTTTACCCTACCCTCTTCTTCTCCCATCCTCTTCCCCATGGTATCCTAGCTCCAGCCTCTTTCAGTCTCTATGGTTTCACCTTGAAGCCCTCTGGCATCTTTATCCACCCTATCCCCCTCTTCCCCTACCACCCCCTACCCTCCCTACCTTCCCTTACTGGCAGCTCAAAGGTTCCCTTAAGTTCATTAACTCCTTGCTCCTTCTCTTGGCAGGTAACATTTACCTTAATCCTGGCCCTGTCTCTTCTCCTCACCCCTCCATCAGCTCCCCAAAGGTCTGATAGTTAACTATAGAAACATCTGCTGCCTTCTCCATAAGATACATCAGATGAGTCTACTAATGTGAAACCTTCAAAAGGATGTCCTAGTCATCTCTGAGTTGTGGCTCACATCCAAGATTAGCAACTCATTAATAACTCTCCATGGCTACTCAGTAGCCAGACAAGATGGTAAGAGGGATGAGGAAGTTGCAATGTACATCTCTCACATCCAGTTCAAGATTGTGCACTGTTCATCCATTTACTCCTCACATTAGCTGCTACCCCTTAAAATGACTGTCCTTTTCTCAGTGCCCATCCTCATTGCTGGGATTTGCTGCTACCTTGGTGCCATTCCTGGCACTAGTACTGACCTCCTTTCCTCCATGCCCTCTCTGGGCTCTGCAGGTGAGATCCTAGTCCTGGGTGATGTTAACTACAGTTGGCTTTCCCCAGCCTCTAAAAAGGTATAGACACATAGAAAAAACGACAGCAGGAAAAGGCACAGTGGTCACTGAGTCTTCCCAGCCTGCCTATCACCCTATATAATCCCTACTGGCTGTCTCTTCCCTTCCCTTCCTCCTACCCTCAGCCCTCTAACTATAGCCATATTCCTGTCTCAGCTTCCCTTGAAGCAAGCCACTGTCTTGGTCTTCAACTACTTATTCATGTACTGTAGATTGTTCCATTTGTTGCCATCTCATTGGCACAGCAGTAGCACTACCACTTGTGTTGCTGGTGACCCAGCTTTGGCAATGAGCGTGGGTCAACAGAGAGCCAACTGAGGAGGATGGTAAAGCATCCCAAGGGATGCTCACAACTTCATGGGCGGGGGACTCTTGATCTCTGCTTCACTACCACTACCTGGTTAACCACAGGCAGTAGTGGTGCAAGCTGGAGATGAACAATTAGGAAAGGGGATGTCAACACACTCTGACGCACACTGCACATTGTGTGTATGTGTGCCAGTTAAGAGCCTCCTTGTAATCTGTGGACAGGGCAGAAAAATTGGAAAAACACTGAATATTGCAGCATGTCATCTAGTCCTTCCAAGCAGGACCCACACCACCGGCCGGATTCCAGCACCAAAACATAGCTTCAACTCCACTGGAGGAATTGGGATCCCCCTCCAGCAGCCACATCCTGGCCAGGGATGAACAAGGTGCATGGGTAATGGAAGGCAGGTGATGGGGCTGGGGGAAGAGGCAGGACTGATGATAATGCTGGTTGGAGATGGGGAGAAAAATATGCTAAATGGAAAGATAGTTCTATCTGTCCACTACTCATTCATTGAAAAAGTAAATTTAAGTTCGATTTATTCATGTTTGATATACACATCTTTACACGTAATGCCTAAAATACTTTAAACAGACAGCACATAATATTAATGTTCATTATTATTTACATCTTAGTTTATGTTTTCAGATAGTCATGCATTTTTAAAAGTAAAAGTTGAACTAGTACTAGTATCCCCATGCTTCTCAGCACATCACTCCTAATGATAGGTTTCTGCTCCCTTGGCAACCTCCCCTGACAGTTAACTCTAAATCCAATATTCTAAAATCTCGAAAGAACCTCCTCAAAGTACTCCTAATATGCCAAATAATGCTGCTCCTCCTTATATCGGGGAATGTACATCCTAACCCTGGCCCTGCACAGGGTTGGATAAGAAACACCATGAGGACTGGGACTCTCTCCCTGGCAAGTTTAAACATCTGCAGTCTCCTCAATAAAATTGATTCCCTTACTGCCTGGGTAACACAGCACAACCCTGACATTCTATCAGTAGTTGAGACATGGCTATCTCCAAAGATCCCTGACTCAGCAATATCTATCCCTGGATATACTGTTTTTAGGCTAGATAGACTCTCAAAGAAAGGGGAAGGGTGTGCCATTTACCTAAAAGACACCCTTAATGGGCATGTCATGAGCTTGCCTCACCCTGAAAATGATTTCCAGATCCTCGTCATGAAGATTTTACTTGGGGCACACAACAAAACTATGATGGTAGCATCAGTCTACATACCCCCTAAGCTAGCTAACACTAGCTTAGACCCTGTACTGGACACTATCCACTCCCTGGATCATTGCTCAGAGACAATTTTTATGGGGACTTCAATATAAACTGGTCCTCCTCGCGCTAACAAATATAAAGATGCCTTGTTAGTAGCAAATTTCTCTCAGATGGTACAATTTTCTACAAGACTGAACTATAGGACTGGGACTACCACACTTCTGGACTGGGTGCTATCAACCCGCCCTGACCACATCACAAAACCTGAAGTACTCCCTGATGCTATTCTTGCTCATTCTCCGGTTCTCTGCTCCTGTTCCAACAGATTCACTAAGCCCCCTCCAAAAACAATTAACTCCAGGAAACTTATCCCGGGTCATAGAAACATAGAAACATAGACTTTGACGGCAGATAAGGACCACTTGGCCCACCCAGTCTGCCCATTTCCCTACCTACTGGATAAGCTGCAGATTCTAGTTAACCAACAGCCTATTTCCTGCAACCCCCCACTATAATTGCCTAATGTCTGTCCCATGCATGTTTGAATTCCTCCACTGTTTTAGACCCCACAACCTCTCCAGCAAGGTGGTTCCATGCGTCCACCACTCTCTCCATGAAAAATAATTTCCTCACATTACCCCTCAGCTGTCCACCCTCTAACTTTAAATTGTGCCCCCTTGTTCTTACACATCTTTTTTTCTGAAAGATGCTACCCTCCTGGACTTTGTTGATTCCCTTGAGGTACTTAAAAGTTTCTATCATGTCCCCCTGTCCCTCCTTTCATCAAGGGTATACATATTAAGCTCTCTCAGTCTCTCTTCATATGGTTTCTGATGTAGACCCTGCACCATTTTAGTTGCCCTCCTCTGGACTGCTTCCATCCTGTCTATGTCCTTGTGTAGATGAAGTCTCCAAAACTGCACGCAGTACTCCAGATGGGGTCTCACCAACTGTCTGTATAGAGGGATAACCACTTCCCTTTTTCTACTTGTGATGCCCCTCCCTATGCATCCCAGTATCCCCCTGGCTTTCCCTACTGACTTCTCACATTGCATACCCACCTTTAGGTCATCTGATATGACTACACCCAGATCCCTTTCCATTATTGTTGTTGTTAGTACCTCCCTGCTATTGTACTCTTCTCCTGGATTTTTATTTCCCAGGTGCATTACTTTGCACTTCTTTGCATTGAATCTAAGTTACCATATGTCTGACCATTCCTCCAACCTTGCCAAGTCCCTTCTCATCCTTTCTACCCCCCCTTGTGTATCAACTCTGTTACAGATCTTTGTGTCATCCGCAAAGAGGCATATCTTTCCTTCCAGACCCTCTGCAATGTCACCTATAAAGACGTTAAAGGGGTCAACTTGGGCCCCTGAAATCTCTCCTACGGGAACATGACTGGATGCCAATAGACCTAACACTTGACATCAACTCTGCTCTTGAATACTTTATCCTCTGTTTTAACTCTGCCTGTGATATTCATGCCCCATTCTAGAAACATAAGATCAAGGGTGTAAACAGTCCATGGATGAACACTGATCTCATTGAACAAATGAAGGCTCTGGACCAACTCTGGCATCATGCTTATACATCTGGCACCCAAGCTGAAATCCAGGCCTACAAACCAGCAAGAAATACCTGTACCAGAGCAATTTGATCCGAGAAGGCCTCCTACTACAGGAGTGCTCTTGCAAACACTTGGAATGACAGAAAGAAGTTCTGGGCAAACATCACTGAAATCACCGGGAAAGATCCCAAATCACAACATACTGTACTCAACTTAAATGGTATTCTCACCACAGATCACATCACCATGGCAAACGCATTCAATATGGCCTTCACCGACCTCAGTCATGTTCTCCCTCAATCTTTATTTGATCCCACTCCAGATGTGCTAAAATCTGGCAAAGAAAGTGCTACACGGGGGCAACCGTCATTCTACTTTAAATGTATCTCTGAGGCCTCAGCCAAAAATTACTTTCTCAAAGTTCTTGGAAAGTCCAGAACAAGTTCCGACTCATAGTACCTCAAACTCCTTGCTCTCACTATTGATGAAGTTCTGTCACCACTCACCAAAACTCTAAACAGGTCCCTCATGCTCTCAGAATTCCCCCAAGAATGGAAATCTGAAGTGGTGTCACCAATCCTCAAAAGCAGTGACAAGACCATTGCCTGCAACTACTGCCACATCTCCATTCTTCCCCCACTCTCCAAAGCACATGAGAAAATAGTTGCTGATCAGCTTACTGAGTACCTAGAGAAATATGACCTTCAATGCCCTGAGAAGCATGGCTTTTGTAAGAGGCACAGCACCATCACTGCCCTCCTTGATCTCACCTTATATATCCACACTGCTTTGGACCAGTGACACCTTGTTGATGTCACTTTCATCGACTTGATGAAGGCATTCAATACCGTCAACCACTCACTACTGACTGAACAACTGTCAGGCTTAGGACTCCCTTCTGACACTACGAGGTGGTTTCATAGCTACCTTAATGATCACACCCAGCAGGTCAAAATAAGTGATACCCTCTCCACCCCCCAACTGGTCTGATCTGTTCTGGAGTCCCTCAGGGATCAAATCTGGGCCCCTGCTGTTCAGTATCTTTCTTAACAATCTCCCCTCCTCCTGCCAGGATAGAATCCTTCTTTATGCGGATGATGCAGTTATATTTACATCACAATCTGATCCATCTCATCTCCAGAGACAGCTTCAATCAAGCTTTACGGTGGTTGAGAAATGGTTTCAGTCCTATGAACTCATCCTCAACTGCAAAAAAAAAAAAGCTATGATGTTCCATGGCTCTTACAACAAACATAAAAATACAGGCCTTGATATCGTTAACAATGACGGAGAGAAACTTGAACAAGTTTGCCTGTTCAGATACCTGGGAGTGACTCTCAACTCCACTCTAGCCTACTCTGAACACATAAACAACATTGCCAAAACAGTTAACACCCAGATTGGAATGTTGAACCGACACAGAAACTGCCTTATAACTGAAGCAATAAGGTCTGCAATCCAGAGCTCAATCACCTCAATAATTGATTATGGTCTACTGATTTACGGATCAGCCACTGACACTGCACTTAGACATATTCTCATGGGGCTAAACAATGCCTGCCACCTCCTGACAGCAGCACCTCGCTGTTTGCACACCTGCAATCTCTATGAACAATTTAACTGTCTACAACTATCTGGCAGGCTCTGGTACCAAACTTTCATCATAGCCAAAAAGGCCATGCTTAACTTACTACCCCCTGAAGTTTCGGCCTTACTGGCCCCTCATGGTAGCTCATGCCATACCAGAAGCTCAACGTCTCTTTCCTTCTCTATTCCCCACAGATGGGCCTCACAAGGGCAATGCTCTTTCCTATCTAGAATTCCACTGTGGTACAACTCCCTTCCTCCAAGTGTTACTAAGAACACATCTCTAGGCTCCTTCAAGCAAGATCTTCACCAACACCTCGTCGCCATGGTCTCCTGTGACTGCTGACCCTAGCCCTGGCATCACAAATCCTACCCACTTGCCTGCATTCTACATTCCCCCCACCCCCCACACTTCTGATCCTAGAACCCCCCCATTCCCCCTCCACCCTGTCTTTCTCAACATTCCTCCTTTCTCCACCCTGCAATAGCTTTTCTCATCTCCTCTGCCTCTACTCAAGTCTTCTACTTAGTCTCCTTTTCTAATAAATCTAATTGTGCTCTGTTTATCATGTGTAAGTAGTCCTAGTGCCCTGTGCCTGACAAATCCATTAGCTGCTAAAGTTGTCTTAGTCTTGATGTATGTATTTTGCCTCTATGTCGTCTCATTCTTTGTACATTTCCACTATGTTTTATCTAATGACTGACATGGAACTTTAGTAAAAGAGCCTTGGCTCAAAGATGTTATCTGAAATTCTAATGAATAAAATAAATAGTACATGAGTATTAGTTAATGTATATTCACTACAATTTCAAGCAGTTCTTTATCTGAAACATATTGCTTACATAAAGCTTATTCCTTGGTTTTGAGCACCATTTGCATGCAAATAGTATATGAAATAGCTTCTCAACATGACCCTCTTTGCAATTACAGACTGTAGTGTCTGTCTCCTGCCTTTTAAATTTTATTTATTTATTTAGTTTTTGTTGACCAGGTAGGTATACTAGACAAATTACATGCCTATTTTCAGGAACGACCCTGGAGAGTACAATGAAGATACAGGTACAAGCAGAGTACATAACAATGAGTAGTGCTAAGTACATTGAATAGAAAGAACAGGCTAACATAGATAGTCTACTGTAAGCAGTAATAGATAATATACATATATACAAAGACTAAATAGTCTAGGTCATTCAATAGCAGGGACAGAAATCACAGTGTACACGAGACTGGTAGCAGATCCACAGAAACTGTTAGTTCCTGAATATGTTATTAAGCAAATCATGTGCATCCAAGTGTGAGTCCAATACAGAGACCATGTATTAAGGAGGCTTGGGACACTCACACACAGAGGTCAGCTTCAGATGCTCCCACAGGGAATACCGGAGGCACTGGTGGAAGGGGGAGGAGCAAACATGGGAAGGAAGGGAATTCCAAAGCCTAGAACCACTTGTAGTGAAGTCCCTATGCCCCATAAGGGTTCGGGTAAAGGGGACCTTGAGCACCCCAAGATCCTGAGACCTGAGGGAGTAGGAGGAGGGGTCCGCAGGCATGAGAAGCTGTGCCAACCCCGGAGGGGCACCAGTTCTGATCACTTTACCCATGAAACAGCCCAGACCAAAGTGATTTGCTGGAGAAAGCCAGCCAAGTTTATCATATAACTCACAGTGGTGAGTGAGGCGAGGGGCAGCCAGGGAAAAGAGACAAATATTATTGTAGGTCATGTACCACTAAGTAAGGAGCACCTTGGAGGTGCGGGCAAATTGGAGAAGGCCATAGTTAAGTGAAGGGAGCAGTACACCCTTGGCAAGTGCCAGACAAGCAGCAGACATCAGATTTTTCTTTGCCCTGTAAGCAAGATCCAGTTTGCAGTTTACGGTTCTGCAGACATTTAGAATGTGACTTCCTAGGTCCAGTTGGCGGTCAAGTGTCACCCCAAGGTATTTGATGGACGTTGTGGTTAGAAGGGGAGCACCATCTGCACCACTGACTCACAGAGGGACGGGAGGCCTTGATCTTGGCTGATGACCCAAACAGCATGGCCTGAGTTTTTTTCAGGTTGAGGACCAGCTTGTGCGATGTTACCCAGGACTGAATATTCTTAAAGTCCTCAGTCAGCTGAAGGTTGAGAGTCCCAATGTCCTGGGAGTGTGCCAGGATGACCAGATCATCCACATATAGGGTGGCATTACAGTTGGTTACAGTGGCTGGGAGATTGCTAACAAATGCAGAGAAGAGAAGGGGCCCCAGGACAGAGCACTGAGGGACACTAGAGGTCATCTGAGTGGGATCGGAGAGGACCTTGTTGAATCTGGTCAGCTGTACTCTGCCCTGAAGGTAGTTTGTAAGCTAACTCAGGGCAGGAGGGGACAGGCCAAGGGACCATAGCTGAGTGCAAAGTAATGCATGGTCCACTAGATCAAAGGCCTTAGATAGGTCAATAAATATGGCTCCAGAGAGTTTACCCTGATCCATGGCTGCCCTGATGCTAGATGAGACAGAGACAAGGGCCCTGAATGTGCTATACCCTTTTTGAAAGCCATGTTATGTAGGGGACAGCAACTCATGGGCCTGAATGTACTCTGTGAGTTGTTCAGCCACTACTTTCTCTAGGAATTTGCTAATAGCCGATAGGATGGCGATCAGACGATAGTTATTCAGGACTTTAGGATTGCCCTGCTTCAGGACAGGGACAATCTTTGCCACCTTCTATATGTTAGGGATAACCCCAGCAGCAAGGGACGGGTTAAAGATATGCACCACTGGGAAGGACATGTGGGGGCACCTAGCTTCAGAAGCTAGGGCTCCATATTATCAAGGCCAGCACTAGAGTGCAGGGAGAGACTAGAGAGAAGTCGCTGTGTCTCCATGATAGACACAGTCCTGAGATAAAATAAAGGGTGGGAGGGGTGAACCTCCTGCGGGGCAGAGGCAGAGGGGCCACTGGAATTCGTACCAGCAGGGAAAAGGGAGGTGATTGCTGACAGGTCTAAAAAATGGGAATTAAAAGCATTTGCAATCGTGAGAGGATTATTGTAGGTGGAACCACCAATGATCATATCAGATACCCCAGAGTTGGAGGAGCCACTGACTAGGTTTTTTATGTTCTGCCAGAACCTTTGTGGGTCCTTAGCAGAGCTAAGTAGGGCAGATTTACAGTATTCGCTCTTTGCCACCCTAATGGCTTTTTTGCACTCATTTCTGAGCTTCCTATATTGTTGAAAGATAAACTGGTCTAGCGTGCTTTTGAAGAGAGCCCAGCACTTGTCTCTAACCCGCATGAGGACTAAGAGGCTCCCGTGCAACCATTTTGTAGCAGACCCCCTTAACCTCCACCTAATAAGGGGAACATGTTTGTCCTGCAGGGCACCAAAGATATTGAGAAACTGGGTGACAACAGTAGAAGGGTCATGGGCACTGAACACCCTTGACCAGTCAGTGAGCATCAGATCCTCCTGAAATGCCCCCAGATCAAACCTAGAGAAATCTCTAACATGAATGATTTAGTGGGGAATTTTTAGAGAGGGGATTTTCCACACACAGAATACCGGTGTGTGATCTGAGATGGAGTTAGGTAGAGTTCCGGCAGAGCCGATCCTCTCAGGACGATTTGACAGAAACCAGTCCAGTAGACAGCTAGTGACACCATTAGCCGACTATCTAGTGGGCTCCTGGATAAGCTGTGTCAGGGTTAGACTTGCAAGCAGAGGCTCAAATTGCTTGGAATTGCCTCCAGCCTGGTTCAGGTTCACATCTCCTAGGATTAGTAGTTCGTTGTCCCCAACATTAGGACCAACAGTGTCCAGGAGGTGGGCAAGGTCAGGCGGACCACCCCTGGGGAGGTTGTATGTACATACAATGTGCAGCTTCTTTGTATTCCCAAGTAGCAACACAGTATGCAACAGCTCACATGGAGACAGAAAGGTCTGCTGATGTGCTACCAGAGACACTTTAAGATGACTCTTAAAGTATATTAGAATGCCTCCACCCCACTTGTTACCTGGACGATCTTATCTAATGAACTCAAAGCCAGGAAGTGCACAGGCAGAGTCAGGGACTGAGGGTTTCAGCCAGGTCTCTCTAATGCTGAGAATGTCAGGCTTATAGTGTGCAGCCCAGATGGTGAGTTCATCCAGAATGGGCAAAAGACTGGGAATATTAAGGTGAGCAAGTTTTAACCCCTTTGCCGACCTCCATTCTGTAGATGCAGAAGAGGCCTGAGAGGTAGGACCAGGATTGAGTTCAATATAACCGGCCAGGGCCAGTATCACCAGGAAGAGCCAGAGAAGATGTCATCAGAAGGTGATACCACTGGTCGAGGGCTTGTGGACAGGATGTCTCCTTACTAAGGAAGGACACAGTAGGCATCTGAAATCAAGGCTGTAGTTAGGGCAGGGGGGCAGCCTATCAAGGGCTAAGAGGTTAAAGAAGGGGAAGTCAGACACCTCATAGGGGACTGACATACCCCAGTGATCCCCTGCTGACTGAGAGGGGGCAGTAACCATTAGGGAGAGGAGGAGGCCAGAGAGAAGGCCAAAGAGGAGGGCAGCGCTAGGTGAAGACAGCATGGCGCCATCCCTGGTAGGCTTAGGAGTCTCCATTCCTAAGTACAGCTAAGCAATTCCCAGTGACTCCCACCTCGACAAAGTGACAGTAAAGGACCAGAGGGATGGCCTTGAAGAAGGCTGGTGAGTGAGCACAGTATGCAAGTACAGCTGATGGGACAGGTTCAACATGGGTATAAGCACATACATTTAGACAGGCAGTCAGAGATTCAGAAATACAGTAGTAGATACAGACATTGCCAGCTATTTCTAGATATTTCGCAACATTTCTGAAGAGTTTCTCTCTGCTGCCTCTGCTGTGGAAATGTAGAAAGCATGGAGAAAATAAGCAACCCTTAGTAATTTAGTGCTCAGGGAGAGATAAGCAGCCCGAACACAAAACACCCTAGACAAATCAGTGAGGTCAAACAACTAAGAACAAAGTCAAGACATAAAAGTTTTTCCTTTTTTTCCTTTCAGCCACACCCATCCAGCTAATAGGAGCCGCAGGCATTGAGGGGAGGAGCTTATGAGTATTTAAGGGGAGGAGGGAATGTGGTGGGTGGACAGCAAAACCAAATCCCCTGGGGCTAATTCCGCATTCAGCAGTGGCAGGGGCAAATAGCTTCAGTTTCTAGCCAGGATTTCAAGATTTTAAGTCCAGACGTGCTGAGGAGGCCAACCGGTGCTCGGTTAAGCAAGCCGGCACCTCAACTCGCACAAGCGATCTCGTAGCATGGCGGGGGGAGGGGAGGACCCTCCAAGCACAGATCACCTGCACAACCCCTCCATGATGAAAAGTACAATCCAGAGTTTGGAGCTACTGGATGCACTCTCACTTTTGAGTGGGGAGAGCTGGTGCATCACAGCGGTGAGAGCCAATGGAAGACAGAATCTGGGAGCTGAGAGTTGGCACCTAAATTCAAAAAAATAGAATCCCCAGAGGCAGATTAAAATGAATCCCCAGAGGCAAATTCTGCATTCAGGTACAGCCTTTCTCAACACCTGCAGTGGCAGGGGCAAATAGCTTCAGTTTCTAGGCAGGATTTCAAGATTTTAAGTCCAGACATGCTGAGAAAGCCCGCCGATGCTTGGTTAAGCGAGCCAGCACCTCAACTCACACAAGTGATCTCGTAGCATGGGGGGGAGGAACCTCCGAGCAAAGGTTGCCCACCCAACCCCTCCACAACGAAAAGTACAATCCAGACCTTAGATTAAGAATACACCATTCTTTACCTTGCTGTTATTTTCCTATCCTCAATTGAAATTAAAGTGCTTTTATGTAACAGGAGTTTTTTTCTTAGAGTTACAATGGTTTGTCTCACTGCCTTAGATCCAGATAAAAGTTTATCTGGACTTAAGGGATGTCACACTGTAAATGCAGTGATCTGTAATAAATCAGGACACACAGATCTTAAACATGCTGCCGGAGCTACTTACTTGTGAAGCCCAACATACTAATAGGTTTTCATTTCGCAGAAACTGGTAAAGCATGAAGACTTTTTCCCATGCTACTTTATGAATGTAAACACACTCTTTGTTCTACATTACAATCATGATGTTTGTTTGACCCCATTCTCATGACACAGCAAATAAAAAATAAAATAAATGTATAAATTCAATAAATACCTGTCAAAGAACAAGTGTATGCCACTGTGCTCCATTCTGCCCCGTTCTGTGGCTGGAACTGTTCTTGTGAAAGCTGCTGCTACAACAGCGTCAATAAAATCCATCAAATATCAGCAGATTTAGGTTAACAGTGTGTCTGTCTCCAGTCTTTTAAATTTAAATCCCAGACCATAGATTTTGAATATACCATTTTTTAAATTGCCATTATTTTCATATCCTCAACTGAAATGAAAGTGCATATTTATGGTTCCTTCCAATGCATATTCTTAATGAATTAATTTATTTGAAAATGTTTTACCAGGAAAAGGCATACAGAGCTACCATACCTTGTTTCCAGATGTGTCCTGGTGGAAAGGGAAGGTGGAGAAAAAATAGCAAGCAATATCCATTATACAGAAAGATAAAAATGGGACAATCATAAGATACAACTTAAGACAGAAGGTAGAACAAATTCAGTTCCAAAATAATAAAGCAAAAACAAGAACAATACATGTGAAAGTCATGCAGCTGGAACAATTAAGACTATACCAAGCATATTTTGTTGGAAACAGACAAGTAGTGCAGACAATAATTGTACAGGATTTGCACTAGAGGTAGATAAGAAAAATGAGAGAGAAAAGTAAGCTACAAGTAAGTAGAAGAGAATGGGACAAAATAATTAAGGTTTATGAGGTTAGATGCAGTTGCAGGATGGCAAAAGTGGTATTGAAGAAAGTAGAATAATAAACAAGTGGAAGGAGCAGAGTGGATATCTAAGGGGAGGGAGTTCCAAATATTTGGAAAGTGGTAGGAGAAGGCAGAATTACCCAAGATGGAAGTATGAGTGGGAAGGGTAAGGGTCCTGTAGGAGAAGTTACAGAGAGCATAGTTGGGAGTAGAAGGGGTTTAAAGGAATTCATGGAGGTAGGGAGAAAGGGAGCCAAGTCAGAACTTACCAACTAACGAGGTACTGTGGGCCAAGCGCCTGGTCCCAAGAGAGGGGAGAGATAAAGCAGCTTAGAGGTCACAGTGATGAGTACGAGGCAGACAATCTAGAGCAAAATGACAGAAGGAATTAAATAGTGTCCAGTCTGGTGAGGGTGGTCTTAGGGGCAACACTGTAGACTACGTCTCCAAAGTAAAAAATTGGGAGGGTCATCTTTTGGATGATTTCGCAATGGTCCTGAAGGGGGATGCAGCTACAGTGTTTGTATGGTTTTACCATAAGCGCGTGCAGCTAGCACCGACACCGGTCTCTAGGATTCCAACTCGAGCTGGAGTTGGATCGGGGGTGAAACACCCAGTGAGGCAGTCTCAGTCACTGCACAAACCATCACAGCAACATACGAATTTTGCCCGATTCCTGTTGCTGTGATGGTCTTTGTGGTCTCAGAGTCACTGCAGTGACGGAATACCATTTGTACAGCGTACCTAGTTTGGGATGAAATTTTTTTGTATAGCATTCACATGCCTAGCAAAGTTGAGGTTCCTGTCGAGCCAGAGCCTGAGGTATTTTGAAGGAGGAGACATCCTCTAATAAGGACCCCTCAAGGGTATGGAAGGTACACATACTGAATACTTGAATTCATGTATCACTGCTAATTCCTTATGTCTAGCAATGTTCCCCAACCCTGTTTGACTACTGGAACATCATTTTTGCTTATTATAATTTCCTGACAAGCATAGATCCAGAGCATACAGTATATAAACCACAATAATGTAATAATCTTAACACTCGAGGTCACAATCTCAGTTTGGAGGGGGGAAGGTTCAGGAGGGAAATGAGAAGATACTTTTTTACAGAGAGAGTGGTGTCTGGGTGGAATGCGTTGCCTGAAGAAATGGTATCCTGTAAAACAGTGGACTGCTTCCAAAAGGGAAGGGATAGGGTAAGAAGGAGGGGCTGCTGCAGTGTAAGGGTTGCTCGCTGCATGCTCGAGCAGACTCGATAGACCATAAGGACTTTATCTGCTGGCAAGTTCGTATGTTCGTATCTTATAGTATAACAGAACCATTAGGATTTAAAACCCTTTTCTTGGTATTTCAGTGCAACAGAGCTAAGGTAATCTCAATTGATCTATTCCTACCAATTTAGTCCAATATGGGAGTATTCCAATATTAGCAAAAACTTCAAGTTGCAATTTACCAGGTTTTGCTCTAATGCAACTAGCAGGTGTCATAAAGATACTGTCAGTAAAGATTTGTAGTATCTATTGACAATATTTTCAAAAGATTTGGGAAAACAATAGCTCCATATTTCTGCGGTATACAAATGGGTTGATCAAGCTTAACCCTCCCGCTACTAGAGCTGGATTTAGCTAACATCCACCATACTGTACATATTAGGATTGGGTGAACCGGCTGTGGTGCAGTTGTGATTCCCAACCCCCAGACTGGGCTAACTCGGCTCTGACCGGAAAAAATGTGCCTTTCATGGCTCGACCCGGATTGCCATATTGGCTCAGTTCAGAAGTGTGGTGCAGTCCAGTCCAGAATAACATTCTTATCACCAGTACTGCATGGAAAAGGCAGTGCAGAGCACAGAAAAGTACAGAAAAAAAGTGGTTCTTTTTTCCCCCCTATCTGTGCCGAAGACTCCCGAGTCAGTGATCCATCACATGACCAACACAGGGAAACCCTCATGTTCCTGGGGCACTGAAGGAAGCCAACCAAATAAAGTCTCTGTTCTCCGATTGACCCATGTTCTAGCAAGTCCTCTGTGTCAGCCACCATAGGACCTCCATAGGAAACCAGGTATCGAGTGCATTTGGGGCTCTGCAATCAACTGAGACAGTTACATAAACATACTGTAGAAACATAGAAGTTGTCAGCAGATGGGGTACGGTGGATCCATCAAGTCTGCCCTTTGCTTCATACCCCCCTACTTAGCTGCCTACTTATGTATCCCACAGTGTCTGTCCCATGCCCGCTTGAATTCCCCCACTATCTTAGCTCCCATTAACACCAATGGCAGGCTATTCCATGGTTCCACAACATGCTCTGTGAAGAAGAATTTCCTTGTATTGCTTCTGAACTTTCCTCCCTTAAGTCGAAGGTTGTGCATTCTAGTCCTGCTGTATTCCTTTACTTGAAAGATGTTCTGCATGTGCACCCTGTTGTTGCCTTTAAGATATTTGAATGTTTATATCATGTTTCCATGATTCCTGTGTTGTTCTAGGGAGTATAATTTGAGGTCATCCAATCTTGCCTCATAAGGTTTCTGATGCAAAAGCACTGTACCATCTTTCTTGCTCTTCTCTGTACCGTCTCCAGTCTATCCATGTCCTTCCTGAGCTGTGGCCTCCAGAATTCAGTACTCCAGGTGAGGCCTGACCAGGGATTGATACAGGGCATGATTACTTCATGCCTTCTGCTTGTGATGCCTCTCTCTATGCATCCCTGGATATCACTAGCCTTTAGTGCTGCCTCTTCACATTGTCTACTGACCTTGAGGTCATCTGATATGATCACCCCTAGGTCTCACTCCTGCCTGGTAGCACCAACTGCTCCCCTCCCATTGAGTACAGTTTCCTTGGGTCATGCTTTCCCAGGTACATGACCTTGCATTTTTTTTTGCATTGAATTTCAATTGCCAGGCCTTGGACCACTCCTCCAGTTTTTGGAGATCAGCTTAATGTCATCATGACCCTGATGTGATTAGAACACTCAGCCTTCTGATCTGGATTCAGACACGCTACCGTTGCACCACAAGGTCAGTGCAGTTGTGTGCTTGTGTGTGGAGATTTCCCAAAAAACAATCAGTGAGAATTTTGTTAGAGAGGGAGAGGAAGAGGGACAGAGGGACAGAGGGAGATGAGGAGAGCAGAGGCTGAGAGAGACCAATGACTTTAACAGCAGAGAACAGCAGGGTGCTGCAGATGCTGCAACAGACTAAGAGTACTCATTAAACAAAGGATTTTTTTATTAGAAAGAGAGAGAGTAGAGAGAGACCGACCAATTCAACAGCAGAGTGTAGAGCAGACAGCAGCAGAGTACTGCAGACGTTGCAGACTCCACAGTAAAATGATAAGACACCCATTTTTGTTTAGCCAGAGACAGCGAGAGAGTGAGAGAGAGTGAGAGTATATATGTGTGTGTATATGTATATATATATCTCAAATTGAGAGAGAGACACTAGACTCCATTGTCCATCTCTGTGCTGCCCTGAAAGCTCATCCTACCATAGACTCTATGCTGCCATTCTCTGTGTCATAGTACTATACAGAATGTGAATCGAGGGGGAGCATCAAGTCTCAGACTCTATGTTGCCCATCTCTGTGCTGCCCTTAAAGGTCATACTGCCCTACAGTCTGTGTTGCCCATCTCTGTACCATAGCGCCATATAGACTATGAATGGGGCTTGAATATCTCAGACTCAGTGTTGCCCATCTATGTGCCTGAACTACTATTAGGTCATATAGTGCCTTATGTATTTTCAGAGGGGGGTGTCACCCATGTCTCAGACTCTGTGTTGCCCATCTCTGTGCCATAGTGCAATATTGAATGTGAAGGGGGGTGTCATATCTCAGACTCTGTGTTGCCCATCTCTACACCTGAATTATTACTAGGTCATATAGTGCCTCACGTATTTTACTATTTTCAGAGGGGAGTGTCACATCTCAAACTCTGTTACCTATCTCTGTGCTGCAAATATTGTGCCCAGGAAGAGTTTCTGTTCCCATCTAGAGGACTAGCACTTAATCATTTGCTAATTCTCCATGAGACTGTGAAGAGAACTTTAATCTGTTCAAGTGTTAAAGAAAAAAAAAGATACCAGTTTGCTAATTTTTGTTCCCTTGGTACACCTGGGAGAGGTTTATACACTTCTACCTCGGCGTTAGTGGAGAGCGAGTGGGATATTGTTTGCTGAGAAAGTGATGAGTAATGAAAAAAAAAATTATTTTTATTTTGAAAATAAGAGTTGTTTGATTGCTAGTCTCCAGTTAGCATGTTTAAAGAGACAGCCTGGCAACCAATTTTCAGTATTAAAAAGGTGTTTTAATGTTTTAGTTATCTTAATTTCATTCTGACCATCCTTGCTCCTTAACATAGAAACATAGACTGTGATGGCAGATAAGGACCACTTGGCCCACCCAGTCTGCCCATGTCCCTACCTATTGGATAAGCTGCAGATTCTAGTTAACCAACAGCCTACTTCCTGCAACCCCCCACTATAATTGCTTTATGTCTGTCCCATGCATGTTTAAATTCCCCCACTGTTTTAGACCCCACAACCTGTCCAGGAAGGCAGTTCCATGCGTCTACCACTCTCTCCGTGAAAAATAATTTCCTCACATTACCCCTGAGCCGTTCCCCCTCTAACTTTAAATTGTGCCCCCTCGTTCTTACACATCTCTTTTTCTGAAAGATGCTACCCTCCTGGACTTTGTTGATTCCCTTGAGGTACTTAAAAGTTTCTGTCATGTCCCCCCTTTCCCTCTTTTCCTCAAGGGTATACATATTAAGCTCTCTCAGTCTCTTTTCATATGGTTTCTGATGTAGACCCTGCACCATTTTAGTTGCCCTCCTCTGGACTGCTTCCATCTTGTCTATGTCCTTGCATAGTTGAGGTCTCCAAAACTGCACACAGTACTCCAGATGAGGTCTCACCAACTGTCTGTATAGAGGGATAACCACTTCCCTTTTTCTACTTGTGATGCCCCTCCCGATGCATCCCAGTATCCCCTGGCTCTCCTTACTGACTTCTCACATTGCTTACCCACCTTTAGGTCATCTGATATGACTACACCCAGATCCCTTTCCATTATTGTTGTCATTAGTACCTCCCTGCTATTGTGTACTCTTCTCCTGGATTTTTGTTTTCCAGGTGCATTACTTTGCACTTCTTTGCATTGAATCTAAGTTGCCATATGTCTGACCATTCCTCCAACCTTGCCAAGTTCCTTCTCATCCTTTCTACCCCCCCTTGTGTATCAACTCTGTTAAAGATCTTTGTGTCATCCGCAAAGAGGCATACCTTTCCTTCCAGACCCTCTGCAATGTCACCTATAAAGACGTTAAAGAGGACTGGACCCAGTACTGAGCCTTGCGGTACTCCACTAGTAACCTCCCTTTCTTCAGAATGCATTCCATTCACTATTACCTTCTGTGTCTTGTTGTGCAGCCAGTTTGCTACCCAGGCTACCACCCTGGGACCCACTCCCAGGCTGGCTAATTTGATCATTAATCTTTTGTGCGGGACTGTGTTAAATGCCTTGCTAAAGTCTAGGTAGGCCATATCCATTGCCCCTCCCTGGTCTATTACTTTGGTTACCCAGTCAAAGCAATAGATTAGATTCATCTGACATGACCTTCCTGCTGTGAATCCATGCTGCCTTGGGTCTTGTGCCCCGCTGGCCTCTAGGTACTCAACAATTCTTTCTGTCAGAAGTGATTCCATCATTTTCCCCACCACTGAGGTTAAACTAACAGGTCTTTAGTTTTCTGCTTCTGCCTTGCTCCCACTTTTGTGAAGGGGAATCACATCTGCCCTCCTCCAGTCCTCAGGTACCACCCCATCTTCCCATGATTTGTTAAAAAGTGTGGTTAGTGGTGTCACTAGGTCCTCCCTTAGCTCTTTTAGGATTCTAGGGAGAATCCCGTCAGGCCCCATCGCTTTGTCCACCTTGAGTTTTAGGAGTTCTTTCAGTACTCTATCTTCTGTAAATGGACTGGTGTCAAACCCACTATCCATAGTGCTTTTACTGTTTGGTTTAGGTAACTCCTCCTCTTCCTCTTTTGTGAATACTGAGCAAAAGTATTCATTCAGTATCTCTGCCTTTTCACTGTCTCCCTCTGCCCAACTCCCCTCTCCTTTATTAATCTTCACTATCCCTCCCTTAACCTTTCTATGCTCCTAATGTAACTATAAAACGTTTTATCCCCCTTCTTATCTGAGTTGACTATCTTTTCCTCAGTTTGGGCCTTTGCTTTTCTGACTGCCTTCCCCACTTCTTTCTGCTTTAATTGATACAATTCCCTGTCGTGCTCCGTCTGTTATTCCTTATACTTTTTGAATGCAGCCTTTCCTCCTTAACCTTTCCTGACACCTCTTTTGAGAGCCATAGTGTTTTTTTTTATTCCACTTTGTTTTCTTTATTTGTTTCACACAAAGGCTTGTTGCCTCCATGATGGCAATTTTGATTTTTCTCCATTGTTCTTCCACCCCTCCTTTCTGGCCATTTGCTAATGCATTCCTCAGGTATTCACCCATTTTGCCAAAGTCAGCCCTTCTAAAGTCCAGTAGCCTTGTCTTTGTATGGTTTGTCTCTATAGTTGTGTTTATTGTGAAGCACACTGTGCAGTGGTCGCTTGTTCCCAGATGTCTACCGACTTCTAAGTTTGTGATCCTTTCTCCATTTGAGAGCACCAGGTCTAATATTGCTCCCTCCTGAGTGGGTTCCACCACTAGCTGTCTAAGGCATGCTCCCTGTAGGGCATCGAGAATGACCCTGCTCTTGGATGTGGCTGCAGTCCATGTCACCCAGTTAACATCTGGTATATTCAGGTCCCCCATCAACAGTATCTCCCCTTTATCAGCCATTTTGAGAATGCCCTCTATCATTTTCTTGTCCATTTCCTCCCCTTGAGATGGGGGTCTGTATACAACCCCTGTGCATATTGTGATGCCATTCCCTGTCTCCAAGGTGAACCAGAGTTCCTCTTGTCCTCCCCCTTTACTTTTTAGTTCTGTAGCTTTGATCCCTTCCCTTATGTAGAGAGCTACTCCACCTCCTCTTTACCCTCCTGTCCCTTCTGTGATTGTGTACCCTGGTATGTTGACATCCCAGTCATGGTTCTCCATGTACCATGTTTCTGTGACTGCCACAATATCCAAGTGTTCCTCTTTCATCAGGGCTACTAGCTCTGGAAGCTTGTTTCAAGACTATGGGCATTGGTACTCATTGCCCTCCATTTAATGTTGGCTGTATCCTTTTTTACCCCATCCTTGCTCTTATTGCCCTTGTCCATCTTTCCATTTATCCCTGTCCTGCCCTCTATCAAGCTCTGTACCTCAGTGTTTACCCTACTACCTGCCATGTTTTGTGGGGGGAGGCTTGAACTTTCCTGTTTCCTATCAGCAACTCCCCCCTTGGCTAGTTTAAAAGCTTGCCAAGGAAGCCTTTAAACCTGTCACCTAGGAGCATGTTTCCCTTCCTGGACAGATGCAGACCATCATGCCAGTATAGACCTTCATCTCTCCAGGTGGACCCCCAGTCCCCAATGAAGCCAAAGCCCTGTGCTCTGCACCAGTTTTGCAACCATTCATTAAACTGCATGGTGTTCAGTACCCTAGCCTCACCCCTGCCATAGACTGGCAGCACCTCTGAGAAGGTTACCGTGCTTGCTACCTGTCTGAGGCCCCTCCCCAACTCCACAAATTCATCCTGCACTGCACTGATCTCATGCCTAGCTAGGTCATTTGTCCCGAGGTGGACAATGATATCTAGTTTCCTCTCCTGTGATGCTGCTTCTGCAATCCTGAGGATTCGCTTCCTGTCCCTCCAAGCCATGGCACCAGGCAGGCACCTTACTTCCCTCTCCTCTCCCTTCCCCAGGTCTACACTCCTAACAATTGAGTCCCCTATCAGAAGCTGTTTCTTTCCCCTGTGGTGTCCCTTGCCACTCTTTTGTGGGTCTCCCTTATGGATGTCCCCAGCATTTTTCTTGGTCTCCAGTGAGGGTGTCATCATAGAGGAACCTTGATTTGCCAGACTGACATATGATTTGTCTAGAGGTGCAACTCGGGGGCTATACCTCTGTTCCACCACCCTCACCCTCTCAGAACCTACTGTGGTCCATCTGCTCTTCACACATGGCAATCTCTGAGGCAGTGGTTGGGGAACTGATGCTCTTTGGGTGGGGGAGGAGGCGTCCTTAGTCCTTGCCAGTTCAGCCGGGAGGTGGGCAACCTCCTCCCTTAGAGCTGATAGTTGCCTGCAAATAGTGCAGCAGTGCAGGTTCCAGAATGTCTCCCAGAAAATTGCTGCTCAACAGCCAGTGCCTTGCACCACTCCCCTCATGTCCCTCTTCCTTATAGTATACAATGAGTAATATATAATTTTTTTTTTGTGTGTGTACTTAACCTTTATACACTGTGCTGGTAATTAAGAATATGACAGTTCTGCGCCAAGACCTGTTGAGGAAGTGATGTCAGAATCTTAGCTATAAAGGAAATGCCATGCCTGGGGTGGGCAGGGTGAGGGGAAAGGTGGGTGGGTAGGCCACAACCACTGGTGACTGTTAGAAACAATCAAATACACCACTGCTCCACCACCCTGGTGAGTACTGCCCTTTATAGTAAGTCAACCAACACCATAATGTACTAGACCACTGCTCCTACACAAACCACTCTACTGAGTCCAGGGATAAAAACGAACTCACTGTTCAGCTAGCAGGACACTTCTAAAATATTGCACAATAGATGAGGAGGAGGTTTTAGGTCTGGGGTTGGCATGCCTGATGGCCTCAGGGACTATGTGGGGAGTGCACATACCCACTTGGTTTCTTGCGGTCATCATGGCGCTGTATGCCCCATTTACAGGAGGAAATGGTTTAAAGAGAGGGAAGAGAGTAATCCCCCATCAAGAGGGCTTACTAACCTGTTCTTGTTCCTTTTTTATTCTTTCTTCCCCCCTCCCCTGAGGTGCCGTTTAGTCTGGTAATGCTCCCTGGCCTTGTGATCCATGCTACCACCGGGGGAAGCAGCAAGGAAGGTATGTAAGGCCCTGGTTTTGTCCGGGAAAGAGGGAGAGCAGGAGTTGGTGGTGGGTGTTGGTGCAGTTTCCCGTAAGGAGGGGGTCCCCCTCTTTGGCCTAGTAGGTCAGCAGTTTGCAGCATTGGTGTGGCATGTGGTTATTGTGCTCTGAGGGAGGGTGTGTAAAGTTTAGCTGTGGTTATGTGGGTCCAGGTGAAGATCCTCGGCTTTATGCTTGGACATCTGCTTCAGTGGATAAGAAGTGCAGGAGGCAGTAGGAACAAGATCTAAGTGGAAAGCAGTATACCCCACTGGTGTTCTGGGGTTTTGGTACCCTGTTAAGGTAAGGGGCACCCGGGCAATGGGGCTACTGCAGTGGTGGCAGAACTGTAACAGGGCATTTCTGGAGGTGGCAGTTCTGGAGTGCTTACCTGCAAGGCACACCTGCCGGGGGGGGGTAGTACAGTTGGTTGGCAGAGCCTTGGTCTGGGATTCACCATAGAGCCTGCCATGCCCATGTCTGGGGCAGGCCCTGGGACCGTCAGACCCATCAAGGGCCAATGGGTTCCTGTGAGGAATGGAAAAATTGAGGATGAAAAGAAGCCACTGCATAATTTTTGCAGCCCGGTGCTAGTATGGTAGCCCTATTGAAAAGTGCACCATTTGGGCTTAGGATGTTGTTCTGGGAAGTTCATTTGGAAGCAGCCACAGAGGCTTAGGTTGCTAATCCGCTCCAAGGTATTTATTTCTTGGCTGGCACGGGAGGAGTTAGGCACTCCCTCATCAGGAGGTCTAAGGGATATGGAAATGTAAACAAGGTATTGTGATGTGAAAAAGAGTTTCTATGGAAGAAGCTGTCAGATTTTAAAGAACCAGTTTGGTCTAATTGTCCTTAGACCTGTGCGTACAAAATCTTGCTGCACGCTGATTGAAAAAGAGAAAAACATAATAACTGAACCTGCCGTTTGTACTGTCTGCATTCTTAGCACCATGGAGCTGCTCCAGTTTCATCTATGGCTTGATTAAATGGTCTGGGTCTAATTACTTTCAGGCCCAGAATAAAATTTTTGGTTTGCAGAAATTGTGGTGATGTTTCTCCTTGATCTAATGAAGTGGCCATTTATTAATTCTGTTTTTAATTGCTCCAGTTGTTGCTTTGCCTCCTGGTACAAGAAAAGTCCTGACTCCCTTCCCCTGGCTTGGGGACTGTAGCAGTTGACGCTACCCAAATCTGGTGCTGTTTCTGTTGCCACCGCCACTTGGCCTGGAAGATTCTGCCGGGGAAGTGGTAGGCCATACCAGTCTAAAGATGTCACAAGGTAGGCCACCTCTTTGTCTAAATGTTCCAGCAGCAAGAAGTGTCATGGAGTGTTTGTGATCTTTGGTCCCTATTCCTTTCCACAACTGAACACCCAGACATAGAGGAAAAGGAGGGGGTACATGGAGATGCAGCCTCCAGAACTGGACACAGTACTCCAGGTGGGGTCTCACCAATGATTTGTAGAGGGGCATCACTGCCTCCTTTTTTCTGCTGGTGATACCTCTTCCTTTTTGTTTTTTCTTTATAATTCAAAGTTTACTAAGAAAAGTTTTCCAATACAGTACAAAGCCAGATCCATGTAATGCATACAATATCAAAGGCACACAGCAAAATTGACAGGAATTGAAAAATCTGGCCCCCCACCCACCCCCCTTCTATTCCTTTCCTCATCCCTCCCATTCCTTCCCCACAGCACAAAAAAGAACTTTACATTAATAAGAAAATTATAATTCCCAAAGAACCGGGCTATTACAGGGGGTTACAAAGTATATAGTGTGTATAGGGGTCCCCAGATTTTATTAAACCTACCTGAGTTGTTGTGAAGACTTACAATTGTCCTTTCTGTCCTCAAGTTGGCAAAGAATTATTGTAGCCATTCTGCATATGTCACAACTTCTTTGTCTTTCCAATGTTTAAGGATAAGCTTTTTAACTGACATTGATATCAATGTTATATGATATTTATGATTACATACCCTGACCCCGGAGAGGTTACCCAATAGACAGATTTCAGGTGTAAACAAATCATCAAGACCTGGTAAGGGATATGTCTTCTGTTTAATTAAAGCCCATGGAGGGGTCACTTTGGGGCACTCCCAAAAAAGATGTAGTAAAGAGCCTTCTGCCTGATCACATTGTCGCATCTAGCAAGTTTTTGTGGGGAGTAGTATAGATTGTGAAGTATATTGTATTGCGTGAAGCGAAGCCTGTCCTGGGTCACAAACTTGTGACAGTTGTGCCACAGTGCTGGCCAGTCCATGTCTAGGTTCAGGAAACATGAAGCCCAGTACCCCAAAGAGCCTAGGTAATCAGGATATATCTGGCCATATAGTGTTGCATAGATTTTGGACACAGCTTGGGGTAGTCCAGCAATGGGTACTAAGTCTGGGTAATAGGATGCTTTCGAGGACTGCTGGGGGAAAGTGCCAAATGTTTTTATTAGTAAATGTCTTAGCTGAAAGACTTTCAATATCTGGGATGTTGGTATATTTTCTTTGATCATTATTTCAGGGGAGGTAAGCCAGGTCCCATCCTCTTTACTCAGATAATGGAGTGAGCAGTCTCCTAATTAGGGAAGCCATAATGGTGAAAGAATGCTGCCACCTATCTTAAGATTGAGGTTCCCTTTCAGAAGTTGATTTAGATCCTGAATGTTGCTGTATTTGAAGAATGTGTATAACTGTGAATGTATTTTAAGGGATATATATGTTGGAGAACCATGTAGAGAGGGAGGGAGGGAGAGATTTAAGCTTTGTGTAAAAGAGGGCTGTAGGAGATATTCCCTGAGATCGGATGTGGGCTAGCTCAGTTTTAAGCCAGATGGGAACATAAGAGGTGGAGTCTTGAGTCGCTTCAGGGGATAGCCATCAAAGATATTTGTTGGCTTGGCTGACCCAATAGTAAAGTGCTACATGGGGGAGACGTAGGACTCCCTTGAGTTTTGGGGCAGTCAACTTATGGAAAGTCAGCCAAGGTTTTTTACCAGCCCAAATAAACTCAGTAAGGGCACTATGGATGTTTTTAAACCAAGAGCGGGGTAGCCAGATGTTTAAAACGTTAAGTGGGTAAAAGAGGCAAGGGAAGGCATTCATTTTCTCAAGGTTAATTTTACCCCAATGAGAGATGGGGAGTAGGGACCACCTTTTTAAATCATGCTTCAGTATTTGGAGAAGGGCGTCTAGATTTTCCTTTTGCACTTTAGCCTGACTTCTCGAGATTACAATACTGAGATATTTCAAGGAGCTGGCTTCCCAGGATAAACCAAGGTCTGTTATTGTGTTCTGTAGCACGTTGTGGTTAAGGGGAAATACCACTGATTTATCTAGGTTTAATTTATAGTTAGAAAGGGCACTAAATTCTTTCATAATATTGAGTACATGGGGAATAGAGGTATTTGGGTGGGACAGTTGGAGTAAGCAGATACCTTTATTTCTTGATCTAGGATAGTTTTCCCTTAAGTCAGCTGAGAGTTGGTTATTTTGCATATTAAGGGTTCTAGGTATAAATTAAAAAGCAATGGAGATGGGGCAGCCCTGTCTCGTCCCAGATTACAAGGCAAATGATGCTGAAATGGACCCATTGCTAGAAACCCGGGCAGTAGGGGACTGGTATATCATTTGTATCCATTTCTGGAATTCTAGTGGAAAATCAGATGCTTGAGGGGTTTTAAATGGGAAGTTCCAATTAACCCTGTCAAATGCCTTCTCAGTATCCAGAGAGACCAATGCAGCTGGGCGGAGTGCGTCTCTGGATGCTGAGAGGACATGGGTCAAGGTTCGTAAATGGTTAACAGATGACCCACCCTTCATGAACCCCACCTGTTCTGGGACAATAAGATCTGGGAGAACTGTGCTAATACGATTAGCTAGTAATAAAGTCAAGATCTTGAGGTCCTGATTGAGGAGAGAGAGAGAGATGGGTCTATAGCTGGTAACTAGGTCAGGACTTTTACCTGGTTTAGGTAGGAGAATGATTAAAGCTTCAAAGAGGGATTTGTTTGATTCTACCCCCTAAAGAATATACTGGTATAAAGGTTGTAATAAGGGGATTATTTGATCCTCAAATGCCTTATAAAAATTGGGGGTGAATCCATCTGGTCCTGGGTTATGTCTGTGGGAAGGCCCATGATGATGTTTTTCAATTTGTTCTTTGAAATTGGTGAGACTAAGAAGATTGTTTAGACGTCCGAGAGAGAAGGCAGGGAAGAGGTAGCAAGCTAGTCATCGAACTCTTTTCCTGAAGGCGGGTTTGGCATAGTTCCATATAATTTAGCATAGTAGTTACTAAATTCAGCTGTAATGTCATCTGGGGATGTTTTAAGAGGGTCAGACTCTACCGATCGAATAGCTGTAATAAGCCTGGCAGATTCCTGCTGTTTGATTCTTAAGGCTAGTAATCTGCCAGCTTTTTCTCCTTGATCGGTATAACAGGCCTTAGCCTTCAGAATAGCATATTCTGCCTTTTCTCTCAGCAGTTCCAGATTTGCCTCTTTGAACTGATTGGCAGAATGGGGGGACAGTTTAGCTTCTATAGTCCTGATTTGGGATAGGGTTGATAATAATAGTTTTTCTCTCACTTTCTTCCAGTGTGAGGCTATACCAATCAGGAGGCCCCTAAGGTAGGCTTTTAGAGCACATCATTCTACATCAGGTTTTCCTGTGGAGTTATGGTTAACAGAAATAAACTGAGTAATATGATCTGAAATATAGATGATTATTTCTGGGTCCTTAAGAAGTTTATTCATTCAGGCCTAGATATGCCTGTAGGTGGCGGCTGAAAGCATAGCCACTCAGGCCAATAACGCCTGTAGACATACTCAGCTGACTTTCACTCAGGCCTGGAAACATCTGCAGAAGTCATCAGTTTGTACTTAAATATAAAACAAACTGAATTGCTTAGACTTGATTGCATAGCACCATTAGAAAGGTAATTTTGTGCTGAACAATTTTGCAGCTGATATTTTGGGTCTATCATGTATACTTTAGGAATTATTTGCATTTGTTTAAGGTATGGTGTGCATGGCTGACATTTGTCTCTCAAGCCTCACCTGAGCACCTTGAATAAATCTGAAAAACAAATCAATTGTTTGGTATTTTAGCTAGTATAAAATAAAAACTAAATGGATTACAATTGATTGCATAGCACCATTAGAAAGATAATTTGATGCCAAACAATTTTGCTGGTGATTCTTTGTGTCCACCATGTATACTTTAGAAGTTATTCGCATTTGTTTGAGGTATGGTGTGCATGGCTGACATTTATCTCTCAAGCCTCACCTAAGCACCTTGAAAAAATCTGAAAAAAACACAGTAGTTTGGTTTTTCAGCTAGTATAAAATAAAAGCCAAACTGATTACAATTGACTGCATAGCACCAATGGAAAGGTAATATTGTGCTGAACAACTTTGCCACTCTTACTTTGTGCGTAGTACTTATAGTTCAAGAAGTATTCACATTTGTTTGTGACATGCTGATTATGGCTTGATTTTGCTTAGAAAGGCCCAGGATGCAGTGCTAAGAGCATACAGGGCACAAGAGGTGGAATTCTCAAAGAGCGGTTGTGGTGTGAATGAGTTAATTTCCATCATCCCACTCATTTAGGGAGAGGGAGGAAGGAGAGTTTACAAGAGACCAAAGCATGATCCGATGGTGGATTGGGATGTATGGAAGAGTCGAGTAAACCTGGGAGGAGGTATTGGGAGAGGAAGATATAGTCTATACGGGAAGCAGTCCCATGGACTGGGGATGTAAATGTAAAGCATTTATCAGTAGTGTGTAGAACTCTCCAGACATCACATATTCCCATTTGGTCCACGAGATCTCTTAGTGCCCTTTGGACAGGGGAAAGGCCTTTATGTGGAGTACCCATGTGATCCAGACTTAGGTCAAAGGTCAAATTAAGGTTCCCCCCCTAGAATAATTGGGAGATCATGAAAGGGAGATAGTGTATTGATTAATCACATAAAGAACCCAGGCGATTTAATATTTGGACCATAAATACTGCCAAATAATATCTCTGCTGTGTGAAGTGTGCCCTTAACAGACAGAAATATTCCTAGTGGGTCCCCAATTACTTGGGTAGGAGTGAAAGGTACTGATCTTGTTATCAAAATCGTTACCCCACAACTCTGCGTGCTCCCGCCTGCAGAGAATACGTGTCCCACTTGTTGTCTTCATAACCTTAAAGCCTCAGTATTAAGTAAGTGTGACTCTTGTAGAAATATTACATCTACTTTCAATAGCCCCAAATGTTTTAGCACTTTCCCCTTTAACGTTCCAGTTTGCAAATGTTAGGTTCCTAGCCATCCATGCAAACATATAATGGTTCTATGATGAGCCCTATTGTAGATCTACTTCTGTAGCTATGTTGCCCATGAATTGTGTTCTTCTGTGCTGCCCACCCCCCTCCCAACCAACCCTCATTTTTTGTCCCCTATAAACCCACCACAAAATAACCTTGAAAACATTTTCCCCTAAATAAACATTTCTCTCCAAGTCAATCCAAATTCCCCTCCACACTCCCCACATATCATTTTGCTCTTCTTGCAGCATTGCTTCCCAACTCAAATCCACTCGCCTCTCCGGCCACTCTTTTTATTCTAATCCGTAAAACCTTCCAAACAAGTAAAACATTTAACAAGCACTAGTTTTATATTACACATGAACTTAGAAGGAAAAGAAAGGAAAGGTCTTTGTAAATAGCAATACAAAATATCCCTTATATTAACCAGGGAATATGCCTCATAACAGGTGCGGTATTTTTAATTATACAATGGCAAAAAAGAAGGCTGGCTTCTGATTGGTCAGACTGTGACTGGACCTATGATGTTATCCCAGTACAACATCACGGGTCTAGTCCCAGTACACAGAAGACTGCAGTAATGTACAGAGAATCACTGCACACAGCTCACTTCCACCTGATCGGCATCCCACTTCACTATTTCTCACTAGCCAGCCACCTTCAGAATTCATAACCCCGAGTTGCTTGCTGTCACTTGCCGCTACCACAAACACTGACAAGAACCAACCCCCCATGCACAGACAAACAGTATGCCACCAAACAGATAAATGTTCAATATATTACAAAAAAAAACATTTTCTGAAGTAACGTTTCCATCCCGCTCGGCTGGAGTACGAGCGCTTCCGAATACTAACGCTCATCGCTCACTAGACAGACCTCTCAGTACCACTGCATCAGGCTCCCAAAAAAAAAAATCCAAACAAAGTCAAACCTTTTTATTTGTCCCAGGGTAGACAGTGGGGCCAGTCCAGAGTAGCAAGCATCTTTCTATTTTATGATCTATATCGATCGCGATCAGTATGATACAGACTACACCACTTTTCACATGAAACACGCTCCTGGTCTTCTTCAAATCTCGCAGCACCGAAAGTTCACTGAAACAATTGATTGAGAGGCTACCATACAATTTAAAATAAAAAATGAAATGAACAGTGCACTGTATGTGTGTCAATGTGTGGGGAAGAGAGGGGTTCATTCTTTTACCACCAGCGCAACCTACTGGCCAAAATGGAACTATTTATTTTCTTGATACGCTTCCACAATCATAAATTAACTAAAAATGTCTTTAAAAATATTTTTTTCTTTTTCTTTTTTTCTTTTACATAAATGAGCCATAGTATAATAGCAATAATACACTCCAGGGTGTGTGTTGTTCTGGGATGATGTCACTTCTGGGGTGATTAGTCGCACTTGGCCTGTGGCCTTGTGCCTAATCACCCCAGGCGTGACGTTATCCCAGCACAACACACACACCCTGTATTGCATTATTGCTTAATTTTAGATAGTAGTTATTGAACTATTTCAATAAAGGGGAATAAATTGTTGTTGTTATCCACTTCATACCCTGCTAGTTGCCATTACGTAACTGAGGTTTTAAAAAAGAAAGATCAAGTGGCAGCATTCTGTTTCCCCAAAAAGAAAACCTATAACAGCCAGTGTAAGTAATTAGGGCTAAAGATCTGTCACATTAACTTTCAACTCGGATGCGCAGTGTAATTCAAAATATTTAAAACTCTTAAAACATAACAGCTCCATGTAAATAAAGATCCAGCTCTAACGACTGGTTTCTTGCTGATGCGTCCCGACACAACATTCTTACATATAGTCATAAGACTGGAAATCAGCCGCAGATCTCAAGGCTCCTCTAGTGAATGCAAACTGCTAGTGCAGGCAAGTCTCAGGTATGGTTGATAGAAACATAGAAACATAGAAACATAGACTTTGACGGCAGATAAGGACCACTGGGCCCATCTAGTCTGCCCATTTCCCTACCTACAGGATAGGCCGCAGATCCTAGTTAACCAACAGCCTATATCTTCCTGCCCCCCACAATAATTGCCTTATGTCTGTCCCATGCATTCTTGAATTCTCCCACAGTTTTAGACCCCACAACTTCCTCAGGAAGGCTGTTCCATGCATCCACTACCCTCTCTGTGAAATAATACTTCCTCACATTGCCCCTGAACTGCCCTCCTTCTTTCTTTAAATTGTGTCCCCTTGTTCTTGCACATCTCTTTTTCTGAAAGATGCTACCCTCTTGGACTTTGTTGATTCCCTTGAGGTACTTGAAACTTTCTATCATGTCCCCCCTCTCCCTTCTTTCCTCAAGGGTATACATATTAAGCTCCTTTAGTCTCTCCTCATACGGCTTCTCTTGTAGACCCTGCACCATTTTAGTTGCCCTCCTCTGGACTGCCTCTATTCTGTCTATGTCCTTGCGGAGATGAGGTCTCCAGAACTGGACACAGTATTCCAAATGGGGTCTCACCAACTGTCTGTACAGAGGGATAACAACTTCCTGTTTTCTGCTGCTGATGCCTCTCCCTATACATCCCAGTATACCCCCGGCCCTCCCTACTGCCTTCTCACATTGCTTGCTAACCTTAAGGTCATCTGATATGATTACCCCCAGGTCCCTTTATTGTTTTGTTGTTGTTACTACCTCCCCACCCATTGTGTATTCTTCCCCTGGGTTCTTGTTTCCCAGGTGCATTATTTTGCACTTTTTTGCATTGAATCCTAGCTGCCATACGTCTGACCATTCCTCCAACCTTGCCAAGTCCCTTTTCATCCTTTCCACGCCTCCTTGTGTATCAATCCGGTTGCAGATCTTTGTCATCTGCAAAAAGGCATACTTTTCCTTCCAGCCCCTCTGCAATGTCACTGATGAAGACATTAAAAGGACTGGACCCAATACTGAACCCTGCGGTACCCACTAGTAACACCCTTTCTTCAGAGTGGACTCCATTTACAATTACCTTCTGTGTCCTGTTGTCCAGCCAATGTTTTACCTAGGCTACCACCCTGGGACCCACTCCCAGGCTGGTTAATTTGACTAATAATCTTTTGTGTGGGACTGTGTCAAATGCCTTGCTAAAGTCTAGGTAGGCCATGTCCACAGCCCCTCCCTGGTCTACTACTTTGGTCACCCAGTCAAAGAAATCTATTAGATTCGTCTGACATGATCTTCCCACTGTGAACCCATGCTATCTTGGATCCTGTGCTCCACTGACCTCTAGGTACTCAACTATTCTTTCCTTCAGAAGTGACTCCATCACTTTCCCTACCACAGAGGTCAGACTGACAGGTCTGTAGTTTCCTGCCTCTGTCTTGGTCCCACTTTTGTGAAGGGGAATCACATCCGCCTTCCTCCAGTCCTCGAGTACCACACCATCCTCCCATGATTTATTAAAAAGAGTAGCCAGTGGTTTCATTAGTTCCTTCCTTAATTCTTTTAGAATTCTGGGGTGAATTCCATCAGGACCCATTGCTTTGTCCACCTTCAGTTTTAGGAGTTCTTGCAGAACCCTTTCTTCTGTGAAAGGACTGGGATCGACCTCCCTATCAAGAGTGCTTCTGTTAATTGGATTAGGCACTTCCCCCTCCTCTTTTGTGAATACTGATCAGAAATATTCGTTCAGTATTCCTGCTTTTTCACTGTCCCCCTCTGCCCACCCACCGTTCATTTTATTCAGCCTCACTATCCCTCCCTTTGTCTTTCTACGCTCGCTGATGTACCTATAAAAGGTTTTATCCCCCTTCTTAACTGAGTTGGCTATCTTTTCCTCAGTTTGGGCCTTTGCTATTCTGACTTCCCTCCCTGTTTCTTTCTGCCTTAACTGGTACAGCTCTCTGTCCTGTTCCTTCTGTGTTTCCTTATACTTCCGAGATGCTATCTTTTCTTCCTGACTTTCACAGCCACCTCTCTTGAGAACCATAGTGGCTTTTTCTTTCATTTTGATTTGTTTATTTGCTTCACACAAAGGCTTGTTGCCTCTGTGATGGCAGTTTTGATAATTCCCCATTGTTGCTCCACACCTCCTTCTAGCCTGTTTGCTAGTGTTTTCTGAGGCACTCTCCATCTTGCCAAAGTCAGCCCTCCTAAAGTCCAGTACCCTCGCTTTGTATGGCTTGACTCTGTAGCTGAGTTTAACGTGAACCACACTGTTTGATGGTCACTTGTCCCCAGATGGCAACCCACTTCTAGATCTGAGATCCTCTCACTGCCCCCGTTTGAGAGTACGAGGTCTAAGATTGCTTCCTCATGAGTGGGTTCCAAAGCTAGCTGTCTGAGGCCTGCCACCTGTAGGGCATCAAGAATGGCCCTGCTCTTGGATGTGGCTGCAGCAAATGTGCTCCAGTTAACATATGGCATATTCAGGTCTCCCATCAACAGTATCTCCCCTTTCTCTGCCATTCTAAGAATGCCTTCTATCATATCCTTGTCCATTCCTTCCCCCTGACATGGGGGTCTGTACACAACCCCTGTGCGGATTGTGGTGCCCTTTCCAGTCTCCAAGGTGACCCACAGTGCCTCCTCTCCTCCCTGTTTACTCTTTTGTTCAGTTGCTTTTATCCCTTCCTTTACATAGAGAGCTACTCCTCCCCCTCGTCTCACCTGCCTGTCTCTCCTGTAGGTTATGTACCCTGGTATGTTAACATCCCAGTCATGGTTCTCTGTGTACCATGTTTCTGTGACTGCTATGATATCCAGGCATCCCTCTTCCATTAAGGCCACCAGCTCAGGGAGCTTGTTGCCCAGACTACGGGCATTGGTACTCATTACCCTCCATTTTCTGATGGCCTTACCCCCTTTTGCCCCATCCCTGTCCTTCTTGCCTTTGCCACTTTCTCCATTTACCCCAGCCCTTCTCCCTATCGACACCTCCATGTTGGTGTTTGCCACACTTACTACCGTGATTGTTTGGGGGGGGCTAGGATTTTCCTGCTCCTTTCCAGTGCCTCCCCCCTTGGCTAGTTTAAAAGCTTGCCAATGAAGCATTTAAACCTATCACCTAGGATCCTGGTTTCCCTCCCGATAGGGACTTGGATATACTCGAGGTATCTATCGGAGCCTCTTCAGAAAATATTTAGATATGTGTGGTCGTCATTTGAGCCGATCCTAACGGAATCTAAGAAAATAGCCAACAGTCTTAGGTTTTAGCTGCTATTCTTGTTAGCTGCTGTTCAGAAAAATTGTTTCCTCATCTGTCAGGATCTCTAGGTTGCTAAGAGGAAAGTTGTGTTGACAGACGCGAATGGTGCAGGTTGTCTGTACATCTAGAAGGGTCCATTGCATATCAAAGCTGCTACTTTAGTTGTACTCTGCTTAACGTAGCCTCAGCTTTACCAGTTTCTAGCCTGGTAGATTAGCTTCCAAGGTCTCCACAATACAGTTCATGGGTCTCAAAAGAGATCTGGGAAGGCAGACTTGAGTCCAGTCGTTGCTTGCTCCAGATCGTCATAGGTGACCCAGCTACCAGATGCCATAACTTGAAGTCTTGCAGGGTAGTTCATCTGGAATTTGATGCTTGCTGCTATAAGCTTTGTTACTAGAGGGTGGAAACTGGCTCGCCACTGCTGCACTGTGGTTGGCAAATCCTGGGCAATCCTTATCCTGGTTCCTTCCCATTTCAAATCTTGGGTTTCCTTCACTTTTGTTAAGAAATATTGTCTCTCCAGGAAACGTAAGAAGTGGAAAATTAGCGGGCACGGTGGAGAGCTGGGCTGAGGCATTGGGTGTAGAGCCCGGTGAGCCCTCTCTATGATGTATTTGGATCCAGAAGGTGTGGGTCCAGCAATTTTCTCTGCAAGTTTTTGTATAAAAAGTACTGTGTCCGGACCTTCTTCCTTTTCTGGGAGGCCTATGAGGACCACATTGTTTCATCTGCTGCAGCCCTCAAGGTGCTCCACTTTAGACTCAAGTTTAGCTAGTTTCTGCCTAGTGGCCATAAATTCTGGGTCTATTTTATCTGCCCGTTTCTCTAGTGAGTGGATGCGTACTTCACTATCTGTGGTACGCTGAGAAATATCTTCCATTGCTTATGAAAGGGAGCGTAGTTTCAAGGTTATACATTGGAGTTCTTCCTTAAAAGGTTTGAACTCTTCTAGGAAACAAGTCAAAGTCAGCAGTTGTTGGTCAGAGTCTGTAGTGGTCGTTGTCAGCGTTTCAGGGGACTCGAGACTTTAGATTTTTTAGTGGCCTTCTCGGGCGTACTCGGAAGTGTGTGATGAGGCGGTGCTTTCCTCATTTTGATATCCGTTAGGTTGGTATGCCACAAAATGATGCCCTTGTAGTTTGTTCTAGAAGTTATTATTGACTGGTAGAAATGTTGCAGTTGTAAAAATTCTTCAAATATAGGTAGAAATTTGGACTGGGTAGCCAAAGAGAAGTAGGAGTGCTGCTGCTAGGTGCTCTGCATCACTGGAAGTCTGTGATACCTCTTCCTATGCACCCCAGTACACTACTGGCTCTCCCCATCGCTCTGGCACTTTGTTTGGCCACCTTTAGGTCCTCGGATATGATTAGGGATGTAAGTTTGTCATGGCAATCATACATGTCATTGATTCCATGATGTTTGATCTTTATTCAGGACTTCCATGACTTTCACTAGTGTCATCAGAATGTAGCAGTGAAGACAGTGCCACAACATTCACTACTGTTTACTAATGATTTCATGAACAAACAATGAGTCATTAAAACCTCATCCATGACAAACTTACATCCCTAGATATGATTACCCCCCCGATCCCGTTCCTGTTTGCTGGCCATTAGTATCCCCCCCCACCCGTTATGTAAGCCTTCCCTGGGTTCCTGGGCCCCAAATGCATGATTTTGCACTTCTTTGCATTGAATTTTAGCTGACACACTCTTGTCCATTCCTCTAGTTTACCTAGGTATTTATGCTTGGTATTTATACTTGGTTTATGAATGGAAGAAGGCCTTTAGGCCTATGATTACCTTTCCCCACATTAGTGGGACATCGAGTCTATATTTTCCCTCACCCAATTGTCAACTTGTATTTTAAATGTTGTTATTGTACTACTTCCATTTATAATATTTGGTAACTTGTTCCATAGCCTGCCAGTTCTATTAATAAGTGAAAAATGTCCATCATTGTGTTTAGCAGTTTCTAATTTAATCTGTTGTTTATGCCCCCCTCAGGCCAGTCGGTTTCTCCTGCACCTGCAAACCCATCTCATTCCTTAAGCCTGTATCATTTACTCTCTTATATATTGCTAATAGATCCCCTTATTCTTCTTTGTTTCAAAGAGAATAGACCCATTTTTATCAATCTATCTTTATAACTATAATACCTTAATGACCCAATTGCCTTAGTATAACATCTCTGAATCTTTTCTATTCTATGAATGTCCCCCAATGTATTCGGATTCCAGAGTTGTGACCCGTAATCTAAATGGGGTGTAATGTATGTCTTATATAAGGGAAGCAAACAACCCACACATTTGTTTATAAAACTTCTCCTGGTGTTTTTTATCATGAGATTAGTTCTCCTAATTATAGTTGTCCTATGCTCTTTTGACTTTATCACCACAGTCCTTTTCCAGCATACTTGTTTGTAGGCCTTGCCCATTTAATATACAGTATACTGTTGTTGTGCATTATTCTTTCCATGTGCATTGTTGTACATGTATTAACTCATTGTGTCCTAGCAGACGCCTGTAGTTGTCAGTAAAAAAACACTGATGTGTCCTGAGGACGTCTGCAGAAGTCGGCTACTGACTCCCAGTGTGCCCTTGCAACGTCTGGAGAAGTCACTTATATATTTTAATATATATTGTAACAGAATATAATATATATTTGACTGCATGGCACCGTTGGAAAGATAATTTTATGCTGCACAACTTTGTCACTGATATTTTATGTATATCATGTATACTTTAGGAGTTATTTGTATTTGTTTATGGTATGGTGTGTATGGCTGACATGTTTTCCATCAAGATTCACCTAAGCAGCTTGAATAAAATTCACTTTTTTGGCACTTCAGCAGGTATAAAATAAAAACCGTATTGATTACAACTGGTTGCATAGCACCATTGGAAAGGCATTTTTGTGCTCATCAACTTTCATGCTGATACTTTGTGTGTATCATGTATACTTTTGGAGTTATACGCATTTGTTTATGATATGGTGTGTGCGGTTGAGATTTAGCCCTCAAATCTCATCAAAGCACCTTGACTAAAATGGGGAAAATTACATTTTATAGTAAAAAGATATCTTTTTTTAGCAAACATAATATCAAAACACCATCTAATGTCTGTATGCTTAATTTGGTGTTGATATTTTACATATTTTCCAACAAAAAATGGCTTATGTTGCCCTTTTTTAGTGAAAAAAATAATTTAGTTTGCTCTTTTGACCAGCATAGAAAAAATACAAAATTACTTATTATTACATGCATGCCACCATTGGAAAGGCAATTTTGTGCTGAATAACTCTGACACTCATACTTTGTGTCTAGCATGTACAGATATTGAGCTATTAGCATTTGTTTGTGACATACTGACTATGGCTTGATTTTGCTTAGAAAGGCCCAGGATTCACTGTTAAAAGTATACAGGAGATTCAGGAGGCAAGTGGTGTAATCTCAGAGTGAGCCTGTGGAGGCAATGAGTTAATGCTGCACACTGCACTTTTCCCATGGTCACCTTGTCCTAGTGCTATCTTTTCTATGGTCATCCCATAAACAAAGAAAAAAGGGGAATTTGTAAAAATGAGTACAGTGGTTACTGCCTGAACCCTGCACTCCCAAAGGCTAAAATTATTTTTGAGAATATTTATGATTATGTAGGTCATTCTTTGTAAGTGTTATGTAGTATAATGTATAATATGTATTTTATATGCTGTAATAGATGTGTATATTTTATGAAACTGTTTTGTATGTAATGGACCCCACTGAAAATATGTTAATGCTCAATGGGTTACCCTTGTCCTTGAATTTTATAAGGAATAAACTTTTACAAACAATCAAACAAATACTGAA
The DNA here is from genome assembly GCA_016271365.2 of Neoceratodus forsteri. Taxonomy (NCBI): domain Eukaryota; kingdom Metazoa; phylum Chordata; order Ceratodontiformes; family Ceratodontidae; genus Neoceratodus; species Neoceratodus forsteri. Next base: position 600,829,760 of record CM028130.1, on the reverse strand, counting down.
GGGCATTTTGTTTATGAAAGCCCACTCCTCAATCTTCTTTAAATCCATTTTCATTTGATATTGTTGACTATTAATGGCTACCAGACCACCTAACTTTATGTCGTCAGCAAATTTGATTACTTTATTGCTTATATTCCTGTGAAGATCAATTATATATAGGGAAAATAAAACTGGGCCCAACACTGAGCCCTGTGGCACCCTGCCGGTCACTGCTACAGGCTCTGAATATTCTTCTAGATCTCTCACTCTCTGTGTTCTACCTTTTAACCAGTTCTGGGACCAGCTTACTAACCTACTATCAATACCTATTTCCACCATCTTTTTTAACAAGCCATCATGTGGAACCTTATCGAAGGCTTTCTGGAAGTCTAAGGATATTACATCCCTTGGTATATTATTATTCACATTCTTATTGATGTATTCATAGAAACACAATAATTTTGTTTTACACCCCTCATTTTTCTTAAAGCCGTGTTGATTTATATCTTCATATCCCAAAAGCCTTAGATTCTCTTCTATTTTAATTTTCAGCAATGTTTCTGCTAACTCACCCAGTATAGAAGTTAAACTGACTGGTCTACAAATTGATGGTTCAAACTTGTTTCCTTTTTATGTTGGCTTGCTGCGCAGGCGCAAGTCAACATCTTGTGCTAGTAGCACTTTCAGAGGTGTGTCAGTGTTGACAAATGCAGGGCACGCTTTAGTAGGTGTGTCCCTCATTCACCAATTAGCCAGCATGTTAGTGCTGACACACGCGTTATGTAAAGTGGTCATGTCATGTAAAGAAAATGCCGCTGCAATCAGAGACAAGCTCATCATGCTGCAGCACAATGACATACCCGCCAACGTGCCTTTCCTGGTGAAACATTTAAATAAACATGGCAGTGGTGGCTGCTGCCATCTGCCACACAATACCCACAAAGCCGACTACGGGAGCACCCAATCCCCCTGTCAGCATGTTAAATACCCTCCCCCAAGAATGTGTGGCACACTGGGAGCCTACCCCAGTGTGCCTCTGCGTAATCAAAAGCCGACCATGTCAGCATGTTCCTGCCCCACCCCACTCCCATTATGTGCCACATTGGGATCCCACCCCAGTGTGGCCAACATCACTCCCCCCTCCCAAAGCCATTGGGCATACTGAGAGCTCACTCTAGTGTGCACAATATTTTTTCTTAAACCTGTAAAAAAAGAAAACTGTTCTTTTTTTTTTTACCTGAAACAAATACAACAGTCCCTCGCCGCTGAGTCCCATTCCCCAACCCGCACCCACCATCTGTGCAGCCCACCTCCCCATACCACCCTTACCCCATACTTACCTCCAGAGTCTGGTGCTGCCATCTTCAGTGAAGCGGGAACATGTCTGCACTCCTCAAAGCCGACTGTGAACTGAAAAAATGCCGGTAAGCTGTATAATGGCATAAATGGGGGAAGGGGGGTTCAACTTAGGTGAATATCTCAACAATGTTTTTTAATTTTGCTTCCAAATTTTCAACATGGGGTGCCTGGGATCCCACCTCATGAACACATGCACTGTCATCTCGTTACTCAGTCCCAAAAGGTCATTTCACGGTCACTGCGCAAATTCACCTTTTGGGATGGATTAACAAATTGACAGTGCCACTGTTCATGAGGTGGTGTCCCAAAGAGCCTATCTTGCAAATGTGGTGGAAAAATTCCCAAAAATGACTGTATAATGAGCGTGCGTTGTGCAGTTTCAACGCACGCTCATAACTTCGACAATTTTCAATACTTTCACTCCAGATTTTCAACATTGTCATTTTGTACACCTCCTTATGAACAGTATAGTTGTCATTTTTCACATCCTGCCTGAAATGTGTTTTCTTGCATGTGGCGCACAATGGCGTGGCCAATGTGGGAAATCAACGTTCAGGACACATTAACAATATCACAGTGACACTGTTCATGAGTGAAGGTCCTAAAATACTTATGTTGAAAATTTGGTTAAAAATATCCCCAAAATAATTGCATTATGGGCGTGCATTACGCAGTTTATACACATGCTTGTGACTTCAACAATTTTTCATATTTTCATTCCAGATTTTCAACATTGCCATATTTGTACACCCCCTTATGAACAGTACAGCCATCATTTTTCACATCCTGCCCAAAATGTGTTTTCGCACACGTGGCGCACAATGGTGCTGTCGCTGTGGGAAATCAATATTCGGGACAGATTAACAAAATCAAAGTGACACTGTTCATGACTGGAGTTCCCAAAATGTTGAAAATTTGGTTAAAAAGTCCCCAAAATAATTGCATTACGGGTGTGCATTGCGCAGTTTCCACGCACGCTTTTTACTTCACCAATTTTTCATATTGTTACTCCAGATTTTCCACAATGCCATTTTTTACACCTCCTCATGAACAGTGCAGCTGTCATTTTTCACATCCTGCCTGAAATGTGTTTTTGCACCTGTGGTGCCAAAATGCACAGTCGCTGTGCAAACTCACCTTTCGGCTAATGAACTCAATCTGCCATTGTTCATGAGGTGGGATCACAAGTGGCCCATGCTGAAAATCTGGACTGAAAATACCAAAAAATGCCTGTGGCGTTAGGGTTTCCAACCATAACGCCCCACTCTGTAGAGACTGACATGCGTCAGGGGTGTGGCTTGACATTGTTGGCTGTAATGCTCACTCCATTCCACCCCCACCCTGCAGCCAGTGACAGGCATCAAGGTATGCCTTGGACTCTACTGACCCAAAGTTCACCCCATTCTCCTATACTGTATCCATGTCAGTGTATTTCCTTATGGAATGGGGTGAGCATAAGGCCCAAAGAACCCAAGGCACACCGTGGCACTTGTTGGTGTCTGCGGGGTAGGGTGAGGTGAAATGGCATGAATGTCATGGCTGATGACCCAAAGGCACACCCCAATGCCTGTCACTCTCTGCAGGGTGCGGCTGGGGTTGACGTCAGTTCACTACTTCACTGCCAGTCCTATTGTGCATCTCTCTAACTCCTGCACTACCAATGCCAATGCCAGCAAGCCAACATTCGACATTGACAAATGCTTGTTTATATAGTGGTATCACTGTTGCCAACTTCCAGTCTCCAGGGATTTCACCTGTTTCAAAGGATTTATGTATAATCGCATCTAATGGGTGTTGAATTAGCTGAAGGTCCCTCCTCATTTTTTACACCCCTCTCCGAGTGTCTACCCTGTTGCAGATCTTAGTGTCCTCTGCAAAGATGCATACCTTTCCTTCAAGCCCCTTTACAATGTCACTTATGAAGACATTAAATAGGACTGGTCCCAGAACTGATCCCTGTGGCACCCACTGGTCACCCTCCTTTCCATGAATGGAGCTCCATTTACCACCAACCTCTGTGTTCTATCCCTCAACCAATTTCTAACCCATTTAACCACCTTGGGACCCATTCCCAGGCTGTCTAGCTTGTTTACAAGCCTCATGTGGAATGGTGTCGAAGGCCTTGCTGAGGTCCAGGTAGGCCATATTCATTGCTCCCCCCGATCCACTTCCCTGGTCACCCAGTCTAAGAAATATGTCAGATTGTTTGACATGACCTTCCTACTGTGAATCCATGCTGCCTCAGATCCTGTGCTCCACTGGATTCAAGATGTTCCATGGTCCTTTCCTTTAACAGTGATTCCATCCATTATTTTCCCCACCACCGAGGTCAGGCTGACTGGTCTATAGTTTCCACCCTCCTCCCTACTCCTACTTTTGTGTAGAGGGACTACATCTGCTCTCCTCCAGTTCTCTGGAACCACTCCCGTTTCCAGCGATTCATTTAACAGGGCTGCCATTGGTGCTGCCAGCATCTCCCTAAGCTCCTTTAATATTCTAGGATGCATCCCATCTGGTGCCATTGCCTTGTCTACTTCAAGTTTTGTGAGTTCCTTTAGAACTCTCTCCTCTGTAAATGAACTGGTGTCCATCTCCCTCCCCTTATTGCTCCTGTCACTTAATTGTGGTCCCTTATCTTTCCCCTCTTCTGTGAATACTGAACAAAAACATTTGCTCAGGATTGTTGCTTTTTCTAAGTCCCCTTCTACACACTCCCCATCTTCCCCCTTAAGCCTTCCAATCCCACCACTTGTCTTTCTCCTTTCACTAGGGAAAGGGAAAGGGAACATTGTTTAACCAGGAGTAGCACACTAAGTTGAAGCTTGTTTCTAGATGCAACCTGGGAGCACAAGGAAGTTAAGTGACTTGCTCAGGATCACACAGTATGCACCTAGGCGACGGGCATTCAAACCCAGATCTCCAGATTTGCAGCTCAGAGCCTTAACCCACTATGCCATACTGCCTCCTTAAACACTGACATACCTATAAAAAGTCTTGTCCTGTTTCTTTACTACCTGTTCTATTATTTTCTCCATTTCCCTCTTTGTGCTCTTGACTCCCTTCCCTACCTCCCTCTGCTTATCCAGATACACTACCCTGTCTTCCTCCTTCACATGTTTCCTTGTACTTCCTGAAAGTCAACTTTTTCACTCTTACCTTCTCGGCCACTTCTTTTGAGAACCATTGTGGTTTTCTTTTTCTTTTACCTTTGTTTATTTACCTGACACAAAGGTTTGCTGCTTTTGCTATGGTTTCTCTTAGATGGGCTCACTGTTCTCCAACTACCCCTGGTCCTCCCTCCCTCCCTGTTAGGGCTTTCCAGAAACATACCCCAACTTTGCAAATTCTGCCCTCTTGAAATCCAGGACCCTCACTTTCGTGTGGCTTGACTCTGCCACTGTACTCATATTGAATCACATCGTGCAATGATCAGTGGACCCCAGGTGTCCACCGACCATGACATTTGCAATTCTGTACCTATTGGTAAGTACCAGGTCCAAAATTGTACCATAACAGTTGGGTTCTAGCACTAGCTGCTTGAGGCATATCCTCTGCAAAGAGTCCTGTATGTCCCTGCTCCAGGCTGAGACTGTGGTTGGTAAGCTCCAATAAGCAACTGGCAAATTGCAGTCACCTACCAGCAGCACTTCCCCTTTAGTTGCCATCTTATTGATGGATTACACTAGATTCTAGTGGGTTGTGGCACCTGAGCAAAAAGATGTAGCATATGTGGCTCCAAAGGCCAGAATGAGTGAGTACCACTGCACTAGAACCTTTTTCAACTTTTCCCCTTGTACTGGAAGTCTATAGATCATTCTTGTGTGAACAGTGGTGCCACTGCCCATCTCCAGGGTGACCCACAGGGCCTCTGCCCTCCTTCCCCCACAATCCCTGTATCTCAGTTGCTTTTATACCATTCCTGACATAGAGAGCTATACCTCCTCCCTTTTTACCTTCCCTGTCTTTCCTGAATAGAGTATAACATGGTATAGCTACATCCCAGTCATGGTTCCTATTATACCATGTCTCGGTAATAGCGACACTGTCCAGGTCAGCCTCTGTCATCAAGGCCACCAAATCCGGGATTTTGTTTTCTAGGCTATGACCATTCACACACATGGCCTTCCATATTTTGTTACTTCCCCTCCTGTCATTCCCCCCTTTTTTATCATCATGCCTTCCCTCACTACCCCCCGGCCTTTAATCCCTTTTCTCTTTTTCTCAGCCATTTTACCATTTCTTAGTTTAGTTACCACTGCGATTTTCAAACCTTAGGGTCCTCCCTGCAGACTACATTAACCTATGGGGGTGGGCAGTTTGATTCTCCTTGCGTCATTCCATCACCCCCCCCCCCGGCTAGGTTAAATGGTTGCTAATGAAGCATTTAAATTGCTTACTAAGAACAATGATCCCCACCCTGGATGGATGCAGGCCATTGCCCTTGTGCGGGCACACATCTCTCCAGGTGGATCCCCAGTCCTCAATTAAGCCAAAACCCTTCTCTCTGCACAGTTCCTCAACCATGTCTTGAAGTCTCTGGTATGGTGATCCCCAGCCTCTTCCTTGCTGTGGACAGACAGCACCTCTGAGAAGGTCAAGGAGATTGCTACCTGCCCATGGCCCCACCAGAATTCCCTGAATTCCTCTTGCACTTTTCCTTTCCCTGCCTCAACCCTAGCCAAGTCATTTGCCCCTAGATGGACAATGACATCCAGCTCTTCCCTCCCTGCTTCCACCTCAGAGATCCTCTGAATCTGCTCTCCATCCATCTGAGATATGGCTCCAGGCAGGCATTTAACCTTCCTCTCCACCCCACTACCTGATCCCAACTCCACTTCCTGAACTATGGCATCCCCCACCCAAAATTGCTTCCTCCTCTTCCGGGGTCCCCTGCTACCCCCCTTGAGGTCTCTGCCCTGGAGAACCTTCACATCTGTCGCTGCCAGTACTTTGGGTACCTCTGTGGGACTGTTCTGCCCTGCCAGTGTGGTGTAGGAGTTTTGTAGAGGTATGGAATTTGGGATGTGCCTATGCACCACCACCACCTTAACCCTCCTTGAACCTACCATTGTCCATCCGTTTCTCCTTCCCAGCACCCTTGTAGGAAGCGGAGGTGACCTTGTTGGTCCCTGAATGGGGGAGTTGGTCCTCCTAACCCAAACCAACTTGGCCTTAAGTCTGGTAACCTCCTCCCTCAGCCCAGAGAGGTGCCTGAGGATGGGACAGCTCCGCAGTCTCCAGAAGGTTTCTCTGAAGACTGCCAGCCCACAGCCACTGCACTGCACCGTTCCCATCATAGTTACACCCTGTATGTAGACCTTACTTTCTCCCCCCGCCATGTCCCACAATACAATAAAGAACCTACAAGTTAACAACTCTCCTTCTGTTTTTCCTCTCTTGCCTCTCTCCTCTTCTCTTTTACTACCTGCATATACTATCTAACCCTGCCTCACCAACTCAATTTCTAAACCCCTGATGCAGTGTTTAAATACTCTAACATCCAGCTAACAACTCCCAGGTACCCTGTTTACCCACACCCCATTGGAGCTACCACTTACCCACCTGTGACTTGTTCTGTTGAACCTGCTCTTACTGTTCCCACAGCTAGTATCTGTTGTCAATCAATCCTGGGTCCTAGAAGATTGGAACTGATTCCAGGTGCATGGGTGGAGGAGTGGGAGAGCAATTCCAACCTTATAGACAGTAACTGCTTTATAACTACTGGTGACCCCCTTTAACCCATGGACCAGAGCCACATTTCAAATGCCATAATAACCAGTAGAACCAGTTATTACGGCGTTCAGAAAGCACCTTACTTGCACTGTCCTCTACTGCCACTTTCAGTTTCTTTGCAGCGTAGCCTGACTGAGCAGTGTTCATTCAAAAAAAAAACCCTGAAAATGTAGGCAAACTCGAATCCTGTTTTAAAAACGCTGTCCCTTGTAGCAGTTAACTTAGTTTTAGTTATTTTGTGTTAACGCCACCAAGTACAGACTGAAGAGAGAGAGTGACTTGGCGGCTTCAGAAAACTACATTCAAGCATAAGCGAATGTTTCTATGGCAACACTCGCTTACGCTTAAATCTCGTCTTCTGAAGTCATCGAGTCACTCGCTGTCCTCAGTCTATACTCGGCGGCCTTAACACAAAATAAATTAAGTTAACTGCTACAAGGGACAGGGTTTTTAAAACAGGATTCAAGTTTGTCTACATTTTCGTTTATTTTTTTTTAATGAGCATCGCTCGGTCATGTTACCTTGCTTTTTCTGAACGAACACCGATCAGGCATGCTACCTTGCATCAGCAATTATAAAAAATAAAGGTTATGCGACTGCTGTGTTATTAGAATTTTTTTTACACACCCTCGGGGCGTGATGATGACCTCATAAACCTGTCGAGCTTCGCTCTTGAGGTTTATGGGCCATCACACCCCTTGGGTGTGTAAAACAATTCCATAACACACAGCTGCATAACCATTATTCTATATGTAATGTATGGGGGAGCCCTTATTACTAACTGAAATCAAGCAGATTACAACCTTGTTATGCCATTGTTATGCCATCACTCTGTTGTTAACCCTTCTTGAGTATGTCATATCAATGGTACAACAAAACGGAATGCTCACAACAATCAATTAAGCAATAAGGCATGACCAGGGGTGCTTGCTCATACACAATCTTTTATAGTGTATGGGCAACCATACGCAGTACTCGGTGAACACAGGAACAAGTATCTGTAAAAAAAAAGCTTACTTCTGTTTCTGCCACTGCATGCTCGCTTCCGCATGCGCGAATGTGCTCGATCTTGTTGTGCTGCACGGTGACATACTCGGTGCAACTTTGTAACAAGAATAAATGACAGCACTGAGTGCAGAAAAGCAACACTGTTCAGGCATGGATTTCCATGCGGAACAGCGTTCTACCATACACTATAATCAATTAAGCAATAAAGGCATGACCGGGGGTTGATTAACAGTCTGCTAATCACCCCGTAGGGGTGTAATGTGGCATGAGGTGCAGCCGAGTGCCACATTGCTCCTGGGGGTGATTAAGCGACTGTTAATCTAACTCCTGGGAGTGCTTTATTGCTATAATAAACATTATTCCAAAAGAAAAGTGTTAAAAGTATACTATTTGAATGTTTTCCTCACTGAAGTGGAGATTTTGTAATAAAATAGTTCTTCCACCAACAGTTTAAGAATGCTGGTTCAGAATCAGAATATATCATTCCACACATTCAATAGTGCTAGAGGATGGAATGCTGACAGGAAGAATCCATGTGCCATAGTGATCCAGCTGTATGTGACAGTATAACATGGATTATAAAATGGGTTTTAAAAAAAGTCTCAATTTCATTGGCTGAAAGGACATTCCAGCCGTGTCCTTCTCAGCATGTATCTATGCCAACCGGCACTATTGTCTCCTCAGCGACCTCACAACAACCACAAATCACTAACCTACCCACTCTATTTCTGAAAACTAGCCACACAACGAGCAGCTCCAACGCTAAACATTGCAGCGCTGTAACAGCAGGCATCGAGCAACAGTAGCCTGTCTGTGTCTCTTTAGGCACAAAAACACTGCAAGAAATCCATCCAGACCTTTTTCCCCCACAGAAAAAAAACATAAATACCTCACTGACACCATGAAAACAGCAAACGCTCAGTGCCGACATCTTCCCATTGACAGCATGCTGCTGCCTCCACTCTCGTTATCCTGTCCCCTTCACAAACTTTGTTTAAAACATTTCATGTAACAAAAACTGCTTGTATTTCTACACACTACCATGGCACCACGCAATACAGAAACTTGGGGAAAAAAATGCGAACCCGGAAACAGCTCTATACGGCGGCCACTATGTGACATGCTCGTTCCAAAACAAACCAAGCCGCTCACATCCATAGTCAACCAAACCCTAAGATCAATAAATAAAAAATAATTAAAAACTGTTTCTGTCTTCCTGAACTTATATTTTATTTATTTATTTAGACAGCAGTTTGGAAAACCTTTGAGCCATAGGCTCATTTACAAAGGTACCTTGTCACAGTAAGACAAATGAAAATAGACAGTATAACAGTATAACAGTTATACAGTTACCAGCAGACACACACAAACGAAACAGCCCTCTACTCGCTCTCAAAGCAGACGGTTGCTGCGGCAGTGCAACATTAACATTATGTTTAAACGGCAAGCACTGTAAATAATTCATAGTATCTGAACAGGAGGAACACAAAGGGAAATTCAAAGTATAGCCACACAAAACAACCTAACTATTGTCTCTGTTTGTCTGGTGGGGACATGGGGCGCATAGTAAGTGCCTAAATAAAGGGACTATTTTACAAGTTTATGTTTTGAAAGCTCAAATTCTTAAAATGTTTTCCCTCTTTTCATTTTTTAATTTTTTTCCATAAACAGTGACTTGATGAACCCATTTTATAAGCACAATAAGACACTCTGAGGTGTGGGTTATCTCCTGATAAAGGCACGCCCAGGTGCATAAGGCACTCTGTGCAAGCCCTCGTGCCTAATGCCGCACCTGGGCATGCTTTTATCAGGAGATAGCCCACACCTCGTTGTGTCTTATTGCTTGCTTAATGTAAGGCTGTTGGAATCATAACAGCCAATCATATCGCAGCATTTCTGAGAACCTTTTTATAATGTTCCGTAAAGTAATTCAGTAAAGTAATTTAATCCATGATTACACAATCTTGGTAGCCTATACACTATAAAATATAATGTATGGTCTTTGGTTAATAACCACACTGAAAACACTTCTTGAGGTTGCCATGACATCTGAAAACCTCTTAAGCTGCGCTCTTGAGGTTTATAATAATGTCATGACAACCTCTCAAAGTGTTTACAGTGTGGTTATTGACCAAAGACCATACATTATCCTCTATATCCTACCTCCTTGTCCCCTGCTGGTCCCTTACTAGAGAAAAACAGTCAGCTGCTTCCTTGGCATTGCTCTGCTTCTTCCTCTTTGGTCAAAAGCTGACTACTGGGAAGTCAAAATGCAGACACCTGGTTTACTTCTACCTAAGCCACACAACCCAGTTTACAGCAATTTATAGCTCTCCTTACCCAGCTAACTGCTACTGCAAACATGTGGCACTACTAGGTCATAGTTTACTATTTTCAGAGGGGATTGTCACATTTAAGACTCTGTGTTGCCCATCTCTGTGTTGCCCTGAAAAGTCATACTGCCCTAGACTTTGTATTGCCCATCTCTGTGCCATTGTGCCATACAGATTGTGAAGGGGGAGTCACGTTTCAGACTCTGTGTTGCCCATCTCTGTGTCTGACCTACTGCTAGGTCATATAGTGTCTCAAGTATTTTGAGAGGGGGTGTCATGTCTCAGACTCTGTGTTGGCCATCTCTGCATCCAAACTAATACTGTTAAGTATGCAATTAAGTTGGACCCCCCAAAATGGATCCAGAATCAGTCTGTTAAGGAAATGGAACATGTGGCCAACACCAGCAGTATGGCTGAAATTGGTACATGTAACAATAAAAATATTTCCCGAAAACAAATTCAGAAAAAAAAGGGAAATTCACTTTTGATGATATCATAGATACATAGATACGTAGATACATAGACAGTGTCGGCAGATAAGGGCCTATGGCCCATCCAGTCTGCCCATTTGAGCTCGTAAGTTCAGTTTATGTTTTCCTAGAAGTCTGTTGCCCCTTACCCCTGACCTCCAGAATTCCTTTATGTCTATCCCATGCATTCTTAAATCCGTGATTGTTTCGCCCCCACCACTTCCTCTGGCAGGGTGTTCACTTGTCCACCACCCGTTCTGTGAAGAAATTCTTCCTCATGTTTTCTCTAGATAGTCCTCCCTCCAACTTCATCCCATGCCCTCTAGTCCTGGAACATCTTTTCACTTAAAAATAGTGTATTCCTGCACCCTGTTCCTCCCTGTAAGATACTTGTATGTCTCTATCATATCCCTCTCTCCTCCTCTCCTCCAGGAGTACATGTTCAGTTCCTTCAACCTGTCTTCATAGGACTTGTGATGCAATCCATGCACCATCTTTGTTGCCCTCCTCTGAACCTTCTCTACCCTGTCTATGTCCTTACGTGGTATGGTCTCAGAACTGTACACTGTACTCCAGGTGGGGCCTCACTAGTGTCTTGTATAAGCGAGATTATGACCTCCCTTTTCCTGCAGGTGATACCCTGCCTATACATCCCAGCATCCTATTTGCTTTACCTGCTGCCTTGTCACACTGTTTCCCTACCTTGAGGTCATCAGAGATGATAACCCCAAGATCCCTTTCCTGCTTGGTGCATGCTATATCTTCACCCCCAACTGATATATTGTGCCAGGGTTTTTGTGCCCCAAATGCATTATCTTGCACTTCTTTGCATTGAATTTCAACTGCCAAACCCCTGACCATTCTTCAAGTTTCTGCAGGTCCCTTCTCATTCTGTCTACACCCTCTGGTGTGCCTACTGTGTTACAGAGCTTTGTGTCATCAGCGAACAGTGAAATTCTGCCTTCTAGGTCCTGCGCAATGTCACTAATGAAGATGTTGAATAGGACCGATCTCAGCACTGATCCCTGTGGTACCCCACTGGTCACTCTTCCCTCTATGGAGTGATAGCCATTTACCACCACCCTCTGTGTCCTGCCGCCCAGCCAGTTACCTACCCACCACACTACTGTCCTGCCCACACCCATTTTCCCCAGTTTGTGTAATAGTCTTCTATGTGGCACAGCGTCAAAGGCCTTGCTGAAGTCAAGATAGGCCATGTCCACTGCCCTCCCTGATCCACCTCCCTAGTCACCCAGTCAAAAAAATTCAAGCGAGGTTGGTCTGACATGACCTCCCCTGGTGAAACCATGCTGCCTTGGGTCCTGTAGTCCATTGACAACCAGATGTTCCACCAATCTCTCCTTCAGTAGTGCTTCCATGATCTTCCCCAACTACTGAGGTGAGGCTGACTGGTCTGTAGTTCCTGCTTCCTCTTTGTTCCCACTTTTGTACAAGGGACTACATCTGCTGTCCTCAGTCTTTGGGTACCTCCCCTATTTCCAGTGATCAGCTAAACAGGATAGCCAGAGGTTCAGCCACCACCTCTCTTAGTTCTTTAAGGACCCTGGGGTGCACCCATCTGGCTCCATTGCTTTATCAACTCTTATTACTTCCAGTTCCTTCAGGACCCTTTCTCGTGTAAAGGGACTTGTGTCCATTCTGCACCATTCTCACCCTTGTGCTTCCTTCAGACCTATTCCCTCCTCTTCCACAGTAAAGACTGCAGAAATACCTGTTCAATATGTCAGCTTTACTGTTGTCATCCTCCATGCGACTCCCATCCTCCCCCTTCAGTCTCACTATCCCTCCCTTTGTCTTTCTTTTTTCACTTATGTACCTGTAAAGGTTTTGTCCCCTCTACCCACTGATTTTGCAATATGTTCTTCTGTCTGAGCTTTGGCTTCCCTTACTGACCTCCCTGCCTCCCTTTGCTTCTCCTGGTACTTCTCCCTATCCCCTTCTGCCTGTGTCTTTTTGTATTGCCTGAATGCAATCTTTTTGGCTTTCACTTTCTTTGCTACCTCTTTTTGAAAACCATAATGGTCTCCTTCTTTTCCTCTTGCTAACCTGCAATGCATAATTCTGTTGTTCTTGTAATCCCCATTTTAAATACTCCCACTGTTCCTCAACCCCTGATTCCTGTCCCATTCCTTAATGCCTCTTTCAAGTATCTCCCATTTTCCCAAAGTCTGCCCCCTAAAATCCAGGATATGTGTTTTGTGTGGTTTGGTTCTGCTCTTTCTGTGATTTCAAACCACAATGACTGGTGGTCACTGTTCCCCAGGTGCTCCCCCACTCTTACCCCCATCACACTGTCCCTGTTTGTGAGCACAAGGTCCAGTATTGCCTTCTGCTGAGTTGGTTCCATGACCAGTTGCTTGAGAAAGGCACCCTGAAGGGAGTCCAGGATAAATCTGCTCCTAGTTGATGCTGCTGCTGGGATGCTGCAGTCCATGTCTGCAATATTGAAGTCTCCAACCAGTACTACCTCACCCTTGTCTGCCATCCTTTGGATGGCTAGCATCAGCTCCCTATCTGTTTCTTCCTCCTGGGCTGGTGGTCTATAGACCACACCTGTTCAGATGGCTGTCCCCATTTTCCTTTCCAGCTTAACCCACAGTATCTCTCAGTATATCATTAATACAATTGATGAAAATGAAGCAACACACGCAGAAGGCAATGAAGCAACACAACCAGAAACAAGCATTTGTCAATGCCGAATGTTTGCTTGCTAGTATTAACATTGGAAGTGCATGAGATAGACAGATGCAGAATAGAAAGGGCAGTGAAGTACTGAAGTGACGCCAGCCCCACGCCTACTTTGCAGAGATGGACATGCATTGGGGTGTGCCTATGGGTCATCGCCTAATGCTCACGCCATTTCACCTCACTGTATCGTGCGGACACTGACAAGTGTTGAGGTGTGCCTTGGGGTGTTTGGCTTTACAGTCACCCCATACTGCACCTACCACCTGAGTTCCCCCAGGTGGCGGTTTTGCAGCTAGGCTTGCAGATCGCCTACCCCAGAGAAAGAGAGCAACCGTTGGGCACTCAATCCTTCTCATTCCCTGATGACTCCCTGTGGCCTGTGCTCATTCCTGAACATGGGTCGCCGGCGTGGTTCGAGGTAAGGCGCCAGTGCCTCAGCCCTCTGTGCCCCTGGGCCGGCTTGACTTGTAACCCATTGTGACTGATTTTTTTCAACTGGTTTAAAATTTATGACTGCAACTGAATGAAGAAACTTCAACCATTTTTTTCAACTTCCACCACTGCAGAATTTTATTTATGTACTTGCAACACCAGCACACATTCAGAGAGCTGCAACTTAGAAAAATGTGATAAAGGGGGTAAAATGGCCACAAAAATTGCAGCCAAAAACACCCTACCTCTACTCAGAGCTTTCTGTTGGTGTGCACTTACAGCTTCCCTCCCTCCTCCCTCTCTCTCTCTCTCTCTCTCTCTCCTCCCTACCAGCAAGTAGTGGGCACAAAACCATTGATGCTTTCATGCATGGCTGGGACAGAGTTACGGGCTAACAGTTACTTGGAGGGAAGCAGTAAGTCAGGGAGCAAAGGGGGTGGTAAATAGTCCATACTGACAAAAGGTCTTAGGGTATGATAGAGTGTTAGTGCAGAATGGATGGACCATTGGTTTCCTGCCATCACTGTCTACATTTCTATGCCAGTTACAATACAACACAAGCACACAGCTCTCAGTTTATCTAGGGTCATATACACTTTGAGTCCGGTACAGAGCACACTGTGGTACATTTAGTGCTGATAATAAGTGAAGGACTGACAGAACCTGGGTTTAAAGTCATCCACTCCAATACAGTGTGTGCTGGTACAATGCAGACAGATAGAGTATAATATTTAGTGCTGGTGAAAAATGAGGGACTAACAGCCCTGGAGACTGTGAAATTCTGCTTCCTTGTTCAATGAGTTCTGGACCCCTGCCCTAGCAAAGGCTGTGAAAGTCCTAACTAACACTGTACAAGTGGTGGTGGGGTTCACACATACAGAACTGAAGTTTACCACTGTCCAGTGAGTCCTGTTTTATCACTGCATGCTGCAAGTCTGTGTGTTGTCACATTCTTTCAGTCTCTGCTTTGCTTTTCTGCCTTTTGCTGTTGCTGTTTCCCAACATTGTTGAGACTTCTGCTCCTAAACTGCTGCAGGTACATTACACAGCAGATGCTAAAAACTTTTATTTTTCTAGCCATGTTTAGAAACAAATTTGCTTACTCAGTCTCAGTACCCCGGCACCTATGGAAAGCAATTTTAGTGGTCGCAGATGACTGCTACTTGGCCTTCTGGCACCACAGACAGAAACACTCATCTTGCAGTTACCTGCAGTTGTGCCAATGAGAAACCGGCACACCAAACAGCAGTAGATTCAGTTCAAAAATGAATTTTACTGAGAAGTTTTATAAAACAAAGTATTACAAACAGTAAGCTCAGCACTGCGGACAAATAAAGTGCCAAAAGTGCTGGATTGCAAGGCCCACACATGTGTATGCTCTGCCTCAGCAGAGCATACACATGAATGAAGACTCTAATTTAGCACTTTTGGTACTTTGTATGCAATACAAGCTTACTGTTTATGTACTTTGTTTTTATAAAATTCTCAGTAAAATGAATTTTGAACTGAATCTACTACTGTTTGGAGTGCTGGTGTCTCATTGATATACTTCTTTTATTGTTTGGTGCACGTGCAGTTGTGCCACTTGCCTGCTGTGCAAATAAGGAAGTATCCCAGACATGCCCATCTGATGGAAGTGGCTTGCTGCTGCAGTGCACTACAAACTGAAAAACTCGCATCAAAATCTAACTGGTAGGCATCATGCCCTGCCACCAACACCGACAGATGCTGACAGACTCTCTCGCTCTCTGAGCTGCAAGTTAGGAAAAGAAGGAAAAAGGGGCGAATATTGAAGTGGGATAGGGAAGAGCTTTGAGTGCTGACTGTGTAACTTTCCCTTTCTCACTATCTCACGCTGGCACCTAAACAAGGGCAGCAGTACCATCCATATAATGACTATGGTGCAAGCTGCTTTCTCTTTCTCAGGCAGTTACTTACACCTCAAAATGATCAAAACTTTTTAATATTTGCAGGGTAAACCAACAGGCACAGTTCAAAGAAAGTGCCTCCAAATCGAAATCCAGCAGCCCCGTGTCACCCATCCCAAAGTTCAGTCACTCACCTCAGTGCCCACCAATGGCCTTCTTTCATGTCCTGCTTGATCAGGCGTTGTCACTCTCCAGTGCTGCTCTTTCACTGGCCAGCCAGACCCCGACTGTTCTGTCTCCCGACAATTCCTCTGCATCTCTCTCTCTCTCTCTCTCTCTCTCTCCCATGTCGGTCCCTCCTCCTGCTGTCTAGTGATCAGTGGACTCGACTTCACTAGGGTGATGGTGGGACTCAGGAACCCTACGCATTGCACAATGCAACAATGAACTGATGACCTGTGCCACACTTTTTTAATGTTTTGTTATTTATGTAAATCTTTGATAAGCAGGTAAGGCCCACTAGGCACAAGTGCCTGTTTTCAGGGGTGACCTGGGAGCACTGGGTGATTAAGTGACTTGTTCAGAGTGACACAGTATGCAAGTAGAGGTTGTAAGAATCAAACCAAGGTCTGGTCTGCTGGATGTACTAAGCTTGTTCACAGCTCATTACTCTAACCTTAAGGCTATACTGCCAGCCCAGCACACTTTCTCCCCATTTCATTCTGCAACACATGCTGCCCTGTGAACTGACCGAGGCTCAGAGTTCATGTGCAGTGCATACAACTCCTGGCTCTTCCCTCTCTCTAATCTGGTTGCTGGGATGGGGAATGGATGGAGCAGGGTGGACAGCACACAGTGGGAGGGAGCGGAAAAGTCTACTTCAGTGCAGGGACTGGGAACAGAGGGAGCGGGGCAGACAGCATGCAGTGGGAGGGAGTGGGAGGGTTTACTTGCGCTCAGTTGCCGGGATGGGGAATGAAGGGAGTGGGGCGGACAGCATGCAGTAGGAGGGAATGGGAGGGTTTACTTACAGTGTGGGTGCCTGGATGGCGATGGAGGGACAGGGTGGACTGCACACAGTGGGAGGGTTTACTTGCTCTCCTGCTCCCACAATGGACAATGGAGGGAGTGGGGTGAACACAGAAATGTCTCAGCAGTCAAGACATGCCCTGCAATGATGAGGCAGTCCCTCATTGCAGTGGCCAATTTCTTTCAAGTTGGTGGCACGCTTGCTGAACTAGTGTCAGCAACAGTGTGCCACCACATTGGATAAAGAGGGCCAAGCCCACCAATGCAGTGGAAGCATTGGCCACCACAGTGTCACACATCCACAACCTGTTTCTCTCCTAAGCTGCCACATAATGTTTCTTACGCATGAGTGCAAGCAAACATGAAAAGGAAAGGAAAGCTCCTACTTTTTGTAGTGTAATGGGAAGTTTGGAAGCTGAAGTTAAAAAAGAGAACGCTGCAGCTGACATGTCTTTTCTTTTTATTTTACCACAGTTAGGATAATGTTGAGGTACAGTGAGCGAAGAAAGTGAAACCAGGAGACAGGAGTGAGTGCAAGGGAATCACAGGTGCAGTTAATGATAGAACACGCAGAAGAAAGTTTTTAGAACATGCACAACAGCTTTAGAATGTGCATAACAAGGTTTTCGAGCTGCATGAATGCCATGCAAATGAAGCCTTAACCATACACTATACATACATTATATTGTTAAGGCGAATAAACCCACAAACAGGAACACTTTTTAAAATGTGATAATCCATGTTTTTTTGATTGACGGGTAGTGATAATCCACTTCTAAGCATGGATTATTGCTACTTGACAATCGCCAACAGTGGATTATCACAAACTGATAATCGAGTGCTTTTGCACTGCACT
Source organism: Neoceratodus forsteri (assembly GCA_016271365.2). Taxonomy (NCBI): domain Eukaryota; kingdom Metazoa; phylum Chordata; order Ceratodontiformes; family Ceratodontidae; genus Neoceratodus; species Neoceratodus forsteri. Next base: position 600,811,984 of record CM028130.1, on the reverse strand, counting down.
TTCAAGCAGACCAGAGTGCTGTTTTCCCATATTTTTATAGCTGGTTGAATGATAGTACTCCGCATTGTACAGTACCTTTACTTATAAAACTCCACTAGTGAAGACACAATTTCCCATTTTACTAAAAGAAACTAGGCAGTCCCATTTGTGCAGCTTGGCTCCATCCCTCTAGGTGGACTGTCTATCTACCTGTTCATCTTTGAGGTTGTCTCTGGTTTACATCCATGGTCATTGTAGAGCTCTTTTGGCTCCGCCCCTTCTGGCGGGACATGCTACTCCTTCAGTCTCTGTTACTTACACGGTAGTGCCATTGCAAATTGGACAGTGTCAAATTAAGCAAAATAGACACTCTTCTGCAGTACCTCCATACTGCCATAATTTAGACGCCATTAAGGGGTGGGCAATGCTGAAACAACCGGTCAGTGACTATCCCAAGCCACCACTCAACTGCTGAACCAGGAACCAGGATTTTCATTTTGAACTGCATTGAGTGGCATGTTGGATTACCCAAACAATATAAAAACTAAAACAATGGAGAAGTTTAACCAGGAGTAGCACACTAAGCTGAAGCTTGTTTCCAGATGCAATCTGGGAGCACAAGGAAGTTAAGTGACTTGTTCAGAATAACACAGTATGCACCTGTGGGATTTAAACCTAGGTCTCCAGATCTGCAGCTCAGAACCTTAACCCGCTGTGCTATACTACCTCCAGTGTGCGTTACAAGGCGACAATTCAATCTCGGGGGTTTATAGAACACCACAATCCACTCGGCCTTTGGCCTCATGGATCATAATGTTCTATAAACCCCTTGATTGAATTATCAGCTTGTAACTAACACTTCACCAGTTTATTCTGTATATTATATACAGTATGTATCATATATGGATAACCTCTCTAATTGTATCCTGACTCATACAGAAAAAAATATTTCCTTCGTGTGACATCACATAAGTGAACTATGACTTACCATTCACTCAAATGACATCACATCAGCAAACTGTGAGACTTAACTGCCAATAAATAAAGCTGTCCACTTTTCTGTGTTTTGAGGAGAACCATATCTTATATATTGAGGCAGTGTGATCTAGTGGTTAGAGCAGCTGCTTGGGAAGTGGGAGCTCCCAAGTTCCAACCTCAACCAGACCCAAACACGAACTGTCTTTTGTGGCTTTGGGCAAGTCACTGAAAATTCCAGGGCTGGATTTGCAGCCCTTCCAAAATCGGTGGACAGGGGAAAACTGACATAAGTGGGGCTTCACTTGTGAAGCCTCCATTTTCCAGACACATGCTTTTGTAATTTGAAGCCAGACAGAGTCTCCGGTGGGGGAAATTGTCTTCACTAGTAAGGGAGGCCTGCATCATAGCCAATTGTTCTGTGCAGAACATTCCAGCATTGATAGTAACATTCTAACATACTAATATAATAAAATGCCAGCAGAATAGGCCTAACTGTCTTTCATGTCTGCTCATTTGGTCAGCCCCCACCCTGGGAGCTGACCTTGTTGCCTCCTTGTCCTCTCTGGCTTCTCCCTTCCCAATCCTGGATATTCCCACTGCATAGGACTTTGCATTCAGAACCCTTCCCCTGTACCTGTCCCACCCTCTCTTGAACCCCTCCACCATCTCTGCCTCCACCAGCCCCCTGGACAGTGCATTCCATGGCTCCACCACCCTCTCAGTGAAGTAGCACCTCCTCCTTTCTCTCCTGAATCTCCCCTTCCAGCTTCCACCCATGCCCTCTAGTTGCCCCCACCTTCCTTCAGAGCACCTTGACTGCTGCTCCCCTATTTAACCCATTCATGTACTTGAAGACCTCTACCGTGTCCCCCCGGTCCCTTTTCTCTTCCAATGTGTACATATTTAGCTCTTCAAGCCTCTCCCCATAGGTCCTGTCCTCCAAGCCCCAGATCACTTTGGTTGCCCTCCTCTGGACCCTCTCCAGGAGTTCAATGTCCCTCTTTAAGTGTGGCCTCCAAAACTGCATGCAGTACTCGAGGTGTGGCCTCACCAAGCAGTTATACAGGGGGAGTATCACTTCTTTCCTTCTGGAGGTGATCCCCCAATGATGCATCCCAGCATCCTGTTGGCCTTGGCTGCTGCCCTCCTACAAGTCTCAGAGTTGTTCATCTTGACATCCACCACCACCACGCCCAAGTCCCTCTCAGCCATTGAAACTTGTAGCATTTCCCCCCTCCAGGGTGTACTCTTGGCCTGGGTTTCTGGCTCCCAGATGCAGTACCTTGAATTTCCCTGCATTGATCAATTACTATAAACTACTGGTGGGATTCAGTTTCGGACAGAAGCCCATCTTCTTGAAGTTGTGTAACAGGGTGTGCTTGGAAACAACTGAGAGCTGCATGGGAGATCCTATATTGGACTAGAAATCAGCAACAAATCTCACTCTTGCTTACCTCTGAGGGAGGTTTTCCTTACTTTACAGTCTTACATTGGTATTGCTTTGTGTTTAATAATTTTAATTTTTGAATAAGGAAGGGGGTTTTCAAACTTGCTTATCTTGTGAGTAACTCCAGAAGGATTGAAATAACTGCATATTTGATTTTCCTTTGTGGGTAACTGGACTGTCTACTAGTATTCTGTGACAGTTTGCATCAAAATATTTTGAAATAAGTTACTGGTGTTGGCTATTTACTTCTAATAGCAGAGGCTGCAGTTTGCAATTTGAAGCCAGACAGAGCCTCAGGTGGGGGAAATTGTCTTCACTAGTCAGGGAGGCCTGCATCATAGCCAACTGTTCTGGTTGGAACATTCCAGCATTGATAGTAACATATTAACATACTAACATACTAAAATGCCAGCATAATAGGCCTAACAGTCTTTTGTGTCTGCTCATTTGGTCAGCCCCCACCCTGGGAGCTGACTTTGCTGCCCCCTCATCCTCTCTGGCTTCTCCCTTCCCATCCCCGATATTCCCACTGCACAGGGCTTTGCATCCAGAACCCTTCCCCTGTACCTGTCCCACCATCTCTTGAATCCCTCCACCATCTCTGCCTCCACCAGCCCCTGGGCAGTGCATTCCATGGCTCCACCACCCTCTCAGTGAAGTAGCACCTCCTCCTTTCTTTTCTGAATCTCCCCCTGCAGCTTCCACCCATGCCCTCTAGTTGCCCCCTCCTTCCTTCAGAGCACCTTGACTGCTTCTCCCTTATTTACCCCCTTCATGTACCTAAAGACCTCTATCATGTCTCCTCGGTCCCTTCTCTCTTCCAATGTGTACATATTTAGTTCTTTGAGCCTCTCCCCATAGGTTCTGTCCTCCAATCCCCAGATAATTTTGATTGCCCTCCTTTGGACCCTCTCCAGGAGTTCAATGTCCCTCTTTAAGTGTGGCCTCCAAAACTGCACGCAGTACTCGAGGTGTGGCCTCACCAAGCAGTTATACAGGGGGAGTATCACTTCCCTCCTTCTGGAGGTGATCCCCCAGTGATGCATCCCAGCATCCTGTTGGCCTTGGCTGCTGCCCTCCTACAAGTCTCAGAGTTGTTCATCTTGACATCCACCACCACCCCCAGGTCCCTCTCAGCCATTGAGACTTGTAGCATTCCCCCCCAGGGTGTACTCTTGGCTCGGGTTTCTGGCTCCCAGCTGCAGTACCTTGCATTTCCCTGCATTGATCAATTACTATAAACTACTGGTGTGATTCAGTGTCAGACAGAAGCCCATCTTCTTGAAGTTGTGTAACAGAGTGTGCTTGGAAACAACTGAGAGCTGCATGGGAGATATTATATTGGACTAGAAATCTGCAACAAATCTCACTCTTGCTTACATCTGAGGGAGGTTTTCCTTACTTTAAAGTCTTACATTGGTATTGTTTGTGTTTAATAAGTTTAGTTTTTAAACCAGGAAGGGGGTTTTCAAACCTGCTTATCATGTGAGTAACTTCAGAAGGACTGAAATAACTGCATATTTGATTTTTCTTTGTGGGTAACTGGACTGCCTACTAGTATTTTGTGACAGTTTGCATCAGAATATTTTGAAATAGTTTACTGTGTCTTTCCTTGTGCACAACTAACTTGTTTTGGGGATGATTGCTTTCAGTGCTCAAATCACAGGGCTGGGGAGGTTCACCTGTGTTTGACTCAACTGTTGTGTTTCTGTTTGTTTGAGGTCAACACTCATTGTATTGGTGGGTCAGAGCTTTTAGCTGATTGTTTCGATAGGGCACAGTTTGGTCCCTAGTCCCCTACCCTCACCCACCACCCTGGTAGCATTTACATTATACCAGGGGTTCTGACATAATTTCCTCAAGAGGTCAAGCTGCATACCACTGTCATATCCCTTCCAGCATACTGCACTGACAATATAAGCGTACACATTATATACAACTCATACATACATACAAAACAATAACTAAGGGACAAATAATAAAAAAAACTTACACAGGATAAACAAGAAGGTAGACTAACATGTGGGCAGTAATGCAATGTACTGGCTGTGGGGCAGCAGTCTTCTGGGAGTCTTTCTGGAGGCTGAGATGCTGCCCTATTTGCAGACAACTCTCTGCCCTGAGGGAAGAGGTTGCCTGTATTCAGGCCACACTGGACAGTAGTAAGGGAATCTCCCCCACCCAGGGAGCACCAGGTCCATCACCACTATCTCAGAGACTGGCAAGAAAGCACAGCAGTTGGATCACAGTGGGTTTGGGGAGGGTGAGAATGGTGGAACACAGGCACACCCAGTAAGTTATACCTTTCCACAATCCATACACCATTCTGATGGAGCATAGTTCCCCTATGGATGCACCCACAGAGGAGACTAAGGAGGTTGTGGACAACTGTCACAAGGGAGCCCTACAGGAAGGAGGCAGAGGACACTACAGGAAAAGGAAGCAGCTCCTGAAGGGGGACTCGATTGTTAGGAGGATAGAACTGGGGGGATCAGGGAAAACTGATGTAAGGTGCCTGCCTGGCACCATGGCTTGGAGGGACAGGAAACGCATCCTCAGTATTTATTTATTTATCAAGTCTAGGATTACAAATACCTTTGAGCCATGGCTCTTTTACAAAGGTTCCACGTCAGAGAAATACAAATTATGGGGAACATCAAGACAGGCATTACAACAATGTGGACATTGCAAACAGAGTCACGAGAACAGCTACACAGGAGACTGAGCTGGACACCATTGTTCATCTAGGGATGAATGACTTAGCTTGACATGAGATTAGAGCAGTGCAGGAGGAGTTTGTGGAATTAGGGAGGGGCCTAAGTCAAGTAGCACACACAGTATCCTTCTCAGGGGTGCTGCCTGTCTATGGCAAGGGTGAGGCGAGAGTACTTTGCACCATGCAATTCAATGAATGGTTGAATAGATGGTGTAGAGCACAGGGGTTTGGCGTCACTGGGGACTGGGGTTCTACCTGGAGGGATATCAGCCTATACTGGCAGGATGGTCAGCATCTGTCCAGGAAGGGAACAAGTCCACAAGGTGATCAGTTTAAATGCTTCATTGGCAAGCTTTTAAACTAGTCAAGGGGGAGGCACTGATGAGCAACAGGAGATTCTCAGCCTCCACCTACAAAACCGGGTACTAAATGAGGTAAAGACCAAGGTAAAAAGGTCAGTAGAGAGCAGGACAGGGGTAATTGGAAAAGGCAAAGTCAATGAGGATAGGGATGGTGGTACAAGAGGTAAAACCATCAAAAAATGGAGAGCAATGAGTACCAATGCCTGTAGTCTGGGTAACAAGCTTCCTGAATTAGTGGCCTTGATGGAGGAGGAAAATATGGATGTTGTGGCAGTCACAGAAACATGGTGCACACAAAACCATGACTGGGATGTAAACATACCAGGATACACCATCTACAGGAGGGACAGGGAGGGTAAAAGAGGAGGTGGAGTAGCTCTCTACATAAGGGACAGCATCAAAGCAACAGAACAAAAGGGTAAATGGGGAGGAGAGGAAGCACTGTGGGTCAATTTGGAGACAGGCAATGGCACCACAATCCGCACAGGGGTTGTATACAGACCCCCATCTTAGGGGAAGGAAATGGACAAGGAAATGATAGAAAGTATCCTTAGAATGGCAGAAAAAGGAGAGAGATTGCTAATGGGGGATCTGAATATGCCAGATGTTAACTGGAGTGCATTTGCAGCAGCCACTTCTAAGATTGGGGTTATTTTAGATGCCCTACAGGGGGCATGTCTTAGACAACTAATATCAGAACCCACTCGAGAGGGAGCAATCTTAGACCTGGTACTTTTAAATGGAGATGGTGAGAGGATTACAGATTTAGAAGTGGGTAGCCATCTGGGAACTAGCGACCATCGAACAGTATGGTTCATGATAAACACAGAGGTAGAGTCAAGCCATACAAAGGCAAAGGCACTGGACTTCAGGAGGGCAGACTTTGCCAAAATGGGTACATGCCTAAGGAATGCACTAGCAAATGGGCAGGAAGGAGGGGTGGAAGAACAATGGGGAATAATCAAAACTGCCATCACAGAGGCAACAAGCCTTTGTGTGAAGCAAATAAACAAAACAAAACGATATAAGAAACCACTATGGTTCTCAAAGGAGGTGGCAGGAAGGTTAGGGAGAAAAGAGAGCATTCAGGAGAGTACAAGGAACCACAGAAGGAGCAGGACAGAAAATTATATCAGTTAAAGCAAAAGGAAGCAGGAAGGCAGTCAGAACTGCAAAGGCCCAAACCGAGGAAAAGATAGCCAACTCAGTTAAGAAGGGGAATAAAACATTTTATAGGTACATCAGAGAGCGAAGGAAGACCAAGGAAGGGATAATGAGGCTTAATAAAGGGAAGGGGAGTGGGCAGAGGGTGACTATGAAAAGGCAGAGATACTAAACAAATACTTTTGCTCAGTATTCACAAATGAAGAGGGGGAGGTACCTAAACCAAACAATAGAAACATGCTGGATATGGGGGTTGATACGAGCCCTTACACAGAAGAAAGGGTTCTGAAAGAACTCTTAAAACTGAAGGTGGACAAAGCAATGGGGCCTGATGGGATTCATCCCAGAATTCTAAAAGAACTAAGGGTAGAACTAGTGACACCACTGACTACCCTCTTTAATAAATCATGGGAGGATGGTGTGGTACCTGAAGACTGGAGGAGGGCAGATGTGATTCCGCTACACAAAAGTGGAAGCAGGGCAAAAGCAGGAAACTACAGACCTGTTAGTTTAACCTCAGTGATTGGGAAAATGATGGAATCACTTATGAAGGAAAGAACTGTTGAGCACCTAGAGACCAGAGGAGCGCAGGACCCAAGGCAGCATGGATTCACAGCTGGAAGCTCATGTCAGATGAATCTAATAGATTTCTTTGACTGGGTGACCAAAGTAGTAGATCAGGGAGGGGCTGTAGACATGGCCTACCTAGACTTTAGCAAGGCATTTGACACAGTCCCACACAAAAGATTAATATACAAGTTGGCCAGCCTGGGAGTGGGTTCCAAAATGGTAGCCTGGGTAAAAAATTGGCTGGTGAACAGGACACAGAAGGTAATAGTAAATGGAGTCCCCTCTGAAGAAAAGGGGGTTACTAGTGGGGTACTGCAGGGTTCAGTACTAGGACCGGTCCTCTTTAATGTCTTTATAAGTGACATTGCAGCGGGACCGGAAGGAAAAGTATGTCTATTTGCAGATGACACAAAGATCTGCAATAGAGTTGATACACAAGGTGGGCTGGAAAGGATGAGAAGACACTTGGCAAGGTTGAAGGAATGGTCAAATGCATGACAGCTTAGATTCAATGCTAAGAAGGGCAGAGTAGTGCACCTGGGAAACAAAAACCCAGAGGAAGAGTACACAATGGGGGTTGAGATACTAACAACAACAAAAATGGAAAGGGACCCGAAAGTAGTCATATCAGATGACCTAAAGGTGAGCAAGCAATGTGAGAGGGCAGTAAGCAGGGCTGGTGGGATAATGGGATGCATAGGGAGAGGCATCACTAGTAGAAAACAGGAAGTTGTTATCCCTCTGTACAGACAGCTGGTGAGATCCCATCTGGAGTACTGTGTGCAGTTCTGGAGACCCAGTCTCCGCAAAGACATAGGCAGGATGGAGGCAGTCTAGAGGAGAGCAACTAATATGGTGCAGGGTCTGCACCAGAAGACATATCAAGAGAGACTTAAGGATCTTAATTTGCATAGCCTCGAGGAGAGGAGGGAGAGGGAGGACATGATTGAAACTTTCAAATACCTCAAGGGAATCAACAAAGTCCAAGAAGGTAGCATCTTTCAGAAAAAGAGGTGTGCAAGAACAAGGGGGCACAATCTGAAGCTAGAGGGGGGACGGTTTAGAAGTATTGTGAGGAAGTATTTTTTCACAGAGAGGGTTGTGGATGCATGGAACAGCCTTACTGAGGAGGTTGTGGAGTCAAAAACAGTGGTGGAATTCAAGAATGCATGGGACAGACATAAGGCAATTCTCGGGGGTGGAGATGGAAGAAGTAGGCTGTTGGTTAGCTAGGATCTGCAGCTTATCCATTAGTTAGGGAAATGGGCAGACTGGGTGGGCCAAGCTGTCCTTATCTGCCATCAAATTCTATGTTTAAAATTCTATGTAGTATTTTTCAAAGTGGGAGCCGGTTTATGATCGGCTACCCAATTTACAGCAGCTTGCAAATGGTTTTTTGCTGCAGCTGCTCCGAAATGGTACATCTAGTTGAACCAGGCATACTATTTCTCACAGTGGCACAGACTAAAAATATAGACGTCCGCAGGTGTGGAGATTTCAGTATGCACCGGCTGCTGCAGACCAGTACTTAGCCCTGGGAGGGCTGAAAATCTGGTCCCCAGTGATCCAGCCCATTTAGATCTGGATATGGGTAGAAGCAGAATCCCACTGCAGATGAGATGTAGAATCCCATTCCTTCCTTGAGGGCAGGTCTCAGAGAGTGGCATTGTGGGATTTATTCCTTGGCCCCTTGTTACCTGCCCTGTGGGGTGCTGTGGGGTTCAGTGTTGTCCCCCATGTTTGCAGTGTACATGCTGCCATTAGGGGACATCATAAGACGGCTTGAATTTTCACTGCTATGCAGATGACTCTCAGCTGTATGTATCTTTTGTGCCCGACCAGGAGTTAGATACTGTCTTGGTGTTTAACAACTGCCTAACTGAGATACAAGACTGGATGAGTGCTAGCTGGCTGTGGTTAAACCCATGAAAAACAGAGGTAGTGGTTGTGGACTAAGATCGTAGGATGGCTCGGACATGGGTGAGACAATCCTATGGACTTCAGCCTGGAGGAACCCCATTAAATGCCTTGAGCCAGGTGCGTAACCTAGATGTGATCTTTGATGAAGGCCTGACTTTGAAGGCTCAAGTGTTGGTGGCAGCCAAAGCTTCTTTTTACCATGTAAGGAACATTGTGAGGTTGGAACACCTGGTTCTGTCCAGTGATCTACCTATTTTGGTCCATGCCTTTGTCACCACTCATCTTGATTATTGCAACACCCTCTACCTATGGCCACCACGGGTAGATATCCACTGATTACAGCTGGTGCAGAACGCGATGGCCAGATTGTTGACTGGAACCCCTAGATCCAGTCATATAACACCAGTGCTGCACAAACTGCACTGGCTGCCGGTACAATGGTGGATTACCTTCAAGGTCACATGGCTGACCTATAAAGCCCTGCATGACCTGGGACACCAGTACCTGCAAGACCTGCTGTATTCCTACTCTCCCTCCTGCCCATTCCAATCCCCCGATGAGGGATTGCTAAAGATTCCCAGGGTACGCCTAAAAACATCTGGAGGAAGATCTTTTGCCTTTATGGCTCTGACCCTGTGGAATTCTCTACCTTGGTGGATATGAGATAGCCTGACCATTGAGAGTTTTAAAACTGCCCTCAAGATGTACTTGTTCCTCCAGGCTTTTGCGGGCACTTGAGATTGTTTTAAAGATAAATTGAGCAGAATATTTTACAGTTATTTATTTTATTATGTATTTTATTTATGTCTATGTTTGTTTGTATACATTATTAAGGTGTCCTGAGCAATGTAAGGGCACATGTTATAAATAAACTTATGATGATGATCTTGGCTGGTGTAGCCACAGTAAATGAACTGTAAAATAAAACACTGGAAAAATATACAAAATAAAAAAGGAACATTAGTGACAAGGAAACAATTCCATCTTAAAATTCTAATGACAAGGGGAAAGCAGTCCTCAATGAATGGTTTAAATGCATCTTAACAAGTGTTTAAACTAGCAGGGGGCCAACAGGAGCAGGAAAACACAAGCAGCCCACTCCCACAAGGCAGTGAAACCAGAACAGAGGAGCTGGAAGTTGAGTTGATGTCAGTGACCCCACAACCAGGCACAAAGGGAACTGCAGAGGAATCAAACATGCACAAGAAGGAAAACTGGGGTGGGGGGAAGAATCGGGGGAGCAGCAACAGGAATAGTGGAAGGATAGGCAGCAAAACATGGAAGGCCATGGTAACAAATGCCCGCAGACTGGGAAATAAAATCCCACACCTGGAAGACTTGCTAGTAGAGGGGAACCTGGACATAGCAGTGATAACAGAGACTGGGTACACCACAAATCACAGGCGGGACATAAATGTACCGGGTTATGCTCTGTTCAAGAGGGATGGGGGTAAAAAGGAAGGGGGTGGCCCTGTATGTCAGAGATAGTACTGTATAAAGGCAATGGAGGTACAGGATAAACGGGAGAAGGCTGAGGCACTGTGAGTCACCCTTGAGACTGGCAATGGCACAGCAATACAGACAGGAGTGATCTACAGGCCTCTAGCATGGGGGTGGGGAGGAGGATAGGGAGCAAATGGATCAAATAGACAAGGTGTCAACAGAAGGGGAAGTTCTGCTGCTGGGTGATTTCAATATGTCTGACATGGATTGGACCACCTTGGTGGCTGCTTCAACCAGAAGCTGATATATCCTAGATTCCATACGGGGGCAGGCCTTAGGTATCTAGCGCTTGACCCCACCAGAGAGAGTGATTCTAGACCTAGTACTAAGAAATGTGGACAGAATCACAGAAGTCCAGGTAGAAGGTCAGCTGAGGTGCAGCGACCACCACATGGTGTGGGTTAGCATGGGGACAGGGACACAGACAAGTCACACCAAGGCAAAGGTCTGAGATTTCAGAAGACTATACTTTGCAAAGATGGGGAGATGTATCAGAGAAGCTCTGGTGAGAAGGAAAATAGGAGGAGGAGTTGAGGAGCAGTGGGAACACCTGAAAGGAGCCATAGAAGAGATGACAAACAAATTAATCAAGTTGTTAAACAAAGGCAAGAGAAGGAGGAAATCACTATGGTTTTGAAAGATGTGGCAGACAAAGCAAGAACCAAAAGGACAGGTTTCAGGAAATGTAAGGAAACTCAAAGGAAGGAGTGCAGGGAGGTGTACCTAAAGACTTTTAAGTGGGGAAGGCTGTTAGGAGCACAAAGGAGCAGGCTGAGGAAAGATTAGTGCAAACAGTGAAGAAAGGGGACAAGACATTGTTTAGGTACATCAGCAAAAGAAGGAAAGATGGAGAGAGGGGATTGTAAGGCTGAGAGAGGATGAATGGGAGTGTAAGGAGGGGGACCTGGAAAAAGCAGAAATACTGAATAAATACTTCTGTTCAGTGTTCACTGAGGAGGGGAAGGGACAGGGACCACAGTTGGACAACAAATACAAAAAGGGGGGGTGGACACAAGTTCTTTCACAGTGGACAGAGTCCTAGAGAAGCTCGCAAAACTGAACATGGACAAAACAATGGGGCCAGACAGCATACACCCAATGATATTAATGGAGCTGTGCTGAGAGCTAGCTGCGCCTCTGGCAGCCTTGTTCACAGTCAGTCAGCACAGAAGTTGTTCCAGAGGTCTAGAGGAGGGCACATGTAGTCCCTTCACACAAAACTGATAGCAGGGAGGAGGCAGGGAACTATAGGCCAGCCTGCCTCACCTCAGTAGTGGGTAAGATCATGAAGGCACTGCTTAAGGAAAGAATTGTGGATCACTTGGAATCCAGGGGTAGCCAGGATCCAAGGCAACATAGCAGGCTGGTCATATCAGACGAATCTGATAGACATTTTTGACTGGGTGACTAAAGAGATAAATCAGAGAGGAGCAGTAGACATTATCTACCTTGATTTCAGCAAAGCCTTCAACACTGTTCCACATAGAAGGCTGGTTAACAAAATGGGTAGTCTGGGTATGGACCACAAGGTGACAACATAGGTTAGGAATTTTTTAACAGACAGGAGGCAGAGGGTGGTGGTAAATGGGATCCAATCCGGGGAGAGGGGGGTGACCAGTGGGGGCACCTCAGGGATCAGTCCTTCAGCCAGTCCTATTTAATGCCTTCATTAGGGAAATAGTGGAAGGGCTGGAAGGAATGGTCTGCCTGCAGATGACACCAAGATCTGCAACAAGGTGTGTAAAAAGGACTCAATTATACAGGTTCCTGGTTGTTAATTCTCAGTAATTCAATAAAGCCACCACACTATTTCTTTGCCAAATTAGTTAATTTATTGAAATTGTATATCATTTCTAGGCATTAGGTAGCCTGCTACTGCCTGGATGTACTTGATACAATTTAATCTTACAGCCAATGGGGCAGTCCCATTGGGGCGTTTCTAACATGTAATCTAGACAGCTAGTAATATTTGCATTACAGGGCTACAGATTTTCAGAGAAATATGAAACCATATTTATCTCTGGATTCCCTGAGCAATCTATGGATAGTCAGATCTCAGACTGCGTCATCTCGAAGGGATACTGGACATAACCATTAGGTCCCATATTTATGTGTAGCTTGCTTAGAAAAAAAGATGCAAGGCTGGAATTTCCCCAAAACTATGACAGCAGATTTTAGCCTAGACACTAGGTTATGAATACATCCTGCAATCAAAAGTTCTTGGTTACAAGATGTACTTGACATCCTGCCGAGACAGGGAGGGTATATTATCTTCATCCTTGGATGGAAAAACACGTGGTCAGGGAATGTTACATTTATTACAAATAGCTTTTGTCTTGGGAGCCAGAAAACATATGAGAGACGTGATTAGCTTGCTACAAATGTCAAAGTAATCTTGTATCAGCAACCAAATGAGGTATCTCATTATTTCTTATCAGTTTCCTGTCAAACATATTTTTTTTAACACAAGGGAATTATATGATGAGAAACTTTAACATTTAAGGCTAAATGCAGTTATCAACAGCTGTACGCATATCTCGGTCATATCTTCTAACAAAGACATGTTTTGATACACAGTGCTTTGGCTGACAAGGCAACTCAACTTTACTTAGACCTTGATTTTAATATGCCTTGTGCTTTCAGCTATTTTTCTTCATTTTACAGAATCTTAACAATTAACCCTTTTAAAGTCTCACACACATACATATTAAGTGACATGGTGGTATCTAGCCACTTGCAGCCTTTTGCTACTTAGATATATCAGTTTACATGTTGCATCATTTAGTCGTCTATTAGCCATCTGTATTCTTTCCAAGCCTCTCACACCTTTTGCACCTTACATGACCAGCTGTATGTATAAACGTTGTTATTAATACTTTAAATAAACTAAACTTGTATAAACCTGGCCTATAAACTAAACCTTTATAGATTTGGGCCCTAGGGGCCACTGAGCAGATTCAATAGGTGGATACTCCAGATGGGGTGGTGGAGAAAATGAGGAGAGACCTGGGGAAGCTGGAAGAATGGTCCGAAGTGTGGCAGCTGATGTTATCGATTCAAAGAAGTGCAAAATAATGCACCTGGGATGAGGGAACCCTGGAGAGAGCTACAGTATGGAGGGGGGAGTTGCTGACAATCACCAAGGAATAAAGGGATCTGGGGGTTATCTCAGATGACCTAAAGGTGTCTAAGCCAAGTACAAATGTGGCAGGGAGGGCTAGTTGCATGCTGGGGTGCATAGGCGCAGCAGAAGGAGGGGGGGTGGTGATGCCATTGCATAAAACTCTAGTGAGGCCTCACCTGGAGTACTGTGTACAACTCTGGAGGCCACATCTTTGTAAGGAGTGGAGGTGGTCCAGAGAAGGGTGACAAAGATGGTACAGGGCTTGCACCAGAAAACATAGGAGGAGAGATTAAAGGAACTCAATATGTACTCGTTAGAGGAGAGGAGGGATTGGGGTGACAAGTTAGAAATAGTTAAGTACCTTAAAGCATAAACAAGGTGCAGAGGGACAACATTTTCCAATATAGCAGGAGTACAAGAACGAGGGGGCACAACATGAAATTGGAAGGGGGTTGGTTGAGAGGAAATGTGAGGAAGTTTTTCTTCACAGAGAGGGTGGTGGACGCATGGAATGGTCTGTCACAGGAGGTAGTGGGAGCGAGCACAGTGGAGAGATTTAAACATGCATGGGAGAGACATAAGGGAACACTAGAAGTGGGAAGGAGAGAGGAAAGCCATTGATCGAGGAGGGTCAGAAGCCATAAACAAGGGGAGGGCTTACGGGCAGACTGTATGGGTCTAGCGGTCCTTATCTGCCAACAATTTCTATGTTTATATGTTTCTATGACATTCCAAAAACCACTCAGGCTCTGATCTCTTGGTTATGGTGTCACCTTTTTTCCCTTAGATTTATCCTCCTTGCTGCTTCTGCCGACCCCCATCACGGCAGCCCTCCCTAGCCCAATTACCCACCATCACCAGGTCTTAGCCCTCTTATGCCCCCATGACTTACCCCTTGTGACGGCACAGGGGGGGACTTCCCCTTCTCCCCACTAAGGCAGGATCTGGTAAGGGTGCCTGGTCAGTGGTGCCAGGCCCGTGGAAAGTCTTTTATCTTGTATGGCCATAGTGTTTTGTTTTTTTTTTCCACTGATTTTTGCACCTCCACATTGGCATGCAATGATGCTCAGCATCTTGGCAACATTCCCACCATCCTACTGGGCTTCCCAGCTGTCCTGACACCCAGCCTCATAGAAACATAGAAATACAGAATTTGTCAGCAGATAAGGACCACTTGGGCCACCCAGTCTGCTCATGTTGCCTCTGCCACTGCCTATACTGTCGCTGCAGATGCCAAATGATCTTCGACCTCCCCCACACACTTTCTTACCAAGCCCACCAGTGCTTTTGTCCCCACCACCTCCACTGGAAAACTGTTACAGGTGTGCTTTGCAAGCCAGAGATGCAGTGGGTGCCCTCTCAAAATATTGTTCCTACTTGTTTCATCTTAGGTCGGGATAAGTTCAAACAGAGAAATAGAAACCAGTCCAGATTTTGCCTTTCAAAGTTACACTTTTATTTTCAAAAACCTCTTTGCACTGCCAAGATCCCTTCAATGCCCAACATTTTGCCCACTGGGCTTCCTTGGGTCAAGGGTCTAGGCGTAAACTTGGAGTTGTATATGTTAAATTATTATCTTTTTTTGGTCAGTCTTTTATATTCCACATTCCATGGTCCTTTTTCAGACCTCCTAGTCTATTGAATATTTCGCTTTAGTTTTCCTTCAGTCGCTTTGACTTTTAAACCATCACAGGGCCTTTATGGTTGTCATGGCTCTCCCTATGAGTATCCACCACTCTTTTACTGAAGAAGTACCTCCTCACTTCCCACATAAATTCCCCCCACCTAGCTTCATTGCATACTCCCTTGTTCTTGTGCAACTTCTCTTCTGAAACATTCTCCCCTCCTGTACCTCATTCAACCCTGTAAGGTACTTATAGGTCTATATCAGGCCCCCCAGGTGAACATATCAAGATTCCTCATTCCCTCCTCATAGGGTTTGTGATGCAGCCCCTACACTGTTTTAGTTGCCCTCCTCTTGACTCCCTCCACCTTATCTATGTCCTTCCTGAGATGTGGTCTCCAGAACTGCACATAGTACTTCAGGTGGGGTCTGATCAAGGATCGATACAGTGGTAGCACCACTTCAGGTGCAGTCTCACCAATGATCAACTGAGTGGTAACACCACTTTTTTGCTTCTGCTGGTGATTCCCTTCCCTATGCATCCTTGTCGAACTGTTCTGCCACCTTGAGGTCATCAGATGTGATAACTCCAAGGTCCCTTTCCTGTTTAGTGACCATCAGTACCTCCACTGGGTGTCAGACACACTGCTGGAAGTGCAATGCACCCTCCCAGGAGAGAAGAGCAGTCCTCTGGACACTCAGTTCTATCCCCCCAACCGACACCAGGTGACTCGAGTTTGCTTCTGAAACTGCACCGCCATTGTGGTAGGCGGTAACACTACTGCCATGCCACCTAGTCATACTGTGGTCATACACTAATGGAAAGAAAATAATATCTATACCCTGAATACAATATGTTCCAGTCTATGAGGGTATTTCCATCTCAGTGTTTACTGTTGTCTTGTGCACTCCATCAAGGGGGAATTCTTGTGGATGCCTGGCAGTGCTTGTCGATGCCTGACAGTATTATTGTAATGCTGCAGATTGTCACACAAGCATTTCCTCGTCATTGGAGTGCACATCACCACAGTCAACGCCAACAGGTGCATTTCCTTAGTAACAGCAACAGTCAAAATGTACTGTTTTCCTTCAACTGCATTGCAAAGTAAACATTCCAAAGAGAATCGAAAAAAAAATTGTCAGTAAAAAATATCACTGCACTGCTGCAGTTAGTGCTTAGTAAATAAAATACACACCAACTCATCTCAAAGTGTGATATCACAAGGTTGCCAGATTCTTGCGATATGATTATTTATGTAACATATTCGTGACTTAAAACTTACAAATAAACATGTTATTTTTGCTTCTGACCAAAAACAAAATGAAGATAGGCATGCTTATTTATATTTTGGATATGTCATCAGCATTTATTTCCACTTAGCCACAAAGGAATGCTTAGCCAATTGGAGTGCAGCAGGCACAGTGCTGATGACATCAAAATAACCTCTGCTGCACTCAAAACAGAGCTGTGAAATTAAGTAGAAACAGCTGTCTACACAAAAATTAATTAATTTTAAAGACGTGCAATTTAAATTCTCAGTTTAAATGCAACCTACAACAGCAGCAATGATAAAAAATATCACCAGGTTTGATATGCTATTCAGTAATACTGTATCTAACCAATGGGATAGCAGCTGAAAATCTGCAAGATGACATCACAGTGCAGCTATGCAGAACTCTAACCAGAGCAGTGGCCATATTAAAACAGCCGTCAAGGCACTCTTACTGTTGCAAGAGTGGTCTCAATCACATTCTTAGGATGGGGGGACCATGAAGTAACTGAAGGTGACACACAGGCAAGACAATTCTTCTTCTGTTTGGCTCCCATCCCAAACAGCTCTGGGTACCATACAATAAAATAATAAAATACAAGATTTAAAGATTAGCAGATCAAACAACAAAAACTAAATAATAATAGCTAACAAGTGATCAACTGAAAATTTAAAAATCTGGCAGCTCTATTACCGTAAGAATGCAAGACCCCCTCGTTCAATAGTAAAAGTGGTCTCAGTGGCTCTATTAACATATTATTAAGATAGGTCAATTAATATTATATTAAACATTAAAAAAAGGACTCCTGAATGTGGCAATTTACAGGGCACCTGCATGTGAGCCTCTCTTTAAAGAATGAGAATGTCGCGCACATAGTGGAAAGGAGTGCTCCAATTGGTCAGGTGTGCTCCTTCAATCTATACAAATCAAAATAAACTGTTACAAGTTTCACAAGATAGTTCTGCCACTTGTGAGTAATGGTCCTGCCCCCTCATGCATAATGATAAAAAGCGTATTCTGAGTCATACTGTTGGTTTTCCCTATTTATCCACACATGGGGGAGACTCACACACCTCACTTTAGGCTTTGTTTTAATCTGACTCATTTGTGGATAATTATATCACCAAGGCAAACATATGAAATCCTCTTGCCCACATGTACACACACACACACACACACACACACTCTCTCTCTCCACAATACAAATGGACATACAGACATACAGGCAGACTGAGTGACTTACATAGTTCTGTTTAAAAAATTGTTTACTGTTAGCCTATACAGCAGCCAGGAAAATATTTTAACTACTCTGTTTCAACATTATTCAGTTTACATTTCATTAGTTTTATAGAACTTCTTTATTTCTCTCTGCTCATTATTACTGAGAACATTTGCATGAAATCAGGACCTTTGTCCTCCAAACTTCATTATACACCCCACTTTTTCCTCCTAAAAAGTCATGATTCTGTTTTTGACATCACAATGAGTTGCTGTGGAAACAATTTTTTTCCCCACTTTCTGTTTATGCTTCCTTTTCAGCTGGCATCAGTCTATCTCAGGGCTTCCAGGCAGCCCTATCCCTGTCTCCTGCGCTATCTCCTAAGGTTTACCTTGCTGTGGGAGTGAGCTCTGTGGTATCTCCTCACCATGCTGGATGATCTTTAGGGCTGGGCCAGGTTTTCCCTTAGTACACATTCTGTGGTGCTCCCAGGGTGTGCCTAGCTTAGTGGGGTGCAGGGTCTGTGGGAGGCCCAGAGTTGTCATAGGTCTCGGCTGTGTTTTTCCATTTCTCCTGTTCTAGGATGCTGGCTGACAGATGTGAGCACACAGAGCTTGCATGTCCGTCTAGCCACTCTGCAGTCACCAGCCCTAGATTTGCACTCTGCCTGCACCACCACCCGTGGTCACTCAGAGGTGTGGTTTAGCAGTGGCAGTGCTCCCCTCTCCCTGGAGGAAGGGAGCGTTCTGTGGGTTGCTCAGTCCTCTTCCCCTGGCCAGCCCTCCGATGACCCAGGCTCATTCCTGAACCCAGATCACCGGCATCACAAGTGATAATGCTACCACTGTGCCAGTGGGCCTGCTCACTGTGGAAATAATTATGATCTCACAAACTGAGAATTTTGTTGTGACTTCAGTGGAGAGAAAAGCATGAAGAACCAAATAGTCTGAGCTGCAAAGATCCTGTTTCCATGCAAACGTACCCAGTAATAAAGAGTGAAGGATGATAAATGCAGAACATGAATGTAAGTAAGAACTGAGTTGTGTCTAGATGTTTTTGTTTTGTTTGTTTTATAAAAGAGGCCATAGAAATCCTATAACCTCATTGGTTGAGACATGACATATGAAATGTGTTTATTTGCTGACAACTGCACACCTCACCTGAACTACATATTGTTTCAACAAATAAAAGTCCACTGGATAACATACTTCAGGGTGTGCTTTCATAAGTGAATAATGCACTTTTTGGGTGGTTGCTGCCCTCGGCTCTGCCTTACTCCTAACAACCACCCAAGGCATGCGTTATTCCGCATCTAACTGCACACCCTTTTTGAGCAGAGTTGTGCAACAAATTAAGACAGTTTTGTGGAGCCCATTTGCTCATAACAGTTAAGCTTTCCAGCACAAGAGGCACAGATGGATTCTTTTTAGACTATTACAGGCAGGCCTTATGAAGATAGGCAACATTGTATTGTACACAGTGCCAGTTATTAGAGAGAGATAACAGATTAAAACACTTCAACAGTGTTTAGCAAGCTATCTGAGATAACATTATTTCCACATCGATTTCTTTTTTTGTATGTTTGTATTAATAATGTTAACTATCCCACCCAGACCAAGACTGTGTTTTCCAGGGCCTTGCAAATTACTCACAATGTCACCAGGGCCTTGGTTTCTAGCTTCATCCACTAGCAGGTCCTTCCTAGCAGTTCTCCCTAGTATTCTAACTTACACAAACACAGGATGTTCCTGATCGGCCAGTTGCCATATCCCTGCAGGCCTGAAGTAAAATCAAGGGAAGTTATTAGCCAAATGCTTGCGCCGAGGTGAAACAAAAAGGGGATGAAGTTCAGCTGTGAAACCATCTGGGAGGCAGCTTTCACAGGCCTGAAGCTTATTTATTCACGATGGAAAAGTCTATTAGACCAGTGCGGTTAAGTGAAAGTGAAAATTGTAGCATATTAGTAAGACTTCAAATCATTATTAAAATGCTGCCCCCCCTGCTTATACATCTACAGTTAAGAGTCAAACCATTGATTGTTTAATAGTAACGGGGCTGACTGGGTCACAGGCCAGGTTGCTACCAAAGGAGGGCAGGCCACCTTCACCTGAACCCTCTGGCCTCGAACCACCCAACTGACCGCGCAGCAATCTTTTTTATTTTATATAATTGCTGAGACAAAAAGAAACCCAAAAGTTATAAGAAATAAAATATGGGTCAGGGTGTGTGTAAAGTCGAAGTTTACACACGCCTGAGGAGCTAGATGCTACATAAACCCCCAAGAGCAAAGATACAGGGGTTTATGCATAGCATCTAATCCTACAGGTGTGTGTTAACTTCTTGCAACACACCCCAGGGGTCGAAATTAGCAGCAGACCACTAACCAAAGGCTGGGTAGATTCTGTACCGGGCTAGTAAGAGTGTCCTTTAACTAGCCCTCCAGGCTTGTACTGGACAAGACAAAATTTCAATAAGCACACCAGCTGAGCCTGTGAAAAGTCTGTGGGGCTGGTGGATTTTCCCAGTCAGCAGCCTTGCTGGCTAGTCACTGTGAAACTTAATTTTGACCCCTCATACCCCGACCCATACTTTATTCTATATATAAACATATCTCTAAATGCATTCTAGGCTTACTGATGTAATTTTATGTGTGATTAGTTAAGTATGTCAAGTAAAAGGCTTGACCTTGATGTGGTAAAAAAAATTACATCCATGTTAAGACATCTCTTGTCATTTTAACCAAAGCTGCAAAAGGTAATAAAAACTATCTGGCAATGGAATATAAAAGAGTGCATTACGAGCAGGATAAATGCAGAAATCACAAGACCTGTGCTTTTATACTGTTACTCCCATTGCTGCAGAGCTTCTCGAACACTGGGCCTGATAACATAGGATTGCAACTAAGACAAGCCTACATCCTAAAAATGTAATGATTCCGATTCCTAATTGCATGGGCACTCAACCCCATTTCTATGTCTGCATAGCAAGAGTTAAGTTGCCATATTGCTAATGGAGGAGAGAATACAGGAAACAGCGTGACTGGATGCAGAATACATCACATATTTGCTTGAAGCACATAATCAGTATCCATGAATCCATGCATTTCCTCCCTTTCTAGATATATACATCTGCTCCCCCCACCACAGACCCATCAGTATCCTTGAATCTGGGAACTTCTTTTCTCTCTCTCTCTCTCTCTCTCTCTCTGTCTCTCTCTGTCTCGATATATACATCTCCCCCACCACAGACCCACCAAATCCTTCCTCTCAGTACTGTTTTAACTAACAACCTCCACATCCTTCTGACATGTTTTCTTACCTCTGTACTTCCTGGTATCTAGCAGCCCCCCTTACATCCTGATCACCAAAAGTGGTCCCTCTCCTCCCATCACTATTTTCAATCTGACCAGCAGGTCCAGTGAACACCTCCACCCAGCTACTGACGGATGAGTGCTGGTGTTCAAAAGGGAAGACAGGTTCTTGGCACTGGCACACACACATATAAAGATCTTACTGCCTGACCCAGAAGTCATATGTGCATAATGCCCCACCTGTATATTGGATCCTAACGTAGTAATCAATAATGTGAACCATAGGAAAGCCATTGAGCAGATACTCCTTTTCAATGGTGTCGCATTTAGAATGCATACATAATTAACTCAATTTGCAGTTGACAGTGCAATTACATATGTATTACAGAAACTGTACACACATGTGACATCCAAAATAAAATGCATCACTGCTCATAAACAGAGACCCTGCTGTGATGGTGGTGGTGGTGTTGGGGGGGGGGGTTGTCAGGGACTCTGACATTATCTGAAGGATGATCAACTGGCACAGAGGTTTTGTACAGGAGCCCGAGCTGGCATGTCAGTCACATAGTATGCAAGTGGTGGTTGCGGGAATCAAACTCAGGTTTTCTGTATGTATCAAGCTCATTACTCCAACTTCTCAGCTATACTGCCAGCCCTGATCTAATATACTGCACAGTTGGGTCCCAAGGACAAAACAAGCATTAAAATCAATCAGTTCTGTATTTTACCAGGCAGAACACCACTGAGGTAAATTAATTCACTGCAATGGTATTCTGCCTGGTGGCAAAATACAGAATTGATTGGTTTTAATGCATGTTTTGTCCTTGGGACCCAACTATGTAGGATATTAAATCAGGGCTGGCAGTATAGCTGACAAGTTAGAGTAGTGAGCTATGAATGAGCTTGGTACATACAGAAGCCAACAAAGAAGAAAACAGTAGAAGGGACAGATAGAGGGCTACAGTACCCAATCAGGGTGCTGAAGCACAAGTAGACTTGATAGACCAATAGGCCTACTCTATTGGCATCTAGTATGTTAGTATATTAGCCTTGAGTTTGATTCCCACAGCCTCCACTTGCATGCCATGCGACTAACATGTCAGCTCAGGCTTCTGCACGAAAACCTCTGTGCCAGCTGATCATCCTTCAGATAATGTCAAAGTCCCTGACCACCCACCCTCACCCCCACCACAGGGTCTCTATTTATGAGCACTAATGCCTTTTTTTTTGTATTTTGATCATTTTTTGTTTCTATAAGGTGTGACTTGGGGTGGGGGAGAAGCTAAAACAAAATTGCTATCCTTTAACAAAAATATAGTTAAATTACCTAGGGTAGCCCAGCTGACATGTAACATCTTGTTTCCTGCCCATTTTTGTAGCTGGGTGGACTGACATACTGGATTGACTTGTTGCTCAAGCCAACACACACAGAGTCTACAGTAATTAGGTCTAAGCTAAGTCCCAACACTGGTGCTGTAATAACCATGATAAAGCCTACACACTGCATTTGCAAAATCCTTGATCAAGCTACCTGACCCTTGCACAGTACACGCCCACAGAACAGAACAATTAACAGTGGATGCCATGGACAGCCTACCAATAAATTGAAATGATCTAGGAAACCCTGACTGGTTCCACACTTTAGATGGCATCCCTGACTGATCCCCAGGCCCGAGCCCTGCTGGCGGCTCTTGAGTCCTGACTACTGCCTGCCAACAGTGTTTCCTCCTGCCCCCAGGCCTCACCACATGACTTGTGGATTGTTTGTCTCCAAGGTGCTGGACTGGTTACCACCAAGCCACCATCCCTTCCCCGATCATTGAGGTTGAACACCAGGAGGAGGATACAGCAGAAGCCAAGGCCTGGGGCAACATCATAAATACTCATTTCAAATTCACATTCACTCTCATGGAGTCCAGTAGGGCTGGGCCGGGGCCCGCACCATTTTGTCCCCCATTTCAGATGATTACCCTCTCCCTGCCATCCCATAGCACCCCGGCCCAGCTAGAACCATTTTTATTTCATTATCCTGCGGTCCCACCATGGCACCACCATGACCAGTCATCAGAACTGAGGCAAGGTTATAACCAGTGAAAGAGAAATTATACACATTTCAAAATAAATTAATTTACTTGTTTATCTCACCTACAATCAGGGCCAGGGCAAGCATGCACAGAAGCACACGCCAGTCCTCGAAAAATGATGGTCTTTTGGTTTTTTTTAAATGCTGGCTCAGCTCGGTGTACTGTACGGGTGTACTGTTTTTGAAGTTAGACATTTTTTTATTATTAGATTAACAGACAGTGTGAACAAGCATATTTACATTACACTGTTGGAACTGGACACACTCACCCACCCACCTGCATACTCCTCATCGAAGAAACATAATTTAAATATTTGCAGATGTCGAGAATGGAGGGAATGGGGGGCTTCACGTGCACTCCGGTTGTCGGGACGGGGAAGGGAGGGAGAGGGGCAGACTTCATGCAGTGGAAGTGAGTGGGAGGGCTCACTTGCATTCTGGTTGTTGGGGTCGGGAAGGGAGGGAGCGAGACAGACAGCATGCAGTGGGAGGGAGCGGGAGGGCTCACTTGCATTCTGGTTGTCGGAACAGGGAACAAAGGGAGCGGGGTGGACAGCACGTAGTGGGAGGGATTGGGAGGGTTCACTTGTACTGTGGTTGTCTGGATGGGGAATGGAGGGAGGGGGGCAGACAGCATGCTGTGGGAGGGAATGGGAGGGTTCACTTGCACTGTGGTTGTCTGGACGGGGAACGGAGGGAGCGGGGCAGACAGCACGCAGTGGGAGGGAGTGGTAAGGGCTCACTTGCATTCCAGTTATTGGGGCAGGGAAAGGAGGTAGCAGGGCAGACAGCACTAATGGGAGAGAGTGAGGAGGGCTCACTAGCACTGCGGTTGTTGGGATGGAGAATAGAGGGCAGGCGGACAGCACGCAGTGGGAGGTAGCTGAAAAGGCTCACTTGCATTCTGGTTGTTGGGGCGGGGAACGGAGGGAGCGAGGCAGACAGCACGCAGTGGGAGGGAGCGGAAAGTGCTCACTTGCATGCCAGTTGTCGGGATGGGGAATGGAGGGCGCGGGGCAGACAGTACACCATGGGAGGGAGTGGAAGGGTTTACTTACAGTGCGGGTGTCTGGACGGGGTGTGGGGTGGACAGCATGCAGTGGGAGGAAGCGGGACAGTTTTCTTGCTCTCCTGCTCCCACAATGGAGGGTGGGGTGAACACAGAAATGTCTTTTCAGGCAAGGCATGCCCTATAGTGATGGGGCACTCCCTCATTGCAGCGGCCAAATTCTTTCAAGTTGGTGGCATGCTTGCTGAACTAGTGTCAGCAACAGTGTGCCACTACATGGGATAAAGAGGGCCAAGCCCACAAATGCTGTGGTGGCATTGGCCTCCACTGTGCCGCACCTCCACAACCCAGCTTCTTTCCTAAGCTGCCACAACATGTTTCTTGCGCATGTGCACAAGCAAACATAAAAATGAAGCAACACAACCAGAAAAAGAGAAGAATGTTGGTGAATCCCCTGATCAAAGTAGTACAACACTGTTGGCACAGCCAGAAAAATCAGATAAAAGTAAAACAGAAAAAAGGTAGCCTGAACACTTAGCCCTAGAAAGTCAATGTTGAAGGATAAGGCTCTATCTAGTATCACTTAACATGGCACTCCACCATATGCCACTCATGTATATCGGGCTCCTTCATCAAAAAGCAGCGCCTCTGATGAAGAGGTTGTAAATGTTGGAGGAATGGTCAGAAGTATGGTAGCTAGGATTCAATGTAAAGAAGTGCAAAATAATGCACCTGGGAAACAAGAACCCAGGAGAAGATTACACAAGGGGGGGGAGGTAGCAACAACAACAAAAAAGGAAAGGGACCTGGGGGTAATCATATCAGATTACCTTAAGGTTAGCAAGCAATGTGAGAAGGCACTAGGGAGGGCTGGGGGTATACTGGGATGCATAGGGAGAGGCATCACCAGCAGAAAACAGGAAGTTGTTATCCCTCTGTACAGACAGTTGGTGAGACCCCATCTGGAGTACTGCATCCAGTTCTGGAGACCCCATCTCCGCAAGGACATAGACAGGATGGAAGCAGTCAGAAGAGGCAACTAAAATGGTGCAGGGTCTGCAAGAGAAGACGTACGAGGTGAGACTAAAGGAGCTTAATATGTATACCCTTGAGGAAAGAAGGAGGGGGACATTATAGAAATTTTAAGTACCTCAGTGGAATCAACAAAGTCCAAGAGGGTAGCATCTTTCAGAAAAAGAGACGTGCAAGAACAAGGGGACACAATTTAAAGATGGGGGTGGTGGTTCGGGGCAATGTGAGGAAGTATTTTTTCACAGACAGGGTAGTGGATGCATGGAACAGCCTTCCTGAGGAGGTTGTGGGGTCTAAAACTGTGGGAGAATTCAAGAATGCATGGGACAGACATAAGGCAATTCTTGTGATGGGTAGGAAGAAATAGGCTGTTGGTTAACTAGGATCTGCAGCCTATCCTGTAGGTAGGGAATTGGGAAGACTAGGTGGGCCAAGCGGTCCGTATCTGCCATCAAAGTCTATGTTTCTATGTATAAGAACAAGATCATGATCACAGTGTTTCACAGCTGCACTCTCTCTCTTCCAAAGATGGTGAATCAGAATGTGATACTGATGAGGTAGAGGATGCCCCTGGGTTATCCCACCCAAAAAGAAAGAAAGAAAAAAAAACATATAAGCATGTACCACCAGAAGCCACAGTCACTCCTGGAAAACCAACCTATAATCAAAGTGGCTCTTCTGAGGACAGACACAGTGTGCAAGAATCAGGGTCAGAAATAACTACGGGGACGGGGAAGGGAGGGAGAGGGGCAGACTTCATGCAGTGGAAGTGAGTGGGAGGCTCACTTGCATTCTGGTTGTTGGGGTGGGAAGGAGAGGCGAGACAGACAGCATGCAGTGGGAGGGAGCGGAGGGCTCACTTGCATTCTGGTTGTCGGAACAGGGAACAAAGGGGCGGGGTGGACAGCACGTAGTGGGAGGATTGGGAGGGTTCACTTGTACTGTGGTTGTCTGGATGGGGAATGGAGGAGGGGCAGACAGCATGCTGTGGGAGGGAATGGGAGGTTCACTTGCACTGTGGTTGTCTGGGCAGGGAGCGGAGGGAGCGGGGCAGACAGCACGCAGTGGGAGGGAGTGGTAAGGGCTCACTTGCATTCCAGTTATTGGGGCAGGGAAAGGAGGTAGCAGGGCAGACAGCACGCAATGGGAGGGAGTGAGAGGGCTCACTAGCACTGCGGTTTGTTGGGATGGAGAATAGAGGGAGCGGGCGGACAGCACGCAGTGGGAGTGAGCTGAAAAGGCTCACTTGCATTCTGGTTGTTGGGACGGGGAACGGAGGGAGCGAGGCAGACAGCACGCAGTGGGAGGGAGCGGAAAGTGCTCACTTGCATGCCAGTTGTCGGGATGGGGAATGGAGGGAGCGGGGCAGACAGTACACCATGGGAGGGAGTGGAAGGGTTTACTTACAGTGCGGGTGTCTGGACGGGGTGTGGGGTGGACAGCATGCAGTGGGAGGAAGCGGGACAGTTTTCTTGCTCTCCTGCTCCCACAATGGAGGGTGGGGTGAACACAGAAATGTCTTTTCAGGCAAGGCATGCCCTATAGTGATGGGGCACTCCCTCATTGCAGCGGCCAAATTCTTTCAAGTTGGTGGCATGCTTGCTGAACTAGTGTCAGCAACAGTGTGCCACTACATGGGATAAAGAGGGCCAAGCCCACAAATGCTGTGGTGGCATTGGCCTCCACTGTGCCGCACCTCCACAACCCAGCTTCTTTCCTAAGCTGCCACAACATGTTTCTTGCGCATGTGCACAAGCAAACATAAAAATGAAGCAACACAACCAGAAAAAGAGAAGAATGTTGGTGAATCCCCTGATCAAAGTAGTACAACACTGTTGGCACAGCCAGAAAAATCAGATAAAAGTAAAACAGAAAAAAGGTAGCCTGAACACTTAGCCCTAGAAAGTCAATGTTGAAGGATAAGGCTCTATCTAGTATCACTTAACATGGCACTCCACCATATGCCACTCATGTATATCGGGCTCCTTCATCAAAAAGCAGCGCCTCTGATGAAGAGGTTGTAAATGTTGGAGGAATGGTCAGAAGTATGGTAGCTAGGATTCAATGTAAAGAAGTGCAAAATAATGCACCTGGGAAACAAGAACCCAGGAGAAGATTACACAAGGGGGAGGTAGCAACAACAACAAAAAAGGAAAGGGACCTGGGGGTAATCATATCAGATTACCTTAAGGTTAGCAAGCAATGTGAGAAGGCACTAGGGAGGGCTGGGGGTATACTGGGATGCATAGGGAGAGGCATCACCAGCAGAAAACAGGAAGTTGTTATCCCTCTGTACAGACAGTTGGTGAGACCCCATCTGGAGTACTGCATCCAGTTCTGGAGACCCCATCTCCTCAAGGACATAGACAGGATGGAAGCAGTCCAGAAGAGGGCAACTAAAATGGTGCAGGGTCTGCAAGAGAAGGCGTCGAGGTGAGACTAAAGGAGCTTAATATGTATACCCTTGAGGAAAGAAGGAGAGGGGACATGATAGAAACTTTTAAGTACCTCAGTGGAATCAACAAAGTCCAAGAGGGTAGCATCTTTCAGAAAAAGAGACTTGCAAGAACAAGGGGACACAATTTAAAGATGGGGGTGGTGGTTCCGGGGCAATGTGAGGAAGTATTTTTTCACAGACAGGGTAGTGGATGCATGGAACAGCCTTCCTGAGGAGGTTGTGGGGTCTAAAACTGTGGGAGAATTCAAGAATGCATGGGACAGACATAAGGCAATTCTTGTGATGGGTAGGAAGAAATAGGCTGTTGGTTAACTAGGATCTGCAGCCTATCCTGTAGGTAGGGAATTGGGAAGACTAGGTGGGCCAAGCGGTCCGTATCTGCCATCAAAGTCTATGTTTCTATGTATAAGAACAAGATCATGATCACAGTGTTTCACAGCTGCACTCTCTCTCTTCCAAAGATGGTGAATCAGAATGTGATACTGATGAGGTAGAGGATGCCCCTGGGTTATCCCACCCAAAAAGAAAGAAAGAAAAAAAAACATATAAGCATGTACCACCAGAAGCCACAGTCACTCCTGGAAAACCAACCTATAATCAAAGTGGCTCTTCTGAGGACAGACACAGTGTGCAAGAATCAGGGTCAGAAATAACTACCACCAAAATTGCTGAACTTCATGGCGTGAATACAAAATGTTCCAACTCAGCTGTGTAGAGCAATTTTCACATAAGTTCCAAAAAACTAATGTGTTGCTTTCTGCACCTTTTGTAATCGGGAAGTCAGCAGAGGGAAGTGAGGGGCCAGATCAGGACAACATCACTAAAACAGCATTTGTAGAACATGTCCAACCATTCAGCTAAGCAGCAATCCTGAGCAAGGGACAAATATCTGTGGTGAAAATAATCCTACAGACAACAGTGATGGTGAAGAGACTGAGAGACAGGGAAGAAAAAAAAAAGTTTGACTTTACTGACGAAACTAATTAGACAAGCTACAGCTTCGCCAGTGCAGTCCCATGGTGTTTGCCCACCACCGCACAAACTAAACAGCAGATCATTACTGCGATGCTTGAACAAAGAACTGCCTAGAGTAGATAACATCGAGTCACATCAAAAATTAATCAGTTAATAGCTGAATTTATTGCCAAGGACCTGCAACCATTTTCTATGGTGGAGAATGATGGTTTTAGAGCCCTTCTAAAATATTTTGCACTGTGTTAACAACATACCAAGTAGTAAATATATTGCCACTGTAGTTGTTCCCAAAATGTACAAATGTATAAAAAGTAAAATAAAATAATCTGTTCAAGACAATGAATGTGGTTCTGTGCACCTGTCCACAAACATGTGGACAAATTCTCATACCATTGATTATATGTGCATCACAGCACATTGGGTGTCATGATCAGCTTCAAACACCACCACAAGCAGCAGTGTACAGGAAGGTAGACAAAGAATGTCTGCTCTTTGCATTAGCATGTTTGGTAAGTGTCACACCACTGATAATATTGTGGAAGAATTGCGTGACAACATTTCTGAGTGGTTAGAGCCCTTGGGATTCCATAGTGAATCTGTGGTTTCAGACAATGGCACCAATATTGTTAGTGTATCGAAATGTGGAAGTTTTACTCACATTCTGTGCTTTGCATACTTATTAAATCTGTTAGTATGAACTTTCATTTCCAGTGTCAACAGTATTGTAACACTAATGGGAGCTGCAAAGAAAATCTGGCCATTTTAGTCACTCTCTGAAATCATGTGGCATCTTGGCTGACCTCCAGAAAAAAAAAACAGCTTGCCAATACAGTAACTAAAACAAGATGTTCTGACAAGATGTAACTCAACATTTTATATGTGTGAGAGACTTCTCACACAAAAGAAGGCAGTCCATGAATACACTATGGACCACAATGTAGCAAATGGTGTGATGAATTCATTCCAGTGGGGACTCATGGAGAAGCTTGCATTGCTTTCGACTCCCTTTGAGGAAGCAACATGACAGATTAGCAAAGAAAATGCTATTTTAAGGCAGGTTATTCCCATCATAAATTTATTGAACAAGGAACTCAGGAGGTTGTGTAGAGGTTTTGAACAAAAAGGAGACACATCTGGTGTATCCCTCATGGACTGTTCCAAAATTGCAGAAGACTTCACAATATCACGACAGACAAACGTTTTTTTCTTTCCACTCTTCTTGACCTTTGGTGTAAGTTACAATAGCTGCCTCCTTCAGACATCAGTGACTCTTATATCAAATACAAAAACATGCTGATTTTAACAATTGCACTGGAAGAGCATGGGACTGTATTTGACAATACAAGTGAATCACATGGTGTGGATGCTGCATCTGATGATGTAACATCTATTGGTGGTGACAGCAATACTTTTCACTTAGTGCCACTATTTACTCCTTCATCAACAGTGGGTAGTCCTGCACCAATTCCTCCTTCACAGCCCTTGAAAAAGGCATGTCACTCTGAAAAGCACACCGATAACTCTTAACAATGTTTTGTCAAAACTTATGGAAACTGGTAATTCAGATGTGTCTGTCATGGAGCCGCCTTTTTTGTCTGATATTGTGGATGCCTATTTATTTATTTATTTATTTATTTTTCTTCTCAGTGTCTGCTCAGAGGCAGCTTTGTTTTTTTTAATATCCATTTTTATTGGGTTTCCAATGTGATTACAGACAAGACAAACAAGACAGATAGCCCTGGCATCCCAGGGTACACAATCCAAAAACTGATTGTGTAAACTATCTACAATAAAACTATTTACAGACACCAGGAGGCATCCACCCCCCCCAACCATACCAACCCCCAAACTTAACAATGTTCCCATAATCAAGCCACCTATTGCTCAATATGTCTAACTTCCCCATATCTATCTCACTGGGGTTCCATGCAGTTTGGCCTGAACACTCCTAGCCAGGTTGGAATTAAGCTGTAGCCTGTACGAGGGTAGAGCCTCCCCATGCCCCCCGGAAAGAGAGAGAATCCCCAACCCTCCTGCGCTAAGGCAGACCTCCCTATTATCACTCAAACAAGTCCTCCAGCTTTATTGGACCTCTTATTAACTAAATCTGTCCCTAACAACTCCCTAACCTATCCATATGCCATATCTTCTTTAATTTCAAGTTTATTAGCTAAACACAGCCCCACAGACAGACCTGTGTGATTCGAATATCTCTTTATTGGGAGTAAATTGCCTCCAACGGCACCCACCTTTTAATATACAACTCTTTCTTCCCCTCTAAGTAAACATACCTTTTAATTCTGTTAAGGGCCCCCACAAGATCTCCCACCCATTGCTCGTACTCATAAAGCTGATCGTCCTTCCAATGTTGAACCACAAATGATTTGACTAGGAACGCAATTAGGGATATATGATATTTTAATATTGTACCCCTCATTTGCGACAAATCCCCTAGAATACAGATCTCCGGTATAATATATTCTGAGTAATCGAGCAACGGGTCCATCCACCTCTTGATTTCTCCCCACAGGGGCGAGATTTTACTGCAGTTCCATAACACATGTAGTAAGTCCCCCTTCTCTTGACCACACCTAAAACACAGGTCTGTCTGCCTAAGGCCTCTTTCGAATAGCTTCACGGGGTAAAATATAAATTGGAAGCAATGAAAAAATGCAGACTTCTATATTTGGGTATTGTTATATATTTGCTATTTTTCCACACGCTGGCCTAGTCGATGTTTTGGGGCGCCAACCTGTCGACCCAGTACAACACCGGAATGGGGGAGCCCAGACCAAAAAACTCAATTAGGACTCTATATATCTGTGATAAGGGTCTAGATTTGGGGTCAACCTCCCTTAGCCTGTCCCAGTTAAATGAGCCATCTGACAGTCCCCCCGTTCTCTTTAAAAATCCCTCCAGCAAATGTATAATTTGCATTCTTTGGAAAAGGGGCATTCTGTCACATTGCATTGGGAGGACTACTCTGTTATCTTGAATGACTTCCTTTAGGTGAAGGCCCAAGGCCCACACAGCCCAT
The DNA here is from genome assembly GCA_016271365.2 of Neoceratodus forsteri. Lineage (NCBI taxonomy): Eukaryota > Metazoa > Chordata > Ceratodontiformes > Ceratodontidae > Neoceratodus > Neoceratodus forsteri. Next base: position 600,780,199 of record CM028130.1, on the reverse strand, counting down.
CTCCCTTTAAGTACCTTGCTCCCTATAAGTAAATTGGGATTACCCACCAGCGGTTGATCTTGAGCCTTCATTTGAGCGTCTTTCTGTGCTCGAGTTAGATATGACCACCAGGCATCTGCTCCCTTCTTAACTGGGCCTCCCACTCCAGCCATAAAACACTGAGCAATATTAGCATATAATGGGGCTTCTGGGGAAAGCCCAGCCTCTCTCAAAGTATGAGATTCTAAATACAGCCACTCCGGAACATAATCCTCTCCCTCCAGACCACGGCCCCAGTGATTCATCAAACCTAACTGCCCGCTACATAGTACAAATGGAGGTCTGGAGTGTAAGCCCACCTAAGTGGGAGGGGCGTGATCCTTATGTTTTTCCTAGGGGTTTACCCACAAAAATCAGATAGTACTTTCTTGATCGCTATAAACCATTTTTAGGTATACTATAGGCGCTAAATATACTGGTATAGTAACCTCGGTAGCAAATTCATTTAATAAGCCCAAGCAGGCCATAAAATTTAGGGGTAGCTTATTCCATCTTATTAAATCCCCCCTAATAGCTGACAGCGTCCCTTCCATATTGACTTCTGCCCCTAACTTGGAATTCCTTGTAATCCAAATACCTAAATACTTAAGTTTATTCGACACCCATTGAACTCCTAGTTGAGCAAAGTCCACCCGATACACATGTGGCGTCAGGGGGAGGATCTGTGTTTTGGTCACATTGAGCTTATAATTAGACACTTTGGCAAAACTATTGATTAGCTCTCTAGTTTTCTCAAACCCCTCCACCGGGTCCCTGAGATGTAGCAGAATGTCATCCGCGAAAACTGAGAGCTTCAGTTCTTTTCCCAGGATCACCACCCCTTTTATCTGTCTATTCATATTTATGGCCCTCAACAAGGGTTCCAAATAAATATTGAATAATATTAGGAAAGTGGGCAACCTTATCGGGTTCCATTTTCAATTGAATCTCCCAAGAGACATAGCCGTTACATAGAACTCAGCAGCGATGGGGCAGCGTATAGATTTTTAATGCCTTTAAGGAAGCCTTCAGAAAAACCCATCCTCTCCATTACGGAATAAGAAGGGATCGAGACCCTATCAAACGCCTTCTCTGCATCTAAAGATATTAAGCTAGAGGTAATTGGGAGTCCACTGCATAACTCAGAATGTGATGGAGTTTCCTCAACGCATCAAGAGCACCCTCCTGGCATAAACCCACCTGTTCCTGACTAATTATAGCTGGTGCTATCCGCATATTCTATTAGCCAGTATTTTGGTCAGAATTTTGACATCCTGATTCATTAATGCAATAGGTCTATAGCTAGATAATTCGTCTCTGGGTTTACCAGGTTTTGGGATTAGGGTAATATAAGCCTGATAGAGAGGGGAGTGGGGAACCCCTTCTTGCATTACACTATTGAAGAATTCCTGAAGAAGGGGCATTATAGTGTGTATATGGGTCTGGTAGAACTTCGCTGTAAGACCATCTGGTCCTGGTGTCTTACCCAAAGGCAGTGATTTAATTACCTCTGTAATCTCTGCTACACTTAGAGCGCTGCTAAATCCCTGGCCTGCCCCGGATCTAGAACCGGTAAGGGGACTCCATCTAGAAATGTCTCCATATTTTTCTCTCCCACCCTGTGTCCAATTTGGTATAGTTTTTTAAAATAAAGTGCAAACGTATCTACTAGGCCCTGGGGGTCAACTATCACCTTCCCCTCATGTTGAATAGATGTCACTGTTCTACTTGCCTCCCACTCCCTGACTCTGGCCGCCAGCAGGCGCCCCGAACATCTCCTTCAGTAAATACTTAGCTTTAATCTTCTCTAGTCAATAATCTATGTTACCATAGGTAATGTCCCCAGTTCCCGCCTTAAGCTTTTAAGCTCCCCATCTATTTCTCTGAAGTCCCCTCTAAGGGGGTCAAAAAACTTATAGCTCTTACTAAGAAATCCTCTTTAGCTCTTCTCTGCCTGTTTCTCTGGGCTGTCAGCTCCCGTGCTGTTCCCGCATACAGAACCTTACAGGTTGGCCACGCCAGTTTCCTATTTAACAGGGTAGGTAATTGTTGCTGTATAATACATATCAGGGCTCCCTCAAGTTCATCCTTAGCTAACGGGTCCACCAATACCGCATCGCTCAACCGCCATCGAAGTGGTCTAGGCGCACCACTCTTCGGTTCCCACGTCAACTTAATTGGGGAATGGTCCGAGAAAATTCTGGCTTCCGTCTCCACCCCTTTGATGCCCACTAATATCTCCCTGTCAACTAAAAAGAAGTCAATACGAGACTGAGTCTTGTGTGCTGCCGAGTAAAATGTCATATTGTTACCGCCCATAGCATGGGTGCGTATTGGATCCACAAGCGCCATAGAGTCTAACATTTTATTCAAGGCCACTTGGGCCCTTGTTAATGGTCCTCTCACCGGTGGGATTCTAGCCAACCAGTTATCCCCATAGACATTCCAGTCCCCTGCTATGATAAGCGCATGTCCCGAAAAACCAACTATATCCCTCTCAATCAAAGCAAAAAATTCCGGGTTGGAAGGCGTCGGGCCATATATAGAGGCTACTAGAGTAGCCCTGCCATATAGTAAACTGGATATATAGACCCCTCTACCATAGTTTCTTATCATCACCTGGTCTATACTATATGGGCATGACTTCCTAATTAGGATTGCTACTCCCGCTGAGGCCCTCTCCGTGCCCGTTCCATAAACCCTGACCCACTATACTAAGCAAGGTACCCAATTCCCTCTGTCAATAATGAGTCTCCTGTAAAGGCAACAATATGGGCCCCAACTGATCCAAGTGTCTCATAATAATGAGCAGCTTACGTCTACCCTCGAGTCCTTTAACATTCCATGAGATTAATCTAATACTTGCCATTCCCATGACTAAATGTCAGTACAATTACTGGGCCCCAGAACCTTGCCTGAGCCTGCCCTTTTGTCTCTCACCCGGCTGATTCTCTTCCAACCTCCCCCTAACTCCTCGCCCCCCGATCCCCGGATCGCACACCTCATGAATCCTCGGATCATCGATGAGCTCCTACCCAGACCACTCCCCAGCCCTCTATGACCTCCAACTCTCTGAGATCAAACTATAATCCTCTCATAACCAAATATTACTTTTCCTTACACTTAATTTTCTAAATATAAAACTGGTTCCATCTGAATAATGTTTTAAAACCATCAAGGTTTAAAGTCCTCGCCCTAACCCAACCTCATTGTACCCCTTCCTCACCTAAGCTGCCAAACTGGTAGTAGGCAGAAGATCTATAACAAAACAAATACCAGGAGTCCAATGATTGGGGAACTCCTTTTAAGGACCCTTCTAGCAGCTCAAAATTAAAGCCTTTATTTATCAGATATTCGGATCCTCTGTCCTCCTTACCCAGCCTATCCCGTCCGCTTCTGACACCTAAATTAGCATCTCCCCTGAATAATCTCATATTGAACCCAGCAGAATATGCAATAGTGTTAGCGAATTGGCCCTTTCAGTTCTCCACCCTTCCTCCTCGTTCTAAATAAGGTTTCAACCTCAACCTATTCCTTTTGAAGTTGAGAGAAAATAAAATAAAAAAAACAAATTAGCCAGTTCACAGTCTCAGCCTTGGAAAACAATCAGGTCTCTTCCAGGAGACCGGGCAGCTCATGTCAGAGCTCTAAATAACTCTGGCAGCTCTATTAGCAGCCCTTCCAGTGCTTCCTTAGCCGTGAGATAACGTTTCTCTCCTGCCTGCAACCGAACCACCAAAGTCACCAGGTACTGGGGCCGAAACTTGAACCCCGCCATATATAACTTCTTTTTAATGTCCACATATTCTTTCTGTTTTCCTCTCACAGTAGGTGTTTGGTCCTGGAACATCCACAGGCTGGTGCCATTCCATTGCAGAGATTTCTTTTGCCTTGCTGCCACAAGTACAAACACTTTTTCTTTATAATTAAGAAAGCGCATAATGATAACTCGGGGCCTGGCCCCCGGTGGCGGTACCTCCCTCAGAGCCCTATGAGCTCTCTCCAAGTTGTATGCTTCTCCATAAGGTGACGGACCAAATTGCTTAAGTAACAGGTCCTGAATGAACAACACACAGTCAGCTCCTTCTGCCCTCTCTGGCAACCCTGCTAAAATTAAATTATTCCTCCTACTCCTTGACTTTTGGTCTTCCAGCCTCTCCTCCAGCTTTTTAATCTGCCTCTTGACCAGAACCAGCTCCTGTTCAGAGGTGGAAATTCTTCTCTCCTGAGACGCAATCCTGGCTTCTGCATCCCCCATTCTCTGGGCTAACGATTGCAGCGCTGGCTTAACTGCTGCAAAATCCAGTACAAGCCCCTGAAGCAGCTGTTTAATCTCCTGCAGGTCTCCGTTGCCTGCCTGAGGCTTTTCCTCCTCTCCTGCCACCTCCTCCTGCTCTTCGGGGGTGGGGGACTGGGGCTTAGGCCTTTTAGAAGCTGGGGACCTCCCTACCAGAGGTTCAGTACTCTCGGCGTCCATCTTCTATGTGAGCGCGGGGCTTAACGCCTCTCAGAAATGGCCGCCGCCTGTTGCACTGCAGACCCGAGCGATTTACAACTGCCGGTTAATTTTACCTCCCAATCGAGTCTGCAGATCTTCTGACTTCACGATCAGCCAAAATAGCGCAACTCGGGTCAGCCTGTAGGAGATTTAACTTAATTAATTAGCTGTGGGCCTCAGAGCGGTCTGTAGAACGTCTCGCTCATTCAGCTCATCACGTGATCCCTCCGTGGATGCCTATTTATGAGAACCACTCATTAATATTACTAATGACCCTTTTAAGTACTGACTGGAAAAGAAAAACATCTGTCCTGCACGATCTGCCTTTGCTATTTAGCTTCTTAATTGCCCTCCCACTAGTGTTTACTGTGAACATATATTTAGCACAGCTGTAAATGTTATCTTAGATGGCCACACCAAGTTTACTCCTGAAGATGTACAGCACCTTAACTTACTAAAAGTCAGTTTTCCTTCCTGTGCAGTCACAGTGTACAGTATATGTATTATAGTATATGGTAGAACACTGTTGAGTGTGGAAATCCATGCTCCCAGCAGCATTGTTATGCTGCACTAGCTACGGCATCATAGCTGTTGTGCTGCACTAGCTGCATAGCTAGTGCAGCATAACACCTAGAAGGTGGGTGTGCATGCATGGAAGCTGGGTGCGCATGCACGATTGGGAGACTGGTGATGTGCCAGGAGCCATCGCAGTGGTGAAACAGGACAGATGAAGAGAAAACTGCACTCAAAAGTGAAAAAAAGTAAGTGCAGTTTTAGTATGAGGGACATACACTATAAAAGACTGTGTATGATCACTCATACACAACAAGGGTATTTTTCAACTCTCGAGGTTTCCATGGTAATGAGACCTCTGGAGCTATGCTCTTGAGGTCTCCAGTTGCCATGTAAACCTCTCGAGTGAAAAATACCCTTGCTGTGTATGAGTGATCATACACAATCCTCTATGTTGTATGTGTTTTTCAGTTTGGGAACCCGGGTGTAGTGTATCGTGTGGATCCCTGCCAGCTTGATGACATGGGTGGATGTGGAGCAGCAACTGAGCTGGGGACTGGCATGTGAGCTTCTTGATGGGAGTAGGAGGTGGTTGGGGCCAAACAGCTCTACAAAATAAACAAACCCTGCAGTGCTTTAGGTGGGGGGACAAGGACAACCAGATTAAAAAAAAGTAAGTTGGAAAACACAACTGATAAAAAATAATTGATTATTTAGGCATGAGTATCTGGGATGTTTTGGGGCCCATGATGCTTGGAATATCATCAAGTAGGCAAGCAAAATAATTACAAATACAAAAAAAGCCCTAACATCTTAAGTCAAAAGGGTGGGAAGGATGGCTGGAGCCCTATCACATACTGCTCATGCTGCCTGTCTCGTACCAAAATGCATGCCAGTCTCAGAGAAGGTCTGCAGTATGCACTCTGCTGTTGTCCTTCTGCTATTGAATTTGTTGGTCCCTCTTTCTCTCTTTCCAAAGTTTGACACACTGCCTCCTTTCACTGCAAAGCCCAAAATGACCTGCATGCAGTGGGTTGGATTCTCAAATATTTTTGGGACTAAGTCCCATACTGCAACTTCGGTTGCGGATCAAAATCTCGCAGCTGCGGAGATTGCTATTCACATCCACAGCAGCTGCAGAATATGTTACTGCTGGTCCCACCAGCTGTAACATTTTTCTGCAGCTGCTGGGATTTCCACAGCAACGCCACCCACAAGCTGCCAAAAAATTATGGAGCCGGTCATAAACCAGCTCCATTTTCGAGAATACCATAGCTGCTGGAGAAATTGTGGTTCCGCAAGTGGCAATTGACTTGTGCTGAGTTTTTCCTGCAGCTATGGGATTTTCAAGAGTTTTTGAATCCAGCCCACTGTTTCCTGCGAATGTCTTGTGGTGGCTGATGCACAGGATTGGCAACAACAGTCAATTTATTTTACTGCTATTGGCTGCTTACTGACCTTGGAAAATGACCCAAAAATACAGAAACAACATTTGTTTTAAAAGGTAAAATTTTAATTTTTGTAAACAAGAGGGATCTAAAAGAATAATACTGACACATTTCTCATACTCAAATAGATTAAAAAAGGTCTATAGTTCATCAAAGTAAATCGGAACCTTTACAGAAAAAATCAGAGCTGTAATCAGAACTGGGTCATAGCCAACTCACCATTCCCTAATCCTGAATTGTAGCAAACATTGGGCTAATGTAGTTGCCTTACTGCTTACTTTATTAAAAAAGCTTGGTCTGTTTGAGAGAATTTGAGAAATTGAGTTAAAGATAATAATATTATTTTACCTGTTCGAGAGTTTTTTTATTACTCTTCCATACATACTTTTTAAAGCCTCCAAAATCATAATTTTGCTTTTTTTCTGCATTAATTAAGAAACAAACTTAACATAATTCTCCCAAGTTGATTGTGACAGGGTGGCATAGGACCCTGTCCCAGCTGTTATGGGGAAAGTGTTATGGGTGGGTGTGGAGCAGCAACCGGGCTAGGGACTGGCACGTGAGCTTCTTGGCAGGAGTAGGTTGTGGTTGGGGCCAAACAGCTCTACAAAAAAACAAAAACCTGCAATACTTGTGTGTTTGTGTGCATGGGGGTAAGGACAACCAGATAAAAAAAAAGTAAGTTAGAAAACACAAGTGATAAAAAATAATTGGCTGATTAGGCATGAGTATCTGGGATGTTTTGGGGCCCATGATGTTTGCAATATCACCAAGTAGGCAAGCAAAATAATTACAAATATGAAGAAAAAAAACATCTCAAGTCAAAAGGGTGGGAAGGATGGCTGGAGCCCCATGACGCATTGCTTATGCTGCCTGTCTCCCACCAAAATGCATGTCAGTCTCAGAGAAGGTCTGCAGTATGCACTCTGCTCTTGTCCTTCTGCTATTGAATTTGTTGGTCTCTCTTTCTCTCTTTCCAATGTTTGACACACTGTCTCCTTTCACTGCAGAGCCCCAAATGACCTGCATACAATGGGTTGGATTCACAAATGTTTTGAGGACTAAGTTCCATACCGCAACTTCAGTTGCAGACCAAAATCTCCACAGCTGCGGAGATTGCTATTCACATCCGCAGCACCTGCGGAAGATGTTATTGCTGGTTCCACCAGCTGTAACATTTTTCTGCAGCTGCTGAGATTTCCATAGCAACACCACCCGCAAGCTGCCATAAATTATGGAGCTGGTCATAAACCACCTCCATTTTTGAGAATACCATAGCTGCTGGAGAAATTGTGGTTCCACAAGGGGCAACTGACTTGCACCAAAGTTTTTCCTGCAGCTATGGGATTTTCAAGAGTTTTTTTGAATCCAGCTCACTGTTTCTTATGAATGTCATGTAGTGGCTGACACACAGAATTGGCAACAACATTTAATGTATGTTATTGCTATTGGCTGCTTACTGGCCTTGGAAAATGACCCAAAAATACAGAAACAACATTTGTTTTAAAAGGTTACATTTTAATTTTTTCAAACAAGAGGGATCTAAAAGAATAATACTGACACATTTATTGTACTCAAATAGATTAAAATAAGTCTACAGTTCATCAGAATAAATCAGAACCTTTACAGAAAAAATCAGAGCTGGAATCAGAACTGGGTTACAGCCGACTCACCATTCCCTAATCCTGAATCCTAGCAGACATTGGGCTAATGTAGTTGCCTTACTGCTAACTTTATTACAAAGGCTTGGTCTATTTTACATTATTTGAGAAAGTGAGTTAAAGATAATAATATTATTTTACCTGTTAGAGACTTTTTTTGTTACTCTTCCATACATATTCTTTTAAGCCTCCGAAGACGTAATTTTGCTTTTTTGCTGCATTAATTATTGAGAAACAAAATTAACATAATTCTCCCAAGTTGATTATGATAGTGTGGAATAGGACCCTGTCTCAGTTGTTCTGAAGAAAGTGTTTAAATGCAAGGATCTGTTCTATTCCCTCCTTTTCTGTCTCTTCTTTGTCTGATTGCGCAACCAAACTTTCCTGTGAGACCTCTGACTTGAGCACCCATACAGTCTCGCAATTCTTTGTCTCTCACTGTCTCTAAATCTTCCCTTGCTGTCTTTTTTCCTCCCTTACATACCTGCTGTTATAAAAATATATGTAGGTAATTATTTGGAAATGTAACTAATATTGGGATCCCTTTGTTTAGAAATTATATAGTGTTACTGTTGAAATGTGTATAATTATAGTTTGAGATGATTGCAAAAAGTTATTGTAAACTCAAGAGGCTACCTGTGTGCAAGTTTTAAACCTTTTGCAGAAGAGCTGTGGAAAAGGGTGCCTCAGCTCAGGCACACTGTGTTCCTGCCTTGCACCTACCTGATACTTAAAAGAACAGGATGCTTGTTAAGAATGGGGTCTGGAAGGACTGAGCTGCAATTGCTTAAAGGAAGAAAGGGACACAGAAGATTGAAGGAAAACTCTGATGGATCTTTATTTTATTTTGCCTTGTAAATAGTTATACTGAACAAGTTTATTTTTTTATGTTACTGCTAGTGTAAATAAACATTTTTGGTGAATTCTACAATTGCTCCTGGTTTTCCTATGCTTCCTGACCAGTGCCTTGACAACATTAATAAGCTTCCTTTTTAACCCAATTGGAGTAAATAACAGAATGTTGTTGGCATGAACCAGAAATGAAACCTTTTCCTCATAAATAGTTGGTGAGTGATACTGATGTGCCTCCATGGAAATCAAAATGTTATTAATATAAAGATTAAAAAGGAGGACCACAACAGGGCATCCTTGCTTCACCCCCTTGGTAATCATAAAGGCTTTGGTAAGTTTACTAGCAATATAGTATCTGACTTGTGCCCATTTTCTATAATGAGACCTTACAATAGTTCTTAATAAATTAGATTCTGTTCCCAGATCCAATGAAGCTTCCCATAATATATTTCTTCCTAACCTATCAAGTGCATATTTAAGATCTATAAACACCTCATAGAGTTTCACCTTCTTAAAAGCATTTTCTCAATTAAGTGGGAAAGAACATAAATATGATAAATTGTAGAATGATCCTTGTAGAAACCACCTGATAATCAGAGAAAAGGTACTTTTGGATATCCCTTCTGAAACAACCCCCATCCAGTTGCAGCAGGTTACCCCCTGTGCCTGTATTTTTACTTAAGGTGAATACGTTCCTAGTAACTACCCTGTTAGCCCCATGCAGATATTTGTATGTTTCAGTCATGTTCCCACCTCTCTCTTCTAATGTCTAGGGTATAAAAGGAGAATGGGAACATTGTTTAACCAGGAGTAACACACTAAGCCAAAGCTTATTTCCAGATGTGACCTGGGAGCACAAAGAAGTTAAGTGACTAGCTCAGGATCACACATTATGCAGCGAGGCGGCTGTGGGATTCAAACCCAGGTCTCCAGATCTACAGCTCAGAGCCTTAACCCACTGCACTATACTGCCTCCTATATGTTGCAGTCTCTCAGCTTCTCCTTGTATGCCACTTCCCCCACCCACTGGACCATTTTAGTTGCCCTTCGTTGCATTGCTTCCATGCTCTGTAGGTCATTGCAAAGGTGTGGACTCCAGAACCTTGTACAGTACTCCAGGTGTGGTCATACTAATGATTTGTACACTTCCCTATAGTATTTCTTTTTTTTACTTTCTTTTTTATCCTCCTTCCTACCTCCAGAGCCCTCTCCTTCCATCCGCTCATGTCTCCCATGCCCACCTTAGGGATCTGCCCCTAGAGTGCCCGTCCTCCTCTCCTTGCACAGTGGGGTCTGTCCTGTAGGTGGTCTGGGTGGACTTAGGGTGGCCTTCATCTAGGGCTGCCGGAGGGGATTTTCCATTTTCTCCCCTTACGTCCCCTTCCCTCTGGGACGTCGAACGCTTGGGACATACGTCTCTAGTGTTGGCATGCTGATGCACGCCAGAGCACTCATGCATCGGTGACGTCCCCCCTCCCTGACTCCGCTACACGGAGCCACCTCCATCCCCTCTATTGTTGGTGCTTCCACTGGCTACGAGGGTGATGTAGAGCGATGTAAGGCGTTCTTGGTTCCCCACCCCTGAGGGAGGAGGCATCACTTTGGGATGCTTGATCCTCCCTCCCCCCTGCCGACCCCCGGCCACCCGAGTCCATTCCCGAACCCGGGTCGCCGGCGCAGCGTGAGGTGTGGCGTCTAGTGCCTCAGCCATCAGCGCCACAGGGCCAGCCCCTATAGTATTTCTATTACAAATTCTCCTTCTCTGCTCCCTAGCGTCTTGTTTGCTTAATCCATCATTTTGTTGCAATGTGTTGAAGATTTAGGATTTTTTTCTATTAGTTTCATAAATCTTTTTCTTCAGATGTGCTTGCTTGTTCCACACCTAGCACCATGAACTTCATTTTGGATTTTTCTCAGTGTACATTACCTTACAATTCCTTGTATGGAAGCTGAATTGCTAGAATTTGGACCCACTTGAGCAACCTTTCCAGGTCTTCCCTTAGTGCTCTAATCCCATCCTCAGTATCTACCCTTGCACAGATCTTAGTGTCATTTGCAAAGAGGTGGATTTTACTCTGTGTGCCCTCCTCTGTGTCACATAAATATGTTAGAGAGGGAGGGACCAAGTAATGAACCTGTGGTATTCTACTCATAACCTCTTTAACATCTGATTATTCACTGTTTTCCACTACTGTTAGTGTTTTGCCTCAGAGCCAACATCCATCCTATATTGCAATACACCCTTCTACCCCTAGGTGACCGGTCTTTTGCAGGTGACTGAGTCAAAGGCCTTACTAAAGTTCAGATGTAGTATGTCCATTGTTCAATCTTTGTGTGCTGCACTAATCACCCAGTCAAAGAACTCTATCAGGTTTGTTTGGCATAATCTTCCTTTTGAGAAATGATGATGTCTATTATCCTGTAACCCATTTACTTCTCAGAATTCTACTAGGTCTTCCCTTAGTATGGCTTCAAGTACTTTTGTTACTATAGACTACTGACTATAGATGACAGCTCTGACTGGTTTATAATTTCCTGGCTCATCCTTCTTTCCACTTTTATGCCACAACATTAAATTCCTTCAATTCAGCAAGCTAATGTTGGAGCCATCTTGAATGAACCTGAAATCCTCTAATTATTTCCCTCTCGACTGGATCCTCTCCTCCCACCTCCACCACATTGTGGAAGATGGTGCTCTCCCTGATGCATCCTGTGACCATATTATGGTCCACTGTGTGCATAAAATCCATCTCCCCAAAGCTCTCCTTAAATTATCCAAATTTGTACTCTCAGGTTTCTTGATCTGTCTGCTCTTCATGCTGACCTGTCTTTCACTAATTGGTTTTTCATCCCTGCAGCCATTGACATAAATGGTGTCCTCACCAATTTCCAGAAAAAAAATCATGGCTGTCTGGGATTCCATGCTTCACAGGGTTAAATACTGCCACCTTCTCTGGCTCACAGCTGAGTTACTTACCTACCTTGAGGCAAGGGACATGGCCTGTGTACCTTTAAGGTCTCCAACTCCCCAGGAGACCTCACACAATATCAGGACCCATACAATGCCTGAACCAAACCAGCCAGCCTTGCCAAATCTGAGTACAGCACTTCCATTCTCCAGAACAACATTAATAACCTTTCTAAGTTCTGGAAATTCATCTATGCCCTTTTCTCTCCTCTCCTCTCTCTCTCAGTCACCTGCCACAGTCCACAACATAGATACATACTTAGAAACATAGACTTTGACAGCAGATAAGGACCGCTTGGCCCACCCAGTCTGCCCATTTCCTTATGTATTGGATAAGCTACAGATCCTAGTTAACTAACAGCCTACTTCCTCCAACACCCCACTATAATTGTCTTATGTTTGTCCCATGCATTCTTGAATTCCCCCATTGTTTTTAACCCCACAGCCTCCTCAGAAAGTTGTTCCATGTGTCCACCACCCTCTCTGTGAAAAAATATTTCCTCACATTGCCCCTGAGCTGCCCCCACTGTATCTTCAAACTGTGCCCCCTTGTTCTTGTACGTCTCTTTTTCTGAAAGATGCTACCCTCTTGGACTTTGTTGATTCCCTTAAGGTCTTGAAAGTTTCTATCATATCCCCCCTCTCCCTCCTTTCCTCAAGGGTATACGTATTAAGCTTCTTTAGCCTCTCTTCATATGGTTTCTGGTGCAGACCCTGCACCATTTTAGTTGCCCTTCTCTGGACTGTCTCCATCATGTCTATGTCCTTGCAGAGATGGGGTCTCCAGAACAGCATACAGTGCTCCTGATGAGGTCTTATCAACTGTCTGTACAGAGGGATGACAACTTCTTGTTTTCTACTGGTGATGCCTCTCCCTATGCATCCCAGTATCCCCTCAGCCCTCTTTACTGCCATCTCACATTGCCTGCCTACCTTTACGTTATCTGATATGACTACCCTCTGGTCCCTTTCCATTTTTATTGTTGTTAGTACCTCCCAACCCATTGTGTACTCTTTTTCCAGTTTTTTTGTTTTCCAGGTGCATTACTTTGCACGTCTTTGCATTGAATCTAAGCTGCCATACTTTTGACCATTACACCTACCTTGCCAAATCCCTTCTCATGCTTTCCACCCCTCCCCTCATGTATCACCTCTGTTGTCTTTCCTTCAGTCCCTCTGCAATGTCACTTATAAAGACATTAAAGAGGACCGGTCACAGTACTGAACCCTGTGGTACCCGCTAGTAACCCCTCTTTCTTTGGAGTAGATTGTTTACTATTAACTTCTGTATCCTATTGTCTAGCCAATTTTTTACCCAGGCTACCACCCTGGGACCCACTCCCAGGCTGGCTAACTTGTTTATTAATTGTTTGTGTGGGACTGTGTCAAATGCCTTGCTAAAGTCTAGGTAGGCCATGTCCACAGCCCCTCCCTGGTCTACTACTTTGGTCACCCAGTCAAAGAAATCTATTAGATTTGTGTGACATGACTTTCCCACTGTAAATCCATGCTGCATTGGGTCCTGTGCCCCACTGGCCTCTAGGTACTCAACAATTCTTTTTTCAGAAGTGATTCCATTATTTTCTCTTCCACTGAGGTCAAACTAACAGGTCTGTAGTTTCCTACCTCTGCCTTGCTCCCACTTTTGTGAAGGGGAATCACATCCACCTTCCTCCAGTCTTCAGGTACCACACCATCCTCCCATGATTTGTTAAAAAAGGGTAGTCAGTGGTATCACTAGTTCTTCCCTTAGTTCTTTTAGAATTCTAGGGTGAATCCCATCAGGCCCCATTGCCTTGTCCATTTTGAGTTTTAAGAGTTCTTTCAGGACACTTTCTTTTGTGAAAGGACTAGTATTGACCCCTCTATCCAGAGTGCTTCTATTGTTTGGTTTAGGTACATTCCCCTCTACTTCTTTTGTGAATACTGAACAAAAGTATTTGTTCAGTACCTCTGCCTTTTCACTGTCACCCTCTGCCCACTCCCTCCCCTTTATTAAGGCTCACTATTGCTCCCTTCATCTTTCTTCTCTCACTAATGTACCTATAAAAGGTTTTATCCCTCTGCTTAACTGAGCTGGCTATCTTTTCCTTGGTTTGGGCCTTTGCTCTTCTGACTGCCTTCCCTGCCTTCTTGTGCTTTAACTGACAGAGTTCTCTGTCCTGATTCTTTTGTGATTCCTTATACTTTCTGAATGCTATCTTTTTCTCCCTAACATTTCCAGCCATCTCTCTTGAGAACCATAGTGTTTTTTTCCTTTGTTTTGCTTTGTTTATTTGCTTCACACAAAGGTTTATTGCCTCTGTGATTGCAGTTTCGATTTTGGGTTCCAGTACTAGTTGCCTGAGGCATGCCCCCTGTAAGGCATTGAGAATGACTCTGCCCTTGGATGTGGTTGCAGCAAATGTGCTCCAGTTAACATCTGGCATATTCAGATCCCCCATCAACAATATCGCCCCTTTTTCTGCCATTCTAAGGATGCCTCCTATTATTTCCTTGTCCATTTCCTCCCCCGAGATGGGGGTCTGTAAACAACCCCAGTGCAGATTGTGGTGCCATTTCCTGTCTCCATAGTGACCCACAGTGCCTTCTCTCCTCCTTGTTTACCCTTTATTTTCTTTGCTTTGATCCCTTTTCTTATGTAGAGAACTCCTCCTCCTCCTCTTTTACCCTCCCTGTCCCTCCTGTAGGTTGCGTACCCTGGTATGTTGACATCCCAGTCATGGTTCTTTGTGTATCAGGTTTCTGTGACAGCCACGATAATCAGGCATCCCTCTTCCATCAAGGCCACTAGTTCAGGAAGCTTGTTACCCAGCCTATGGGCATTGGTACTCATCGCCCTCCATTTTTTGATGGCCTTACCCCTTTTAGCCACATCCCTGTACTTACTGCCTTTACCTTTTTTTCCATTTACCCCTGCCTTGCCCCTATTGACCTCTCTACCTTGGTGTTAACCTCGCTAACTACCCTGTTTTGTGGGGGGAGGCTGGGAATTCCCTGCTCCTTTTCAGTGCCTCCCCCCTTGGCTAGTTTAAAAGCTTGCCAATGAAGCATTTAAACTGATCGCCTTGTAACTAGTAAATCATAAAAGTCACAAATTCAAGTGTCTACACAGAATGTAAAGTCAAGCATTAAGAGGGAAGGGAGGTTATTTGAATCTCCACTGGTTACTTGGCTGCATGCTTTCCTTTACAGAGGGTCTCTCAATAGGGAGACAAATTTCACTGGCAAATGGACAGAGCTACATTTTTCTTCACATTAGCTCACCAGAGCAACTGGCATTTCAATGGCTCCAACCACACATCTAATCTAACATTATCAGGGCAAACACAAAGATTATACTACATGCAGGGTCTCTTGCACCTTACCCTTAATCCTACAGTAGCTCACAGCAGTGCAACATTTATTGGATCTCCCATGGCAACAGAAGTAACGCTGTCAGTGAAGCTCAGCATACATGTGTGATCTCCAGCTGGAGGAACTCAATGGCTTGCTGGAGGATTTCTCCTTGACTCTCCTTTCACTTGTCAGTTACCCCTTTAAGGCACTACCTCCTCCTCTTATGAACCTGTAGGCAACATTTCTCAGGGCTTATTCATTAGAGATAGGATATTGAGGATCCTGTGGGGGGTCCTCACCATTAGCAAAGTGCTTAATTTTTTTAAGCCACTTCTCACATTGTTCAGTTACTGTTTTGTCTCTCTGGAGACACCACTTTAAACAAGCATTTGTCAATGCTGAATGTTGCTTGCTTCTATGTGCTGTTTAGGTATTTGGAAGTCACTGGAGTGCAAATATTGAAAATTTGCGAACTTTCTGGCGTCTTGCCAGGAACTGCGCCAGCATAAAGCAAATAAAACAGTCATGTTAGGAAATTTTCACGAAATGTTCAACATAGCCATTTAAGACCTCTGGTCATGAACAGTGTCAGTGTGATTTTGTTAATGTGTCCCATACATGGAGTTTGCACACCGACTGCGCCATTGTGCGCTACATGGGCGGAAACACGTTTTGGGCAGGATGTGAAAAATGACAGCTGTACTGCTCATAAGGAGGTGTGGTAAAATGGCAATGTTGAAAATCTGGAGTGGAAATATTGAAAATTCGCAAACCTACGAGCGTGCGTGGGAACTGTGCAACGCACACTCGTAAAACAGTCATTTTTAGGAATTCTTTCACCAAATTTTCAACATTGCCATTTTAAGATCTCTGCTCATGAACAGTGACACTGTGATTTTCTTAATGTGTCCCATACACTGAGTTCGCACACCGACTGCGCCATTGTGCGCTACATGGGTGGAAACATGTTTTGAGCAGGATGTGAAAAATGACAGCTGTACTGCTCATGAGGAGGTGTGGTAAAATGGCAATGTTGAAAATCTGGAGTGAAAATATTGAAAATTTGTGAACTTACGAGCCTGCGTAGGAACTGCACAACGCACGCTCGTAAAACAGTCATTTTTAGGAATTTTTTCACCAAATTTTCAACATAGCCATTTTAAGACCTCTGCTCATGAACAGTGTCACTGTGATTTTCTTAATTTGTCCCGTACATTGATTTCGCACACCGACTGCGCCATTCTGCGCTACAAAGTCGGAAACACATTTTGGGTGAGATGTGAAAAATGACAGCTGTACTACTCCATAAGAAGGTGTGGTAAAATGGCAATGTTGAAAATCTGGAGTGAAAATATTGAAATTTCACGAACTTACGAGGCCTGCGTAGGAACTGCATAGCACTTACTCGATAAAACAGTCATTTTGGAATTTTTGGACCAAATTTTCAACATGGGGTTTTGGGACCCCTTCTCATGAATGATGTCACTGTCATGGTGGTATTCAGGCCCAAAGGGTGATTTCGCAGTCACTGCTCGAAATCACCGCCGAACCGAATAACCCATGACATGATATCGTCATCGAGAGTCTAAACCCATGTTAGTGAGTACAAAATTCAAAAAATGCCTGAATATGCAATAAAGTTGAACCCTCCCTATCTAGCCATTATACAGCTTACGGCATTTCCTCAGTTTGATGCCGGCTTTGAAGAGTGCAGACATGTTCCCGGTCCACCGAAGATCATCGCGCGGAGTCTGGAGGTAAGTATGGGGTGAGGGGTGTGGGGAGAGCTGGGTGCGCAGTGGGTGGGTGTGGGTTGTGGGAAGGGGGTGGAGCCAGCGCGCAGGAGACCATTTTGTTTACAGGTTTAAAACAAAAAAGGCATCATGGGACCATTTGCCACACTGGGGTGGGCTCCCAGCATGGCACAAGGGCGGAGGAGCCATTCAGACGATGGGGATTGGGCACCCCGTCAGCCAAGAACTGATTGCCACGCTGGGGTGGGCTCCAGCGTGGCACCAGCTCTGAGGGGATGACAGCAGCTCAGCCCGGCGGGGATTGGGCACCTCATCGGCTACATAGGATGTGCAGGCGCGTGCTCTGCCAATGGGGGAGCTAAAGCCTCCGGTGTTCACTGGCGTAGCTCCCCCTTTCAACTGTATGCCACTGCATTTTGGAACATGTCATAGACAGCTCCAAAATGCATTGGCTTACAGGGGCCGCGCCTGCCAGCTCACTGACTGAATTGGAGAAGGAGGTGACACACCTCCGAAATCTCCGATGATAGCACTATGTTTCTTGCACATGCGTGCAAGCAACATAAAAAAGCACTGCAGAGGCTCTGAAACTCTCTCACAGTTCAAAATATGCCATGTACTCACAGACCAGATGCCAAATGATATTCTTTGCTGCATCCCAGCAATTGAGCCCTTTGGTCATGCAGTATTTTGTGACGTCATTTTCTGAAAGGTATCACATTGCACCCTGGCTGGCTCCAATGTATAACAGTGAACAAAACAGAGAAGAAACAAGTTTGGACCAACAATATGCTGTACATCTCCTTTCCCTTTCTGGGAGGATAGAGCATAAACTATTTATTCAAAGAATTCTCCCCAACACTCTAATGTACAGTAGCTACATAATGTATAAGATAAGCTCGGCTCAGACCGACAGTGGCTGTTAATGTGATGGTATAGATATAATGTTACTGACACTGAAGGAGAACTAAAGTCAAAATTTAAAAAACAAAATGCGCAGAACGTTTTGATTTGTAGGTGCACTCCATGAAAGTCCTTCCCTTTGCTGAAAGGACTTTTTTTCTAGATTTCCTGCTGGTTTTATGGCTCCTGGGTTCTCCCTGCTAGCATTTGTTTGTGGCTGTTCTTGTTCCTACAGTGCCTACTGTCCCATGTGATAGTGATGCATCCAAGACCAATAATTCAGTAAGAGCTATTTTTTGTCAAATTTACAGTAGAACTATGATGTAACTTTCCTCAGAGAGCTCTAATGAAGGCTAAATTTATAGATGAAAAATACCTGAGGAATAATTCAGTGGACTGTTCTATAAGGAAACAGTTAAAGGCTTTCCTAATTGTAGCATTTGTGACTTTGGGTGATTTGTGTGCTTTTTATGTTTGCTTGCGTGCATGCGAAGGAAACATCTTGGGACAGTACAGCATTTCAGAGGTGTGCCATGGTTCTGGCCAATGCAGCTGAAGCTGCGTTGAGCTCGTCCCTGACACACCAGTTAGTTGGCAAGCTAGTTATGACAGCAATCTAACAGAACTGTCTCTACTTGAAACAAATGAACCACTGCAATCAGGGACCATTTCATCTCTGCAGTTATTTACATACATAGAGTGCCCCCACCCACACACACACACACACACACACACATGTCTTCTTTCCCATAAAACACCCTGCCAACACTAGTAATGTGTCCCTCCAATGAAAAAGATTACTGTGGTGGCTGCCTCCTTCAACTGTCTGCCTGGATACTCCACACACACACACACACATACACCCTTATGCACACACACCTTCTTTTCTGTAAAGCACCTTGCCAACACTTGTAATGTTTTGGTCCTTGCTCCTCTGAACACCCCCCCCCACTTGTACAATGGGTGCAGTGTGGCTCTCTCCTTGGTCCCGTTCCTCACTCCTCTGCATACACCCCCACTTGTACAATGGCCATGGGTGCAGCTTTATTTGGTGGCAGCTCTTGCTGCCTGTCACACTCTCTCTCCCCAATTCCGGTCCTCGCTCCTCTGAACACCCTCCCCTTGTACAATGGCTGTGGTGCAGCTCTTTCCCTGGTCCCAGTTCTCACTCCTCTGAACACTTCTCCTTGTACAATGGCCACTGACTTGCATTTCTGAACACCCCCTGCTTTTACAATGGCTGTGGTGTGGCCCTCTCCATGGTCCTGGTCCTCACTCTTCTGAACACCCCCCCTGTACAATGGCCATGGTGCAACTCTCTCCTTGGTCCCAGTCCTCGGTCCTCTGAACTGCCCCCGGCTCACTTGTATAATGGCCGCTGTGTGGCTTTAATTGTTGGTGGCTCCTGCCACCCGTTGCACTCTCTCTCTCTCCCGGTCCCAATCCTCACTCCTCTGAACACCCCCCCACTGCTTGTACAATGACTATGGTACAGCTCTCTCTCTGGTCCTCACTTCTCTGAACATACCCCATGCTTGTACAATGGCCGCAGGTGTGGCTTTACTTGGTGGCTCCTGCTGCCCATCACACTGTTTCTCCCTGGTCCTGGTCCTCACTCCTCTGAACACCCCCTCCCTGTTTGTTCAATGGCCGTGATGCGTCTCTCTCCTTGGTCCCAGTCCTGGTCCTTACTCCTTTGAACACCCCATTACAATGGCCATGGTGTGACTTCTCCCGGTCCTGATCCTCTGTTCTCTGAACATCCCCATTATATAATGGCCATGGGTACAGCTTTACTTGTTGGTGGCTCCTGCCACCCGTCACACTCTCCAGTGTCAATACCAGCAAGCAAACATTCAGCATTGGCAAATGCTTGTTTAATGGATGTGTATAGTTTGAGTAAACACAAAGCTTTTACAAAACATTCACTTTGTCTGGCTAGACCTGGCCATATACCTAGAAAACAGAAAGTTTGGATTAGACAGAGATATTTTGTTGAAGACAGAATAACAGGCTCCTAACAGTAGACTGCTGCTGCAGCAGTTATCACTCTCTAAATCAATGATTCTGGACACGTCACTGTTATTTAGGACAGGACACATTGTAGAAACAAGAACAGCCATATAAAATGCTAACATGGAGACCCCCAAGAGCCATATAACCAGCAAGAAAATTTAGAAAAAACTCCTTTTGACAAAGAAAGGTAAAGACTTACTCGAGTTACACCTACAGATCAAAAACCTCTGCACAACATATTTTTTGTACATTTTGACTTTAGTTTCCCTTTAACTAAATTTAGAAGTAATTGAATAGAATACACGAGGACCAGAGCGTGGCCCCCACCTCTCCCCACGCTTGGTTGCAAAATTAACTTACCAGAGTCTCAGTGACTCGGTCAGCTGAAGGAGTTTGGAAGTAAAGTTATTTTGAGGGGCTGTTTTCCCAGGTCTGATGATGCTTAAAAGAGGTAAGTGAGGGCTGCTCCAAAGGGCATGGCAAGGGGGGCTGGGGTGCACAGTCCCACTCCACATTCAGTTGAAAAAAAAACACATAGTGTCATACACAAGTTGTGTTTCTAATTTGTGTGATGCAATTATCCTCTTGGAAGGAAAAACTATCTGTTAAAAAAAAAGCACTGGGATCCAACTTGGTAGGTGCAGGGTGTGCCATGAGACTAGGAGTGGGGAGAGAAGAGGTTTTAAAAAAAATGTTTTTTTTTAATATAATGGGCCAGGTGAGGAATATAATTGCCAGGCTGTCAGCATCATTCCAGAGTTCCCATGTGGGGATATGGTGGCAATACAGTATACAGTAGCTGCAGTGCTACATGGGTGCTGCACTCCTGCATTAACACAGCATAAGTGTAAATACACCTGCACCACTTTTCACACGTGCAATATTTTTTTATAGACAGCACAGTAATTGTGCTTTACAGACAGACTTGTACATGACAGGTTTCACATGGAAGGCCAGTCGGGTAGCAAATGTAAGCCTGTACTGTTACCTAACAGTAACTCCTGAGGTTGTTTTGAAGCATTATTTTATGCGACTCAGATTTTCTCACCAAATTAAACCATCTCCCATGTGACAATGGTGCTAGAGTAGAGACAGAGTGAGTGACACAGTGGGAACTACACAGTGACAGACAGACAAAGAGAAAGACAAACGAAACAGAGGAAAAAGCAGGCAGCAAACAAAACAGCCAGAGGTAGTACTTGATCAACACAATGAAAACAAACACCATCATTTCACCCACAGTGGGACTGTACTTAAGATTTGTTTGTGTGTGTGTGGGGGGGGGGTAACAGTTGCTGGCATAAAAATGGGAAGGGTTGGTGGTGGTAGTAATAAAACTGATGTGCACCACAGACTGAATTGGCACAAAACCTTCTCTGGCTTGAATTTCAAAAAACGTCATCCCACTGCCCCATGTCACAATCCTGCACACCATTAATCAGGCTGTGGATCTCTCACAGTGGATCAGTGTATGCGGGGATAGACACCACCACCTCCAGCACCAGTCATTCACAGCCAGTGCTTTAACTGAACCTTCCTCATTAAATTACCTCCAGTTTTGCAGTTTTCCGCATGCTGTGGTTTACCTCAGAAAAGATGGTATTTGAATTTTAATTCCTATTACATGACTGTGAAGGGATGAAGAATGCAAGGAAGCAAAACTGAACATGCAGGGAGCAGATGACATACTATGATTCAGGGAGTGGCATGTGAATTTGCAACAGTAGAAGGAATGCATGGGAACTGAAGCATATGAAGGAAGTGTCATAAAGGGCAGTCAAGTGTTAAGATTCATATTCAAGCATATTTCTAATCAAATAAGCAAGACATGTTGAAAAAGAGAACAAATCTCTGATGGTGAAGTTCCTCAGAAGCACAACTAGCAAATGCACATACTTTTCATAGTGTTTCAATTTAAGTTTTTAGTCTGTCTCACTGGGTATTGGGAAGGGTCACTGATTTTTTTTTGGGGGGGGTCATGAATTATGAATCTCTGGGTTACTGCTCTGAGTTTTTCCCACATGAACTATAGCCAAATGCAGTAATCCTATGAAAAATGCTATACAAATTGAATAACAGGAATTGTGTTGGTCGCTACCCAATTCTAGTGAACAGGTATACATCTCACAAAACAGCAGTCATAACTGTCACTAATTGTGATTGCTATTTTTGTGAGATAAATAACTTCTTAATATCATGGGAGGCAAGAATGTATGAGCACCGAAAATGAGTAACCTAATTACTAGCTGGAATCTCTTCTAGGCAGCATCATCATCCACTTTTTAGAAACAAGACACTGACATCTTCCTTAAAGTGATTCTGTTGTTCCACCCTCCTCGCTGGAGATTGCCACCAAGCCACAGCTCTGTATTCTGTTTGAGAACTAAGATCACTGATGAGCTACAGAAATCTTTTTCCATCTCCCTCATTCAAGGGGAACCCAAGGAGAATGGTGCCATGGTTCTGTGCTCTGACACTCTCATTTGAGGGTGACCAAAGGGTGCACCACCAAGCCATGACTCTGTTTTTCTATTGCCCTCACTTGAGGGGGACCCATGAAGATAACTGTTGATCCACAGTTCTGTACTTCTGTCCTTCTCACCTGATAGGGACCTGAGGAGACCATTGCTGGGTTGGGGCTGTGCTGTTCTGTCCCCCCCCCCTTGAGTTGAATTGAGAATAGTATCAAGTTACGTTATTAGAGGAGAAGTAGGCAGCAATCAAACAGTAAGGCTGAGAATTAGGGAAGCAGGTATAAAGAGGTGGAGGAAGGGAAAAAATGAAGCACCCTCTCTGAGGTAGGGGATATAGATAGTAGAAAAATGCTATACAAAATGAATAACATGAGTTGTGTTAGTCACTATCCAATTCTAGTGAACAGGTACGCATCTCGCAAAACAGCAGTCACAACTGCCACTAATTGTGATTGCTGTTTTTGTGAGATAAATAACTTCTCAATATCATGACAGGCAAGACTGTATGAGCACTGAAAATGGGTAACCTTATTACTAGCTGGAATCTCTTCTAGGCAGCATCATCCTCCACTTTTCAGAAACAAGACACTGACATCTGCCTTAAAGTGGCTCTGTTGTTCCATCCCTCTCACTTGAAGAGGACCTGAGGAGATTGCTACAAAGCCACAGCTCTGTATTCTGTTTGAGAACTAGGATCACTGATGAGCCACAGAAATCTGTTTCTATCTCCCACATTTGAGGGGAGCCCAAGGAGAATGGTGCCATGGTTTTGTGTTCCAACACTCTCATCTGAGGATGACCAAAGGGATCGCTACTGAGCCATGACCCTGTTGTTCTGTTGCCCTCACTTGAGGGGGACCCTTGAAGATCATTGTTGATCCACAGTTCTGTTGTTCTGTCCTTCTCACCTGAGGGGAACCTGAGGAGACCATCGCTGGGCTGGGGCTGTGCTGTTCTGCCCCACCCCCCATTGAGTTGAATTGAGATTAGTATCAAGTTACATTAATTAGAGGAGAAGTAGGCAGCAACCAAACAATAAGGCTGAGAAGTAGGGAAATGGGTATAAAGAGGAGGAGGAGGAAGGGAAAAAATGAAGCACCCTCTCTGAGGTAGGGGATATAGAACAAAATCCAGAAGAATAATGAAGGGGGAAAAGAATAAGGATTAAGGAAAGTAAATAAGTAAAATGGGAAAACTTTAAATACCCTACCTGGGGCTAAGTAACAAAGGGGTTAAACAAGACATGCTATGGTTTACTCCAGAAAAGAAGGTATTTGAGTTTTAATTCCTATTATATAACTGGGAAGGGCTCAAGAATGCAAGGTAGCCAAAACTGAATATGCAGGGAGCAGATGACATACTGTACTATGATTCAGGCAGTGGCATGCAAATTAGCAACAGTAGAAGGAATGGATGGGAACTGAAACATATGAAGGAATTGTCATAAAGGGAGCCAAGTGTTAAGATTTATATCCAAGTGTATTTCTAATCAAATATGCAAGATATGTTGGAAGAGAGAACAAATCTCAGATAGTGAAGTGCCTCAGAAACACAACTATCAAATACACATACTTTTCATAGTGTTTCAATGCAAATTTTTAATCTGTCTCACTGGGTACTGGGAAGGGTCACTGATTTTTTTGGGGGGAGGGGGGTCATGAATTATGAATCTCTGGGTTACTGCTTTGAGTTTTGCCCACATAAACTGATAGCCAAATGCAGTAATCCTATGAAAAAAGCTATACAAAGTGAGTAACATGAGTTGTGTTGGTCGCTATCCAATTCTAGTGAACAGTTATGTATCTCACAAAACAGCAGTCACACCTGTCACTAATTGTGATTGCTGTTTTTGTGAAATAAATAACTTCTCAATATCATGAGAGGCAAGAATGTATGAGCACTGAAAATGACCTTATTACTAGCTGGAATCTCTTCTAGGTAGCATTGTCATCCACTTTTTAGAAACAAGACACTGACACCTGCCTTAAAGTGGCTCTTTTGTTCCATCCCTCTCACTTGAAGGGGACCTGAGGAGATTGCCACCAAGCCATAGCTCTAAATTCTGCAGGAGCGCTAAGATCACTGACAAGCCACAGAAATCTTTTTCTATCTCCCTCACTTGAGGGGGACCCAAAGAGAACGGTGCCACGGTTCTGTGTTCCAGCACACTCATTTTAGGGTGACCAAAGGGATCACTGCCAGGCCATGACTCTGTTGTTCTGTTGCCCTCACTTCAGGGGGACCTGTTGTTCTGTTGCCCTCACTTCAGGAGGACCCATGAAGATCACTGTTGATCCACAATTCTGTTGTTCTGACCTTCTTACCTGAGGGGGACCTGAGAGACCATCACTGGGCTGGGGATGTGCTGTTACCTCCCGTCCCCCCTCTGTTGAGTTGAATTAAGATTAGTATCAAGTTACATGAATTAGAGAAGTAGGCAGCAACCAAACAGTAAGGTTGTGAAGTAGGGAGATGGGTATAGGGAGAAGGAGGAAGGGAAAAAATGAAGCACCCTCTCTGAGGTAGGGATATAGAACAAAATCCAGAAAAATAAAGAAGGGGAAAAGAATAAGGATTAAGGAAAGTAAACAAGTAAAAGGGGAAAACTTAAAACACCCTACCTAGGGTCAAGTAACAAAGGGGTTAAGCAAAACAAAAAAGGGGGAAGTATAAACATCCTAACTGGGGTAAGGGTATAGAGTTATTTCCAGCAGCATAGTGAAAGGAGGAATGGGAATGCTGGGAGTGGTGCAGTGCAGTGGTTGTGGAGCCACAGTTTTCAAAGAGACATTCTGGAGACTGAGGTGCTGCCCATCTGCATGCACCTCCTTGCACTGAGGGAGGAGGTCACTAGACTCTGGGTAAGCTGGCTAAGATTCAGGTTCCTCTACCCCCACCATGGGGCCAATGAGTCTACCGCCAAATGCAACAGAGAGTGCCAAAGAGGAAGGACTGCTGGACTGTGGGATGGCAGGTCAGGGGCATGTTCCTCAACTGGTATCACTATGAAACTCATATGCTACTCTGGCAGACAGGACTGCCAGGAGGAGGCACCCATGGTAGTGGACAGGGAGTATGTGGGGGTCCTCCCTAGGAAGACCCCAAGGTGAGAGGGGGAGGACCTCAGCAAAGGAAGAAACAACTTCTGGTAGGGACTCGATTATGAGGTGATAGATTTGAGAATAGGAATGGAGGGAAAGAGGGAGGTGACATGCCTACTTGGTGCCTCAGCTTAGAGAACTGGAAAGCAGATCCTAAGGATCGCTAGGGCAGTGGGGCAGGAGAGGGAACTGGATGTCATTGTTCACCTGGGGACAAATGACCTGGCTAGGGATAAGGCTGAGATTGTGCAGGGGGATTTCAGCAAGTTGGGTAGGGATTTTAGGCAGGTGACCCACTTAGTGGCTTTTGCTGAGGTGCTACCTGTCGACAGCATGGGAGAGGTTAGGGATTGCACCAGGAGCTAAAACTCATTGTTGAAGAAATGGTGTAGAAATGGGAGGGATTCGGTTATACTGGAGACTTGAGGCCCACCTGGAGGTATGGAGGCCTATATAGGGGTGATGACCTGTATCTGTCTAGGAGAGGAATCACTGTCCTCAGTGGATGGTTTAAATGTTACTATGATGAACATTTAAACTAGCTGTGGTGGGTAGCAGAAGAAATCAGGGATATATAAACTATACCCCCCCCCCCACACAGACTGTAGCAGAGAGACAGGGTGACTCAATGGGAGATAATTCTCCCAGGGTGCAAAATAAAGAAAACTGAAGAGTGGTTGAAATGAAAGGAGATGGGAACATAAGCTGTAAAAAGGAAAAGCAGGATGGAAAAAGATACAGGGGGTAACAGACTGAATGGTAACAAAATGTGGAAGGCCATATCTACAATTGCAAGAAGCCTAGGAAATAAAATTCTGGACCTTGAGGCCATCATGTCTGAGGCAGACCTGGATATTATGGCCATTACTGGGTTGTGGTGCACAGGAAACCATGACTGGGACATGGTCATACCAGGCTCTACTCAGTTCAGGAAAGATAGGGTGGGAAGGGAGGGAGGAGGGGTGGTGCTGTATGTAAGGGAAGGTATCAAAGCGATAAAGACACAAGGAATCCAGGGTGGAATGGGAGTGTTGGAGATGCCGAAGGTCACCCTGGAGATGGAGGAAAAGAACCATTATTCACACTGGCATGATTTATAGACCTCCAACACAGGGGAAGAATTTAGATAAGGCACTGGTAGAAGCCACTGGCACAACTGCAGGAAAAGGGGAGGTGCTGCTGGTGGGGAACTTTAATCTGCCAGATGTGGATTGAAGCCTCCCAGCTGCAGCTTCATCTAGAATGGGGATGTCCTTGACTCCCTGCTGGGGGTGTTCCTCAGGCAACTAGTCAGGGAGCACACTTGTGATGGGGCAGTACTGGACCTGGTGCTCAGTAACAGGACAGTACTGCAGATGTCAAGGTGGGAGGCCATTTGTGGACCCATGACCACTGCACAGTGTGCTTTAACATAAGGATGGTGGTGGAAGCAGACTACACAAGGACGGAGGTCCTAGACAGGGCGCATTTTTAAAAAATGGGTGAAAGGCTCAGAAACAACCTAGCAGGGCAAATGACCTGGCTGGGGAGGAAGAATAGTGGGCTAAGCATAGGGTAAACTTAGTGAAGTCAGCAAACCTCTATGCATAGGAGTGAACAAAAACAAGAGGAAAAGAGATCACCATAGTTCTCGAAGGAAGTGGATGAAAAGGTTAAGGGTAAAGTAGCCTTTAAGAAGTATAAAAATATACAGAGGGATGAAGACAGGGAGGTGTATCAAGAGAAGCAGATGGAGGCAGGGAAGGTGGCGAGGAGTGCAAAGACGTATACTTAGGAAACAAGAGGCGATGAAAGGGAAAATACATTTTTTAGTTATGTAAGTGAAAAGAGGAAGACTAGGGGAGGGATTGTGAAGTTAAGAAGGACAGGTAGGGACTGTACAAAGAAAGATTTGGAAAAAGCAGATATCCTGAACAATTACTTTTGTTCAGTCTTCACAGAGAAAGGGGAAGGGGAGGGACACATAAAAGCAATAGGGATGCTGGAGAGGGGAGGTAGACACAAGTCCCTTTACAGAGGGGAGAATCTTAAATGTCTCTCAATTCTGAAAGTGGACAAAGCTATGGGGCCAGACAGGGTACACCCAGGGTACTGAGGGAGCTCAGGGAGATACTGGCTGCACCTCTGACAGTCCTTTTTAACACCTCACTGGAAACAGCAGCGGCACCAGAGGACTGGGTGTGGGAAAATGGAGTCCATTTTTACAAAAGCAGTATCAGGAAGGAGGCTTGCAACTACAGGCCAGTCAGCCTGATATCAGTGGTAGGGAAGCTAATGGAGACACTGCTTGAAAGAACTGTGGAATATCCTGAAGCCAACAGGTTACATGAGGAGGTCATGTCACACAAATCTGACAAATGTTTTTGACTCTGTGACTAGGGAAAGGGATCAGGGAAGGGCAGTGGACATGGCTTACTTAGATTTCGGTAAAGCTTTCAACATCATTCCACATAGGAGGCTCATAAGGAAACTGGGTAGCTTAGGGGTGGGTCACAACTTGGTAAACTAGGTACCACATTTTTCAAGGGGTATATAACACAGGGTGATAGTAAACTGAACTGACTCCAGGAAATGAAGGGTGACCAGCGGGCTGCCACAGAGATCAGCACTGGGACCAGTCCTCTTTAATGCTTTATAAGTGACATTGCAGATATGTGGGAAGGGAAGGTCTGCCTCTTTGCAGATTACACCAAAATCTGTAATAGAATGGACATTCCAGAGGGGTCGAAAGAATGTGCAGAGACCTGAGAGAACTTGAGGAATAGTCAAGGGCATTGCAGCTGGGTTTCAGTTAAGCAATAAGGTACAACCAGGGGTTATGATAATACTCTAGTCAATCACCCCCGAGGGGAATAATGTGGCATAAGTCACAACTGAGTGCCACACGCCCCCAGGAGGTGACTAACTTAAGCAATAAGTCACAACAGGGTGTGAATTATTGGGGATTTACCCATGTCTTGTGTGGTGTGTCACAAGGTGCAGCTAAGTGACTTAGCCACACAAGAAGTGGCAAATCACCCAATAACTCACACCCTGGAGTAACTTATTGCGATTATACAATGGACCCATGTGTAAAATACATACTATAACTGGTCAGCAATTTTTCCCATTGCCTGACCGAGTTATAATTTGCTGTTATAACCCACGGGTTATAACGTCGAGCATGAGCCGTGTCAGTTAAAGAAAAAATGTGCTCTCATTGGCTAATGTGCTATCCATGGGTGGACTTAACATTAAAAAAAAAAATGGCGGCTCCATCTCTCGCTTACCAAGGTGCCGCCAGAACCCAGCACACCATCTTTGAACTCTGCAGAGTTCTACTTTATTAAAACTATTGGGTTGATCCTGCCGGTTTCTTTTTTCTCTGTTATCTGGTTGATCCTGCTCTTCAAAAGGTCCCATGGTGCCACACAGAGACACAGCATGAGCCAATCAGGAACTGCACCATCATCGCAACAGCAGTAAGAGAATAAGTTTAAAAAACTGAAACTGTACAAAAGAAAAAAAAGTAGGGAGACAGTGTGTGTGTGTGTGTGTGTGTGTGTGTGTGTGTGTGTGACCGTGTGTGTGTGTGTGTGTGTCTGGGTGAAAGTCAGGACTCACAGACACTACATGAAGGCTGGAAAAAAATTGCTGTCCAGCAATTATAAATAATAAAATATGGGGAAGTCTGCCTAAATTCAAAATTAATGGTTGCCCTCGGTGTGGGATGCATTAATAAACCCCTCGGACTTCGCCCTCGGGGTTTATGTAGCATCCTACACCTCGGGCAACCATTAATTTCTCATTAAGCACACTTCCCCATCCATTATTGTATATTTAAAATGTGTTTGATTATGTTTTTAGTAAATGCCATTCCTTAGCCGTGGGTTATGCAGGATTTACCCACGGTCATGTAACTTGTTTTGATCAATGAGATTACAGGATTTTCACATACGATTGTATAATAACACATCAGCATAACACTCTTGAAGTACAATTATGCCCCCAGGGGGTGATTAAAATAGAGCATTAACATAACACCCTTGGGTATACCTTATTGGTATTATAAAAATATACAAGAACACTGGGAATGCTGGGAAAGTTCACCTATTTTTTATTTATTTACCTTATGACTGATATTTGACCTCAAATAGTCCCTCCATTTGTTTAACATTAGGAGGAGCTATGTTATACATTGTCAATGTGGGACAATGAGAGCACATGCATGCGCATGTTTCTTATAATTCACCTTTACCCCCCCACAACAAGATGCCTTTCAGCTTATATCATATTTAAACTGTTGTTGTTTTCACATACTGACAGTTGAAATGGGTCTGAAAGCTGACGACGAATGGTGACATGCAAGCATTCACAAGGCTCGCATCCTGTTGCTACGGCAATGTTTTCGTAACTGAACAAGTTTTGTTTTTTCTGTACTGGTGTGCAGAGTGCAATTGCTACAGTGTGGTACAAGGTCTTTTTATGTTTGCTTGCACGCATGTGCAAGAAACACAGTGCCATGATCTGAGTTTTTCAGAGGTGTGTCAGCATCTTCCAATTCAGTCAGTGTGTTTGCAGGCATGGTCACAGTTCTCCAATCACTGCTGAAGCTGTCTATGACAGCAGTTGAAAATGCAGTGGCATACAGTTGAAAGAGAGAGCTATGCTTCAGTGAGCAGCTCCCCCCCACCCACACACACACACACACACACAGATCAACTGTGTCAGTTGCCTGATAGGATGGTGTAGTCTTGTCTAGCTTAGAGAGACAAGCCACACATCATTACTTTAATAAACTGTTCCCTGCCAAAGCAGGACCACCAAAATGTGTGGGTGCCTAACAGTCCTTACACACGCCAGCTCTCCAAAGCACACCTTCATGGACTCCATGGGTTCTAATCCTCCAGAAAAAAAATACCTCAGTGTTTGATGTGAAAACTCAGACTTCGTTAATTCCAAGCGTTTTCTCTTACTAGACTCTGTCAATGTGAACTCCCCGCTGCTAAAACCTATGCAAACGAACTTGAGCGTACTGTACTACCTGCAGCTGAAGCAAAGAACAGCCAGAATGCACAAAGGCGAACATACTGCTATGCAATTCAGCAGCAGCCAGTGGGGGAGGTTTTCATGACTGAAGCACTTTAATGCACCTTTTATTGCTGTCATATACACACCCCTGTGTGGTAATTCACTAAACTGAACACTTAGTCTGGTAATGCAGCTTCAAAATATTTTTTTTTCTCTGAGTTGCCGTGAGCTGGCATTTAGATAGAATCACACAGCTCTTTCTCAAATCAGATGCTCAATGAAGTCACATCACCTTGTGACCCTAAACATCTTAGGGTGGGACATGTGCCCTAACAAAATAGCGAAAACTAGACATAGAAAAAGAAAACACAAATTCAACCGTAGCTCACAATTGAATCCACCCTTTTCTCCGGTGAATCTGAAGCTGCCTAACAGCCCACCCCTGAGTGCTCATGCACTCCCTCCACCCGCACAACATATGGCCGACGGGGGTGCTGTTGCATTTTATTTCATAATTTCCTGATCCCGTTGCTGCCACCATAGTGATACAGTAGTACTTTTTATGGCTCAAAAACTGCTTGACATTAGCTGAATTATAAATGGCATCCCTGTCTGATGCTGTGGTGCGGAATATGGTGGTGCTCAAATTTTAAGCCAAGTATTACGTGCAGAAATGTTGTTATTGACTCATGTCACTTACCATTTTATACAACTATTGATTTTTTCAATTCACTTTTGCTGACAAATGTTGATCGCAGGGATTCTGGTATCACAATTCAGTTCAGCGACGTGTAACATCTTAGTGCAGATGCTAAGTAATTGTTTTAAAATGCTGAAAAAGTTAACAGTCATGAAAATGCATGAACTTCTTTCTTCAGTGTCTGGAGCTGTAGTGGCGTTATTGACAAGTGCATGTCCCTTTGCTCCAGATCTATCAGTGAGATGTCTATTCTGTGCAATGGACAGTGGCTGAATGTTATCAGCTGACAGTTTTCATTTCATTATCAACAGTTATTCAGGGCTTTGCAAATGCAACTTTGCTGGTAGCACAGTTTCATGCCCCCAAGTGTCTCATCAGTTAATAGTTATAACTTAAACGATGATCACAAAAAGTATGAAAAAGATTTGCCGCTGAGTAATGTAAATACCAATCCACCTAAGCACCTTTAGGCTGCAAGCATAATTTGAACGTACAGGGATTCTGGACCGGTGTATCACTCCCTGGCACAGCAACGGTTAATAAGTTTAAGCACATTCTCAGGACATTGTTTCACTTGCCCCCTCTCCCCACTATGATCCTGGTCACCTGAAATAAACCTGACATTTTAGTATCTGTTTTACATCTTGGCTCAGTTAGACAATCAGCGCTGTAAGAACATAAATGGACATATAAATGGGGACTATAAGAACATGCCGTGGGTGCTTGTGCCTTAGTCCAGCTGTGCAACATCAGCCTGCAGCTCAGGTAGGGCTTACTGTCTACCACTTTGTTCACCCCCCTATGTACCTGTACCATTTCACATCCTTCCTTGCCTTAGTCCAGCTGTGCTACATCAACCTGAAGCTCTGGTAGGGCTTACTGTCTACCACTTTGTTCACCCCTCCCCCATATATCGCTGTGCTACATCAGCCTAAAGCTTTGGTAGGGCTTACTGTCTACCACTTTGTTCACCCCCCCATGTACCTGCACCATTTCACATCCTCCCTTGATCAACAGTGAGTGGATCCCTCATTCATATGTCACATATGCACGCACAAAAAAAAAAGAAAGTCTTCAAAAATTAAGATACATTGATTATGTTTGTTATGTTTGCTTGCACGCATGTGCAAGATACATAGTGCCATCATCCGAGATTTCGGAGGTGTGTCACCCGCTCTTCCAATTCAATCAGTGTGTTGGCAGGCGCGGCCCCTGTAAGCCAATGCATGCTGGAGCTGTCTATGACAAGCTCCAAAATGCAGTGGCATACAGTTCAAAGGGGGAGCTATGCTTCAGTGAGCAGCGATAAGATATCGCTTGCTCATGCGCAGCTCCCCCTGCACACATGCACATGCAGGCGTATGCACCTCCCGCACGTCACACACACTGTATAGCCGACAGGGGTGCCCAATCCCCCATGGCTGTGCTGCGCCCCCCCGCCCCAAAGCCTTCCAAATGCCACTCTGGGTGCCCTACCCCAGCGTGGCAACTCATGATATAGCTGGGGTGCCCAATCCCCATCAGTTCCACTGTCTTCACCCCGAGTACTGGGTGCCAAGCTGGGAGCCCACCCCAACAGGCAATCGATGCTTTAGGGCGATGGCGGTGCCCAATCCCCATCGACTGAATGCCCCCAACCATCCCTTGTGCTACGCTGGGAGCCCACCCCAGCGTGGCAAACATCCAGCGTCGTCATTGGAAACAAAAGAACACCTGTAAAGAAAAACGGTCCCACGTAGTCTCCCTGGCCCCCACCCACAACCTGCACCCACCACTGCGCACCCTGCCTCCACCCCACACCCCATCCCCTCCGGACCTCGGCACGATTATCTTGGTGGACTGGGAACACATCTGCACTCTTCAAAGCTGACCGCGAACTAAGAGAAATGCCGTGAAGCTGTATAATGGGCTAGACAGGGGGTTTTCAACTTTGTTGCATATCTCAGGCAGTTTTTGGAATTTTTGCACCAAATTTTCAACATGGGTTTTTGGGACCCCTTCTCATGAATGATGTCACTGTCATGGCGTTATTCGGGACGAAGGGTGATTTCGCAGTCACTGCACGAGATCACCTTTTGGGACTGATTAATGAAATGACACTGCCAGTGCTCATAAGGTGGGCTTTCAAGAAGCCTATTTTGAAAATTTGGTGGAAAAATTTCAAAAAATGACTGTTTTACGAGTGTGCATTGCGCAGTTCCTATGCACGCTCGTAAGTTCACAAATTTTCAATATTTTTACTCCAGATTTCCAACATTGCCATTTTACCACACCTTCTTATAAGCAGTACAGCTGTCATTTTCACATCTCACCCAAAGCGTGTTTCCGCCCAGAAGTAGCGCACAATGGCGCGATCGGTTAATGCTAAATCAATGTATGGGAAAATTAAGAAAATCACAGTGACACTGTTCATGAGCAGAGGTCTTAAAATGGCTATGTTGAAAATTTGGTGAAAAAATTCAAAAATGACAGTTTCTGATAGTTGTGCAGTTCCTACGCGCTCATAAGTTCGCAAATTTTTAATATTTACACTCCAGATTTTCAACATTGTCATTTTACCACACCTCCTTATGAACAGTACAGCTGTAATTTTTCACATCTTGCCCAAAACGTGTTTCCACCCATGTAGCGCACAATGGCGCAGTCGGTGTGGGAAATCAATGTATGGGACACATTAAGAAAATCACAGTGACACTGTTCATGAGCAGAGATCTTAAAATGGCTATGTTGAAAATTTATGAAAACATTCCTAAAATGACTGTT
This sequence comes from Neoceratodus forsteri, assembly GCA_016271365.2. Classification (NCBI taxonomy): domain Eukaryota; kingdom Metazoa; phylum Chordata; order Ceratodontiformes; family Ceratodontidae; genus Neoceratodus; species Neoceratodus forsteri. The sequence continues at coordinate 600,746,181 of CM028130.1, read as the reverse complement.
TTACGCGTGCGTTAAGAGTTCCTATGCATGCTCATAAGTTTGCAAATTTAATATTTTCACTCTAGATTTTCAACATTGCCATTTTATTACACTTCCTTATGAACAGTACAGCTGCCATTTTTCATATGCCACCCAAAATGTGTTTTTGCACATATAGCGCACAATGGTGCTATTGGTGTGTGAAAGCAATGTTTGGGACAGATTAAGAAAATCACAGTTACACTGTTCATGAGCAGAGGTCTTAAAATGGCTATGTTGAAAATTTGGTGACAAAAGTCCATAAAATGACTGTGATACGAGTGAGCATTGCGTGATTTCCACGCACCCTCGTAAGTTCATGACTTTGTAGTATTTTAAGTCCAGATTTTCACCAGTGGCATTTTTCCACACTGCCTTATTTACAGTACAGCTGTCATTTTTCACAACATGGCTGAAGTGTGTTTTCACAATTTCAGCCCAGAGATGCGTGGTCGCTGCAGGAAATTATTGATGGGGACAGATAAAGAAAATCACAGTGACAGTGTTTATGATCGGAGGCACCAAAATGCCTGAGTTGACAATCTGCTGTAAAAAATCCCCAACCTAATTATATTACGGGTGTGTGTTGCACAGTTTCTATGTACGCTCATGACTTCACCATTTTTTTAAATATTTTTACTGCAGATTTACAACATTGCCATTTTTTACACCTCCCCATGAACAGTACAGCTGTCATTTTTTACATCCTGTTCGGAATGTTTTTGCACCTGTGGTGCTAAATGCTGTAGTCGCTGTGCATAAGCAGCTTTCGGCTAAGAAACTGATATTCCCCCTCTTCATGAGGTGGGGTCACAAAAAAAACATGTTGATCATTTGGAGTGACAATACCAACGAATGCCTGAGGTATTAGGGTTTCCAACCATAACGCCCAACCCGGTAGAGAATGACAGGTATCAGGGGTGTGACTTGGGATTCTTGCCTGTAATGCTCATACCATTCCACACCCTGCAGCCAGTGAGAAGCATTGCGGTATGCCTTGGTCTCTTCGGCCCCAAAGTTCACCCCATTCTCCTATATCACACCCATCCCACTGTATTTCCTAATGGAATGGGATGCGCATAAGGGCCAAAGACCCCAAGGAACACCGTGACACTTGCCAGTGTCTGCAGGGTGGGGTGTACTGAAATGGCGTGGCTGATATGCCTGACGACCCAAAGGCACACCCCAATGCCTGTCACTCTCTGCAGGGTGGTGGTGGGGTTGGCTTCAGTTCATTACTTCACTGCCATTCCTATTACACAGCTCTGTAACTTCTACACTACCACTGCCAATGCCAGTCAGCAAACATTCAGCATTGACAAATGCTTGTTTTTAGGTAGACTGCAGCCGGTAATTTAATTCATATAGTCATCATACAGAAGGAAACTGCTCTAATAAAAGAGGTGACAGAGTAATTACCCTGCTAATTGCAACAGTACTTAATTTTGTCTGGTGAGCTCCATGAGCCATTCTGTCAGATGACTTCTTTGTACACAAGCTATAGGGTGCTGTGACCTGATTCACACCTGTGCACTTGCCTGTCCATTCACTTGCACCATGGCTGCTGCTTATTCCCACATCAGCCTTAAAAACAACTCGTATGTCTACATCAAAAAAGCAGCAACTCACTACAGCCCCCACTCCCCCGTTATTCATTTATTTGCTGTGTAAACTTTTAAGCAGTGGCACTACCAGCTGTTCCAGTTTAAACTAACAAGGTGGAGGATTACATTTTGTTTTTAATAAAATACGTTTCAGTGGCCAGTATCATATTTTCTGTGTTTTGCAGTGCTGGAGAAATGTGTTTTTACATGCATGTGTTAATGAAGGGGATTCAACATATTAGCAGTAGTATTAGTGGTGGATCAGTGTTCTAAAAAAAGAATTTAAAAAGAGGATGTAGGACTCATTTTAAAAAACAGTGGTTGTGTGAAGTGGCTCTGCAAGAATGTTAATTTGGTTAATGTAAGGATAGTAGAATAGTAGCAACCAATCAAATATCTTCATTTCCCATACATTTTTATGTTGGCTTGCGTGCGCATGCACAAGCAACATTTTGCGGTAGTAGCACTGTAGCAGCACTTTCAAAGGTGTGTCAGTGTTGTGGCGAATCCATGGGATGCTTTAATCGGTGCGTCCCTCAGCCACCAACCAGTGAGCATGCTACAGATGACAGCAATTTCTGAGAGTGCCACCAACTTGAACCAAATCCGCCACTGCAATGAGAGACAGGCTCATCATTGCACTGGCAGATCTGACACACCTCCATTATGTGTCTTTCCTGGTGAAACATTTCAATAAACATGACGACGGCTCACTCCGTCAGCATCTCACAATCCCTAGAAAACCGACTTTAGGGAGTGCCCAATCCTCCTGTTGGCATGCCCCCTCTCCAGTTCAATTTGTTTCCCAATGGGGTGCCCAATCCCAGTTGGCATAATGTCCCCCCAGTTTCATTTGTCTGATGACGGGGGGGTGTCCAATCCCTCTCAGAATCATGTCCCCCCAACACGGACACACTTTCTTTGCCAACGAGGTGCCTAATCTCCATTGGCTTCAGTCTCCCCCCTTAAAAAAAAAACAGTTGGCACACTGGGAGCCCACACCAGTGTGCCCAAATGTATTTATGAAACCTGTAAAAAAAAAAAAACATCCATCGACATTTTGTTTTGGTTTTTTTGGCCCTGTAAACAAGAAAATTGTCCTTAGTCATAATGACGCTCCCCCTCCCCCAACCTGCACCCTTCCTCTGTGCACCCCACCTCCCTGCACCCTCCCTCACTCCATACTTACCTCTGGAGGCCCGGCGCAGTGATCTTTGGTGGAGCGGAAGATGTCTGAACCTTCAAAAGCCGACCGTAAACTGAAGAAAATCACGGTAAGCTGTATAATGGCATCAGTGGAGGGGTTTCAACTTAGGTGGCTAGCTCAGCCATTTTTTTTACTTTTGGGTCCAAATTTTCAACATGGGGTTCTTGGGACCCCCCTCATGAAATCAGTCATTGTCATTTCATTATTCGGTCCTAAAAGATGATTTTGCGGTCACTGCGTGGAATCACCTTTTGGGACTGATTAATGAAATGACAGTGCCACTGTTCATGAGGTGGGATCCCAAAAAGCCTATGTTGCAAATTTGCTGAAATAATTCAAAAAAATGACCATGTTATGAGTATACTACAGTTTTCATGCACGCTCGTAACTTCAAGAATTTTTAATATTTCTACTCCAGATTTTCAACATTGCTAATTGTTCACACCTCCTTATGAACAGTGCGACTGTCATTTTTCACATCCTGACCAAAATATGTTTTCGCACATCTGGTGCACAATAGTGTAGTCACTGTGGAAAATCAATGTTCGGGACATATTTTTTTTTTCATTCAAATTGTATTCATTTTTATACATTAGTGATGTTTGGGACATATTAAGAAAATCAAAGTGACAGTGTTCATGAGGAGAGGTCCCAAAAAGCCCGTGTTGCACATTTGGTGAAATAATTCCAAAAAATGACAGCGTTCAGCATGCATTGCACAGTTTCTATGCACGCTCATAACTTCACCAATTTTTTATATTTTCACTCCAGATTTTCAACATTATCATTTTCGCACCCTCCTTATGAACAGTACAGCTGTCATTTTTCACATCCTGCCTGAAACATTTTTTTCACACCTGTGACGCACAATAGGCGTGGTTGCTGTGCAATATCAGCTTTCGGGACAAAGTAACAAAACCACAATGCCACTGTTCATGAGGAGAGGTCCCAAAGTGCCCATGTTGAAAATTTGGTAAAATAATTCCCAAAAATGTTTGCATTATGTGCGTGCATTGCGCAGTATCTATACACGCTCATAAGTTTGCAAATGTTTCATATTTTCTCTCCAGATTTTCAACATTGCCATTTTTTTACACCTCCTCGTGAACAGTACAGCTGTCATTTTTCCCATCCTACCTAAAATGTGTTTCCGCACCTGTGGCTCCCAATGGTGCAGTTGCTGTGCGAAATCACCTTTCAGGATTGAGTAACGAAATGATAGTGCCACTGTTCATTAGGTTGGGTCCCAAAAAGCCAATGTAAAAAATTTGGAGTGAAAATACCAAAAAACACCTCGGGCATTAAGGTTTCCAACCATACACTCACCCTGTAGAGACTGACAGGCGTCGGGGATGTAACTTGGGTTCATCGGCCATAATGTTCCCAGAATTCTTCCCACGCTGCCCACCCTACAGCCACTGACAGGCATTGAGGTGTGCCTTGGGTTCTGTCACCCTAACGTTCACCCCATTCTCCTATATTGCACCCATGTCTGCTTATTTCCTTATAGAATGGGGAAGCATAAGGGCTGAAGACCCCGATGCACACCCTGACACCCGTTACTCTCTGCAGGGTGGGGTGAGGAGGAATGGCATAAGCATTATGTCCGACACAAAGCCACATTCCCAATGCCTTTCAGTCTCTGCGGGGGGGAGTGGTGTTGGCGTGACTTCAATAATTCACTACCATTCCTGTTTTGCATTTCTAACTCCTGCACTACCAATGTCAATGCCAGCAAGCCAGCATTCTGTATTGACAAATGCTTGTTTCTTGTTTTTATATGACACTAAAGTGCAAAATCATGCACTTGTGGCACAGAAACCAGAGAGGAATACAAAATGGGAAAATAAGTATTAAAGTTCACCAAACAGGACTGGGACCTGGGAGTAATCATATCTAACGACCTCAAGGTGCTGAAGCAATGCAACAAGGCTATGGGCAGGGCTGGTGGGATGTTGGGGTGTATAGAGAAAGGGAAAGGGGAAATTGTTTAACCAGGGAAGGAACACTAAGCCAGAGGTTGTTTCCAGGTGTGGCCTGGGAGCACACAGAAGTTAATGATTTGCTCAGTGTCTCACAGTATACAAATGTGGGAGCTGATGGGATTCAAACCCAGGTCTCCAGAGTTGCAGCTCAGTGCTCTTAACCACTACTCTGTACTGCCTCCTGTATAGTGAGGGGTATCACCAGCAGAAGGATGGAGGTGGTGCTGCCACTGTATACATCACTGGTGAGATCCCACCTGGAGTACTGTGTCCAGTTCTGGCGACCACATCTCAGCAAGGACTTAGACAAAATGGAGATGGTCCAGAGGAGGGCAACTAAAATGGTGCAGGGTCTACTATACATCAGAAGCCCTACAAGGAGGAATTGAAGGATCTCAATATGTACACCCTGGAAGACAGAAGAGAGGATGGATATTACAGAGACGTTTAAGTACCTTACGGGGGTAAATAAGGAATGGGATGGCAGCATTTTTCAGAGGAAAAGGTGCACAAGAACAAGGGGACAAGCAATGAAGCTGGAAGGAGCAGATTCAGGAGAGATCTGAGATAGTACTTCTTCACTGAAAGATTGGTGGATGCCTGGAAAAGTCTTCCAGAGGAGGTGGTGGGGGTGAAAACAGTGGTGGACTTGAAGCATACATGGGATGTGCACAAGGGAATCTTAGTGGGAAGTGAGGGGGGGAGGGAGATGGAGACTGAGTAGGATCTTCATTGACAGTATAGGCAGGGAAAAAAATGGGCAGACTAGGTGGACCAAGTGGTCCTTATCTGCTGTGAAATTCTATGTTTCTATGAGGGAGACACAAGGCAATTACTGCCAAGCTGTGGCTCTGTTGTTTAGTGCCTCTCATTCATAGGAATTTCAGGAGATCACTACTGGACTATGGCTCTGTGATGCCCCCCCCCCAGTTGAGGGATTCCTTCCTGAGGCAATTGCTGCTGGGCCACAGCTCTGTTGTTCTGTCCTTCTCACATGAGGGGAACCTGAGGAGATCACAGTAAGTCAGTGCTCTGTGTTCTGTCCCCTCTTATTATGCCGCAGGAGGGGACAGTGGCCTGGGGTTTCCCTGTCCATTGTCAGTCACTGAGGACAGCAGCAGTATGACTGCCAACAATTCGGGTCAAATTCTGAACTGAGTCTCAACTGGGGAACGGGGAGAGAGGGGGAGGTGCAGGTATCTGCTGCATACTAATTTTGGTGAGGCGATTCCTCTCTAGTGAATCATGGATGCCAAAAGTACAGTATTTTCTCTTCTTACTGCATTACATTATGCATAGCTATGCAAACATGCTAAAGGAGAGCAAGTGGCATATTGTAACAATTCCATAATAGAAACAGTAATTTACTACAGTATACCCAAGCTCACTACACACGGACAGTCATTTACAAAACAAGAAAAGCTTTTTAATTGAGGGCATTTTCTCATGTGTTTGTACCCCTTATCACCACCAGCCCCCTTCAGCCCCCAGCCCAACCATTCCCATCACCTGCCAGGCCTAGGACTTACCTGGCTCTGAGATCCCTGTAGATTACCCCCCGTGGTGGGGCCAGAGGAGGGAGGGAGGGAGGGCCATCCTTCCCAATCCTAGAGACCCAATCCAGATGACAACCACTATCCAATCAGTGGTGTGGGGTCTGCAGCTGGCATGCATGCATCATCCTGCCAGTTGTAGCTTTTGCTTACATTTTGCCCCTTCCCCAACATCAGCACAAATGCCATGGTATGGACATATGGTGTAAAGATGCCACATGCAATCAGCACCTTTGGCAAAACCTCTCAGAAGCAGCTGCTGTTGTGCCACTTATCACTCTGCTAGGTGGCAGCCAACAGTGGCACACGCTGTTCCCCTACCAGTAGCATCATATTTTACCAGAATCACAGGGGCTGTAAAGCTCCCCATTCAGCACATTTTATATAAATAAACGCTAGAGAAACCTAGTTTAAGGGGTTCCTAGCAATTGCAGTGGACACCGTAGGGCCTGCAAAGAAATCACAGGGATCTCAATCACAGCCCCTGGGTACCCCTAAATGATGCCCCTGCCCTCTACCCAAAGGAGGAGATCTTACTGTGGGTGCTCAGTCCTCCTTCCCTCAGCTGGCCCCCAAGTTACCCTGGCCTGATCTCAAAACTGGGCCATTGATGTGGCAGTCTGTGCATCAGTCTGCCATGCCACCAGACCGGCTTTTAAGTGAGGTTTTTTGTATGGCAGGACTTCATAGTGATACCCAATGCCCTTAAGAAATAACATACTGACACTCCAGAAGAGATTGTCTCTTCTTCAACATAAAGAATTAAAAGTTTATAATGGGTATTTCTGTTTAACTAGCTACAGACACTCCAGGAGAGACTGTCACTTCTTCAACATAAAGAATTAAAAGTTTATAATGAGTATTTCTATTTAACTAGATACAGACACTCCAGGAGAGACTGTCACTTCTTCAACACAAAGAATTAAAAGTTTATAATGAGTATTTCTGTTTAACTAGATACAGACTCTATTAAATCAAATTAAAACTGATGTGCCTATTTAGTTCACAATTCATCACAGGTGGGCCCTTATTAATGCAAACTAAATGTAATTTACATCAATTTGGCATTCTCCCAGAATGCCATTCATATTACTAGCCGATATCTTAAAAAGCATTATAAAACTCCAAACTAGCAAATGTTCACAGATATTACAGTGTCTGAGACGGATGAGGTATACATTCACATTTTGAATCAAGCCTTTTTCTTGATGTATGCACATGTACTGGACCCACTAGGTGCGATAAGGAATGTTACAAAGAGAGTAATTTAATTAACTTTGATGTACCGTAACTGGGAACCTTACATTAGAGGGTGCTTGATAACAGAGCCTTATAGTGATGGTTCAATGTACTCTTCATATTTAGTGGACTAATGTGAACATACAGTATTGATGGATATGCAGTGGAGTTTTGTGAAGGAAAGCCACAAAAACAGCTTCGAGTCAGCTGTGCCTGTTATCATGTCACTAATGTCAATGAGGAAAGGATGTTTATTTTGGCAAAACATGTGCTTGCTTGAATCAGGCCTCCATTTTTCAAAAGCATTCCACTCCACACAGTGCAAGAAAGCAGCATCAAAGGCAAACAAGATGCTGAGATAAATAGCTAGGGAGATTAGTAGAAGGAGAGAGGAGGTTAGACTGCCCTTGTACAGGTCACTGGTAAGGCCGCATCTAGAGTATGGGGTTCAATACTGGTACCCACACCTCAAAAAGGACATTAACATGCTTGAGAAGGTCCAGAGAAGGGCTATAAAGATGATAGCTGGTCAGCAGTGCAAGGCATACGAGGAGAAGTTGAGGACACTGAACATGTACTCCCTGGAAGACAGAAGAGAGAAAGGGGACATGACTGAGACATTCAAGTACTCGAAAGGAATAAATAAGGTTGATAAGGAGAGTCTCTTTAAGCTGAGTGGCAACCATAACACATGAGGGCACAGTCTTAAGCTGGAGAGTGGGAGATTTAGGAGGGAGGTCAGGAAGCACTTCTTTACAGAGAGGGTGGTGGACACTTGGAATGTGCTGCCGGAAGAGGTCGTCTCGTTGAAGATAGTGGGCAGCTTTAAGAGAGGCTGGGATAGGCATAGGGGGAAGGTAAGGATCATCGGTAGGGAGGATGGTAAGAGTGGGGAGAGAGGGCAGGGACAGTAGCTCAAGCTGTGAACCCTGCAATACGAGAAGACTTGATAGACCAAATGGCCTTCTGCTGGCTTCTTCTTATGTTCGTATGGTTATAGCTGACCACCTTGGGTTGGTAGAACATTATCAAATCTACCAATCAGCGATCTCCCGTATGAAGGCAGAATTCCTGTCCGGGGAGATTGCTGCCACTCAGAACTGACCAGCTCAGCTCTTTTGAACTGTGGACAGGCTGTGCAACCCAGCCTGTGTGCAGTCTCGAAGAGCTTTTTTGCAAATATAGTGTGATGAGCTCACTCAGTTCTTTTCAAATAAGGTGGCTGAAATCAGGGCAGAGACCCTCTTGACTCACTGTATGCGGGACACTATTGATTGGTGCCTTGCCACTGTCCCTCGTATTTCCTGGAGTACCTTTGACTGGCCGGAGTTTGTGGATGTCATGCGGATTGTCCAGAGTATGCACTCTATATGCTGTAGTTTGAACCCGGGCCCAACTTCCCTGATTATGGGTTGTTGTGACATTATCGGCCTGGTCCTGGCACAGATAGTCTACAGCTCTCTTGATTCGAGTGAGTTTCCCTAGCTCCTTGAAGGAGGCAGTGGTGACACCCCCTCCTGAAGAAGGTTTCTTTGGACCCAGACTCTCTGTCCAACTATAGACCGATCTCAAACCTTCCCTTTATAGAGAAGGTTATTGAGAAAGTAGTGGTGGTACAACTGGAGAACCACTTGACCATCCATAACATCTATGAACCACTCCAATCCGGTTTTCAAAAGAGGCATAGTACTGAGACTGCACTGGTTTGGGTGCTCAATGATCTCCTGAAGGATAGAGATCAAAGAAACTGCTCCATCTTGGTGCTCCTTGATCTCTCTTCAGCTTTTGACACCATGGACTATGGAGTGCTGCTTGAATGCTTGAGGTTCATCTGCGGCCTGACTAATATAGTCCTCGGGTGGTTTAAATCTTTCCTCACTGGCAGAACTCAGAGAGTGGTGTCTGGTATTTATTCTTCTGACTCTCTCTCTCTGTCATGTGGGTTTCCTCAGGGTTTGGTGCTGTCTCCTATGTTGTTCGCGGTGTATATGCTGCCCCTCGGAGACATTGTAAGATGGTATGGGCTGAGGTTTCACTGCCATGTTAATGATACCCAGCTCTACCTGTCTTTTGCACCCAGCCAGGATAGTACTCTCTTGATATTTAACAACTGCCTCAGTGAAATCCAGGATTGGATGAATTCCAGCTGGCTAAAGTTGAATGCGGGAAAGACCGAGGTGATGGTCATTGAATCGGGTCGCCGGATAGAGGGGTTGAGGGCTGGTCTGCCTTCTGGACATTTTCTGGGGGGCTCCCAGATCCTTACCTCCAAATTGCTGCAGGACCTGGGGGTGGTGCTCGATGATGGGCTGACACTGTGAACTCAGGTGTCAGCAGTCATCAAGTCATCCTTTTACCATCTTAGGAACATAGCCAGAATCAAGCACCTTGTTCTGTTCGGTGACCTTCCTAGACTTATCCACGCCTTTATGACCTCGCTCCTTGACTATTGCAACTCCCTTTACCTAGGGCTACTTGGGGTTGATGTCCATTGCCTGCAGCTAGTGCAGAACGCTGCGGCACGGTTGTTGATGGGGACCTCTCAGTTCTCCCATATACACTGGTGCTGTGTGATCTGCACTGGCTGCCTATTCGGTGGCAGATCACCTTCAAAGTCAAATTACTGACATATAAAGCCCTACATGGACTTGGCCCTGACTACTTGAAAGAGCTGCTGGTTCCTTATTCCCCTAAGCACAGCTCTGTTTGGCTGATGAGGGGTTGCTAGAGATTCTGAAGGTACTGTTAAAATCTTCAGGGGCCCGTGCATTCATGTACACGGACCCAGCCCTCTGGAACTCTCTAACCCATCAGCTTCGGGAGTGCACGACTGTAGGGGGCTTTAAACAGGCACTTAAAAGTTTTCTGTGGCATCAGGCTTACCCTAATTTAACTGACTGAATGGATCTCTATGGACCTTTTATTGTTTGTATTGATGATTTTATTACTGTTTTATCATTTTTGTACAGCACCTTGATACTGCAAAAGGCACTTAGCCTAAATAAAGATTATTATTATTATTCGCATGTATTACAATGCACAGTGCCTGTTTTTTGTGCTTGGTTGGAGTAAACCAGTTCTAAATGGGAAAAAATTTCACCACCATGCAATTCTAAACATATTATTTCTCTGGCCTGTCTGTTAAATGCATGCTATTACTCTTGTCTGTGGCATACATGCATACAGAGGGCTCTGACTGTCAACTGGCTGTCGTGTCACAAGGGCAATGGTCATTCACAATCAGAGCTCCAAAACCATGTAACTCCCTGCACAATGAAATCACTAATACAACCTCACTTGGCTTTTTAAATGCAAACTTCATGAGTCTCTTGTGGCTCATACCTCCTGTGACTGTTTCGCATAAATCTGGCGACATTACTACTACTGGGTCGCCTAGACCGTGGGCTCCCACCTTAAGTTCTCTATACCTCTTTCCTAACCCTGCCCCATTCTCATTAATCGGACAAGGCCTGCTGACTGCTCCTCTGGCTACACCTGTAGACTTACCTCTCCCAGTAAATTCTCCAAACCTTTTCCTAATCTCCTCATCACCCCACCCTTCAATTTCACAAGGCCTGATGGCTGCTTCTCCGTCTGTACTGGTATCCACTGTGTTATATTTATCTATCTTCTCTAATTATCCTATCCTGCATTACTCCCCCAGCAGCTGACCACCTCAATCTGTACCAACCTTCTGCTACCTCAACACTCCCACTTGTGTCTTATGATTGTCTGTTTTTACCCATTCATTTCTTCTATGTTTATGACGTATTGTAGTATTTTGAAGTGTTATATTGTGTATCTAGTATACATTGTGTTTTAATGTACCTTGACCTGGAACCTGTGTAAAAGAGCCTTCAGCACAAAGGTGTTAATACAAGACTTTAAAATAAAATAAAATGTTCTGTCCCCCTCACTTGAGGGGAACCCAAGGAGCTCACTGCTAAGCTGCAGCTCTGTTTGTTTCCCTGCCCTGACCCAAGGAGATTGCAGTCAGGCTGCAGGGCTAAATAAGTAAAACTGCAGGAGTGTTTTTATTTCTTTTATAGAGAATACAAGCTATTACCAGACATATTAGTTGTGCATTGCTCATGACTGTGCCAGCAGGATTTTCCACTGTTTGGACTGATAACAACAGTAATGAAACACTTGTGAGGCAGACAGGATGAGTGGCAGTAGGTAGGTAGGTAGTTTTTTTTTCCAGTGTGGAGCCAGTCCGGAGAAGTGATTGGGGGAAAGGGGCAGGATGTTTGACAGCAGGCTTTTGTTTTTCACTATGTGGACCCATCCTGGGGAGAGGCAATTCTGGGGTGAGCGGGATATTTGGGAGTGAGTGGGACTATTCTGATCACAGCAGGGCAGTGATAAGACAAAGGTTATTGGAGTTGGCAGCAGAGAAACAAAAAGAATGGCACAATCTGATGCATACTGATAGGGTGATATGATTCTATCGCACATGCCTAAAATGGTACATTGCTTTACATCATGCATAGCTTACTATTTCTTTTATTTATTTATTTAGTTTTTGTTGACTGGGTAAGTGCACTAGACAAATCTTGCCTATTTTCAGGCACGACCTGGAGGAGGGGATACAGATGAATACCAACTGACCTTGAACCAGATTAAGCTGTTGGTGGTATTTTTAGTGAATGAGTGAAATTTGGCCAGGACACCAGGGAAATTCCCCATCTCTTCTGTAGGTGGACGGGCCGTCTTGCTGAGAGATGGGCACTGTAGGAGAGACACTGGAGGAGAAGGACGCTTGTGTAGTGGTAGGGGAGGCCTCACTGCTAACTGAGCAGGCAAAATCAGATTTATCGCAGGATATTCAGGAAATCGATGGAGAAGAAATCTTTCACGAACCAAGTTCTATGCCAGAGAACTTATTATGTTCTCAATCAATGGTAACTGAGAAGGAGAATAGAGTGAATTCCTTTATCGCTGATCAAGGGAGGATCATTCAAGCACTAAGAATATGTCACAATTACACAACTGTTTGGGGTTGATTGAGGCTGCAGCTGACTCTCCTGACAGGCTGAGCATTCAACCTGACAGCAGGAATGAGGAAGTAACTTCAGAAAAAATCCTCCAGTCTAAGGGTGAGTGGATATCTGAATCTATTTCTCCTAAATTAAACAAAGATGATGTTAAGGCTGGCAGAAACATCTCTAAATCTAGAGAGTGCCTAAGGCCTAATGAAACGCTGGGGGAAAACACGAGTGCGGAAAGTACAGCGCACCCCCCACTAGCGCTTCCCAAAGCTAACTCTGTTGCTGGTAATCACTTTCAAAGTTTGCCGACTTCAGTGCACTTGTCGAAAGAAGCGGGTTTTCAGCCTCAGGTTAAAGGGGTAACAGTTCCTAATATGCCTGATCAAATCAAGTACCAAACAGAGGCAAACAAACAAGAAGGGGTGACGGAATTCAGTTTTCGGCAACCAGTGGCCCCACAAACAAGCACAGTAAACATCAAAACAGGGGCTCAAGAACCCAAAGCTTCCAGTAAAAACACTATCATGGCAGCAATCAACAAAATTTAGGCCTCTGAACTCTTGCAAGAGCATGATAAGAACTGGTCACCTCAGAAGGCGCTCTTGGAAGCAGGTTGGGAAAAATCTGCCACAGGGGTTTGGTCTCCTGACTCAGGATGGGACTCTTCTTTAAACTTACGGTTAAGTTCCCCTGAGTGGAAACCTGGACTTACTTCATGTTATCCAACAGAGGGAAATAAGGTTGAGGCAACCTTGGAGGGAGCTACAGACTGCAATTTAGTTAAAACACCTGGTCATGCTCCTACAACTCATCAGGCTTCACGAAACAAATCTGCCCCTGTTATTTCTACAGAAGTTAATTTGGACGAGCAATGTTTTTCAGCTAAACCTCTAATGTCTGAACTTTTCTCTCATGCCAAAAGGGAAGCAGCACCTAGGCGTAGCGCTGTGTGCATTCGATATAAGGGAGGTCTGGAAGAAAGACCTGACAGACATTATGTGAGGAAATATTTAATAAAAGATTCTTTGCATTTTTCTCCCAGAGATGTTTTTGCTTTCATTAACATTTTGGGGAAGACAATTTTGATATAAGTTTTCACACTGCTTATGTGTTGGACCTGTTTTGGAAGAGATATAGGCACGTTAAATTTTCCCCCACATGGACCCCCTTCTTAGTAATTCCCTTAACTAAGCCACTAATTAAAAATGTTATGGTTATGTTTCAGAACAAGGGGGTCCATGTGGAGGATATATCATACTGGTTGTCTCAAAAATGTGAAATTCAAAGTGATCCTGAACCAATTTTAGATTCAGAGCAATTTTGGACAGGGGGTTGGAGATAGAAAGTTAAGCTAAAACAAACTGATAAAGGGATTGAGCATATCCCCAATGCTTTCCTGTTGGGAAGGGATAGAGGGGTATGCTTTTATAGCGGTCAGTCTAGAGCTTGTTACAAGTGTGGGTCAAAATGTACCTTTCCAGTACTAGTGATCAACCCAGGTGTAATAACTGTGGGGAGGTGGGACATGTGACTGTGCAGTGCGGCAACCATACGAAATGTGATCTTTGTGAGAAATATGGGCCTGCTTTCAAGGAGTGTCCTTGGACAGCAAAAAACAAGGCCCCTTGTGGGAGTACTGACCTGATAATACAACAAGCTCAAGAGGCCATGGCAAAACAGGCAGAAACTAGAGTAGAGTAGAGGAAATGAAAAAAAACACCCCTCAGGATTTAGAAGTCATAGCTGTGGTGAATCCAGTTCCTCCTCCTTGTCCCCCCAGTTCACAAACAAAAACTGTTGGAGTTGTAAAAATAGAACAGGACTCAGAACAGTTTGAGTCAGTTTGCTATAAAAACCCAGAGGTTATGGCAGTAGCAGAAATCGACATATCTCTCGGTCTCCCTTACCCCCGAGAAGATCCAGTAGGAACCTGAAAGCATTTGCTATTCCTACCAATGAGTCAATTGAATCCCCAAATTCTTATGCCACATTATTCACCACTTGGGTTGATTCTGAAATGGAGGTCAGTGATTCTGACTCTCAAAAATATAGGCAGGAGAATTTAGGAGCCCCAATTGAGGAATATAAAGAAAAGAAAAAAAAATGAAGGAAAAATTATTTTCATTTACATAAAATTGCTTAATGCCTGTAAATATATGGGGTTCACTAAATACACATATTATTTTGAATATTAATCAAAGACAAGCTATTTTTCAACTCCTGCATGACAAAAACATTTCTGTAAGTTTCTTGCAAGAAACATGGATGTTTGCATGGGAACAAATAGCCTCTTTTAAAAGGGATTGGTCCTGGGGACCTTCATATTGGTCTTTCAGCAGAGACTGTGCAGACAGAATTGGGATTATTTTTAATTCTTTCCAATTTGTTTTATATAAATTAATAGACTTAGTTCCAGGCAGAGTCCTAATCATAGATGGTAGATGGCAATCTATGAATTGTAGCTTCATCAACATTTATAATCCTCAAACAAAGGCTCTAAGAATTGAATGCATGAAGGTAATACAACCTTATTTGGTAACCTCTTTAAACATTTTCTGGGAAGGGGACTTCAACTGCAGTCTACATCCTAAAGGAATGTCTAAAAAGAAAATCTACTGTGACTCCAACTGTCTTCAAGCTATCATAAAAACAGCAGACTTGAATACTTGTAATCAGTTATTTACTAAAGCTCTAATTGTACTTTTTTAAAGGAAAACTGGTTCCACAATAGATTATTTATTCACTTCTAAAGAAATTACAATGCAGAATTTTACAATTGTTCCAGTGGAGTTTTCTGACCATTTGCTTGTACAAGTGGAATTTGGGAACACACCTGAAAAGAGTTATCTGAAAAATAGATGGAAACTGAACACTTTCATTCTAAGAGAGGCCATAGTGAAAAATTCAATATCACTCATCTTGAAAGCTAGATTGTCTGTGGAATTTTTATACTCTGAATTAGGTATCTGGTAGATGAAAACTAAAAACGATTTCAGAAATTTGTTCAAAAAATATGGGATTCGTCAGAGGAATTCTAATTTTTTTTCCTATTTGAAACTTAGGAAACAGTTGCAGCATTTAATCACAATAGCTAATTCATCTACAGCAGACTTATCTAAGCAAACTGACATTATTAAATTACAGATGAAAGCACTTCAATACAATAGGACCAGAACCCTGCAGGCTCTAATAACTAATCATTTAAAAAAATCAGTAATTGGAAACCCATTTGAACTCTGTAAAACTATTAGACTCATTAACTATGGAATATTTAGAACATAATAAAAATAGAATAGAAGATGGTAACTCTATTATTTCCATTATGAGCTAATTTTCATGCACTGCAACCAGTAAAATATCCATCTGTAAAATATATAAAAGAATATTTGCCCCCCCCCAGTTTTTAGATCAACAAGAGATTACTGACTTGATGGTACCATTTTCTGATAAGGAAATAGAATCTGTTATCAATAATTTAAAAGACAACATTACTTCTGGTTTGGACAGCCTTTCCAATCTATTTTACAAAACCTTTTGTTCAGAAATTGCTGCCTGTTTAAATATAGTGTTTCAATTTTTTATGGTGGGTGAATCAATCCCTGCTACATTCGCAGAAGGACTGCTGATTTATATTTTTAAATCTGGAGAAAGAGGAGATATTAGAAACTGGAGACCTATTACAATTCTAAATTCAGATTATAAAATCTTCACTACACTATTACATACTAGACTAAAATATATAGCTAAGAAAGTGATTATGCCTTTCCAATACTGTGGGCTTTCAAATAGGTGAATTCAATTGGCTTTAACAATTATAAGAGATTTGATTGAGTCCTTATCTTTAAATGGTAGATCAGGTTGTCTATTTTCCATGGACTTAGAAAAAGCTTTCGACAGGGTAAACCACTTGTTTTTATTCACAGTTCTAGAATTTTTTGGGATTCCTAGTTCTGTAATTCAGATTATAAAATCATTATACAACTCTACAAAAGTATATCTAGTAATAAAAAGGGTATCAAAAGGGATTGTCATAAGAACAGGGGCACATCAAGGTTGCCCTCTAAGTCTACTGTTATATATTTTTTCTCTGGAACCCCTAATAAGAGCCTTAGCCATATCACCTAAATGGGAAGGGTTTAGAGTGCCACAGTCCAATATTCATTTGATTGTACAGGCATATGCAGATGATGTTTGTTTATTTTTTTTATAAACAAGAGCAAATGGAAGCATTTTTTAATAAATTCAAGATTTTCTCGGTTCTTTCTAATGCTAAATTAAACATATCCAAATCTAGAGGGTTACTGATGGGAAGTAAAAATCAATTTCCTATTGTTTATAATGATATTAGAATATCTGAGGAACTTCTTTTCTTTCTGGGCATTCAGTTTGGGCCCCAAAATCTCCCGGAAGCAAACTGGGACCATGCGTTAAAAAAGGTGGAATCAAAAGTAGTTAGATGGAAACAGTTTAAATTTTCAAAACAAAAAAAGAATTCAAATTCTAAAGCAGTTTATTGTGCCATGTTTACAGTATCTAGCCCTCATTTTCCCTTTACCTTCTCAATATGAAACAAGACTTTATAGTTGTTGTTTCCAGTTGTATGAGGGAACAGATTAAACCCAGTTAAGAGATGCTACACATATTTAGCTAAAGAAAAGGGCGGGTTAGAAATGATGGATCCTATTTTTTTTTGTCATGTACTTCTTTCCCTACACAATAAAATGAAGTTTAGTAGATCCTGAGAGTAATGATGGATTATAGATTGTGAACACTCTAGGGAGATACCTGACAGCTTGGCTCATCTATGTGCCAAAAATTAATCTGCATATCCATATACCATCTTACTTTAGACCATCTGCACAGAAATTGTATAAATGGCAGGTTACAAAATGTCGAATATGCACAAACACTTCTAAAACACTCTGTAAGACCATTATTTCCCAAATTTATCCCATAATTCCCAGTTTCAAAAACTGTCCCACAGCTATGAATAGTAGGATTTTAGATCAACTTAACAATCGTAGACTTCCAGATTATATATGGGAATTACAGTGGCTCATTATGTATGGCCAGTTAAATATAAGAGGCACAGCGAAATACAAGACAAAGGAGGAGAGAAATTGTTCATATCCAGAGTGCATAAATCAAGAAGAAACAATGGAACACTTCTTTCTATACTGTATTGCTCTTTTACAAAACAGCTATGGAACTATGCAGCAAAAAAAATGGAATTTGCAATGGTTACCTAGAATGAATTATTATATTTTGGTTATTGGTATATTTCCACCAAGTTTTAGTGCTTATGACTGTAGAACACTGATGGTACTTTTTGCCTGTTTGCAGTTTTGTTTGTGGCAGGTGAGATGCCAATGGGTAATCTATCAAAAGAAAGCTACATACGAAGAATATTGCCAATATGTAATGAATGAATTACAAAAAGTATATTTAAAAGATTTGCAACTTTATAATGTTGAGAAAGTTAAAATGTAGTGGAAGGGTTTTCTCTATATAATCAAATATAAATAATGTTTTAAGGAAATAGGTTATCCCTTGATGTTAAAGTGTATTTTTTTTTTGTTTAAGGTTTTCATTGTTTTTTTATCTTTTCTTTGTTAATTTTGTTTTCCTTGGACAACTTAGTATGTACTAATTTCTTTGCTGCCTGTATGTTATTTCATGTATGCACTATTGTAAATAAAATCACCTCTACTCTTTTCGATAAGTGCCATGGGATCTTTAACATCCACCTGAACTACCACCAATCCAGGCAGATGGGACCTTGGTTTAATGTCTCAAGGTTGTCATTGCTATTATAAGGCTAACTTAGCCTTTTTTTATTAAAGGGGGCTGCCAGAAAAAGGTGTGGTTTAAAACTTACTTCTATCAGTTTTCAGTTTAGAGCAGGTGCACAGCCTTACCTTGCGTGTGCGTGATGTGGTGCATGCGTGTGTGTGCTGCTGCAGATCATGGTGAAAAGACAATGCAGCTGCATCATCAAGTGCACCCATTGAATAAACAGAAACTGTCACAGTGTCTCTAACCCTGCCCCACTGTGTGCTACCAAATCTATTGTCTCTTTAAACACCACAAGCCTAATTAACATTCAGGCATTTTAATTTCACTGCCACAGAGTAACAGAAAGCAGAGATCATGCCACTTGGCTCGTGGGTGGAGGCAGTGCCTAATACTTTTTTTTTCTTTTACTTTCAGTTTCAGGGCCACTGGTTTCAGTATCTTGTGGTTTCACTTGTTGTGTTCTAGCATTATCAGCTTACACTGCAGTGACAAACTGCTACTGTGTGCGTGGTTCTGATGGCGCATTTAAGTACCAGCATCAGTGTGAGGTGGCCTCTCATCTGAGTTTGGAAGCTAGATGGGTCATTCATTGACCATTAAGAACTGATCCAGTAGCCAATCAGAGATTGAGGAAGCCTTATGAATAATGAATTAGCCTTATAATTATTATTTTATTTATTTCAATAGTTTCACTGGGAAGAACATGCTTAGCTAAATAGCTTGTTTTCAGATGTGTCATGGGGAAGCAGATGAGGACAGTGCAGTTATAAGTTACATCAATATAGTTACAAATATAACAGTTATCAAAGGTACACAATAGACAATTCAGAGGAAACACAGTGTTCAAGTAGTACAAAACATAACACATCAGTAGCAATGGTTCAGCAAAGTGCAGCTGACAGCAAAATGACAGAAGAATTGGAGATTGTGAGTACAGCGGCGACAAGTCCAAGAGGGATTGTGGGCTGATAAATCAGGGCAGTAGAGGGAGGGAGTAATATGGATGGACAAGGAGTGGGACTAGCCTAGGATCTACAGCAGCTGCAGGAGCGAGTAGTGAAGTCACAGAGGAGGGATTTTAGAAGTGGAGAAGAGGGAGCATTGCAACTAGCAATGGGGAAGGGTATGCCAAAGTTTGGAGAAGTGGAAAGACAAAGCAATTTGACCAGCAGAGGATTTTACAGGGGAGGGTGAGAGTGCATGTGTCAGAGCTGTGAAGGGAGTAGGAGGAAGAAGGGAGAATATGAGGGAGGAAAGATAGGGGGGGATCTCAACCAGAATTTGGAGATGAAGGTGGCAAAATGAACAAAGCTCCTGGCATTAAAGGAGGGCAAGGAGAGGGAGGAATATAGGGAACAGTGGTGGGTTCTGGGAAGGCAATCCAGGGCACAATGGCAGAAAGAGTAAAAGAGGGGATCCATCCTGGCAAGGCTGATGTGGGACCAGTGCTAAATACAGTGTTGCTGAAACATCTAATTTAACTTTGTTTTTCATTTTTCAAACTTTAGTGAGTAGCATGACTGTTATGCTCATAAGCATATGTTTCCTTACCTGGCTGATGGGTGCCCAGGTTTGAAATAAAAAAAAATAACGTTGTGAAGCTGAGTAAGCCATTGGAACACCTATACCATGGAGATGGCAAAAATGAGTTGAATGCCAACTTCATCACTTCCAAATTCCCAGCAGTGCACATCTGTTGCATATAGAGTATTATCCATTTACTTGGGCAACAATTCCGTTCGGAAGGTACAGATAATTCTGCAGCTGTGCTAAAACAGGTTGATATTGC
The DNA here is from genome assembly GCA_016271365.2 of Neoceratodus forsteri. NCBI lineage: Eukaryota > Metazoa > Chordata > Ceratodontiformes > Ceratodontidae > Neoceratodus > Neoceratodus forsteri. Next base: position 600,725,999 of record CM028130.1, on the reverse strand, counting down.
CTATTTGGTGCTAGTGCCTGCTGAGAAAAAGTGCATTATTTCTTAGCATTGGTCAGATTATGACTGTTGCTTTTGCTGCAACTCAGCTCAATTCACATTTTTATACATACTACATGAGTAGTGTCACGTGGCTCAGTTGACAGCTACTCTGCCTCTGGGCCAGAAGGTTGTGGGTTTCAGTGCAACTCCAGGTTTGGGCTTATACCATAAATGCTGTCACCTGACTGCAGTATTGCTGGGTGTTGTGCTGTTGGGGTGTGCCATCTTTGGATGGAACGTTAAACCAAAGTCCCATCTACCCATCTCTAGTGGTGTCCTGGCAAGTGTCCATGTAAAAAAAGTAAAAAAAAAAGGCCCTTTTCGAAAGAGTGGGGGATTATCCCCAATATCCCTGTGAGCATTCCCATTCCCATAAAACTGGTTCATGCAATTGTCCAATGCTGTGTGTGGGGTATTGATGTTCAAAATGGCTGCCACCATTATACAAAAAAAAGCAAACTTCTACATCTCCACTCTGGAGCAGGCCAAAGGGAACTCCCCAAAAATCTGGAAGACACTGAGATCCATTGAAGGTCATCCTACTGCTTCCTTCCTTCCCACCAAGATTCTGGCCAAGGACGGGATGGTTGAAAACAAACTGCGAAACCTCAAAGAACTTAACCTTCACTTTGCCACTGCCAGGTTAGCATTCGACTCCTCCCCATATGCTAGCCGAGTGAATAGCAACACTAGCCCAGATCCTACACGTGCTACTCCACCTCATCCCTTCCAGTTGTGCCTGTTTAGCTACAAAGAAGTTGAAGACATAACTCTTATCCTTGACACCAAGAAAGTGCAGGGGACAATGGCCTTGAATCATTTTTCTTGTGGCTATGCTATGCCCAGCTCATAGCCCCCATCCTTCACATCTTCAACCTCTCTATTACCACAGCCACTGTTCCATCCTCCTGGAAATCTGCCCATGTTCTTCCTCTCTTCAAATCAGGAGATCCTTGTGACTTAAACAACTACTGTCCTATCTCTATCTTGCCCGTTCTCTCCAAAGTGCTGGAAAACTTATATACAACCAACTAAAAAATCACCTGGAAGCGCACTCACTCCTAAACCCAGCCCAATCTGGCTTCAGGTCGAAGCACAGTACCATCTCAGCCTTGGCTAAAGTCTCTAATGACTGGATCCATGCTGTGGACATGAAGAAGGTTACTGGTGCTGTCTTTCTAGACCTCAGTAAGGCCTTCGATACTGTAGATCATCAACTCCTAATCACCTGTCTTGCCTACATAGGTGCCACTCCACTTACCTTACAATGGTTTAACAGTTATCTCACGGGAAGGATACAAAAAGTCAAAGCTGATGGCCTACTATCTGCCCCCCTTCCAATTGCCAGAGGATTCCCTCAAGGCTCCATCCTAGGACCAATCCTTTTCCCTGTACATCAACAACCTTGACTCCACATAAGAACTCTAGCATACATTTCTTTGTGGACTGATATGGTTTTGTATGCATCAGGCTCGTCCTTAACTGAAGTCAGGAAGCACTCCAAGCTGACTTTATCCAGTTAGAAAGCAACCTTATCAATGCCAAGCTTCTCTTAAATGCCAAACAAACCAAGGCAATGATTTTCTCGAGACTTGGCTTGTCTGGTGCCCTACCTACCCCACCTAAAAACGTCATAGTTACCTCCCTAGGTGAACCCCTGGAAGTCGTACCTAAATTTAAATATCTAGTTATGTGGATAGACAACAAGCTTTCCTTCAATGACCACATCGAGGATCTATCAAAGAGGCTTAAAGCACGCTTGGGTTTCTTCTTTAGAAATAGGACCCTCTTTTCTCTTGCGACCCACAAAGACTTGTCCAAGCAACATTCCTTCCCTTGCTTGACTACAGAGACATTATCTTTATCTCCTCCCCAACCTTGAGCCTATCTAAACTGGACATACTCTATCACCGTGCTCTTTGCTTCATTACTAACTCTGCGTACAGGACCCACCACTGTGATCTTTATGCAGCAGTTGGGTGGGTCTCTCTTGCCACCAGATGCCTCCTGCATGCTGGTATCTGGACCCACAGATTACTACTACACAAACTGCCTGTCTATTTAATGTCTCTCATACACATCTTGCATAGCGCCTACTCCCTAAGGAAATCTGACCTTATCCTACTAGATGTTCCCAGGACACATACCACAGCTGGCCAAAGAGATGTCTCATATGCCCTCCCAAACATTTGGAACCATCTACAAGCCATGCTGAAGCTAACCAGCATCATAGCAATTAACTCCTACAAAACACTAGCTATCTCTAAATTAAAAGACATATGTAGGTGCTACTAGGCCCCCAACACCAAGTCAACTTCCTAGGTACCAACTGTCCCTCTACTTATTAAGCTGAAATGTGTTGCTTAATTTAGGGCAAGGTTAAAGCTGGAATGTACTGCATATATAGCATAAGGACGTCTATTGTGTATACCTCTTGTATTATATATTTTTTCTTTGTTGTTCTACATTTTATATCTCCTGTCTATGTAATTGCGAACTGTATGTGCCTCAGGACCTCCTTGTGAATGAGCTTGCTCAAGGGAGTCTCTCCTGCAATAAACTTGAACTTGAACTTGAACATCCAGCCACTTTAGTACCAGTCTTTCATTGTTGCAAAGTGCTTTGGGATACAGTGCATATGAAAAACATTATGTAAATGCTAATTTTCTTCTACTACATCACAGTATCTGCCAGCTTGAAGCCTAATTTGTCCCAGAAGACACAACATGATTCTAAAACTGTTGTTGGTTTAAAGTATTTATACATAAGAGCTATGAAAGTTTATTTTAGAATTGTAAAGCATTGTTTCTTGGTCTTTAATTTAGATGATAGATAGGACTGTTGGTCTAGCACATTTACAGTAAGAGGCATTTACTTTATCACTCCATTGTGGATACAGTGGAATAGTTAGTTCAAACCAGAGACAAATTGATAAGATAGGGATCCACTTCAAATATTTGTCCAAAATTCTTGGTTTTAATTTGGCAACTGTAATAAAACAAGACTTTACTAGCAGTCCTTGATTAACGTAATGAACTCCACTATTCACAAATTTGAATATTGCACTAATAATTGTATAATTTTTCTGATTCTGTTACATTATTATATATTGATAACAGCATGATAGGTATATTGCTGTATTGTTAATGAAGTTCAGTTTACTGTAGAACAAAATGTCTTGTCTTTGTGGTTATCTTTCATGTCTGGGTACTGCCTGTAAAGGGGTCATGTGACCCAGTGTACTTGCCAAGTTTCCAGATGTTAAATAAATACCAATAATAAACAAATACACTGACACAGTATGCACTGAGAATTCTGGAGTTTCTATGCCCGTGTTCCTGCATTGAGAGGTAGTACAGATCATGGAGCAAGACAAATGAGGACCAGTGCCACAGACATGCAGGACTGGGAAAATTTATGACTAACCATTTTAAACCCTCACTTCACCACTTTGCATTGTAATTATGACTTCACATTGCACACTCCACCTTATTCCGCTCTAAGGCGATGAGAATTCACAGGCAGCTCACATACATCACATGGCTTACACAGTGTAGGTCACATGCTTCAGGCAGGCAGACAGGAGATTATGGGCAAAAACACTCTCCAACATGGGCTGGCTTACACGTTTTGCATGGGGTGTGATAAATGGCTCAGCTCTGCGAATGGCCAGGGGTGGGGTATGGACATGTGATGAAGAGGGGTGCACAAGTGACAATTCCACAAATGAAGTTATTTTCCCCATTTTATGTACAGGGGTTGATGTACCACTTGCACTAGACATACTGCATTGACCACCACCACCACCACCACCACCACTGCTACTCTGACCACGACTTGACAAGATTTCTGAATCATAATCCTCTTCCTCATCATGCCTGTAGTTATCCTCTGGTGTTATTTCATCACTACTGCAGACATTCCTACTTGGTCTTGGAAGGGGATAACATGCTAAGTAAGGTTGATTACGGGGGTGAATGCCCCACTAAGGCATTGGCTGTCATCTGGTACTGGGTCTACAGTGACATGTGCCTGTTCTTAACATGTGTATGCTGGCCCCCCATGCCCAGATGACTCCTCTTTTTACCTCGACTCACACACGTGTGCCAAAGCTGGCAGATTGCAACTGAATCATCATTTGCATCTTGGACAAAAAAAGTCCCAGATGAGGGATTGTGATCCCCTACTTTTAACATGTCCCTGATGCTGCCTATAGGACTGTTTTTATAACCCCTGAAATGGGGGGTTTGCTACATGATTTTTCAGGCTGGACACACTTGGACTCCAACTGGCCACCATGACTACCTATGATTATTACTGGGTCATCATCATTATCATCAGCAAGAACTGCTAAATCACGTTATTGAGGAGGGCGATTTAACTCCACCAGATCCAGACACTGCCACCTTGACTTTCTTTTTCTTCGGTTCCTAACAGGGGTCACTGACGTCATTATCATATTCATTAACATCATCTGCATCCACATTTTCAGCTTGGATGCTGTAATGTGGGGAACATGTTCCAACCACAGCATCATCATCATCATCATCACCCGATATTTTTGCGCCAAACTTTGGATCATTGTATGGCAAAGGCATGACCTTAACAGCGCTGGAAGAAATGTGACATTGTGAGTTATTGTTGCCAGGATCAGAATTATGTTCAACTACCATGGGAATGTTAATGGGGAGTATAACATCATCTACACTGTCAGTCACAGCTTTAGACTCAACTGTTTTTTTGAAATGGTTAACTGGTCAGAAGTGAAACCTGAGGCAGCAATACTCATGCCAGCAGAAACTGCACTAACACCACTAGCTGGGACAACATCATCTCCTCCAACTATGAGAGAATCTACAGATTGCACTGTAAAAAACATTGATGGAGAAATCCCTTTACTGACATCAGCTATGCACTTCTGTGTACTACCACGCCCACTGACAATCTTGCCACTGGCATCAGTGCCATGGCCAGAAACAGCTTTGCTTGCACGTCTCTTTGCAGGCATTTTGGTGTATCACCAAGAAAATTCTAAACAAATTCAGATTTCTGAACTTTTGGTCTGGGCCGGTGGATGTGAAGCCAAAAAAACCCAACAACTGTGGCTCGCAGATGGAGACTGGGCACTAAACAGATGCAAAAGCACAGACAGACTAAGATTGCACTGTGCAATCAAGAAGAGATGCAGACGCAAAGGCACAACAACACCTTAACCAGTGCTCACAAGTCACAATCCAATCTGGAAAAGAATACCTTTTGCTGGTTGGGGAAGGGGGGTACAGTGCACTGCAGTAACAGCCCAAAACCAAGATACCACAAAGCAGTACAAAATCACACAGGTGTGGTGGATAGCAGGTTCACACTATTACTGTGTGGCACAATAAAATGGGTCTGATTTGATGACATGTGTTGCGCGCGTGCACGCACGCACACACTACAAGTAATGCATAGCAAATTGAGAACTTCAGTAATATAACCAAATCTTTTAAACAAACTGAAATTATGCACTGCTGCACCACAACAATCAGCAAAAAAGTCAAGAATTACTGAAAATATTACTGTGTGTACATTAACACAGTACAAGAAAAATATAACCAAAACAGAAAGATTGCCTTTTTCTCCCAATTTTAACCTACCTCCACCACAGATACACCCCTCCCCCAAAGCACACTTCAAGTGTCTGTCAGTGCACAGACTGACTGTTCTAAATTAACATTCAGAATCCACACAGACAATAAACAGTCGATATGAGCACAGGAGGGTTTCCTACAATCGATGTACTAAATTTTGAGTAAATAAAATGGCTCAAAAAGGCTTTTTTAACAGCTTTTAGAGGATTTGAATCACATAGCTCTGAGAGGAAACTCTCCTTCTACCACTACACACACACTACACAGAAATGAGGCTGTGCAGAACAATCTAGAGCCCATGTGACCTGCAATTCCATGAGTCGATTGTAAAATTCTCCTTGGAGCTCAATAACAAGGAGAAGTGATGCGAAGTACATTGATTTCTATGTACTTCGCATTATAATTGGTGCAGAAGTGGTTGGGGAAAGGCGGAGTAATGCAAAGTCATTGTTATCAATGGACTTTTGTATTCCTCGTTATGACGTAAAGTACTCACTTCGCATTGTGGATTACTTTACAGATTCTGCATTACTCCACAAATTGCTTCCCAGAGTGAATTTTACTCACTTCACCCACCTCTACTCTCCCGGCATTCTCCTGTCCCCATGAATTGCTCTGACGTGCGCCTGCTAGCACTTAGGAAAAAAGTCTTAGCACACCCGAGTTCAGTAAAAAGGCATTTTTCAACAGCAGAAAGAAAGCTGAACTTGTGAACGTGCAAAGAAATGTAAAACAAGGGCTACAAGTAGTACAAATGAGGGTCCTAAACTGGGACTGTGATACTGGGCGTGTGCTAATACATATGCATATCCTTTTGCTCCCCTGGGTGATGCTGTAGCATTTGGAATTGCTGTCCGTCTATGCCATTTGTGCATGCCCATTATTGCGGTCTCAGTTTAGGACCCTAATTTGCACTACTTGGAGCCCTTGTTTTACATTTTTATGCACTTTCCCAGGTTCAGTTTTCTTTTTGCTCTTGATAAATGGTGTTTGCTGAACTCAGGTGTGCTAAGCAGGGAATGAGCCTGTTCTGGTGCTTCAGCACCTTGTGTACGTCACCAGCTCATCCCTGCCAGATTGGAGGAGTGGAACAACCTCTGGAGCAGCCAGCTGTGTGGACAGAGAATTGAGCCGTTGTGTCCATTGGAGCAGGAGTGGAGTGCCCCGCAAGTTAATGAGCGCTCTGCAGGTTTAAATGCAGCTAAAGAGGTTTAAGAAAATTTCTGGTTTCCAGAAAACCATTTACAGTTGGCATGAGCAGAAATCAGTAATACAAAGTTCTCAAAAAATCTAAACTTCTGGACCAATTTTTTATAACAAAATACATTTTCATTAAAACAGGATATTTTGTTCTTTATATTACATTGGTTTGTATTGCTTGGGTCTGCCTCAAACTTATAATCTTCTGCTTATGACATCACAGCCTGTTGTCAGGGAAATTATTCTAATGTTGCAAGCAGATGATTATGACTTCAGGGCTGTAAATATAGCAGGAACAGATTTTATACAAGCATTTGTCAATGCCGAATGTTTACTTGCTTTTATTTGCTATGTAGTTGTTTGGCATTGATAAGTACAGAACCAATAAATTACCCCCTTTCCAAGTTACTGCACTCTCTGGTATCAATGGCACCCCCATCACCCTACCCATCTGCTACTTAACAATGTAGATCCCCAACATGTCACCCCTCTTTCTTTCCATCCCATTATTTCTGTTCCTTGCTGTTTTGCTCCCTCTCCCTTCACATCCCATATTCTCTGTGGAGTAGACCCTTGGCTTGCATGGTTGTGAGAACTCTTCTGCATTAAGATAGTGGTAAGCCAGGATGAAGTCAGCAGCCCATAGCCTGGGTTGTAAGGGCCTTAATACTACATGATGGGACATACTAACATACTATTTGCCAGCAGATTAGGCCTTACGGTCTATCGAGTCTGCTCGAACCTAGATCCTTAGTTGGGTGCCGAGACCCTCCCATCCCTTGTGCTCCAGAAACCCCTATCATCCATCCCCACCCCCCTGGGACAGGCCATCATCTGATACATCCACTTTCTGTGTCTGTCCCACCCTCTCTTGAAGCCCTCCACTGTGGATCTCTGAACCAGCTCACCAGGCAGTGCATTCCAAGGGTCCACCACCCTCTGCAGGTGTTAACATTAAAGCCCAGACACTTTTGAGGGATATTTGCAAATGAATGTGCAGGTGCCTGGGACGTGTCTGCGACTTCATTGAACATTTCTTTATGGGGTCACTAACAGAGTGTGGGTGCAGAGGGTTCTTTTTGACCATTTGTGTACTATTTTAGGTGACCCAGATTCAAGCCTTCTTGGTTAGGATTGTCTAAAGGGAGAAAAACATTTCCACCAAAGGAAAATGAAGATTTCTGTTAACTATACAGTGCATGTGTTGAAAATGTTTACAGTACCTTCAGTTTCAGTTAAGCTGGTGCAATGATAACTGGAAGACCTGGGTTCCAAAGCAAACTCTGCTCACAGATCCTGAATCAGTGGGACTTTTATTGTATGTGTGCCTCTCTCCTCAGGGATGGCTATTAACTATACTCCAGCTGTTTTTTTCTCCTCTTGGAGACATATATGTCTGTGGCCCAATAGTCCAATTCTGCTTCAGGGACCCAGTAACCCAAGGAGTGCCACTGACATCCACTATTGCGTGTACACAAAGTCCATGGTTGGCCAAGTGTGGTTAAATTCAGCCCAGTGCACTGGCCCCGACCTAATGTTTTCTGAAGTCCTACTGCCTGAGCTAGTCCTTGGCTTACCTCTGCTCATCTCCCACCAGGGCAGCACCTGCTTTCTGACTCCTCTCCTGCGCTGATCGCTGGTGACGTTGTTCTGTCTCCTGATTTATGAAGGCCACCCCAGATGACATGTCATACTGTCCTACTTGTGCAGGAATTAAAATTAAATGGCAATGGCCACCATCAGCCAATATCTGGGTTTGGTGGGTCAGCTGCTTGCCCTCTCAGCATCATTGAACTCATGGTGAGTGACAAGCAGGATAAGTAAACCACTCATGTGAGCCTGCCCTCAGCCCTGCATGGCTATGCTGTGCTGCTACCCTGCTTGTTAGTTACTATATGGATGAAGATGTTAACCTTTGCAAGAGCAGTGCCTGGAGGCAGCCTAATGGTGAGTGGTGACTGACTAGCTGCACTAGGAAACAGTCTGAGGAATCAGCAGGATAGGGAATGGAGGGTGACAGTAGGACAGCACACAGAGGGAGGGAGCTGGAGGGTGTTTCTTCATACTGGGATAGGGAACAGAGGGTAGAGGTGGGGCAGCACACAAAGGGAGGGAAGGGAACATTTTTCTTCATACTGGGATGGGGAAACGAGGGTGGGGATGGGGCAGCACATAGAGGGAGGGAGTTGGAGAGTTTTTCTTCATGATACCAGCATGGGGGATGGAGGGTGGGGGTAGGACAGCACACAGAGGGAGGACTCAGGCAGAAATATTCTGCCTGGTGTCTGAGGGGCTGAGAATTTAAATGGAGTGGCAGAGGGTGAGTAGTTGAACTGGCTTGATGGGGGGTGGGGGTGTTCTTTGCTTGCCGGATGGGGTTCTGAGTGGCTTGCTCTTTTGAACTAAATGAAGTTTCCACCCAGCAAGCAGAAAACACAGTCACGATCAGCATGGCTGATTATTGATCCATCTGTGCTGTGCCCACTGTAGCTTCAGCTGCATTGGTTCTGACAGTGACACACCTCTGAAACCCAATTATGTGTGGTTATGTAACATAATATAGCTAGATAATATAGATGATTGTTGGATATAGAGGCCAGCAAGTAAGAGGACAATGTTTACTAGGTACTAGAAGTATTGAATGATTTGTGCTTAGGTACTTTAGCATGAGCAAGATATAGTCAATGAACATAGCACATATGAATCGGATAGATTGAGCAAAGTGCTTGGATGCTTGAGTTGAGAATCTTTATTATTTGATGGTTTTGTCTTTTCTCTGTATCCCACCTGTAGGGAGGAATCTTGGTTTAGTATTATGGTACCCCCCAAAAGAATATAATATCAACTATTGTTCCATAACTGAGTGATGAATGAGCTGAGCAGAATACACCCCTAATAATGATATGAATAGATGATCACCTCCTCCAACTCCGGAAAGTGTGACCAGTAGCACGCAGGAGAGGAAAAACCCTCCTGGGGGGAACCTCTGAGGACCCATGGCTACTGACATACCCATCCTTCTGGGCATACTAAAGGAGAGAGATCCTAATTAACAAATTGGATTACTTAGCTAATCTGAATTCTAAATTATAGAACATGATCCAGAGAAACGGAGCTTAAGAAAGTACTGAATTGTAACATGGCCAGTGAAGCAATCTCCTAGTAAACTCCAAGTCTGAGAACCCATGTACACTTCGGAAAGATGTAGAGAGGATATATTGAAAAGACCATCTTCCGGACTTCAGTTGATAGAAGGCATGAGAATCTGGGGAATTGTACGATGGTGGAGATGAAGTTGATGACTGACGAACTCAATACATATGACCAGACGAAATAGTTGTATCCAAGCTTTGACTCAAACGAGGCAAGATGCATAGAAGTAGTAGACTTCCAGGTTTCTAGTAATAGAGGGCTTGTATAGCACGTAGAATGGAGAAGGCTTGGAGCCAGGCTACTGACTGACAAATCCAGTTCTGGTAAGTATGATAGGAGTAGAGTATAGTCTTAGGAACTGATATAAAGGCAACGGCTGTAGAGCTGAGCTGGAATAATGGCATTCTGTAAGGGATTAATCGGAGGCACTGGTGCGAGGTTTGGAAACATCCAATTAGTAGAATATGGTGAGCCCAAAAAGTAAGCAAGGCAGGTGGACTGCGAATCCGAAGAGAAGTAATAGGCAGCAAGGAATGCACCAACTTAGTCAGGAGAGGAGGAACGGACGTGGCAACCAGCCTGTGGCGAAAGCACAGCTGAACTGACAACTGGTGAGGTAGGGGAGAGAGAGGCGGCTGATTCCAGGCATGGAAAATGAGGCTAGACCTATGGAGGTCTGCTGGAGAAATAGAGTGTGGCAGGAAGCCCTTCGATGAGAGGTGCAGCAAATCCATCAGCTGAGGAGGTAAATAGAGAGGCAACTAGCTCCAGGTAACAGGAAACGCAGTCAGACCTATGGAGGTCAGCCAGTAGGAATAAAGCGTGGCATAAAACTTCCAGGAGACGTATCCTGAGTTAGTTTAGAGAGCCATACTGCATTTCTAAGTCAGAATTAGAGAATGGAATGGTGCTTAGGACTGACGTATCTAGTAGATCAAGGATGGCAGGGATCGTGTTGAAGAGACCGTGGCAGAAAGATGGCAACTTGATGAGAGGAACAACATCCGAAACTGTAGGTAGTCAATGTGTGAGGCAGCAATAACCAGACGAGACCCGAACAGTATAGCATAAGAATCCCAAATGGAGATAACTGAAGAGGCTGAGTTAATTGGAGTCGCGTCACATGGTCCAGAAACGGTAAGCACAATCAGATAAGGAAGGTCTTCAGGAGAAGCTCAGCTAAGTGTCCTGGAAAGGTGAAGCAGCAGTAATTCCATGTGGCGGAAGCAGCATGGCAAAGCATCCAAGAACAGATGATGAACAAAAAATGTCCAGATTCGAATCCATAGGAAATGAGCTGCCGGTTGGCCGACCTTGCAGACAGGTAGGCGAATAGTAGAATGTGTGAATCTCCAGGCCCTGAGCAGGGCAGGCAGAAGAACAGAAGTAGATAAACCTCCCAGCCAGATGGACGAAGGCAGGTCGTAGAGTTGTGAATCTCCAGGCCCCAAACTGGACGAGGCAGGCATAGAGTATAAGTAGGGGAAACCTCCCTACTAAAGGGTGAAGGCAGGTCATAGAGACTGTGAATCCCCAAGCCCCGAGCTGGGTGAGGTGTGCGTAGAAAATTAGTGGATATTGTAATGGAGACAGGAGCCTGAGCCAGGTAAGTGCAAAGTAGCATTGTAACTGTAAAGCAGACTTAGGAAAGCAAAACGATACTGAAGACCGATGTATCTTATAGATCAATGATGGCAGAGATTGCAGAAGATCTTGGCAGAAAGTAGGCAATCTGTAGAGGCAACTAACATCATGAATCTGGTAGTCCATGACTGAGGCAAAGGTGCGATCACTTAAAGCAGTGCAGACAAGCATGGTCTAGGAGCCAATGGGACATCCAGAAGCAGACTTAAGGAGAAGGCCAGAGGAACCATACAAGTCCTGCAGAAGCCATATATTGCAGAAGTTATGGAGGCTAAGGTAGGAAGGAGCAGCGTATGAGCCGAGGAGCCAATTATAGAGTGCCAAGCACAGGGAGAATAGGTGAGAGGCATGTGGACCCAGCAAACATCCCCGGTTGACAGGGACTTCTAAACTGAGCTTCCTAAGCCTGTCTTGTCCCTCTTAAAGTTTTAATGTGTGTCTACAGCTAAACAGGGGAGCGTAAGCAAATAATGCCAAACTAAAGACCACAGATAAGGTCCACCTTGGGATGCATTGTAGACTTAAACAATAAAGCCAACCTGCATCCTGAGTGGACATCACATATTTGAAGATGGGTCCCCAACTTTGGAATTGTCCTTGATTGTCAGATGCCATGTCCTGCTTCCCGAGTGGACATCACATATTTGAAGATGGGTCCCCGACTCTGGAATTGTCCTTGATTGTCAGATGCCATGTCCTTGATTTATGAGGCAGGAGGTGGAGAGGCATGGAGGCAGGTATGGATAATCCGGGACAAAATGGTATTGCAGGAAAGGCAGAAAAGTAAATGCAGCAGCTGAGTTGACTCGCTATACACAGGAGTGGTAGATAGAGGAGAATCCAGCAGGAAGCAAAAGACATAATCGCCCAAGAAATACGATGATTTGTATGACATGCAGAGCCAACAGCTTCATGTGGCGATGTGTTCCCCCCCTCACTTTGAGGTCTGAGTCCCATTGTGCTTCCAGTATGAGTGACTAAAAGTGCCAGTTTGAATTCCAGAGGCGAAGGTGGAGAGGTAGGAGTAGGAACTAACAAGGAAGAGTGGCCGCATGAGCATACAGGCTGCACAGATGGATGAGTGCAGAGGGAGAGAGCAGCATAGAATAGTCAGGTGCAGCAATAAGAAAAGCAATGTACTTCTCGGCTGAGCGTAGAGTCAAACAGGTGGCCAGGAAGCAGCTGAAAGGTATGCAGAAGTCATAATGTTGAGTAGCAGGAAGTCGGCACGGCGGTGAGGTAAAGAAACCCCATGCTAACTGGAGGCAAATAATGAAGTGGTGATGGACTAGGCATGGAACTGGGCTGCCCGAGGGGAGACAACGATATGAGGACTGAACATGAGAAGGGGGGGAAGCAGGTAGAAACAAACAGCAGCAGTCAGACCGGAGGCAAACCCCAAAGAACAAACGACAGGGAACAAAACAAACGGGGAGGGGGGGTGAGGAAACGTAGGACAAATGGCAGCAGAGAGAAACAAACAGGCAGCAGGTATAACAGAGCTAGAGCCAACAACAAGCAAAATAGGGAAGAAAACTAAAAGAGGGGAAAAGAAAGAAAACAAATGGCAGGATGGGAGGGGCAAGGACAGCCACGGACCAGCGACGACACAACAGCGAGTGCGACTCGCTCTAAGCAGAGCGGAAGTCAGCTGCTTGAAATAAATAGGATGAGGGGGAGGAGCTCTTCCCCCACATAACAACGGGCTTGCCCTTCCATTATTGTAACAAGATGTTCACTTTGCGCCATGCATGCAAGCAAACATGAAAAGGGGTTTTAGAAATGATGATGGAGATTTAAGTCCACTACTTATCCATGGGCCATGAACAACACAGAGAGGTTTAAGAGAATTTCTGGTTTCCAGCAAACTATTAATAGTGGACATTATCAGAAATCAGTTACACAAAATTTGCCAAAACTCTGAATTTTGGAATCTTTCATTTTGGTAACAGAATACATTCTCTTTAAAACAATGTTTTCCTTGATATTTCATTGGTTCCTATTGCATGGAAAGGACAGGGAATTATTTCTAATTGGCAGCTGTTGGTAATGTTCCTGTAATCAGAAATTATATTCATACCCCTAAATGATTCATATTTTACTGCACCTGGAAATAAAAAGATGTGAAAAACTGTATTTTGAATTGTTTTGTTTTTATGGTCAGCATTCTGTTACAGTTCTTTTCATGGAACCAGTGAACTGGAGTTTTTACTAAGGTTCATACTAAGGCTGTATTAGGAGCAAAGGGCAAGTATGCATTAATCACCGATGAAGGTGGCATCTAATGGGGAGTTAATGCATGGTTGGGACCATTGTGGGACGAGTCCGGAGGCCGAGGGCGTACAACGGTCCAACCACGCATTAACCCCCCATTGGATGCCACCTGCATCGGTGATTAATGCACTTGTAACATGGAAACTGCAACTGTGCCATTTGTGAGATGCTCTGTTGTTTGCTGTACAATGGTAATTACCAGAAACACTTCTTTGACGTTAACAATTATGGGGCATGTCTGTTACTTTTCCTGCCTTTCTGCTGCTGCTGCACTTGTGCGCGTGCACGTTGATCATCACACATCAAGTACTATAGTGGCAACTACTTTTGTAAATCTTTCTTTTCTGCTGTCTCTATAACTATTGCCATACAACTATGTTTGGGCCTCCGACTTTGCTGCTTGTGCTGCTTCTCCATTTCTCTACCCTCATTTGTTTTTCGCTTCGGTGCTCTGGTGCATCCTGGGCAACATGTCCCTGCATAGCTTTATATTCTCCCAAAATTCCCAGTTCTTTTCGCAGTGCTCTGTACAGCTAACAATTACCACCAATAGGTGGTGCTTTCAGAGCACCACAAAACTTCTCCTCCATTTCCCTGTTACTGGATTTTCCACACCCATTCTGTTAGCCTTCACATCTGCTGCCCCTACCGTCCTGTGCCTCCCTCGACTCACACCACTCTGAGTTCCCTGGTTTGCCACTCCGCACTTGTTGTCACCTACCCATTCCTCTCCCCTCTGTTTTGACAGTCACACACTTGCCCACACAGTGATTTCTTGACTCAGCTCCCCCTCCTCAGTCTGACCTACAGGTGGTGCTTTGTCTCATGTTCACAGCTTCACGTCTCCCTCGCGCCGATGTCTTATTCCCCTGTCCTTTGCTGTGCTCTTTCCGACCGATTGGAACCTTCTACAATCTGTCCTCACTCCCTCAACACCTCCACAATTGCGCCCTTCCCTGTTCTCTCCTGTGTTCCATTTCTATGGTATAATGGCGCCACAGACGTTGTGCTCCTACTTAACCCCTACTGGTTCCTTTCCTCCCCCTGTTCATCCAGCCACCTATTGGTCAAGATTTCCAATCCATTCCCTGCTTCCCTACTTCGGTGAGCGCGTTCACGCGCTCAACAGGGTATTATTGCTCTGAGCGTTCCAAGGCAACACAGCATTATCATGCCATAAGGCCGTGTTGCTCTTGTACCAGCTGACCCTGTTACACCTATCCCTTTTCTTGCCTGAGGTCCTCATATTTATTCCGTGTTACAACAGCCCATACTGTATTCCTTTCTCAGTGCCCATAATATTCTAACTGTACTCCTGCCATAATTAAATTGCCCAGCTTGGTTTTGAATTATTGTTTATTATTGCTGGTAACAATATCAATCAATCAATCAAAATATTTATTTATCCAGCCGGGCACCATTGAGCAAGGCTCATTTGCAAGGTGGACCTGGTCATGAATACATCAAAGTACAGTACAGAAGCAGCTATACAAAAGCAATAATATACAAGGAAGAAAAAGTATATACAGTGTATACAGTACAGTAAAAGGTGGAAATATCAGTTTGAAGAGAGTTCCAACAGCTAACTATTCTATGAGAAAAACACTATTTTCTCTTACTAGTACTAAAATATCTCCCTTTAATCTGAAGGGAGTGTCCTTTTGTAACCACTGTACCTTGTTTAAATCCCACCCCCATTCTATTCATTAAGTACTGGTCTTGCATAACCTCTCGCATTAGCAACAGATCTTCTCTTATTCATCCCTGCTCCAAACCCAAGGATGATAATCTTTCTGGATAAGAGAGATTCTGTAGCCCTACCACTTGTTTAGTAAATATTTTTGGTACATTGTACAAGTTTGGGTAAAGAACTCTGAGCATGGTTCTGATAGATCAACAGCTCATGCTTAGCATTTTGTACACAAATCATGGCATAGTAAAAATTCCCAGTTACTGGTTCCTTAAAGAGAACTGCACTGAAATGTCTATAAAAAAGGAAACAACAGAGAATACATTTTTACCAGTGCTTATTCCGGTGTAGTTAAATAAATATGTATCATTTGTTGGTATGAATTTCATTTCTGTAAACAGAAGCAATACAAATTGCTGCAAAGACTGCCTCAGAGTTATAATCTTCTGCTTATAACATCACAATCTGCTGTCAGGGAAATGATTCTAATGTTGCACGCAGATGCTCATGACTTCAGGGCTGCAAATGCAACAGGAACAGATATTATAATACTCATTTGTCAGTGCTGAATGTTCACTTGCGGGTTTGTGCTGGGATAGGTAATGGAGGGTGCAGTGCAGACAGCACATAGAGGGAGGGAGCAGGAGGGTTTAATTGGATGCCAGGTCCAGTGGGGGAACGGAGGGTGTGGGCGGATAGCACACAGAGAGAGGGAGCAGGAGGGTTTCATTGGATGCCAGGTCCAGTGGGGGAATGGAGGGTGTGGGGCAGATAGCACACAGAGAGAGGGAGCAGGAGGGTTTCATTGGATGCCAGGTCCAGTGGGGGAATGGAGGGTGTGGGGTGGATAGCACACAGAGAGAGGGAGCAGGAGCATTTAATTTGATGCCAACTTAAACTTTTATTGTTGATCCTTCCACCTGAACAAAAAATAGTCCCAACATTAACATCTTTTCAACAGTTTGAGTAGCTCAGCATGTGTTTTACTGCCCTTACTGACTCTACATATTCAACTGTCCCTTTTGAATTCTGCTGAATGGGAAAGTTGCATCAATAATAAGAACCAATGCTGTGTTTACAAAAATAAATAAGATGGCCAGAGCGGTAGGCAGTGTGTGTGTGTGTGTATGTTTGTGTGTGTATGTATTGGGGGGGTGGACAACTTCTAAATGGAAACATATTATTGGGGGTGAAGGGTAACAACAAGGAAAGGTGGAGCAGAAATCTGGATGTCCATCTGGCAGTACTAAATTTAACTTTACAGGTAACACTGCACTAATGCTCCAAGAACAAAGTTACCCTTCCCCTGTTGCTTTCGGAACTTCTGAGAGCGGGTTGCAGGTTTTGCTATTTGTCAGCACATCTCAAGTTCTGTCACAGGGTCGAACCCAGTTAATTTATTCTAATATAATAAGTGAGCTATGTGTAACCCCCCATTACCTGGGGTTGCTAGAATCCCAGTAAGACCTAGTGGTAGGCAGGGAAGGCAGCTTGTGAAACTCCAGTTAAATGGATTTCACACTGTCTCACTCTGTTCTCAGTCTCAGCTGAGACTGAGGGATGACATCATTTTAGAACTGTTGCAGCTGCATAAGCCACACTGGAATGTTGCAGTTCAAGGTTAGAATAGAATGTTGGGGATTTTGAAGCCAGTCTGTGTGCAGTCTGAGTGAGAGACTGTAGTACAGCAGAGTGTGTGCAGGATCTCAGAGCTTTAAGCTCTGTTTCAGAGCTATTTTTGGTGTGTGTTTCCACCTGAAGAGGAACACAGGAACTGATAATCGAAGTGGTGGAGACCACTCTCAATGGTTCAGGGCCCTAACCTTGTGGGGATGGGGAGAAGATGTTTGCCTGTTTTCCAGGGGCAACCCCCCCGGCCCGGCTAAGGGAAAGAAGCTGCCTGTTTGAGTTATGCTGAGGCACCAGAAGCTCTGAGAGGAAGATTCTTTGAGGAGGAAATGCCTGTGGGTCACTTGCAACCGAAGGGTGAGTTCGCTCTGAAAAAGGGCCAAGTGTTTGCACCTGAACAGAAGGAAACTAAAGGGACTGTTACTATGGGGTCAGGAAAAGACAGCCAAATACAGTTGGAAGATGTGGGGATTGGACTGCTTAACTCTGTGGGGGGGTCTAGAGTAATGGACAAAGCCACTATAAGTATATTCAAGTCTAGCACAAATAGAAAGAAAGAATGTGGGGATTGGACTGCTTAATCTGTGGGGTATCTAGAGTAATGGACAATGCCACTTATCTTAAGTATGTTCAAGTCCAGCACAAATGTGAAGCAAAACAAGTAGACTGAATGTGAAATACATTTAGCAAGAATCTACACAGCAAAGTGTTAAAGGATGAGGTGTTTACAGTCCAGAGAAATGGCCGGGTATGAACTGTGGGAGCGAGAGGTGGGAGACCCCCCATCAGTAGTAACCAAATTCATCTCTACGGATGTGCTCTGAGACACCTGTTGCTTTCCCTCCGGTACTTGGCCAGTGCCTGAGAAAAGTACCCAGACGTGGGATTAAATAGGAAGATTCCCTGATGGAGCTGAGTTGCTCTTAGGTGGTTTAAGGAGCCACCAGAAAATGTTTCCATGAAGTATGGTAGGTGTCTAAGTGGCTGGCAAGGGAGCCGAGCCAGGGAAAACCCAGAGCAGCGTACAAGTTCGGGCCATGTAACCCAAAGCAGCGTACAAGTCCGGGCTGTGTGCCCAGTGTGTTGTAGAGCCTGAGGGCTAAAGTGATGAGGATGTGTTCTGGTCTCTTTTAATCTGCATTACCAGGAGTGTAGCCCTGTGGGGGTCCATCTATGCTTTGTTTATTCTGTTTGGATGTGACTAAAAGCCACACTTTAGAATCCCACTTCTGGTATTGGATATTACAGTTATTGCTTCCTGTGTTCGGAGTTACTTGGGTGCCCCGTGCAGAGTAGCCACACCTAGCCTTTGTGCCGAGTGACATATTCCTCCCCGAACCCAGCCCACCTGGTATTGCTGTCAGATACAAATGGCATACCAGCCTGGGGTTACGTATGGTTTTTCCAAATAGAAGGTGCCATGTGAAATTAATGGTGAGCATACACCCACCGATCTTTCAGAAACCAGTGATCCCTGAAATGATGACTCTTGCACTGTAGTTTTTAAGTGAGGTGGTTGCTCTGTATGAAGACGAGCAGTAATCGAAGGTTTACCCAGAGACAGAAGCTGAGTGTGAGTCATGACTTATGGTTAAAAGGAAACACCAGCTATTTTATCACTAGAACCTCTTAAAAGTGTCCCCTTAATCATATCCTTTCATCTCGGTTATTCCTTTGAACTTACCATGATGTTCTCTGATTGAAAGTCTGTTTTACAGCAACCACTCCATCCTGATTCCTGGTGCAAGCCACCATGTTCCCTGCTGCCCTTTGTGCATCGGATGTTCTTCATGTGCAGGCATGCATGCAACACAATGCTGGCAAATTCATGTGTGTTTGCGTGCGTGCATGCATGTGCAGGTGTGGGACTGTGAGTGAACTCTGTCACCCCACACCCCTCTGAATCCTGACTGCTGCCTTATCAATGTTACAGCATGCTCCCTGGTGCAAATGTTTCCATCTCCGATACCCCTGTGATCTGCTCTCTGCTATCCTGTGAACTTAACTGCCTTCTCTCTGGTGTTGTTCAACCCCCAGATCGCCAGTCAACAACCCTTGCAGTTCACTGTATGCTGCCATTCATTTATATTGTAAAGCAAATCACAATATGAATGACACTCTATTGTTCATGTGTGGAACAGCAGATAAAACCATTTCTGATTGCTAATACTAAAGTAATTCCTGTGCTGCACATGTTGCTAGCATGTTGACATTGTGAAACTGCAGTGAGGCCCATACTTTGAAGTCCCCTGGCCATGACATTGTTTTACTTTTCAGAGGCCTTGATAATGTAGCAACATACTTTTGTGCTCTGATCACCTCCAGCAACCCCCACCTGCCCACTGATCATTGATGCCCAGCCCATGAATGAGGATATGTTCTCTGTAGTGCACACAAGAGTATGAAACGCAACTTTCTGGTGCTAGGACAATCCCTCCAAACCCATAGTCTCAACCCAAAGATGAAAAAAAAGAGGTCTCAATCTGTCAATGTCTTCTCCATCCACCTACACCAGTGCATGAATGACAAGCACTATTCACGGCTCTGTAGTGGTCCCTTTCCCTCACCTGATTACCAAAGCCCATTCCCAGTCACACCCAATTACCAGTGCCCATTCCCAGTCATATACAGAGCTCCTCCCTTTTCACAATGCCATCTAAATTGCTACACAGGGCTTGCCCAGGTCTTGTAAATGCTCAGTGCTGTCTGTCACCTTACCCTCACTGCCAATGTGTCAGCAGGCAGCAAGTACCCCCCCCCACACACACAACTCAACCATGGCTCCATTCCTGTCACTTATTGTGCCCCCCCCCAGCATATTTCAATTGCTGGTGTATAGTGGTTTGGCCTCTCCCATGCAGGTAGAAACTCACACCCCCTACCACGTCTCCTTCCAACTAAGTTCTGTTACACTGCCTTCCCACAGCTCTCCCATAGTTTGTGTATAGTGGTAGCCCCTTCCTTACCACAGCACTGACAGCCACCCCCATCCATGTTACCTGCCGTTTGGTGCTGCAGTCAGATGTCGAGTGACACTGTCCTCCACACAGCCCACTGTACGACTGATATAATGAGCGCACGCATCTTCTTTATAAGGAAGACTGCCTTGCAAAGAAGTCATATGCTCACCCAGTTCACTGAATAAGTATTTTGTCACACTTCTCAAATAGCATCATGTACACACTGAAGGTGAGGAGGGTGGGTGGGAGGTAAGATTGAGACTGTCAATAACCACAAGGCCTTAAAAAAGGCAAAGCAGGGTAGCATATTTCAGAACGAAAGTGGTTCAAGATCATGGGGTACTAATATGAGGATGGAGGGTGGTAGATTCAGGGATACCATGAGGATGAATTTCTTCACAGCAGGGGGTATGCATGCATGAAACAGTCTCCCACAGAGTATGCAAATGACCCTATGACACTGTATGCAAGTGGCAGTAACGATTTGCTAGTGGACACCCTCTTACACTACTTCTGTCGTTTTGCTATTTTCTGGACCCCTTGTACCCATCACTGGAATCTCTAGAAAGCATGGTCTTTGCCATCGATGGAGTCTATTAAAAATGAACTAAAATGTTGTTTCCATTATAGTCTTGCTGCTCTGTAGTTGTTATTGCTATACATGTTTCTCAAATTTTCACTGTGCTCCCCTCCCACCTTTCCCCTGGATGCTTAAGGAAAAGAGCAGTTATACTCAGTGTGTCACTCCCAGTGAAAATGTAACTTAAATAATTGATAAAAGAAAGATCTAGGATAATATCGAATCAGCAGAAGGGGGAGGTAAAGATAAGAAAAGGTGACGATGTGCAAAATATAAAGATTTAAAAGATGCCTTGGAGTATCACAGCTGCTGTGGCAAGTGAACAGAAACAAAAAAAAATACTCATGGACTTCACTATGTAAACTATGCCACAGGCTGTACAGTTAATAGTGACAGCATGTAGTGTACAGTGTGTGGTACTGTTGCACTCTAAATATCACATTGTTTTTTTGAAAATGTTACAGTCACAGAAAGGCCTGCAATCCCATATGAAGTGCCTGAAATACAACTAGGTAGCATAAGACCTGTAACACCATCATGACATTTATGCTGGTGTAAGCCACCTCTCTTTTGAGAGGGGCTTATGCTCCCTTTTAGGGACCCCTTCCTCTTCTATAAAATAAAATAAAAATTTGCCCCTAGAAAGTTAGGACATGTAGTGATGGAGTGAAATTTTGGCTGACTGCCATCTGGTGGTGCCAGAGAGTAGTTCTTTTAGGGTATAAATAGGTGAGAGACAGAAAGTTAAGGGCTGGTTGGAGCCGGAGAGAGATTGTGAGGAGAGGCAGGCAAGGCAGGAGCTTGGTGGTCCAGGTTGGGCCTAAGGGGTGCCAATTGAGTAGACAGGATCGGTGGGTGCAGCATTGCAGTGCTGGTGAGTTATGGGTGCTCTGAGGGAGGTGGGCCAGATAGTTTGGTGGCACCATTGGGAATATGGGTCCCCAGGGGCAGGGTGGTGAGAGTGCCCAGTAGGAGGGAGGTAGGGCCTTAGGGAGGATCCCAACAATTTTCCCAAGATTGAGGATTCCTGGGTCACCAGGGCCGTGGGATTCATGGCAGGATTGTCACAGGGGATGGGGCAGTAGTTGTGCTCCCTTCCATTCTCGGTGTGGCAGAGTGAACCAGGCTGTTGAGGGGCACAGGAGGGCGTCCACCCATTTGAGGGGCCTGCTTGGAGGGGCAGGTCCTGGGGTGCCGTTCATATGGTTCAGGCAGGCCAAAGGTCATTTGACATTCTCTGGATGGCTCCTCCTGGCCTGATGTTTATATCAAGCTCCAGAGTATGCAGAGGGGATGCAGTAAATTGCTTGAATGGCCTTCTTTCTGTTCTATCAGAGGGGTACCCAGGGTGAGCTGGAGGGCCTTAGGTAAACATTAGGACTTTCTCGTGCTGTTTGGGGGTTCCCAGGTGGTGGCAGGGCCTGGGTTCTCCAGGTGGCAGGACAGCTTGAGGTGGTGGGAAGCTTGGAAAGAGTATGCAGCCTGGGTGTAGTGTGAGTCTGCCATGCCTGTGTCTGGGGCAGACTCTGGGGCCTCCATTTGTGAGCAGGCCTTTAGGCTCATTAAGTTGTAGTTCTTTTTCTGGGTGATAAATTCTAAGGCTGCACAAGTTTGAGGGTTTGTAGAAGAAAGTGCAGGCTCAAAATTTCCAGTGGTATGGTATGGGGAGGAAAATTCCTGAGTTCCCCGTAAGGGTTTTATTGGTTTTGGGGGCCTGGTGGACGGGAGCTGCTTGCTTCTCTGCTAGGAAGAAGATACCTGGCCAAGAAGTGAAAGGAGAGGAAAAGTAACACAGTGCCAGAGTTTCTGGAGCCCTGCACTCCTGGGGAAATGTGGAATCTATGTCCGGGGTATACCATCCGAGGGTTTGAAAGTAACAATGAGCCATGTGTGTGCTGCCTAGAAAATCTGTCTCCTTCCTGTTCAAGTGACTGCTTAATGTACTGTAGTTATGCCCCATGAAGCAGATGATAAAGAGTAAGGGAAGTGATGAACCCCTGGACCCTCTAGACCATTTGGGCCCAGGAGCATTATATTTTGTAACATTTTGTCATTGATGATAGTTTGTATATATCAGTCAATGAATTAGAATATTCAAACCTAACTATCCTCTTTCAAGAGCTATTTCCCTAGTGTGCCTTTTTCTTTTGCATTTTGGTCCCTGGGGTTGGTGAGCTCCCACGGCTCAGCTGAAGAAGTGCTGCCGTGTATCTGAACTGAAGTTGGGGTACCTCTCTTTTCAAGGTGTGATTCACCTTCAGAAAACAGCTTAAGTTAGGCCCATTCTTTTACTGTATTTTGAGCAGCATCTGGGCCAGGGAATGCTTCTGAGTGAGTCAGTGTGTGCCACTGTACCCCCTTCTTTAAGTTAATATGTGGAGGCCTCTAGACAAGAGAAGGGGGTGCGGGCGGGGGGGGAGTTATACTGACATTAAACATGATTAATGAATACACACCATGTTGAATGCTGTCAATACCACTACATCACTTTTATTATTGTTACACATACCATAAAACTGCCTGCTTTGCCCGTGTTGTTCAATCAATCAGTAAATCAATCAATCAATCAATCAAAATGCTTCATTTGTGTAAATATCAAGTTGTGGCCCAAAGAGGAACAATACAGAGCCATGATCATTGATTCATTCCCTTGCCATTGACTGTTGTTTGGGGGGGGGGATGCAACATATCCACCAGTTGGGGAAAACATTATAGATTTTTAACTTGTTTTGTGGTCCCATGGTCCGTGTTTCAGGTGTTATCACTAACACTCAGCCAAACAGCTGGTTGTAGCAAGAGTCCATTCGTGATGATCCACAGTAGAATATTATAAATTTGCATTAGACATCTGACTGTTCGTCATCTTGAAATGCAGCCTTACAGACTTATGCCTCGTTAGGTGGTAACAGTAACTATTAGTGAGCCATTGTACTACTTTTTTTGGTTTGCAAGTTCGGACAGTATAGACTGAGACTGAATACATACTGGTTCAAAGGCACTAGGATGCTGACAGTGCTATGTAAGCAATAACCAAGACAGGGTGTACAGTTATAGGGGATTAATCAACACCCTGAGTGCATTGTGAGGCATGAGGCTGCAGCTGAGTGCCCTCACAGCACCTGGGGTGTTGATTAATCCTCATAACTGCACACCCTGGAGTGGGTCATTGCACTTAAAACATGGGTTCTAATTAAACAACAAAAAAATATCCAGAAAGCTAGTTTTTTTTGCTGTTTAAATAGCAAAAAATGTAATGTTTCCTGCCACTATGCAAAATAGTCCCTAACAAATAATGCATAGTGCAGTGGTGTTATGCACATAGAAATATCACAAATACAGTATTGACATGATCTGTGACATTTTTTGTGCATAATACTGTGTGCTACAGGGCCTATTACACTTATTGCAGCACCCTTCCCCCAAATCTGCATGCAAATTACTGTCAGTCACTGCTGCTATGTCTGCTGAACCAAGGCACCGTAGATGCTACAACATGCAGGTCACATTTGTACATTGAACTCACTACACAATGAAGAACCTGTGTCCTACCCCACGCAGGCTTCTCTACATAGTATCACACACAGGCATGCATGGGAATCTCAAAGGAAGCTGTCACAATACTTGCAGGCTGCAGCACTTGCACATGGGACAGGAAAAAAGTTGCTGCTACAGTGAGGACCTGCAGCTGTGACTGAACTGACAGCTGTTACACACAGACAACCAGTGCAGCACTTGCACACACGAGACAGGAAAAAGTCACCACTGTACTGAGGAGACCGTGCAACTCACTCACCTGATGACTCTGCCATACAGACAAGCACTAACTCTCTGCTGTCACCCTGTCCCGTGTGAATGTGTGTCTCTCTCTCTCACAGACAACCCTGCTGATGCTCACCATTCCGATCTAGCTTTCCTTATCCCTGTTGAACCCGAATCGCAAACACTAACAATTGTTGAAAGAGACAGAGAGACACACACTGGATGGGATGGCACAGAACAGTACTCTTTACTGGAGAGAATAGCCTGCATGGAGAGAGAGAGAGAGAGAGAGAGAGAGACAGATAGAGAAGGGGGTGCCAGACTGTGACTTTCTCTCTCTCACTCAGCTGTGTGCTATGGGACAGGACAGCACAGGATGGTACACTCCAGGGTGCACTGCTTGGGATGGCAGATGTACTTTTGATCTCTTCTAAGCACAGTACTTGAGTTAAGCTACATAAACAAGACTCCTGGCTGAACACTGGGGGGGCGCACACAGGAAACAGAAGACATGCTGGGAGGGGGGGAACACAGAAGACATGTTGGGGGGGACTTACCTCTCTCTCTCTCTCTCTCTGTTCCATTCATCCCAATGCCATCCGCTGTGCCTCTCACTTCCGCTCACTCTAACGTTTTCTCCTAAACCAGGTGGGAAGGTTGCAGACACATGCGACAGATGACAACCACAGTACTACATTCACATCACCTCCCACCACCTCCCACCACCACCTAACTCTGCCATGTAATGCTGCTAGCCTACAGTTCGTAGACAATCTGCCTCTCATTTTGACTTGCGGGGGGGGGGGGGGAATCCAGATATAGTGACATGTCGGTGAGTTACCTATTGGCTGACTGGTTGCGTTACTCTGCCTCACTCACTCGCACTGTGTGTCTCTAGCTCTGCGTCTCTATCTCACGAATGCACTACCTCAATACTGCCACTTGTTCCCCAGAGTAAGTAGTGTATTTCTCTCTCAGTACCGCAGCCAAGACAAGACAAAGAAATGGAAAGTGACCACTCCCGATCTCAACCTGCTTCTCATTGCCTCTTGCTGTCAAGGGTGATTCCCTTTGCTTGGTGTGCACTGTGGATTCTACAGATTACAAGTGTGCTGCAGGGGGTCAGTGGCAGTGGTGATCAAGCGAGCTGCTGCCACAGAGTTCTGACTAAAGAAACACAGAGAGACCAAGCTAAACACTAACATTGGAGAATGGAGCAATGCTTCAAACAGACAGTTGGGGAATGCAGTGTATACCTTGGTACCCCGAAGTCCACGGGGCTGGTGAGAACAAACTAGTAACATCAGGGAATGGAGCGCTCACTAAGTGGCAACTTTTCTTAAGACTGACAAAATAAAGGAGATCTGACCGCGGATCTTCAGGGAGCAAGACACAGTACAGCAGTGGAAGATTGCCCCAGGAATCTTGTCCAGGAATGCGCATTAGTGTCAACTCTATTCCACATGCCTGGAGTTATAGCTATGGAAAGAAATGAAGTGCACTCTCATTGGAGTGGTTCATATCTTTCAACTACAGAACATGCCTTATCAGCAAGCAGAACCAGTGTCATGACCAGCGTGCCTGGTCATTGGTCTGCACTGCCAAGCCTATTGCAATTTCAGCTGTAATTGGCACGGCATTGACACACCTCTAAAATGCCATTATTATCAAGGCTCTCCTTGCGCAAGCGCAAGTGAATGTAAAAAGTGTTTCAGAAATGCTGCAGTCTGATTAGTTGTCAGCATTTTGAGACCCAGTAGCCTGGTGCTGACAGTGGTGCATGAATTCTTCCTGTCAGCATTCTCTCCCCCAGCACTGTTCAATGAATGGGATGGTGCATTCTGAACCGGCATTCTTAAACAGTTGATGGATGAACCACTTTATTAAAAGCCTGCCACTCAGGGAGGAAAACATTCAGAATGTATACAGTACTTCTAACACTTTTCTTTTGGAGTACTGTAATTGTATATAATTGCAATAAAGCACTCCCAGGAGCTACTGTACATGACAGTAAATCACCCATTTGAGGCAATAGGGCACTCGGTTGTGCCTCATGCCACATTACAATGGTAGAGGGTGAATAACAGACTGTTTGTCTAAGCCCTGGTCATGCCTTATTGCTTAAGAAGTCTACAGGGCAAACAGTTTGTTTTAGTAATAAAGAATGAAATGTTCTGACATACTAATGTTTTTAAAAGTCAAGGGATTAAAGTCTTATAGGTGCCTTCTGTATGTAATTTGTGGTAAATGTAATATACTTTTAAGCTTTGACTTCCCAGAATTGCTCTGTCAATACACCCCCAACAAACAAGAAAACATGCAATCCTGTGACAAAAAGCCAAATAATTAGTTCAGTATGGGCTTTTTTGGAAAAGAAACAGGGTCAATTGTGTTGAAACTCGGCTTTGTTAGCATTCTACATTATTTAGTTTTTATCTCTGCTATAGTTTCCTGGGAATGGCTATCCAATCTTATATTTTGCAGGGGCTTTTTTCTCAGTTTGTGTATAATAAAAATACTGGTAAGAATGATGCATTTGTGGAAAAAACCACTGAGCAAAGCAAATAAAAATATATACAGAAAGAAGGAATGCCGTTGACTGTAATTTTGGACTACGGGCTGCTGTCCTGTAGGGACAGAGCTGAGTCCCACCAAACACATTTTCAAATCAACATGTACACCCTGGAAAGGAGAAGAGTGAGAAGGGACATGATAAAGACCAAGTACCTCATGGGGGTGAACAGGGTGTGAGAGGGGAGTCTTTTTTAAATGTAAAAGACCACCAGGACTGGAGGGCAGGTGATGAAGCTGGACTGGAAGAAGTTTAAGAGGGATGTAAGGAAGTACTGCTTCACTGAAAGAGAGGTGGATGCCTGGAACAGACTGCCAGTGGAAGGGGTGGAGGTGAAAATAGTAGGAAGCTTCAAGCATACGTGGGATAGACAGGGAAATATTAGTAAATAGGCAGGGAGGAAGGAGGGTCACCAGAGACCTGTCAGAGTCTGCGACAATAGACTAGGCAGAGACCATTTGGTTAGACTGGGTGGGCCAAATGGTATTTTTCTGCCAACAAATTCTTTATTTCTGTGCTTCTGTTTGGTGCATTGCTAGGGTTATACAGATAGTGCACTGTCCAATCCACCAGGATACCTGAAGGTTGGGATAGCGCATTTGTCAAATTAATTTATTCCACACAGTGGATTCAGATATTGCACTATCCACTTTGGATCTGTGGACAGTTCACACTATACAGACCATGTGAAGCAGAGTGGATAGTACCTACACAGTCCTATTCATAACTCAGAGCTCCACAGATGAAAGGTCAGGGATTTATTAACACTCAATCACATACCTCTCAACCTTTTGTGACTGAAATGAGGGAGACAGACACTCAAAATGAGGGACAATGTGGGACGTTGACCCTTAAAATTAAAATAAGGGACATATCATGAAACATGAAGACACTTTCTTGAAACTATGGAAACCAGTGGATTATTTTCTCAAAGTTTGTTTTCTTAAGCATCACTGAATGTTAAGAATTTCTGCTTTATTTACAAAATCTCCTCTATGTAGACAGAACCTTTTCAGTGTGTGCCAGAGCAGAGCACTTCCGATATAAAATGAGGGATGTTTCTCATAACAAGGGATGGTTTAAAGTTACGTTCAGTTGCCTATATTGAATGCTGTCAGTGCCTACTCAGATTAGTCATTCCAGTTGGTCCTTTCCAAAATACTGCAGGGGGTGGCTACAGCAAAGGCCTCAATAAGTCTTTCAAAAGATACTGATTGTGACTTTTGTCAGTGGTCCGGTGTGGCCCTGCCACTAGTGCCTTCAAGTAAACAAAAACAGTGGACCGTGCTGAGACAGTAGGAGAGGTATGACCATCACCATTTTAACAGACTAGAAAAATCTCAAAACTCTCCTTCCAAAGTTGTGAAAACAGAGTTCAAATAACAATCTAGTTTGTATAAAAGTGTACAGATTTACTTTTTAACTCAACACACTACCATAGATAAACAAAGTGCCACCCGCGCAGAAAAAAAAGATGGCATTTCTCTCCTATACCTGGTGCTTTATCAAGGGCTAATGAATACTATACTACATGTATTTTAAATAGTCGATTGTTAGTAACGACATTATCAAACAAACAAGTTTATTTTTTTTATTTATTTATTGAAGATATCGGATATACAACCTTTGAGCCATAGACTCATTTACAAAGGCTCCACATCGGAGTACAATACAGACCAATAAGCAAAAGCAGTATACAATATAACAAAAGAGGAAAACAGGGTATGAACAGTACAATCAATAAGGAGGATGAGGCCTATACAATTAGGTAGCTATACAGGTCCAACTAAGGAGCTTGTAATTGTCAATGAACAGTACCTGTTAAAACAGGCTTGTTTGGATAAGGATGGAGGTAAAAAAAAATACCATTATACAGTCTCAAAAAGTAGGGAAATTCATTGCAAAATAAACCTTCATTAATACACTAGTTAGAGTTACAGTAACAAAAGTAGGGAAACGTGGAATTAGGGTTTCCAACCCTAACACTCCACCCTCACCCTACAGGCAGCAACAGGCATAGGGTTGTGTCTTGGGGTAGTCAACCCTAACTCTCACCACATTCTCATATACTGTATCCATCTTGGCTTATCATATCCTTATTTGACTGTGGCAGCACAGTGTCCTGCACTACCATCCATCTGTAATTTTTCAGATACTGTAATTATATCCTTATTTGCCTGTTGGAGCACGGGGCCTAGGGCCCTACACTCCCATACCTCCATAGATGTGTATGTATATTTCTGTAGAAGTGCAGGGCCCAGAGGGCCCTCCACTTCCATTTGTAGCACAACTGCAACCACATTGTCAGCATAGCCTTGTTATCACCTAACCTTATGAACCCAGTCATAAAAGTTTTCAAATCCCCGCCAAAATGTCATTCCATACCACTGTAACATCATTCTGTGCCAGAGGCATGTAAGCACAATTTGGCAAACATTTGAAAAATGTCAGTTGTCACATTCATAACTTGGTGCAAAGAAATGGCTGTTTAAAATTTGGGGTGAAAATATTGAAAATTACTGAAGTTACGAGCAAGGATAGCTTAATTTTTGAATCTGGTACCTTACCAGATGCCCTCAATGACTAGCACATGGTCTTCTGTATATGTAAGGTTCACTGACCCAAAGCCCCACCCAAACTTCTACTAATTTAATAATTCTGGTCCTTGGACCTGTCCTTCCTTCACAAGGACCTAGCAGCTACTGATTGGTCTCCTATCTCTACAGCCAACTCCATTGATTTAGCACTAAATTTCTTTACATCATGTTTCCTGTTGATTTGGGATTACCACGTCCCACTTAGGAAAACTAGGGTTCAAGGCTCTCATCTCCCTGTGTCTCTGCCGAGCTGCTAGCTTGCCTGTGTGCACAAGATCTGGCATGAAAAGTCCACAAGACCTCTGGTTCCACTGCTGACTACCATAAATATTGTATTTTACATAATGCATGCACTAGGACTACAAAACATGCTAAGACAGAGTACTTTTCTGCCACCCTTCAAAACAATATTGACCAACCTTCATAGTTTTAGAAGGTCATCCACTCCTTCTCCTCGCCTTACCCAGTCCTCTGTCCCAGTCCCCAAGATGAGAGGTGCCACCATCTCTGACACGTCTACTGTTGCCACTGAATTTAATGACTTCTTTACCTCTTGTGCTACTTCCCTCCTCTCTGCCTTACCCCCACCACTGTTTCCCCTGCCCTTCCTGTTCTCCCCTTTCTCCTTCTCCCCAGTCTCAACAGCTGCCACTCTCAAGGCCCTCCTGGCTGTAAACCCCCTTAAGGGCAAAGTCCAGATGGGTTGAACCCAAAACTCCTTCATCTCTCTGCCCCTGCCATCTCCCTCCCTCTAGCATCCCTCCTTAACCTCTCCTTCTCCCTGGACTTCCTCCCAGTTTCATGGAAGCATACCACAGTCATTTCCCTCCCTTAAGGTGGTGATTCTTCTTCTTTCTGGGAGCTACCGCCCTATCTCTCTACTTCCTACCCTTGCTAAACTTCAAGAACATGTGGTTCTGTCTCAACTTTCTCCTTCTCCCAACTCATCCTCTTACCTCACCACTTTCCAGTCAGGATTTCACAAAGTCCACTCCGCCTCCATCTCCCTGCTCAGGTGACTGACTCCATTCTATTCAGCATGGATCAGGGCCTGATCATCTCTACAATTCTTGTTGACCTGGCCAAAACCTTCAATGCCATAGCCCACCCACCACTCCTTGCAAAGCTTTCTGCTGTAGGATGTTCCTCCCAAGCTACAAATTGGTTCTGTTCATACCTTCTGTGCAGAACTAAATCAGTTAAAATTGGCAACTGCCTGTGCCCCCCCTCCCTATCAGCACTGGCATCCCACAAGGATTGTTGTTAGGTTCCATCCTCTTCTCCATTTTTCTTAATAACCTCCACCCTGCCTGTACATCTGCATCCATACATATGTAGTTAGGCAACTAGTTAGGCAAGGCAAGGCATGGATTGTTAGGGTTAAACTGGCAAAAGTAGGGAATTATGGTGTTAGTGTTGCCAAACCTAACACCCTACCCCCACCCTTCAGACAGCAACAGGAAAAACCTTTATGGTTTGACCTCTCCTGTGTTTTCGTAAATCAGACATGGCATGTGCCTTGGGGTTGTCCATTATAATGCTCACCCTATTCCATCAGTAAATAAGTTGAGAAGTATGCAGTATATGAGAATGAGGTGAGCATTAAGGTTGACAGCCCCAAGGCACACGCCAAGCCAGAATTGTGAAGACACAGGAGAAGTCAAACCACAGTGGTTTTTCCTGTTGCTGCCTGCAGGGTGTGAGTGGGTGTTAGGGTTGATGACCCTAGCACCACATTTTCCAACTTTTGTCAGTTTAACCCTAACTAGTGCATTAACTAAGTCTTTTTTGCAATGAATTTTCTTACTTTTTGAAATAGCATAATCATATCCTCATTTCCATCCCATCATAGATGCATACATGTATGTTGCCATGCCAAAACAACAATTTCTTTCCTTCGTTGTATGGCTTAGTAAAGTTCCAATGTTATCCTATGGGAATTTGCCTTTTTTATTTGTTATGCTTTTTAAATTGCCTCTAAATGTTAAGGGGGAATATGTAATATTCTTGTAGTACTCATCAAGACCTTTGTTTTGACATGTAGATTGTCCTTTAAGTTCAAATATTGAGGGAGTTATGACTTCTTGAAGTCCCAATGTTATCCTATGGGAGTTTTTTTTTATTGCCCCTAAATGCATAGGGAGGGGATATTTGTTATTCTTCTATTGCAAATTAAGACATGTGTTTTGATATATAGATTGTCCCATAAGTCCAAATATTGAGAGATTTATAGCTTGTTAAAGTTTCAGTATTATCCTATGGGAATTTTCTTTTTTTTTGTGTTACCCCTAAATGTTTAGTGAGTATCTGTTATTGTTATAATACTCATTAAGACCTTTGTTTTGATGTATAGATTGTCCCTTAAGGCCAAATACTGAGGGAGTTATGGCTTATTGAAGTTCCAACATTATTCTATGAGAATTTTCATTTTTAAAATGTTTTTTTTTTATGTGGAACCTAAATGTTTTTAGGGGGAGTATGTATTATTATAGAAGTACTCATTAAGACCTTTGTTCTGATATATAGATTGTCCCTTAAGTACAAATGTTTAGGGTGTTATGGTTTGTTGACATTCATATGTGTGTGTGTGGGGGGGGGGACTAAACCCCAAATCTTTTTTCATATGAGGGCTTTCTTTTTCCATGTAAATGAAAATAGCCATATGAAAAAGGATGCCTTCATGCAAAAAAAAAAAGGAATGAGAAAAAGCTAAGCCTAAATTCTTTTTTTGTATGAGAGCATTCTTTTTTACATAAACAAAAAAAGCTTTTGTCAATGCCAAATGTTTGCTTGCTGGAATTGGCAATGGTAGTGTAGGAGTTAGAGAGCTGCATAATAGGAATGGCAGTGAAGTATTGAACTGAAGCCAACCCCACCACCACCCTGCAGACACTGACAGGCATTGGGGTGTGCCTTTGGGTCATCAGGCATAACAGCCATGCCATTTCACCACACCCTACCCTGCAGAAACTGACAACTGTCACGGTGTGCCTTGAGGTCTTTGGCCTTTATGCTCACCCCATTCCATCAGGAAATATGGTGAGAGGGCTGCTGTATAGGAGAATGGGGTGAACCTTGGGGCTGAAGAGTCCAAGGCACACCTCAATGCCTCTCACTGGCTGCAGGGTTTGGAATGGTATGAGCATTACAGGCAAGAATCCCAAGTCACACCCCTGATGCCTGTCAATCTCTACAGGGTGGTGCGTTATGGTCAGAAACCATAACACCTCAGGTGTTCAGTTGGCATTTTCACTCCAAATTTTCAAAATGGGTTTTTTGTGATCCCCACCTTATGAACAGTGGCAATATCAGTTCATTAGCCGAAAGCTGATTTTGCATAGCAATTATGCCATTTGGCACCACAGGTGTGAAAACACATTTCAAACAGGATGTGAAAAATGACAGCTGTACTGTTCATGGAGAGGTGCAAAAAATGGTAATGTTGAAAATCTGCAGTGAAAATATTTAAAAAACTGGTGAAGCCACAAGTGTGCATAGAAACTGCACAACGCACGCTTGTAATGCAATTAGTTTGGGAATTTTTTTACAGCAGATTGTCAACACAGGCATTTTGGAACCTCCACTCATGAACAGTGTCACTGTGATTTTCTTAATCTGTCCCGAACAGTGATTTCCCACAGCGACCACGCATTTCTGCGCTGAAAGTGCGAAAACACATTTCGGCCATGGTGTGAAAAATGACAGCTCTACTGTTCATAAGGAAGTGTGGGAAAATGACAGTGTTGAAAATCTGGACTGAAAATATTATAAATCCATGAACTTACAGTATAAGGGTGCCTGGAAACTTCACAAATGATCACTCAAAACACAATCATTTTATGGACTTTTTTCACCAATTTTTTAACATAGCCATTTAACACCTCTGCTCATGAACAGTGTCACTGTGATTTTTTTAATCTGTCCCAAACATTGATTTTGCACACTGACTGTTCTATTGTGTGGGGAAACATGTTTTGGGCGAGATGTGAAAAATGACAGCTATACTGCTCATAAGGAGGTGTGCTAAAATGGCAATGTTGAAAATCTGGAGTGAAAATATTGAAAATTCGTGAACTTATGAGCGTGCGTAGGAACAGTGCAAAGCATTCTCATAAAACAGTCATTTTGGGAATTTTTTCACCAAATTTTTAACATAACCATTTTAACACCTCTGCTCATGAACAGTGTTACTGTAATTTTCTTACTGTGTCCCAAGCACTGATTTCACACACCAACTGCGCCATTGTGCGCTACACGCACAGAAACACATTTTGGATGAGATATGAAAAATGACAGCTATACTGCTCATAAGGAGGTGTGGTAAGATGGCAATTTTGAAAATCTGGAGTGAAAATACTAAAATTTGTGAACTTACAGTGTGCATAGGAACAGTGCAGCGCATGCTGGTAAAACAGTTATTTGGGGGAATTTTTCAACAAATTTTCAACACAGAGTTTTTGGGGGCCTACCTCATGAAATGTGACACTGCCATTTTGTAAACTGATCCCAAAAGGTGGTTCCACGCAGTGACCATGAAATCACCTTTTGGGGTTGATTAACAAAATGACAGTGACAGAATTCATGAGGTGGGTTCCCAAAACCCCCATGTTGAAAATTTGGTGAAAAAATTCACAAAAATGCCTGAGATATGTACCAAAGTTGAAAAAAACCCTATTTATTCCATTATACAGCTTACCGGCATTTCCTCAGTTTGCGGTCAGTTTGAAGAGTGCAGACGTGTTCCCAGTCCACTGAATATCATTGCGCCAGACTCCAGAGGTAAGTGTGGGGTGAGGTGGGGATGTGGGGAGGTAGGGTGTGCAGAGGTTGAGTGCGGGTGGGGGAGGGGGGTCAGAACACTCAGCAAGGGAACGTTTTTTCTTGCAGGTTTTTTTTCTCCTTGACAATGCAGGATTTGTGCAGCGTGGCAGCTGGAAGGCTGTTTGGGGAAGCAGTGGAGCTGATGGGAGATTGGGCACCCCAGTCTGCCATGCGGACTGTTGCCATGCTGGGGTGGGCTCCCAACATGGCACATGGAACTCTGAATTCTTTTTTCATATGGGGGCATTCTTTTTTCTTATGAATGAAAAAGCATACGAAAAAGGATGCCTTCATTTGAAAAAGGAATCTGAAAAAATGTTAAGTCCACATTTTTTTTCATATGAAGAATTTTTGTTTGTATTACCCCTTTATGTTTTTTTGGGGAGGTATGCATTATTCTTGTAGAACTCATTAAGACCATTGTTTTGATATATAAAGTGTCTCTTAAGTCCAAATATTGAGGGACTTACGGCTTGTTGAAGTTCCCGCATTATCCTATGGGAATTTGCATTTGTTACTGTTTATTTTTTTATATTGCCCCTAAATGTTTAGGGGGATATCTATCATTCTTGTAGTACTCATTAAGACCTTTGTTTTGATATATACATTGTCCATTAAGTCCAAATATTGAGGGTGGTATGGCTTGCTAAAGTTCCAATGTTATCCCATGGGAATGCTAATTTTTTTTATATATATATTGCCCGTAAGTGTTTAGTGGGGAGATATGTGTTATTCTTGCAGTACTCATTAAGATCTTTGTTTTGATATACAGACTGTCTTTTAATCCAAATATTGAGGGAGTTATGATTTTTTAAAGTTCCAATGTTATCCTACGAGAATTTTCATTTTTTCATTTTTATGTTTTTTTTTTTTAATGTGAGCCCTAAATTGTTTTTAGGGGATTATATAATATTCTTGTAGTACTCATTATGACATTTGTTTTGCTATATACTGTAGATTATCCCTTAAGTCAAATATTGAGGGAGTTATGGCTTGTTGAACTTCAAATGTGAGGAAAAAAACTATGACCAAAATCTTTTTTTTTTTTGTATGAGGGCATTATTTTTCTTTTTGTATGAATGAAAAAAGCATATGAAAAAGGATGCCTGAGTGTATGATGTGTAGGGGCATTCATTTTTCAGTTGAATAAAAAAAAATCATGCAAAAAAGGATGCCTTCATACAAAAAAAAAAGAATGGAAAAAAACAAAGTTCAGATTATTTTTTTGTATGAAGGCACTTTTTTGTATTGTCCCTAAATGTTTTTTTTTTGGGGGGCTGTGTGTTATTCTTGCAGAATTCATTAATACCTCTGTTTTGATATATTGATTATCCCTCAAGTTCAAATACTGAGGGACTTATGGCTTGTTGAAGTTCCAATGTCATCCTATGGGAATTTGTATTTTTTATTGTTTATTTTTAGTATTGCCCTTAAATGTTTAGGGGGGATAGCTGTTGTTCTTGTAGTACTCATTAAGACCATTGTTTAGATATGCATATATATTGTCCTTTTAAATCCAAATATTGATAGAGTTATTTCTCATTGAATGTCCAGTGTTTATCCTGAGGGAATTTTTCCTTTTTTCCATTTTATACTACCTGTAAATGTTTAGTGGGGGGAATATGTGTTATTCTTGCAGTACTTATTAAGACCTTTGTTTTCTTATACAGATTGTCTCACAAGTCCAAATATTGAGACGTTATGGCTTATTAAAGTTCCAATTTACCCTATGAGAATTTTTTATTTTTTAATTTTTTGTTTTTTTATGTGGGCCCTAAATTTTTTTATTGGGTATGTATTATTTTTGTAATACTCATTAAGACCTTTGGTTTGATATATAGATTGTTTCTTAAGTCCAAACATTGAGGGAGTTATTGTTTGTTGATGTTGAAATGTGGTAAAAAAAAAACTACGGTGAGTCCAAATCTTTTTTTTGTATGGGAGCACTCCTTATCTGTATGAATAAAAAAAGCATACGAGAAAGGATGCCTTCATATGAAGAAAGAATGGGAAAAAAATGAAGTCCAAATTCTTTTCTCGTATGAATGAAAAAATATGAAAAATGATACCTTCATACGAAAAAATAATGAGAAAAAACTAAGTCCAAATTATTTTTATCGTATGAGAGCATTCTTTTTTCATATGAATGAAAAAAGCATTTAAAAAAAGAAAATTGGCTCATGAAAAAGGATTTTTAAATGTTTAAAAAAAATCTGGGTCATTTTTCCAGAAACTAAGTGCATAATCCACCTATTGGGGTCCTGATGAGCAAGATATACGTGTCAGTGTGTGTGCAGGATGTCATTTTTGTGAGTTTTAAAATTTTCTTTTTGAAAGAAAACAGAAACAAGATGGCAGCAGTATGCAAAAAGATTTTTTCATCATGAAAAAAGGATTCCCCCTTATGAAAAAGGGTCCTTTTTGTATTGAGCACACTCAGAACTGAAATTTCAAAATGTAATAAATCTGCAGCAGATAAATATATTTTCAATAAACCAGCAAAAACACATCTGTGGACCAAGCTCTTTCTACCCTGAAAATTTCAAACCAAAACTCCAAACCGTCTGGGTGCTAGGTGATGACAAAAAAAAAAATCGCTTTTTTTTACTTTTTCACTATTTGCATCTTGGGATCTGCATGTCTGACCAGAGCAAAACTTGGCACCTCAAGAGACCTGTGCCCCAAGACCATGCATGCAACATTTTGTGTAACTCTGCCGAACGGTTGAAAAGATATTAAAGTGCAACATTTGAGGTTTAACCTAGAAACCCCTGCTCAACACTAACTATAGTAGCACAACCGTGTCACTATAATAATGGGTAAGGGTGGTATACAAGGATGTATACCCATCAAGGGGGCTAATTAGGTCTATGGGCAAGTGGCTTTATTGCCCTAATTAGCCCCCAAGATGGGTATATGTCTGAGTGTTCCACCCATACCCATTGTTTGTTAAACACGGAAACATAGAAATTGACATCATATAAGGACCAGCTAGGCCCATCTAGTCTGCCTGTAGACCCTACCTTTATCTGCCTCTGTCCTTACTTGGTCATAGGCTTTAGCCTCTCCTTCCCATCTCTAGGGTTCCTTTATGCCTGTCCCATGCATGTTTAAATCCTCCAACTGTGCTTGCTTCCATCACCTCCTGTGGCAGACTATTCTATGCATCCATCATCCTTTCCATGAAGAAAAACTTTCTTACATTCCCCTTATCCTGCTCCCCTCTAATCTCCTATCATGCTCCCTTGTTCTTGTACTACTCCTATATTAAAAGATGTTGCCCCCTTGCACCCTGTTTATGCTTTTAAGATACTTGAAGGTTTCTATCATGTCTGCCTGCTCCCTCCTTTCCCCCAGTGAATACATACTGTATATAATACATTAGGATGGTTACTGTTAGGGAGATCACTTTTGCAATCACATTATGGCACCTGAAGGTCTCTTTTCTTGTAGCAAGGAGGAAATGGTGTGTAGTGAGTGCAGACAAATGTTGGGGATTTCTGGGTTTAGGAGGTTTTGTGTGTCTTTTTTCCAGGTTGTTTTGTAGCTTGTTAATTGATTTGGCTAGCTTCCTAATGCTGTGTTAATTGTCTCATAGGCTTTAATATAGTGCAGGTGCATACCTTTTATTAGTGCAGGTATACACTTTTAATTGCTTGATTAGTGTAGGTATATAGAAGTAATTAGTGTAGGTATATAGCTGTAATTGTTTAATTAGTGCAGGTATATTCTTGGAATTGATAGATTAGTCACAGGTACACTTTTAATTGATAGGTCAGACACAGGTATACATGGAAATGATGGCCTTTCAGTTACAGCTATATAGCTAAACTAATAAAGCTATTTACCTACACTAATCAAACAATTAATGAGACAATACTGATAACACAATTAACACATCATTAGGAAGCTAGCCAAATCAATTAACACTCTGCAAAAGAACCTGGAAAAAAGACACACAAAACCCTCCCAAACCCAGAAATCCCCCAAATTCCTACCTGCATACACTACACACCATACTGTCCTTGCTGCATGAGACTTTCAGGTGCCACAATGTGATCACAGATGTGATCTCCATAATAATAACCATCATAAAGTATTATGTTCAATAAACAATGGGTTGCTGCTGACAAGAGGACTGTATTGTCTCAGCATGATCGCCCAGTTACCAAAATAACTACACTAATCATCTTTCTTTCTCATTCCTCCTCTCCTTGAGAATGGGTCTTATTCTGAGACTCTGCACTGTAGCTTCTCTTATTGTTTTTCTACTTCCTTCAAATTCCCCTATCTCCGTATAGGCTCCTCCCTGCCCCTATCATCCTGCCCCACTCTCTGTCCCCATTGGCCCCACCACCTGCCCACTGCCTCCCTTTAGTTTTCACTCAGTTCCAACTGTCTCACCTCCCCTGCCCTGCTCCCCAACCCTTACACTTCTACTGTGCATTCACTTTCACCTTCTCCCTGTCCCTGTAGTGGTACCTAAGCCCCACCTCCGAACCTGTCGCCTCTACCTGTGACTTAAACTTCTTAAAACCACTCTACTCCATCATGCCCTGCTTTTACTGCTCCTGTTGGGTAACATTCACCCAAATCCTGGCCCTGCTCCTTCCATCTTGCTGCCCAGCAGGATAGTAAGGGGGATAGCGATCGCCTCTATCAATATCTTCAGCTTGGTAAAAAAGCTTGACATCCTTCAGGGCTGGGCTGCTCTGCAAAAACCTGACATTCTGGCTGTCACTGAGACCTAACTCTCCCCTAATATCCCTGACTCTGCAGTCACATTAAGTGGTTACACTATCTTCCGGGCAGATAGAGTTGGTAAGAGGGAAGGGGGTTGTGCCCTATATGTAAAGGACTCCCTCCAGGGTTTTCTGCTCTGCACCTTCCCCCTGAACATGGTGCTCAAGCTTTAACTGTCAAAGTAACATTAGGTTGCTCCACCAAATCCCTCCTAGTATGCCCGGTCTAGATTCCATCATGGGAACAAAGACTAGCTTTCAGTGCAGTCCTTAACTTCATCGCTCACCTTCCCAATCACCTGGAGGTCATTGCTCTGGGTGACTTCAACTTAAACTGGCTATCCCCCTCTGCAGCTCCCTACAAGGATGCCATATCGGTGCTTGATCTCTCCCAGCTCGTTACCTCCCCAACTAGGCTCGATCACAAAACAGGGAAATCCACCCTTATTGATTTCATCCTCACAAACCACCCAGACAGACTCTCCAGTGTCTCCATTCTTCCTGATGTACTTAGCGATCATTCACTAGTACTTTGTCATTGGTCCTCTAGGGCAACAAAATCCCCTCCCAAAGTCACCACTCAACGCCACCTAAAAAATTGAATGCTTGAGAAACTTAAATACTATCTGACCAATTGGGACTGGTCTCTGCTTGATGCTGCCCCAGCATTGATGGGGCACTCTCCTGTTTTATCTATTCTTTCAACCATGCTTGTAATCTACTTGCCTCCTTCACCAAATGTACTGTCGAAGAACGGGACTCACCATGGATCTCTAAGGCTCTCCTGGACAACATGTGCCAATGGGATAACCTCTAGTATAAAGCCCTTGATTCTGGTCATCCCTTGGACAGACAGTTCTATAGGACTGTCAGGAATCATTGTACTAGGGAGATAAGACAGGACAAGGCCACCTACTATCAAGAAATCACTACATCCACATGGGGTTCGGGTTGCAATTTCTGGAATAACCTAAAGGAACTTAATGGAGTCCTCCATGTCCCCATCTCCTTCCCTGCTTAACACTGATGATTCCCCTACTCAGGACCCTCAGGTCATTGCTAACTCCCTGAACACTGCTTTCTTGGACCTCAGCAATATTTTCCCCCACAACTTCTTTGACTCTCCTGCATCCACCATCTCCCCCCCCATATCCGGCATTCCTCCCTTCTGCTTCAAAACTATTTTGACCCACAAAGCTAAAGGTTTTCTCTCCAAGATTCTGTGTAAAACTCGTTATAGTGGTGATTCTTTAGATCTAAAGTTCCTTAATCTGACCATTGATGCAGTCCTTTCACCTAGCACAAAAATCTTCAGTCTCTCCCTTTGTCTTGGTCTGTTCACCTCTAGTAGGAAATCTGCCATTATCACTCCTACCTTTAAAGGTGGTGATTGAACCCTTCCAGTAAATTACTGTCCCATCTCTATCCTCCCTCCACTTTCTAAGGTTCTTGAAAAAATTGTTGCTGAACAGCTCACCGACTACCTAACCAAACACAACCTCCTTTGCCCTGAACAGCATTATTTCTAGAAGGGCCACAGTACTACCTCTGTTCTCCTGTATTACACCTCCTTCATACACCTGGCCCTAGACAGAGAACATCTAGCTGAGTCTGTGTACATAGACCTAAGACGTTTGCTACTGTAAACCACACCCTCCTCATCAGGTCCCTCCTCTCTCTTTGGCTGTCTCAGGATGCCTCCTCTTGGTTTTCTGACAATCTGAGTAACTGGACCCAGCAAGTCCATATCAACAATACCCTCTCCTCCTGCCTCCCTGTGAAGTCAGGGGTTCCCCAAGGCTCTATCCTTGGACCACTACTTTTCAGTCTGTTCTTGAACTCTTTTCCCAAAGCCTGCTCTGCAAAAACTTCTACTCTGTGCAGATGATACAGTTCTCTTCAGCAGCCATCAGCACCTCACCTCTCTCCAATAAGCCCTCCAAAATCTATTCTCTGAGGCTGAAACCTGGTTCTCTGCTCACAAACTTATACTTAACTATAAGAAAACTAATGTCATGGTCTTCTCTCATCATCAGAATAAATATAATGGTGCCCCACTGCAAATCTGCAACCATCATAACTCCCTCCTTGACCAAGTTAAATTGTTTAAATATCTCGGAGTCACACTTGACTCTGCCCTTACTTTCCACGAACATATCGACCAACTTAGCATGGCTATAAACAAAATAATTGAGCTCCTGTACTGTCATAGAAGCTGTCTCCCCCATGATGCACTTTGGCTTGCTGTCTCATCCTCCATCCTCTCTCTCATTGACTATGAGATTACTATCTATGTTGCCGCTGACCAAGCTGCCCTCCATTGGATTAAAGTGCCACTGAACAAAGCCTGTTGACTTAATCATGGGCTGTGACAGGTGTATCCATACTTATGACCTCTATAGTCAATCGTCTATCTATCTGGCTGAACTTTGTGGCAGGTTAAAATATCAGACCTACCTGCTCGCAAAAAAGATCGCACTCAGCCTCTCCCCTCCTGGGCTCCTACATCTACTTCAAACTTACCCCTTGCAAAGTTCCACTAGAAGTTCATCTAAGGACTCCATGCTTGTTCCCTGCTGTAGGACCTCCCTTGGACAGAGAGCATTCTAATATAGGGGCCCCCCTTTGGTCAATTTCCTCAGTGGCCGCCACCTCAACTGTATCCAAACTTGGCCCATTCAAAACTCTCCTAAAGGAACACATTCTCTCCTCCAGCTCCTTTGATTGCTTCTAACCTTCCCTCATGATTAATCATGGTTCCTCCTCTTTGTCTCTCCCACATCCCTTCTCTTCCTCCTCCCTCAACCACCCCAACCCTTCCCTAGTTATCATGCTTTACCCTCTGCCATCTCTTGGTCTCTGCTCAGTCCAGCACTATTTACATAACTTCTTCTCCTAGTCCCTGCTTGGTCTGGCAGTATTTATAAACTCTCATTCTTACTCTAATTATATAATTGAGTTTAATTGACCTTGGATAGTTTTATCCTGTAAAATTATTGTTTTTTCTTACTTGTACCAAATTATATTTTGTTCATCTCCTCTATTCATTGTTTTGTACCTCCCTGACATAGAGCCTTGCAAAAGAATCTCTGACTCAAAGGGTTGTAATTTAGATTCCTTTAATAAATAAATAAATAAAATTGAAATAAATAAATAACAATGGGTAATGATGTAACACTTGGAAGTATACCTATCTACGGAGCTTATTAAGGGAGTGAAGCCACTTGCCCTTCAGGTTCATGGCCTCAGAACCTAATTAGCCCCCTTAAAGAATATACATGTATATCCTTGTATATCACCCTTACCCTATCTATCTATCTATCTATCTATCTATCTATCTATCTATCTATCTATCTATCTATCTCTGGCTGTCTGTCTATCTATCTATCTATCTATCTATCTATCTATATCTATCTATCCCTCTCTTCTGGCTTCTATATCTATCTCTAGCTGTCTATCTACCTATTTATCTATCTCTAGCTGTCTATCTACCTATCTATCTATCAATCTCTATCTATCTACCTATCTATCTATCTATCTATCTATCTATCTATCTGTCTATCTACCTATCTACCTATCTATCTATCTATCTATCTATCTATCTATCTATCTATCTATCTCTAGCTGTCTACCTATCTACCTATCTATCTATCTCTAGCTGTCTATCTACCTATCTATCTATATATCTATCTATCTATCTATCTATCTATCTATCTATCTATCTGTTTGTTTATCTATCTATCTAGTTCTAGAGTGCTCCAGGTGCTTCAAAGGGTACCCAGCCACTGGAACAGTGTAGGCCTGATGACACTGCACGTGGTTGGCTGGCACTGGTACACTTAAATTAGCAACAACAGCAAAGCGAAAGTGGGTAATTTGTAATCCTGGCCAGATGGTCTAACCAATTAAATGATTTCCCTAAAATTACCTGAAAATAACAGCATTTGTGATATTAAATGGACAAGCCCTGGACACTTCATGGTTTATCCGGTGTAGCAAGATTTCCCTTGGTAGGCAAGGTTTGTTGGTGCAGCAGCAAATCCTCCTCTGGCTGATTCAGAATCCATCTCAGTCTCAGGCCTCTGGTGTTGGCAGGTGAGGATGGCTTCCCTCCGCAGTCCAGTCAGGCTGCTTCTGACCTCAGCATGTAGCAGATGATCATCTTCTCTCCTCTCTTAGATGCAGCTTTGACCTGTGCCCAACCATGGCAGACCAGCACACCATGCCATGGCATTCAGTCCCTAGTGCAGTGGCCAGCACAGAGCAGTGGGACTGGCTGGGCAGCTTCCAAGACAGATTTCTGGTTTCTTACACTGAGGCAGTTAGGGCTGCAGTGCAGCAAAAACTCTAAGTCCAGGAGAGGGTTGCCAGGGCAGCTTCCCTTTGCTAACACCTCTCCTAATTTTTCTGTTATGAGTCTGGCAGTCTCTCTCAGCTCATGCTGTATAAGCAT
Source organism: Neoceratodus forsteri (assembly GCA_016271365.2). NCBI lineage: Eukaryota > Metazoa > Chordata > Ceratodontiformes > Ceratodontidae > Neoceratodus > Neoceratodus forsteri. The sequence continues at coordinate 600,682,256 of CM028130.1, read as the reverse complement.
GCCCTTATCTTCTTTTTCAGGGTTTAAGGAACTCTGCTTTATTTTGCAGATGCACAGTCTGTCTCTGTCATTCCCATTTCCAGTCAGCCTCCTACTACAGTCACACACAAACATACTCTGCTCTGGTATGGCCCCCAGTATTTACTGAGGAATTCCAGCTCTTGGTTGGTCTATGGAGCTGTTGATCACTTTGGAACTGGGCTGGAATCCTTCACTCGATGAGTGATACACCACAAACTTGTGCCTGAACTAATGCAGTCCTCCTGGTTCCAAAGAGCTCTCCTGGTTCCCTTTGCCGGCTTTGAATACTGATTAGCTGGAATGTACCAGTGACCCCCATTGCTGTGGCAGTGGTGATCAGAGTGCACAACAATGGTGGTGCCTCTTTAAGCAATGGGTACTGGCCCCAATGTTTTTATGTTACAAAGGGCCCCTATCCATAAAAAGTTATTCAGTGCCCCTGCAGTGTGAGCATGATCACATCTGGCAGTTCAGTTTGGCTGGGGCAGTCTACAGAACCATCCTCTCATTGCGAGTACTGATGTGCTTGGTCCATTGATAGAAGAAGAGTTGCTCTGATATGGACATGGTGTCATGTTGGCACAGATTGCTGAAGAAATCATGCTGCTACACTTCTTTGTCATTCCTGGTCCCCACTGCAAAAGACCCTTGAGGGCCCAGACAGCAGCAATGCTGCTTGCTGGCAGTGGCTCCTTGGAGCAAAGGTAAGCTCCCACACTTTGGGGTGGGGTTACATGCAGTCTGCCTTTTACTTGTCTGCCATGATTTCTCCATATCTTTAATGATTTCACAGAAATTTACTTTAGAATGAGCTTTGAAACAATTGCTTATTCACATATTTTCTATGATTTCCATGGAGATGAGGATGAAATGGACATGGTTTCCTTTGGTGTCCACCATTGTCCTATGTTAAGGACACGGCACAGCTTCAAATATCATGGAAAACTGTATCTTCCATAGCACAGTGTAAATCGCTTGGGATTTTAATAACAGAAACCATGGAAAACCTTGTAAATGTCATTGTAAATTTCATGGAAACCATATGGAATGTATACAAATACTCCATGTGTTTCATGCTGTGTTCCATAGCAAAATCCTTGGGAGCTATGAACAATCTACAGTTAAGGGTTTTGTCAGTATAGTTATGTGTACCCTTTAACCCTAAAGTGAGTCATAATCCCTAGTTAAAGTGGGCTCATCACTTTCTGGTGGATTTTGAAATACATATTGTTGAGACAGAAGTCATCTTACATATGATCGCTTTTCTGTATTTCTAGTCACTTTATTCTTCTTTACTAGGTTCATTTATATAGAAGCTGCATCTTTGCCCTTAAGTTGCTCTACTCCTGCTGGTTAATCCTTTCCTAAAATCACAATACACTATTTGTGACATCACATTTTCACAGCAGCAGCAAACTGTGATATCACAAATGGGATCATGACTCCAGGAAAGGGCTGAGCAATAGAAGTGGATGAACTGTAAAGGACAAGGATTCTGTTTCCATGTAAATCAACCTAGGAATGAAAAACAAATGGAAGAGGAATGCAGATAATATGTAAATTAAGGATGCAGGGAACTGGCTGATTTCAACTGGATTGTTTAGGAATTCCTGATTCCAAATTTGATTCCTGATTAAGAAAAGGACCTCTAAATTGGAATTGTATTCATAATCCTAAATCCTAAATTTTATTTATTTAATTTTTTTAATTTGTTAATCGGGAGAGGCACACTGAGCCAAGGCTCATTTCCAGTTGCAACCCAGGGGAAAGGGGAGTTGGAAGAGAGTATAATGTATAAGTGGAACTGGCAATACAAAGTACAAAATACTAGGGTACAAATAGCATGGCATACATGAAATACAAGTTCACAAATAAAATGCGGTAGTACAATGCATAAGTGAAATTGGCAATACAGCGTACAAATACTAGGGTACAAAAAGCATGTTATACATGGAATACAAGGCAGTATAGTGCAGTGATTAAAGGCTCTGAGCTGCAAATCTGGAGACCTGGGTTTGAAACCCACAGCCGCCACTTGCATATGCTGTGTGACCCTGAGCAAGTCACTTAACTTCCCTGTGCTCCCAGATCGCACTTGTAAACAAGCTTTCAGCTTAGTGTGCCACTCCTGTTTAAACAATTGAAAAAAAAGTTCCTTAAATAAGATTCTGTAGTACAGAGATGCAGTAACATAACAGCATTGTCCAAGCAGAGTTGCCGGGGAGTAAGGGGATAGAGAGAAAGTACCAAGAAGTAAATAAATGAGTCTGGGATGGGATGAGATAAGTGCTCGAGATAAATTTCTGAATTAGGACTTTTGGGCTACAATTCCAAAAATCATCTGAAAATCAGGTTGAAATATGACAAATCTGATTCAGTGACTCCAAGCAACCCTAATATAAACTATAATCTGAACTGTGTCTAAATAGTATGTTCTTCAAGGTTCTCTCAGAAATTACAAACTCCCTTTAAAGGGGAGCAATCACTCCAAAGGGTAACAGCCATGTAGAGTGCCTTTGGAATGGTGTGGTCTCTGGGGGCGAGTCCCAAAGTGCCACTACAGAAAGGGCGAGCGCTCCATAAGAGAGACACACAGTGAGTGAGTGAAACCCTCTGCATCTCTATAAGGACACCACCAACAGAATCCCACAGCAGAACCGCGAGCCCCAGCTGGCCCACTGACAGAGGAGGCACCACTGATTGACAGCCAAAACAACTAAGTGAGCATAGGACAGCTCACACAGCTGGCCGCAGCAAGCAGTGGCAGTATGAGGCAAAGGACGAGTGACCAGGAGACACCACAGGTGGAAGCACCACCGCGGGGCCACACAGGGACAGGGTAAACTGGCGGCAAACAGGACAGAGGGCAGTATGAGCCGCACCACCTAGCAGCAACAGTGCGACCGAACACACAAATGGGCGCAGTGCACTACGACCCCCCCAGACCCAAAGTAGTCACTGACACATACCGCAAAGGGCACCACATGGCAGGAAGGTGCCATAGGGAACTGCACAGCCACAGAGAGCTGCATGGATGACAGTGGTGGACTCACATGTGCCATATGCTGTCTGCTCCTGTGCCCCCCCATGCCGGCCGCCGGCCTCTGCACGTGAGCTGTTGCAGTGCCCTTGGGCTGTGCCCTCTGGCTTATGGCACATCCACCCTTCACACTGCACATGCCTATGTGCTGTGTGCCACCTGGTGCCAGCCATCTACTGCTGCCACTGCCGTGCATCTCCTGTTGCCATGCCCTGCCCTTCGCTATCCCTAGTGGTGCCTACTGCTCACGCACCCAGCCACTCTCTCACTGTGTGGTGCACGTCTCAGGTGGCCCATGCCGCGGCGTGCTTTGCCCCCTCTGCCTTGCGGGGCAAGCCGTGTGCTCAGTGTCCTTCCATCTGCCTCCTGCTGGAGTCTCCCTTTCCGCCGATAGATGTTTTTGAACAGTCGCCTTTGTGGCGTTCACCCTTTCCCCCTCACTGTTGTGGGTGGTGCTATTTCAGATGAGACCTTATCACATAAAACCACCACAAAGGGCCCTACACTCAAATGTTGGGCTGGTCCCAATGTGCACTTTGTGTGTAAAAGCATTTTGGTTTATTTACTGTTTAATGTGGTATAGTAGATTGTATCAAACTAATTTTGTTCACTTCTAGGCTGACAACTTCTTTTACTACAAATCCCAGAATCCCCTGCTGCTGACATCAGAGCAGTTGGCAGCAGTTGGAGATTCAATAGACTGCAGGAAATTTTACAGCTTTTATACTCTCCAGTCAGTTGTTTTCCTGTTCTGCTTTTCTCCAGGGGCTAACTACAGTCCTCTGTGTCAGTACTTTGCTGAGTTAGGACAGCAGGACCAACAAACAAAAGATCAGAGCTTATACTGTATGAACTCTAACATGAACTGTAAGCTAGTAAATTTGTCACTGCTGCCTACTTCTCTGATGTCAGCTGCAGGAGATTCTGGGGCACATAGTAACAGAATATGTCACCCTAGAAGTAAGCAAAATTAGTCTGATGCAATCTACTAAATGCCAGTAAATAGTAAGTAAACCAAAATGTTTTTGCACATGAAGTACACATTGGGACCAGCCCCATACTTAAATATGGGGCCATTGGTGCTGACTGTTGCTCTTTAAGAGTCTAATAGGAGAGCATAGCTGGCGTTAACTGCTAACATGCTAACATTTCAAGTTTGTTGGGGTATCTGCTGTGTAGGTATGGCCCTTTCCAGTGGAAAGGCAACTCAGACTGTGCAGCCACCTCAGCCCAAGTACTTCACTGCAGGGTTAGCATTTAGTACAAGCCAAGGTCCCTGTTGTGGGATTCAAACTTGCAACCTTATGGGCCAGAGGTGGGTGCTATCACAGACCCACACTGCTGCAAGTGCTGTAGTAAATTTCTGAGTTTGAGGGGTTACATCTTCTCTGTAAGACTTACTGACTGTGTGCCATTTAAGTGCCAAATTCTTATGTTTGCTTGCTCGCAGAGAATGAAGCAAATATTTTGTTGAAATAACTGGATTTTAGAGGTGTGTCACTGTCAGATCAAGTGCAGCTCAGGCTACAGTGGGCTTGACAGTGACAGCCCAGTGATCAGCAAGGCTGATTATGATGCTGTTCCCTGCTTACTGGGCAGAAACTTCTTGAACTGAAAGGTGAAAACCACACCAATACTGCAGCTCTATTCTTTCATTTATAAGATGCCACCCAGCACCCCACTGAATGGTGTCACAATTAGCCTGCTGCTTGCTTTCTGTAACAACTGTTTTCCATCAAAGCTGCCTGCTTTTCTGAAGCATTCCCTACTCCCCCAGCATTCATGGATGCATGCTTTTGTTTCAATTGGGAGGGTGTCATCCCCTCATTGCTATAATATCAGGCAGCCATGACCCCCCTCCACACCTCCCGCGGACTTCCACCACATTATCCCTTTGTTGTCAGTATCCCAGAGCCAGCCCTGCCCTGCCCACTGTCCTGGCTAGCAGCACCTGACCTGTGACCAATTGTTCCTCCCTAATTCACATGACGATAACCCAGTCCAGCCCCTGCTGGCAACTCACTGCCGGTGGCCAATCAGTCCTCCCTCCACAGTTCTGTTTCCCTTCCATCCCCTACTGTCTAGATTTCTTTTCACTCTCCCAAGTCCCTGATACCCAGTGGCAGAAGGCAGCTTAATCCCTGTCTTTCTCTCACAAGTACGTCACTGGGTCAGTTAAAATAAAGAACAGACACGGATGGACTATGGCTTCAGATTGTGACTTGGGAGACTCAAGACAAGTGGAGGTCATCAACACAGCAGCAGGTAGATGAGGGAAGGGGGAGTGCCATAGGAAAAGGTGATTTTTTTTGCTGTTAACAACCACATTTTTTAATATGTTTACTGCCAATGAGTCATTGTGTTTATTTTTATTCTATTACATGGCACCCTCTCAGCCACTACACCACATGCTCTGTGGTGCCCCTTATATCAGTCAAGATTAAATGTCATGGTTTTCCTTTTTTTTATTATTCTGTTTATCCCAGTGGCTGGCAGGCAGGTTCAGCCCCTTTACTCAGAGGGCTCATATCCATCCCTGACCTGTGACCCCATCACCGGGATTGCGGTTTGGAGTGTCACAGAGCCTGCCAGCTCCATTTTATTTGTTTCTTCTCCTACCCCTGCCACAGCCATGCATACACATGTGGAGGCTCATGTACACTACGATTCTGCAGCACCCTCCCTATGCATGCTGCCCACCCACCTGCACTACCCTCAGACCTCCACCTGGGGGCAGTGGTACTGCAGGGGTAACAGGATCCCTCCCTGGGAGAGGAGAGCTGCCAAGCAGCTGCTCAATCCTGCTCCTTCCCTCCCCCCCAGCAGACTTCCGATGACCCAGGCTCACTCCCAAACCAGGGTCGCTGGCGCAGCGTGAGGTGTGGTGTCCAGCACCTCAACCCTCATTGCCACTGGGCTGGCAAAGTCATGTTTTTTCTGATAGTAGGTGGTAGGATTCAAACTATGGAACTACATTTTGGGCATTATGGATTGATTCTATCTTTTGTCTTGAAATTAAATATCATCAACACATGACATGGACAAACATGAGGTCTATTTATAAATATAATGTCTATGCATTTGTCTTGTATTTATGCTATTCTGTGTTTCTTAGAATCATTTGGACTTAATTACAGATGTTTTTAAATAGGAAAAAAAAACTTCCCATATGTCATTTTGTACTAATTCTTTTCTACAATTAAATATACTTTATTGAGCATTTACCAACAAGTCTACAACATACCAACCACAATTGTCTCAGCAAAAGTGGCAGTACAACACGAAAATACAAAACAAGGAAAAAGAAAACAAAAACAGCTGTCAGGATCTGAACAGTAACATTAGGTAAGCATACACAGATATACCAAAGAACCCAACAAACACCACGACAAAACCCCTCCCTGCCCTCCACCCCTCAGCCCAACCCACCCAGCTCCCGAGCACAGCAGAGGGAGCAAGCTTGCTAGAAAAAGGGGAAGAAGAGAGAGAGAGAGAGAGAGAAGAAAAGAAAAACAAACAAGCATTTGTCAATGCGAATGTTTGCTTGCTGGCATTGGCATTGGTAGTGTAGAAGTTACAGAGCTGCACAATAGAAATGGCAGTGAAGTATTGAACTAAGACCCACCACCACCCTGCAGAGAGTGACAGGCATTGGGGTATGCCTTTGGGTGCGTCAGGCATAACTGACCATGCCATTTCACCACCCTACCCTGCAGACACTGACAAGTGTCACGGTGTGCCTTAGGGTCTTTGGCTTTATGCGCACCCATTCCATCAGGAAATACGGTGGAGATGGGTGCTGTATATAGAGAATGGGGTTAACTTTGGGTCCGAAGAGTCCAAGGCATATCTTGATGCCTCTCACTGGCTGCAGGGTGTGGAATGGTATGAGCATTACAGGCAAGAATCCCAAGTCACACCCCTGATGCCTGTCATTCTCTACAGGGTGGGGCATTATGGTTGGAAACCCTAACACCTCAGGCATTCATTGGTATTTTCACTCCAAATTTTCAACATGTTTTTTTTGCCCACCTCATGAACAGTGGCAATATCAGTTTGTTAGCCGAAAGCTGCTTATGCACAGCGACTACTGCATTTAGCACCACAGGTGCAAAAACACGTTCCGAACAGGATGTGAAAAATGACAGCTGTACTGTTCATGGGGAGGTGTAAAAAATGGCAATGTTGCAAATCTGCAGTAAAAATATAAAAAAACTGGTGAAGTCACGAGCGTGCATAGAAACTGTGCAACGCACACCCGTAATGTAATTAGTTTGGGGATTTTTTACAGCAGATTGTCAACACAGGCATTTTGGGACCTCCAATCATGAACAGTGTCACTGTGATTTTCTTTATCTGTCCCGAACAATGATTTCCCACAGCGACCATGCATCTCTGCTCTGAAAGTGTGAAAACACATTTCGCCATGTTGTGAAAAATGACAGCTGTACTGTTCATAAGGAAGTGTGGAAAAATGCCACTGGTGAAAATCTGGACTGAAAATATTTCAAAGTCATGAACTTACGAGGGTGCGTGGAAACTGCGCAATGCTCACTTGTAACACAGTCATTTTATGGACTTATGTCACCAAATTTTTAACATAGCCATTTTAAGACCTCTGCTCATGAACAGTGTAACTGATTTTCTTAATCTGTCCCAAACATTGCTTTCGCACACTGACTGCACCATTGTGCGCTACATGTGCGGAAACACATTTGGGGTGACATGTAAAAAATGGCAGCTGTACTGTTCATAAGGAAGTGTAATAAAATGGCAATGTGGAAAATCTGGAGTGAAAATACAGAAAATGTGCAAACTTACGAGCGTGTGTATGAACTGTACAGCACGCAACTCATTGAAAATCAGTCATTTAGAATTTTTTCACCAATTTTCAACATAGCCATTTTAAGACCTCTGCTCATGAACAGTGTCACTGTGATTTTCTTAATGTGTCCCACACATTGATTTCGACACCGACTGCACCATTGTGCGCTACATAGGCGGAAACACATTTTGGGCAAGATGTGAAAAATGACTGCTGTATTGCTCATAAGGAGGTGCGGTAAAATGGCAATATTGAAAATCTGGAGTGAAAATATTAAAAATTCGCGAACTTATGAGCGTGCATAGGAACTGCACAACACACGCTCATAAAACAGTCATTTTTAGGAATGTTTCCACCAAATTTTCAACATAGGCTTTTTGAGAGCCCACCTTATGAACAGTGGCAGTGTTGTTTCATTACTCGATTCCAAAAGGTGATTTCGTGCAGTGACTGCGGAATCACCCTTCGGGCCTGATTAATGCCATGACAGTGACAGCATTCATGAGAAGGGGTCCCAAAAACCCCATGTTGAAAATTTGGTGCAAAAATTCCAAAACATTCCTGAGATATGCAGCAAAGTTGAAAAAACTCTATCTATCCCATTATACAGCTTACCGGCATTTCCTCAGTTCGCGGTTGGCTTTGAAGAGTGCAGACATGTTCCTTGTCCACCAAAGATCATCGTGCTGGAGTCTGGAGGTAAGTATGGGGTGAGGGAGCGCGGTGGGTGAGTGCGGGTGGGGCAGGAGACAGCGAGGGACTGTTTTTCAGTTTCAGGTTTTTTAAATGATGACTGGGCTTTTGCCACGTTGGGTGGGCTCCCAGCGTGCGGTACGGATGGCTGGTGGGGGATGTGGAGCCGATGGGGATTTGGGCACCCCGTCGGCGATAGCATCTGTTGCCACGCTGGGTGGGCTCCCAGCGTGGTACCCTCGTTCCTCTGGGGGCCAGTGGAGCCAACGGGGATTGGGCACCCCCATCGGCTACAGTGTGTGTGTGTGGGTGAGCATGCAGTGTCGTGCATATGTGTGTGTGTGTGTGTGTGTGTGTGTGTGTGTGTGTGTGTGTGTGTGGGGGGAGCGCGCATGAGCAGGCGATATCTTATCGCTGCTCACTGAAGCGTAGCTCCCCCTTTCAACTGTACTCCACTGCATTTTGGACTGCTGTAATAGACAGCTCCAGCAGGCATTGGAGAACTGTGGCCGTGCCTGCAAACACACTGACTGTATTGGAAGAGGCCGGCCACACCTCCGAAAACTCGGATGATGGCACTATGTTTCTTGCACATGGGTGCAAGCAAACATAAAAAGGGGAGATAGCAAAAAGGGGGAGAAAGGGGAGCTAAGTCTCCAGCTCCCCTACACCAGAAGTGGAGACAGACACCCAGCAGATCAGACCCTCGCTGCTTAAGGGGGTTGTGCTATACGTAAAAGAGCTAGCAGAGGGCCCAATTGCCTCGGATATCCCTCCTGATGGGCCTGTCTTCGGGCAATATGTTTCTCCATTTCCAGAACTTGGAGCTCTTCTGAGTGCTATTCTCTTAAGGAAGGAAGTAAACTATGAAGCCAGTGTCACACAATAATCAGTTTAGTTACACTCAATATTAAGGACATGAATGCCTTGCGGCAATCCAACATGTCCACTGGAAAGTGGCCCACAAGGCAAATCTGTGGTGTGAAATAGGAATTTAAGCCCAAAAGTAGATCTAAGGAATCCCAGTTTGCTTTCTAGAAAGAAGCCAGCATTGCACAGTCCCAGAGGATATGTTTTAAGGTCCCTTCAGAAGAACCACATCTAAGGCAGGTTGGGGACGAAGACTTATCCATCTTAAAAAGCCTAGAGAGAAAAAAATATAAATTGTGTAATATGCGAAATTGTAATAAGTGAAGGAGATCGTGTTTAATATATTTATACAAACACTGCCAAATGCATCACCATGCTCCCACATCCAAATCTAGCCCCACCTCATATTGCCAATAAAAACAAATCCCCTTGGGACTTCTCAGATCATATTGCTGTAAAATGTCACAGAATTTAGAAACGGGGTGTGGAAGGACCGCAGTAGCAATGAGTGCCTGTGCAAGGGGTTAGTTGTCCCAGTCCACGGCGGGGGCCCCAAGAAAGAAGAAATCACACTGGCTAACTGTAGGTGTTTAAATGGATAATAGGTGGAAATACTAAAGCATGTCTGGATGTCACCAGCTGGAATAAGCCTATCTGCAACAAGAATGGAGGCCACCACTGCTATTTGAAGAGGTGGGCAAAAGCTAAAGGGAATTGGCCAATTTGCTATACAAAAATGCTGATTTCCAAGTAGTGGTTGAGCAGGGTCCTTATAGGAGTCAAAACCCAGATTGGAATAGATCTGTCAAAGGGCTTTAAGCTACCTGAAGATGGGAGAGGTCCTAAGTGGCTTAGGAAGCTCAGAGGGTCTGGCAAACAGTAGACTGTCCACAGTGAGACATGTAAGCGACAAAGTCGCTGTTCTAAGGAAAGCCATAAGGGGCAATAGGAGCCATCTGTGAGAGTATTGGTGGTAGAGCTCCATCTAAAAAGTTTGCTGCAGTGAATGGCACAGTAATATAACAAATGTGAGACACATGTAGGACCCCTAAGCTCCTTCTGAACAGTGAGCTTGTAATAAGCCCTCCAAACGGCCTTTCCACATCAAAGAAAATCAAATAGACAGCTCTGCAAATGCGTAAACCAAATTTTAGGTAGATAGGGAGCTACAATACCTAAGTGGTAAAGGATCAAAGATAGAATATTCATTTTTAGTACATTCACATGGCCCCATAGGGAAAGAGGGAGAGAACTCCATCTCTGGAGGTCCAGCCTGACATCCTGACAAATAGAAGAGAGGAGAGGTTAACCTTGACCATCCCAGCGATAGTTCTGGAGAATTTGATCCCTAAATAAGTAAGGACCTTAGGATCCTAGCTAGACCCAGGTCATCTATCCACTGTCGTAACACATGAATATTTACTGGCATAACCTTGGATTTTTCCAGATCAAGTTTATTGGGTGCTATGCAAGAAGTGGGAGGGGGTATGCAGAGAAGTCATGTATACCACCTGTGACCCTGCGCCCCTCAGACAGGTGCACCCATATCGGCATTCACCAATGCTGGCCACCTGTCCATGGCTCCTCTTCCCGGCATGCAGGACTCCACAGGGTGGCAAGGGGTGGAGTCGCGGAGCTGGGTGGGTATCCAATGGGATGCCCATCCTGGGTGCATCTGTGGATCCCTCATGCTGCAATGTATGGGTCTTGGGTTGTGCATGCTTTCTAGGCACCAGGACCCAGGCAGCATGGCTCCTACGGCCAGTTGGTGCACCGGCCCAACCCTTAGCACATGGCACCATCTTGGCACACTGCTGGACCCTGATGTTGGGACCCACCTCCAGCCCGCACACCCACAACAGCAGAATAGCCTCACACTGTGACCATACCCCCCCGGGCTCCAAGCCCACATAGGTGGGCATGTGCTACGGCCCATAGGCCAGATCCTTCTAACATCCCTGTGCCACCACAATCGTCTGTCCGGACACTTACCCATTCATTTACCCCTACCCTTTCCAGCTGCCACATGGGCAAGGGCAGCATGGGGAGCACTGTCCTGGTCCCTCGGAGTCAGATGGATGGGGATCATGGGGGTGCACACTGGGTTACGGCAGGATCTACCCTGGCGTACCCTGCACCACCCTCCACACACATGTAACCAGCACTACATGGTTTAGTGATTACTGCATAGTGCTGGTACACCCCCAGAATGCCCCCAGCATGGTGCTGTCTGCAGATGTGGGGATCAGGTGTGGTGGGTCTGTGTGCCCCCCTCCGGGCATGCCGCACGGGGGGCACAATGGGTGCGGAGTGACTATGTGCCCCAGATATGTGCACATAGCCATTCCACTCCATTCGTGCATAGGGTCCATTGCCTGCAACCCAGGCAAATCTATCAATTTCCTCCAGAGCAGCTGGAGATGGATGTCTTGGGCTCATGTACATGCAGGAGAAGATCATCCACATAGGCGGAGATTTTATAACCCTTTCACCCCACCTGAATATCCTGGACACCCTGATGATTTTGAATGGACCGAAGAAGGGGCTCTAAATATAAGTTAAACAGAAATGGGGGAGAAAGGACAGCCCTGTCCTGTGCCTCATAACAGAGAAAAGAAGGAGAAAACACCCCACTACAGTGGATCCTAGCTGAGGGATGAGAATAAATTACTTTGAGCCAGTCGCAGAAAAGGGGTGGGGGGAGGAATCAAACCTTCGAAGTGTGGCAAAAAGAAAAGACCAAGAAACCTGGTCAAAGACTTTTTCCACATTGAGGGAGACCAAAACTGCAGGGGTCTTGCTCTCCCATGATGCAGAAATCGGATGTAAGACCTTACACAGATGGTCAGATGACAAGCTGCCGGTGACAAACCCAGCCTACGTTGGGCTGATAAGGCTCTCCCAGGCCAGCAAAAGACGATTCACCAATATCTTGGCCAGAATTTTTATGTCCAAATTTAATAAAGATATCGGGCGGTAGCTCCTGGAAAAAAGTTCAGGCTTTCCTGGCTTAAGGATGACAGTGATCCAGGCCTGTGTAAAGTAATGATCCGTGAGGCCAGAACAGCAGAGGTAGTTGAATGGTCTAGTCAGGACTGGGGCTAAGATATCTATAAAGGCGGCATAGAAGGAGTTATTGAACCTGTCTGGGCTAGAATCCTTATCTTTCGGGAGTTGCTCAGTCACTCGGTGAACCTCCAAAAGAGAGATAGGGGCCTGTAAAATCTCTCGGTGAGCATCACAGAGGTTGGGCTGAGAGACTGAGTCCAGGTAGGCCTCAATCAGGTCTTTGTCAGAAGAGTCCCCAACCTCTGGAATGTAAAGATTTTTGCAAAATTCCTGAAAAGCATCAGCAATGGCTCAAGGTCAAGTGAGGAGTTTCCCACCCTGAGTCAGCTGGAAGCTATGGATCATATGTTCTCTCTCCAGTTGTCAAAGTCAGAGAGCTAGGAGTTGACCCGCTCTCTCACCTAATTCCAGATAGAGAAATTCATTGTATATATTTATTTGTATTTATTTATTACAGATTCAGAGAGTACCTTTGAGTCACAGACTCATTTACAAAGGTTCCACATCACATAGGTTTTATACAGACAGACATTACAGTGATTGAACTCAGAGAAAGATATAGATTGTTTACAGGGAATCAGCTAGGCTAACATTCAAAATACTAGTGTTACTTAATAGAGTAATTACAGAGTACATATAAGGTGTAGATATTCTATAACGTATGAGCGACACTGGTTGGTCACTAAGAGAAGAGGCAGGCCAGTGGCCATTGTCATAGATTAAGGAGGAGGCAGAGGACAGGGTTCAGTTGCAGTCATAGTTATTTGAAGACAGGAGGTGGGCCCTAAGGAGGGTTTTAAATTGTCCAAGTCTTTGCTCATTTGCTAGGGTGGAGGGAAGGCTGTTCATCCACACGGGGGCCCTATAGCTGAAAGATCTTTGGAATTGAGACGTACGGCTGGAGGGAATTGAGAAGAGATGGTGGACTGAGCTACGGGTATACATAACCTTAAAGTTTGGGTGGATTAAAGGGGTGAGTCCAGAGGGGGAGAGGCCTAGGGTGATTGTTTTAACTAGCAGACAGGTATGGGCCTAATCCTGACTGACGGAATTAAGCCAGTTGGTATGGCACTATGAGTGACAGGTAAGTATGTCTGGTCACATCCTAATATGAGACAGCAAGCTTTGTTTAAGAAGATACGGAGTCTAGCTAGGGATGAGGTGCTTGATGCCCCATATATCAATAAGCCATAGTCTAGCAGAGAGAGGACCAAGAAGGAGACAGAGAGCCTGAGGGCATCAGGGGTAAGGCAGTGCTTGAAGTGGTGCAGAAGCCCCAGACTGAGGTTAATGGCCTTGGATAGGTGCTGAATGTGCTTGTGGAAGTTAAGACCTGGGTCCAAGGTGATGTCCAGGTATTTAAAGGAATTCACCTGCTCCAAAGGGGTCTGATTCGAAGTTAGAACTTGTTGGCAGAGCTCCTTTCTGGTGTTCTACAGGTGTGAGAATAGCATTGCTTTGTTTTTTTATAGTTAAGAATAAGGCATTGAGCAGTGAACCAGCTTTCATCACAGATGAAAGAGGACTGAACAGAGCGGTGAAGTTGCATAGGGTCAAGGCTGGAGGAGAAAATGATTGCATTGTCCTCGTATAGTAATAGATTGCAAGGGAAGGACTCTGGGAGGGAATTGAGGAAGAGGCTAAAAAGTAGCGGTCCCAAAATGGACCCCTGAGGGACACCAGAGAGGACAGGTAGTCTATTAGAAACTGCATTTCTAATTTTGACCTGTTGATATCGGTTCAAGAGGTAGTGAGAGGACCACCCGAAGGCATCCTAGAGAGAGACTCAAATTGGTCAAAGTGGTTAGTAGGAGGGAGTGGTTGACGGTATCGAACACCTTTGTGAGGTCAATGAAGACAGCACCAGTGATGTGTCCGTTATCCAGTGCAGAGTGTACGTGTGTGGTAAATTCGAGAAGGGCAGTGGTAGTGCTGTGTACCTTGCAGAAACCATGTTGCTGCTTGCAGAGGAGGTTGTATTTGTTAAGATGCTCAGTAGGCTGATCAGATACAATCCACTCTAATGCCTTGGAGAGGGAAGGGAGTATGGAGATGGGGTGCTAATTATTTGTATTGGAATGATCCCTGCCTTTAAATATTGGTGTGATGGAGGCAGATTTCCACTTGGAGGGGAATTTACCTAGGCATAGGGAGCAGTTTAAGATGTGGGTAAGGGGGCAGAGAACCTCATTAAGGGTGAGATGAAGACACTTGAAGTCCAGAGAGTCAAAGCTGTATGAGGTGGCTAAGGGCTGTTTTGAGGTATGGCTCCACAGTTTTAGTAGTGATACAGTGCAGGTAAAAGAGGGGAGCTACAGGAGGGGGAGTAAGGGTATTAGCTGCCGGAAGATCAAAGAAGTTAGGAGGGAGAACACTACTAAGGTAAGTGAATGCATTATTGAAGGCTGCAGTGATACAGGAAGGGTCAGTGGTCAATGACCCATCATCCATGACCCGCATCCGAACCGGGTTGGGGTACCTACCATAGATTTCTTTAATGTTGTTCCAGAACTTGCATCCAGAACCCCAAGAGGAAGTTAATGAGAATTTATAATACTTAACCCGTTGAACCTGTATAATATTTAACCCGTTGAAGAGCCAATCGGCCTGCTTGGCCAAAAGACCATAATAATGAGCCCTAAGACAGTGAAGCTGATTCCATTGTCCCGGATCTGAGGCAGAAGAAAGGAGGCATTCAAGTTCGTGGATCTGAGATAAAAGAGAGGCTGTTTTCTCCGCCTATTGCTTCTTAGCTTTAGAGGCGAGACATATACATTCACCATGAACCGTATATGTTGCCGTGCCTCAAAGCATGTCCAAACTCTGAACAGAACTATCATTTTCCCTGAAAAAAGTCTGCATAAAACCAGTAATAGCCGAAACAAAATTGTTGTCCTGCAAAAGGGTGGAGTTAAACCGCCATGCCCTATCTTGATCCTCTAGCCCCTTTAATGAGTGTTCCATGCAGATCAGTGCATAATCAGAAAGTACCACAGGTAAGATATCTCAAGAGGAAAGGCCTGACAACCCAGAGAGACTAATCAGAAAACAATCAATTCAGGAATATGATTTATGAGGAAACGAGAAAAAAATGAATTGTTTATCCCGATGCAAAATGCACCATGGGTCACCAAGTCCAAGTTAATCCATTAGGTCCCGCAGCCCTCATTGGGCCGGAGAGATCCTGTTTTGGCAGGTCCTGGATCTATCTAAGTCTGGAGAAAGAACCAAATTCCAGTCACCTCCAAGTAAAATGGAAAGATGAGAAAAGGGTAACAAGTGTGCCAAAAGCTGAGAAAAAAAGGTTGGGGAGTTGACGTTAGGGCCATATACCACCCCAAAAGGAGTTCCATAAGGCCCAGGCGCCCATGAACCTGAAGGAAATTACCCTCCGAGTCCCAATAATCCTTTATTTTTTTTGTACTAATTCTAATGTCATTGTTTCTATATATTCTTTATTTCTCCTGGTTTTTCTAACATCATACTTTATGAAATGGCAGTGCACATTCAGGAGCACACCTTGTTTCCACACAAACATTGCCCTTTTCCATTCCTACCCCCCTTTTCCTAGTTTTTTTCATACCTCAGATACACGTGGTTTAAGAACCACTTGGCTTTATGTATATTTAGTGACCTTTTTCCATATGCATAATTGTGTATATTAGTTTTACATAACACACAGGATTGTGCAGTTATGTGGTACAGTATACTATATTAGTCTGGAAATCATGAGCTGTTCTATTCCTAACACAACTGACTATTCATTTTTGTTTTCTGCATTTTCCATTTCTATTAAAGTTTCTTGAATGCGAGATACCCGCACACCATGAGCAAGGCACACTGTATCTGTTTTTTTCATGCATTATCTTGTTGCCTAATCGTACACTTTTTTGAGTGTGTGGCTTCCATACTCGCTAGACTACTAAACATATTTCTTCATGTATTGACATATCTTTGAATTTGTCTGTCATATACTCCTCTATGTAATCTCTTTCCCCTCCTTGCCCTCCCCTACAAGACTACTGGATTTAGATACACTTTACTGACTTTTTTATTTCTCTGCTTTTCAGACATAGTTCCTTAGATTTTTACGTTTCCTACTTTAAATATTTGTACCTGAATTTTGTATAGTATGTATAGCACATATTTCTAAGTCTGGCATCTGGTGAATACTTGTATTATTGTAATAGATACCTGTGTCTTTAGGAATGCTATTTAAAATAGTGTACCTGTGTTACCTGTAGCCACTCACCCTGAAGAAGACTCGTATCCAGTCGAAGCGCCAGAGATGATTTGGTTGCCACGTTTTTCACCATGGAGGAATACATTTATTTCTGCAGTATATCTCCTGATTCCAAGTTTACTTCAGATAGACTGAACTGATAATATAGTTTTTTGTTTTTGAATGCCTATACATATGGCATTCAGTGTACCTTGCCCCTGAGTGCAGCTATTTATTTTCATTCTTTATTTTTTGCTGCCCTTTCATGAACAGCCTTGAGGTTTGCATCAGACTTTCTTGGTTTTGTTTCCAGCTGGGATACCACCAAAGGTAGCCAAGCTCAGAGAGAGGAATGGACTTCTAATATACCAGTGGCATGTTATTTTCCTATTGAGGCAGTGAAGTGTCAACTAAAAAAGTGAAATACATTTTTAAATGGGTTGTCCAGGCAGGGGGGTCTTCACACTGTAACACTTGATCCACTGTTCACATTGGAATGATGGGCTGCCACAGTGGCTCACTGCCCCATAGCTCTGAAATGAGACCAAGTAGCTTGCACTTCTCTTCCACTGATTTATAATGGGAAACTCACCATTGACTTTTTTGTTATTTGCTTTATTCTCCATTATGATGTGCTTCTTCTGGAGCTTTTCTCCATGTCACTGGCTAACTAGAATCTCCATCCTAGTCAGACCAGTCTCTCTGCTGGCCATGGCTCTTGACTGGGCTTGTCCCCTGGGCAGGGTTCCTGTTTCCATCTGCCTCCTTACAGTGTACTTCTGGGGAGGTTCACAACTGTAGTGCAATGGTCATCGAGCATGATCTGTCCTTTCAGCATGCCTGTTGGACATGGGTGATATACAGCCTAATGTCATTGTGTGCCCAGTGGAGGTTTTGCTCCCCATTTTCTAGCTCACCATCCTCCAAAGGACCAACTACCCCTGACAGATGGGGACCGAGTCCCAAAGTCAAGTCACTTGAACTCTCAGCAGCCTAGCTCAGCTGCCGGCTCACCACTGGACTGACACCATCCTCCAGAGGACCAGCAGCCCTTGACAGATAGGGACCAATTCCCAAAAGTCAAGTCACCTGGACTCTTACAGTAGCAGCATGGCATACTGATACTCTTGCCTGACCATATCCAGCAGTGCAGCCTGCTGCTGCACCATCGCCCCATTCTAGGTTCATGAGGTGTGTGGTGATCTTGGTAAAGGGGAGTGCTACACTTTCTTCTAAAAGTTAAACAGTTCTACATATGTATCTTATAGATATGCTTCTTTACACACACTTGTGGGGCAAGACTGTTCCAATATATGTTCTAGGACCAGAGTACTTCAAGCTGAGGTAGGTCTATGAGTAGCGTACATTATAGAAGGCTGATCTTGTGTATTTATTTAATACATCTAAAATATTGTATATGAATTCTGTTGGGCTTTTTAATGTACAGAACTAAGATCTCTCCTTTCCTCTCCTGTTAAAGTTATTAACATAAATATTAATAATAAACAAGCATTTGTCAGTGCTGAATGTTGCCTCACTGGCTTTGGCATTGGTAGTGCCAGAGCTAGAGATGCATAATAGAAATGGCAGTGAAGTACTGAAGTGATGCCAACCCCACACCCACCCTGTAGAGAGTGAAAGGCATTGGGGTGTGCCTTTGAGTCATCAGCTATAACGCTCATGCCATTGTACCTCATCCTACCCTGTAGACACTGACAAGCGTCGTGGTGTGCTTTGGGATCTTTGGGCATTATACTTACACCATTCCATAAGGAAACACGCTGATGTGGGTGCAGTATAGGAGAATGGGGTGAATTTTGTGGCTGAACAGTGCAAGGCACACCACGATGCCCGTCAGTGGCTTCAGGGTGGGGATGGGGGTGGAATGGCATGAGCATTACATCTGATGATCCCAAGTCATACCCCTGGCACCTGTCAGTCTGTACTGGGTGGGGTGCTGCAGTTGGAAATCCTAACACCGTAGGCATGTGGTGGTATTTTCACTCAAAATTTTCAACATGGGCTGTTTGTGAGCCCACCTCATGAAAAGCGGCACAATCAGTTTGTTAGCTGAAAGGTGGTTTTGCACAGCGGCTATGCCATTTGGCAACACAGGGATGAAAACACATTTTGGGCAGGATGTGGAGAATGGCAACTGTATTGTTAATGAGGAGGCATAAAAAATGGCAACACTGAAAATATGGAGTGAAAATATGAAAAATTAGTGAAGTCATGAGCATGCATAGAAAGTGCACAACACACGTCCGTGACCCAATTATTTTTGGGAGTTTGTCACCCACATTTTTAACATAGACATTTTGGGACCTCCCCTCATGAACAGTGGTGCTGTGTTTTTGTTAATCTGTCCCAAAAGTTGATTTCCCACAGCAACCATGCCATTGTGTGCCACAGGTGTGGAAACACATTTTGGGCAGGATGTGAAAAATGACAGTTGTACTGTTCATAAGGAGGTGTGAAAAAATGCCAGTGTTGAAAATCTGTCATGGAAATATTGCAAATTTGCGAAGTTACAAGGGTGCATGGAAACTACGCAATGCACGCTTGTAACACAGTCATTTTATGGACTTTCGGCACCAAATTTTCAACATAGGCAGTTTAGGACCTCTGCTCACGTACAGTGTCACGGTCATTTCCTCAAACTGTCCTGAAAAGTGATTTCACACAGCAACCGTGCTATTCTGCACTGGACATACTAAAATACATTTTGGCCAGGATATGTAAAATGACTGCTGTACTATTCATGTACTATTCATAAGGAGGAGTGGAAAAATGGCCAAGTTTGAAAATCTGGAGTGAAAATATTACAAATTCGTGAACTTACGCACATACGTGCAAACTGCGCAACGCAAGCTCGTAACTCAGTCATTTTATGGAGTATCATCACAAAATTTTTGACAAAGGCATTTTAGAACCTCTGCTCATGAACAGTGTCACTGTCATTTTTGTAATCTGTCCTGAACACTGATTTTCTACAGCAACCGTGCTATTCTGCTCTGGAAGTGCGAAAACACATTTGGGCCAGGATGTGAAAAATGACAGCTATACTGTTCACAAGGAGGTGTGGAAAAATACCAGTGTTGAAAATCTGGCATGGAAATATTGCGAATTCACGAAGTTATGAGAGTGCATAGCAACTGCGCAACACATGCATGTAAAGCAGCCATTTTTTGGACTTTTTCCACCAAATTTGCAACATAGGATTTTTGAGAGCCCACCTCATGAACACTGGCACTGTCATTTTGTTAATCAGTCCCGAAAGGTGATTCCACGCAGTGACCGCAGAATCACCTTCAGGGCTGAATAACGTCTTGACAGTGGCAGAATTCATAGCCAAAACTGTGGCATATATTTTGCTGTCAAGGTTTATCAGGGATATCGGGTGGTAGTTACCTGGATTGGTAGGGTCTTTGCACTTCTTTGGGATGACCACTATTGTTGCTTCATGGAGGGTGGGCGGGAGGTCCCCCTCAATTCAGCTTCCAGGAAGGCGTCTGTGAGGAGCGAGGTAATTACTGGGGCTAGGGCTTGATAGAAGTCTGCCATGTAGCCATCTTTCCCTTGGGGATTTGCCAGGGGCAGACTTCTAATTGCAGTAACCACTTCCTGTTGTGTGAGTGGGGCTTCTAGCTCAAGGGTCTGTGAAGATGACAAATTGGGGAGGTGCAGCCCATCCAGGAAAGACTGAGTGCCAGGTACAGCCTCCATGTGTGTGGTAGAGTAAAGTTTCCCATAGAAGGCCGCCATAATCCCATTTACAGTATTGCCTGCGGTGTAGTAGTCATATTCCCTTGTATGTCCTTCAGGCCTGGGATGTGCCGACTGGTCTGTTGGAGCCTAAGTTGGTAGGCCAGCACCTTGCCACCTTTGTTTCCCCTTCCCAAAAGGTATGCTGAAGTTGGAGGATAGCCACTTCCACCTTCCTGTTTAGTATTTGGTTAATCTCGAGGCGTAGGCCCAAAACAGACCTGCCGACAAGAGTACTGGGGAGGGAGAGGGGAGCGCTTTGAAAACCATTTCAGCTTGTGCAAGCAGCTGTTCCAGTTCTAGTAGCTGTCATTCACATTTCCTCCACTTGGCTGCAGCATACCCTATGATACTACCCCTCATGGTGGCCTTAAATGCCTCCCAGGTGTTCCCTGCTGAGGTATCAGCGGGAGGGTTGTGTTCTAGGAAAAGCAAGGCCTTGTTTTAGCCCAGGGTATAAAGTCTGGGTCTCTCATAAGGAGAGGGTCCAGTCTTCACTGACAGGATGGGAAGGGGGAATTGCCCCATTGTATTAACAATTGAATGGGGGCATGATCTCAAATAACCCAGAGGAGAATGGCTGCATCACGGGCATTGTGCCATATAGATGGGGACATCAGCCAGTAGTCTAGTCTACTGTAAAAAGAGTTAAGTTCAGAGTGGTAGGTGTAGTCTCTGGCCTGGGGGTGAAAGAATCTCCAGACATCTGTGAGGCCCTGGTCAGTTATCAGTTGATGAAGGGCCCTGGCACCTATAGTATGGGTTTCCTTACCTTTGTCATTCCTGTCTGTGGAGGAGACCAGTGTGAGATTAAAGTCTCCTCTAATAAGGCTAGGGAAATTAGGGGGCAGGAAGGTTGTGATACAATATGCCAGGCCATTAAAAAAGTGAGGGTCATCAGTGTTAGGGGCACATACATTGCACAATGTAATAGGGCCTGTGGGGGTAGTGTACATGGCCAGTACCCACCTACCATCCTGATCTGCAGCAGAGTCTATCAGGGTCTACTGCACTGATTTATATATGAGAATAATCACAACACGCTTCATTGTGGGGCACATTCGAGTGGACCTCTTGGCCTACCAGTCTTTCAACATCATAGTGGTACCAAATGCACTACTCCGTGAACACCTTGCAGTTGGAACTGGTCCCCAGTAAAGCTATCCCCCAATATCGACTCTGCCCTCAAATACTTTATATACTACTTTAACAGGGCCTGTGATATCTATGTACCCCTTACCAAATCCATACTTAAGAAACACAACTCTCCCTGGATCACCCCTCCCCTCATAAAGCAGCTGCGGCTCAGGGACGATCTCTGGCACAGAGCCCTGGAGTCCAGGAAACCTGCCGATAGGCAAGCCTACAGAGCTGCACTCAACAAGTGCACCTGGGCTATCCATAGTGCAGAGGCGGCATACTACAGGAACACCCTTGCATCCACCTGGGGCTCCTCACACAATTTCTGGGACAACCTAAAGGCACATAACGGCAAACCCAGTCCCCTCCCACTCTGAGCTCAATATTAATGGTGCAATCACCATCGACCCACAAAGTATTGCCAGTGGGCTGAATGATGTTTTCTCGGATCTCTCTTCTACTCTAACTTCCAACTTTTTTGACCCCACCCCGATCCCCCAACTGCCACTCTCTGACACCCACCCTTCTACTTCCGAACTCTCTCCTTGTTTGATGCAAAACCCTGTCTACTTAAAGCCCTAACTGGTGCTAGACACAGTAGTGACTCACTTCAATCAATTAATCAATCAATCAATCAAACTTTATTTAATCAGGCATCAACACCATTGAGCAAGCTCTTTTTCGGAGTGGTCCTGGACAAGGAACAGTACAAACACATAGACATAGTAATAAAGATTGTAACATCAGCAGATTGCAGTACAAGGTTGGATGCAAAAATACTTGAGTCTGTCCCAGGAACTCACAATTAGACATATGCAAAAAACAATATCAAATGGGTAAAGGGAGAGGAAGGTAGAAACTGTAAACAGACAGGGGCCTGCGAGTGGATATGTGAAGGCAGAGAAAGGGAGTGAGAGCCATGGAGTGGGAGAGGGAGTGTGTGTACTGGAATCCCTAGGGAAGAAGGAGGATGACATACTAACAATTATTAGAGTGGATACATCAATAAATGAAAGGACAGATTACCTATAGCAACTACAAGGTTGCCACAAATACTCGACTAGTAGGGCTTTGAAGAAGAGAAGGCTTGGAAGTGAGATAAGCTTGAATGTGCTTTGCATAGTGTTCCAAAGTGAAGGGAGTGTGTAGTTAATTGTGGACAAGTTAGTTTAGTTTTCATTCTGGGCACTTGGAAGAAAAGAGTTGCATAATGTCTGAGACCATAGGAGCCAGAGGAACGTTTGAACAGGCTAGAAATTTATGCAGGGAGCTTGTCTGTGATAGCTCTACAGAACCAAATGAGCGCATTTCTTTTTCTCCTTGTTGAAAGTGAGGGCCAACCCGCCATTTGGTACAGAAGACAGTGATGGGTGCGAAAAGGCAGGTTAAAGATGAATCTTGGGGCTCGGTGATAAAGGGTGTCAAGTTTATTTAGTGCTGTGAGAGGGCAATGATCGTAGAGGAAATCGGCATAATCAAGTACGGGTAGGAAAGTGGTTTGTACTAGTCTCTTTCTAGATTCTGTGGTGAGCAGATGTTTGATGTGATAGAATAGGCTGAGTCACTGTCTTAGCTTTTCCAAGACTTCATTTAGGTTGCATAGAAAATTAAGTTTGTTGTCCAGCCAGAACCCTAGGTATTTAACCCTAGGTATTTAAATCTACTGAGTCCAGGGGTTCACCCAAAGGCGTTGGTAAAGGTGGGAGGTGTGTGTGGGACCAGAGGCTGCTTTTCGAGAGAGAATCATGGATTTAGTCTTTTTGGCACTAAGAAGGAGTTTATGCTTGATGAGACTATGTTGTAAGGTGGTAAAGTCCCGTTGTAGGTCTTTGTGGGCTGTGAGAAGTGAGGAATTTGAGGAATAGAGTACAGTGTCATCAGCAAATAGATGCATGTTAGCTACTTGCAGGTGGGAGTCCAAGTTGTTGATGTAAATAGCAAATAGAATAGGTCCCAGTATGGAGCCTTGAGGGACCCCTCGCAATAGGGATTTCTGTGGAGACAGGTCACCTGCTGATTTAACTTGTTGCAATCTGTTAGAAAGGTAATTAGTGAACCAGTTGATGGCAGGGTTGTCTAGGCCGATATTTCTCAGTGATGTAAGCATGATGTTATGATCCATGGTGTTGAAGGCCTTGCTGAGGTCGAGAAATAGAGTAACTACATGTTTTTTAGAGTCTAGTGCAATTTGCCAGTCGGTAGTTACTTTTGCAAGAGCAGAAATGGTGCTGTGTTTTGCCTGAAATCCAGACTGGGCAGGGTTTAGGAGATTGTGCTGGTCCAGGTGATCTCTGATTTGAATACTGACAATCTTTTCCAGGACTTTAGAGAGAGTGGAGAGTATAGAAACATGCCTGTAGTTATTCAGGTCACAAGGGTCCCCTGACTTAAAATGAGGTAGAATATGGGCAGTCTTCCACTTCGCAGGTAATTCACCCTTACTCAAAGAGATGTTAAATAAGTGGGTGATAGGTGCGGTCAGGTAGAAGTAGCCAAGCTTTAAGAAGAATGGTGCAAAGTTATCCGCGCCGGTGCTTTTTTTTGTGTCTAATGCCAAAAGGAGGTCCTCTACTTGCTTAAATGGAATTGTGGAAAAGCTGAATAAGGGAGGGTTTGGTTGGTAAGGGATAGCATTTAAGTTAATTGAGCTATCACGCACATAGCTAAGCTTACTGATGGGCGAGGTATCGAAGGCAAGTCCTGTCATGGAGAAATGGTCATTGAACTGCTCTAAGATAGCGGCTCTATCTGTATAAGTAACTCCATTGGTCACGATTCTGGCTGGAAGAGAGGCAGACGAATGTTGACCTTCGATTTCCTTGAGAATACTCCAGAATTTGGCAGAGTTGTTTTTGTTGTCTTCAAGTTTTGCCTGGAAATACATGGCTTTTTGGACCTAATTAATTTAATACAGGCATTTCTGGAGATGCGGAAAGTAAGCCAATCATCCTCCTGTTGGGATTTCCTCGCTCTTTTCCAACAGGAGTCCCTTTCTCTGAGCGCTTTCTTCAGGCTAGGAGAAAAACATACAGGAGATCTCTTTTTTGACCTAATCAGTCGAGGGGGGGCGTGTTTGTCGATTAACCCTGTTAATAGGCTATGGAAGATATTGAAAGCCTCACTGATTGATGGGGCTAGGTAGAAGTCCTGCCACCTGATGTTGCTTAGATCGTTCAAGAAGGCATTCCGGCAGAAATTCTTCAGGCATCTTTTCAGTAAAAATTTGGGGGCCAGGGGAGAGTGTCTAATGTAGGCTATTGTACAGTGGTCACTTATGTCATTGAAGAACACTCACTATGCGAGAAATTATGAGGCTTGTTTACTAACATAAGGTCCAAGAGGGAGCTATGCTCAGGGTGCTTTCTGTTGGGTCTAGTAGGTGCAGGTGTTATTTGGGACAGACCATTAGCATCGCATAGATCTTTTAATTTCTTGGAGCTTTCATCATTCCAGTTAAGATTGAGGTCCCCAATTAATATACATTCGGAGTTAGATGAATCAACTAGCTTTTGGAGGTGCTGCAAGACGGCCATGCCACCAGAAGGAGGTTGATAGCAAGCTGCAATAAGGAGGGTTTTGTCAGTGGAGATAGCTAGTTTGAGTGCCAGGCATTCAAATTCCTTGATCTTTGAAGTGCAATCTGTGACTGAGACAGAGTATTTGCATTTGACATAAATTACTACCCCACCTCCTCTAGTCAGTCTATCACAGCGGTACATGTTGTAGCCGGTTATATTAATGGATTTGTCAGAGGTCGAGGGCGAGAGCCAGGATTCTGATATCAAAAAGGAATCAGGAGATGCGTGCAGGGCCCAGGCTTGAATAATATCTATCTTCTCCAATAAGTTGCATACGTTGATGTGAAGGAAGCTAATGCCTTTATGATCAGAGAGGTCTGCAGGGGAGTCCAGAGGGCAGGAGGGCCTGGGTTTAATTCAATGTCACCAGAGCAGAGCAGAAAAAGCAGGATTAGTTTCTTGAGGTACTGGCTTAGTCTGCTAAGTACCCACTTGTTGCGTTGTCTGGTGGGTGTCCGTTTAGTAGTGGCATTAACGTGGGCATTAAAACATTTTGAGAGAGATGTGATATAGATCATGGTCAAGGCTGCTAGATTCAAAGGTGTGAACGTGAATACTTTGGTCAGGTCATGGTGTGGGAAGGGGCATGGCCATGGGGAGGTGCTCCCAGCTATAAAATGCCCTGTGTTATTGAGAGAGGGTCCATGGAGGTCATTAGATGGGGAGTTTTGGCCCTGATTTAAGTTGGTAGCCAGAAAATTAAAAGAGGTGAATGAAAAAACTGAGGTAACTAAGCAGAATGGAAGCCACAAAAGGCATTTTAAAAGAGAGACTCCGTTCAGGTATGAGTGTCCTGCATGATGTAGACAAAAGCAAGTATGACTCTTTAAGACAGGAAAAGCCACAGTAGAGAACTAGTAGAATGGGCTTGGCAAAAGGCGTTCGAGCCAATAGATGAGAAAGGGGTGGGCACAGTGCTCATGGAAGAGCATTTAACAGAGGCCGAGGTCGGGGCGAGTGGTATGGGAAGAAAATTCACAGCGCACAGTAAATGAGAACAAGTCCAAATGGCCTTGGGAGAAGAGTTCCCTCATGTGGCCAATGGCAGCCAGAGCCATAAAAGCAGCAGCCAATAGAGTGGCATTCCCAGCTGATTACCCAATTGGGCTCCGGTGCTTTTCCCGGTGGTTGAGGACAGGTTTACCCGAGTTTCAGTGCTCCAAGGTGGGCTGTGGAGTGGCGCACAGCCAGTTGGCTTCTCCAGCCGTGGCTATGTTCAAGGAGGTGGGCGCCCGGTCAGGGGCATATTCAAAGCTGAAAAGGAGCAGAGAAGGCAGATTAGAAATAGGGCTCAAGGACAAAAGGCCTTTAGGGGACACAAAAGATTATATCGGGGGCGGGGATGTTAGGTTAGTAGAAAAGGAGCTGATGGGGAGGGTGGGGTGCAGGAAAGATTAACGGCTGAGCAGTTATCAACGGCGCATCTTGCCCGGATATGGTCTGAGGGAGGATTAAGTTTCGGCAAGAGGGAGGGTGGAAAGAATGGCTAGGACAAGAAGGTGGAAAGTCAGGAATGGGTAGGTGAGGGAGACATTTAAAATAATACAATTAAGAATGCAGCAAACCAAATTATAAGGCCCAAAACAGGAATTACATTGATCTTTAGCAGCCAAACAAGTATATAGGATGGGATCTAGCAATACAATATAATAAGGCCAAACAATACATTCAGTAATAGTTAGCATTGCAGGCAAAAGTTAAACAACACACTCTCTGCTTGGTCAATTTTAGGAAAAATTTACAGCACACAGTAAATGAGAACAAGTCCAAATGGCCTTGGGAGCGGAGTTCCCTCTTGTGGCCAATCGCAGCAAGAGCCGTAAAAGCAACAGCCAATAGAGTGGCATTCCCAGGCTAATTACCCAGTCGGGCTCCGGCGCTTTTTCCGGTGGTTGAGGACAGGCTTACCTGAGTTTCAGTGCTCCAAGGTGGGCTGTGGAGTGGCGCACGGCTGGCTGGCTTCTCCAGCCGTGGCCGTGTTCGAGGAGGTGGGCGCCCAGTCAGGGGCGTATTCAAAGCCGAGTTTCAGTGCTCCAAGGCGGGCTGTGGAGTGGTGCATGGCTGGCTGGCTTCTCCAGCTGCATCCATGTTCGAGGAGGTGGGTGCCTGGTCAGGGGCATATTCAAAGCCGAGTTTCAGTGCTCCAAGGCGGGCTGTGGAGTGGCGCACTGCTTGCTGGCTTCTTCAGCCGCGGCCGTGTTCAAGGAGGTGGGCGTCCGGTCAGGGGTGTATTCAATCTTCTCCACACTACCCTGGACTTTTTTATCACCCTCCTCACTGACCTTTCCAACCTCTCCCTCCAACTTGGCCAATTCCCCCAAACATGGAAAAAGGCAGTCATCACCGCCATGCAGAAGGGCGGTGACCATACCTCCCCAAGCAATTACTGACCAATCTCCATCCTCTCCCCCCTCCAAAGCCCTGGAAAAGATCATGGCTGACCAGATAACAGTCTACCTCACTGAGCACAACCTCCTCTGCAGGGAGCAGCATGGTTTTTGCCATGGCTTCAGCACCACAACGGCCTTCATTGAGTTCACCAACTTCATCCACTCCGCCCTGGACAAAGGGCACCCTGCCAGGCAGTCTTCATTGATTTGTCTAAGGCCTCTGATATGGTCTGCTACCCCCCTTCTCATTAACACCCTCACCCAACTTGGCTTCACCTTGGTCCCTGTACCCTGGGTCACCAATTACCTTACTGCCTGTACCCAATACGTTAAAATCAACAATATCCTTTCTAGCCCCCATCAGGTCCATTCTGGTGTGCCCCAAGGCTCTATTCTGGGGCCACTACTCTTTAGCCTATATACCTAAACACACTGCCCAATGTCTCCTCGGAAAACATACTCCTTTACGCAGATGATGCGGTCCTCTTCACATCCCACCCTGACCTGGCCCAGTTCCAGCTTGCACTACAATCCTCTTTTGCTCAGACTGAGCAGTGGTTTCTAGACCACAGGCTTGTGATCAACCTTGAAAAAGCAATGACCTTGCTGTTTACCCACAATCAGAACAAACTCAAGGGCTCTTTGCTGCCCATTCAGTCCCTCTCCTACCACCCTCTTGAGCAGGTCACCCCATACAAATATCTAGGCATCACTCTTCACTCTGCCATCACCTTCTATGACCACATCCACACCCTCTGCTCTGCCATAAACTCTCGCATAAGCTTGCTATATTGGCACAGAGCCTGTCGCCCCTTGAAGCGCTAAGACTCACAATTGACTCATCAGTCCTGTCCCTAGTGGACTATGGACTCCTGACATATGGTGCAGTGGACAATACTGCCCTGGGCAAAACCAAGTTCTCTATCAACAAGGCCTGTCAGTTACTCACTGGGGCTGACAGGCTCACACACACCTGCGCACTTTATTCCTTGGCTAACCTCCTCTCCCTTGAAGAGTGGCTACTCTACCAGACCTGTCTGGTCACCCAAAAAATCCATGCCGGCCTAACCCCCCCCCAGTCTCATCAGCACTGCCACCCTTCCTGTCCCCACTCAAAGCTAGACAAAAACCTTGCTAGTAGTCCCTAGGGTCAGGACGACTCTAGCGCAGAGGTTCTTCCATTACAGGGCCCCTACCTGGTTCAACACCCTCCCTCCTATCACAACATCTGAGCTCAGAATTGGACCATTCCAATCTTCTCTGCATAGCCACCTTCTCAACTCCCATAATTGCTTATGCAAGTAATCAACCCCCACTGGTCCACACCCAACCAGCTGACCCTCTCCACCCACTTTGTTATATATCCATGGGCGTAACTCACGACTACTGAGCTACAAGCAGGTATAGGCATGTACCTGCAATCTGTAGTGTAAGCATTGCACCCCCCCCACTGTCTACCACTTCTGTATGTAATATATGTGTGCGCTCAATGACCACTCCTTCTTGCTTAGCTACCATAATGTACAGACCTGTCTCCTGCAAGAAGGGTCCCTTATCTCGCTATTAGGGCCCACTACATATGTATTTTAACTGTATAAATTTTTTAAATGTATGTATTATTGCCATGCTACTGTTCCTTGCACCACTGTTCTGTTGTCCACTCACTGTATGTTTCACCTGCCCCGTCCTGTACTGTATACGACGAGGAGCCTTTGTAAATGAGTTGTCAACTCAAAGGGTTGTAATTCTGATTCTGTAATAAATAAAAATAAATTTGGGTCAGTTTGGTATCGTGAAGGAAGGTCACTTTGGATTTCAGCTGTTTAATGTGGGAGAGGATTTTTTTCCTCTTTATGGGGGAATTAAGCCCCCCAGACATTTCGTGTGTGGAATGGGATCTCCGCCATCTTGGGGGTGATATGACAGTCCTACCTCATGTACACTACAAGCTAAGTGCAGGGGAGGGAGGAGGAGGATCTAATCCAGATTTATGCCCTTAACCTGAGCAAGTAAAGAATGCTTCTGACACCCAGTAGCAAAATGAAGTAGGGCAGTCTTATTCTGACCCTCCTGCTCTGTAGTAGTGAGGGGAATGTCTGAGTGATTTTCTACTTGCTATGCTATAAACACTTATAAACAGTAAGAATAACATGTATAAATGCTAACAAAACAGCAAAAATTAAAATCCTGATCAGGACAAAGACTGTGCTCGGCCGGCTGGAGCCTCAGCCAATGACATGCGCAGTCGATCCTGCAGGGGGTGCCTAGCTTAGAGAATGCAGGCCAACTTAGCCCATGCCTGAAATAGCACCTGCAGTATTAGTTTCAGGTACCAAAGGAATTATTAAATCACTAACAAAACCAGTTACTTTCCTCCATTGTGGCTGCTGACCAGAGCCAAGGAGAATCTTTGTTTTCTCAGAAGAGCTTCAAGGAGTATTAAAGCCATGTTTGGAGATGCTGGTGGGGGTGTACTGCCCCTTCAATCAGCATCTTCATGTTGGGGGGATGATAGGGGGTCCTTTGGTACTCTAAAAGGGGACTCCCTGTTGGTGGGGTTGTTATACGGGCATCTAGGAGCACTTCGGGGGGGTATACAGACAAGGGATGTCAGTACAGGCAATATTTTTTCAGCAAAAGGTTTTTATCAGTCCCAGAGACAATCCCACTATTCCCTCCATCCGCCCTGGTACTTGGACCATACAGTTAAAACATAGTAACATACAGGCTTACAAATACTCTATAAGGAGAAGTGTCTGGTGGGGGGGCAGGTAGGAAGTACACTGCCTGTCTTACTCCCCTATATCTAGGGTTCAAGAAAACACGTGTAGGCCCCTCTCTTCCCTCACTGCCTTTATCCTTCCCAGCTTACTTCCCTAGTGACACTAGACCTAGTAGGCACTTATCTGTAAGGGCTCTCAACCAGAGAACACATGGTGAGATGTCTTCTCCCTGCTTTCTTCTGTTGGGTGCTGTGACACTCCTGGGGCCTGGCCCAAGTCCTCAGACAAGGTTACCACTTCCCCTAGCAGCAAGGAAAATGCCTGTGGTGATTGCCCAGGACCTCCATGGGTCATCAGACTCTTGCTCTGGATCATCGGGTGCAAACAAGTCCATTTCACACAGAAGCTCATCGGAAGCAGTCTGGTTGTGTGGTGTAATTGGGGAGAAATGATTTCTAGAAAAGTACTGGCTAGTGTACTCAGGTTCCTTCAGTTCCTCTCTGCAGATCTGTGAATCAAGAAACTCCAACTCAGCTCTGGTCCACTCTCTGTCCTGTGGATGCTCCCATTTGGCATGGGAGGCAGAGGAGTGTCTCTTATGGGTTCTTGGGTGTCGAGGCTCCAACTCTCACCTGGGTCCAGTGGCTTGTTCCTTTTCCCCTGATGCAGTATGCAGATCATTTTTCAGCTGCAATCTTTGGTCTAGGTAGGCTGCTCTTGAGTGTCCTGAGGCAGCCTGGGAGGGCTGCTATTACAATTGTTGGAGAAGGGCTAGGTGGCATTAATGAAGTAGATTGCAGCCTCTGGTGTAAAGAACTGGTGGTGGGTCCCATTGTTGGTTATTTTAATACTGCCAGGTATCTGAGAGTAAATGGGACTTGCAACTCTTGTAGGCACTGGCATGCCTCCGTATAGGCCTTCCTTCTAGCTGCCAACTCCCTCAAACAGTCCTGGAATATCATGATGCGATGGCTTCGCCATGTTGGGGTACCTAGCTCTCTGGCCCTGGCTTGTATTGCCTCCTTTCCTGCAAAGTTAACAGTGCAAGCTAGGATGAACCTGGGCCAGTCTCCAGATGCAGGCTTCTGTTGTAGTGAGCAGTGCACCCACTTGATGACTATTCTGATAGAGGGTGGTAGATGTAGGAGCTCTGGGAAGGTTTGCTGGAGGAAGTTAACAGCTCTACCCTCCTCACAACCCTCTGGGAAGTCCAGGACCCTTAGGTTGTTTCGGTGGCTCCTATTTTTAATGTCGTTGATCTTTTCCTGTAGCTGTTTAATTTGGGCCGCTTGCTCCCTCATGGTGGTACAGTGCCCCTCCAGGGCCTCCTCATGGGCCTCCTCATGGACCTCGACATTTTGCTCATTTTTGGCCCATCCTGGTGTCCAGTTGCTGCAACGGTCCAGTCGCCGTGTTAGTAGCCAGTGTTAGGGTATCTATTCTACGCATTATGGAAGAAAACATGTCTCTGATCGAGAGCTCATCACCCTCTTTGTTTGCATGCCATGTGACCTGGGGTTTAGCAGACTCCAGCATGAACTGACTAAATTACCATCATAGGATGTGACAGAATGATCCAGCTTTTTATTGGCAGATCCAGCATTACTTTGCACAGCTTCATATCGAATGTAGGGTGCATAGCTCTTCCACGGGATGGATATTGCTCAGTTTCTAGGCTCCGGTACCACAGCGCTAAGTAATTAAGGCATCATTTTTTGCCATACAACTAGTTAATAACATTTTAATACTGATATTAATATTTTTAACCATAAATTGAGCAGTGTGTACTGCTGGGAGGATGCACCATACCGCAGGCACCCACATCACCCACCAACCTGAGCCTCCTTAGGTGCGTGTTGAAGTATCTCCAGTGGTTACAAGGTAGGTCATATGGCCAAAGCTCCTGCAGCCACCTCTGTCTGGTGCTGCTGTCCTTTCAGTATGTACTTGTGACAGGATTGAATAGGACCCTGTCCCACTTGTTTTAGAAAGTGTTTAAATGCAAGGATCTGTTTTTTCCTTTTCCTGTCTCTTGTCTGTCTGGTTGTACATCCAAATTTTCCTGTGAGACCTAGGATTTGATCATCCTGACAGTCTTGCAATTCTTTGCATCTCACTGTCTCTCAGTCTTCACTTGCTGTACTGTCTTCTTTTCCTCCCTTGCATATCTGCTGATATAAAAAATATATGCAAATCATTATGTGGAAATGTAACTGATATTGGGATCCCTCTGTATAGAAATTATATAGTGTTAATTTTTGAAATGTATATAATTATAGTTTGAGATGATTGCAAAAAGCTGTTAGAAACAAGAGGTTACCTGAGTGCATTTTTAAGCCTTTTGCAAGAACTGTGGAAAAGGGGACCTCTGTTCTGGGACATTGTGTTCTAGCAGCACCTGCCTGATACTTACAAGGACATTTAGAAAAACAGGATGCTTCTTAAATAGGGGGGTTGTTGCAAGGACTTAAAAGACAGAGCTGCAGTTGCTTGCAAGATGGACACACAGAAATTGAAGGAAAACTCTGATGAATCTGCTGTTTATTCTTCCTTTGTAAATAGTTATTCTGTACAAGTTTATTTTTTATGTTACTGCTAGTGTAAAATATTTTTGCGAGTTTTACAACTGCTCCTGGGTTTTCCTATGTTTCCTGACTTGTATCTCGACAGATGGTGTCAGCCTAAATGGGATTTACGCTGTGCATACTCTACACCAGGAGTTTTGTGCATGGGTACTAGACCTAGCATCAGGGAAGCACAGAGAAAGGTATGGATTCTGCAGCAGTAAGTCCAGGAGTGGTTACCAGGAGAATGGCAGCCAAACTAGCAGAGACAGAAGTCCAAGCTGAGATTGTACAGCCAGCACAAGTTATGAAAAAAGAACAGGCAGTGACAGAACCTGAAAGCCTGATGGACTTTTTCAAATGGTGGGCTATACAAAAAAGAGATGGAGAAGCAGAGGAGAGAAGGGATGCAGCGACAGGAGCAGCGATGGCTGGATACTTTCCAAGCTATCAAAGGCAGAGGATCTAGTACAGATACAGATGAGCAACAAAACACAAACAACTTAAAAGCCATTAAACTTACAAATTGTGTCCCTTGGATGATATCGAGGCATACCTGACAATCTTTGAAAGAGTTGCCACAGCCTGCCAATCCAATGGCCAGAGCAACAATGGACATCAGACTGGTACCCCACCTGACAGGGAAAGCCCAACTTGCCTACAGCAATATGGACACTGCACAGTCAGAACATGATGACCTGGTGAAAAGTGAAATTCTGGAAAGGTATGACATCTCAGGAGAGACCTACAGGTAGATATTTCGATCTCTGAAGTACAATTAAGTCGACAATCCTCAAGAAGCTTTCACCTGACTCAGAGAACTCCTAACAAAAATGGCTCCAACCAGAGGGCAAAACAGTCCCACAGATCATTAACACATTTGCAATGGAGCAATTCATTAACATCCTGCCTACAGATGTGCAGATTTGGGTAAAGGAACACCAACCAGAAAGTGGGGAAAAGGCTGTTTCTTTGGCCGAGGACTACCAAATGACCAGACAGATGCCACAGCAGTGAGGTAACAGCCAAACACTGATAAGTCACTCCTTTTCCCATTTAAATTCCAAGTCTGATAAGAACTCTGTTGGGGGTAGCAAATCTGTGCCCAAAGATGGTATTTGCTCTAACTGTAATAAGCCAGGTCATATTGCAAGAAATTGCTATATGAAGAGTGACACTGGAGCAGATGTGTCCTTGGCAAATTGTGGCAAGTACTTAACAGATGTGAAGGAGGGGGAAAATATTGTGAAGGGACTCACTGATTTGGGAAGCAGACAGACTCTAGTGCATGTTGAAGTGCTAGGAAAACACTGTGCAAAAGGATCAGGTACTGGTGTCATCTGCATCCATGGGGACACTCGATATTATCCCACCACACAAGTGACTCTGACCATTAAGGGTGTGTCACACCAAATGAAAGTGGGGGTAGTACCTAAGTTACTTGTACCTGTGATTATTAGAAATGACTGTCCAGGATTTACTGAGTTGGTCTCAGAGAAACTGAACCCTGCAGTTTCAGCAGCAGTGGTAACAAGAGCTCAGGCAAAGAAAATCTCAAATGGTGGGGACACTTTTCCTTTCGGTGACTTTGATTTGGACTTGTTTGAGCACAGCACCAAGATCCAGAAATCCAGAAAAGAAAGAGAATGCCTGAAGAAACTGTGGTAACAAATGGCTGATGGACATAAGGGGTTAACATATGAAAATGCTGAATCTAAATTGATAACTGATTGTGATTTTCTTTCAGAACAAGTTAACAATGTTTCTCTCAAGGGTTATTTTAAGCAGCTGGGGGGTGAAACTAAAACAGGGTAGACCAATGTTTAAAAAATGTAATGAGTTACTGTACAAAGTTTGGGTTAAACCTCAGTCACAGGAACAGACAGAACAATTGGTTATATCACAGAAGTATAGAACAGAGTTGTTGCAGATAGCACGATAGTCTTATAACTGGTCACTCAGGAAGGGATCGCACTCTTGCCAGATTGCTGTGTAAACCCTAAGTGGTGCTATCCCAAGGGCTACTACCCCTGTCTGCTTGGCTAGTAGCAGGTTAAGGGGCCTGGATAATGAAACAGGTACCTCCACCCAGAGGTCAGGGTTGTTAGTGGTCAAGCTAGCCTGGGCACAGCCCTCCGGGACACTATAACCCCCTCTTTCCCTTCTAGTGGCCTGAACAATATATAATAATTACTTTCACAATGATCCTTATTCACCAAGCAATTACCCACACTGTTTGTACATACCACCAGGGCTGGTTCCTCTAGCTTGACCATGGGGACCCCATGTAAAACAAGGTTAAGCACAGCAAATAGCAATAGCACAATAATTTTGGCACAAACTGGAACCACAGTCAGGTTAAATGCAAACAAAATTAAATCTTATTTATTCAGGGGACTTGAACAAGGAAGGGGCATAATCAGGTTGATTTGCTTAAAAGCTATATTAATCAGACAGTTATGCATGCAGTTCAGAGTCCCTACAGTCACACACTCTGGGTACCCAGGAAGGAAAACGGTGGGCTAGCCTGGAACGTTGCAGTTGGTTGGGGCCCTGTGATGGAAGAAAGCAACATGCACAACACACACTATTTGTAATCCGGAGCCAGAGGGCTCAGTTCATGAAAGAAAAGGCAACAAGACAATCAGATGACAACACTTTTAGATTTAGCTGTTGTTGCAGGGAGCTACACTGATGTTTACTCACAATACCTAATACTGGACACAGGCAAGATGAAATCGAGACTGCAGGCTGTTGAGTTGGAGTGCCCGGAGAAGCAGGGCCCTCACGAATCACCGAGGCATCGTTCCTATTCAAGGCGTTGAGCAGGGGGCTGATCTCCAGGCCAGTCTCTCATCGATGACTTTCTTTGCGTAGTAGGTATTTCGGCTTGGCCAGTGTAGCAGGGCCCAGGCAAATGGAAATGGATACGGATTCAGTCCGTGGAGCTGGATACAGCCTCCAGTAAGCAAAACACAGTTCAGACATACAGTGGGGAACCAAATCACGGCCCACTATAAGTACACAGCACATTCACACGTAAGGAAATTCCACTGTACAAGGCAAATGGCACTCCGGTCTCACTAACAGAGTCTCTGCACAATCTGAGAGTTCAGAGGTAGCTGGAAGTCCTGACAGGCTGATTGCATTCAGCAAATCTTCGGTCTTCTTCTGGTGAATGCCTGGTCACAATTCAGTGGCTTATTTCACTCTCCTAATTTGGATTCAGTCCAAAAAAAAAAAGCTCAAGTTCCCTCTCAGGAACAGCAGGCAGGCATGCAGACCAAACTCAGGCCTTCCTACAGTTCTCTCACACGAATCCACTATGGAATGCTGCTTGAACTATCTCAAGCTGTTACTTATTCACTTCCCAGGTCAGATCTAACTGAAACTACCAGCAGTGTGGGACTTTCCCCCATATCCAAAAGGTTTGGTTAGCTGATCTGTCTGTCAGTCACAACAAGGGCTCCCCCTCCAGGTTATTTTAGGTGCCAAAAGCCCAAAACTACAATTCCTACAAGTTTTGGCCCCACCAAGCACCTGTAGGCAGGCTCCATTTTAGAGTCCCAAATGTACTGATTGGCCCATTCTGCAGTCCAGGACCAAGATGATGGAAACAAACAGAACTGTCCATGTTGCAAAGAAGGCAGGTTAAGACAAACTGCAATATTATTAGTACTCTAACAAATGATCAGCAAACAAGTATATCTTCTAACAGAGCTCCCTCTCAGATTAATTATGACTGCAATCCAGGCAGCTCTTAAAGAGACAGTACACCGAGGCTATACAGGCACTCTGGGCAATACATTTAAACTTCTAAAACACAGAACACCAGCCTGGCAGTGAGCATTTAGGCAAGCTCAAGGAAGACTTTTTGGGAACCCCCCATTTGTAGGGGGGTTACACCTTCCCTGCCTGAAGAAAACTTGGTGTCTGTGTCAAGTCTGTACCATCACGCATCAGTTAACATAAACTTATTACTTTACTATGCATATTCACTACACTTCATGATACTATATCCATAAGGACAATAATTATGTATGTTTCATACAGGTAATACTGATTCCACTATTATTAACATACCTGTGGCATCCCAATACTGATTCATGTTATAACTTCCTGTACATTAAACAATGTAGGAGGGGGCCCTTCCCTATCAGCTAACTTGGGGCTGGATGGGGCAGGGGCACCATACTGAAAAGGAAGAACAATCAACCTGGAATTGGTCATTAAGCTCAGTTTGGGTAGTGAGCTCTGAGAAATATAAACACCTTTGTGAACACATTAAGAGGAAAATCCACTGGCCTCCTGGGAGAATCA
The DNA here is from genome assembly GCA_016271365.2 of Neoceratodus forsteri. Taxonomy (NCBI): domain Eukaryota; kingdom Metazoa; phylum Chordata; order Ceratodontiformes; family Ceratodontidae; genus Neoceratodus; species Neoceratodus forsteri. The sequence continues at coordinate 600,645,036 of CM028130.1, read as the reverse complement.
TAACTGAAGCGCAATGCTGACTTGACAGCTCGGCCAGTCTTTCTGGGGGGAACAGCCACAGGCTTTGTACTTTCAGCACTAACTTTGAAGCTTTTGTCATTCGTGAGGGGTGCCTCTTCATGGATGGGAATGTCCAAACTGGGAGCACTGTCAGCTCCTTGCTCTGTAGGCTCTGTTTCCATAACACTTGGCTCATTTAGAGAAGGTTCTGGCACAATTAGACTTTGTGGTACTGAAGGGAGGCTGTCAGCACTCTCATATTGTTATTAAAGTTCTAGTATGTCACCGGGGAGACTCAGACCATCAGCCCCTTCTTCGGGAAGTTCACACAGTTTCATAAAACACAGAGAGTCCACAACCTCAGATGTGATGCTTTGCACCTCACTTTCAGGGATCATTGGCTCCAAGGATGAAGCTAGGGGGTTAGGCAGTTCAGAAGGCCCAGCTTCTTCCCTACAATTAGTCATAGGGTTAACTCAAAACAGCTGACTCAATTCATAGGATGGGTAATAGGCATTGTCACACTCACTATCATCCGAGGTGGACTGACAGTCACTATCATTCTGAGCCTGCTGTGATGGAACCTTACCTTTGTAACAATGGGGTAGGCTGACTCTGTCTCTTTTTTGCAGGAGCACGAGTCACCGGTCCAGGGGAGGCAATGTCTGCTGGCTCAGCTTCAATAATAACTTGGCCGATAGGCAGCAAGTGGTTACGGTGCATGATTTTGACAGCTTTGGAGTTATTCTCTGGGCGTACCTTCTATGCTGGTAGATTATCCAACTTTCCAACTACTACATGAGGAAGATGGTGCCAACTAGCAGCAATTTTGTGCTTGCTATGTAGTCCCAAATTACGTATCAACATACGGTCTCCAGGCCGTAGTTCTTGAGCCTTTACTTTCTTGTCATGCCTCTCTTTGTTGGCGAGATTTCTTTTAGTGGCCATTGTCTGGGCCAGTTGATATGCATGGTTCAATTGAGCTTTCAGTTTCTGTACATACTGCAAGTAGTTTTCAGCTTAAACCCCATCTGGAGAGACCCCAAAACGGACATCAACTGGCAGGCAGGCCTCCCTCCCAAACATGAGGAGGTAGGGGGGAAAAACCAGTAGCGTCATTTTTGGTGCAATTGTATGTGTGTACCAAGGTGCTAATCTGCTGGCTCCACTTATGCTTGTCTTTTGGGTGGATGGTGCCCAGTATGTCTAGAAAGGTGTGGTTAAAATGTTCTGGTTGAGGGTCCCCCTGCAGGTGATGGGGGTGGTTCTTGACTGCCTCACCCCCCACAGAGAGAACATTTCTTTGATTAGCCGACTTTCAAAGTCTCTGCCTTGGTCAGAGTGAATCCACTGGGGGGCACCATAGTGGACAAAGAAATTTTCCACTAGCACCTTGGTCACAGTAGAGGCCTTTTGATCTTTAGTTGGAAAAGCTTGTGTATACCATGTGAAATGATCCATAACCACTAACACATTGCTGATATTCCGCTGATCAGGTTCTAAACACAAAAAGTCTAAGCAGATCAGTTCCATGGGGGTGCTGGTAGTAATATTGACAAAGGGGACAGCCCTCTGAGGCAGGACTTTCCTTTGCAGGCAATGACTGAAGGTCTTTACATGGTGCTCAACATTGGCCCCCATCTTGGGCCAGTAGAATCGAGATCATACCAGGTCAAGAGTTCTGTCAATATAGAGGTGCCCCATGTGATTGTGGAGGGACCTCAGTACCAAATCTTTAAAGGCCATGGGCAGGACCAGTTGCTGCTTGTCTACTTGACCACTGTGATCCACTGTCTCGCTGTATAACAACTGATTGTGTAACTTCAACCTGGGACCTTCTTTAAACAATAGGGCAGTTCGCAAGTCAGGGGAACGCAACTGGGACACATCTTTCCCTGCACGCAGGGCATCAAGTGGTGGCTGAATCATAGGATCTTGGGATTGAGCCCACTGGATGCTGACATTGTCAAATTGAGGTAGTGCACTAATATTTAGAGCAGAGAAATGGCAATAGGCAGCCGGTATGCAGGGTATCAGGAGGATCCAAGCAATCTACTAAATAGTTCACTGTGTCCGTAGACATCTGTTCGTCTCTAGCAAACTTTTGGCACATTGCTCGGGTGTCAGGTTCAGACAACCTGACCCAATCACTCTTGGAGACTGGCCTTCCTGACAGGGCATCAACATCAATATGGTTCAGTCCTGGCCTGTATTTGACAGCATAATCATAGGTTGATAAAGCAGAGAGTCACCGGCACCCAGTGGCGTCCAACTTAGCTGAAATCTGTACATAGGTTAACTGGTTATTGTCGGTCTTCACCAATATCTTTGCCCCATAGAGGTACTCATGAAACTGGTCAACAATGGCCAATTTTAGGGCAAGGAACTCCAGCTTGTGCACAGGATAGTTTTGTTTTGACAGGGTCAAGCTCCTGCTGGCAAAAGCTACTGGTCTCAAACCATCCTCATGGTCTTAATATAGCACTGCTCCTAGTCCCTGCAGACTAGCATCCATATGCAGCACATAGGGCTTGGTAGGGTCAGCATAGGCAAGGTTGGGGGCATGGGTGAGCTGGTATATGACTTTGTGGAAGGCTGCTTCACATTTGGGTGTCCAGTGGGGCCCAAAAGGTTCACCTGTTCGGAAGTATACTGTCTTGGGTTCTTCAACAGTCCATTTCTTGTATTTACAGTTGGTAGAGGGGTAACCCTGGGTGAGATTTAGGAGCAGTGGAATCATCTTGGAATAGTCTTTTATGAACCTGCGGTAGTAGCCACAGAACCCCAGGAAACATTGTAGTTCTTTCAAGTTATGGGACTGGGGCCAAGTAGTCAGTGACTCAACCTTACTGGGATCAGTCTGTATCCCTTCTGCAGATACTATGTGCTCCACATACTTCACGGAGGTTTGAAAAAAATGGCATTTGTCAATGGACAGCTTGAGGCCAAAGTCTTCCAATCAGTTTAGGACTTTAAACGGTCGGGTCTCATGCTACTCTAATGTGTGTCCGAACACAATGACATCATCTAGGTACACTAGGCATTCCAGCAAGTTCACATCTCCCACCGTACATTCCATCAGTCACTGAAAGGTGGCCGGGGTACCCAAATTCCCCTGTGGCATTCTCAGGAATTTGTGGAACCCCAAAGGACAGATGAAGGCGTTTTCTCATGGTCCTTCATGGCCATCGGAATCTGGTAATATCCACTGCGAAGATCCAATACTGAGAACCATTTGCTCCCATTCAAGCAATCCAGGGCATCTTGTATATGGGGTATGGTGTATTGATCTGGGGTAGACCACTGGTTCAGGGTTTGATAATTAACACACAACCATTTGCTCCCATTCAAGCAATCCAGGGCATCTTGTATATGGGGCATGGTGTATTGATCTGGGATAGTCCACCAATTCAGGGTTCGATAATTAACACACATCCTCATCGACCCATTCTTCTTATGCACAATCACAATGGGAGAGGCATATGGGCTCCTTGATTCCTGTATCATGCCAGCAGCGAGCATTTCCTGCAGGTGTCTCCTCACATCATCTATGTCTGCTGTGGTGAGACATCGGGATCTCTCTAGAAATGGCCGGTCATTATGCAGGACTATATGATGCTCTGCACCCTGGACACACCCCATGTCCCGTTCTTTTAACTAAAACATTTGGTCTCTCTAGGCGAGTTTCTTGCTAATCCTAGCCTTCCATTCAGCTAACAGCGGGGAATCACCAAAGTCAAATAAGTCCGGGGTCACTCTCTCCTTTTGGCCAGAGTACTTGTTATTGGGTAATACTGCAGTGTCTGTGCAGTGTACTGTAGATAGAGTGCACCCTCTGTTCACCCAGCACTCACCATCCAACACATTTTGAATCTGGACCATCACTCATCGTGCATAGGCATGGGCACGGGCAGGCAAAATGCTGGTTTTAACCAATAATCCTTCTGGCAACCTTCCATCACCTGGTGCGTCCAACATTAATATTTTGTTCTTTACATTTCTCTTTAGGTGGACTTCTCCATGGATTGTGCACTAGGCACTGGGGGCCAATACCAAGGAGTCAGGTTCCTTTTTCCACACTATCCTCACTGGCTCATCTGGGTCCTCTTCATTGGGTTTTTGTTGCAAGTCATATGCCCTTTTTACTAAGGCTGGAATTCATAGGACCCATCCAGTCAGTTGCCCTCATTTCTCATGGCAGAGCTGTGCTAGTCTCCCAAACATGTGGGCATTTGTTCCAATTAACATGGGAACCTCATCATACAGTCCAGTGGGGGGACACACTAGGGCCAGTGTCTCTACTTGCTCCTCTACACCAGTTACAGTTGCAGGAAAAGACAACCAGAGGTGGACATATCCTAGGTAGGGATAAGACTTGTCGCTCAGCCCCCACACATGTAGGCCTTCCAGGGATCATAATGGCACATCAGATAAGTGTTTGTCATATCAGTCCTGAAATACAATGGTCACTTGTGACCAACTGTCAAGCACAGCCTGAGTAGGAATACCATTCACAGTCACGATAGTCTTCTCTTCTTTGAAGGGTCCACTATTTTGGACCAGTCTGGAGGGACAACAGCAGGGGCCTGGACAGACGATTTACCCACAGAAGGGTTTGAGTTCGGATGGCTGAAGCCTTCACTGTGGTCATTTCATGCACCACTTGACCACTGACTCATTTTCCGAAGCTCTCCTTGAAGCCGGTTCACCACTTTCTCTAAGTTCTTCTGAGACCAGCATTCCTTCTTCATATGGTCATCCTTGCTGCAGTTGTGACAAATGATAGGCTCTCGGAGCATCCTTGGGGAAAACATAGCAGGGGATTGATGGGAGATTGTGATCTGACTTCTGCTGGTAGTGTACCACATCTCAAAAGTTCCTTTAGGGTGGCAGTTAATTCCTTAAGCTCAGCCGAGAAGCAACCCTCAGTAGAGGATGCCTGAGGGTGCACCCTCACCCCCATAACAGTCACGTCCTGACAGGGGCCAGGGTCTCTGTTAGCAGGGGATACCTTAGCAAACACACCCGGCTGTACTTTTCTGACTTCCTTCAGCAACTCCTCCCCCTACCATTTAGCCCACGTTGGGACACTCGTGGTGGTCTCCATTCTGGAGGGGCCTTCCGGTGCCATGATCACTTGGGCTGCACTCACCCCATAATTACAATCTCCCTCTTCACCTTCTACCTTCCGGAGTTCTTTTATCAAGTCACAGTAGTCAAGTGGGTTACCTCTCCTATCCTGGAGCCTTAACTGAATGATCTGCAGTTTAGACTGCTTGGCATGTTGCAGCATGTGCCCCAGTCTCACACGGTTCAAACCTCTGGTGTCAACCCCACCTTTCCAGTAAGCTTTCTGCAGAGCTCTTTCTAGACAAACTTTCCCCCTTCCATTGTTTTGTACCTTGGAATTTCCACATCAAAGTCTCCCCTGACTCAATGCTCCCAAAATTGCCTTCAAGTACAGATAGGTACTTCTGAGCAGATGCATCAGGGTTCGTGGACCTCAAGAATGTAATGGCTTCAAGGGCAGGGTCCCTCAAACATTTTATGATTTTTTTCTGCTTCTCAGCCTCTGCACACTGCCACTTGAGTACCAAGGGGGCAACATAGTCGATCCAGGTCTCCCAGTCATCTTCCCCTTGGAGGGTTGGGAGGGTGCCTGAGAATATTATCAGCCTTCGGTAGGAGTTGTGACTAATGGCGGGTACAGATATAGGAGCCAGCATTGGCATGGGCACAGAAGATGGGGCAGTAACAGGTGGTGGAGTGGGAGGGGGTGTTGGGGAAGGAACACCTCCAGGTGGCAGGAATAGTTTCTAAAGTCCTCTATGGTTTTCCCTTCCTCCAGCAACAACTTAGCAAATTTCTCCTCAAAAGTCTCAGATAATGGTGGGAGCTCATCCTCCCCAGGGTCTTTACTTTCTTTTGTTATCACTCTCCAGGCAGCTATGACCCCTTCTGAAGCAATAGTCTGTGGCACTTTAGAGCTGTCCACGAGGTCACTACACTCTACCAAGGCTATGAAAGTTTGGGTGATCACATCAGCCTGTTGAACCACCACCACAGGGTTTTTTAAACATTCAACTTTGGAGATTGTTCCCCCTACAGTGTCCTTACTGGTACCAAGGGGAATATCCAGTATACGCAGAGCATTTTGGGGGTCGATCTTCTGCCCAGCACACTACCCCACCAACTGGTGTGCAGCCATTTCTACTGGGGTAGCCATTAATATTTAACAATAGTTCATATTTTTTGGCCACTAGAAGGCACAAAATCCCAGTGGTGAGCATCCATGATGTAACCCCTAGGTGGCACTATCCCAAGAGCTACTACCCCTGCCTGCTTGGCTAGTAGCAGATTAAGGGATCTGGGTAATGAAACGAGTGCCTCCACCTGGAGGTCAGGGTTGTTAGTGGTCAAGCTAACCTGGGCACAACCCTCCGGGACACTGTAACCCCCTTCTTTTCCTTCTAGTGGCCTGAACAATATACAATAATTACTTTTACAATGACCTTTATTCACCAGGCAATTACCCACACTGTTTGCACTTACTACCAGGGCTGGTTCCTCTAGCTTCACCCTAGGGACCCCCCTGTAAAATAAGGTTAAGCACAGCAAATAGCAACAGTACAATACTTTTGGCACAAACTGGAACCACAGTCAGGTTAAATGCAAACAAAGTTAAATCTGATTTATTCAGGGGACTTGAACAAGGGAGGGGTGTAATCAGGTTGATTTGCTTAAAAGCTATATCAATCAGACAGTTATGCATGCAGTTCAGAGTCCCTACACAGTCACACACTCTGGGTACCTAGGTAGGAAACCGATGGGCTAGCCAGGAATGTTGCAACTGGTTGGGGCCCTGTGATGGAAGAAAGCAACATGCACAACACACACTATTTGTAATCCAGAGCCAGAGGGCTCAGTTCATGAAAGAAAAGGCAACAAGACAATCAGATCACAACACTTTTAGATTTAGCTGTTGTTGCAGGGAGCTACACTGATGTTTACTCATGATACCCAATACTGGACACAGGCAGGATGAAATCGAGACTGCAGGCTGTTGAGCTGGAGTGCCCGGAGAAGCAGGGCCCACGCGAATCACCGAGGCATCATTCCTGTTCAAGGCGTTGAGCAGGGGGCTGATCCCCGGGCTGGTCTCTTGTCGATGACTTTCTGTGTGTAGCAGGTATCCTGGCTGGGCCAGTGTAGCAGCACCCAGGCAAATGGAAATGGATATGGATTCAGTCCGTGGAGCTGGATGCAGCCTCCAGAAAACAAAACACAGTTCAGACACACAGTGGGGAACCAAATCATGACCCTCTATAAGCACACAGCACATTCACATGTAAAAAATTCCACTGTACCAGGCAAATGGCTCTCCACTCACAATTACAGAGTCTCTGCACAATCCGGGAGTTCAGAGGTAGCTGAAAGTCCTGACAGGCCGATCGCATTCAGCAAATCTTTGGTCTTCTTCAGGTTAAAGCCTGGTCACAATTCAATGGCTTAGTTCACTCTCCTAATTCGGATTCAGTCCGAAAAAAAAAGCAAAAGTTCCCTCTCAGGAACAGCAGGCAGTCATGCAGGTCAAACTCATGCCTTTCCACAGTTCTGCATGAATCCACTATGGATTGCTACTCGAACTATCTTGAGCTGTTACTTCTTCACTTCCCAACCCAGATCTAACTAAAACTGCAAGCAGTGTGGACTCTTCCAAGATGCAAAAGGTTCGGTTATTGATCTGTCTGTCTGTCACAACAAGAGCTCCCCCTCCAGGTTATTTTTGGTGCCAAAAGCCCAAAACTACAATTCCTATAAATTTTGGCCCCACCAAGCACCTGTAGGCAGGCTCCATTTTAGAGTCCCAAATGTACTGATTGGCCCATTCTGACAGTCCAGGACCAAGATGATGGAAACAAACAGAACTGTCCATGATGCAAAGAAGGCAGGTTAGAACAAGCTGCAATATTATTACTACTCTAACAAATGACCAGCAAACAAGTACATTTTCAAACAGAGCTCCCTCTCAGATTAATTATGACTGCAATCCAGGCAGCTCTTAAAGAGACTGTGCACAGAGGCTATACAGGTACTCTCTGGCAATACATTTAAACTGCTAAAATGCAGAACACCAACCTGGCAGTGAGCATGTAGGCAAGATCAAGGAAGACTTTTTTGGAACCCCCATTTGTGTGTTGGGGGGAGGTTCAGCTGTATAGATTTTACTGGCCTGGAATTCATGAAGATGTTGCTACCTACTGTAATTCCTGTGCTGAGTGTCAGCAAATAGCTCCAGTGACTAGAAAAGACAAGATGCCCCTGGTGCCCCTACCCTTGATAGATGTGCCTTTTGAGAGAATTGCAATTGATGTGATTGGTCCTTTAAACAAAAGTAAAAAAGTAATAGATTTATCATGGTAGTATGCGACTATGCTACTCATATCCAGAAGCAGTTCCAATGTGCACTGTTACAGCTTCAAAAGTTGCAGCAGAGCTTGCAAACATTTTCTTCAGAGTGGGCATACCTAAAGAAATTATTACTGATCAGGGTAGTAATTTTGGTGCTGCACTACTTAAGGAGCTGTACAGGCTACTAGGTATCACTGCTATACGAACCTCCCCCATCACCCTCAGACAGACGGTCTTGTTGAGCATTTTAACCAAACCCTAAAACACATGTTAAAAAGATTTGTAAAAGGGGAAGTGAAAGATTGTGACCATGCAATACTTGCCTTACCTTCTTTTTGCTTACAGAGAAGTGCCACAGGCATCAACAGGGTTTTCACCATTTGAAATGCTGCGTGGTAGGCAGCTAAGAGGGCCACTGGATGTCATAAAAGAAACGTGGGAAGATAACCCCCCTCAGAAACAATCTATAGCATCTTATACTGTATGTGTGCCCTGAGAAAGAAGCTGGCAAAATATGTTGAAATTGCCCATAGTAATCAGGAAGAGGCCCCAAACCAGCAGAAGGTATGTTATGACCTTGGGGTAAAATAAAAAGTTTTTGAGCCAGATGAAAAGGTTTTGCTACTGTTACCAACAACAGAAAATAAATTGTTAATGAAGTGGCAAGTGCTTAGATGTACAGGCACTGTTAACTACGAGATTAAGACCCCTGAAAGGAAAAATCCTGTCAAGATATACCATGCATCAAGAAATGGGTTTAAAAAATGCCAAAAGCTGCTTTGCTAGTTTTACCAGAAACTGATAAAGAAGATATTGATGTAGCTTATGATAAACTGGAACAAACTGTAACTGCTGATGCTGTAAAGATGAATGTTTCCTTAACCTCAGAACAAACTACAGAAATTCATAATTCGCTAAAGACATTTGACAGTACTGTTACCACAGTACCAGGCTGAGCAAAAGGGGTCGAGCACGTAATAGTGCCAAGGAATGCTCGCCCTATTAGGCAAAAGACGTTCAGATTACCAGAGCGGTTAAGAGGTGACGTGGTTAAGGAAATACAAAAAATTTAAAAATTGGGTATCACAGAGGAGTCGAGGAGGGCTTGGTCATCTCCCATGGTAACTGTAAACAAAAAAGAAGGGGGTGTTAGAATCTGCCTTGATTTTAGGAAACTTGATCAAATGCCAGAATTTGACAGTTATCCTATGCCCAGAATAGATGATTTGGTGGACAGAATGGGGAGTGCAAAGTATATCAGTACCCTTGATCTCACCAACGGTTACTGGCAAATACCTTTAGCTAAAGAATCCGGAGATAAAGCTGCATTTGCCACTCCTGTTGGATTCTATCAGTTCATCACCATGCCATTTGGTTTACATGGTGCACCCGCTACATTTCACTGGTACACGGATGTAATTTTATCCCTTCACACTGGTTATTGTGCTACATGCCTGCATGATGTCGTGGTGTACAGTCCAGATTGGAAAAGCCACCTGGAACACCTACAAGCAGTTTTCCAAGCTATCAAAAATGCAGGTCTGACTATTAATCCTACCAAATGTGCATTGGGTATGCAGGAAACTAGATATTTGGGCTATGTGTTGGGAAATGGAGAAGTTAATCCAGAGGTTTCTAAAATAGGAGCTGTAGCTAACAGCTCTGTCCCTAAAACAAAGAAACATGCCATGTCATTTTTAGGGCTGGCTGGTTATTATCGGAGATCTGTTCCCAACTTTGCTGATTTAGCTACTCCCCTCACTGAACTCACAAATAATTTGTTCCTAAATAATGTGAAATGGATCCCAGAGTGTGGTGAACCTTTTCGAGCCATTAAGGCTGCATTATGTTCAGCCCCTGTTTTAAGAAGCCCAGATTTTGAGAAACCATTTTTGTTATAAACAGATTCATCGGAGGTAGGTCTAGGTGCAGTCCTGAGTCAAAATATAGATGGGCCCACACCTTATACCAGCATCCTGTCCCTTGATGCTCTGTCTTTGACTTTGGCAGTTGAATGTAAATTTTTTTGCGCCGCCACAGACACCACATCCTATACTAATAGCTGTGAAGCCCTTTTGCTCACCATAGCCTGCGTCAATTCAGAAATCCTAAATGCCCCACAGAAGGTCATCATGAAGAATGTTTCAAACAGTTGCGCTTCATAAGCACTCCAGCATACCTTGGGCAGAGCTGCCCATATGCAGGTCATGATTGCCAGGGTAATGGGGTGCCTCTCATCCAGAAGACTGTCTGTCATCCTCTGCCATTCCTCCAGGACCTTCTGCACCTTGAAAGCCCTAGTGTTATCAGTAAAATCCAAGACCGTTGTCAACCAAGACACATCTATCAGATGTTGTCCAACTATACCTGGCGATAAGCCAGCTGTCTTGCCCCACATTATATAACTGGTTCACTGGTATGGGCCACACATCTGCCCACCCGACAGCTTCTTGTGTGGCAATGTAATGTTCCACACCCCAGTATTAAGCCTCCCTGCTTCTAGGTGCAATAAAATTATCTATGCATCTCCATATCTCCCAGTCACCACCTCCCACAGAAATGGTGGTACCCTTCATGGCTGTCTGTCCACTGCTGGAGCCAGCTCATTGAAGCTGTGCCACTATGAATGAGATGAAGCACTGGCAATTCTGTTGTCATCTCCTAGTATATGTACTGCCCTAAATGGAATGTTCAGTAGCATACATTTTGACACAAACTCCCACTTAAAGTCCCCTAGGGGCCCTTGTGGGCCTAACTACCAATTGATGGTGTGCACCATGCCCATGTCATCAGATCGGAAGTGCATGACTTTGTCCCTCAGCCTAGCACTCCAGATGCAAAAAGCAACCACCACTGGGAAGAATTCCAGCAGCGTGATCTGCCTCCCCAAATCTGCCGCTATCCACCATGATGGCCACTGCTCTGCGCACCATTCACCCTGGTAATAGGCTCCACATTCCAGCTCTCCTGCTGCGTTCATGTACAATTCTAATGACTCACCAACCCCCGGATCTTGCCACATGGTCACCCCATTGAAATGATCCAGAAATATCCACCATACCTATATGTCTTCCCTAAACTGTTCTGTGACCCTTATTCGATAATGCAGTTTTGTACATACCTGGCCCCTCTTCACCAGCTGCCTCATGAATGTCCTCCCCTCAGGTATGACCCGACATGTAAAATTAAGATGTCCTACTAACTGCTGTACCTCTCATAATGTAACTTTTTTAGATCCCTCTACCTTATGCAAAATGCTCTGTTATATCTCCAATGTGTCAGCCGGCAATCAACATTGCCGATCCCCTGAATCAATTTCAATGCCTAAGAAGGTGAGCAATTTCCCCAGAGGTTCTGACTTTACTGCTACCAAAGGCACCCCAAACTCCTTAAACACACATTCAAAGGCCGCCAAAGTCCTCCCATTGATCGGGGTCCCTGCTGACCCTACAAACAAGAAATCATCCCTGTAGTGCACCATAACGTCATTCTGTGCTACTTGTGCAGTTACCCACTGCAAAAGTTGCTAAGCTGCTCAAAAATGGCACACCCAACAGCGCATCCCATGGGCATGCAGTTATCAACATAGTATTCATCTGCAAATTTCATGCCCAACAGGACTCTGCCATCCAGATGATCTGGCAGTAATCTGAACACTGACTCAATGTCCACTTTCACAATTAGAGCCCCTGGCCCTGCCGATTGTACTACCTCTATAGCCCTGTCAAAGGATTCATAATGCACCATAGTGTACAGGGAATCTATATGATCATTGACCGATTCACCTTCTGGGTACAAAAGTTGATTGATCACCTTGAACTTGCCTGGTACCTTCTTGAGCACTAAGCCAATTGGGGAAACCCTCAAATTATGCCATGGAGATACAGTGAATGGCCTGCTCACTCACCCCAGCCACCCTTCTTGTTATCCAGTTTTAGGACGATGTATGATTGCTCTCTGGCTGACTCTGCTATCCACCCCTCGCACACCCTCCCAAATAGGCATGGAATCTGAAGTCCTCTGAGAACCCTTTTCCTAACAAGTTGGTGGCTGCTCTGTCCAGGTACTAGTCTAACCATGGCTTAATAGTTTTTATCCATACCGAGGTGGGAAGGCTTCCCACCCTGTGGTTTGGGAAACGTGCCTTGTGATTCTTAAAAGCTCCCTTTTCCCCCACATCATAATGAGCACTGCAGAAAGGGATGCAGTTTTTTGTATGCCATGCAAGCGTAGTGGAACTTATAGCTGCTCCTGGTCCACATGCCTTGGTTATAGGCATAGCACATCTGCTGTGCTGTTCCCTCCTACTTCCTCTGTGAGATACTTAAATGGGGAGGCAGCTATTCATGTGCTGTACTCCCCCTCCTTGCATCACATCCACTAAAAGGGGCATGTCTATTTTTCAGCACTCTAGCATAGTGTCTACCTGTCACCTGCAATGAAATTCCTTGTTGGAGTCAATCCATGCAGTTCCCCCTTTTTTCTTGTGCATCAATGAGATGCGATGCATATAGTTAAGCAGCTCTACCCATTGCTTCTCTTCTGCCTGCAAAAGATCTGTGGCATAAATGATGAATGCCAATTCTCATAAGTCTGTGGGATCTTAACCTTCTTTCGCTCTTGTTCCTCCCCTTTGTCTTTCTTACCATTGGTGGGCTCCATGGGCCAATTCAGGAGGAAAAATATATCCTTATATTCCCAATTCCTAATTTGCTGCCTGACCTTTTCTGTCAAATAAGTTCATACTGGCATAAAAAGCCCAGTGTAGGGATTCTCTGGAGGGGGTGGTGCCAGCTTATCTGGTGAGTGCCCTTCCTTACCTGTGCCTTCCCCTCCTGCAGGTCCTGATATCATTTTATTCCTGAATTCAGTTACCAAGTCAGCCACTACCCCAACTAACTGTTTCAACCGTTCATCTGCAGCTGTCCACAAGTTGGCCCCCACCCCTGGATGTCTCCCTCCTAGATCCTTGTCCCCAAGAAGGTTCAGTGCCATCGGCACCTCACTGCCTTCAGCCTCCAAAACACCACCCTCTTCTAACCTGTCCAACTTGCTGTTGGACCCTTTATCCCTTACTGCCCCTAGCACTTGTCTGACCTGCTGGGCTCATACCGGCCACCCCTCAGGTTGTGACTTACCTCCTGCTCGGGGCACTTTCTCTTGAGGCAGCTGTTTGTCTCGTCTTACCCTCTTCTTTGCTGCTGCCAAAGTTGAAGGACATTCCTAGCACTCAAAGCATGCTAACTATGCTGCTCCTTTCTTCTGGTACAACTGCTGCAGCTTCTCTTCTACAGATGCCAAGGCTCTAGGTGAGGGATTTTTCTGGTGAGTTGACATGTTCTTGTAATGATAAATAACCCCCCCCCGGAAAACATCATTAGATATGGTGAGTAAATAGGCTCCATATGGGACCCTCCATCAGTTCTGTAACTCAAACTCAAAACAACCTCATAAATATATTTTGTCTTTGGCCCTTCATGTTCCCAAGTATGATGATTTATACTCTACTTTCCCTTGAGTTACATGAATTTTTCTTTATACTATAATTAACTGACCACTCTGTGCTGCAGAAAAGAGTCTGTGACCAAATGAAGTACTGTTCCCCCTCAGTGCATGCACTGAGCAGTGTATTCCCCACACTAACCACCTCCGAGGCTATCCCAATGCCACCAATTGCTGATGTGCATTTTGCCACCCCCAAGATGGTGGCTCCACATGGCTGCCACCATCTTGAGTGGGCCTTCTGAACACTCCTCTAGCAGCTCACAGGACACCTGAGATGAACCCCTCCTTCTCACAAGTGAATGGGAAGGGGAGAGTGGTGAACCACCATTACAAAAGTAAAATCCTTGGAACAGTCATCCTGGCCACGAGTGGTGGTGAAGCTGCTGTTTTCAAGATGGCCTTCGAGATCTCATGGTGCCCGAGATCTCAGGCCACCAATCAGAGGCCAGCACAGGAGCACGTGATACCAGCCCCAAAAATCCCATGAGATACAAACAAAGGACAACAACCACAGCCTCCCAGCTGCCTCTGACCTCTTCTTCCACCTGGAGAAAGCTGCCATCCAGCCCCTATGCCCTCAATATAGCGGCTGGAGACAAGTACTGTGTGGTGCCTCACAGCCATAAACCCATCCCCCCAAGTAGCTTGGAGCAGTCCTGCAAAGTCAGGGAATGAAATGAGAAACAGGCTGGGCTGACCAGGGATGCCCAAGCATTCCCAGATCTGACCTCTGACTCCAGCAGCCTGATACAGGGCTATTCTCCAGTTGGAACATCTGAAGATGCCGCAGTGGTCCAGGAAGTTCCAAAGTGGTGGATATGAGGTAAGGCACACTCACTGCCTTCATGAGATGTAGTAGTGCTCGATGGATTTACACTGGGATCACAGAAAGGCAAGGGTATGGGGGCAGTGACCCAACCAGTCAACAAAAAAGGAAAGCTTGAATCACAGTCCCATGTAATGGGGCTTGCCTGGCCTGCTGACCCTCCCACCCACATCCCCCTTGTTGAGTGCCCAGCCACCATCCCAGTGACAAGGTACCAGAACCATTCACTAGCAAGAAATTTTCCCACTGAGCCACAAGCACAAATGCAGCTCTCCTCAGATGCATAGGCGAGCTGAGGGGCTCATCCTGACAGTGCCCTTATCCTCCCATAATTCTAGGCAAAATGAAGGCCCTTACCTCTTAGTCTGCTGGGCACTTGACTGATGTCTTTTGTCCAAATGCTTGGAGGAGAAAGAGGGAGTGACACTGGCTGAATGTCCAGTTAACCCTCTGACTCCTCCCCGCCAGATCCCCCACAAGGGTAGCCTGTTGATACCTCCTCCTCCTCCTGGGGTGTGTCCAGGGCCTGCTGTCCACTCGAGGGGGAGGTATCCTATTCCTTTGGTCTGGACAAGGGGGAAGGGGCCCAAACAAATGTACGGCTGCTGCAATCCTTGGGCAGCCTCTCTATTACTCAACACAGAAGCTTGCTTAATGTGATTGAAAGGGATCCATAGGTTGGCTGCTTAATGTGATCGAAAGGGATCCATAGACTGGCTGCTTAATGTGGTTGAAAGGGATCCATAGACTGACTGCTTAATGTGATTGAAAGGGATCCATAGACTGACTGCTTAATGTGATTGAAAGGGATCCATAGACTGGTTGCTTAATGTGATTGATAGGGATCCATAAACTGGCTGCTTAATGTGATTGAAAGGGATCCATAGACACGCTGCTTAATGTGATTGACAGGGATCAATAGACTAGCTGCTTAATGGAATTGATAGTGATCCACAGACTGGCTTCTCAATGTGATTGACAGGGATCCATAGGCTGGCTGCTTAATGTGATTGATAGCGATTCATATACTGGCTGCTTAATGTGATTGAAAGGGATTCATAGACTGGTTGCTTAATGTGATACAGTAGATGGGGCCCCATAGACTGGCTGCTTAATGTGATTGATAGGGATTCATCGACTGGCTGCTTAATGTGATTTAAAGGGATCCATAGACTGGCTGCGTAATGTAATTGATAGGGATCCACAGACTGGCTGCTTAATGTAATTGATATGGAGCCATAGACTGGCTGCTTAATGTGAGTGAAAGGGATCCAGAGACTAGCTGCTTAATGTGTTTGAAAGGGATCCAGAGACTGGCTGCATAATGTGATTGAAAGGGATCCATAGACTGGCTGCTTAATGTGATTGAAAGGGATCAATAGACTGGCTGCTTAATGTGATTGAAAGGGATCCACAGGCTGGCTGCTTAATGTGATTGAAAGGGATCCACAGACTAGATGCTTAAAATAAGTGATAGGGATCCATAGGCTGCCTGCTTAATGTGATTGAAAGGGATCCATAGACTGACTGCTTAATGTGATTGAAAGGGATCCATAGACTGGCTGCTTAATGTGATTGAAAGGGATTCATAGACTGACTGCTTAATGTGATTGAAAGGGATCCATAGACTGACTGCTTAATGTGATTGAAAGGGATCCATAGACTGGCTGCTTAATGTGATTGATAGGGGTCCATAAACTGGCTGCTTAATGTGATTGAAAGGGATCCATAGACTGGCTGCTTAATGTGATTGACAGGGATCAATAGACTAGCTGCTTAATGGAATTGATAGTGATCCACAGACTGGCTTCTCAATGTGATTGACAGGGATCCATAGGTTGGCTGCTTAATATGATTGATAGGCATCCACAGACTGGCTGCTTAATATGACTGAAAGGGATCCACAGACTGGCTGCTTAATGTGATTAAAAGGGATCCATAGACTGGCTGCTTAATGTGATTGAAAGGGACCCACAGACTGGCTGCTTAGTGTGATTGATGGGGATCCATAGGCTGGCTTAGTAATTTCTTGTTAATTTAATTAATTGTGATGCAAGTTATCCACCTTAAAATACTGTAGCTGGATCCTTACATCAATTGGCCTGTGATAAAATATGCTGCACCTTATCTAAAGTTGCAACAATGTAAAGTGATATGACTGTATTGTATTGTTTTGTCCCTTTTACAACTGTTATTTGTATTTTTCTGGCTTCTTTACTGAAACTGTTTTACACCAATCTATGTAATAAATATTCTATGTAACACGTATTTTTGTTTTTTTCCCATGGCTAAACCCTTTGAAAATAGTCACTGCCTAAAGGGTTTCATGTGTAATAAAAACTGCAACTAAAACTAAAAGAGGCAGATCGTGAAATCAAGAGATGTCTTTTTAACACATTGTTTTACCATATATAACAAGCATTTGTCAATGCCGAATGTTATCTTGCTGGCATTGGCATTGGTAGTGTAGGCATTAGAGAGTTGCATAACAGGAATGGTAGTGAAGTAGTGAACTGACGCCAACCCCACCCCCACTCTGCAGAGACTGACAAGCATTGGGGTGTGCCTTTGGGTTGTCAGCCATAACGCCAGTTAACTTTGAAGGCAACTTCGACTTTGTTAGTAACTTTGAAGTTAATGAAAAACATGGTTTGACACATGATTCACTTACTGCATGTCACATGGGAGACTCCAGGCAGGCAGGAAAGTAAATGTTTCACTTTCATTTCGACAGTTGTAGCTGAAGGAGAGTGGAGATAGTCTAACTGACTCACAGAGTCTAGGAGACAAAGCATTTTATATATTCTCATTCTCTTTCTCATTCAGAGTTTAGAGAGTTGAAAATGTTACTCCTTTTTTAGTTTTAATCCTTATCTTTCTTTACTGTACTAGTACTTTCTGATCTTATAAATTTTTTTAGTGTATACTTCTTTTTTCTGAGTTGTTGCTGTCTTTTTCTTTCATTTTCGTTACATTTCTGTTTGTGATGGAGGGGCAGCGTCAGGACTTGGCTGAGTCCAGACCGGGTGGTGCTGGAGTACCAGTAAGACACCCACACCTTAGCAAGTGTGTTTTTTTAAAAGGGACTGCACCCCCCCCACCCAGCTCAGAAAGGGGGTTCTGCTGCAGAGCAGCAGCAGCAGCAAGAGAAAGATATACAGCAGGAGCAGGAACAATAGCAGCAGCAGCAAGAGAAAAATATACAGCAGGAGCAGGAACAATAGCAGCAGCAGCAGCAAGAGAAAGATATACAGCAGGAGCAGGAACAATAGCAGCAGCAGCAGCAAGAGAAAGATATACAGCAGGAGCAGGAACAATAGCAGCAGCAGCCACAAGTTCCTATTCCCCCAGGAGGAGCCTGCTGCCTCCTCTTCTGGTGGTCCCCCAGTCCTGCAGCGCTCTATGGTGTGGGATTTTTTCAATATGCACCCAGTAGATCATACAGTGGCATCTGCAAGGTGTGTGGCTAGTTTGTGAGGTGTGGCAAAAAAGGGAGCCATCTTGGGACTGGCAGCCATAGGATGCACCTCCGTGTTCACCACCTCACTGAGTGGAGGGCCAAGGAGTGTGATGTAGCTTGCATCACATAATGGTGGTGGTGGTGATGGCCCTAGGGAAAATGTGAAGCAGCATGAGGTCGGTTGTGCTGCTGCAGCACCAGCAGTGTGTCAGCAATGGCATGGCAGGCATGATGTGAACTTCAGCCGTACTCCTGGTGTACCTCAGCAGCATTGTTATGACGGAGGCAGTAAGGATGACACCATAGCACCAGCCACAAATGGCCACCTTGTTGTTTTGTGGGCTGAGGTGAATGACCTTTGCCAAGAATTGAACACCTTCCAGCAGGAGGTGATAGATAGGCTGGACAGTGTCATATTCAGCCATGAGAGGATCCTTACTCTCCTATCCAAGTTGCGTGGTGGTGGTGGGCATGGCTCATATTCTGGCAGTGCTGGTGGGGTGGTCTGAGCTGTTCTGTTCCAAGTTTTATTTTAGTTTATATGTAGTTATTCTGTCATTTGTGTTCTTAATTTCTCCACTCTCTAGTGCCCACCATTAAAAATAAGAAACACCCCCAAAATATAGAAAGTAAAAAAAAAGCTCTGTGTGTTAAGGTCTGTTTTCTCTGTCCTCTTTTTTAGTATTGTTTTGTTTGTGTGGATGTTCCTTGTTTCTCCAGTTCAGTTATTTCTTTAATTCTTTTTACACATGATGAACCACATCCCTTCCTTTCATTTTTGTCACTGGTTCATCATGTGTACTCCCTCCTTCTACCCACAAATGTCAAGTATGTGCCACATTACATAAATTGTGTCCCCATGGTATGTGATGTGGGTAACTGGTAGTTGTGTTGTGTGCAACTGCCAACCACTGAAAAAAGTGCAAACCACAACACAAACATAAGCTATTCAACTGAGAAGTTAAACATAAATCTGTTTTAAGCACTTAATATGTTTATTGCATTTGTCAGAAATGTGTAGTTGTGTCCCCAGAGAGAAAACACATCTTTTCAGTCAAAATACTGTTGCTGCACACACCAGAGAAGGCGATGCAAAACATACGTGAAGCTTGCAAGAGAACATAAACATATTTATCGTACTAAGCATTTTTGGGTCTGCCACCTCGTCACTACCACCGCCACCACTTTGCCAGAAATGTGAAGTTGTGTCCTCAGAGAGAAAATGCATCTTTTCAGTCAAATACTGTTGCTGCACACACCAGAGAAGGTGATGCAAAGCATATGTGAAGCTTGCAAGAGAAACACTATTTCCACATGGAGAGGGTGCTTTGATGCTGCTCTGCGCTGCTGTTGTTCCAAAATCAGAGAAGCTGCCTCTTGCTCGATGTGGTCCTAGATTCTTGATGGCATATAGACATACTTCACAGGTAAGTACCTTTGTTTTCTTTTCATTGTAATGGAGGGGGAGTTATTGCTACTGTTCGAAGTCTAATATATTCACAATCCTCTGTCATTGATTTTCGGTTATTTGTGCATATGACATTATACTGCTGGACAGCCACGACATAGATGCTGTAGTCTGAATCTTGTATCCAACACTGGCCAAACATGAAGATAAGTATTTTTTTATTTCTGGGGGGGGGGGTTGCTCACTGGAGGTTCACGATGGCACACAAACGTAGTAAACAGGTAAGTACCTTTGTTTTGTTAAGGGAGTGGTGGTTTTATTGGTACTGTTCAAAGTTTAATATATTTGTACTTCTCCTTCATTGATTTTCAGTTATTTGTGCCAAATACAGATAGATGACATCATACTGCTGGAGAGATACAACTGAGATGCTGTTGTCTGACTCATACACAACACTGTTCAACCACAAAGGTAAGTATTTTGTGTTTTTTTTTAGGGTGTGGCGAGTCAACTTGTTTTTGTACCATAATTGACAAATTAATTTAATTCCTTAATCACTGATTCTGCTACTCTTCCTCATCTTAACAGGTATTCCTTGTGCCTGAGTTTGTTGCAACGATGTGCTTGATGATTCACCAAGCAAATGATGTCAGTCCACAGAGAGCACCTGGAAAACAAGAAAGGATTTTTGTGAATAAAAGTCATGGAAAGAAAAGGAAAGAAAGCAAAAGAAATGAGAGGAAATTAAAGCAAAATGAAAACATTAAATCACAATGATACTTACCGTTAGAACACTATTGCTGGCTTTGCAGTTCTGTTTTGGTGTCCGTGTTCTGTAGTAGAACCAGCAAAACCTGCATGAAGAAGATATTACAGGAAAACATTTTAGTGTTGCAATGAGTTATGAGTCTCATCAATCAGGGTCTGATTTTCTGCCTCTAGTAGGCTTATAGAAGTGCTGCAGTGTCAGAAAAATAGTGCAGGTGTCTCACCAACAGCAGCTGAAGAAAGTCCTTGCTGCAATGTGGTTACACTCGCATGAGGATGCCTTGCAGACTTCAGTCAGTGGCTTAATGGAGGAGGAGGACCAAGATTAAATCTGTCAAGAGGAGAGTTTTGAGGAGGTACAGGAGGTGATTCTGTTTCACATTGATGGCAATGACTCAGTCACTACGGTGGTGGAGGTGGTAGCCAAGCCAGTGCTGTTTCTTACTTGATGGGATTATGAGGATTATGAGGAGGAGGACATAGCTGAAGCAGCCCAGGGAGTACAGAGGCGGTAGAAGAGGTGGTTCTATTTATCACAATCGGCTGCCTACCACATACTGATACCACTGGTGGTGGAAGAGCTGTGCCATGCTGTTTTGGCCTATGTTGGAGGAGGATCCAAGGCATCTACAGTGCACACAAAAAAACAGAAGAAGGGTGAGATGTTGAGGTAACTGTTGCATAACTGTGGAGTTTCTTGCTGGCTAGAGCTGGTGTTCTGTTCAGTAATTCATAAGTGGCATAGTGCATTGTTTACAGCTGTTCAATTTGATGCAATTAAGAAGCATCACTAATTAATAGTTAATGATGTATATCTCAGCACTGAATGTGATACATTATTATTGTTATTAAGTTGACATCCAGGAGTACATGGTTGTGGATGGTTGGGGACATGAAGGGAGAAGGAGAAAATAAATAGTAGAATTCATTATTCTTCCACGTCCTCCAAGAAGCATCCCTCACAGTCTTCAATACTGGAAGTGTCACCATACGGGAACTCCCTTTCCATCACTACTTCATCCACTTCAGTGTTGAGAGATAATGATGAGGTACGTCCCGGTCTGCCTAAAGCACTTTCCTCCTTATCATCATCACTGTCAATCAGTGCTGTTACCATGGACATTACTGTTTTTGAAGATATGTGAGCCTCATTCATTTTGATAAATGTCAGCATGCCAACATTTTTAGGAGATAGATTTGTGCACCTGCCACGCCTGGTGGCACCCATTAAACTGAACACCCGCTAAACGCTGACACTGGAGGATGGGCAGCTAAGATATTTTAGGGTAACCACTGTTAGTGCTGGCCAGTCATTGACCTTAGTGCCCCAGTATATTAGTAGCGCATCTCCAATGGTGAGGTTCTTTGTATCTGCAAAATATGCATCTACAATGTGTTTTGCCAGTCGAAGACATACAGCATGATCATCCTCCTCCTCCTCCTTCTCGGTTTCCTCCATGTCTGTGACTCCCACCTGACTGAGGGCGGCCCAAATGGGATTTAGCATAGGTTCCTTTACCTTGCATTGCTTTTCTGCAGTTTGACACCCTGGCTGAGATGAAGAGAAGTGGGTGGCAGTAACACCAGATCGCTGTGTAGAACCATCATCTTTCTTTGCCCCCATGCCGGTAGTAGCAACTGTACACCACTTACCCTCTGAGTGAGTAGTTCTGTTAGTCTCTGCAACTAATGATGCCCACATTGTAATATGGCTGCCAACCCACATTTATAATGTGGGTTGAGCACTGTTGCAATTCCAAACTCCTCAGACTGCATAATATGCATTACAGATGAAGCTGCTTAATAGGACGGCCCCATGGACAGGATTTCATCCTTAATAACCACATGTCCCACTTATCAGGAGCACATGTAAATCAATGGACGATATGAGTTTAACATGTATTTACTAAAAAATGTAGCGCAAACAACTAATATAAAGTGCATAAAGTGATTTATTGTATTTCTTTTTCTTTTTATCTGCTTAGGGATTTCAAAAATCGATATAGTACTTTGCAAACAGCACCATGAATCAGAAGTCAGAAGTCAGCAACGACATAAACACTTAATGGGCTTTGAAATAATCAAGAGTTTTACTTTGTTTTGCTTCACTGCAAACCTTCTGGGTGCACAGCAGGACATCAAGACATGAAGATGATCCTGCGCCTCACTGTTAGTTTTGGGCACAGGCACCGGATCATTATCTTCTATGTCTGATTCCTTTGAAGTTTCATCCAGCCTGAGTCTCTTTACCTGCTCACAGATTTCCCCATCAGTAGACTCACCCTCCGTTGGAATGCCATAATCTATGTCTATGAAAGCAGCAAATTCATCTGTGGCCATGAAGGATGGTGGCCCTACATCAAACAGAGCGTCATCTGTTTCAGATTGTGCATTGTTAGTTTCTTGCCCCACAGCAACGCCACTAACAACAAAGCCTGCTTTTTTAAAGCAGTTGCTGATTGTGCACACAGAAACAGACTGCCATGCTATGGCAACCATGAAAACTGCATCAAGAATTGTGACAGCCTTAGCTATTACTGATGTCTGTGCTGACCCACCTTCATCGATTACCCCAACAATTCATGTTGACGTTAGTGACCTGTAATGTCCTTTAAGGTTGTGAATCACACCCATATCCATTGGTTGGATAAGGCTAGTCATGTTTGGTGGCAGAAAAACTGCTTTTATGTGGGGAAATTTACCAATGATTTCGGGGGGGTGCGCTGAGCAGTTGTTGAGGAGCAGGAGAATGTACCAGCGTTTCCATTTCAGTTCTCATTCACAGAGACTTACACAGTCACCGAAAATCCATTCAGTCATCCAAGCATTGGATGACGCATAGTAGGTGACAGGTAAGATTGACAGATCTTTAAGGAAACATCTTGCCCTTTTACTTTTTCCAATAAGCAACACTGGACGCTTGTCAGTGCCATTCATATTTGCACATAGAAGCAGTGACACCCTGTCCTTTGCTTTTTCCCCCACCCAGCAGTTCGGTCTCCTTGTGTACATGGCCATGGTCGAGGCAACCCCTGTAATAGAGCCCCATTTCATCAGCATTGTAAACACAACAAGGAGGATAATCTTTCAGAATTGTGGGCAGCACACTAGATACCCAATCTATGGTTGCTTCGGTGTCAGAGTCTGATCACTCACCATGTTCTTTCTTGCACACAATGCTGTTCCGCTGCTTCCATCATGAAAGCCAGCCATCTGTTGACTCAAAGCACTAATGCCCAAGTTGTGATGCTGGTTTGTTTACTTTCTTTTTTAGCAGAGGCCCAGACAGTCGAGCTCCTCTGCTAACTGCACAGTTTAACCACATCAGCAGTGCATCTTCCACCTTGCCATCCTTTTCCTCTCACTTCCTTTTGCATGCTGGTTCACATTTGCCTGCCATTCAGCTAGAATGGCATTGTAGTTCAAGCAGATTCAGCCCGCTTGGCTTTTTAAATGCTGAGCTGCTTGGCCACAGAAGACAAAGAAGCCTTAGGAAACTGAAGGACTTAGATTACCTTTACTCTCTGAGCAAAATTAAGTTTGTTTCTTTTGCTCGCCATGACCAATGATCTGGATGCCTCTGTTCAGGGCTGCCTTTATGACCAATAACATCCCAATTAACCAGATCATCCATCCCACTTAACCAATGGGATGTCTCATTGGGTAACATACGAACAAATCGGTAGCCTGGGAAATGTTCCATTTAACCGAACGTCCCGATTAACCGCGTCCCTAATAAGTGGCTTGTACCGTATGTGGGTGTTGGAGTCTAATGTGGACAGCATGTGTTCCATTAATGAGTAAATTGCTCTGTCACCACCTGCCTCCAGCTGCTGCTGCACATTCAGCAGTGTCTGCCTCAGTACCGATAGCAGAGGAATGGACTCATTGATGCAGGCAGTGTCCCCACTCACTGCCTGTGTTGCTTGCTCAAAGGGTCTTAGAATCGAGATGAGCCCATCCATTAGGTGCCACTTTTCTGTTGTGAGACACGTGGATGCCCCACTGTTGTCACGACTCACATGAATTAGCAGGTACTCAGATATAGCCTTGTACTGCTAGTATAGAAGCTCCATGTACAAGGTGGAGTTCCACTGGTGACAACGTCAAACTTTAAACAGTGCTCAGGCAGCTTGCTCTTTACCTGCAGATCAGAGATGGTCACATGCTTTTGCTGGATGTACAAAGTGGGCACAGATGTGTCGGGCAACAGCCAAAACTTCTTTTATATCCTGATGGTTAAGGAAAGCCTGCACCACAAGGTTAAGGCAGTGTGCCAGACGTGGTACCCTGACAAATCCCCCATCAGTGATGCATTTCTGCACATTTAAGCCATTATCACTGGTGATGAATCCAGCTTTCAGTGTATGGGGATGGATCCACTGATCAATCTCGGTTAGTATGACTTCTGGCATCTTTTTCCAGACCTGGGGATACTCTTCATGGTCAGTGTTGCATGCTGCCTTACATCAGGCATGTTGCTTCCACCACAGTTTGTCCTAGTGCAATTCTCGCCTCTCCCCCAATCAGTCATTACCCTAGGTACCTGTGCCCAGTGTGCTGTAATGCACAGGTAAGAGCTACCAGATGTTTTCCCACTGGTCCACATGTCCATGCTCAGATGGACATACTGTGCTAAGGAATGCTGCAGGGTATGATGTACCATATCACATACAGTACTGTACAGTTCTGGGATGGCATGCTTTGAAAAGTATGTACGTGATGGCACCTTCCATTTGGGTAAGGCACAGGCCATGAACTGCCTAAATCCCACATTCTCTACAAAGGAGTATGGCAACAAATCCAGAGCAATCATTTGTGCACATGCTGCATTCAACTCTCACACTGTACCATGATTAGGAGCTAATTTTTTTTGCCTATCCAAAATGGAAGTCAGCGTTAGCTGAACTTTTCCTAATACTGCTGCCATCAGTGATGCACCTGGTTGTGTGCTAAACAGCTTGCCTCATCATTGTGCCAGTAAGGGAGAGTTTCTTGCCTGGGGACTGCCAATGGTGCTCATGACCTGTGGCGATGCACGACATACCTCAGCGGCTTTTTGGTTTTTCATAACTAGCGGGGTAGCAATCAAATTTCAGGTTGGGATGGTACTCTGGATGCTAGGACCACTACTTTACCCACTGCCAGAATCCTCCTCATCCAGTACCACAATTATATCCTCCTCCTCCTCACCTGCACCTCCATGTCCCTGTAGTGGTGCTGTATGTATTTTGCTTACGTTACCCTCTGATTAGGATGTACCAGAACCTTGGTGCTGGCTGCCTTCTGGTGTTGACACCACCAAATTGGGTGCCTATTTTTAAAGTGTGTGTGTTACCCACCTGTGCTGAGATGACTTCCCTTCTTCTCCCGACTAACTTGGGTTTGACACAGTTGGCGAATTGCCACTGTCTCATCAGATGGGTCCAGTACATAAAAATTCCACACTAGGGATATATGAGGCCTTGTATTTACTTGGTGTCAAGATGACTTTGATTTTGATAGCAAAGGAGAAGATTTGCTCTTTGTTATGTTGTGGGGTGACTGGAGCAATGTAGAACAAAAATGGGAGAAACAATGGTTAAGACGACCTTCTCCTTGGTGGCTTTAGCAGCTAAGGCAACAGGAAAGACATGCTCTGTAACATAAAGGTGGGTAAGCCTTAATTTTTTGAAGAAGAGCCAATCATGAGCCGAGCCAAAGGTTATCAGACATTTAAAAAGGGATCCTTTCTTTGGAGGAGTTTTATACTACAATATATTCTTACAATGTATTTTGCATAGTACTGCAGAAAATGCTTCGAAGAGTGTGCCATGCTGGAAACCTTACTGGATTAACACAATTTTAAAATTATTTAAACAATAACGTGGGCAAGGACA
The DNA here is from genome assembly GCA_016271365.2 of Neoceratodus forsteri. Classification (NCBI taxonomy): domain Eukaryota; kingdom Metazoa; phylum Chordata; order Ceratodontiformes; family Ceratodontidae; genus Neoceratodus; species Neoceratodus forsteri. The sequence goes on along the minus strand of CM028130.1, from coordinate 600,618,778 downwards.
TCGATGTGTTATGAACTTCTGACTGGTGAGACCTGGTGCAGTTCTTGAGTCACAGATGTGGCCAACCAAAGGAGGATCAACAGACAAGGAGAGTAGCAGTAGGAGGGAAGCTGACAAGAGGGCCACACAGCAGTGTCAGACAGTCAGAACATGACAGGCAATGAGCTGAGCTATAAAGTAGCAAAGTAGAAGCCTGGGCATAGGAAAGAGTACCTGACAAACAAAATCACTACAAGAATGCACAATGAATCAATGTTCATTTGTATTTGTATTTGCATGTGTGACTGAGGTGAAGGTAAAGGTGTTGCAGAGGTTTACAGTAAGAAAACTTATCCATATCTTAATAAAGACACATTTACTTCACCAACAACTTGCATGTGAAATGCAAATTTAACCTTTAGGTGGCGCTATCCCAAGGGATACTACCCTGCCTGCATGACTAAGCGCAGGTTGAGGGGCCTGAGTTCTGTGAACAGGTGCCTCCACCCTGAGGGTTGGTTTAAGGGTAGCGTAGCTGCTCTGGGTACAGCCCTCCGGGACACTGATACCCCCTCTAACCCCTCTAGTGGCCTTTACTGGTCAGCAATTAGACAGTTACAATGAACACCAGAATGCAATGTTATACCCACACATGGCACACTTACCACCAGGGCTGGATCAGCTGCACTGGCCCTGGAGACCCCCTGCAAAACAAGACCTGCAATGAAGAAAGACAATAGCAACACAGTATCCCCAACACAAAGGTACATAATAGCATGGGTAAATGCAAAAAGACTTAGATCTGATTTATTGAGGGGACGTGAACAAGGGAGGGGCAGTAATCTGGTGTTTGATTCTGGATCTGATTTAATCAGGCTAAGCATGCATGCCTCTAAGAGTCCCTCTAACACAGTCACACACACTCTGGGTACTCAGTTGGTCTGCAAGCTAGCTAGCAACATTGCCCAGGGTAGACCAGCATTGCAGCTGTTGTTGGGGCCCTTAGGAAGGAAAAACACAACATGCACTTTAACCCAAAATTTGTATTCCGGAATCGGATGGCTCAGTTCGAAATGATTAACCAAAACAATTAAATCAGATGACACTTTGATTTTTAGCTCTGTTGCAGGGATCTACCCTGATGTTTACTCACGCTACCCAGACCACGATGCAGGATGGACAAAATGAAGACCTCAGGATGAAGTGATGGTTTGACAGGAGAAGCAGGGCCCACATGACGCATTGAGGCAGTCATTCCTGTTCAATGGTGTTGAGCAGGGAGCCAAATCCCCCAGCAGGCCTTTCGTCGGATGTAACTCTACAGTGTGAGCAGCAATCTAGGCTGAGATGGTGAGGCCCAGTCCAGGTAAAACAGTTGGGATACAGTCCAGTAAAGTGCTGGATACAACTTCCAGCTATTGTGACACATTCAAGCAATGTGAGGAACCAAACTGCGACCCACACTGCACATTCAGCACAATTATAGTAAAGGATAGGCAAATACATTTCGGATGACAGTCTGGTTGCAGTCAATGATGTCTCTGTGCAAACCATACACTCTGCGGTTGTCTCAAGTCCTGACAGGCCAATCACAATGAGGTAAATCTTTGATTCACACAAGCCGAATTTCACTTTGTCACAATTCTGGATTCCGGTCACAATCACAGCACATTCTGGTAAAGTCTGAGATATTAATGCAGACTTCTTCACTTGAGAAGATGGTAGCAGGCAGGCCAGACACAACCTTCAGGCCAGTTCCCCCGCACTACTACACAGGAGTAGCTTAGTCAAATTACTCAAGCTGTTTACTCTTTCAACTCCAGCTACACACTGACTCATTGCTGCAGGCAGCTCTTGTACTTCCCAGTGACCCAAAAGGTTCAGTTGGTTGATCCATCTATCTGTCACAGCAAGGGCTCCCCCTTCAGGTCCATTTAGGTGCCAAACAGTAAAAAACTAAAATTCCTACAGAGATTCACTCCCACAAAACCCCTGGGGACAGTCTCCATTTTAGGATCCCAAAGGTACTGATTGGTCCAAACTGGCAGTCCAGAACCAAGATGGTGATGCAAAACAGAAAGTCCATGCTGCAAAGGAAGGCTGGTTGGACAAACTACTATATCATTGCTATCAAAGCAGACTATCAGCAAACAATCACAGATTCTAGTAGGGCTTCCTCTGCGCAATTAGTGATGGCAGAATGAAGCAGCTGTATTGCAGCGCGGGTGGGACTCGAGCCTAAAACCACTCGGCTTCCACCCAGAATAATTATAATTCACAAAAATGACACCTTTTAAAGAGTCAGGCACGGAGGCTGATAGAGTACTGGCATGCAAGCACTTTTAAAACTGCTAGAACACAGAACGCCAGCCTGGCAGTGGGCATTTAGGCAAGCCCAGGAAGACAATTTAGGAACCCCATCTGTAGGGGGGTTACACAAGCATCCCCCATACCTAATGCAACTGCACCTATATGAAATATTGTATTTAATAATATTAAATGCAGCATGTCCACGGTTATCTCTTGAAGTTGCCCTAGTTGCATAACACAACCTAACACAGAATTACAATGCAGTATCACTTCCAAATGCTCATAAAATTAGCAGAAATGGTGTGAAAGCAGGAGTTCTGTTTCTGAATGTTACAGAACATAATTATTTCCGGTATAACCACAGGAAGCTCATAGTTTACCTAAAGAAGCAGGAGCAACGGGTCAAATGATATCACCAAAATCTTCTAAGCTCTAAGTTTCTGCTAAAGACTTTTTAAGCAAGCCTGTAAATGTGCACAACACAGACCATCAGCAAAACCTAAAATTTAACAGGCATGGTGGACCTAGTGAGCAGCTGAACATTTAACACACATTTCAGGAATTAAAGTCTTTGTTTTTTTTTGAAACTATAGAAATTATTTAAAGAAGAGATGAATGGCAAACCATATGAGCAGAAATGCTGTGAGCTGGGGCTGTACACCCTGGAGACCAGAAGGGAGAGAGGGGACATGATAGAGACCTTCAAATATACTAACATACTAAAATGCCAGCAGAATAGGCCGACCCACCAGTGCAGTGGTTGGATTTTTGCTTGCGGTGCCGGCGACCTGGGTTTGGGAATGGACCTGGGTTGTTGGAGGGCCGGCCAGGGGGAGAAGGATCAAGCGTCCACAGGACTGCTCTCCTTCTCTGGGGAAGGGGGGTTGAGTATTCGGAGCCACGGTGACACCTAGCGGAGGCTGGGTGCATCGCATGCATCGATGCCAAATGGAAATTAGGGGGTGGCCGGATGCCAGTCATCATTGTTCGTCCCAGCCTCATTCACAAAAAAAGGGGAAAAACAACATCCTCTACCTGGCTGTCCTAATGAAGCTCAGCTCCTGACGCCTGGATCAGCCTCCAGGAGCCAGCTCCCCAACTAGATACTTGTAGCATGGCCTGATATGGGGGTCGGTGCCGTGACCCCACTCTCTGGGGGGCAAGCCAGGGATGACAGGGTGAGTGCGGCCATGTCCAGGAGGTGGAGGCAAGGGGGGCCGTGACCGGAGCAGAAACCCGACAGCTGGCAAGGGGACCAAAAAGCATAGTAAATAAAAAAAATGCCAGAAGAATAGGCCTAACAGTCTTTTGTGCCTGCTCGTTTGGTCAGCCCCCACCCTGGAAGCTGACCTTGCTGCCCCCCTCACCCTCTCTGGTTTCTCCCTTCCCAGTCCTAGATATTCTCACTGCACAGGACTTTGCTTCCAGAATCCTTCCCCTGTACCTGTCCCACCCCCTCTTGAACCCCTCCACCATCTCTACCTCCACCAGCCCCCTGGGCAGCACATTCCATGGCTCAACCACCCTCTCAGTGAAGTAGCACATCCTCCTTTCTCCCCTGAATCTCCCCCCTCCACCTTCCACCCATGCCCTCTAGTTGCCCCGCCTCCTTCCTTCAGATCACCCTGACTGCTCTTCCCCTATTTACCCCCTTCATGTACCTGAAGGTTCATACTAAGGTGTTTAGGTAGCAAGAGAGCTGTCCGGCCCAAAACCACTACCAATACTAATAATAACAAAGTCATGAATTAACCTGAATATACATATCTAACCTGTTTTTAAATATATTCTTCGAACAACTTGAAATTATTTCAATAGGAGGGAAATTCCAAGGTTTGATACTGCAGATGGTAAAGAAGAATTTCCTGGGCATTAGATGAAAACTCCTACATTTCAACTGGAGTGGATGACCTCTAAGATTAAAAATGTCATCCTTAAATGAAAACCCTAGATTGTTAATCAAGTAAGGATCATTCATAATATCAAACAAGAGCAATAAATCTTCTCTTAATCTCCTTGTAGACAGTGACATTAGATTTAATTTAGTTAATCTAGATTCATAAGTATCATAATATAAACTACTGATCTTTTTAGTAAAATTCCTCTGGACTTTCTCAAGATGCAGTATATCATATTTCCTAAATGGGGACCATAAAGAAGAAGAAAAATCCTAGATGTGGCTGTATGTAAGCTCTATACAGAGGCATCAAGACATTCTTGTCCCTAGATTTGAAGTTCCTTAGAATGGACCAGATACGCCTATTAGCCTTTGAGATGACGGAATTTATTTGAAAAACGGGCCGAAGATCATCAGTAATTAACACGCCCAAATGTTTCTCTATTTTAGTTGTGTTTGGTACTTTATTATCTAGCATATATGAATGACAGTGATTAAATTCCCCAAAATGCATAACCTTGCATTTGTCATGGTTAAATTTCATACACCACTGGCTAATCAATTTAGTAATACTATTTAAGTTAGCTTGGATTTGTTCAATTTTTTCCTAACTGGAACACAGTCCACCAATTTTAATGTCATCAGCATATTTAAGGATATTAGAAAAGCAATTCTTTGTAATATCTGGAATAAATATCTGAAAAAGAGTGCGTCCCAAGACAGAACCCTGGGGCACTCCACTAGTAACTTTACCCAATTCTGTTAGATGTCCATTAATCAAAACCCACTGAGTTCTACCATTCAACCAATTTAGTATCCATCTTAAAACAATAGGGATAATATTCAGAGAAACAAGTTTCTGTAATAAGGCCCAATGAGGTAATAAGTCAAATGCCTTACTAAAAATCGGCATATATAACATCATATGTTAATTTATTGTCGAATTGCAAACTCACGTCCTCATAAAAGCATAATAGATTGGTCAGGCAACTACGGCCTTTCTTAAAACCATGTTGTTCTGTGTCGAGTGAAGTTAGAATTGGAGAAATAATATCCTTAATTAAACTTTCCATTAATTTACACATTGGAGCAGTCAGGCTAATCGGTCTAAAGTTTTCATAATTACTTTTAGTCCCTTTTTTGTGAATCAGGACAGCATAGGCAGTATTCCATAGCTCAGGGACAAAATTTAACTTAATACAGTTTTCAAATGGTAGTTTTAAAGGAAGTGCCAAACTATCGGCAAGTAAGTACAAAAGTGCCCAGAAATATCATCAGGGGATGCACTTAGCTTACCTTTTAAAGATATTAATTTAACATATACATCTTCCATTTAGATATTAATGTAACCTCCAGTTGGATTACTGCAAGAATCTGCCCTTTGTTCATTGAAAAATATTTTACAAAATTGTATAATTGAAATTATTAGCCATTTCCAAGGGTGTAGAAATTTGCGTCCCAGCTACCAAAATAGGTCCTACAGAACAAGATGTTTTTTTAAGAGAGTTTATGTAAGCAAAGAAACTTTTGCTTTATCCTTCTTTGCATTGGATGCTAGGTTATATTCCCATGACTTTTTGGCTTTTCTGATAGACCGTTTGCATTTAGCCTGAATACTCTTCAATAAATTCCAATCAGAAGGACTGCATGTTTTAAGATAAATCGCATACCTTCTATTTCTTTTTTAATAATGTTTTAATTGATTTACTCATCCATTTGGGTGAATATCGACCTGAAGCCATTTTTTTCTTAGTTGGAATGTATTTGTGCCTTAAATCAATTATTTGTTTATGTAATAATGAAAAGTATACATCAATGCTAACTGAATTCAAAATTGAATGCCAGTCAATGCAATCCAAACTTCTAGTTATGGAGGAGATATCACCACTATCATACTGATAGAATAACGATGAGTTATTTTTTAAAGGAATAGATATTTGTTCCAATTGAAACCTAATTGAGCAGTGGTCACTATTACCAATGGGGGGGGGGACTTTTAGATTGAGGGGTACTAGATTACCACTATGCAATACCACATCTAAAATATTATTCCCTCAAGTAGGGAAATATACATCCTGGGTAATATTACATTGTTGACAAATGTTTACTAACTTTTTACCAGCACTAGAGATTGAACAGTGTTTTACCCAATTAATTTCACCCATACTAAAATCCCCAGTTAGTAATAGATCACCTAGGGAAGAGGCGGAATTAATTTAGAGATGACAGTCCAGTTGATCTGAAGAAACATAGAAACATAGACTTTGACGGCAGATAAGGACCGCTTGGCCCACCTAGTCTGCCCATTTCCCTACCTAGAGGATAAGCTGCAGATCCTATTTAGCCAACAGCCTATTTCTTCCTACCCTCCACAAAAATTGCCTTATGTCTGTCCCATGCATTCTTGAATTCTCCTCCCACAATTTTAGACCCCACAACCTCCTCAGAAAGGTAGTTCCATGCATCCACCACCCTCTCTGTGAAAAAATACTCCCTCACATTGCCCCTGAGCTGTCCCCCCTCTATCTTCAGATTGTGACCCCTTGTTCTTGCACATCTCTTTTTATGAAGGATGCTACCCTCTTGGACTTTGTTGATTCCACTGAGGTACTTAAACATTTCTATCATGTCCCCCCTCTCCCTCCTTTCCTCAAAGGTATACATATTAAGCTTCTTTAGTTTCTCCTCGTATGTCTTCTCTTGTAGACCCTGCACTATTTTAGTTGCCCTCCTCTGAACTGCCTCCATCCTGTCTATGTCCTTGTGGAGAAGCATTAGGAGGGAGGTAGCAAACACCAAGAATAAATTTACTTATATTATTAATTTGCACTTTAATCCATAAGGATTCTGAAAAATCCATGGAATTTCTAATTTTATCGAGACATTAACTGAATTAAGAGATGTTCTAAGAAAAATGGCTACCCCACCGCCTTTCTTATTCTATCTGTTAAGTTTATAACAATAGTATCCTGGGAGAGAAAAGTCCCAGTCATATTTATCATTTCTCCAAGTCTCAGTAATCAAAACTATGTCGATATTATCTATTGCAAGTAAAGCTTGCAATTCATCAAATTTATTACATAGACTTCTAACACTGAAATATAAGAAGGATAAATGATTAATGACTAGAGGGGCCAAAAACCTTTCTAGAATGTAAATTGGGGGAGAGATGTAACTCACCCTCAAGTTAAGCAGTTTAAATGCTCATTGATGTATTTGAGTATATGTTCAGACAAACGATGACTGCCCCTATGATTCAGATGAAGACCATCTCTGCAATATAACTCCAGTCTATCAATAAATTCCTCCCAATATTTACCCCCTTCATGTACCTGAAGATCTTTATCATGTCTCCCGGTCCATTCTCTCTTCCAATGTGTACATATTTAGCTCTTCAAGCCTCTCCCCATAGGTCCTGTCCCCTAAGCCCTAGATCATTTTGGTTGCCCTCCACTGGACCCTCTCCAGGAGTTTGATGTCCATCTTTAAGTGTGGCCTCCAAAACTGCATGCAGTACTAGAGGTGCAGCCTCACCGAGCAGTTATACAGAGGGAGTATCACTTCCCTCCTTCTGGAGGTGATCCCCCTAGTAATGCATCCCAGCATCCTATTGGCCTTGGCCACTGCCCTCCTACAAGCCTCAGAATTGTTCATCTTGACATCCATCACCACCCCCAGGTCCCTCTCAGCCATTGAGACTTGTAGCATTCCCCCCAGGGTGTACACTTGGCCCGGGTTTCTGGCTCCTAGGTGCAGTACCTTGCATTTCCCTGCATTGAATCTCAGCCTTAACTTTCTAGACCACCTTTCCAGAGCCTCCAGGTTCCCCTGTAAGGCCACCCTCCCCTCCTCCCCATCTACCACCACCCCCAGTTTTAAGTCATCCGCAAAGAGACTCATCTCACTCCTGATACCCTTCCTTATGTCAGAGACGTAGGCGTTGAACAGGAGGGGCCCAAGGACCAATCCCTGAGGGACCTTACTAATGACCCTCCTTGGGGATGAGACTATTCTACTTACCACAACCCTCTGGGTCCGGTACTGGAGCCAATTTCCTATCCATCTGATCATCTGGTTCCCCACCCCCATTTCTCCCAGCTTATCCAACAGGCCCCCATGAGGAACAGAGTCAAACGCCTTGTTGAAGTCAAGAAAGAGGATTTTCACTGGTCTACCTAAGTCCAAGGCACTCGTCACCCTGTCATAGAACTCCACAGGTTTTCTGACACAATTTCCTTGGGACGAATCCATGCTGCCTATCGTTCAGGCACCCCAACTTTTCCAGGTCCCCCCTAGCCTCTCCTTGACAATGCCAATATGTCAAAGGGTTAAACAAAAGGGGTCCACGGGGGCTTATTCAAAAGGAAGAAGGACACTGCTACTAGAGGGAATAGCCAGAGACTACAAGGGGAAAACTACAGGGGGAACATGAGGGGGCAATTCTTTATGGAGAGGGTGGTGGATGCCAGGAACAGGCTTCCGGTAGGGGTTGTGGGGGAGGAGACAGTGCTGTGCTGAGATTCAAGAAGGCATAAAGGGCTACGGGGGGAGGGGTTCCCAGGGAGGGAGGAGGTAGTCTAGGGGAAGGTAAGGGCAGACTGGATGGACCATGAGGTCTTTTTCTGCAGTCAAGTTCTATGATTTTATGAAGAAGAATGAAATAACCATAGCAAGCTAGACTTTACACAACTAAACTTAATATCTCTCCTATGATAATTGAACAACTGAATCAGTGAAATGAAAAACAACTGGGGAGACAAACGAATTACCTTGAAGCTAATGTACCTTAATTTTGTAAAGTTTCCCTTAATCATGCTGACTGTATAAAATTGGCCAACTTGTACTTTTTTATTTTATTTTTTTTGTTTTATTTTAGTCTTTGGTAACCAGGTATGGCCCACTAGGCACAAGTGCCTGTTTTCAGGGGCGACCTGGGAGCACTGAGTGGTTAAGTGGCTTGATCAGAGTCACACAGTATGCAAGTGGAGGTTATGAGAATCAAACTCAGGTCTGGTCTGCTGAATGTACCAAGCTCATTCACACCTTGTTCCTTTAACCTCTAGGCTATACTGCCAGCCCAAATAGTATAACTCGACAGCTACTGTAGGTCCACATTGGCAGAGATTCCAGTTCATCACATATAAAAGGGTTAATTCCAAAACACGGCACACACTCCCACTACACTACACCGGGCTGCTGGTATGACTGCAGATAGTTTTCCGACTTGTAATGTGACCTGCGTGATTACCAGTGGACCGTGGCATGTGTGAAAAAAAAATCTTACTTTTTCTTTACATAACTAGCTTGTGCTACTGCTTACATGAATATTTAGCCAAATATTATCAGAATCAGCAGCCAAATATAATTTATGTTTAATTAATCACATGATTGATGATCGGTTTAGCACACCCCGTATCCCTTCACCAAGTTCACTCCAAACATATCACATCTTTGTAAATGAAGAGACTGTTTGCAGTAAAAACACTTTTTTTAAGTATATCTTCCATTGCTGCATTCTTTTTTACCCTGGCAGCGCCGTGTTGCTTCCTCACCCTTTTTCCACCCAGCATCTGGCCAGACAGATCAGACTAGACCCAGTTCTGCAGTCAGTCAGCACTACTAAATGTCAGATGTTGCATCGTTGACACTGAAAAGTGTATTACTAAAGGAATAATGCCTGACAGCATGGGTGTTATGCTGGGATAACATCCCACCTTGGGTGGTTGGGCCCGAGGCCACTGGCTGAGGGTGTCCAGCGCCCAAGAAGGGATGTTATCCCAGCATAACACCCACCCTGGAGGGAATTATTCCTATTATACAATGGCTTATTGTTTTATAATTAAAAAAAATAATTTTAAAGACTGTTTTTGTTAGTCTGAAAAAATATTTTTGTTCCTTAGAGAAGATGCAAATAATGATACAGCAAATGATCATAATCATTCAAATCATCAGCAGGGATGTTATGCCAGGATAACATCCCTGCTGTGATGGCCAACTGACAAATCAGAGGGCTCGATTCTTCCTTGCCATTGTATAATGAATATTAAATGACCACACCATGGTGATTTTAAGCATTTCTGTACTCAGTGGAAATTGTGCTCTTTTGTTAACACTAGAAGCTGAGCTCATCACAACAAAACTACCCACATAACGTCTAGTTAACACCGGATGGGTTAAACAACAAATGTGAGAAAACTTTTACTGAACTCAGATAAAAAAAAGATTACCTTTCAAGTGATAGCCACTGGGTGGGTGTAGTTCAGCTATGTTTTAAATTCACACTGGGTCTGCTGTACTCATTCCTGGAGATTTTCAAGACCTGACTGCTGGGAGGGATCACACACAGGATAACCCGGTTCGTCAAGCCTCTTTGGAGTGTGAACATTTTTTTTAACCTGGTAGATTTTTGAACTGGCAAACCCACCCTAAATTATTTTGCCAACAAACAATAATATTTTACTAACTGGCCTGGCTGAAAAAAAGAGTTTTCAGAGCAGACTGAGCAGGAAACTCAGATTGAACTCCTTGCTCTCACTTGCAGACAACGATGCAAACTATCTCTCATACAGCCATGAGGCATGAGCTTGAATGGCTGAACATGGCGTGGACAAAACACTGTTCCAGTCACAGGCTGAGGCTCTGCCCATTCAACATTCAGCCAATGAGCTGTACAATAAGTTGTCATACTTAGCCAACGACAGTGCGAAACAGCTATGACTGACAAATGTGTTTTGGCATCAAATACCACGTCTGTTTTGCGCCACACAATATAGTGTTTTTTTTAATCCTCCATTGCCTCGGCTTGTGGCTTGCAATTTGACACTACAACTGAGCCGAGCAGAGCCGTGCCTTGGGATCGAGTTTGGCTCGAGCCAGTCACGGCTCACCCAGGTTTACTGTAACACCCTTTTTTGCCCTTTTCTTTTATGGCTCCCATGATGGATCCATGTCGTCTGACACATCATCATCATCCACATCATAGTCTGGAAAAAAGCTGGCACTGCTGGCAGTCTCATCAATCTCAGCAAATCTGTCTGCCTGAGTAGCAAGTGCCAGAGACTGTGTAACATACACCTCTTCTTCATGACTGTTGTCCTCATGTTGCTCCACATGTACCACCACCTCACCCTCACTCACTGGACCTTGACACACATTATCCAGCTCAACCTCTGACTTACCATCACCAACAGCACCACTTTCACATTGCACTTCAGCAGCAACAGCCTCCAAATCCACAGTTGTTTGTTCGCTGGTGGTGCTGCTGCTTCCTCTCACTGTGTCACTTGACATTGAGGTATCCATCAACATGTCTGTCACAGATTTTGCAGAGAAAAACTTAATGGCAGGAAAGTCAACATCAGGGCAATATACTTTGCTACTACTGCTACTGCCTGCCACATACTTATCTGAATGCTGTCCCTGTGCTCTCACAAACACGTTTCTGGTTCCAGCACCACTATTATAATTAGTATTAGGAACCACAAATTGGGAAATGTTCTTTGTGGCTGCTCCATGGCCTCTCCATTTAGTTGCACAACAATCACTCGGCTTAAATCGCTGTCTGGAGAACAGTGATTTTTTTCCTAAATACAGGTGTGTACGCAAGGACACAACAATCACTCGGCTTAAATTGCTGTCTGGAGAACAGTGATTTTTTTCATAAATACAGGTGAGTACGCAGGGACACAACAGTCACTCGGCTTAAATCGCTGTCTGTAGAACAGCGATTTTTTTCCTAAATACAGTTGTGCACGCAGGGACACAACAATCACTCGGCTTAAATCGCTGTCTGGAGAACAGTGATTTTTTTTCCTAAATACAGTTGTGCATGCAGTCACACAAAAATCATTCAGGGTTAAATCACAGTTAGGAGGACAGTGATTCTTTTTCTTAAGAAAAGACAGGGCACTTGCCAACCGATTTTGTTCAGAAGAAAACTGTGCCTTCTAAACTGCTCCTACCCTCCCCCCGGCCCACACAAGCCACCAAACCACAACTTCTAACAGAAAACTAAATAATGCAAATAAATAGTACAGGATGGAGAAAAGCAACACAAAAAATCACTGTGTGTACAAAGAGCACTCACAGTAACAGTTCTGAAGCAATTTGACAACATGCTCTTTTATATGTTTTTAGATTTGACTCTAAGCTGCAGCACAAGCTCTGCTCTCTAAGTCTCTCTCAAACACACTACACTCACAGAACAAGAAGACTAGCTTCTCATTGGCTGTTCAACAACATGTGACCTCATATCCCATGGTTCTTTGCAAACTTCAACTATTATGCTGAAATTTGTTGGTAAAGTTCAAGTTTCATGGATCTGGGGCACCTGTATGTACCATTGTCTGTAACAGGAATCAAAGTTTTTGACTTTGAAATTTCTCGACTCTGCCCAAAATGCTTCGAAGTGGGACTTGCAGGGTGGAAAACTTCACGGAATACCCGGAATCTGCAAAGTTTTATGCAGAATGAATTTTTACAACATCGCACATCTCTAGTGCCCAGGTAAAAATACTACCTATGGATGCCTTGGGCCATATTTACCTTTCATTATCATTTTTATACAGTAAGATTGATCATTTATATTTGTTGCCATGTGCTGTACTTAATTTAAATTCAGGAATTAGAGTGAATGTACACAGAAAGCATGGCCAGTCAACTCACTATGGGCAGACAGGTTGCAGGTATGCTACAAAGTCAAAGGCCAAAGTTGGACAACAGCTATTTACTGACTGCATTTCAAGACACTGGGGTTTCTACAATCAGAAGATGATATTTTTTTTTTATGTAAGCTTTCTGCTGTTGGAGCTCTGGGCAGGCAGGCTGCGTTCCTCTTTCAGAAGCTCTCACTCTGCCATGAATTGGCTTCAGGGCCTCATTATGCCTGCTACGATGCACCATTTTCCATTTTATCCCCATCCCTCCCGGAGCAGTGGCGAACGTAGGCAAGCGTGAGTACGTGGAGGCATGCAGGCACTTCCAGGAATCATGATCCTTTCACCCTCCAGATGCAAGTCTGCCAGACCTACCTTGATCTGACATCCAACCTCCACTGGGTGTCAGTTGAAAGTGAGGTGGCTAGCTTTCCCTATCTGGGAGAGGATAGCTACCCAGCAGTCACTACAATCCTCTCCCTGCCCCCCAGCAGCTCGAGCTCGCCTCCAAACACAGGTCACCGGTGTGGCACAAGGTGTTGCATCCAGTGCCTCAATGCACAGTGCCACCAGGCTGGATCGATAAGAACATTTTTACAGGCATGATAATACTCTTCCCCATACCATGGGAAATAAAATACTACACATCCCTGATGTGATTGTTATTATTTTGAATACTTTGCTTGTTTTAACTTGTTCTTGAAGTACTGTGTATTCTGCATATGCTCATAAACAGCTGGGGAATTTAGACTTGAACAAGACTGCATTTGTGTATTTATCCTGCTAGCCTTTCTGCACTGCTTTACCATTCCACCTCAACCCTCACCTGCTTAGACTATTCTTTACTGAAACTGTTTTATTCTTTGTATGTGTGCAAATTATTGATGAATTTTCTGTCTCACTGCTCAGTGTTGAATCTGGTTTGAACACCAGCATTTTGTGCAAGGGTTCCTTTGTGGATTAACCAGGTCTCTTAGTCAGAGCTGGCTAAATCAGCTGACAGCCATGCCACTATAGCCAGTGGTTAAATTGGCAGCACATCTGCCTTTGGGTCACTGGGTCATGAGTTCTAGTCCCACACTATGATTTGAATTCAGAAACCCCAACCACTGTCACATGCACACTACTGTAGTATAATGGAGGTGCTGTACTGCCAGAGTGTACCATCCTTCAACACGGCTGGGGGGGGGTGCAATACTGTCACACCACTGGCCTGGCTGGATGGAGCATTTTTCTTTAGCATTTTTAAATGGACACCAGTTAGCTTTTAGCTAATTTTTTTATGGCCCATCTAAAAATGATATCCTTCAGCCTTCCTATATAAATGTGAAGATTGACTTAAAATGAGCATTTAGGGCAATATTTTCTTCTGTAGCACTCCACATTGTTAATGGGCATTCATAACAACTTGGTAATATACATCCCTACTAGAGGAAATGGCACAGCCCAAAACCTTAGAATGTTGGGCATATGAGGATTCTGGGCAGCAACAACTCTCCCAGTCTAAACTGTGCCATTGTAGGGGAAACATCTCTCAAGCTTCTCTGAAGAAACTTTAAGCTTCTAGGCTTTGGGGCTGCAGTTCTGCATAGTAGGTTGAGGCTTCTTGGTAGCAGGGATAATGCCTAAATTAAAATTGTGCCTGTTAAGCTGCAGCTTTCCAATTGGCTAACCTGCTCTCCCCATTTCCATTACTTGTGCTTGTATTTGGGGCCACATCTGCCTTTTAGTTCAGGCTATTGTTTTTCTTTATGGGCTCTGTTTTCCTTTAAAAAAAGGCAGAGGTGCCATACGCAAGTATATTTTCTGTTTTTTTGGGGGTGTAATCATAGAAACATAGAAAGACAGAAAGTAACAGAAGGAGACTGTGGGTCTATTTATTCTGCCCAATAGTTTTCAAGACCTCTTTCACGTCCCAAGAACTAGCCCCCCTAACAAATTTGACCATTTCTATGTCCTGCCATTCCCACATGGGCTCTTGCTCTATCCCACCCCTGTTTGAAGGCACATATTGTTCTTGAATTTACCACCTCCACTGGCAGACTATTCCAGGGCTCTACCACTCTTTCCATGAAGTAATGCTTCTCAGATCTCTTCTGAAGCTCCCTCCACAGTGCTTCCATTCGTGCCCCACCCGGTTGGTCAAGCTGGTGACCCTCTGGAAAAGTTCTGTGTAAGGCACACTATTTATGCCTTTCAAGAACTTGAACATCTCAATCATGTTTCCTCTCCCCTTCTTGTTTCCAACAAGAATAAGTTTAACTCTGCCAGGCATTCCTCAGTACGAGAGTCCTTGGAGGCCATGTATCATCTTAGTCACTCTTCCTTGCACTATCTCCAACCTATCCTTATCCTTTCTTAGGTGTGGACTCCAAAACTGGATGAAGTACTCCAGCTGGGGTCCAGCAGGGACCTGTACAGCAGAGGTTCACCTCCCTGTTTCTGCTATCGAAACCCTTCCCTGTGCACCCCAGCATTCTGCTAGCCTTGCTGTAAACTTTGCTGGATTGGCTCAATTGCTAAAGGGTGTTACATATGATGACCTCAAGGTCCCTTTCTTCCTGCGAGATGTTGAGTTTGACCCCATTGAGCCAGTATTCTGTCCTCAGGTTTCCTTTACCTAGATGCAGCACTTTGTACTTCTTGGTGTTGAACTTCAGCTGCCAGACATTGGACCATCTTTCCAGCTTTTGGAAGTCCCTCTGAAGTTCTCTGATTGACTCCACACTGTCGATCCTACTTCCCAGTTTTGCATAGTCCACAAAGAGTTCCAGCTTACCCTGAATGCCTACTTCTATGTTGCTGATAAATTCATTAAAATGTATAGTAATGCCCAGGTCTTTTAGCTGTTTTAGCAGGTGATTGTGTGAGACTGAGTCGAACGCCTTGCTGAAATCAAAGTAGAGGAGATCCACTGGGTGCCCTTCATCCAATTCTTTCGTTACCCAGTCAAAAATGTAATAAGGTTTATCTGGCATGACCTGCCTGCCACAAACCCATGTCTGACATCCTGGAGATTGCATTTTTCCAGGTATTCCACTATATACTGCTTAACTAGGGTTTCCATTAATTTTCCCATAACAGATGTGAGGCTGACCTGCCTGTAGTTGCCAACCTCCTCTCTACTCCCCCCCTTGTGGAGATGTACTGACTCTGCACTTCTTCAGTCTTTCAGCACCACTCCCATCAGAAGCGAGTGGCTAAACAAATGTACCAAGGGTCCACCAGCTCCTCAGCAAGTTCCCTTATGCAACCAATTTGTCCCTGGTGCTTTGTCAGTCTTAAGATGCATAGAGTGCCTCTTTGACTTTGTCTGTGGTGATTTTCAGAGTTTCCATCTGAGGGTTCCCTAAATTGGCTGCTTTAATGCTACTTTCAGGCAATGGCACATTGTGTTCTTTAGTGAACACTGAGCAGAAGAAATTGTTGAGGAGAGTGGCTTTTTGTCCGGTGCCCTCGATGATTCTGCCTCCTTCATGGAGTTTAACTATCTCACCCCTTTTTTTTCCTTTTTCCTGGATGTAACAAAAGAATTGCTTGTTGCCAGATTTGATATCTGTAGCAATCTGAAGTTCAGTTGCTGACTTTGCTAATCTAGGGCTTCCCGGGGAGGGGGGGTTCCTTCTGCTTTTGATGAGTTGGTCTCCCCCCCCTCCCATTTTCTTTCTATTTTTTCTTGCAGGTATTTAGTCTTTATGGGGTATTGCCTTTTTGATGGGCCTTTCACCTTTAAGTGTAGCAACTGAGGAGTGAATCTTTTATCTTGCTGTCTTTTGTCTATTTTTAGTTTTCTTCACATAATTCATTTTTATGGGGTAACCCCCTGTTTGCCTATTGGGCTTTTCCCTTTTAAGTGTTTCCTCAGAAGCTTTAGCCCCACTATACAGTCTAAACTCAGAGTGCAGCTGCTGAGGAGTGAACCCCCTGCCTTTTTGGTGTGCAGAGCCAGTCGGCTTTCTGTTGGGTGTGTGCCTTGTTTTCTTTTGACTTTAACTTCTTCTAT
The DNA here is from genome assembly GCA_016271365.2 of Neoceratodus forsteri. Taxonomy (NCBI): domain Eukaryota; kingdom Metazoa; phylum Chordata; order Ceratodontiformes; family Ceratodontidae; genus Neoceratodus; species Neoceratodus forsteri. Next base: position 600,601,935 of record CM028130.1, on the reverse strand, counting down.
TATAGTGCACCAGTCACATGTCTGTATTGTGCACATGCCTTCCTCTTAATGCAACAACGTCACGCAGAGCACCGTGACGTCACCCACATGCATGTCTGAGGGCATGCAAACATTTTCTGCTGGTCCACAGATTTATTTATATTCGCAGCTCTCATTTCTAGCTGCCCTTTTCTATTTTATAGACCTTTCTCCTCAACTCCGGGGAGTAAGCAGAGGAGGATGAAGCAAACAGGGTGAGCAACCTAAAAATACTCTTTATGGCTATGACGGGAAAGGGGTCCAGAGCCATGTATTCTTTTGATTCATTTATTCTTTTCTGAATATGTATCTGATTCAGGTCCAAGATGGCTACCATATCACATGATCAAGTAGTATATGACAGCTTATGTCAGCCAGGGTGGAGGGACTGATGTTCTTGTGGGAAAGCTAACAGGAAGTCTAGAGAGGCAATAAAGCAATAACCCAGAGGGGAGTCCTTCCTGGAGATTTTCCCATGTTGGACAAAGGACCCAGGTGCATGTCATAATGTTAGCAAAGAGCTGCTGAAGGGTGGGTTTGTGATCTATGGATCTGCCACTGACACAGCTCTCTAACGCATCACCACAGCACTAAACAAGACATGTCATCTCCAAACATCTGCAAACCGCCTTACACACACCTGCGAGATTTATGAACATGCAAACTGGCTCCAACTATCTGGCAGAATTAAATATCAAACCTGCATCCTAGCAAAAAAGCTGACATTGGACCTACTACTCCCTGGAGCACAGGCACTGCTGAGACCATATAGCAGCCCACGACAAACCAAGAATTCAAACAACCTCTCCTTCACTGTTCCCCATTGCAGGACTACCCAAGGCCAATGATCTTTCTATTTCAGGGCCTCATCCTGGTTCAGCACCCTGCCAACAGACGTTACCAGCAAATAAACATTGGGTGCCTTTAAGCTTAGCCTGCGTCAATACCTCATCACCTGTGCCTCCTGAGACTGCAACTCCTAGCAGGCTTATCCTCCCCTTGTACCTCACCATTCCCCTTACTCCTTTACTCCATCCTCCCCCTGCCCCCTCCACACACCTCTTCCCTCACCTTGCCCCAGAACTACCCTCTCGCTCCCTCCTCCCCATACCTCCTTAATGACCTTACCCCAGACCCACCCCTCGCTCCCTTTCTTTTCTCTTTCTTTCCACTAGGAGGCAGTATAGCACAGTGGTTTAAGGCTCTGAGCTGCAGATCTGGTGACATCCAGCAGACCAGACCTGGGTTTGAATCCCACAGCTTCCACTTGCATACTGCGTGACCCTGAGCAAGTCACTTAGCTTCCCTGTGCTCCCAGGTTGCACCTGTAAAATTGCGTTCAGCTTAGTGTGCTACTCCTGGTTAAACAACTAAAATAAAAAAAAATAAATAAAAGCCTCTGGCCTTGCCTCCCTCTTTCGAATGGCTACCTATTCGAATCTATATTGCTTAAATTGTTATAGAAGTGCTTTACACAATTGTGATGTTTTGGTAATTGACAAAGCCCTCCGACTGCTGTTATGTTTATTTCTCTTTTGCACATAACCACTGACTGTCCTAATGTTTCATGTAACCTAATTTGGAACCTTTGTAAAAGAGCCCCTGACTGCAGATGTTTGGAGATGACATGCCTTGTTTAGTGCTGTGGTGATGCGTTAAAGAGCTGTGTGAATATCTTTTTCCGAATATTCAGTATTCAGTTCCCAGATATTCATTATTCGGTATTCGGCTAGTGAAAATGCCTTCTTAGAGAACTTGCATTCAAGTCCTTTAAATGGCTTCAGGGAGAGTAGGATGAGCTATCATGGCACTTTGGCTTGAACTGGTACCATAGCTTGTCGTTTGCATTACTGCTTCAATAGGAGGATGCAGAGGTTGCGGCACTTTGGATTGTACACTGGTGCTACAGGGTACAGGCTGCCTTGTCCCACTGCTGCTTCAGGAGGAGGATGCAGAGGTCATGGCACTTTGGCTTGTACACTAGTGCCACTGCCACACAGGCTGTCTTGTGCTGCAGATGCTTCAGGAGGAGGATGCAGATGTCATAGCACTTTGGCTTGTACACTGGTGTCACAGGCTGCCTTGCCCCGCTGCTGTTTCGGGAGGATGATGCAGATGTCATCACACTTTGGCTTGTACACTGGTACCACAGGCTGTCTTGTTGGGTATGATTCTGTTGTGGAGGAGGATGCAGATGTTGTGGCACCTTGGCTTTTCAGGAGGAAGATGCAGATGTCGTGGCACCGTGGCTTGTACACTGGTGCCACAGGCTGTCTTGTTGGGTATGATTCTGTTGTGGAGGAGGATGCAGATGTCATGGCATCTTGGTTTGTACACTGGTGCCGCAGCCTGTGTAGTGCTGCTGATGCTTCAGGAGGAAGATGCAGATGTTGTGGCACCTTGGCTTGTACACTGGTGCCACAGGCTGTGTTGTACTGCTGATGCTTCTGGAGGAAGATGCAGAGGTCACGGCACTTTGGCTTGTACACTGGTGCCACTGCCACTGCCTGCCTTGTGTTGCTGATGCTTCAGGAGGAGGATGCAGATGTCATGGCAGTTTGGCTTGTACACTGGTGCAGGAGGGCAGGCTACTATGTTCCCCTGCTGTTTCTGGAGGGGGGATTCACAGAAAAATAGTTCAGTTTCCCATAGGATTCAACTAGAAGTATAAGAAGACATAACTGTCATTTATTGTACTTGGGTAAAAAAAACAATGTGTACTTCAAGAATAAAATATGCCACACCCTTAAATAATTGTGGCCTTTAAAAAAACAACAACTAAAACATAATTATGCCCATAGCACAGCAGTATAATTTCAATAGGCTTAACTCGGTAAATACTGGTATTTAGTTGGCAATCTACATATGGGCACACTCCTCTTAATGGGATTGGGTATTACAGGAAACACATGGCAGATCGTTAATTAATTCTGTCCTTAAAAAACTAATACAACAATTATGCCCATAGAACACTATGACTTTACTTCATCAGGCTAACATACAAATTCAAATCTTACCTTTGTAGCTGAGAGGGACATCTGTGAGGACAGCACTCTTGCATGATGCCCATTCTGCCCATGATGTGTGGCCACAGAGATGGCTTTTAATGAGTGCTACCTGTTAGGGACACATAATGAAATAAAGTGCTTCCAAATGGCCTGTACACATCCATGAAGTCTCCCTTCTCATGTGGCCATTGGATGATTTGAAAATCAGTGGTCACTGGCCAGACAGCTCTGTTTCTTCCTCTTTTTATGTTTGCTTGCACGCATGTGCAAGAAACATAGTGCCATCATCCGAGTTTCTGGAGGTGTGGCACCCTGTCTTCCAATTCCCTCACTGTGTTTGCAGGCGGGGCCACAGTTCTCCAATGAATGCTGCAGCTGTCTATGACAGCAGTTGAAAATGCAAAAATGCAGTGCCGTACAGTTGAAAGGGAGAGAGCCGCTTCAGTGAGCAGTATCAGATAACTGAAGCGCTCTCTACCCGCCCAACAGCCTTCCAGGTGCCACGCTGTCCCACGTAGTCTTCCTGGTAGAAAATCAGTGATGACTAGAGGTGCTTGGCAGCCGCTTTCTTGTTTCATTGGATCCTAATTTGTTGTCAGTTATGTTGTGTACTGCCTCAGTTACTGTCTCTGTAGTGGGAGCAGTGCTTGTTCTAGCTGAGCAGTTTCTATTTACTGGGAGGCATGTCTGCTGCGACTGGCTCGGATCAGCTCTCTGTGACGGACGCGTTTTAATTGTTGTCCTCTCATTTAACTCAACTTCAGCAATGGAAGCTTTCATTTACAGTGCAGTCTCGAGCACTACTGAAGTGCCCTGCTCCAGTCAGTGCAATTGTAATGTAGCAAAAAAGTGCTGCCCCCAACTAGAGATTAACAGTTATTTCTGCTCATTGTAAAATGTTATTTAATTATTTAGTACACTACTCGGACACTATTTCTTCCTATTGAGCTGCCTAAGACACAGACTTAGCATGTTGCATCTCTTGTAAGCCAGCCAGTGTCCGTTCTCCAGTGTGGTCCCAGAATCAAACTAACCTGCATCCCAGTGACAATCTAATCTCGAGACAGTTGAGTGTTTAGAGGTGATCGCTTTGTTTTGCAGATTTTCTGCTCTTTGCAGACCGAAAACCTGTATTCCTCTGCCGTTAGATCTCCTACTGTTTCAGGTGTTTTGTTAACTAACCACATGTACGCATGAGTAACTTTTTACAGCGTTTCATTCTGCATTCTGTTTGTGCAATAATGCAGTTTTGGGTATATTCTTTGATCGATTCTTAGTCCTTTTTAAATAGCCGGTGCTGACCTAACACCCGCTTGTTTAGTGGGCCATTTGTTTTCTCTGGTATGTGGACATGGTCACGTTTATTTAGAGAGTGAGAACCCCTTTCTCCTTGTGATTTCTGTGAGAGTTGAGGGTTTATTAAAAACAGAAAAAAGAAATTAAACTACTTATGCCAATATTCAGTTTATTGTTGTTGTAACTCCCCAAAACCAACTAATCTGTTGCAGCCCAGGGTTAAACTCAACTGAGACAGATATGAGGTTTGTTATAAGCAAAAAAATAAATAAATATACCTGAAACTAAACTGGTGAGCTGATGGGCCTCCCGTATCTGACAGCATATGTAGCCTTTAGCATGTTGGTGTCAGTGGGGGAGGGGGAGAGACCAGGTATGGGAACGGAGACAAGAGATTGTGCAGTTCACTGTATGTCTGTAAATGCTGGAGATGCCTTTTTTTTTTACCCTGTGTTTCGTCACTGACACGCTAAAGGCTACATTTGCTGTCAGTTACACGAGGTTCATCAGCTGTACTGACATTTCATATTTTACCAATCTTCTCCACCATTACTTGAAATGGAGTGCTTTCTCTTTTGGGCAATCAATATCCAACGCAGTTCCCAGTTCGCGCCTGTCAGCTCACTTATTTTAGTTACAGATCTGTTTTTTTTTTTTTTTTATTTGTTTATAACAAACCCTCACCTCCAGCGCAGTTGAGATTCGTGCCAGGCTACATGCAGGTTAGTTTGCTTCAGAAAGCTACAAAAGAGATTGGATAAGTAGTTTTTTTTTCTCTTTTTAACAAGCCCTTACTTTTCTCTATCTTGGCTTAGATTGTCACTAAGATGCAGGTTAGTTTGATTATGGAACCACACTGGAGAACTGATACTGGCTGGCTTACGAGAGCTGCAGCATGCTAAGCCTGTGTGTCTTAGGCAGCTCAGTGGGAAGTTGTAGTGACTGAGTGGTCTACTAAATTAAATAATGCTTTACATTCAACAGTAATAGCTACATGGAACTTAAGAAATTTAGAGTCACGTAACTCGCACATCATGTTCTTCAGTGTTAAGTACATGTGTAAAGCAGGCGGGCATGTTTACTGTGCTGAGCCGTGTGCAGTTCGAATGCATGAACCAAGCTGTCATTAACAGCAAGCATGTCCTACCAGCAAGCTCGAGCAGTAAACGAACATTGAGGAATGGCTTCACAGTTAGACAGAGGGTACATGACAACTGGCTCCCATTAATTCGTACCACAACAAATCGCTCCCGACAATTCGTCCGCTACCAAATTCACTCCTTCACAATTCACCCCCTACCGATTCACTCCCTGCATCTAAATGCTGTATAAATGTTATCTTTTTGTATTCATCCTGTTGTTCTGGGTTAAAATTTTAAATTAAGGTATTGAGGCTGGTAGCGGTGTCCATTCTTTTTTATTTTGAAATCTCTAGGTAGGCAACTCAAAATTGAATTAGTTTAACTGAATACTATGGTAATTACGTGAGAAAAATGGGCAGCTGTCACGAGGTACAGGTCCATTACCAACTTAATGACAAAATGCAATATTTTTCCCCACTTAGCTTCTACACTCACCTTGTTTTTAATTATATTTTTGTCCAATGACTTTAGTGACTCTACTGTACTTTCTGTTGTGTTTGACAGTGAGAGAGGTTTCGTCCCGGCGTTCCGAGATGTTAGTGACTGGAGTGTGCAATGCACTGAATTGCAGTACTCATCTGGCATGACAAAATGTTTTTTCTTGTGTTTTGTTTCTTTTTCATTTGATGATCATACTGAAAGCATTTTGTTTTTTTATTTCAGTTGCAGTTAGACGCAATGTTTACCAGTATGTGACTTCCCAGACAAGATATACTGATTTTACTGATTCTTTGTTCTTTATAGTTCCCCCTTTGCAGAGCAACACTTTTTGCATGGGTGGTCCTTCAAATACCATTTTGATCTATAGCACCTCTGAAATAATTAACTGTATGTGTGGAGTCATTCAGGAAGGGGCTATGGTGGTCTCTTGCTGTCAGGAATCTGAGTGCTGCCAATGCTAAATTAGCCTTCCCTCCTCAATGGACAGTCACTGATGGGAAAAGAAAAAGGCACAGGAGACCTGCTCCTGCAAAATATTTTTTTTTTGTTTAAAACCCGGAGAGACAGCACCACTTTCAAACAGCAGTGACAGACTTTTTTCCTGTGGATACTTCCTGTGAAGCTTGAGAACACCGGAGTTCATAAAGGCAGACATAGGTCGTTCTGTTAACGAGGGAGTGAGTTGACATGGGGATAAATATGGCAGGAACGAGTAGAACAGGGCAAGAATTGTCAGGAGCGGGATGACCGGGGGCGAATTTGTAGGAGCGAATTGACCTGCTCCCATAGACAGAACATGTATTGAAAGCTTAAAAAATTATACCAAGACACAACAAATCATATGTTAATATCTTTATTGAGAATGACAACACACAATAAACCAGACCAGAGCCTTAATCTACTTTCCTGTCCACTTTAAAGTGAAAGTGGGAGGTGCAGAGTAAGGAAATAAATGACAGCAGTAGAACTGTAGATCGAGTTTCAATGAATACATAGCAAATTGACCTGCTACTGTTTTGTGCCAGTTCGCTATACTTTTTGGAGATACCCTGTGGGGTTATTTGCTTAGGGAGTGTTAAGGCTCCTAATGAACTTGCAGTCTGTCGAACAACAAAGATAATCCATGTACATCAGATCCCCAAAAATAGTTTGCATTATGCGACTTCCCTGGGTTAAGGCAGAAAACTCTCATCAGCCTCCTTGTTGGATCTGGTGAGTCATAGGTGTTCCTGTCTAGCTCCGGAGAATCTGTTGTCCCTTCCCTTTTGGCAGGGCAGAAATCTGGGATAAAATCCTTTCTCTGGGGCAGGGTGAGAAGCAAGGAGTGCCTAGACAGTTTGTCAGTCAGTGTACTTTGAAAGCCTCAGCAGTGGAATCAAACGTTGTGACAATTATGACATTGGAGAGTGATTGGTGCATGAAGAGCTGCAAAACTGACCAGGACTGTGCTACGGAACCAGGGACCTGGCATTCATGGGATTATACCTGTAACGGCTTAGGCTGAGCATCAGAAAAAAATAAAGCTTAAAACGAGTGTTGTGACTTGTAATCAGTTATAATAGTAAACATGTCGATTCCTTAGCTTGAAGTAAGCAGCATTGTCCAATGTATGCACTAAGGATGTCACAATATCAAGTTTTGAGCATCATGATACTTGTGTCTGACTCTGACACCTCCTGTCTTTTGGGGGGGGGATTCCTGTCCCTGAATAAGTCCCTCCATGTGTTTCTGGGGTGTGGGGACAGGAATCTGTAGTCCCTTGGGATGGAGTATCAGAATGCACCTGATCACAGATGTAAGATGAGGAGGCATCTGAAATGAGCATGGCAGGACTATTTTGGAACAGGGTGGGTGTCACCATGCCCCCCCCAAACAACCCTATCAGGCAAGTGGCACTCCACCACCTCAGTCTGTGCCATCCAGGTGAAAGGGCCAAATAGGATATATGAGGTACACAAAAATAGGGATTGGCCAAGGACCGAGGAAGTCTTTTCATCTCACTATGCCTCCTAGACTGGACCTTCTCCTCTTCACTGGCTCTTGCCTCCAGATCACCCAGCCAGTCGAGTGAAGTATATTCTTGGAGATATGGGCAACTTTTGCAGTCCTACCTGTGGGGGAAAAACTACCAGTCTGCAGTTAGGCATTTGGAGCAAAGGTAGATAGGAAGTCTGGTGTACCACAGATTCCATGGGCAGGAACGTGACATTAGGATGACAGAAGATGTAGGTTATATAAGTAAAATACTTACACGATCACCTGGAAAGGCAGCTCTGATGTTAGGGCATTACCAGTGCTGCATCACATGATTGTCTGAATCTCAAGAAATACTACGCCAAGCTATGTGCTACTTCATGGTCTGTGGAGAATCTCGCAACAGTTAAAGGCATTTCTGAATTGTTGTCCCTATCAGGCTCAGCTGAATTTAAAATTTGACTTTTTTATTATTATTCTCCCAGTGTGATGGCATCCTGTTGGCTGCCTTGGAACTACAGTGCCAGCCACTGGTGATGCCATGCAAGGTCAGGAGGAGAGGCTGAGTGAAGCCATCAGTATAGCAGCGCTTGTGCTGCTGCTGCTCCCAATGCCATGGGTCCCTCTCTAGCTGGCAGTTTATCAGTGAGTCCGTGACTTGCAGATTATTGGGTGTTGAGGTTAATACCCCAGCCACCTCCACTGGGACCACTGCAGACCATAACAGGCTTCTTTCCTCCCCTACAGCTCACAACTCTTCCTGTGAAGACTTGCAGGGTCGGGATGAGGAAGCACTTCCAGTCAGTGGTTGATCAAGGGTGTTGTAATTGGGGAAGCACCCTTAAAAATACATGTTAAAAAAATAAAAAACTTTTGCATAGCTGAGGGGCTTAATACTGTCTTACTCCTGTGGACTCTGTGTTTCTAGGAGCAGAACTTAGAAATATATTTCAATGTTGAAGAGAGTCGCACAAACTGTGAAGTAGCACAGAGCTTGGCATGATATCTCTAGGGATTCGGACAGTCGTGTGATGCAGCATTGGCGATATCCTAACTTTGGCGCTGTCTTTCTTGGCACAGAAAAGTACTTACACAACAATGCTTGTAGAGACAGAACCAAAGTAACTGCAGTATCAACACTGTCACACATTTGTTCCAGTACCGAGAAACCCCACGCCACAGATTCATGAAGGGTCAGGGTAATATTTTTACCCTAACGTCGCATTGCCTTACTTTTGTGGTGTTAAGGGGAAACTCTAACCTATACCTAAAATGTATTTTTTTTTTTGCAATGAATTTGCTTCCTTTTTAAAAAGAAAATGTAATAATAGATGTACACTACTTTGTATGGATAATTTTAATGGTAAACAGTATCTGGTCACAGTGCCACACCCTGCCCTAATCCACACTGTGCTTAACAATCCCAGTACTACACTGGCACACCCATCTTCGCCCAACCCCAAGTAGTCCCTAGCATTGACTTCTATCACCCTTTCTCACCCCATTCCTTTACCAACCAGTCTCTGGTTTTGTAGGCACCCCCTCTCACACCTTAATCCATGTTCTAGTATCCCTGGTATCCAGTGGAATCCCCTCCTACACCCTGTCCTATGCCCCAATATACCTGGCCCAATGGTCCCCCCACAATCTCCAAGATGCTCAAGCATCCCTAGTATCCAGTAGTACCTCTCCATCCAGTCTCCCATCTCCCAAGTATCCCTGGGCCAGTGGTTCCCACTCCTGCACCCTGTCCCATGCCAAATATCCCTGGCCTCAGTTAACCCTCCTCTCACTCCCTACCCCATGTATCCTGGATGTTTCCTGGCATCCAGTGGTACCCCTTTCCACACCCTGTCCCATGTGAAAATATCCCTGACATCCAGTGGTACCCCCTCCCACGCAGTGCCCCATGTCTAAGTATCCCTGGGTTCCAGTGCCCCCCATCCTGCCTAGTGTCCAAGTATCCTTGGCATCTAGGGGCCTCCGTTCCACACCCTGCCCCATGTCCAAGTGTCCTTGACATCTAGGGGCCTCCGTTCCACACCCTGCCCCATGTTCAAGTATCCCTGGCATCTAGTGGCCTCCCTTCCACACACTGCCCCATGTCAGAGTATCCTAGGCATTCAGTGGTTCCCACTCTCATGTGCCGATATCCCTGACATCCATTGGTACACTCCCTCCCACACCATGTCCTATAATCAAATATCCTTGGCATGCATTGGTACCCCAACCCTGACAAGGCCCCCCAATTCCAATACCAGGTGTCCAACCCCAGTGTTACATAAAGTAAAAAATGAAAAAAATAATACACAACCACTCCCCCACCCATTAGCACCCATACCTCACTCTTCTCCCTCCCACTCACAAGTTATGTAACCCCCATTCCCAGCCCACTAGCACCCCAATTCCAGCATCCATGTCACCTAGCAGTGATACTACACTGCTGCCTGATATGGCATAACCCCTTTTTTTCCTTAGGGCCTGACCCTAAACCCCTGTTTTGTTCCTAATTACTGCCTGAGCTTATATCATTTTGGAGTATTGTGCCAGAAGAATACTTAGCCCACCTAGTCTGCCTAGATGTTCCTACCTGTTCTGTCTCCACAGACTGTATCTGGTCTCCATGTAACCCTCTCACCTCTGTACTTCTTATCTAATATACTCAGTTTCTATCCCATTCATGCTTAAAGCCCCAACAGTTTCAGCCTCCATCAGCAGTCTATTCCTGGTATCCGCTACTCTTTCAGTGAATAAATATTTCCTCACATCACTCATGAATTCCTCCCCAGTTTCATTACATGCCCCTTGGTCCTGCATGTTCCTATTTGAAAGAAACTCCCCACTTAACCCAATTCACTCCTTTGAGGTATTTGTAGGTCTCTGCTGTATCCCTCCCTTCTTCTAGGGTGTACATATTGAGATCCTGCAATCTCTCTTCATAGGGCTTCTCATGCAACCCATGAACCATTTTAGTTGCCCTCCTGTGGACCGTGTTCACTCTGTCCATGTCCTTTCTGAGGTGCAGTCTCCAAATCTGAACACAGTATACATTCACAGGTGGGTTGATCTTCTCTGGAGGTGGGTATTGCAGGGCTGGTACTGTGCTTACACCAGGTCCACTTCAACCTTTCTCTGGTTAGAGGCACCGTGTTGTTTAAATCTAATGCTAGGTATGAACCCCCCAACCAGGAGTTTAACAAACCCAGGCTCTCAACTTTGTTTGAGTCCATAAGGGATGTCAAAGAGGAAGCTGGGTTCGTGATAGGACCAGTGGTGTAAGTGGTGAACAAGAAGTACAGGATCTCAAAACTGGCAGAAATGAAAAGCAGAATTAAGATCCTCGCTCTGAAGGATAACTCTTGGATTCAAGAGGCCTTTGGACCTTTTTCTTCTGCTCTATTCTATGTTTCCATAATTCTTTCAATCCAGGCATATCTGTATAGATACTGGTGCACCAATCAGAGATGTCAAAGTATTTCTAAAAAAATTAACTTGTTCTGCAAGTCAAATTTCGTGATGGCTTCCATTGATCTCGGGTCATAGGCCAAGAAATTGTCATTATAAAATGGGGAAAGGATTTCAAGCAATCTGATTGGTTGTTAGCCATGCATTAGATGTGTCTAATGCACAGCTAAAACTAGAACCCCCGTTTAGAATATACAGGCCCATTTTATAAGCGCAATAAGCCACTCTGAGGATGTGCATTAGACAGTTCTAATGCACGGCTAGGGGACTGGATGCACTCGGCCTGTGGCCTCGTGCCTCACTATGTCCCTTCAGCCGCATTAGAACTGTCTAATGCACACCCCATCATGTCTTATTGCTTACTTATGTTACTGTTGTAAGAATTTTATTTCAAATATGAGTAGGAAGAAATACAGGAACTCTGCTCCTGCTGCAAAAAAGGTACAGGAACTGAGTTCCTGTGCATTCCTGCTCACTTTCATCACTGCATAAGACCCCTTGCCACCAAATAGGGTAGTTAGGATTAGAGCAGACTGGCTGGACCTTGTGGTCCTTTTCTGCTGACCTAATCTATGTTTTTATTGTAACCTCTAGGTGGCGTTATCCCAAGGGATACTACCCCTGCCTGTGTGACTAATCACAGGTTGAGGGGCCTGAGCTCATTGAATGGATGTCTCCAGCTGGAGGGTAGGTTTAAGGGTAGCATAGCTGCTCTGGGTACAGCCCTCTGGGACACTGATACCCCCCCAATCCTTCTAGTGGCCTATACTGGTCAGTAAATTGATAATCAAAATGAACACCAGAATGCAATGTTAGTCCCACACTTAGCACACTTACCACCAGGGCTGGATCAGCTGCACTGGCCCTGGAGACCCCCTGTAAACTAAGACCTGCAATGGAGAAAGGCAATAGCAACACAGTATCCCCTCCACGAAGGTACACAATAGCCAGTTTAAATGCAGAAAGATCCTGATCTAATTTTTCTTCAGGGGATGTGAACAAGGGTGGGGCAGTAATCTAGTGTTTGATTTTTAGATCTGATTTAGTCAGGTTAAACATGCATGCCTAAGAGTCCCTCTAGCACAGTCACACACACTCTGAGTACTCAGTTGTCATGCAGGCTAGCCTGAAGCATTGCCCGGGGTAGGCCAGCATTGCAGCTGTTGTTGGGGACCTTAGGAGGGAAAAACAGAACATGCACTTTAACCCACAATTTGTATTCTAGAGCAGGTTGGCTCAGTTCATAATGATCAATTAAATCAGGTGACACACTGATTTGAGCTTTGTTGCAGGGAGCTACCCTGATGTTTATTCACGCTTAGCCAGACCAGGATGCAGAATTGATTAGATGAAGACCTCAGGATGGTATGCTGGTTTGCCAGGGGAAGCAGGGCCCATATGACGTACTGTGGTGGTCGATCCTGTTCGATGGTGTTGAGCAGGGAGCTGAATCCCTGAGCGTTTCTTTCGTCGGATGAATCTCTGTGGTGTGCGCGGCAGTCTAGACCAAGATGGTGAGGCCCAGACCAGGTAAATGATTTGGATGCAGTCTGGTAAGTTGCCGGATGCAGGTTCCCGCTAGCGTGACACATTTGACAGTGTGGGGAACCAAATCGCGACCCACACTACACATTCAGCACAATTATAGTAAGGATAAGTAAATGCCACAGTTTGGATGACAGTCCGGTTGCAGTTAAACAGTGTCTGTGCAAACCGTATGCTCTGCGGTTATTTCAAGTCCTGATAGGCCGATTGCTCAGAAGCAACTCTTTAGTCCTCACCAGGCGAAATTCAGTCTGTCACAATTCAGGATTCCTTCCAGTCACAATCACAGCAATTTTGGATAAAGTCTGAATTTAGATTTCAGACTTCTTCACTCGACAAGATAGTAGCAGGCAGGCCAGACACAGCCTTCCCGCCGATATCCCCTCACTAATACACAGGAGCAGCTGCTTGAATTACACGAGCTGTTCACTCTTTCCACTCCAACTACACACTGATCCACTGCTGCAGGCAGCTCTGGGCTTTCCCAGTGATCCAAAAGGTTCAGTTGGGTGATCCATCTGTCTGTCACAAGAAGGGCTCCCCTTCCAGGTCCATTTAGGCACCAAACAGTAAAAACTACAATTCCTACAGAAATTCACTCCCAGAAGACCCCTGGGGACAGTCTCCATTTTAAAGTCCCCAGAGGTACTGACTGGCCCAAACTGGCAGTCCAGAACCAAAATGGTGGTGCTCAGCAAAATGTCCATGCTGCAAAGGAAAGCAGGTTAGACAAACTACGATATAATTATTATTAAAGCAAACAAACACAGTTCCTAGTAAGGCTTCCTCTGCGCAATTAGCAATGGCAGAATGAAGCAGCTATATTGCAGCCCGGGTGGGACTTGAGCCAGAACCCATTCGGCCCCCACCCAGATCAGTTATAACCTATGAAAATGATACCCCTTAAAGAGACAGGCACGGAGGCTAACAGGGCACTCACATGCAAGCACTTTTAAACTGTTTAAACACAGAACACCAGCCTGACGAGCATTAGGCAAGCCCAGGAAGACAATTTAGGAACCCCTATTTGTAGGGGGTGGTTATACCATGTTTCTACAGGGTAGGGGTAGTAACCGTAACATGAACGATAACCCAGTTACATAAATGATGGCAATGTAGCCTAGATGTTAGAGTAAGGTGCTGTAAATGGACTTGGTACATCCACAAGACCTGGGTTTGATTCCCACAACCTCCACTTGCATACTGTGTAACTCTGAGCAAGTCACTTAACCCCCCTGTGTTCCCAGGTTGCCCCTGAAAACAGGTACTTGTGCCTAGTGGGCATTACCCAGTTACCAAAGACTTAAATAAATAAATAAAAATTCTAGTGGAGAAAAAGATCCATCCATGTAACATATATGTTGTAATAACCACAAACAGGGCATGCATTTGTAAAGAATTAATGCATGCCCCAGGCAATTGGAACTTGGAAGGCATGAGGCCAGCAGCCAAGTATTATTGGGGGTACTGTACTGTCAGGGTGTGCCATCCTTCGAATGAGATGTTAAACTGAGTTCCCTTCTAACCATCTCTGCTGCTGGTCTGGAGGGTGTCCAGGTGGAAGTAAAAGAACCCAAGGCACTTTTTGCAAGAGTAGGGGAATTTTTTTATTTATAAATATATTTCAGTGAACATACAGAGAATATAATCAGAAATCACATAATCAGTCATATAAGAAAATGCATTTTAAGCACACATTCACCATTTTATACTCTTCTTATTTCATTTTGCACTAAATTCCCCCATACCCCCTTTTTACGCTCAGTCCTATTTATAGAATCTCCTTAACAAAATAACCCTATTACGTAATATTACACACATGCATTCCTTTAAAGGAGAGAGTCCATCATAAAGTATCTCATAAAGAACTCATGGTTTAAACCTTTGGAGATATGTAACCCGTACAATCTTATTGGACATATACCCCCACCATTAGTAGTTTATAACTGGCTTCATGTATCCTTCACCATTTGAAACTAATAGGAAGACCTGTTTTACCTACAGGAAAACATCACAAAAAATAGCTTAGGGTGTACAGCCCTCTTATGAACTCTCAGACAAGGGTGTAGGCAGGCATACTCACTGTACACATTTGTGTACGGTTTTGCTACGTGCCTGTGCCAAATCATATACCTTTTTGTTTACATTATAATTCTAATTTCCCCCAACAGTCAGTTGGCATGCTGGGAGCCCACTCCAGGGTGCCAAATTTGTAAAAAAAAAAAAGTCTCGCGATGTTTTTTTTTTTCACCTGTAAACAAAGAAAACGGTCCCTCGCGGTCTTCCTGCCCCCTCCCATAACCCGCATCCACCCACTGTGTACCCTGCCTCCCCACACACACCCCTCACCCCACATGTACCTTCGGACCTTGGCGTGACGATCTTCAGTGGACTGGGAACATGTCTGCACTCTTCAAAGCTGACCATGAACTGAAGAAATGCCGGTAAGCTGTATAATGTAATAGATAGGGTTTTTTCAACTTTGCTGCATATCTCAGGCATTGTTTGGACCTCTGGCACCAAATTTTCAACATGGGGTTTTTGGGACCCTTCCTCATGAATTCTGTCACTGTCATGGTGTTCATCAGCCCCGAAAAGTGATTTCATGGTCACTGCGCGGAATCCCCTTTCGGGACCAATGAACGAAACAACAGTGTCAGTGTTCATAAGGTGGGCTCTCAAAAAGCCTATGTTGCAAATTTGGTGCAAAAAAAAAAAAGACTTTTACGAGCGTGCGTTGCGCAGTTGCTACGCACGCTCATAACTTTGCGAATTTGCAATATTTTCATGCCAGATTTTCAACATTGGCATTTTCCACACCTCCTTGTGAACAATACAGCTGTCATTTTTCACATCCTGGCTGAAATGTATTTTTGCACTTCAGGCGCAGAATAGCACGATCGCTGTGGGAAATCCATGTTTGGGACACATTATGAAAATGACAGTGACACTGTTCATTAGGAGAGGTGCTAAAATGCCTATGTTGAAAGTTTAGTGAGAAAAGTCCATGACATGACTGTGTTACGAGCATGCATTGCGCAGTTTCCAAGCACGCTCGTAACTTCACACATTTGCAATATTTTCACTTCACATTGTCAACATTGCCATTTTTACACACCTCCTTATGAACAGTACAGCTTTTGTTTTTCACATCCTGGCCGAAATGTGTTTTTGCACTTCCAGTGCAGAATACAGTGGTTGCTGTGGGAAATCAGTGTTTGGGACACGTTGACAGAGTCACAGTGACACTCTTCACGAACACAGGTCATAAAATGCCTATGTTGAAAATCTGGTAACAAAAGTCCATCAAATGACTGTTACATGCATGCATTGCACACTTTCCACGTATGCTCAGAAGCATGCGCATTTTTAATATTCCCACTACAGATTTTCAACATTGCCATCCCTTCACACCTCCCGATGGATAGCACAGCTGTCATTCTTCACATTCTGCCCAATCTGTTTTTCGTACATGTGGCACAGAATGGCACTGTTGCTGTTGGAAGTCAATGTTTGGGACACATTGACAAAAATCACACTGTCACTCTTCATGAGAAGAGGTCCAAAATGCTTTCATGAGGTGGGGTCACAAAAAGACCATGGTGAAAATTTGTACTGTAATTAATAACAAACGCCCGAGGCGTTAGGGTTTCTAACCATCACATCCTACACTGTATAGATGGACAGGCATCAGGCTGTGCCTTTGGATTGCCAATTGTACTACTCATGCCATCCCACCCCCACCCCTCAGCCACTGACAGGCATCAAAGTGCACCTTCCACTCTTGGCCCCACACTTCACCCCATTCTCCTATGCTGCGCCCATTTCAGCGTATGTCCGTGTGGAATGGGGTGACTGTAAAGCCAAACACCCTAAGGCGCACCTCAACTCGTGTCACTGACTGCAGAATAAGGTGAGGTGACATGGCATGACCGTCATGGGCAACGACCCACACACTTACTTCAATGCCTGTCCATCTCTACAAGATGGAGGTGGGGTTGGCATGAACTTCCATACTTCACTGCCATTCCTATTCTGCATCTGTCTAACTCCTGCATTTCAAATGCTAATACCAGCAAGCAAACATTCGGCATTGACAAATGCTTGTTTATGTATTGCTTTTTTGTTTTTTCTCCCATCCCATGCCCTGCCCACACGCCCCTGATGTAACATGCACATGTGGAGACATATGCATGCATGCCTTGTGGGACACCCCCACCCTACCAGTCACCAGGTTCCACCTACGCTCGTTGCTGGGCCTTCACACAGCTATGGCAGGACTACAGATTCTGATTCTAGAACTCTGAACTGACTGGCTGTGTTTGAGAAGAGCTCGCAAAGCCAAGTGCTTTTTGATATAATTTTCAGTTTAAAAATTGTTTTGTTTTATGTAAATTTAGGTGATTGTGAAAGACAACCCTGTAGGCTCCAGGAAGATATAAAATTTGTGTGGTAGATATTTGTTGGAAGTCAGAAGGATCAACACATTTATTTAGTGTGATCTTTCTACTCTGATGTGGTTAATTTTAATACTATAGTTTAAACCCTTTCTGTATGTGCCTTTGGTGGTGTCTGATATTGAGAACCTAAGTGTCAATTGTGGGTATCCCGTCTGTTTTGGTAGGTACTTTATTTTCTTTGTTAAACAGCTGAGTATACCTATTGCCTAATTTTTTATAGTACATTGTATCTTTTTGCTCAGTCTCTGATTTTTCTCTTCTTTCTCCAATGTTTTAGAACTGTTTAGTTATTGTGGCAGAGGTGTGGTACTGTGTTCTTTCTTGTAGTTCAAGGTGCTTTTGGAATTGCTGATTTCTATTGGTTTAAACGACTACATTTTTTTTTCTATTTAAAAAAAGCTACATCAGCTTGGTTTGTTGTCACCTGTTGTTGCTAAGTAGCAGATGTTTTTGCATTGTGCTCCGATTCTGTGATAGAATCTGTATTAGTAGAAGGTAGATTATTGTGATTGTAGTTACCTTTTGATGGTAAGGATAAAGAGGTGAGATAGAAGTGTATGTATTTTCAAATATTATAGAGGAACAGTGGCAGGATTTTTAGGACAGTAAATTGATAAAAAGGGAACTAGGAGAGCTTCAGTAGCAGACAAGCAGTGGAATAGCAGTATAATGTGGGGAGTGGTGCAATGCAGTGGCTGTGGGGCAGCCATATTCAGGCAGATCTTCTGGACACTGAGGTGCTGCCCTATCTGCATGCATCTTTCTGGACTGCGGGATGAGGTAGCCAGACTCAGAGCGGAAGTAAACTGGGTCAGGAGTACCATCACCCCTATCCAGAGACCACTCAGTCCAATGCAGCTGCCTCAAAGGATGCAGAGAACGAGGAGTACTTGGATGACAGTGGGCTCAGGGAGGGTTAGACCAGTCAGGCAGAGGCACATCCCAGATCCTATTCCACTCAAGAACTCATATGCCACACTGCCAAACAGGGACAACCAAATAGAGGTACCCAGAGAAATGGAAGGAAAGGATGTGGAGGTTAGCCAAGTGCAAAAGATGGAGATTAGCACCCAGGAGGTGGATAGGCAGAATAGGGGCAAAATTCAGCAGAAGAGCAGACAGCAAGGTGAACCAGGGATAAAGGACAACCAAGGAAGGGGCTGGAGAACAGCTAAACAGTCTAGGGAGGTCAAATCATGGAAAGTCATGTGTGCAAATGCCAGGAGCCTTAGCAACAAGATGGAAGATCTGGAGGCTGTCATGGTGCAGTCAGACCTGGACATTGTGGCCATCGCTGAAACCTGGTGTAATGATAACCAACTGGAGTTGGCCATACCTGGCTACAACATATTCAGAAGAGACAGGGCAGGCAGGAAGGAGGAGGAGTGGCACTGTATGTGAAAATGACATAAGGGCCACAGAGATCCAGGAGGAACAAAATGGGGAGAGATACTGTGGGTTAAGCTGGAAAGGAAAATGGGGCCAGCATCCAGACAGGTGTGGTCTATAGACCACCAGCCCAGGAGGAAGAAACAGATAGGGAGTTGATGCTAGCCATCCAGAGGACGGCAGACAAGGGTGAGGTAGTACTGGTTGGAGACTTCAATATTCCAGACGGGACTGGAGCATCCCAGCAGCAGCATCAACTAGGAGCAGATTTATCCTGGACTCCTTCAGGGTGCCTTCCTCAAGCAAACCGGTCATGGAACCAACTCGGCAGAAGGCAATACTGGACCTTGTGCTCACAAACAGGGACAGGTGATGGGGGTAAGAGTGGGGAGCACCTGGAGAACAGTGACCACCAGTCACTGTGGTTTGAAATCACAGAAAGAGCAGAACCAAACCACACAAAACACGTATCCTGGATTTTAGGGGTCAAACTTTGAGAAAATGGGGAGATACTTGAAAGAGCCATTAAGGGAATGGGGCAGGAATCGGGGTTGAGGAACAGTGGAAGTATTTAAAATGGGGATTACAAGAGCAACAGAATTATGTATTAAGCAGGTTAGCAAAAGGAAAAGGAAGAGGAGACCATTATGGTTTTCCAAAGAGGTGCAAAGAAAGTGAAAGCCAAAAAGATTGCATCAGGCAATACAAAAGACACAGGCAGAAGGGGATAGGAGAAGTACCCAGGAGAAGCAAAGGGAGGCAGGAGGTCTGTAAGGGAAGCCAAAGCTCAGACAGAAGAACACATTGCAAAATCAGTGGGTAGAGGGGACAAAACCTTTTACAGGTATATAATTGAAAAAAGAAAGGCAAAGGGAGGGATAGTGAGACTGAAGGGGGAGGATGGGGGCTGTGTGGAGGATGACAACAGTAAAGCTGACATATTGAACAGGTATTTCTGCTCAGTCTTTACTGAGGAAGAGGAGAGTAATGGGTCTGAATGGAGTACAAGGGGTGAGAATGGTGCAGAAATGGACACAAGTCCCTTTACACCAGAAAGGGTCCTGAAGGAACTGGAAGTAAAAAGAGTTGATAAAGCAATGGGGCCAGATGGGGTGCACCCCAGGATCCTTAAAGAACTAAGAGAGGTGGTGGCTGAACCTCTTGCTATTCTGTTTAGCCTATCACTAGAAACAGGGGAGGTACCCAAAGACTGGAGGATAGCAGATGTAGTCCCCTTATACAAAAGTGGGAACAAAGAGGAAGCGGGGAACTACAGACCAGTCAGCCTCACCTCGGTAGTGGGGAAGATCATGGAAGCACTACTGAAGAGATTGGTGAACATCTGGTTGTCAATGGACTACAGGACCCAAGGCAGCATGGTTTCACCAGGGAAGGTCATGTCAGACCAACCTCATTGAATTTTTGACTGGGTGACTAGGGAGGTGGATCAGGGAGGGCAGTGGACATGGCCTATCTGGACTTCAGCAAGGCCTTTGACACTGTGCCAGATAGAAGACTATTGCACAAACTGGGGAATATGGGTGTGGGCAGGACAGTAGTGCAGTGGGTAGGTAACTGGCTGGGCAGCAGGACACAGAGGGTGGTGGTAAATGGCTGTCACTCCACAGAGGGAAGAGTGACCAGTGGGGTACCACAGGAATCAGTGCTGGGACCGGTACTATTCAATATCTTCATCAGTGACATTGCGCAGGACCTAGAAGGCAGAATTTCACTGTTCGCTGATGACACAAAGCTCTGTAACGGAGTAGACACACCAGAGGGTGTAGACAGAATGAGAAGGGACCTGCAGAAACTTGAAGAATGGTCAGGGTTTGGCAGTTGAAATTCAATGCAAGGAAGTGCAAGATAATGCATATGGGGCACAAAACCCTGGCACAATATATCAGTTGGGGGTGAGGATATAGCATGCACCAAGCAGGAAAGGATCTTGAGTTATCATCTCTGATGACCTCAAGGCAGGGAAACAGTGTGACAAAGGCAGCAGGTAAAGCAAATAGGATGCTGGGATGCATAGGCAGGGCATCACCAGCAGGAAAAGGAGGTCATAATTCCACTATACAAGACACTAGTGAGGCCGCACCTGGAGTACACTGTAGTTCTGGAGACCTTACCACGTAAGGACATAGACAGGGTAGAGAAGGTTCAGAGGAGGGCAACAAAGATGGTGCATGGATTGCATCACAAGTCCTATGAGGACAGGTTGAAGGCACTGAACATGTACTCCCTGGAGGAGAGAGGAGGAGAGAGGGATATGATAGAGACATACAAGTATCTTACAGGGAGGAACAGGGTGCAGGAATGCACTATTTTTAAGCGAAAAAGATGTTCCAGGACTAGAGGGCATGGGATGAAGTTGGAGGGAGGATGATTCAGAGGAAACGTGAGGAAGAATTTCTTCACAGAACGGGTGGTGGACAAGTGGAACACCCTGCCAGAGGAAGTGGTGGGGGCTGAAACAATCACGGGATTTAAGAATGCATGGGATAGACATAAAGGAATTCTGGAGGTCAGGGGTAAGGGGCAACAGACTTCCTGGAAAACATAAACTGAACTTACAAACTTAAATGGGCAGACTGGGTGGGCCATAGGCCCTTATCTGCCGACACTGTCTATGTATGTATCTATCTACAGATGGGCACCCCCCCACCCAGGAGAGGAGAGCAAGTGCTCATTCCTACTCCCACCCTCAACCCGGCACTTTGTGGTGACCAGAAGTCATTCCTGAACCCATGTCACCTGCACAGTGTGAGATAAGGTGTCGAGGGCCTCAGCCCTTTATGACACTGGGCCAGCCAACACCATTTTATTTCAGTAATTCTCACACAAATACCACCAAACAGAAAGAAAACAATGAAATGACTGAATACTTACCTTCACAAGTCATACACAAGTGTTTTTCAAAGAGTCCATCAGACTTGTGATAAAATTCCTGCAAGGAAAAAAAATAAAAAAAATAAACATGATTAATTTCCATCCAAGATACAGAATTACAGAAATACAGATGCATTGTTCAATCATAATTCCCAAACCCCTTCACCCAAACAAAACAATTAAAATATTTCATACAATTTGCTTACTTTTGCTGATAGCACACAGTGTGGTACTTGAAGATGAGCAACATCACTCAGGTTTGGGCAGTCACCATCATCCAGACTTCTTCATAATTGTTGGTGACTTGACATGGTAAATGAATACTGGAGTGGAGACTGGTGAGGCCACACTGGTATCTGGCATATTTCAGGCATATGGAATACTGGAGAGCAAAGCTCAGGCATGGGCAATACTGGAGACTGGTGATGCCATATTGGTATTCAGCAAATTTCAGGCATGGGCAATAATGGAGACTGGTGATGCCACATTGGTATTCAGCAAATTTCAGGCATGGGCAATACTGGAGACTGGTGATGCCACATAGGTATCTGGCAAATTTTAGGAAAGGGGAAATACTGGAGAATAGAGACTGATGACAAACCAAACATTACACTTGGCTGGTGCTGCTCTAAGCAAATACTTAGAATATTTGTGCAAAATTATGATGAGCATCCACCACCTCACATTTCATGGGCACCTTAAATGGTTTACAAATTCATCTGATTACTAAAAAAGCACAACGTCTGACACATTTCAGATCCCAAAAGATCCATTTTCAGCATGGTTTCACCAGGAGGAGGTCATGTCAGACCAACCTCATTGAATTTTTTGAGTGGGTGACTAGGGAGGTGGATCAGGGGAGGGCAGTGGACATGGCCTATCTGGACTTCAGCAAGGCCTTTGACACTGTGCCACATAGAAGACTATTACACAAACTGGGGAATATGGGTGTGGCAGACAGTAGTGTGGTGGGTAGGTAACTGGCTGGGCGGCAGGACACAGAGGGTGGTGTAAATGGCTGTCACTCCACAGAGGAAGAGTGACCAGTGGGTACCACAGGGATCAGTGCTGGGACCGGTCCTATTCAACATCTTCATCAGTGACATTGGCGCAGGACCTAGAAGGCAGAATTTCACTGTTCGCTGATGACACAAAGCTCTGTAATAGAGTAGGCACACCAGAGGGTGTAGACAGAATGAGAAGGGACCTGCAGAAACTTGAAGAATGGTCAGGGTTTGGCAGTTGAAATTCAATGCAAAGAAGCAAGATAATGCATTTGGGGCACAAAACCCTGGCACAATATATCAGTTGGGGTGAAGATATAGCATGCACCAAGCAGGAAAGGGATCTTGGGGTTATCATATCTGATGACCTCAAGGTAGGAAACAGTGTGACAAAGCAGCAGGTAAACAAATAGGATGCTGGGATGTATAGGCAAGGGGCACATTACCAGCAGGAAAAGGTCATAATTCCACTATACAAGACACTAGGAGGCCCCACCTGGAGTACAGTGTACAGTTCTGAGACCATACCTACGTAAGGACATAGACAGGGTGAGAAGGTTCAGAGGAGGACAACAAAGATGGTGCATGGATTGCATCACAAGTCCTATGAAGACAGGTTGAAGGAACTGAACATGTACTCCTGGAGGAGAGGAGGGAGAGAGATGATAGAGACATACAAGTATCTTACAGGAGGAACAGGTGCAGGAAAACACTATTTTTAAGTGAAAAAGATGTTCCAGGACTAGAGGGCATGGGATGAAGTTGGAGGGAGGACGATCCAGAGGAAACATGAGAAAGAATTCTTCACAGAACGGGTAGGATAAGTGGAACACCCTGCCAGAGGAAGTGGTGGGGCTGAAACAATCACGGGATTTAAGAATGCATGGGATAGACATAAAGGAATTCTGGAGGTCGGGGGTAAGGTGCAACAGACTTCTAGGAAAACAAACTGAACTTACAAGCTCAAATGGGCAGACTGGGTGGGCCATAGGCCCTTATCTGCCGACACTGTCTATGTATCTATGTAAGAGCAATTACAGCAAGACTGAGCACTATTATATACACATAAGTGTTCTGACATCACAGTGACATCATAATACAAACAATCTTCAAATTCATAGGATGTAATACACCCTGACCACCTGATGTGCCAATGTGAAACATCCATTACCCACCCTTAGGTGCTACATATTGTTAAACAGACAATTCCAAAGGTAATAAAACACAGTGTTATTAAACTGCAGTGCATAACCATTGAAAGTGCAGATGCTGAAAACATATATTGTATATATACACACACAACTGCATAGCCAAATAATCGCCTATATCATAATGTACAGAAAAGCAGTGGAAGGGAAAGGAGGGAATAAAAGTAGTAAGAAGGGGAAAAAAAAGACCAGAACAAAAAATTAAAAATGGAGAAAATAAAGGGGGACAGGGAGGGGGAGTTTAACATTTTCACTGTCAGAATCCAAAAGTAATGTAGCGGCAGCAAGTAAGTCATCAATGTGTAACACTTAATTTCCGTTTTATTTTCCACAAATATGGTCTGAGATCAAGACCATCATTTGAGCCAGGAAACTTATTATCTGCCAAAGTTACAATCCAAAACTTTTTAATAGTGCTTAGTCTTGCTGTAATTGCCTTTGAAACAGATCTTTTAGGATCTGAAATGCGTCAGACATTATGCTTTTTTAATAATCACATGAATTTATAAACCACTTCTGGTGTCCATGAAATGAGGTGGTGGGTGCTCAGCATAATTTTGAAACAAAGGACAGCATCACCAGTCATGGGTTTTTGGAAAAAGAGCAATCAATATATTGAGTGTCATTAGCATAATACCAGATGGGGAGTTGGTGCACGTAGTCCACAAGTTGGCCCAGGCCAGCAGCATAAGTACAGGGGACTGTGTCACATACAAATAGCATTGTTATTAGAGTGCTATGAAATTCAGTTATTCAAGACTTGTACTTGTAATCGAGATGTGGTAAATTGAGCTTGATGAACACAAGTTGCACAACACGTTCAGGGTCTAATGAGGATCTGTGAGGCTCCACCACATCTCCGATGTGCTAAACAACCTCTCTGATGGCACACTGGTTGGGGGGCAGCTCAGGTATTTCATGGCCAGCTGTGCTAAGTGAGCAGCTGATTTAAACATTTTGGTCCAGTACTCCAGTGGGTCAACTGAGATGGGTTCAAGAGCTTCTGTCAAGAAGCAATTCAAAACATTGCTGGCCAAGAGTGGGTGCTACTCATTTCGCTTTCTTTGCTCCACCTGTAGGGATGAACTGAGTTGTGCCCAGTAGTCTTCTTCCTCCTCCATTTCAGGGGCATCCTCCACCTGCTGTTCTTGTTCTTCCAGGGCTACTTCAGTAGGCATCAAATCCTTGGCACACATTGAAAAGGTGAGCTCTGAGCACAGCTGCTGATGAAACTCGTTGACATGGTGGGCAGGCATTTCAAGGTGCAGTATCTCACACTTAAACCTCGGGTCCAGCATCACTGAAAAAACATATGGCTTAGTGGCACACATATCCGTGAACCTGTTCACTAATTCAATTGTTAGATTGTGTACAAGGGCCATCACTGCAGGTGCAAGATCAGCATGGGTTGAAAATCTCTGCAGTGACTTCTTCAGTATCTGGACTGCAGGGATGACTTGACTCAGTAGTGCAGATTCTGCACCCATGCCATGTGTGCTTCTTTCAAAAGGGCCAAGCACCTTTACTGTTCTTTCAATAACAGACCAATCCTGGTGGCTGAGAATTCCCCCAATATCTGTCTCCATACTCATTTCATGGAGAACTCACTTCTGCTCCAGTAGCCTTTGCAACATGTAAAATGTTGAATTCCAACATGTTGACACGTCCTGTATCAGCCTATACTGTGCTATCTGAATGCGCTCTTGCACCTGCTGCAGTTGGTTTGTGACTTTAAATGAGTGATGGAAATGTGCAAACATTTTTACTGCTGTCTTAAGTGTTTGATCAACCTCTGGTGTCTTGCAGATGGACTTTGTCATCACCAGATTCAAAGTGTGTGCACAACAGATGCCTTTAAAATGCCCATCAGACAAGGCCTTTATCATATTTGCTGCATTGTCAGTCACAATGAAACCAACACACAGCGACGTGCCTTCAGTCCACACACGCAGCATGTCTTGCAACAAGGCCAAAATGTTGGTGGACCGGTGATCCACAGGCATAATGGACACATTCAGAAGTGCAGACCTGCTATAAGACATTGTGGAGCCTACACCAGGAGAATGACAGGAAGTATGTAGACCTGCACCTTCACTGCCTGTAGCAGTTGGGTCTGCTGTACACCAATGTGCAGCCAGCGACATGTATGCATGGTTGGAGTTTGTGCTACTCCATATGTCTGTTATGCAATGGAACACATCTCCGACTGCATTTGATAGTCACTGCAAGACTGCCTTGCACACATCCTCATAAATGTTGGGCACAACAGTATGGGAGAATGTTGTGCGTGATGGTATCTGATACCATGGGTGCAAATGTTGCATCAGCCACCTAAAACCAATGTTTTCTACCATTGAAAGTGGCTGAAGATCAAGTGCAATCATTTCCCCAATTAACTGGGTGATCTGTTGTGCACATGGGTGTGATGGGTGATATTTAATCCTAGCATGAAAGGACCGCATAACAGGTGCCAAAGAAGTCTGGGACTGTAATGGGGTCTGATGCCTTTCAATGCGAGATGTTGTGAACCATGCAGCAGATGAATCATCAGGAGGCAAAGAGGCAGCCACAGTTTGTCCTGACACAGTTTTGTGATGAACTGTCACTGGTGTGGATGGGCATGAAGAAACTGTATCAAACTCACCGACATGATGACAATCGCCACCACTTTGTGACTGAGAATCATCGTGATCTGGACCCCCACCAGTACTACAAGAGGGTGTTGTCGGCATACTGTGGGGCAACATACTGGATCCTTGCAGTGCACTGGTATGCTTCAGCTTCAAATGATTATTCATTGCCGCGGTAGTTAGGTTAGAGATATTTTTTCCCCTGCTAATTACGGTGTGACAGTGCACACACTGCCTTAGTTGGATCATTTTTGGGTAAGCTAAAATGAAGCCACACAGCACTTCTTACAGCCTTACTTGAGCCAGCACTTTTTGCACCAATAGGGCGGCCATGGCTATTTCTTTTTTTACCACTTTTGCCACCAGCTGAACTGTGTGCTGCAACAGAACCTTGATCTTCCTTCACAACAGCTGTCTGACTTTCTTGATTAGAATGTCCCCTATCTTGTGTGGATGGAGGTGACAACCCTGCTGAAGTTTAGTGTGGACTGCTTCATTTTTTTGACAGATGGAGGCTTAACGCCTTGCTTGCACTTCTGACCATGCCTATGCTCACTTTGCTCAGTACTCCTAGCATCTTTCCTCAATTTGTCTGCAGACTCTGCAGCTCTTAGTTCTTTACTGGTCAGATACGAAGCATATTCTGACTCATCCCCAAAGTCACTCATGTGGGTGTCACTGTCATTGCCAGATGTTGATGATGATGGTAGCTCACTAGGGTCCGGAATATAGTCGGAGCCAGAAGACTGGTCTGCAAACTCTGCATCCTCCTCATGTAATACATCAACCACCTGAGCAGCATGACTGCTGCACTTGGATTGCATCCTAGGGGTAGGGGTACTTGTTGTCATAGGCACTGTGGAAATATCTGTTGGTGCAGTATTCAGGTCATGGCAGTAGCCACATTTACAGTGAATGCACCTCACCCCGTCCGGAGCCCTCTCTTCACGGTCTCCTACGTACCCCCGAGGAATCAAAACCAAGCGGTTCAGTCCCTCATTGACTACCTCACATCTCTCCCTCACAAAGTGGAGCAAGTCATCCTAGGTGATCTCAATGTTAACTGGCTTTCCTCCACTGCCTCCCATATAAGGGACTCCTTTGCTGCCCTGGATATGTCCCAGTTAGTCACCCAGCCCACCAGATTCAACCACTCTGCTGGCACCAGCACTCTCCTAGATGTTATATCTAACCGCCCCTACAAAATCCGGGATGTCACTGTCCTCCCTGACTCTCTTAGCGATTACTCCCCAGTCCCCTGTCTCTGGTCATCCTCCACTCTGAAGCCAGTGTCCCAGGCCACTCTATGCCACAGTTTACACCCTGGTGGCCTCAGAAAATTAAAACAATACCTAGCCCAGATAGACTGGTCCCCTATCCAGTGCACCCCTGACATTGACTCAGCTCTTGACCACTTCACAAATGCCTTCTGTAAGGCTTGTGAACTTTTTGTCCCCCTCACCAGGATCTGCTCCAAAAAATGCAATGCCCCATGGATCACCCCATCCCTCATCAGAGACTCAAAAACAGAGATAATCTCTGGCACATTGCTGTAGAATCTAGAAAGGCATCCGATAGACAGGCCTACAATGCAGAACACAATAAGTGCACTTGGGACATTAGGCGGGCCAAGGCAGAGCAGTACCAGACCACCCTCGTTTCCACTTGGGGTTCAGCCCAGACCTTCTGGGATAACATGAAAGAGCTAAATGGGAAGTCCGGCCCCCTCCACCATCTCAGCTCTCCATCAATGGCACCCCCACCACAGATCTACTCCTTATAGTCGATTGCCTTAACACTGCCTTCTCTGACCTAAGCTCAGTCCTCCCCAGCAGCTTCTTTGACCCAATCCCCACCTTTCTCCCTCCAGTCCTGCACCACCCACCATTCTACCTGCACACCCTATCCCCCCAAAAAGCCAGGCTGCACCTGCTAAAAGCCTTAAGCAGCAATAACCCCAGCAGTGACCTCCCTCGACTCCAGGCTCCTCCATATGGTCTTGGACGAAATCCTAGTCCCCCTGACTGACCTTCTAAACCGATGTCTATTCCTGGGTCAGTTCCCAAGTGCTTGGAAAATTGCTGAAATCACACCCATACATAAGAGTGGGGACCGGTCCACCCACAACAATTACCGGCCGATCTCCATCCCCCCAACTCTCTAAAGCCCTTGAACCAATGGTGTTGATCCAGCTCTCTGAATACCTAACCAAGTATGACATTTTGTGCCCAGAGTAGTACAGTTTCCACCCAGGACACAGTACAACCACGGCTCTCCAGGAATTCTCCCAACACCTGCATGCTGCTCTTGACTCTGGCAGCCTTGCAGGAGCAGTGTTCATGGACCCCTCCAAGGCCTTTGACACCGTCTGTCATCCCCTTCTACTCGACTGTCTCCACCAACTTGGCTTCTCTGGCGGTCCCATTTCCTGGTTCTCCAGCTACCTCTGCTAGGTCCCAGTGTGTCAAGATCAGTGGCTCCCTCTCCAGCACTCTTCCCATTTGCTCCGGGACCCTCAGGGCTCCATCCTGGGTCCAATACTTTTTAGTCTCTACCTCAACACCCTCCCCAGCTCATGTACTGGAAAAATGCTCCTCTATGTTGACGATGCAGTCCTCGTTGCCTCACATCCCAATCCTACCCTCCAATTATCCCTCCAGCAAGCTTACAACCAAGCCGAAAGATGGTTCAGTGACCGCAGAGTGGTCATTAACCTAAAGAAAGTCAAATCAATGGTCTTCTCCCACCACCAATATAAAGTTAAAAATACCCCTTCTTGATTATCTCCAGCACTCTGCACCCGCTAGAACAAGTGACCACATACAAGTACCTAGGCATCATGTTCAATACTGCCCTCTCCTTCCACACCTACATTAATGCCCTGTCAGCCACCGTTAACTCTCGGATTGGCCTGCTATACGGCACAGGGACTGCCCGCCTCAGGTTGCCCTTAGGCTGGCCATCACCTCCTCCATCTTGTCCCTTGTGGACTTTGGCTTGCCCATCTATGCCTCAGCTGACAACACTGCCCTCTCCAAAATCCAACTCTCCATCAATAAGGCCTGTAGGCTCCTGACTGGTGCCCCCAGCCGCACTCACACCTGCCTTCTCTATACTACCACCAATCTGCTCAACTTTGAGGAGTGACTGCTCTACCAGACCTGCCTTCTCACTAAGAAATCACTGCTAGGACTCTCCCCACTGGGGGTCTCCACCTTTCTACAGCAGTCATCATTGTCCGTCACCACCTGTAGCTCTGTTAAGGCCACTTTCAAGGTGCCCAGAACCAAGACCTCTCCTGCCCAGAGATCCTTCCTCTACTGAGCCCCTACCTGGTTCAACTCCCTCCCTAGCTGCATCTCCAACTTGCCAAAAATTGGCTCCTTCAAAATACCCCTTCTGAACCATATCTTTAATACCTGCTGTTGTATGTGCAACTAACTCCCTTTTGTAACCTGTGGTACCCACCCGCCTTGCCCCCTGGCTCGACAACGTCCACTGGACTGCCTCTCCCTCCCCAGACCCACTCCTTCCCTACTAGGTCCAAACAGGGATGTAACCCGCTGTCTTCTCTGAGGACCTACTATATCCATGAGTGTAATTCACAATTTTGTAACACTATGCAACCTAAGTAACATACAAACTACTACATTGTGTAACCTAAGTGTATCTATGTTAAATGTTCCTTTTACTGCACCTGTAATGTTATCCTCTGTTTTAATCTGCACTGTAATAACTGTCTTGATATCTGCCCCCTCGCGACGAGGTGCCTTTGTAATTGAGTCTGACTCAAAGGTTGTAAACCCAGTTTGTAATGAATAAATAAATAAATAAATGGTAGTGGTTACAGTACTAGTAGCATGGGTTTGACATCGTCACTGGAGGCACTTGCTGAAGCAGTGGTGCTGGTGGCTATAGTGGGGGTCAGGGTTACAGTGACAGGGACAGCAAAAGTGGTACTGATGGCATTGGTGGCACTGGCTGATGTGCTTGTGCTACAGGTGGTCATAGGGACTAGCAGTACGCTAGTGGTGGGAAGGGGTGAAACATCAGCAAGAGTGGAAGAAGCTACAGGGTAACTCAAGACACTGGCTGTGGCTGCTACTTCCTCACTTGGAGCTCTGCTGAGCTGTAATGCCCTCCTCCTACTACTGCCACAGAAGGCCGGGCAGAAAATGGGTGACTGCTACTGGTGGTGATAACAGTGCTATTAATTAGGTTACTACTACTACTAGAGCTTCTTTCAGCACTCAACGTACTATGTGAACTTACTGCTTTGCTAGGTGAAAAAAATATTTTGGGACGCTGAATACGTCCAGATGAACGTACAGTACCTTCTGATTCAGCATCACTGCTGCTTGCCGTTCTTTATACAGGCAGGGCTGTGGACTTGCTGGGGCTAGACTTAGTCCTTTTATGAGTTTGATCATCACCAGACATGATAAATGATACTGCTGCTGGTTAATGTTACAATCTGTAGAAGTGCTATGATTAATTAACAACACAGGCAAATATTTTTATTTATGTTACGGTATGGAACTATGTGTAACTGTGGGCGTAATATATGCAACTTGTGAATAAGCCCACAACAGAACCTTACCCAACAGACCCAACACACACACACACACACACACACACACACACACACACACACACACACACCCCACCTGACACACTGAAAGACCCCAGAAGAAACTGATGGACAGATGTGTGACTCACTCTGCATTTACACTCAGACGCAGTGGGAAGGGGAGATTAGGTGTCAAAATACTTTCTTTTTCTAAACAAAATCAGATTGTCATTAATTTTCAGTTACATCACAGGCAGTAGCCTGTCACACTCACTACTATATTTCGTGTGGATTGGAATGTTAACCACTAGGGTTGGGGGAACCACTAAGCGGTGATGCTTACCAAACAAAACAACCCTCTGTGAACGACTGCTACTGAGCCCAGAAAGTCCCCCAAATTATATATATCTTTTCTAAATACTATAATTCTGTCACACTAGACAGAAAACTTAAGCCAGACTTTACTGAGCAAAAAAAGGGCTTTTTTCTGACACAAAATAAATCTCTTTGAATGAAAACAATTCACACACTGTAAGAGCAGACAGATGTGTGACTCGCTTTGCGCTTGCAGCACGCAGACACAGTGGGGTGGGGGAGACTGGGTGTCAGACTCATTTCTTTTTCTAAAGCAAATCCGATTGTCATGAATTTTCTGTTGCATCACAGGCAGCAGTCTGTCACACTCGCACTACTATATTTTTTTGTGTGGTTCGAACTTTAACACTGGGGGTGTGGGCTGGGTGCCACTAAGTCCCGAAGCGGCGATGCTGTTTAGTAAACAACCCTCTGTGAACAACTGTTACGGAGCCCAGAAACACTTCCCCAAAATTATATATATTTTATAATACTATATTAACTTTACTGAGATTTCACCTCGATTTGGTGTGGACTGGAACTATAAAGTTAAACTGAAGGGAGGGGAGAGACTATGCACAATATGCACTGGCTGTGGCAGCAATTACTGTAGTAAAACCCTCTCTGAATTACTGTTTACTGAGCCCAGAAACAGTCACTTACCCTAAATTATTATATTATGCTATATAATTCTGTCACACTAGACAGAAAACTAAAGCCTGACCTTTACTGAGAGCAACAAAAGCCTCTGTTGCCACAAAATAAACAATATCTGAACCAAACCAAATCACGCACTAGAGCAGTGTGGAATGGATGAATGCAGTGGGGAAGGGGGATGCAGACACAAACAGTCTTCCCGCTTTCCTAGGCTAGGCTACTACTCCCTGTGTAACTTAGCAAAAACACAAAAATCAGTCACAAAAAGGTCTCTCTAAAACTTAAGGATCACTCTCCAGCAAAAAAAAACAAAAACAAACTAGTTCAACAACAAGATTCTGCAGTTTGAGAAGCTCTAAGACTGAAGCACGATCTGTCCTCCGAGAATGAGGCAGTATAGCACAGTGGTTTAAGGCTCTGAGCTGCAAATCTGGTGATATCCAGCAGACCAGACCTAGGTTTGAATCCCACAGTTTCCACTTGCATACTGTGTGATCCTGAGCAAGTCACTTAACTTCCCTGTGCTCCCAGGTTGCACCTATAAAAAAAGCTGTCAGCTTAGTGTGCTACTCCTGGTTAAAGTTAAACAACTAAAAAAAAAAAAAAAAAAAACGAATGCTGTCTCACAGTGAGGAGATCACATGATCTGCAGAGCTGAGAAGCCTCTGATTGGCCAAGGAAGCTCTGTGAGACTAGGAAATCTCGTTTCCCGAATAGTGAGGTATTCAGAACAGCTGGCTGAATATTTGGAACGGCCACTGTTCATGGTATTCGGGGTATGCACAGCCCTAGTATCTGATTCCATAAATAAATACCAGGTCTTTTGCCAAAGGGTCACATTATTTTTTCTTTTACACAGTCCACCCAAGTGCCCATGTGGCTACTGCTAGCCCAGGGCTAGTAAGTTCATAATTTAAATGCTAAACAGGAGAGTGACAAGGAAGGCAAAAGGGGTTGAAATGGGAAGAGCACAAGAGAAGAGCTCAGAAGAAAGGTGTTCCAAAGCAGCCTTCCCAGGAACAAGGCAAAGAAGGACAGAGCAAAGGAACAGAAGACAGCAGAAAACTAAATTCATACTACTGGAGGAACAGTGTTGGTAATGATATACGTGGCTGAGTAGTTTTCAAGGGCTGGTACTGTAGACCCTGTCCTGAGATCTAGGAGGATGATA
Source organism: Neoceratodus forsteri (assembly GCA_016271365.2). Taxonomy (NCBI): domain Eukaryota; kingdom Metazoa; phylum Chordata; order Ceratodontiformes; family Ceratodontidae; genus Neoceratodus; species Neoceratodus forsteri. The sequence continues at coordinate 600,568,711 of CM028130.1, read as the reverse complement.
CTACAGGAAAAACAGATGGATAAAAAAAGAGTACTAAGAGACTATTTACTAGCAAGCATTTGTCAATGCTGAATGTTGTCGCGCTGACACTGGCAGTGGGAGTGGGGGCGCTAGAGACGCATAGTGCAGTGATTTTGTGAATGTGTCTGAAAAGGTGATTTTGCACAGCGAGCACGCCATTGTATGCCACAGCTGTGGAAACACGCTTTGGGCAGGCTGTGAAAAATGGCAGCTGGACTGTTGATAAGGATATATGCACAAATGCCAGTGGTGAAAATGTGGCATGAAAATATTGAAATTGACGAAGTTACAAGGGTGAGTGGAAACTGCTCAATGCACGCTTGCAACAGTCATTGTATGGAGTTTCGGCACCAAATTTTCAACATAGGCATTTTAGGACCTCTGCTCATGAATAGTGTCACCATCATTTCTGAAAACTGTCCCGAAAACTGATTTTGCACAGCGGCCGTGCAATTCTGTGCCAACCGTGCGAAAACACATTTCAGGCAGCTGCAGTGTTCATAAGGAGGTATGGAAAAATGCCAATGATGAACAGCTAGAGTGAAAGTATTACAAATTCACAAAATCATGAGCGTGCATGCAAACTGTGCAATGCATGCTCATAAAACACTCATTTTATTGACCTTCGTTCCCAAATTTTCAACATAGGGATTTTAGTGCATCTGCTAATGAACAGTGTCACTATAATTTTCATCATGCAACTGGGAACACGGGCTTTCCACGGTGACCACGCTATTCTGCGCTGGAACTGCGAAAACAGATTTTGGTCAGGATGTGGAAAATGACAGCTGTACTGTTCATTAGGATGTGCAGAACAATGGCACTGTTGAAAATCTGGAGTAAAAATATTAGATGTTTGCTAACGAGCGTGTGTGCAAACTGCACAGTGCACGCTCGCAACAGTCACTTTACGTAGTATTGCCACCAAATTTTCAACACAGGCATTTTAGGACCTCTGCTCATGAACAGTGTCACTGTCATTTTCGTAATGTGTCCTAAACACTGATTTTGCACAGCAAACTCGCTATTCTGCGCCGAAAGTGCAAAAACACATTTCGCAAGGATGTAAAAAAAATGACAGCTGTACGGTTTACAAGAAGGTTTAGTAACATGACAATGTTAAGAATCTGGCATGAAAATATTGCGAATTCGCTAACTTATGAGCATGCATTGCGCAGTTGCTATGCACGCTCGTAAAACAGTAATTTTATGGAGTATTGTCACCAAATTTTCAACACAGGCATTGTAGGATCTCTGCTCATGAACAGTATCACTGTCATTTTTGTAATGTGTCCCAAACACTGATTTCACACAGCGACCATGCTATTCTGCTCCGGAAGTACGAAAACACATTTCGGCCAGGATGTGAAAAATGACAGCTGTATGGTTCACAAGAAGGTGTGGTAAAATGCCAATGTTGAGAATCTGGCATGATAATATTGTGAATTCGCCAACTTACGAGCTTGCGTTTCGCCGTTGCTACGCACGCTCGTAAAACAGTCATGTTTTGATTTGTCCCACCAATTTAACATAGGTTTTTGAGAGCCCCACCATGAAGAGTGGCACTGTCATTATTACATGGTCCCAAAAGGTGATTCCACACAGTGACTGCGAATCACCTTTGGGACTGAATAACGCCATGACAGTGCAAGAATTCATGAGAAAGGGTCCCAAAACCCCATGTTGAAAATTTAGACAAAATTCACAAAAATGCCTGAGATATGCAGCAAAGTTGAAAAGCCCCATGTATTCCATTATACAGCTTACCGGCATTTCCTCAGTTCACGGTCAGCTTTGAAGAGTGCAGACGTGTTCCTGGTCCACGAAGATTGTCACGCCATACTCCAAAGGTAAGTATGGGGTGGGGGCTGTGGGAGGCAGGTGCACAGTTGGTGGGTGTGGGTGGGGAGGGGGCACGAGACTACGAGGGACCGTTTTCCCTTTACAGGTTCAAAACGGGAAAAAACATTAAGGGACAGTTTTTTTCAGAGGATTTGGCACGCTGGGTGGGCTCCCAGTGTGCCACCTAACTGTTTTTGGGGTGTCTGTAGCCGATGGGGATTGGACACCCCTCATCAGCAAACACGGGGGTTATTACTTATTTCTGCCGATGGGGGGGGGTAAAAGCTATGGGGATTGGGCACCCCCTCGCCATATCACAAATGGGGTGGATGTTTATGCAGACGGGGAGTGGGCTCCCCGGTCGGCACATTCACAGGGGGCAGAGGCAGCAGATAGGGGGATTGGGCACCCCGGAAGTCGGCAGTTCGGTGGCCAGTGTGTTGCCATGTACATAATGGTGGTGAGCATGGCAAGAAAAGGACCGCTGCGTCTGACGAGCTTTGCTCAGATTGCAGCAGACCTTTTCTTAGATGTGCTCACCACATTATGTATGCATGGTGTGGCGCCAGCATGCAGGGTGATTAGGGAATGTGGGATGCACCTACTGGTGCATGCCCTACATTCGCCGAACAGCGACCACGCTTCCAAAGCTGCACTGTCCCAAGATGTTGGTTGCGCAAGCACGCCAACATAAAAATGGCCCTTTGGAGCTAATTGTTCTGGCTAGGAAGGTGGAGGTTGAAGGGGCTATTTTAAAAGATATGTTGTGTCATTGCAGTGTTCCAGGGCCCAACACATTAAGGAACCCCTGCATGTCCCAAATGTCTAACAAATGGTAAGGTACCTATGATGTCCCAGTGCTTTCAGATAAGCTAATGCAGTGCAGGACAGCAATCTCTAGCTTTTTCCCCTTGCTCTGTGTCTCAACATATATATGATACAGATACAGATACAGATATCTGTACATATGAAAATGTCAAGTTGCACATTTTATATTGCACTGCTTTTTCAGAGCCATACCACCCAAAAACCCTTGAAGTAACACCAGAAAATCCTTCAACCTGTATGGAGAAGGTGCTGTCCCAATGACACAGTGATGTTTAATACTTAAGATTTATATTTCTCTATATATTGCACGACAGAAGAACATCAGTTTTGGACTGCACCCAGTATGTGACAAAATGGGGGAGGGAAGTGTTATAACCCCTCTACCATAGCCAATGCCTTCAACTGTCTTAGCTCTGTCTTATCCTATTATGAATCCCAAATGCCCCACTCCAACCCCTCTGCTATCACTTCCCTCTTTTCACTTTCTCCCCTGCACCTTCGATCTATATCACGACTGTAAGTCTTGTGTCTCCTTAAAAGTGTCTCACCTTATGGGAGCATTAGTCCTGATACTGAAACTGACTACCCCTCTCCATTCCTGTCATGCATATTTTTAGTCTCACTTTCTCCTCTACTCCACAGTGCCCTCTGTCTGAAAGTCAGCTAGGATTGTTCTGGTGTTCAAAAAGTGTGACCCCAGATCAATCTCTAACTGCCACCCTATTGCCATCCTACCTACCTTTTGTAAACTACATGCTCAAACTAGGGACACTTTCAGGCCTAAGCTGGTTGACAGTATCCCTTTAAGGGCTGTGTGGCATGTGACATATCTGTTAGCCAGAAGGGGCAAAGAGACTGCCACTCCCTGCTTTCTGATAATTAAGAAGTTCACTGTAGAAGGCTCCTAGCCTGGGTCCCATTATGACAATAATGTGGCTAGTGTCATTTTTATGTTGATTGTGTGCATGCGCAAGAAACATATTGTGGCAGCTTGCTCCAGAAGCAGGTTGTGGAGGCGCGGCACTGTTGTGGCCAATGCCCCCACAACCTTTGGAGGCTTGGCCCGCTTTTCCCAATGGGGTAGCATGCTGCTGCTGCTGACACTAGTTCAGCCAGCGTGCCACAATCTTGTAAGGTTTCAGCCACTGCAATCAGGGGCCATCTCATCATTGCAGTGTAAGCCATTCTGCTGCAATGAGGAAGCGACTCTTCATTGCTGGGTGGAACCTTGTTAGAGTGATATTGTTTATGAACATGGCGGCAGCTTGCCGCCATGTTCACAAACAATATGAAGCAGCCCCACTGTTGAGGGGATGCCCAATCCCCCTCGGCAGGATGTGCCCCCCCCAACGTGTTTGTCTGCAGACGGGGGCCCCAATCCCTGTCAGCTTCAGTGCCATAATGTTGATGTTGCTGATGGGGGAGCCCACTCCCTGTCGGCATTCTGTCCTTCCCCCCCAGTGTCATTTGCTGACAGGGGAGCCCACTCCCATCAGCATAATTCCCCTAAACATGCACTACAGTTGTGCTGAGGGGTGCCCAATCCCTCAGCTCTTGCGCCCCCCTTTTGTGCCAGTGGGGGTGCCCAATCCCCCATTGGCTACAGCTGCCCCTTCCAAACAAATGCTCTGTTGGCACGCTGGGAGCCCACCCCAGCATGCCAAAGGGCCCTGTAAAAAAAAAAAAAAATAGCGATGCAATGTTTGTTTTTTTTTTGAACCTGTCAAAAAAGAAAATGGTCCCTCCCAATCTCCCTGTCCCCCTCCCACAACCCACACCCCACACCCACCCACTGCGCACCCTTCCTCCCCACATCCCCCTTACCCCATACTTACCTGCGGAGTCTGGCACGACGATCTTCGGTGGACTGGGAACACATCTGCACTCTTCAAAGCCAACTGCGACCTGAGGAATTGCCAATAAGCTGTATAATGGCATAAATAGGGTTTTTCAACTTTGGTGCATATCTCAGGCATTTTTTGGAATTTTGGCACCATATTTTCAACTTGGGGTTTTGGGAACCCTCCTCATGAATTCTGCCACTGTCATGGCATTATTCTGCCCCGAAAGGTGATTTCAAGGTCACTGAGCGGAATCACCTTTTGGGACTGATTAATGAAATGACAGTGCAAGTGTTCAAGAGATGGGCTCTCAAAAAGCCTATGTTGCAAATTTGGTGGAAAAAAATCAAAAAAATGACTTTTATGAGTGTGTGTTGCGCAGTTGCTACGCACACTTGTAACTTCACAAATTTGCAATATTGTCATGCCAGATTTTCAACTTTAACAACAAAATTCTGGCCTGCTCAAGCAATGAATGCTACTACACACGAAGTCTTTTTAAAGTTCGTTATTTTTATTCATAAAGCCCGACGTTTCACCTAGTATTAGGCTTCTTCTGGGGAACTGTAAAAAGATTTATAAACAAATATTTACTATATTTCACATTTGAAAATAATATTCAATTTTTTAATTTTCAATTTTTTTTAATATCTTTCCATATTAGACCATGCTAGTCAAAAATGACTGGGTGTACCATCTTTCTATTGTAATTATTAAAGCAATATTAAAACCAAAATTATATTTTAACCACCTGGTTATCTTTTACATTCATTAACAGTCATAAAATTCTTATATATTTTGCCCAACTAGATGCCACCAATATAAATGCATGAAAAATTCATTGCCTTACTTTTTAACAATGGCAGCAAAAGTCAAACATCTGCCAAACCTTCTTAAGAATTGCCTCCTGTATGTGTTCACTTTAAAAATAAATAAAACACTTAGGTCAAGTACTACATACTCCAAATTGCACCAAACAATGCTACTTTATCATTTATAGTTTAAGTTCTCAATATTCACCTTTTTATTTATTCTACTTTTGATTTCAGATATTTTTCTTTAACCATTTAACTGATAATTAAATAAATAAAATAAATAAATAAATAAAAGTGGACAGAAAGAGGAAAAGAAGAAGTTATAATAAAGAACATCAATTGTTAATTTAAGTGCTTCTTTAAAGTTATTTGCACACATTATGCAATATTTCTAATATGTTCATGCATTCGATTCTAAATATTCACCTTTTTATATATGGTACTTTGCTTTTTAACATATTTTCTTCATGCCTATTAGGCAATGTGCACCAAGGAAAACTGGGGGGGGAGGGGGAATTGAGAACAAAAAAGCAATTACTTTTTTTTATTTACCTACATACAGTAAGTGTTAAATCATGTGTTCATAAACCAACCCATTTTTTTATATTTCAATCCACCTCTACTCAAGTTCCTTAAAAGCTTAGTAATTAAAGTAATAATGTTCTTTCATTTCCTTTGAAGTTTACATTTAACTTATTTAAACCATGTGTGCACAAAACAAACCTAAATCAGTTCTCTAGTGCCATGTGCTTCTGGCATCTGATGCAGTTACATGCAAAGCTTCAATTGTTTCCTCTAGTTATCCTTTTTAGCTCATCAGATAAACATTCTCCTCAAAATGTTACTACATAATACAATTCACTTCATAGTCCAAAACTTTTCATTTGCTGATTTAATAATCCTTTTGCTGTTAACTAAATAAATCCTATGACCAAGTGTATTTCTAAGTATAAGTGTTACAGAAAAAAAATCTCTGACTTACTCAATGGAGGTCTGAAGGCAGACTGGCAGTACTGGCTGCTTGGCTGACTAGGCCTGTTTATGTCAGGGCGAGAAGTCACATGACACCAAAGCTTGTGTCATCATTCCTTGCCAAAGCAAGGTGGACGTCATGGCGACCAGTGACTCTTCTCCCTGACATATTTCAGCATTGCAGGGATAATAAGGAAAATAATATTATAAAGTGCTAAAAATGCACTTGGAATTGTGTTATTTACTATACACCTTTTTTAACATTTTATGCAGCTTCTATATATTTTTCTGTGAACAGTGGATGGACTGATTAATTCAGTCACTTCCATAAAGAGTCAGTATACATTTAAAAACTGTGCATATCCCTTTAAAAAACTTTCCAGCAAAGTTAATTATCCTTGCAATGCTGAAATATGTCAGGGAGAAGAGTCACTGGTCGCCATGACGTCCACCTTGCTTTGGCAAGGAATGATGACACAAGCTTTGGTGTCATGTGACTTCTCTCCCTGACATCAAGAGGCCTAGTCAGCCAAGCAGCCAGTGCTGCCAGTCTGCCTTCAGAACTCCATTGAGTAAGTCAGAGATTTTTTTTCTGTAACACTTAGACTTATTAATGCACTTGGTCATAGGATTTATTTAGTAAACAGCAAAAGGATTATTAAATCAGCAAATGAAAAGTTTTAGACTATGAAGTGAATTGTATTATCTGGTAACATTTTGAGGAGAATGATTGTCTGATAAGCTAAGAAGGAAAACTAGGGGAAACAAATGAAGCTTTGCATGTAACTGCATCAGATGCCAGAAGCACATGGCACTAGAGAACTGATTTAGGTTTGTTTTGTGCACACATGGGCCCAGATATTCAAAAGGGTTGTGCATGGTGCAACAGTGTTGCACCATCTGCAACCCACTGATGTGCCCCAGTGCGATATTCAAAAAGGAAAAGTGCGTAGCACAAATCCCGATGCGCCGGAGCGCATCAGTAATGTATGCAGGTGCAGGTAGGGGGGGCGTGCCCATGCATACTCTGCACAGCCCGATATTCAGCCCGGGATTTAATAATATTAAAGTAAACGGGTCAGCATTCGTGCAGGGGGTGGGGGGACCACTAGACTACCAGGGCTATGCTACTTTTTTGCATGGAATGGGGGTTAGGAATCATGGGAGGGCACTGCTGCATCACCGCCAGCTTTTTCCCGGCGGTATCTAGCGCCACGTTACAGGTCGCACTAATGACTGTAGCGCAGCGCTATACATTTGAATATGCCATGCTGCTGGCATTCATGGGGGCTATCCTATCCACGCCCCTGCATACCATTACCTATTAGCTTCGGCGCTATCACACAGTGCCGGCACTAATAGGGCTTTTCAATATTGCAGCCTCGTACAAAACCAGCACTATTCCACCGCCATGGATTTGTGCCAGGCGCAGAGGTTTGAATATCTGGCCCATAAAAAGGTGAATATTTAGAATCGAGTGTATGAACATATTAGAAATATTGCATAATGTGTGCAAATAACTTTAAAGAAGCACTTAAATTAACAATTGATGTTCTTTATTATAACTTCTTCTTTTCCTCTTTCTGTCCACTTTTATTTATTTATTTATTTGTATATTTATTTAATTATCAGTTAAATGGTTGAAGAAAAATATCTGAAATCAAAAGTAGGATACATAAAAAGGTGAATATTGAGAACTTAAACTATAAATGATAAAGTAGCATTGCTTGGTGCAATTTGGAGTATGTAGTACTTGACCTAAGTGTTTTATTTATTTTAAAGTGAACACATACAGGAGGCAATTCTTAAGGAGGCTCGGCAGATGTTTGGCTTTTGCTGACATTGTTAAAAAGTAAGGCAATTAATTTTTCATGCATTTATATTGGTGGCATCTAGTTGGGCAAAATGTATAAGAATTTTATGACTGTTAATGAATGTAAAGGATAACCAGGTGGTTAAAATATAATTTTGGTTTTAATATTGCTTTAATAACTACAATAGAAAGATGGTATACCCAGTCATTTTTGACTAGCGTGGTCTAATATAAAAAGATATAAAAAATTGAAAATTAAAAAAAATATTATTTTAAAATGTGAAATATAGTAAATATATGTTTATAAACCTTTTTACAGTTCCCCAGGAGAAGCCTAATACTAGGCGAAACATTGCGACATTATAAATAAAAATAACAAACTTTAAAAAGACTTTGTGTGTAGTAGCATTCATTGCTCGAGCAGGCCAGAATTTTGTTGTTGGATTTGAATGTACCGGAAACTTGGCGAGCTCCACCAGATACTTAACTGAATCATTTGTACAAGACTGGAGATTTCCCTGGGCACACAAACTTTTTGCAGATTTTCAACTTTGGCATTTTTTCACACTTCCATGTGAACAGTACAGCTGTCATTTTTCACATACTGGCCGAAATGTGTTTTCGCGCTTCCGGCGCAGAGTAGTACGGTCGCTGTGGGAAATCAGAGTTCAGGACAGATAAAGAAAATGACAGTGACACTGTTCATGAGCAGAGGTCCTAAAATGCCTATGTTGAAAATTTGGTGACGATACTCCATAAAATGACTGTTACGAGTGTGTGTTGCGCAGTTTGCATGCACACTCGTAACTTCGCAAATTTAAAATATTTTCACTTCAGATTTTCAACATTGCCATTTTCCCACACCCACTTATGAACAGTCCAGCTGCTATTTTTCTCATCCTGGCCAAGATGTCTTTTCGCACTTCTGGCGCAGAATGGCACGATTGCTGTGGGAAATCAGTGTTTGGGACAGATTAAGAAAATTACAGTAAAACTGTTCATGAGCAGAGGTCCTAAAAAGCCTGTGTTGAAAATTTGCTGATGATAGCCCATCAAATGACTGTGTTACAAGTGTGCATTGCGCAGTTTCCACGCACCCTTGTAACTTCACAGATTTGTAATATTGTCGTGCCAGATTTTCAACACTGGCATTTTTTCACACCTCCTTATGAACAGTATAGCTCTCATTCTGCACATCATGACTAAAATGTTTTTTTCACGCTTCTGGCGCAGAATAGCGCGGTCACTGTGGGAAATCAGTGTTCGAGACAGATTAAGAAAATGACAGTGACACTGTTCATAAGCAGAGGTCCTAAAATCCCTATGTTGAACATGTGGTGATGAAACTCCATAAAATGACAGTTACAAGTGTGCGTTGAACTGTTTCCATGCACCCTTGTAACTTAGCAAATTTGTAATATTTTCACTCCACATTTTCAACACTGTCATTTTTTCACACCTCCTTAAGAACAATACAGCTCTCATTTTTCACATCCTGACCATAATGTTTCTGCACTCCTGCTGCAGAATAGCACGCTCGCTGTGGGAAATCAGTGTTTGGGACAGATTAAGATTGAGCGAGTGAGAGGGGGGAGTGACCGAGCTCAAGTGAGCTCTGCCGGGACTGCTGCAGAGTTCTTTGTGGGCACAAAAAGGCCCCAATGCAGGTGCCCAGTACAAAAGGGCAGCCTGCAGCAGTGGGAGAAACAGAACAAGAGAGCGAGTGAGGGAGGGAGTGGGAGTGAGCGGACTCAACGGAGCTCTGTCAGGACTGCTGCGGATTTCTTTGTGGGCAAAAAAAGGTGTCAATGCAGTTAGGGGCCCAGTACAAAAGGGCAGCCTGCAGCGGTGGGAGAAATGGTATGAGCAAGTGAGAGAGGGGGACTGAATGAGCTCAATGGAGCTCTGTCAGGACTGCTGCGGATTTCTTTGTGGGCAAAAAAAGGTGTCAATGCAGTTAGGGGCCCAGTACAAAAGGGCAGCCCACAGCGCCGGAAGAAATGGAATGAGCGACAGAGAGGGGGAGTGAGCAAGCTCAACAGTGCTCTGTTGGGACTGCTGTGGATTTCTTTGTGGGCAGAAAAAGGTGCTAATGGAGGCAGGAGCCCAGTACAAAAGGGCAGCCTGCAGCACCAGGAGAAACAGAATGAGCGGGTGAGAGAGGGAGAGTGAGCGACCTCAACAGAGCTCTGTTGGGACAACTATGAACTTCTTTGTGGGCAGAAAAAGGTGGCATCACAGGCAGGAGCCCAGTACAAAAGGGCAGCCTGCAGCACGTGGAGACACAGAATGAGCGAGTGAGACAGGGGGAGTAAGTGAACTCAATGGAGCTGTTGGGACTGCTGCAGATTTCTTTGTGGGCAGAAAAAGACTCCAATGCAAGCAGGTGCCCAGTACAAAAGGGAAGCCTACAGCGTTGGGAGAAATAGAATGAGTAATTGAGAGAGGGGAAGTGAGCCAGCTCAATGGAGCTGTGCTGGAACTTTAGAGTTGCCCACCCTCCAGCCCAGGGTCCTCCATGGTCCTATATTACAGCAGGGTCTGTGGCGTGGAGACAAAGCAGTGAGTAGACACGCCCATACCTCCTTATGAACTGTACAACTGTCATTTTTCACATCCTGGCCAAAATGTGTTTTCGCACTTCCAGCGCAGAATAGTGTGGTCGCTGTGGGAAATCCATGTTCGGGACACATTAAGAAAACCACAGTGACATTGTTCATGAGTAGAGGTCATAAAATGCCTATGTTGAAAATACTGTGATGAAAGTCTGTAAAATGACTGTGTAACAAGCGTGCGTTGCGCAGGTTCCATGCACCCTTGTAACTTCGCAAATCAGTAATATTTTCATGCCACATTTTCAACACTGGCATTTTTTCCACACCTCCTTATGAACAGTATAGCTGACATCTTTCACATCCTGGCCAAAATGTGTTTTCGCATTTGCAGTGCAGAATAGCGCAGTTGCTGTGGGACATCAGTGTTCGAGACAGATTAAGAAAATGACAGTGACTCTGTTCATGATCAGAGGTCCTAAAATCCCTATGTTGAAAATTTGGTGATGAAATTCCATAAAATGACTGTGTTACAAGCGTGCGTTGAACTGTTACCATGCACCCTTGTAACTTTGCAAATTTGTAATATTTTCATGCCACATTTACAACACTGGCATTTTTTCACACCTCCTTATGAACAGTACAGCTGTCATTTTTCACATCCTGGCCTAAATATGTTTTTGCGCTCCTGCCGCAGAATAGCACGGTCACTGTGGGATATCAGTGTTTGGGACAGATTAAGATTGAGCAAGTGGGGGGGGGTGACCGAGCTCAACTGACCTCTGTCAGGACTGCTGCAGATTTCTTTGTGGGAAGAAAAAGGCCCCAACACGGAAGCCCAGTACAAAAGGGCAGCCTGCAGCCCCAGGAGAAACAGAATGAGCCGGTGAGGGAGGGGGAGTGAGTGACCTCAGAGGAGCTCTGTTGGGACTGCTGTAGATTTCTTTGAGCAGAAAAAGGCAGTAATGCAGGCAGGGGCACAGTACAAAAGGGCAACCTGCAGCGGCGGGAGAAACGGAATGAGCGACTGAGAGAGGAGGAGTGAGCGAGCTCAACGGAGCTCTATCGTGACTGCAGCAGATTTCTTTGTGGGCAGAAAAAGGCAGTAATGCAGGCAGGAGCCCAGTACAAAAGGGCAGCCTGCAGCACTGGCAGAAACTGAACGAGTGAGTGAAAGAGGGGAAGTGAGCAAGCTCAATGGAGCTCTGTTGGGACTGCTGCAGATTTCTCTGTGGGCAGACAAAGATGCCAACAGAGGTAGGAGCCCAGTATAAAAGGGTAGCCTGCAGCACCAGGAGAAACAGAATGAGCACGTGAGAGAGGGAGACTGAGTGACCTCAGTGGATCTCTGTCAAGACAGCTGTGGATTTCTTTGTGGGCCCACAAAGTTGCCAAGGCAGACATGAGCCCAGTACAAAAGTGCAGCCTGCAGCGCCAACAGAAACAGAATGAGTGACTGAAAGAGGGGGAGTGAGTGAGCTCAACGGAGCAAAGCAATCAACATTCAGCATTGACAAATGCTTGTTACATCTGTTATCTTGATTTGCCCTGGACACAGGGTTGCTCAGTGTATTCAGTTCTATTAGCAGAAACTTTTTAAAATGTTACCCTTTTTTTCGCTTTCTTTATAAATGAAAATTTCACTTAAACACACAGCAGCTCCAGTTACTTCCCCTGAAGGGATACCATTTTCTTTGTTTAATAATTAGACACTCCAGAATAAAACAGCCAAAAACACTAACACATTTTTGAATAACAGAGAGGTTTTTTAATGTCTCAGAATGAGGGTACAGTATATTCATGACCTAATTAGAGTAATTTCTGCATAATAATGACTTCCTATGGGAATCGTTTCCCCTATCTGTGCTATTCAAATGTATTAACATAACTGAAACAAGTGTACGTTTAAGTGTGTTGTTGGTTATTAAAGCCTTTCTCTCATTTAATAGGGACATTGCAGAAGGAAAAGGGCCTACTTTCAGCTGCAAGGTATTTACATGTGAAACAGTAGTTGCTTGTTGCTAATTATTAACTTCTTTTATTTGACCTGGTTACAACTCCATGGATTTTAAAATTATTTTTGTATAAGCTGTCTGGCATAGTATTTTGCCACATTGTTTCTCTGCAAAAAAGGATGCCAAAAATCCCCAGCCCCTTCTCATCTTTTTTGGGCAAAATTAATTTTTTGCCAGCATGGAGGCATTTAACAGACACGAATGTGCTAGAATATTCTGTGGCCTCAATAACACCACTCCAGGCCATTCAGATGCATAGCATGGAGTGGTGTTATTGATGTCATACCATATCTTAGACACATGAACAGAAAGAGCAGTAGCTGATGAGGATGGTGGAATCCTATGTAGATCTGAGGACCCCTCAAAACAAACTCATGGGCATGCCTGGGACAGGCATAATGAAGTCAAAGAGGGGGGAAGGTGTGGTGAAAAGCCATTGACCAGGTAGGGTCAGAAATGGCTTATTAGTGTAGGGCTTACAGGCAGACTGAATGGGCCTAGTGGTCATTATCAGCCGACAATTTCTATGTTTCTAGTAATTATCAAAAATTGGTCAGAGCATGTCAGAATACATAAGTGGCATTGAAAGGAAAATGAAAGGGCAGTAAACTATGTAAATTCTTATCTCCTTTTAACATAGCATGGCACATGTTTTTGTTTGCTTGCACACATGTGCAAGAAACATAGTGCCATCTTCTGAGTTTTTCGGAGGTGTGTCAGCGTCTTCCAATTCAGTCAGTGTGTTTGCAGGCGTGGTCGCAGTTCAACAATCACTGCTGGAGCTGTCTATGACAGCAGTTGAAAATGCAGTGGCATACAGCTGAAAGAGGGAGCTACGCTTCAGTGAACAGTGATATCGCCTGCTCATGTGTGCTCCCCCACCCACACACATGCCCATACTGCCTTACACATGTGCATGCATACTGTGTGCTTTCGCCCCACGCACATTGTATAGCCGACAGGGTGCCCAATCCCCGTCGGCTGTGCTGCGCACTTCCCCAAACCGAGTTCCAGATGCCAGGCTGGGAACCTATCCCAGCGTGGCACAATATGGCCGACGGGGTGCCCAATCCCGTCGGCTCCAACCCAAACAAGTTTAGCTGCCACGCTGAGCACACCCAGCGTGGCAAACGTCCCTATCGCTTTTCCTGTTAAAAACAAAACCTGTAAACAAGAAAACGCTCCTCATGCTCACCCAGCCCACCTGCGCCACTCCACTGTGTACCCTGCCTCCCCACACCCCCCACCCCATACTTACCTCCGGACTCTGCGCGACGATCTTCGTGGACCGGGAACACTCTCTCTCTTCAAAGCTGACAGCGAACTGAGGAAATGCCGGTAAGCTGTATAATGGGATAGATAGAGTTTTCAACTTTGTTGCATATCTCAGGCATTTTGGAATTTTGCACCAAATTTTCAACGTGGGGTTTTGGGACCCCTTCTCATGAGTGCTCTCACTGTCATGGCATTAATCGGCCTGAAGGGTGATTGCAGTCCGCATGAAATCACCTTTTGGGACTGAGTAACGAAACAACACTGCCACTGTTCATAAGGTGGGCTCTCAAAAAGCCTATGTTGAAAATTTGGTGGAAAAATTCCTAAAAATGACTGTTTTACGAGCGTGCGTTGCGCAGTTCCTACACATGTTCGTAAGTTCGCAAATTTTCAATATTTTCACTCCAGATTTTCAACATTGCCATGTTACCACACATCCTTATGAGCAGTAGAGCTGTCATTTTGCACATCTTTCCCAAAACATGTTTCCGCCCATGTAGCGCACAATGGCGCAGTTGGTGTGTGAAATCAATGTATGGGACACATTAAGAAAATCACAGTGACACTGTTCATGAGCAGAGGTCTTAAAATGGCTATGTTGAAAATTTGGTGACAAAAGTCCATAAAATGACTGTTACGAGTGAGCATTGAGCAGTTTCCACGCACCCTCGTAAGTTCATGACTTTGTAATATTTTCAGTCCAGATTTTCACCAGTGGCATTTTTCCACACTTCCTTATGAACAGTACAGCTGTCATTTTTCACAACATGGCCGAAATGTGTTTTCACACTTTCAGCGCAGAGATGCATGGTCGCTGTGGGAAATCATTGTTTGGGACAGATAAAGAAAAATCACAGTGATACTGTTCATGATTGGAGGTCCCAAAATGCCTGTGTTGATAATCTGCTGTAAAAAATCCCCAAACCAATTACGTTACGGGTGTGCGTTGCACAGTTTCTATGCACGCTTGTGGCTTCACCAGTTTTTTAATATTTTTACTGCAGATTTGCAACATTGCCATTTTTTACACCTCCTCATGAACAGTACAGCTGTCATTTTTCACATCCTGTTTGGAATGCGTTTTTGCACCTGTGGTGCTAAATGCCGTAGTTGCTGTGCATAAGCAGCTTTCGGCTAACAAACTGATATTGCCACTGTTCACAAAAAAAAAACATGTTGAAAATTTGGAGTGAAAATACCAACGAATGCCTGAGGTGTTAGGGTTTCCAACCGTAACGCCCCACCCTGTAGAGAATGACAGGCATCAGAGGTGTGACTTGGGAGTTTTGCCTGTAATGCTCATACCATTTCACAGCCTGCAGCCAGTGAGAGGCATTGAGGTATACCTTGGACTCTTCAGCCCCAAAGTTCACCCAATTCTCCTATACCGCACCCATCTCACCGTATTTCCTGATGGAATGGGGTGCGCATAAGGGCCAAAGATCCCAAGGCACACCGTGACACTTGTCAGTGTCTGCAGGGTAGGGTGTGGTGAAATGGCATGGCCGTTATGCCTGACGACCCAAAGGCACACCCCAATGCCTGTCACTCTCTGCAGGGTGGTGGTGGGGTTGGCTTCAGTTCAATACTTCACTGCCATTCCTATTATGCAGCTCTGTAACTTCTACACTACCAATGCCAATGCCAGCAAGCAAACATTCGGCATTGACAAATGCTTGTTTTGCTTCTGAAATAATTATAACTCTTAATACTGTACCAGTAATGGAATAGCTTTCTTCCAAATGGAACACATGCTCTTATCTGCAGTATAGCACAGTGGGTTAAGGCTCTGAGCTGCAGATCTGGAGACCTGGGTTTGAATCCCACAGCCGCTTAAGTGCATACTGTGTGATCCTGAGCACTTAACTTCCTTGTACTCACAAGTCATATCTGGGAAACAAGCTTCGGCTTAGTGTGCTACTCCTGGTTAAACAATGTTCCCTTTACCTTACAGTTAAAAATTGGGGCTACAGTGTGCCAGGACATAAGGCTGTGGGTAAAATTTGGGCTACCACTTGTACACTAGGGCATACTGTGGTCGGTACCAGGGCCCCCATGGCCCCATTTCACGGTGGGACCTTTGCTTCCCAGTCTAACCCTTTCTGCCCCCCTCAGACCAGAATATTATCAAGCCCTGCCAAAATGGGCATTCCAGAGCCTGCTGACTCTTGTGAGAGTCGCCATCTTGCCTGGTGTGGCTCGAGACACTCAGGCATCATGGTGGCGGGCTCTGGAATTTGTGGGGGGAATCTCCCCAGTAGTGCACCTTGGGACCAACTGGCATGAAAAGCACAGGTGCCATTGTTCAAGATAAGGGATGGACCCATTTCCAATTTGGCTCCTGAGGGGTCCAGAGTATCGCTGAGCCCCGAGACTGACAGGCAGCAGTATGCAGCAGCACGTCCTGCTCACCCAAACCCCCAGTACCAGGTAACTCATGAGAAGGAGGGCGGAGAGAGATTTTTTTTGCTTGTGCTCTGCCTCAGGCACCTTCAAACAAACTCTTGCTGCTGCCTCCTTATCCCACTCTCTAAAAACCCTTTTTTCACTGCAAAGGTAATTTTACTCTTTCCAACAACCTTAACATCCCATAATGAAAGCATAATACCCACACATACTTTTGAAGCAGTTTTCATTTACTTACTGTAGACAATGCTGCTGTTCCTTTTTCTAGTGGTATCTCTCCTCATTCTTTATGTTACTTGGTCAAGTTATTTAATATGTGAAATGCTAATGATTATATTCAGGCACTCTACTGTAACACACTCTGAGCCTCAGGGTAAGGGCACCAGTATAAATCTACTACTATTACTACACATAACCATACAGTAACTAATACAATACCAATGGTGAACTTTCAGCATCGACAAATGCTTTTTTAAATCCCCGCTGAAACATGTTTTGACATTTGCTCTGCAAAATCACCTTTCAGATGGGATTTGAAAAATTCCACTAGTCTTGATCATAAAGTGGGGATAATTATTATTTTTTTAATTTACTGAAGTCTTGGATTATAAGTACCTATAAATCAGAGTCTCTTTTACACAGGTTCCACATCAAAAGATTTTGAACAAAAGTGCAACATACAGGAAGTTGAAACGAAAAAGTACAAATAACATTGAGTACAAACATAGTTGTGGACAGTGGACACAATTAGGTCTGCACAGAGTACTAAGAGTCAGGTAAAGAGCTGCAGCTGTGATCAAAAGTAAGAAAGCCTGGATCAGCAAGCAGGGATCGGCAGCCAGAGGTTGGCTTTGTCGGTAGGCGTGCAACCAGAGGTAGGAATTGTCAGTGCGAGGGAACAAGAGGTTACATTGAGCAGATGGGCAGGCCTTGGAACACTACAGAGGAGCCGGACATTAAGGTGCTGGGGCAGGAAAAGAGGCCTGCAGGGTGAGAACTGGAGTGGACGGGGTAATGCAGGGGAGGAAACAAAGGTGAGGACATCTGGTTGGACTGAGGAGCTATGCGGAGCAGTGACATTGGGTGCAGGTGAATAGACAGAACACTAGGAGGAAGGAGCTACAGGTACAACTAAAACTTCTCTACTGGGACTAAGAGCTAGAACTCTTGTACTGGGACCTTCAATTTAGGGTAAAAAAAAGTGTTTGTCAGAGGTAGTTGAAGTAAACTGTTCTCTGTTATCTGTGTACTTATCTAGGTGCTTGTCACAGGTGTCAGAAGAGAATTGTTATCTGTGAAATTAACTAAGTGTAGAAAGATTTGCAAAGTAGGGGGAATGGCTTAGCTAGAAGGAGCCAGGTTAAAATCAGATTTAAACACTGCCCTAGATAGCTTCTGCCAGAGGACATACAGAACGCCAGGAGGAAGAAGCTACTGGTAAAACTAAAATGTATCTACTGGGACTAAGAACTGGAACTCTTGTTCTGGGACCTTCAATTTTGGGTACAAAAAAAGAGTTAGTGTATTTGTCAGATGTAGTTGAAGTAAACTGGAATCTGTTATCTGTGTACTTATCTAGGTGCTTGCACAGGTGTCAGAAGGGAATTGTTAACTGTGAAATTAACAAAGTGTAGAAAGATTTGCAAAGTAGAGGGGTGGCTGAGCTAGAAGTAGCCAGGTTAAAACCAAATGTAAACACTGCCCTAGACAGCTTCTGCCAAAGAACAGACAGAACACCATGAGGAAGGAGCTACTGGTATAAAGAAAACTTCTCTACTGGGACTAACAACTAGAACTCTTGTACTGGGACCTTCAATTTAGGGTAAAAAAGAGTGTGGCTCAGATATTCCAATTACGCCATAAACGTGCGCAACAGCAGGAGCAAGCGCAAGTCCACTGTGCCCATGTGCAATAAGCGCAATATTCAAACACTGCGCAGGTCAAGATGCACCTGCGGCACACGACTGAGTATCACGCCAGCTGTGCCACAGCGCAACCAGGGGTGTGCAGTGGTGCAGTTCAGATGCACAATAGCACAACCAGGGATGCTCAGTGGAGCAGGGCAACAGCGCAACAGCACAACCAGGGATGCGCAGGGACAGGATGCATGGGTGGGCCACCCATGCTAGAGATGGGCAGAGGATCACACAGCAGAACAGACATCGACCCCCATATCCCATGCACTGCACAACCGGGGGAGAGCTGGAATAACCACCGGCCCATGGATACCAGCAACAAACCCACAGCCGGGGCATGGTGTACCAGCACACCCCCTGGCAAGCTGTGCCCAGCACACAAGGAGGTCAGGCCACCCCGTGCCACACCATCCCACCAATGCAGAGCATACCCTGCACTGCGATCCCCAGACACCCTGCCCAGGAGCAGTGCCCACCAGTGCAGGACACCCCATGTATGCCACCATCCCCACCATGACAATGCAACTGTGTGCACCACAGAACCATGCAAGGCAGCCCCACCACGAGCACCCTTCAGGTGGTGGCAGCAGACAGCGATGCAACGACTGCATACACAGTGCCACCACCCATGCCCCCCCCGGAGGAACAGCTTAGAGACTGATCATGTGTCAGCACACGAGGTACCGCACACGTGACAGGGCATGCCCCGGACCCCACCACCAGTGGAACAGCACCCTGCACATCCTCCCAAGGACACACCGTGACCCAGCACTGGCCACAACAGCCAGCTCAGACACCCACAGTGGTGCATGGAAGCATGCACCACACAGGGTGCAACACAGTGCATGGACAAACACCCACTCATACCCAAGGGCACACCAACACAGGGACACAGTAGCAGGTCAACCAAGCCCCTGGTGTGTTGTCACAGAAACTGTGTACACATGGCCAGCACCCCTGCATGGCACAGGAGTGCCAGCCACCCTGTGCAGGCACCATGAAGCTGTAAACCACCAGCAGGTGCCCGGAGCAAAAGTGACAGACGGTGGAGCACATCCCCTGCAACAGACACAAGCAACAGCATGGAGGTGGGACAACAGCAGAGGCTACAGTGCCACCTGAGGCAGACATGCACCACACCAGTGACAGGAGGCAACCCGGCATTGTGCTGGGTACAGTGGCTGTCCAGCATGGACAGCCACCACTGACATGCCAGCGGACCGTGCAGGTCACAGACATGCAAGGGTGTCAGCTGCACAGGCCATGGACACAGTGCATGCACCGTGGACCACTGCACACAGTCATCCAGTGCAGAGCGAACAACACACAAACCACACAGTGACTGATAGCTACACCCACACCATAGTTGCTTCCCCTACGGACACACACACGCCCATGACTGCACCACCCCTGATGCCATGCACACCAATGCAGCTGAGCACCTGTAGCCTGCTGAAAATCAGAGACCACCACAGTAGGCATAACAAAAGAAATGTATATTACAAGATACAAAACAACTATTTACAAATATTTACAAAAATGTTGGGGGTGAAGGCCACAAATCAGGTGGGGGGGTAAGGGGCAGGGGTGAACAAATGGTAGAGGGAAGGAGGGGTGTGAGGGTGGGTCCAGGGGTATAGGTGCAATCCTTGGGTTCATGAAGTTCAGCGGGAGCCCCTCTCCCCGCTCTGATGGGGCTTCCCGCCATGCCTCCTGCAAACTCCTAGCTGCTCTATCCACTGTAAGATTTCCAGGGAGGTCCTGGCCACATGTAGAAGCTCCTGCAGCACCCTCTCCATGTGCCGCATCTGCCATCCACTTAGGACAAGGGAGCAGAGTCAATAGGTGTGAATGTACAGCCCCCTGCAGCCCACCCACTATGCATGGCATATGGCCATGGGACATGCCTCTGTGATGGTGTGTGACCACCCACAGTGATCGTGTCCACAAGACCTGCCCACCCAGGTGCACACAGCCATGCAGACCACTGCACACACCCACCGCCCAAGTCCTGCACAGCACCACCGTTGCTGTACAGTGACATGGCTATGCGGTACGAAGGCAGTGGCATAGCCATGTAACTGGTGCACGATGGACCACCAGCGATGCACACCCACATGCAGTGCCACTGGAAAGTGCTGACTGTACTGTGTGGTGTTCACGTCACTGGTGTAAGTGGATGGTGGCGATGCCCGCCGCCTGCCCTACAACACAGCATGCACAGAATATCCTGGAAGAAAGGCACTCACTATCATCAGCCTGATCCGGGCACTGTAGTCCGCTTCAACCGGTTTCCAGTGGCTGTTGACCATCTCCACCACCCACGCCTTCCGTGTCAGTCCTGTCTGGCTCGGCGCCACACTTCAGGGCCTAGGGTGCAAAAATGGAGAGGAGATTATCAGTACAATCCAGTATCAAAGACCCCCCACCCCCGGGTGTGTGCGATCCCGCACAGCCCAGCCATACCGCAACCCCCCCAACACCACCTCCACCACCTACACCACCAACACCACTGCCCATACTGGACGGCCCACAGTCCCCGTGTGGTGGACACATGTCCACCGCGATACCCATATTGACGCAACCAGTGTATGGATGGGGCACCTACCTGGTCGTGGCACTGCGCCTCTCCTGGCGTGTGCCCACAGGTGGGCAAGCCTGTCCGGGTCCCTGCGCTGGTGGTCCCAGTATCTGTGGTGACACTGCTCAGCCATGTGTCAGATTCCTGTGGCCTCCTCCAGGGCCACTGCCACCTCCTCCCATGCAGCACTCCTAGCCCTGTCCAGGGGTACACTCCCAAAAAGTGCTCCAGCATGGGGCTCCACTATGGCCACCAAACTGGCCAGCTCCACCTTGCTCCAAACAGCAGCCCTCCTTGCCATCTCTGAAGCTGGTCGGAGTCAAAATGGCACTCTGTAGCACGGTCCGCCACGTGCAGATGCTGCGCGGTAGAGTGCTGCCATTCCCCATCGCACTGTCACTGAACAGCATGATAGTGGTGCACCATGCAGATGCATGGCGCCCTGGGGGCAAAAGGTCGGCACATGGTCAAGGTCGTCTCGTCTTGCCGGACCGCTACAGTCGCGATTGGTACTCCTGCGTGTAGCATGATTGGGGTGCCTGTGTGAGATGCCCTGTGGTGGCTTCACCGCGTTGTGGGGCTCCATCGCCCCCACGGGCGCCCCAGTGCAAGAACACCATACATGTGAGCAGTGCAGTAGCGCCACTGGCACAATGGTGGTAGTGCCCTGCACTGCCTCCCATGCACAGCATGTCAGCAGCATGATGGGCATCGGCGTCAGCACCCCGGGCATGTGCCCATTCGGTGTCCACTTTGCACGTCACAGAACTGCGCCCTTGCCTCAGCACATTCAACACAATTGCGCAAGGCGCAACAGTGCGATATTCAGCCGGCATATGCAAATCAGCTCATCAGCGATTCAATGGCACAGATACTGCATTAGCATCCACTTAAAATTGCACCTTACCTCATTTGCATGCGTTGCGCTATATAAATGCGAAGTTGGGCTGCAGAGGCCATAGTCTGGTATTGCAGTCTATTGTGGTGAGTTGCATGCTGTTTGGGAGTGTGGACTGTGGTGTGTGGGAGATGCATGGGACTGCACAGTCAGAGGTAACACCTGTCATTCCCATAGGATCAATGATGAGCGACCATGAGGTGGATGAGGAACAGAGACGTGGGAAAAAGAGGAGGCCAAACTTTACCAAGGCAGAAACAGATGCCTTGTTTGAGGCCTACCTTGCCCAGGAACCACTGCTCAGTGGACAGTGGGGAACACCACAGGCCCATGCTGCTGCATGGGGAGAGGTGGCGAGTGCCATCAACCAGCATGGCAGCCACCAGCAGTCCATGCAGGAGTGCATAAAGAAGGTGTGCACGGACAGGAGGAGGATTAAGGATAAGGTGGCTGCCATCAGGGCAGCATGGGCTGCGACCGGTGGGGGACAGCCGGCCGTGCAACGCCTGACCCCACAGGAAGAGCGGGTTGCTTGCAGCATTGTGCCATTGAGGTTGTTCCAGGTGGTGGCTTCCAGATGGGTGGTAGCCCGTCACTGCATGGTAGGTCCTGATCTGTCACTGTGAGGTGGGATGCCACAGGGTAGGGCAAATACATTAATGCTACTGTGTTCCCTTACAGCTCCTGAGCATCTACATGGGTCAGTGGTGGTAGGCTCATCCACTGAGGGCGATACCATGGACAAAGAGGAGGGCCCATCCACCTCCACAGGTGTCCGAGGGTCAGGATGACAGTGGGCCCACCTGGCTGTCCGGACTGATGTTGGTGGAGCAGGTGCGGAGGAGGCCCTGCCCGTGTCCCAGCATGCCAGCGTCCATGGATGCCAGCATGCTGAGACTCGGACTGGTGCCGGACCCATCACTGATGATGATGGAGCTCACATCATGGACAGTGATACGTGTGGGCCACAGGATGGCCACACAGCAGGTTACAGCACGGGCATAACTGTGGGTGGTGCTGCCGTGGAGGCCTGCATGCCATGACAGTCCCAGCCTGTGCCTGTCTGCACCAGTGGGGCAGCACTGGTGTGTGTCCAGGACAGTGGGGCTGTTGTGGCCACGTCAATGGCACCGTTGAGCCCTGGAGAGCGGCAGCTGGAGGGGCAGTGTCAGCAGTCGGCCAATGGCGATGGGGGGACAGTGTCGGGGGCAGCATCAGTGCACCGCCTGTGGACATGCCCAGGCATGGCCCTGGTGTGCAACCTCAAGGGGTGCTGCCCATCACAGCCGCGACCACCATGAGGGACATCATGCCGATAAGGGGATGACCTCTTAGATGAGCACACCTGCACACTCCATGATTCAGTGGATCAGCAGTTGCGGCTTGTGACGGCGGCGGATGCACTCAGTGTGGTCCTGCGCCAGGCAGAGGAGCAGCGCAGCAGGGACACCGGTCTGCTCCTGGCAGGGATGGACCAGCTGCGGGAGGATATGACTGCCACCATTGACAGGCAGACACAGGCATTCACTGCTGTCATGGCCACAATGGGCACACAGTTATTTGCCCATGCATCGCAAACACCACGCAGTGCAATGTCCACCCCCCCATTCCTGGCATCGTGTGACACTATCCCTGTCAACACCAGGTTCAGCTGTGGGAATCCCGAGCACGCCTGGTGCAGGCATGTTCAGTGAGCTGCAGACCCCTGCTCGAGAATGGTCGCATTCCCGCAGCGGAACCCCTGGGGGACCATCGGTGCCACCCCATGAGGCCATTGGTCAGCCTGTCACTGCTGGCGGGTCTCGGTGGGGCCACCCATGCATCCGTGGTGGCTGTAGCACTGTGCTGCGTGACTGACCTGTCTCCCACCATGGCTACTGTCTGACACTGCCCTGTGTGCAGTGTGTTCATCGTGCAATGCATGGGTGGGGTACCCGGCCCTGTGCATACACACACATTCCATGTGCACACCCAACCAGCTGCTGGCCACTGTGGCGTGTGCATGATGATGCCTGCGTTGCGCTGTCCGCCACTGTGCAATGGTGCCCAGCGTCTGAGACATGCACAATGACAGGCACTGGGCATGGTGGTCTGTGGATGTGTGTGTGGCTAGGGGTGGCGGTTGTGGCCGGCGTGCCTCCTACCCTTTGTTCATGTCTTGTGGGGTGTGTGTGTGTGTGACTGCGTGCCGTGTTAGGCCTTGCCCATCCCTGATGGCGTGTGCGGTTCCATGCTCAGCTAATTCCCTTTATGACATGCACCCCTGGGGTTTGTCCATGCGTGTTTGTGGGTTGTGCACTTGCCATTGGTGGTTGCACATGGCCCCATGACTTACCTGAGTTGGTTGAAGTGCTCCTCTGTGATGGTGTCCCAGTGCAGCTGCGCCATCTGGATCAGTTGGGGGTCCCTTCGACCAAGGGGGGCTGCCCATCACCATCTGCACCAGCGTCCTCATCGTCCCCATTACTGTCCCCCTCTTCGACCTGTACAGCTATCCCACAGTCATTGGCCATGTTGTACAGGATGCAACAGGCCAGGAATAGCCCGCAGGCCTTTGAGGGGCTGTACTGTAGGGCACCACCAGACGTGTCCAGGCAACGGAAACGTGCCTTCAGCATCCCGAACACCCGCTCTATGACATTGCATGTTGGTGACATGTGCCTCATTGTAGCGTTGCTGTGATGGGGTCACAGGCCGCCAGTATGGTATGAGCAGCCAGGGATGGAGTGGGTATCCACTATCACCTGTGTGTAGAGGGTGGACATTAGTTTGGTGATCAGCGTCGCCCTGCCATGGGCCATCTAGGCCAGTACTCATGTCACCTCTGACTATGCCCCTTCCAAGATCCATGTCTTTCTTTGTGATTTGCATAGTCACCCACTAGGTGGCCAGTGGGGATGTCCCCACTCTCAAACCTGTGGCAGAGTGCAGACTGGTGCCAGATGAAGGCATCATGTGCTCCCCCAGGGTGCGTGGCACAGACATTGGTTATGCGCCCCCTAGCATTGCACACCTCCTGGCAGTTGATGCTTGCATAGCCCTTCTGATTTATGTATACTGCACCTTCCGGGCCAGGTGGCGTGTGGATGGCCACATGGGTGCAGTCAATGGCTCCGAGCACGCCAGCCATACGTGTTACCCTGTGGAACTCTTGTATGTGTGCTGTGCACTCTGCTGGTGTGCTGGGGAAATGGATGTACTCTGCAGCATGTGGCAGCAGTGCGCTGAGGAATTGTGTGAGTAGGCGTGATGTGGCTGACTGGCTTATGCCTGTTGTGGCCCTGTTGGTCTCTGGAAGGTACCCGTGGTGAGCAGGCACATGACAGCTGTCACTTTTGTCTCCACTGGCAAAGCATGGCTCTGTCGTGTGGGTGCCTGCATCTGATCACTGCACAGCTCACAGAGCCGCCTCAGGATTGCCCAGTTCAGGAGGTACTGGCCCACTATCTCGGTATCACTGTACAGCTCGAAGCAGATGTGGGCTCGGTACTGCCTGTTGGGGGCATTCCGCTGATGGGCCCTTCCACGGCCGTGACCCCCTGCTGCTTGACTTCTCACACCCCTCATTACTGCCTCCATCTGAATGGTGACACTGGCCATGTCCCTGGCTTGTGTCCCCCCCCCGGCAGCTGTATTCCAGTTCCCCCTGCTGTCCTTTCTGCTACTCTCCCTGCACCCAGAACACCTCCCAGATTTGGACATCCTGCCCACTGTCAGTGCCCTCAGTCCAATGTGGCACTTCCCCTTTCCTCCTGCACAGTGGCACAGGCTCCCCACTCCTTCCCTGTTCCTGTTAGTTTCCAGGTGCTTTGTCCTGCTCCTGCCCTGTCCTGCTCACTGCTACTGTGTGCCTGGTTGCTGTCACCTTGGTCCCAAATCTGGCTTTCCTGTAGCGTTCTTGTGCCTCTCTCTCTTGTTCCTTTTTATTTTGGATAATTTCCGCTATTGCGCAACTTCCGTTTGCTCCCCTATTGTGCATGGCGCATGCTGTTGAATATCACACTGCGCCATTTATTCATGGTTCCTCCTCCTTCAGTTGTGCATGCATTCATTACCATTGTGCTCCTGTGCATTGCGATTTGGGGGGCACAGTTGCCTCCTGCTGAATATCGCAAAATGGCACATTTTCGGACTTGCGCTGGCGCATCCCTGTTGTGCATGGTGCAACCCTTTTGAATATCTGGGCCACTGTGTTTGTCAGAGATAGTTGAAGTAAATTGTTATCTGTTATCTGTGTACTTATCTAGGAACTTGTCACAGGTGTCAGAAGGGAATTGTTGTTTGTGAAATTAACTACAGTAAGTCTAGAAATATTTGCAAAGTAGGGGGAGTAACTTGGCTAGAAGGAGCTGGGTTAAAACCAGACTTAAACGCTGCCCTAGATTGCTTCTGCCATCGAACAGACAGAACACCAGGAGGAAGGAGCTACTGGTATAAGTAAAACTTCTGTACTGGGACTAAGAACTAGAACTCTTTTTCTGGGACCTTCAATTTATGGTGAAAAAAAAAGTGTTAGTGTGTTTGTCAGAGGTAGTTGAAGTAAATTATCTGTGTACTTATCTAGGTGCTTCTCAAAGGTATCAGAACAGAATTGTTTGTCAAATTAACCAAGTTTAGAAAGATCTGCAATGTAGGGGGAGTGGCATAGCTAGAGGGAGCCAGGTTAAAACCAGATTTAAACACTGCCCTAGATTGCTTCTGCCAGAGAACAAACAGAACACCATGAGGAAGGAGCTACTGGTATAACTAAAACTTCTGTACTGCGACTAAGAACCAGAACTATTTTTCCGGGACCTTCAATTTAGGGTAAAAAAAAAGTCAGTGTTTGTCAGAGGTAGTTGAAGTAAATAGTTTTCTGTTATCTGTGTACTCATCTAGGTGCTTGTCACAGGTATCAGAAGGGAATTATTTGCAAAATTAACTAAGTATAGGTAGTTTTCCAAAGTAGAGGGAGTGGCTTAGTTAGAAGGAGCCAGGTTAAAACCAGATTTAAACTCTGCACTAGATAGCTTCTGCCAGACAGAACACCAGGAGGAAGACGCTACTGGTATAAAGAAAACTTCTCTACTGGGACTAAGAACTAGAACTCTTTTACTGGGACCTTTAATTTAGGGTAAAAAAGAGTTAGTGTGTTTGTCAGAGGTAGTTGAAGTAAATTGTTATCTGTTATCTGCGTACTTGTCTAGGTGCTTGTCACTGGTGTCAGAAGGGAATTGTTATCTGTGAAATTAACTAAGTGTAGAAAGATTTGCAAGGTAGGGGGATTGGCTTAGCTAGAAGGAGCCAGGTTAAAACTAGATTTCAGCACTGCAGTAGATAGTTTCTGCCAGAGAACTACCAGAACACCAGGAGGAAGGAGCTACTGGTATAACCTGGAGGACTAGCAATAGGCTAGTATACCTCCTACCCCAAAATAACATCTCTTTGTTAAAAGCACTGTTGCCTGGTGGTTCTCTTGACCTTTTAAGGGCTTGTAAACCTTCAACTCACAGAATCTTGCTGAATTTAAGTAAATATTGTTGTTTTTACTTCGTGCTGAAACCAGAAGTGAACGGACGCTTATTTCCATTTTTTTTGGCTTAAAACCTGCCCCTCTAGTGAGCGGGGTGAGCGTGCACGGGGCCACGCGCAGAGATGTGCTCAGAGACATGCACGTTTGTGCATGTCTACTGTGTCCACTGGGCACGCTGAAACTGCTGGCATTAGACAAACTTGAATAAGATAATTTTAGCATATCCTCTACTTAGTAAATATACACCTTTAATAATGGAAAAAGAACTTAGTAAGTGTATGTGCCTCAGAAAAGCACTAGCAAACAGGCTAGAAGGAAGTGTGGAGCAACAATGGGGAATTATCAAAACTGCCATCACAGAGGCAACAAGCCTTTGTGTGAAGCAAATAAACAAATCAAAACGAAAGAAAAAGCCACTATTGGTTCTCAAGAGAGGTGGCTGTGAAAGTCAGGAAGAAAAAGATAGCATTCCGGAAGTATAAGGAAACACAGAAGGAGCAGGACAGAGAGCTGTACCAGTTAAGGCAGAAAGAAGCAGGGAGGAAGTCAGAATAGCAAAGGCCCAAACTGAGGAAAAGATAGCCAACTCAGTTAAGAAGGGGATAAAACCTTTATAGGTACATCAGCGGACGTAGAAAGACAAAGGGAGGATAGTGAGGCTGAATAGAATGAACGGTGGGTGGGCAGAGGGGGACAGTGAAAAAGCAGGAATACTGAACGAATATTTCTGCTCAGTATTCACAAAAGAGGAGGGGGAAGTGCCTAATCCAATTAACAGAAGCACTCTTGATAGGGGGTCGATCCCAGTCCTTTCACAGAAGAAAGGGTTCTGCAAGAACTCCTAAAACTGAAGGTGGACAAAGCAATGGGTCCTGATGGAATTCACCCCAGAATTCTAAAAGAATTAAGGAAGGAACTAATGAAACCACTGGCTACTCTTTTTAATAAATCATGGGAGGATGGTGTGGTACCCGAGGACTGGAGGAAGGCAGATGTGATTCCCCTTCACAAAAGTGGGACCAAGACAGAGGCAGGAAACTACAGACCTGTCAGTCTGACCTCTGTGGTAGGGAAAGTGATGGAGTCACTTCTGAAGGAAAGAATAGTTGAGTACCTAGAGGTCAGTGGAGCACAAGATCCAAGGCAGCATGGGTTCACAGCGGGAAGGTCATGTCAGACGAATCTAATAGATTTCTTTGACTGGGTGACCAAAGTAGTAGACCAGGGAGGGGCTGTGGACATGGCCTACCTAGACTTTAGCAAGGCATTTGACACAGTCCCACACAAAAGATTATTAGTCAAATTAACCAGCCTGGGAGTGGGTCCCAGGGTGGTAGCCTGGGTAAAACATTGGCTGGACAACAGGACACAGAAGGTAATTGTAAATGGAGTCCACTCTGAAAAAGGGCGGTTACTAGTGGGGTACCGCAGGGTTCAGTATTGGGTCCAGTCCTTTTTAATGTCTTCATCAGTGACATTGCAGAGGGACTGGAAGGAAAAGTATGCCTTTTTGCAGATGACACAAAGATCTGCAACAGGGTTGATACACAAGGAGGCGTGGAAAGGATGAAAAGGGACTTGGCAAGGTTGGAGAAATGGTCAGACGTATGGCAGCTAGGATTCAATGCAAAAAAGTGCAAAATAATGCACCTGGGAAACAAGAACCCAGGGGAAGAATACACAATGGGTGGGGAGGTAGTAACAACAACAAAACAGGAAAGGGACCTGGGGGTAATCATATCAGATGACCTTAAGGTTAGCAAGCAATGTGAGAAGGCAGTAGGGAGGGCCGGGGGTATACTGGGATGTATAGGGAGAGGCATCAGCAGCAGAAAACAGGAAGTTGTTATCCCTCTGTACAGACAGTTGGTGAGACCCCATCTGGAATACTGTGTCCAGTTCTGGAGACCCCATCTCCGCAAGGACATAGACAGGATAGAGGCAGTCCAGAGGAGGCAACTAAAATGGTGCAGGGTCTGCAAGAGAAGCCGTATGAGGAGAGACTAAAGGAGCTTAATATGTATACCCTTGAGGAAAGAGAGGAGGGACATGATAGAAACTTTCAAGTACCTCAAAGGAATCAACAAAATCCAAGAGGGTAGCATCTTTCAGAAAAAAGAGACTTGCAAGAACAAGGGGACACAATTTAAAGATAGAAGGAGGCGGTTCAGGGGCAATGTGAGAGTATTATTTCACAGAGAGGGTAGTGGATGCATGGAACAGCCTTCCTGAGGAAGTTGTAGGGTCTAAAACTGTGGGAGAATTCAAGAATGCATGGGACAGACATAAGGCAATTCTTGTGGGGGCAGGAAGATATAGGCTGTTGGTTAACTAGGATCTTCGGCCTATCCTGTAGGTAGGGAAATGGGCAGACTAGATGGGCCTAGCAGTCCTTATCTGCCGTCAAAGTCTATGTTTCTATGTATGCAATGTTTGAGGTATTGTGAGGGAAATTATGGGAGCAAGTATGTATGTGCTAATTGCCATCTGATTACTACTCCTGAAGTACTGGGAATCATTTTCAGATCGTTCCTTGTTTTGCTGGGATGGTTTACACCTCAGTCATAGGGGTAGTACACTTATGGGGAAAAGTATCACTAAACTCATAAATCATTTTTAAACTAAAAACAATGGGGGAGAATGGGTCTATTCCCAAGTCTCTGAATGCTTACCAAAATATTATTACAACTAAATGTAAATTTCTAGCTTTGAATGCAAGATCTTTAAACCAACTCAAATTAGCAGAACTCAAAGCCAAATATAAAACTTTAAATATAGGTGAGGTGGGAGTAACTGAAACTTGGTGGGACGCATCCTCAATTTGGTCCAGAGAAATTCCAGGTTATAAGTTATATCATAAAAACAGATTAGATAAGCAAGGCGGTGGAGTTTGTATGTACATACGAAATTATATTCCTTCTTTTGAAGTGTTCTCCCTTTCCTTTAGAAAGCATATGGGTAAAAATCTTATTGAAGGAGCAGTCCTATATAACTATTGGTGACATCTATCGACCTCCATCTGCAAATTCAGATTACACAAGTGAAATGTTTAAAGAAATTACACATTTTTCAGAATCTCAAAATACTGTAATATTTGGTGACTTTAACCTCCCTCATATTAACTGGGACTCATTCTCAGGACAGTCCTATGCCGAGAAAGGACTAATAGATGTGGTAGTTAGTACTGGATTGCAACAACTTGTTACTGAACCCACTCGAGGTCCTAATATTTTGGATCTATTATTTACTAACATAGAGCAACAAATTAGCAATTTACAAATTTGGGATCCACCTGGGACCAGTGATCATTCATCTATTCTTTTTGAAATTCAACAGTTTAAAACTACACAAAGGAAGTTATACTGTACAAAAAAATATAATAAAGCACATTTTTCTAAAATCAATGAATATTTACAAAACACAAACTGGGAATCTAATCTTCTTAATTGTGCAACACAACAAGCCTGGGACTTTTTTAAAAACATTGTACATTATTTGGAAAATACCTTTATTCCATCTAAGAGGAAATTTAATAATAAAGGAAAAATTCCCCCTTGGTTCAACAAGACAATTAAAAATCAGATTAAAATAAAACTTAAA
Organism: Neoceratodus forsteri; assembly: GCA_016271365.2. Lineage (NCBI taxonomy): Eukaryota > Metazoa > Chordata > Ceratodontiformes > Ceratodontidae > Neoceratodus > Neoceratodus forsteri. The sequence continues at coordinate 600,537,824 of CM028130.1, read as the reverse complement.
CTTTTTAGGAAACTTAAGAATAGTTCTGTACCACTTAAAACTACTCTATTACATAAATACAGACTATCTGCAAAAAACTTAAAACATTCTATTAAATTGGAAAAAAATAAGCTAGAATTTAAACTTGTTCACACAAAAGACTGTCACAAATCTCTTTTCTCCTATATAAATAGTAAAAAAGGTGTATCAAGGACCATTGGTCCCATTATAACCAATGGCTCTTCTCTATCTGATATAGAAACCTCAAATCTCTTTAATAAGTACTTTTGTTCTGTCTTCTCTCAAAAATCACCTATTAGTACATTTAAAGTTCACCACGTAGACTATCATAGGTTCTATCCAACTGACATTATACAGGCTATCAAAAAACTAAAAAAAAAACTAGTCCGGGCCCAGATGGTATTCATCCATGGTTTCTGATTGAAACCTCTATAAATATTTCTATACCTTTGTCAATTATCTTCAACAAATCCTTACAAGAAAGCATTGTACCAAATGATTGGCATTCAGCAATAGTTACTCCCATATTTAAAAAAGGCAATAGAGGTTCTGTGCAAAATTATCGTCCAATTAGCCTGACCTCAGTGGCTGGTAAATTAATGAAATGAGTAATAAAGTCTCTAATAGATCAAGATTGTAAAAAATTAGGAATTTATGATTCAAATCAGCATGGGTTTACTCCCAAGTATTCCTGCACCACCAATCTGATATCTTTTTACAATAAAATAAGTACTCTACTAGATGTGGGTATCCCTACTGAGGTAATTCTTTTGGACTTTAGTAGAGCTTTCGATAAAGTCTCACATGAAAAACTCATTACTAAAATGCACAATCTAGGTTTGTCACCTGATATTGTCAACTGGACTTTAAACTGGTTGACAAATCGTTCTCAGAGTCAGAATTAATGATATCTTGTCTGACTCGAGTAGTGTGACAAGTGGTGTACCACAGGGATCGGTCTTGGGACCAACATTGTTTAACCTCTTTATCAGTGATTTACAAACAGGGCCAAATAACTTTGGGTTAAATTTGCAGACAATACTAAATTGAGGGGGGGGGGGGCAAGGTTAATAATCAAGAAAACATTTCTGCATTAAAGAAGGATTTGGAAAAATTAACACTTTGGGCAAATAAAAATCATATGCAGTTTAATCAAAACAAATGTTTAGTAGTACATTTTGGTGTAAATAATCAAAAAGCGATATATAAACGGACTACCACTTCACTCATCAAATTGTGAAAAAGATTTAGGGATATATGTTAATAATAAACTTACATCAAATGATTACTGTGTTAGAACTGCTTGCATGACCAACAGACTTTTGAGGCAAATAAAATGCCCTTTTGTTAATTGCACTGAACAATGCCTTATTCCATTGTATAGGGCATACATTAGACCGTATCTAGACTATGGCTCCCCTTTCTGGAATCCAAACCAAAAAAAAAGACATAGCAATTCTTGAACAGGTTTAAAGGAGAGTAACTAGAATGATTACAAGATTAACAAACTTGGATTATCAGAACAGATTAAAAGCTACTGGTCTCTTCTCTCTTCAGACTAGAAGATTAAGAGGTGATATGCTTATGGTTTTTAATTTAATAAATTCACCAGATCTAACGTAAAAATGTGGTCTAACACTCTCCAAAAGGAGACATGTTCCGTGACTGCATAATAAACAGCTTGAAGTAAAAACTTATAAAACCAGCAAAAGGGGAAACTTTTTTCCAATAACAGCATCCATTATATGGAACACCTTGCCACAAGAACTGGTAGAAGCAACTAGTGCCACTGTCTTTAAAAACAAATTAGATGTTTGGTTGAGGAATAATAGATAAATAATGTCCCACATAGTATGGGGAACAGTCTCAAAGGGCTCTGGCCTTCTACTGTTCTTTCATACCAAGTAATATCAAGTAACTAAAACTTCTCACCTGGGACTAAGAACTAGAACTCTTGTACTGGGACATTCAATTTAGGGTAAAAAAAGGGTTATTGTGTTTGTCAGAGGTACAGTAGTTGAAGTAAATTATCTGTTATATGTGTACTTATCTAGGTGCTTGTCACAGGTGTCAGAAGGGAATTGTTACTTGTGAAATTAACTATGTGTAGAAATATTTTCAAAGTAGAGGGAGTGGCTTAGCTAGAAGGAGCCAGGTTAAAACCAGATTTAAACACTGCCCTAGATTGCTTCTGCCAGAGAACAGACAGAACACCAGGAGGAAGGCGCTACTGGTATCACTAAAACTTATCTACTGGGACTAAGAACTAGAACTCTTGTACTGGGACCTTTAATTTAGGTTAAAAAAAAAAGAGTTAGTGTGTTTGCCAGAGGTTGTAGAAGTAAATTATCTGTTATCTGTGTACTTATCTAGGTGCTTGTCACAGGTGTCGGAAGGGAAATGTTATGTGTGAAAGTCACTAAGTGTAGAAAGATTTGCAAAGTAGGGGGGGTGGTTTAGCTAGAAAGAGCCAGGTTAAAACCATCTTTAAACACTGCCCTACTTACTTGGTATTATTTGGTATGAAAGAACAGAAGAAGGCCAGAGCCCATCGAGACTGTTCCCCACATAATGTGGGACATTATTTATCTATTATCCCTCAACCAAACATCTAATTTGTTTTTAAAGACAGTGGCACTAGTTGCCTCTACCAATTCTTGTGGCAAGGTGTGCCATACAGTGGATGCTCTTATTGGAAACGTTTCCCCTTTTGCTGGTTTTATAAGTTTTTACTTCAAGCTGTTTATTATGCAGTCTTGGAACATGTCTCCTTTTGGAGAGTGTTAGACCACATTTTTCCATTAGATCTGGTGAATTTATTAAATTAAAAACCGTAAGCATATCACCTCTTAATCTTCTAGTTTGAAGAGAGAAGAGACCAGTAGCTTTTAATCTGTTCTGATAATCCAGGTTTGTTAATCTTGGAATCATTCTAGTTACTCTCCTTTGAACCTGTTCAAGAATTGCTATGTCTTTTTTTTTGTTTGGATTCCAGAAAGGGGAGCCATAGTCTAGATATGGTCTAATGTATGCCCTATACAATGGAATAAGGCATTGTGCAGTGCGATTAAAAAAAAGTGTTTTATTTGCCTCAAAAGTCTGTTGGTCATGCAAGCAGTTCTAACAAAGTAATCATTTGATGTAAATTTATTATTAACATATTTCTCTAAATCTTTTTCACAATTTGATGAGTGAAGTGGTAGTCTGTTTATATGATATATCGTTTTTGGATTATTTACACCGAAATGCATTACTAAACATTTGCCTTGATTAAACTGCATATGATTTTCATTTGCCAAAGTGTTAATTTTTTTCAAATCCTTCTTTAATGCAGAAATATTTTCTTGATTATTAACCTTGCCCCCCAATTTACTATCATCTGCAAATTTAACTATGAAGTTATTTGGCCCTGTTTGTAAATCACTGATAAAGAGGTTAAACAATGTTGGTCCCAAGACGGACCCCTGTGGTACACCACTTGTCACACTACCCGAATCAGGTAAGATATCATTAATTCTGACTCTCTGAGAATGATAACCAGTTTAAAGTCCAGTTGACAATATCAGGTGACAAACCTAGATTGTGCATTTTAGTAATGAGTTTTTCATGTGAGACTTTATCGAAAGCTCCACTAAAGTCCAAAAGAATTACATCAGTAGGGATACCCACATCTAGTAGAGTACTTATATTATTGTAAAAAGATATCAGATTGGTGGAGCAGGAATACTTGGGAGTAAACCCATGCTGATCTGAATCATAAATTCCAAATTTTTTACAATCTTGATCTATTAGAGACTTCATTACTCATTCCATTAATTTACTAGCCACTGAGGTCAGGCTAACTGGATGATAATTTTGCACAGAACCTCTATTGCCTTTTTTAAATATGGGAGTAACTATTGCTGAACGCCAATCATTTGGTACAATGCTTTCTTGTAAGGATTTACTGAAAATAATTGACAAATGTATGGAAATATTTATAGAGGTTTCGATCAGAAACCATGGATGAATACTGTCTGGGCCCAGACTAGTATTTTTTTTAGTTTTTTGATAGCCTGTATAATGTCAGTTGGATAGAACTTATGATAATCTACATGGTGAACTTTAAATGTACTAATAGGTGATTTTTGAGAGAAGACAGAACAAAAGTACTTATTAAAGAGATTTGAGGTTTCTATATCAGATAGAGAAGAGCCATTGGTTATAATGGGACCAATGGTCCTTGATACACCTTTTTTACTATTTATATAGGAGAAAAGAGATTTGTGACAATCTTTTGTGTGAGCTAGTTTAAATTCTAGCTTATTTTTTTCCAATTTAATAGAATGTTTTAAGTTTTTCACAGATAGTCTGTATTTATGTAATAGAGTAGTTTTAAATGGAACAGAACTATTCTTAAGTTTCCTAAAAAGTTTAAGTTTATTTTAATCTGATTTTTAATTGTCTTGTTGAACCAAGGGGAAATTTTTCCTTTATTATTAAATTTCCTCTTAGATGGAATAAAGGTATTTTCCAAATAATGTACAATGTTTTAAAAAAAGTCCCAAGCTTGTTGTATTGTACAACTAAGAAGATTAGATTCCCAGTTTATGTTTTGTAAATATTCATTGATTTTTAGAAAAATTTGCTTTATTATATTTTTTTGTACAGTATAACTTCCTTTGTGTAGTTTTAAACTGTTGAATTTCAAAAAGAATAGATGAATGATCACTGGTCCCAGGTGGATCCCAAATTTGTAAATTGCTAATTTGTTGCTCTATGTTAGTAAATAATAGATCCAAAATATTAGGACCTTGAGTGGGTTCAATAACAAGTTGTTGTAATCCAGTACTAACTATCTCATCTATTAGTCCTTTCTCGGCATAGGACTGTCCTGAGAATGAGTCCCAGTTAATATGAGGGAGGTTAAAGTCACCAAATATTACAGTATCTTGAGACTCTGAAAAATGTGTAATTTCTTTAAACATATCAATTGTGTAATCTGAATTTGCAGATGGAGGTCGATAGATGTTACCAATAGCTATATAGGACTGCTCCTTCAATAAGATTTTAACTCATATACTTTCCAAACGAAAGGGAGAACACACTTCAAAAGAAGGAATAAAATTTTGTAAGTACATACAAACTCTATCGCCTTGCTTATCTAATCTGTTTTTATGATATAACTTATAACCTGGAATTTCTTTGCACCAAATTGAGGATGCGTCCCACCAAGTTTCAGTTACTCCCACCACACCTATATTTAAAGTTTTACATTTGGTTTCGAGTTCTGCTAATCTGAGTTGGTTTAAAGATCTTACATTCAAAGCTAGGAATTTACATTTAGTTGTAGAAATATTTTTGGTAAGTATTCAGAGACTTGGGAATACACCCATTCTCCCCCATTGTTTAGTTTAAACAATGATTTATGAATTTTAGTGATACTTTTCCCCATAAGTGTACTACCCCATGACTGAGATGTAAACCATCCCACCAAAACCAACAACGATCTGGAAATGATTCCCAGTGGTTAATATAGGGTATACTCTAGATAGCTTCTGCCAGAGAAGAGGCAGAACACCAAGAGGAATGAGCTACTGGTATAACTAAAACTTCTCTACTGGGACTAAGAACTAGAACTCATGTACTGGGATGTTCAATTTAGGGTAAAAAAGAGTTAGTGTGTTTGTCAGAGGTAGTTGAAGTGAATTGTTATCTATGTACTTATCTAGGTGCTTGTCACAGGTGTCAGAAGGGAACTGTTATCTGTGAAATTAACTAAGTGTAGAAATATTTGCAAGGTAGGGGAGGTGGCTTAACTAGAATTAGCCAGGTTAAAATGAAATTTAAACACTGCTCTAGATAGCTTCTGCCAGAGAAGAGATGGAACACCAGGAGAAAGGAGCTACTGGTATAACTAAATCTTCTCTACTGGGACGAAGAACTAGAACTCTTGTAGTGGGACCTTCAGTTTAGGGAAAAAAAAGTTAGTGTGTTTGTCGGAGGTAGTTGAAGTAAATTGTTATCTGTTATCTGTGTACTTATCTAGGCGCTTCTCACAGGTGTGAACAAGATAGCTTCTGCCAGAGAACAGACAGAACACTAGCAGGAAGGAGCAACTGGTATAACTAAAACTTCTCTACTGGGACTATATTGCCCTCCTTCCCTCCCCTGAACCCCCCCCCACCCTAAACCAGTTCTACTTTTATAGGCACAGGATTTAACTGACAACAGGAAGTTCCTGTTTGGGAGCAGAAAGTGAGTGATCATAGAGCCACCAAAGACTCACCATCCTAGAAGTGCAAGAGTAGATCTCTGTCCCCCCTAGCTGCTGGAGGGCTGACTCTGAGCAAGTAAGGAGACTACTGAGAAATATAGGAACTTCTTGTCTCAGAACAGGAAGATCAGGAGCTAAAAGGGGACAGAGCAGTAAGTAAGTAGGGAGAGAAAAAAATAGAGGAAAGAGTAAGTATTCTAAACAACAGTTAAGGGGCCAGAAAAAAGGCATGATGGGAGTGGTGCAGTGCAGTGGCTATGGAACAGCAGTCTTCTGGGAGACGTTCAAGAGGATGCAGTGTTGTCCCTTCTGTAGGTACCTCTCTGGGCTGAGGGAGGTTGCTCATCTCCAGGCTGAGTTGGCCAGGATTTGTGGGACCTCCTCTCCCACCCAGGGACCACCAGGGTTACTGCCGTTGTCTCAGAGGTCACCAAGAAAGAGGAGTGGTTGGACCACAGTGGGCTCAGGGAGCTTGAGGGTGGTGGAACAGAGGTGCATCCCTCCAGTTGTACCTCTCCACAATTTCTTTGCTATTCTGGAAAAGTGTGGTTCCTCTATGGAGGCACCCACAGTGGAGACAAAGAAGGGTGCTGGGAACCTCCACAAAGGAGACCCACAGGAGAGTGGCATGGAACCCCACAGGGGAAGGAAACAACTCCTGGTGGGGGACTCCATTGTTAGGAAGGTAGAACTGGGGATGAATGGGAGAGGGAGGTAAGGTGCCTGCCTGTTGCCATGGCTTGGAGGGACAGGGAGCAAATCCTCAGGATCACAGGAGCAGCTGCACAGGGGAGGGAGCTGGATGTCATTGTCCACCTAGGAACAAATGACCTGGCTAAGAAAAGGATCAGAGGAGTGCAAGAAGCATTTGTGGAGACAGGAAGGGGCCTTTGACAAATAGCACACACGGTAACCTTCTCTGAGGTGCTGCCTGTCTATGGCATGAGTGAGGCTAGGGTGCTCCACACCATTGGATTCAATCAGTGGTTGAAAAACTGATGCAGAGCTCAGGGATTTGGCTTTATTGAGGACTGGGGGTCCACCCGGAGTGATGCAGGCCTATCCTGGCATGATGGTCTGCATCTGTTGAGGAAGGGAACCAGGATCCTAGGTGATGGGTTTAAATATTTCATTGGCAAGCATTTAAACTAGCCAAGGTGGGGCGGAACTGGAAAGGAGCATGGAAATCCTAGCTCCCCCCCAAAAAATCTAGGTATTAAGTGAGGTAGACACCAACATACAGATGTCAATAGGGAGAAGCGCAGGGGTAAATGGAGAAAGTGACAAACACAATAAGGACAGGAATGTGGCAAAAAGGGGTAAGGCCATCAAGAAATGGAGGGTAATGAGTACCAACGCCCAAAGTCTGGGCAACAAGCTCCCTGAACTGGTGGCCTTGATGGAAGAGGGATGCCTGGATAATGTAGCAGTCTCAGAAACATGGTACACAGAGAACCATGACTGGGATGTTAACATATCAGGGTACACAACCTACAGGAGAGACAGGGAGGGCAGAAGGGGGGAGTAGCTCTCTATGTAAGGAAGGGATAAAAGCAACTGAACAAAAGAGTAAACAGGGAGGAGAGGAGGCACTGTGGGTCACCTCAGAGACTGGAAATGGCACCACAATCCACACAGGGGTTGTATACAGACCCCCATGTCAAGGGGAGGGAATGGACAAGGATATGATAGAAGGCATACTTAGGATGGCAGAGAAAGGGGAGGTACTGTTGATGGGGGACCTTAATATACCAGATGTTAACTGGAGCACCTTTTCTGTGGCCACATCCAAAAGCAGGGCCATTCTTGATGCCCTTCAGGTGGCATGCCTCAGACAGTTAGTTTTGGAACCTACTCGTGAGGGAGCAATCCTAGACCTCATACTCTCAAATGGGGACAGTGAGAGGATCTCAGATCTAGAGGTGGGTAACCATTTGGGAACAAGTGACCACCAAATAGTGTGGTTCATGATAAACTCAGCTGCATAGTCAAGCCATACAAGTGAGGGTTCTGGACTTCAGGAGGGCTGACTTTGGCAAGATGGGAGAGTGCCTTAGAAAAGCACTAGCAAACAGGCTAGAAGGAGGGGTGGAGCAACAATGGGAAAATATCAAAACTGCCATCACAGAGGCAACAAGCCTTTGTGTGAAGCAAATAAACAAATCAAAATGAAAGAAAAAGCCACTATGGTTCTCAAAAGAAGTAGCGGTGAAGGTTAGGGAGAAAAAGATAGCATTTAGGAAGTATAAGGAAACACAGAAGGAGCAGGACAGAGAACTGTACCAGTTAAGGCAGAAGGAAGCAGGGAGAGTAGTGAGAATAGCAAAGTCACAAACTGAGGAAAAGATAGTCAACTCGGCTAAGAAGGGTGATAAAACCTTTTATAGGTATATCAGGGAGCATAGAAAGACAGAGGGAGGGATAGTGAGGCTGAATAGAATGGATGGTGGGTGGGCAGAGAGTGACAGTGAAAAAGCAGGGATACTGAATGAATACTTCTGTTCAGTATTCACAAAAGAGGAAGTGGGGGAGGTGCCTAATCCAATTAACAGAAGCACTCTGTAGAGGGGTCGATCCCAGTTCTTTACAGAAGAAAAGGGTTCTGAAAGAACTCCTAAAACTGAAAGGTGGACAAAGCAATGGGGCCAGATGGAATTCACCCAGAATTCTAAAGTATTAAGCAGAGAACTAGTGACACCACTGACTACCCTTTTTAACAAATCATGGGAGGATGGTGTGGTACCTGAGGACTGGAAGAAGGCTGATGTGATTCCCCGTCATAAAAGTGGGACCAAGACAGAGGCAGGAAACTACAGACCTATCAGTTTGACCTCTGTGGTAGTGAAAGTGATGTAATCACTTCTGAAGGAAAGAACTGTTCAGTACCTAGAGGCCAGTGGGGCACAGGACCCAAGGCAGCATGGGTTCACAGCGGGAAGGTCATGTCAGACAAATCTAATTGATTTCTTTGACTGGGTGACCGAGAAGTAGTAGACCAGGGAGGGGCTCTGGACATGTCCTACCTAGACTTTAGCAAGGTATTTGACACAGTCCCACACAAAAGATTAGTAGTCAAATTAACCAGCCTAGGAGTGGATCGCAGGGTGGTAGCCTGGGTAAAACATTGGCTGAACAACAGGACACAGAAGATAATTGTAAATGGAGTCCACTCTGAAGAAAGAGGGCTTACTAGTAGGGTACCACAGGGTTCAGTACTGGGTCCAGTCCTTTTTAATGTCTTTATAAATGACATTGCAGAGGGACTGGAAGAAAAAATATGCCTCTTTGCAGATGACACAAAAGATCTGCAACAGGGTTGATACACAAGGAGGCGTGGAAAGGATGAGAAGGGACTTGGCAAGGTTGGAGGAATGGTCAGAAGTATGGCAGCTTGGATTCAATGCAAAGAAGTGCAAAGTAATGCACCTGGGAAACAAAAACCCAGGGGAAGATTACACAATGGGGAGGTAGTAACAACAACAAAAATGGAAAGGGACCTGGGGGTAATCATATCAGATGACCTTAAGGTTGGCAAGCAATGTGAGAAGGCAGTAGGGAGGGCTGGGGGTATACTGGGATGTATAGGGAGAGGAATCACAAGCAGAAAACAGGAAGTTTTTATCCCCTGTACAGAGAGTTGGTGAGACCCCATCTGGAGTACTGTGTCCAGTTCTGGAGACCCCATCTCTGCAAGGCCATAGACAGGATGGAGGCAGTTCAGAGGAGGGCAACTAAAATGGTGCAGGGTCTGCAACAGAAGCCACATGAGGAGAGACTAAAGGAGCTTAACATGTATACCCTTGAGGAAAGGAGGAAGAGGGGGGACATGATAGAATGTTTCAAGTACCTCAAGAGAGTCAACAAAGTCCAAGAGGATAGCATCTTTCAGAAAAAGAGATGTGCGAGAACAAGGGGACACAATTTGAAGATAGAGGGGGAATGGCTCAGGGGCAATGTGAGGAAGTATTTTTTTCACAGAGAGGGTGGTGGACGCATGGAACAGCCTTACTGAGGAGGTTGTGGGGTCTAAAACTGTGGGAGAATTCAAGAATGCATGGGACAGTCATAAGGCAATTTTTGTGGGGGGTAGAAAGAAATAGGCTGTTGGTTAAATAGGATCTGCAGCTTATCCTCTAGGTAGGGAAATGGGCAGACTAGGTGGGCCAAGCGGTCCTTATCTGCCATCAAAGTCTGTTTCTATGTTTCTGTAGGAGAAGCTTGAAAGGACCAAGTTTTGGTGCATTTAGGGTATCTATACGGAGAACATTCAACCAATTAGGAGCCTAGTAAGTAAATTAATGTTGGGCTTGCTAGGTGGGGTAGAAAGGGGCTTGAAAGTTGTGTCTTTAGGCACTTCTAGTGCTGTGTGAGTAAGTGGCGTTATGTGAGAAGGTGTTGGGAATTGGGAGGGGTTAGGCCCAAGCTGATTTTCTTTGCAAGCATGCAGGTATGATACTTGATCTTGTTTCTGATGTTCAGCCATTGTGCCTTGGAGTACAGATCACAGGTGTGTGTGCGACTATGCGCACCCAAAACCAGGTGTCAGGAGTTGTTGAGAGCAGTCCCAACATGTTTAAGGGTCATGTCAGTGGCAGCGCCATAGATTAAGCCATAGTCCACGACGGAGAGTATGGAGCTAGTGACTGCAGTTTTGAGTGCTTCTTGTATCATGCTTCCTCTATGTCTGTAGAGTAGCCCAATCCTACTGCTAACTGCCTTGAGACTATGTTGATGCGATCTGAGTAAGTCAGAACGCTATGTGTAATAACTAGGTATTTAAATGTCTGGACTTGATTGAAAGGGACAGTGAGGTTATTGAGGATGGAGAGCTGGGAAGATTCTGATCTGTGGTGGGGGCTAGCAAAAAGCATGGACTTTTTTTATAGTTCATGATATGTCTGTGATGAGCGAATCATGCTTCTAAAGCAGTGAAGTTTGTCTTGAAGACAACAAGTTGGAGAGTGAGGGTCTGAGTGACTGAAAAAAGGACTGCATATAGGAGTAGATTCCTGGAGCAGGCTTGTGGCAGGGAGTTCAGAAAGAGGCTAAATAATAAGGGGCCCAATATGAAGCCTTGGGGAACTCCTGAATGGACTGGTTGGCTGAAGGATAAGGTATCAATGATTTTTAATTGTTGGATTCGGTTCTCTAAGTTGTTTTGGACCCAACCCAGAGCCCCATAGGAGGCCCCTATGGCAAAGAGGGAGTTTAAGATGAGGGAGTGATTAACTGTGTCGAAGGCCTTTGTGAGGTCAATGTACACTGACATCACAAGGTGGCCACGGTTGAGGGCTTTATGTATAAAATTGGTATATTCTAGTAGAGCAGTGGTTGCGCTATGACTTTTTCTAAAGTCATGCTGTTCTGGGCATTGGGTGTTGTATTTGGAGATGTGATCCGAGAACTGGTCGGCAACTATCCATCCAGGGTTTTGAAGAGGAGAGGGTGGATGGAGATTGGGCAGTAGCTGGAGTGTAGGGCTTTATCTCCACTCTTATGGATAGGTGTCACTACTGCAGCTTTCCATTGTGAGGGGGAATTGCCCTAGGCAGAGACAGATTCAGTATTTTTGTGAGGGGCATCCAGTGCCATGTGAAGCAACTTTAGGTCCAGGGAGTCGCTGCTAAAGCAGGATTTACTGAGGACCTTTAGCATATTCTTTTTGGCTGATGTAGGGGAGACTGTTTTAATGTAGAAGGGTGGGTTGGTTAACAGGGAGCTGTGACTTTGGGGACTGTGGGAGGAGGAAGGGTAAAAGAAGCCTGGGGAGTACACCACTGAGGTCAGTGATTGCAGTTTTGAAAGTGTTGGCTGTAAGCAAGGGGTCTTGGATGATGTTCCCTTCAACATTGAGCATGGTGGGAGTGGTTTTGGTGGGCTTACCAGTAAGCTCTTTGAGGTTGTCCCAAAACTTCCTGCTGTCACCCCAAGAGTTTGAGAGCACTTCCTTGTAGTAGACCTTTTTGGCTTGTCTGATGGCTTGGGTGCATGAGTTCCTGGCTGTTCTGTACTGCTGCCAGTGGGTTTGCTTGCCTGTGGCCTGGGCAAGAGCTGATCTCTGTCAGCCATTTGGGGGAGGAGGGGGGAGGGAGGAGGAGGAGATCCATGGATTAGTTACAGCTTCTTTTTAAGGGGGGCAAAGATGTCACATGCTGAGTTGAAGGTGTGTATGAAAAATTCCAGGGTTTGATCAACACTAGGAGCAGAGTCAAGTGTTGACCAGTCCTGGCTATGGAGATGGGCTTGGAACTGCTGTAGATGTCCTTTCTTGAGGATGCATTGATACATGGTTTTATTTTGTTGTTTGGGGGATTTATTAGACCAGAAGTAGATGATAGGAGCATGGTCACTGAGGGAATCGGAAAGCACTTCAGGGTCACTAATTCTATCAGGCCTATTGATGAAGATGAGGTTGAGTAAGGTACAATTACCAGTTCTGGGGTTATGTGTGATTGGGGAGGTCACAACTTGAGACAAATTAATGGCTGAAATAACGTCTTTGTAAACATCAGCCTCTGGAGCCAGCCTGTTCACATTGAAGTCCCAAGAAGAACTAATTCATAGCAAGGGGGAAGGTTGGAGAGATACTCGATTATTGCTGTGAGGCCTTTGGAGTGGTCATTCGGGGGGACATAGGAAGCTATGATTGTGAATATTTCACCGTGGCATCCAAGGAGCAATTTGAATGCTAGAGCTTGTGAGCTACTACCAATTACAATTTTCTTTTTTTTTTTTTTTTTTTTTAACCACGAGAGACACACTAAGCTGAAAGCTCATTTACAAGTGTGACATGGGAGCACGAGGAAGTTAAGTGACTTGCTCAGGGTCACATAGTATGCAAATAGGGGCTGTGGGATTCAAACCCAGGTCTTCAGGTTTGCAGCTCAGTCATAAACCACTGAGCTATACTGCCTCCTATTCTGGGAAGAATATGCCCATGGAGGTTTTGAGGCAGATGGCACATCCCCCCACCCCTTTTGCCAACTCTGTCATCCCTGACTATCATGCAGCCATCGAGGTGGACAGCACTGTCAAGAACTTTAAGGGTGAGCCAAGTTTCAGTCACAGCTAACACATCGAGTCAGTGTTGCGTGACCCAGACCTGAAGGTGGTCAATTTTATGAAGGAGACTTCTAATGTTTAAGAAACTATCTTAATTGCTCCAGGGGGACTGCTGTGAGTCTGGTGGAGCTGTATAGGTCCGGGTTTAGGAAGGATGTTTCCAGCCAAAAACAGGAGTAGTAGGTAATTTTGTATAAAGAAGAACTTAAGGGCCTTAAGTAGAGATACAGATTTGTGGTTCCTGGGTTTGCAGGCAATTGAGAGTATGGGAGGACTAGAGGGGTGTGGCAAAATTAGAAGGCTGAGAGGGGTGGAGACTTCAGGGATGGTAGTTAAGTGCCAGGAAGGGACAGTAGGGGTGGTCAGCTGTACTCGGATAGTTGCAGAGGCCATCTGGAGGACCCCACATGGAAGTGTTAGTTGTGTTAATTTTGGCTGGGTGGGGACCTGGCAGTGGAGTGGTATATAGGCTACCAAGATAGCCAGTGATACTAGGCATATTAGCGACCCCATCCTTAGCTAGTGTATAAGGGAGAATTCAGAGTAGGGCAGGCACTAGGGCAGGTGCAGGATACAGCTTGGCCTGGGGCAGCAAACAGCAGAAGCTCTGAAGGGTCATTTAGTATCACAATAACTGAGGAAGCAATGGTCATGTAAGCTAAGGTTTATGCGAGTTCAGCAGATTCTGTCTCTTTACATAGAAACATAGAATTTGACGGCAGATAAGGACCGCTTGGCCCACCCAGGCCACCCATTTCCCTACCTGATGGATAAGCTGCAGATTCTAGTTAATCAACAACTTACTTCCTCCTGCCCCCCACTAGAATTGCCTTATGCCTGTCCCATGCATTCTTGAATTCTCCCACTGTTCCTGACTCCACAACCTCCTCAGGAAGGCTGTTCCATGCATCCACAACTCTCTCTGTGAAAAAATACTTTCTAACATTACCCCTGAGCCGTCCCCCCTCTATCTTCAAATTGTGCCCCCTTGTTCTTGCACATCTCTTCTTCTGAAAGATGCTACCCTCTTGTACCTTGTTAATTCCCTTGAGATACTTGAAAGTTTCTATCATGTCCCCCATCTCCCTTATTTCCTTAAGGGTATACATATTAAGCTGCTTTAGTCTCTCCTTGTATGTCTTCTTGTGCAGACCTTGCACCATTTTGGTTGCCTCCTCTGAACAGCCTCCACTCTGTCTATGTCTTTGCGGAGATGGGGTCTCCAGAATTGCACGCAGTACTCCAGATGGGGTCTCACTGTCTGTAGAGAGGGATAACAACTTCCTGTTTTCTACTGTTGATGCCTCTCCCTGTGCATCCCAGTATCCCCCTAACCCTCCTTACTGCCTTCTCACATTGCTTGCCCACCTTTAGGTCATCTGATATAATTACTCCTAGGTCTCTTTCGATTTTTGTTGTCGTTAACTCACCCCCCATTGTGTACTCTTCCCCTGAGTTTTTGTTTTCCAGATGCATTACCTTGCACTTCTTTGCACTGAATCTGAGCTGCCACATATTTGACCATTCCTCCAACCTTGCCAAGTCCTTTTCATTCTTTCCACCCCACCTTGCATGTCAACCCTGTTGCAGATCTTTGTGTCATCTGCAAAGAGGATAACTCTCTGCTATTTTGAGAGTGTGTGCTGATGTGATATTCTTACTTGAGCCTGAAAAAGTGTTCATTTTGTTTTAATATACCTTTTTACAACTGTATTCTGTGACTGCTTATGTACCATCTGTAGGAGTGAAAGCACTTCCTGGTTTGAGTGTCCCGGGGCAGTGTGGGACATAGGAGGACTGTGTCAGTTGTCTCTCCATTGAAACATCTCCCACTGTTTCTCTGAGCTCTATCAGGAAATTGCTCTAAAATATTGAACCTTGCCTTTTTAAAGGCTAAGTTTGTATTTTGCACCTATTTGGGCTTGATTTTGCTAGCCTGAAACGGAGATTCTTGTGACGCACTTCCAGTTTGCTAGCATAAATTCACTACGCACTAGCGCCCAGGGTGGCGTCTGCGCGAGGCAGCGTGCGAGAGGCGCACGTAAAGACATGCGTGTCATAGCGCGTGTCTATCGTGTCCATCGTGGACATCGGGATAGCGGTCCAACAACAATTGTATTGGTTTTATGTAAAGTGGGAAGTCCAAGGTACTGTACCTAATGTTAGAGTGTCATTAAGTGTTGTTACCTTGTACCATAATGAAAAGAGCAAATAAATATTGTACGTCCTGTCAGATGTATGCAATAGGCAAACAAACCGCCAATTACATCTGTGACAGGTGTATATTAGTCAAGTCATTACAGGATGAAGTAACTCGACTCCTTAACTCTGTAGAAACAGCTCCTGATGTTACCCAACACGTTATTGACCCAGAAATTGAAGCTTTAGAGGAATATATTGATCATATGTCTTTCCAACTGGAAGCAAATAGCATGACCCCTTCCCATGATAATGGACTTCAGGGTACATCAAGAATGAATCTTCTTCATAATGATACTCACAAGACTTTTTTAAACCCTCAGGGTACCCCAAGAATAAATACTGTTCATAGTGAAGTACATAAAACTTCTTCAACCCCCCAGTGTTCTCATCTTTCTTCAGAACCACTGACATTTCCTGATGCCACTACTTGGTCTACCATTGCACCCTCAAAACTCAATAAAAGAATCGATTCGCAGGTAAGGGAGACCAACACTTCTCCCTCAATCATATTGCACAATTCTTATGAACCATTAGTTTCTCTTCCAACTGATGACACTTGTAATCTGAATCTTGAACCAATAAAAGCTCAGGGCGACATCCCCCTCCTTCTTCCTCATAATAATATTACCCCCACTCAGGTCTTTGTATTAGGTGACTCCATGATCAAATTTATAGATCGAACCATCTGTAACCCACATAAAATAAATAGGACTTGTTCAAGTTACAGGGGAGCTAGGGTTTCAGACATAACTGCCATGACCAAAACTGCTTTACGTGCAGCGGGCAACAATCCGTTAGTTATAGTCCATGCTGGGACTAATGACATCACCAAAATCCCATTACAACAACTTAAATAAGACATAGTTGCTCTTTGTAATTTATTAAATGAGAGGGGCTGTAATATCGGTATTTCTGAAATTCTCCCAGTACCCCAAGCCTCATTCCATATCCAAAAAAAGATTAAATCACTAAATAAATGGCTCCGAAAATGGTGTCTAAAACAAGGTATAGCGTGTCTTACACATTGGGAGGAATTCAGTGATAACCCCTCCCTATTCTGCTGGGATGGTCTCCATCTCAGCCGAAGAGGAAGTTCTCTTCTTGGCCGCCAGTTTTTGTCATTTATCAATAATAATTTAAACTAAAACGAAAGACGGAGACAGGGCCGAAAAAGCCATCTCTTAATACTTTACGTAAGTTGAACATCTTATCCTGTAATGCAAGAACACTTAACAAAATTAAAATGGCAGAACTAGAGCTGAAAATTCTGGAATCTAACGTAGGATTGATCGCTATTACCGAAACATGGGGAAACCAGGACAAACAGTGGATAATGAATATCCCAGGGTTTAAACTCTATTATAAAAACAGAGCTAATGAACAAAGGGGTGGAGGAGTTAGTCTTTATGTCACTAACAATATTCCATCTTTCGAAACCTCCATACCAATATTAACAGAAAGTGTCTGGGTTTATTTGCAACCTAAAGGACATCCCCAGATTCTGGTTGGCAACTGTTATTGCCCACCTTCCTCGGATCTTGCCTATCTCAATCAACTATCTTTAGAAATTACCCAAATAGCAGATAAAGGGTCAGTGATAATTTTAGGGGACTTTAACCTCCCATCTATAAATTGGGATACACTTTCTGGACACAATCAGTATGACTTACAGTTGATTTCAACCATTACAGATCTTGGCCTTACCCAACAAGTTAGAGAACCTACATGTGGGAATAATATTCTGGACTTAGTTTTGACTAATATGAAGGCCTCCTTGTCTAATTTGCGGGTGTTGGACCCCTTGGGCAATAGTGATCATATGACAATTCAATTTTCTATTCTTTTGGCTCATTCAAATTCTACTAATAACTGTATGATAAAACAGTAGGCAAATTTCTCAAAAAAAAAATGAACATCTTATAGCTATACCTTTGGATTTAGTACTTTCACCTCTTAATATTAATGATGCATGGAGCATCTTTAAAAAAACTGTACACAGTTTAGAAAAAAAATACGTACCAGAAAGAAAGAAGTATAATCATAAAGGCAAGGTTCCTGCCTGGTACAATAATAATATCAGAAAGCTCAGTATTCACAAACAAAAATTATTTACATCTTTAAAAAAGTGCCAACCTGAAGAAAAGGAGGGTAATTTTGTTAAGTATAAGAAAGCACTTAAGGATCTAAAAACATCAATCATCCTGTCTAAACGGAATCTAGAATTTAGAATTGCTCATACTAAGGACTCACATAAAAGTCTTTATTCATATCTGAATAGTAAAAAGGGCAACATAAATAAAATAGGTCCATTAATTATCGATAATACAACCATCCTCTCAGATAAGGTTACTGCAATTGAGTTTAACAAGTATTTTTGCTCTGTCTTCGAACAGGACAAGGAGCCCATATTGTATATCAATGCTACTATATCCCCTAGCTATACTATCACCATTCCCGATACTCTCAAACTTTTAAAAGCCTTGAAGCTAACAACTAGCCCAGGCCCTGACAGTATTACATCTAAATTTCTTATGGGAACATATAACAACATTGCTATTCCACTTACCATTATTTTCAATAAGTCACTCGCAGAGTCTAACATGCCCTTCGACTGGAAAACCGCTACTGTAACACCAATCTTCAAAAAGGGGGTGCATCATAAGGCTGAAAACTACAGACCTATCAGCCTCACCTCCATTCCATGCAAATTATTAGAAAAACATATTAAATATTTAATTGAAGAAGAAATGCTAGCATTAAAAATGAATGATGTTACACAACATGGATTTAAACCCCGGCATTCATGTACTACGAATTTGCTATCCTTTTACAACTTAGTCAGTAGTTATCTTGACTTAAATATTCCAGTAGACGTTATTCTGCTCGACTATAGTAAAGCATTTGATAGGGTTTCACACTCTATATTAATAAAAAAAACTAGTAGCATTAGGTTTATCTAAATGTATTGTGTCTTGGGTTAACAGCTGGCTATATAAAAGAATTCAAACTGTCAGAATTAATGGGGAATTATCGGACGAAAGATCTGTGACAAGTGGAGTCCCTCAGGGATCAGTGTTGGGTCCCACTTTGTTCTGCATTTTTATCAGTGACCTTACTGTCTCATCACAGAATATTTTATCTAAATTTGCGGATGACACTAAACTGGGAGGACCTGTTGATAATGAAATCAACAGGAGTACTCTAATAAATGACCTTAAAAAAATTGAATCTTGGGCAGTAATTAATAAGATGTCATTTAATGTGTCTAAATGTTCTGTGTTGCATTTTGGCAAAAAAAATCTTAAACAAATATACCATCTTAATAATATTATACTTCGAGAATCCCTCGTCGAAAAAGACCTGGGTATATTGGTTGATAATGGGTTGTCTTTTTCAAACCATTTTAATAAGGTTACTAATAATGCCAATGCCCTTTTATGTAGGATTAATAATACTTTCATTCTTAAAACAGAAGAATGCATCATGACTTTATATAAGACTCATGTTAGACCCCACTTGGATTATGGTTCATCTTTGTGGAGTCTATATTTAGCTAAGGACATCACAAAAATTGAGAGGGTTCAAAGAAGGGCTACTAAAATCATACCCCACCTTTCTCGCTTTAATTATGAAACTAGGCTCCATAAAATCAAGCTATATCCGTTGGAATTTAGAAGGCTAAGGGAGATCTCCTTCAGTTATTTAAAATCGTACAATCTCCTACATTAATGAGATCATGTGGATTGTCTTTTGCATCCAGAAAATAGTAGCCAGAATACACAATAAACAAATTGAAATTGAGAAAACAAGAACAAACAGAAGACAGCAATTTTTTACTATTAGAGCTCCAAGAGTTTGGAATTCTCTGCCACAGGAAATTGTTGACTGCCAGAATATTGACACATTTAAGTTCAAACTTGATAAATGGCTTCTGGACAGAACATAACCTATTAATGATCCACATTGTGTGGAGGACATTCTCAATGGGCTTTGGCCTTCTTTTGTCCTAATTACCAAGTTACCTTTCCTTCCAGGTGCTCTCCAATGTCACTTATAAAGATATTAAAGAGGACCAGTCCCAGTACCGAACCCTGCGGTACCCTGCTAGTTACCCTTCTTTCTTCACTGTGGATCCGTTTACTATTACCTTTTGCGTCCTGTTGTCCAGCCAGTTTTTTATCCAGGCTACCACCTTGGGACCCACTCCAAGGCTGGCTAAATTGTATATTAATCTTTTGTGAGACTGTGTCGAATGCCTTGCTAAAATCTAGGTAGGCCATATCCACAGCCCCTCCCTGGTCTACTACTTTGGTCACCCAGTCAAAGAAATCTATTAGGTTCATCTGACATGACTTTCCTGCTGTGAAACCATGCTGTCTTGGGTCCTGTGCCCCACTGGCCTCTAGGTACTCTTCAGTTCTTTCCTTCAGAAGTGATTCCATTATTTTTCCCTACCACTGAAGTCAAACTAACTGGTCTGTAGTTTCCTGCCTCTGCCCTGCTCCCACTTTTGTGAAGTGGAATCACATTTGCCCTCCTCCAGTCCTCAGGTACCACTCCATCCTCCCATGATTTGTTAGAGCAGTCAGTGGTGTTACTAATTCTACCCTTAGTTCTTTTAGTATTCTTGGGTGAATCCCATCAGGCCCCATTGCTTTGTCCACCCTCAGTTTCAAGAGTTCTTTCAAAACCCTTTCTTCTGTGAATGGACTGGTATTGACCCCCCCATTCAGAGTGTCTCCCTAATTTGGTTTAGGTACCTCCCCCTCCTCATCTGTTGTGAATACTGAGCAGAAATATTTGTTCAGTATCCCTGTTTTTCATTGTCACCCTCTGCCTACATTTCCTCCCCTTTATTAAGTATCTGTATCCCTCCCTTGGTCTTTCTTCGCTCCCTAATGTACCTATAAAAGGTTTTATCCCGCTTCTTAACAGAGTTGGCTCTTTTCCTCAGTTTGTGCCTTTGCTATTCTGACTGCCTTCCCTGCCTCCTTCTGCTTTAACTGATAAAGTTCTCTGTCCTGCTCCTTCTTTGTTTCCTTATTTCCTGAATGCTATCCTTTTCTCATTAACCGTCCCTGCCACCTCTTTTGAGAACCATAGTATTTTTTTCCCTTCGTTCTGTTTTATTGATTTGCTTCACACAAAGGCTTGTTGCCGCTGCAATGGCTGTTTTGATTATTCCCCATTGTTCCTCCACCCCTCCTTCTTGCCCATTTGCTAGTGCTTTTCTAAGGCACTCTCTCATTTTTTCAAAGTCAGCCTTCCTAAAGTCCAATATTCTTGTTTTTGTATGGTTTGACTGTATGGCTGCGCTTATTGTGAACCACACTGTTTGGTGGTCACTTGTTCCCAGATGGCTACCCACCTCTAAATCTGAGATCCTTTCTCCTTCCCCTTTTGAGAGTACCAGGTCTAAGATTGCTCCCTCCCGAGTGGGTTTCAACACTAGCTGTCTGAGGCATGCCCCCTGTAGGGCATCAAGAATGACCCTGCTCTTGGATGTGCCTGCAGCAAAAGTACTCCAGTTAACATCTGGCATATTCAGGTCCCCCATCAACAATATCTCCCCTTTTTCTGCCATTTTAAGGATGTCTTCTATCATTTCCTTGTCCATTTCCTCCCCCTGAGATGGGGGTCTGTACACAACCCCCATGCAGATTGTGGTGCCATTTCCTGTCTCCAGGGTGACCCATAGTAACTCATCAACTTCCTGTTTACTCTTTAGTTCTGTTGCTTTAATCCCTTCCCTTATATAGAGAGCTACTCCTCCTCTTCTTTTACCCACCCTGTCCCTCCTGTAGACTATGTATCCTGGTATGTTGACTTCCCACTCATGGTTCTCTGTGTACCATGTTTCAGTGACTGCCACAATATCCAGGCATTCTTCTTCCATTAAGGCCACTAGTTCAGGGAGCTTGTTGCACAGACTACGGACGTTGGTACTCATCACCTTCCATTTATTTTTTTATGGCCTTATCCCTTTTAGCCCCATCTCTGTCCTTAACACCTCTTTCTGCATTTATCCATGTCCTGCTCCCTACTGACTTCTCTGCCTTGGTGTTTACCTCTCTAACTGGGTGTCAGCATGGCTCAGTTGGTAGCACATTCACTTCTGGACCAGAAGGTCGTGGGTTCTCGTCCCACACCGGGACTGGACTTGCACCTAAAAATCGCTGGCATCCGAGTGCAGTATTGGGGGTGCTGTACTGTTGGGGTGTGCCATCCTTCGGATGAGACGTTAAACCGAGGTCCCTTCTGCCCATCCTGTTGGTGTCCTGGTGGGTGTCCAGGTGGAAGTAAAAGAACCCAGGGCACTCTTCGCAAAGAGTAGGGAACATTCCCAGTGTCCTGGCCAACATTCCCCTTCCCATAAACCAGTTCATGCAATTATCCAGGCTGTGTGTGGGTGATGATGTGTGATATGGCCGCCACCACACATTCAGTCACTTCACTACCAGTCTAGCATTGCTTGTAAAAGTGTTTTGGATTGTATGAAAAGCGCTATATAAATGCTGATTCTTCTTCTTCTTAACTACTGCACTTTGTGGGGGGAGGCTGGGATTTCCCCTGCTCCTTTTCAGTGCCAGAGGATGGAGTGGGCGGGGGTACATGTCCCTTTAAGAGGATATGGAGCTTGATGTGGGGCATGTCCCTTGGCTCAAGAGCATTTAATAGAGGACGAGGACAGGGCTGGGGTGGGCAGGCAGAACAAAAAAACAAGATTAGGAGCTGAATTTGAGGAGCTAAGCTAACAAGCACCCAAGCTGACTGAAAAGCTGGAGCTCTGCTGCCATGCCTGCACAGAGCTGTTGCTGCCAAGGAGGGAAAGGTACCAAATTTAAATTCTGTTCCCCGTGCTTCTGCTTGGAGGGGAGACAGTGGGCAGCTGTGCCTTCTTCAGTTCTTCTGAACCACTGCTGTGGTTTGAATCAAGGGTGGAATTTGTGCCTGAATTGGACAAGGAAAACCCCTGAGGTGAGAAGGAACAGAAGGACAATTTAACAGGCAGCAGAGAGGGAGGATTACAGACTCTGTAGCGAAGGGGAAGCTGCAGGGTGGACAAAAGATTGGGGAGTCTTGGCTTAATCAGGGGGTGGGTGAGATGGGGCGGAGCAACAGTAGCTATGGGAGTGGTAACTGTGGACCTGAGTTAGCAGGGGTTAGGAAGCTTTAGGCAAAGTGAAAAAAAATTGGAAATCTAAATCAGGATGCTGATAAACTGAGCAATCAATTAAGTCAGTGAACCAGATGATACATTCCAAGTCTAGCCTAGAAATAGTGCTAAACAGCTACAGAAAGCAGTAAAACTGGAGCAGCTGCAATCCATTTAACCTGGCTCAAAATTGAGTAAAACACAGTGAGCCTAGCTCCGAATTACAGTTAATTACTCAAGTAAATGCTGCTCAATTAAAATAAAGATTAGGAGCTGCAGTTAAGGAGCTAGGCTAGCTAGCGAGCACCCGAGCTGACTAGAAAGCTGGAGCTGTGTAACCATGCCTGCACAAAGCTGTTGTGGCCAAGGAGGGAAAGGCACCAAATTTAAATTTTGTTCCCCGTACCTCTGCTTGAAAGGGAGCCAGTGGGCGGCTACGCCTTCTTCAGTTCTTTCAAACCATGGCTGTGGCTTGAGACAAGGGTGGAATTCATGCCCGAATTGGGCCAGGAAAACCCCTCTGCTTGGAGGGGAGCCAGTGGGCAGCTGCGCTTCTTCAGTTCTTTCTAACCACGACTGTGGTTCGAATTGAGGGTGGAATTCGTGCCCTAATTGGGCAAGGAAAACCCCTCTGCTGACGGGAGCCAGTGGGCGGCTGCGCCTTCTTCAGTTCTTTTGAACCACGGCTGTGGTTTGAATCAAGGGTGGAATCCTTGCCCGAACTGGGCAAGAAAAACCCTATGTTGAAAATCTGGGGTCATAGTCCTGAAAAACAACAAAGTTGTGAAGCAGTGTTGAAATTATTCAACATTTTCTCATACCTGCTATTTTCCTATATTTTATTCCCACATCTTCAACATAACTTTTTTATCCCACTTTATGAACAAGGCAGGTGTAATTTTTCAAATCCCCTCTGAATTATGTTTTTGCAGTTGTTCTGCAAAATCACCTTTTGGATGAGATTTAGAAATGTGCACTTGTCTTGATCATAAGGTGGGGTCATTATAAGACTATGTTGCAAACTGGCATCAGCATTTCAAACAAATTCTGGTCAGAGCCAACAAGGCAGCATAATGCTATTTTCAGTGTCAGTGGCTCAGCAGGTTGCACACTCACCTCTGAGGTTAGAAGATGAGATGGCTGTGGGTTTTATCCACACACCAGGCACTTTGGGTAAATTCCAGTACTTGCACTGTAGTGCAGCATGAGAGATTTGCTGCACTCCTGAGGTGCCATCTTTCAGATGAGATGTTAAAACCAGGTCCCTTCTGCATGGTCTGGTGGTTGTTCACGTAGGCGTTAAAGATCGTATTGTAACCCCTGGGTGGCGTTATCCCCTTTGTTACACCCATGCCTACTACCTACAAGCTAGGCTGAGGGGTTTGAGTTCGCTAACAGATAACCATTTTAAAACTTTTGTGCACTGCCTCCACTCAGGGTGCTTTACGTGGGTGAGCTGGTAACAGATATAGCCCCCTGAGATGCTATACCACCCACGATAACCAGTTATACCCAGACATGCCCCAATAAATATTTCCCCACATTTCCATACTTTGCATTTAATGATGCTCTCTAATAATAAGCTTACATTCAGAATTTCAAGAAAGAGTAACAATCAATTTATTTAGGGGACAAGGAGTTAGGAACGAGGATGTGGAGTAGAGGTTATTTGATTACTATATTCAGATATACAGGTTTGATTGATGTTTTGCTGGTGAACCCTCTAGCTGGGTGGCTACATACTAATAGACTACATGCAATCACATTTCTCAGTTCGACACACGATACCCAGAGCCCTGGCTGTCTAACTGCTGACTAATCAGATGTTACATAAATAATTATTTGATTACCCACACTGGTACCAGTCCCAGATACAGCAGAAACCCTGCAATCTCGTACCATACTGGACACCCAGATACCACAGTCCTAGATGTTGCAGGCCTGATGGATGTTGCAGCTGGTCAAGTTGGCCGCCTATTGATTTGGAAGGGAGGGACAAACTTGGAGAACTATTCCGGCAATGGCTATAGATTATTGGATACAACGAAGGCAGGAATTGCCCTGCATTTAGCAGAAATAGCAGGAGCTGACCCTGCTGGTCACAAAGAGCTAGGGATTGCCCTGCACATCACAGAAGACAGGGATTGCCTTGCACATTAGAGACTGAACATTTCAGGACAAGCTACAGGGCTAGATCTTGGATTTTACATCCCAAACATTCAGCACAATAATTCAAAGTCCCATCCAGTATAGTTAGAAAAACAATACTTTTATCAAGCATCCGAATTCCCTTGAAACGAGGTCACATCCTGTACACTTAAATACCAAACTGGCATCCATACAGTAACAGCATCCATATTCATTTTGCATGAAGTCACATCCAGTACATTTAAATACAAAGTAAAGCATCTATAGACAGTCTCTTCCAACACATCTAGATATCACACACTTTTGGCAAGCACTCTGTCAAAATCAGGCAAAGACAGAAACAGCTATCTTCAGAATAATTCAGGATCAAATAAGCTCTAGGGCCTCCCATCCCATGAAGTGGCCAATGTTGCTTGGCTGTCAGCTCCACAAAGGCAGGACACTAACCCATAGGGCAATGACAAATTACAACACATTTATATGATTCACTATCAAGTCATCTCGATGCACCTGCATATGAACCATTTGGGCAGCAGGCAAGATGCATCCACACTAATTTTGAACAAGGCTGTCTCTGCAGGGGCTTATCATCCCAGACTGAAAACTCTAAGATCTCATCTCACAGCAGAAAATATCTGGCAGCAGGGCTTGAGGCCCCCAAGATTACTTCGGAAACTTCTCCCTTGGACCGGGGGGTACGAGGGTACTCACTCAGGTCCTCCATGGGTCTCACCTGCAATCAAAGGCATCCTGATGTTCTTCTTCAGCTCTCTCACAACTGAGGCATGGTTAGATGGTCTTCTTTCTACATCTTTCCCCAACGTGTAAGGGAGGGCTAGCCTCTGGTGGACATTTCTGGCAACCTCCAGACTAGCAGTCACAGAACACTACATTTACTTTAACTTTGAACTGTAACTAGAAAGCAACAAATGCCCCCTAATAACTGGAGGGGCTTAGCTAAGTGGCCTAGGCCTGGAAGCATGGCAGGGGCTTGAGCCCCCACCCCTGTGCCTTCGGCACTCGTGAGATATCCAGAGCTCACTCTGCAGGAGTGACAATATTTGCCATAGCACACTCATGCCCATCATGTATCATTATATATATATATATATATATATATATACACATATACACACACACACATACATATAACAGGTGTCAGGATAAAAACTGATACAACTTCAGTTATCAGAGTCATTGTGTGGATAAATGGGTGGTGATATAATCACTATGTGGATAACTTGAAGTTATTCCCACAGTGATTACATCATCACCCATTTATCCACATAGTGACTACATCACTAACCACCACCACCTGTGCTGC
Organism: Neoceratodus forsteri; assembly: GCA_016271365.2. Taxonomy (NCBI): domain Eukaryota; kingdom Metazoa; phylum Chordata; order Ceratodontiformes; family Ceratodontidae; genus Neoceratodus; species Neoceratodus forsteri. The sequence goes on along the minus strand of CM028130.1, from coordinate 600,511,676 downwards.
CTGCTAGTTTCACTTTCACCTTCTCACAGTGCTGTTTGCAACCCAAGCTATCACAGTCCCAAAGATTCACAAAATACACACCCTACCTCCCAAAAAAAAACGGAACCACATTTTAAATGAAAACACCCTTAAGAACAAAAAGCCATTTTTTCCTCTTTCTCAGCACAGCAACCCTGCAAGCCAAACATGGCAACCAGGCACAGAGAAAAACGCAGAGAGAAACTTAAGAAAAAAATAAAATATAACAAAACTGAACCCAAAAAATCCTGTTGCATAAATCAAATATGCATGGGGCACCTATGGGATAACCAAGTTATTTGTACAGTAGCTGTGGCCACTTGTGAGGTTACTCGAGATCACAGGCTACTGTACAAATAACTTGGTTATCCCACAGCCACCCCCATATATCATATATATCCTCAAGCGGCTCAATATTTTATTTAAAACTGGCAGCCAATAACAGTGACTGCTGGCCCTGTTAAAGTTAACACTTTCTCTGGTGTAAACAAGTACAACCCACCCTCTTACCACCGGGCCTGTTAAAAAAAAAAAAATAATTTCCTGGTATGCTGTAGAACCATTGTTTTCCAATCGCCTGTTCCAATAGTAACAAATAATTATTTTGCTGCAGTACAAGGCCTGTCTGGTCCAGTGGTATGGAGGCATGAGGTGCTAGGTGCCTTACTGCATGCCAAATCAGTGACCCAAGTTCAGGAATGTACCAGATTGCCAGGAGTTGGAAAGCAGACTGAACGTTCATCACATAGGTGTACTGTCCCTGCATGGAAAGGCATGCTGACTTGACCTTTGGCTTCTCCCAGGTGAAGGCAGGAACTCAAGAAAGGGAAAAATGCAGCAATGACTAGCGTACGTTCCATAAAGCCCTATCCAGCTACCTCTGTCCCACATGACCACCTGGATGACGGTCTCAGTTGTGGATATAAGTGACTGGGTGGGGATATGGATGGCTTTGGCGCTCCCTTTTCTGGACACCCTATCATGGGGGAGAGAGACAATCCATGGGAACTTTGGGCTCTGTGGTTTTGGACAGGGGAGTGATGGACAGGGGAATTAGAAATAGGGATGAGAGCCTGCCCGAGTCAACTGGCAAAGCAAAATGTTTTATGGAGGGGGAAAATGCTGCTATATGTAGGACCTTAACACATACAGTATACATAACCCTCCCATAATGGGTGCAGCTGCACTCTTACAGTAAACCTATCAAGTACCTGTAATATGTACAGGGTTTCTTACTAGGGTACTACAGAGCCAGAGGTAGGAGTCATAAAGGGATGACATTTCTTAAACCTGTAGAATAAAATAGAGGAAAAGGGTCACAAAGGATCCTCAGTTCTTAGAGAGTTACAAAGAAGGGTAAGACAGGTTGTATTGCAATACTTATCTGATGGAGGAGGAGGAGTTCACATCCTGCGAGACCTCCGAAAGTAAAGAGAAGGAGGTTAATATGGAGTAAATACAGTAGTGGGAACAATAGAGAGGAGAGAGAGAAGAGATGCGTATAGTACAGTGTAAGAGGTAAAAAAATATAGCTGTAGAGGGAAAGGTACACAATTAAATGAAGTAAAAGATACAGAGACAAGCTTAATTAATTGAAGTATTACGCTAACATCAGCAACTGTTTACCATAAGTGTCAAAAACAAAACACCAAAAAAAAAAAGAAATGAAACGTTTGTTACCATTGGAAAAGCTGTTTCTGTGTTTTCACCTTGACTGGCATGTTTTTAGTGTGTGGTGCATACCACTTTGACATTTCTGTATAAATGTGAAGCACCCTTTTTTAATCCTCAGACCTGTCCTCTGTGGAAGGGCCACTAAAGGCTTGAAGGGCTGGCCCAAGTTGATGAGTGCAAGGGATGATGCCGGAAAATAAATCTTGCACTTTGCATGTAAAACTGAATCTAGGAGTGCCGAGCATTCTTTTCTTTTGTTATTACAAGCTGGCTGCTTTGCTTATGCACCACGTTTTCCTTTACTTTTGCACCACTCTACACTATGTACACAATAGCCACAGCACTGACCCCTGACCATCACAGGACTGACTATCCCACCCCTGACAGTAGCAGAACTGTACCCCCTCAGACAGTCACAGGACTGACGACCTCCACTGTCAGTCACAGCACTGGGCACCCATGCCTGACAGTCACAGAACTGATCCCCATTCCCACCAATCACAGCACTACACCCCATCACCATGACATCACTATGCCCATATACCCAACAGTCACAGCACTACACCCCATTACCATGACATCACTATGCCCATATCCCCAACAGTCACAGCACTACACCCCATCACCATGACATCACTATGCCCATATCCCCAACAGTCACAGCACTACACCCCATCACGATGACATCACTATGCCCATATCCCCAACAGTCACAGCACTACACCCCATCACCATGACATCACTATGCCCATATCCCCAACAGTCACATGGATGACACTTTTCACAGACAGTGACAGCAGTAATCCCCCCACCACCAGTCACAACACTGTACATCACAGCACTGATGACCACCCCACACAGTCGGGACTGCAGCATCCCCCTCTTGAATAGTCACTTAGTTTGGTTCCTTATACAACCTTCCTGCTGTGTGTACAACTTCCTGCAAATGCTTCTGTCCCTCAAAGTTGTAGAATTGCACAGAAGCAGACCTACCAAAAGTCAGAGGAATGACCCTCAGCCTGATAGTCACATAAATGACGCACTATCCCTGACAGTTACATAACAGACCCTCCTCCCGACAATCACTGGACTGTACCACCACTCTAACAGTTACAGTACTGACACAGTCTACCATCAGTCACAGCAATAACCAACCCCCCCCACAGTCACAGGACTGTATCACCCCTTCCTCCACAAGCATGGGATTGACCTCCCTGTCACAGGACTGTATCACCCTACTGACAATCATAGGACTAACACCCTCCACTGACAAGCTTGACAATGACTACCCACCTCTGGCAGTCACAGCACTGATCCACACCCATGAGAGTCACAACACTTTCTCAGTATTCCCAATAGTCACAGAACTGCTCTTCAACCCCCCCAACCTGGCAGTCATAGCAATGACCATACACCCCTCAGAGTCACAGCACTGATCCCCATTCCCCCATAGTACAGCACTAGTCACAGTACTGCACCCCATCCCATCTTACAGCACTGATCATCAATCCCCGTCACACCACAGCCACCTCACCCCCAAAAGTCACAGAACTGACACCCCCTACCATCAGTCACAGCACTAATTCCCATCCCCTGACAATGACAGCACTGACCTGCTACTCCTAACGGTCACCACACTGACCCTCATCCACAACACTGCCTCCTCACCCACAATGGTCACAAGACTACCACCCCCCCCCGATAGTCACAGACCTGTACCACCCTTCAATAGTCACAGAACTAATACCTTCCACCACTGACAATCAGCCACTGGCAGTCCCAGAACTGACCACACCTCAGTCATTACATTTTAAAAATAAGTTGTTTAAGTACTGTAACCCATCACAGACAGTGTGGCGGTCAAAACTGTAGGCTAACTAGCCAAATTCTGGTGGATTTTGTGTTAGGTTAGTAAGATTTTCCTTTACCTAGCCTGTAGGTTTGTACTGCAGAATGTAACCAAAGAGTACAATACTTCAGCTTGGCTAGTGGAAGAGTCTGTGGGGCTAGTACATTTTCCCAGTCATCAGACTTGCTGGCTAGCGACTGCAAAACTTAACTTAGAACCCTGGAGTAGGCCACACCATCCTCAAGATGGTCCTCTCCCCCCTTACCCTCTTCTGGTTTTTCTTACTTTAATTTATGAAAGTGATAATTCATAGACTGGAAAATGTGTTATGTTCCTTTGTCATATTATGATATATTTGTTGCTGTTGTGCGGTGCCCAGAGCCTCCGGGATTGGGAGCCTGAAAAATAAAATTTGCCTTGACTTGCCTCTAGACATTTCTGCCCAGTGACCAGCCCTAAAGCTGAGCACCCTGCTAAGAGTAGGAAAACCTATATCTCAGCCCCTCCCCCAACAGGACCACTCTTCTAGTATCAGTGCAACTCTGTATATTTAACTTTACATTGTTTGTTAAACAGACTTTTAGAACTGCTTCTAGGGTTACAACCCCTGCCTGTATTACTAGCCACAGGTTGAGGGGCCTGGGTTCGTAACTAGCTAGTACCAGGGTTTTTCCACCCACGGTAAACAGAGTTTTGGTGCCTCCACTCAGAGTAAGATTTCAGTGGATAGTTATTAAATTTATTACAGCCCTCTGGGAAGCTATAACTACCCACTTTCCCAACTAGTGGCCCTAGACCTTGGAACAAGCAGTAATCTCTCACAACATTCACTAAACATGGGTTCACAGCGGGAAGGTCATGTCAGACGAATCTAATAGATTTCTTTGACTGGGTGACCAAAGTAGTAGACCAGGGAGGGGCTGTGGACGTGGCCTACCTAGACTTTAGCAAGGCATTTGACATAGTCCCACACAAAAGATTAATAGTCAAATTAACCAGCCTAGGAGTGGGTCTCAGGGTGGTAGCCTGGGTAAAACATTGGCTGGACAACAGGACACAGAAGGTCATTGTAAATGGAGTCCACTCTGAAGAAAGAGGGTTACTAGTGGGGTACCGCAGGGTACAGTATTGGGTCCAGTCCTTTTTAATGTCTTCATAAGTGACATTGCAGGACTGGAAAGAAAAGTATGCCTCTTTGCAGATGACACAAAGATCTGCAACAGGGTTGATATACAAAGAGGCATGGAAAGGATGAGAAGGGACTTGGCAAGGTTCGAGGAATGGTCAGAAGTATGGCAGCTAGGATTCAATGCAAAGAAGTGCAAAATAATGCACCTGGGAAACAAGAACCCAGGGGAAGAATACACAATGGGGAGGTAATAACAACAAAAAAGGAAAGGGACCTGGGGGTAATCATATCAGATGACCTTAAGGTTAGCAAGCAATGTGAGAAGGCAGTAGGGAGGGCTGGGGGTATACTGGGATGCATAGGGAGAGGCATCAGCAGCAGAAAAGAGGAAGTTGTTATCCCTCTGTACAGACAGTTGGTGAGACCCCATCTGGAATACTGCATCCAGTTCTGGAGACCCCATCTCCGCAAGGACATGGACAGGTTCGAGGTAGTCCAGAGGAGGGCAACTAAAATGGTGCAGGGTCTGCAAGAGAAGCCGTATGAGGAGAGACTAAAGGAGCTTAATATGTATACCCTTGAGGAAAGAAGGGAGAGGGGGGACATGATAGAAACTTTTAAGTACCTCAGTGGAATCAATAAAGTCCAAGAGGGTGGCATCTTTCAGAAAAAAGAGACATGCAAGAACAAGGGGACACAATTTAAAGATAGAGAGGGGTGGTTCAGGGGCAATGTGAGGAAGTATTTCACAGAGAGGGTAGTGGATGCATGGAACAGCCTTCCTGAGGAGGTTGTGGGGTCTAAAACTGGGAGAATTCAAGAATGCATGGGACAGACATAAGGCAATTCTTGTGGGGGGTAGGAAGAAATAGGCTGTTGGTTAACTAGTATCTGCAGCCTATACCTGTAGGTAGGGAAATGGGCAGACTAGATGGGCCAAGCGGTCCTTATCTGCCGTCAAAGTCTATGTTTCTATTTGTCAACAGACATTAATGATATGCTCATGCTCATATGTTTCCCACTTACTGATCTGGGCTTCAGTGCGACCTCTTGGAATCCCCAGCAAACAATGGTTATCAGGCATGCATATTCAGGAATATACCAAACACAATAACAGACCACCACTAAACATGTGTGAGGCAATATAACATTGCGACACCAATCAGGTTTATTTAAGGGAAGCATAACAAGGAAGGGGCAAATCTGGTCAAATTATTTTATCCTTACTGGTCTGAGCCAAGATACTGACATGCATTTAGTTCCACTTTGTAGTCAAATAAATATACTGGGTACCCAGATGGAAAACAAGGAAGTCTAAACAATGCCCAGGGTTGCAGCTGTTGTTGGGGCCCTTGATGAAAGAAGACATGATAATTTGACATGCAGTTTTATTTGTGTCCAGTGGCCAGATGGCCCAGTCTCTTGAACCATTAAACTAGTAGTGAAATGAAGATTAGGTGGTACCACAATGATTATTAAAGCTTGTCTCAGGGAGCTACCTGATTTCTACTCACTGCACCCAGACACTGGAGATGAGCTGAGAAAATAAGACCTGAGGAGATGTTTCTTGAAGCAGGGGGTGGGTTCCTTCATGGTCCTTGTACAGCAGCTGGTCTGGTAATGCAGGAGTAATTGACTCGGGCTGATTTCACATAGCCCAAGGCCGAATGGCTTAGCAGAGTCAATGAGTCAAAACCCCAAACTGGATATCTTGAACTGGTCAGCTGCACAAACACTTCGGCAACTTTTACACATCTATATGTAAGGGTGTTGCTGGTTCCTCTCTATTCCTTCCAGTAGGCTTGCAGGCTGATCCTCAATACAGCCTTTTGCTGCATGAATCCACTGTTGTTGCACGCTGCAGCGTGCAACGAGTGATGCACCTTGGACCCCGCCGACTGAACCACTGAGAAGTCTAGGCCCACCAGGCATAACCTTTGAGAGACTGCTGGCTCTTCAGAGGCTCACAGTCTGAACTTCTGGGCAAGGGATTTGGGTGTCATTATTTCTGATGATCTGTCGCATAGCCAGCAGGTAAATAGCACCATCAACAAAACCAACAAAGTAATATGGTCCATTTTGCGAAACATCGGGTCCGGTAATTGCGAGGTGCTCCTGCCATTGTATAGAGCATAAGCTCGACCACATTTGGAATATGCCTCGCAGCTGTGGTGTCCTTATAAAAAAAAACTGAAGGGCACCTGTTAGAAAAAGTTCAGAGAAAATTTACCAAGGAAATAGCTGGACTTGAAAAAACGTTTTATGATAGCAGGTTTAGCACTTTAAAACTTATGCCCCTTTCCACGCGCTGACTTAGGGGAGATCTGATGTTTCTGTATGATATTGTTCGTGATCCACATCCTTTGTGTGAACTGGGTTTGGACTTTGAAACATGTAAATACAATATCAGGGTACATCCTCTGCAGTTAGAAAGGAAATCATTTATTCATGTTAAGCGGAAATATTTTTTTACCCTTCGAGTTACTGGCCCATGGAATGGGTTGCTCTTACATGTGGTTATAAGTGAGACCAAAAGTATTTTTAAGTATAGATTAGATCAATTAATAAGTACAGGATACCCTTTGTCCTATTATTTGGTGGCTTAGCATAAGAGCATTATGGGCCTCGGCCTCCTGGCTCTTGAACTGACCGTAGTATGAACCGTAGTATCTGGCAAATCTCCACTGTTTCAGCAGTTACCCCCTTTTACATGGGGCTAAAGTCCAGGAATCTCACCGACCGTCAAAACTATCCCAAACTGTCCCAGTCTCATAATTGGCTTGCTTTTTGGCGCCTAGAAAATGTCCTCCTTTTTTCCTCACAAGTCTTCATTAATTCCAATAAGTCTCTGGCCAAAGGTCCAGGTTCGTGACTAGTTATTTGGCTGCACAATGGTGGCTGCTGCATAGTACCAAACACACATTTTATTGCAGTCCCAACATAACTGTCCTTGTTCAGCCAGAATAAACACTGTTCTTACATAAATTCCCCAGAGTTATATAGCCCTGGCATTTCTCTTTTAAACTCATTTATTAATCACTCCCATATGTGCCTAGTTTCTGTGTCACTGCCTTGCGAACTTACTTTTTCCTTGTACTGGTAAGGAACACAGCAGAACTGTATGATGCTGTTTAACGAATGTCCTTGTTAAGCTTTTACAGTGTTGTTACAATGAACCTGTGTTCTTCCATAGTGCTTGAAATGGATACAAATCACCACTGAGTTATAAAATGGTACATGCCAACAGGGTGCCAATCAGAAACACCCATTTAATTTACAAAAAGACCAGTAAAGAAGGAACAATAAGAAGAAGTATGTAATAAAAAAACAGCTGGTACAGAAAAGAAAATGCACAAGTTTTAATTGGTTCCTTAAGTGCCTGCACACACCTCCTTATCATAAAAATACACAGGGCTACAGCACACTCTCCAGTTGGAAAAACATTACTAGAACTGTGCTCTAACTGGAACTCTATGATAAACAGCCCTCTTCAGCACACAGAGGCCGTATGACCCTACTTCATTTCAATTAATTCTCTGGAAAAAACAGCAATCTTCATACAACTCCTTTTAGTTCAAAGAGACACTAGAGTGTGTGAGAAAAGAACTTCAGATTCTTTGTTCTGAAGAGTTCACCTCTCAATACACATTCCTTTTTTGGAAGAAAAAGGTACTCAAATGTCTTACTAAAAGCTTCCAGATTTTATTTTGAGTCTATATTCCTGGTCGCCCTTTAACAGATTTCAAGGTTAAAACTGCAGCTTGCGATAACTGATCTGTAGCTCCAAACAAAATAGTCTGCTCCCTCTGCAGCGTTCAGTTTGGGTGGTTCTGCTCTCATGGAGGTCCACTCCCTGTGATGAGAAAATAAACTAAGCTTCCCTTTTGTTTTGTTCCTCTCAGTTGTTGAGTTTCAAAGTTAAAGATCCTGTGCAGTATCATAAATAAAAAAGGGGATTACTCGCCTGGTCAATATTTTTTTCTTCCAGTGCATCAGGCTTTGCAATATTCCATGGCTGTGAGCAGGATGTGCTGACATTTATAAAATAAGTTTGTCAAATCCTGCAATCTGATTATTTGTTGGTGCTCTAAAGCCATTCATTTATCTCAGCGCATGTCACATTTCAGTATTTCAAGCAAAGTACTCATCGACTGTCACTGCCCACAGGTGTAACTGGGTCACTGGGGATGTTGTCAGTTACTACCCCTGCCTTGTTGGATCAGACAAGGCTGATTGGCAGGGCTGTTAAGCTACTGATTTGGGGGTCTGTGTCCAAGATTTAGGTTGCTTGTGCAATACAGTCATCCAGAGACTGGTCGAAGTGAGCCTGGTATCAGTGTGGTGCAACACTTCCCCACCCCCCCCCACACCATGTAGTACCTCCTCACCTCCCCACGGGATCACCTCACCCTGAATCAGTATGGTGCAATAACTGATGCCCCAATGATCATACAACTTGAAACTCTAAAACAAATGGTGCTTAGACAAGAAACTGCAACAAAAGAGCAACAACTTTATATACTATATAGTTAGGGCTTGTCGTGTATAAAAAACAGTGGCTACTCAAAAGTTGTTGTGCATGGTTAGAAAGTTGTGCATGTTCTAAAAATGTTGTGCGCGTTCTGTAATCAGGGCACCTGAACTTTGTCTTTCACACTGACTACTTTCGCTTTCCCACTCCCGCTTTCACTCACTCACTGCTTTCCGACCACACAGAACATCCTCTCTGACCAGACAAATGGCTACTATCTTAGAGAGACAATGTCTGCTGCAGTTTTCAGTAGTTAATCTTTTTATTGAGGACACACAAAGACAGAAAATATCCACAGACATTGTTAAAATTGATCACACTTATGAACAACAAGGCATGATGATAAATACATATTGTTGTATCATTAACTCCAATCTATGTGAAATGAAGTTCTGAATGCTAGTGTAATACCAGGAGGCTGCTAAACATAAACACGTATCAGATCTAGTTATTTCAGTGTCACATAAAGCAGAAGATGGTGAATACATAAAATGACACAGCATTCCTATTTCTATAACAACACAAACAGCCAAATTCTAACCTCTAACCGAATTAGAAACTAGTCTGAGTCTGCAGCAGTTTTATTCAGCACCAATCTCAGAAAGAGAACACTTCATACTTGAACAGGAAAATAACTGGACTGCTAAAAAAAAAAAAGGCTGCAGACATGAAGCTGGCAAATTCTTTCATGTTAGATACAGGAGAAACTAGATATATATCTATAATTCCTGTCAGTGAATGTGACCGACTTATAGTGGAATTTATTCATAAAATAAAACAAATTCCTGACACTATTGGCTCACAACCTTGTGAGGTTTTCTTGGCAGCACTGACAGATATCTAATTAAAAAGACGGTCCTCACCTTATCTATCATGGTAAGGAATCCCCATTCACTAAGACAATCTGAAACATGGCGGTTAAACAAAAGTTCCTCAAAAAAAATTGGAAAGGGAACAAATCAAACAGAACCTAGCCACTAACAGACAATAAAATACTGCAAATATAATATGTAGCTCAGCACTATGGGTCTCCACAATCCGACAGTCCTGCTAAACATGTTAGGCAGGATTTTCAAAGGGTGGTGCAGGGTTTATGTCCAGCCTTGTACCACTGCACTTAGGTTCTGGCCATAGGCCAAACCCTGCACCACAACTGCAACTTGATTTTATAATCTCGGGCACAGCTGCAAGTTTCCACCACATGTGGCAGCTTGCACCACATATCTGGCACAAACTCCATATAATCTACCCCCCAGGTTCGCCGTAAGTTAGACCAGAAAAAGGTGGTCTAACTTGCAGCTATTGCTGCACAGGATGGAAATTCCTGTTAGATCTCCGCAAACCCCATGTGTGTGTGTTACAGCTTGTTATGGAATCAGAAGGGCATTCAATTTGGAATACATTGAGCACCAAATGAAGGCCAGAACAAGTGACAATCTGAGGACATACTTCCCATTAAGACAAGAATGTATAATATATGGGTGTGTGTTATTATAACTGGAATTCAATGAATTCCCAGTGCTGTTGTACCCTAGCAGTGACACCAAACTGTTGTTGTACCATCCTGAGTATGTCATCGCTAGTGTACATCAACAAAGAATGTCCATGTGCTGTACTTTTCCTTTCAGCATTGCCGACCACTTTTTCTCTCATGTCAGTTTCATCTGTCAGCGGTAATGAGAAAAATGAGTGATTGGCAATAGCTATGTCAGTGTTTTCCAAATCAGAAAATAATGGTTGCCTGCAGTCCATACAAGACTAAGAGTTGCCCACCCTTTAATTTGACACATTTCTACACTTTGCTAACACCCTTTGTTTTTGTTTTTTCAAGCACCCACAAAGGATTGATGGCAGTGCCATCTTCACCTTTCCCCCTCCATTTCTTACTCCTCCTTTCCCAGGTCCTCCTCTTCCTAAGATGGCAGTGACACACACAGCTCTGCCACTGCATCATTCTCAGATTCAAGTCCAGAACCACTCATCACTTGTGACTCATATTCACCAGTGTTGATGGAGTTGAGGAGATAACAGATCTTGGTTATGGCTGCCATCTCCCTTAACTAAGAGAACAGCCAAATCAAGTGCCATAAGTATTTATTACTTATTTATTTATTTTTTTTTCTCTTTATCCCCTATGTGCTCCACCCCAGTCACTCCTTCAGGCTTTATGCCAAGGCATGGATCTGACCCATCACGCCCCCGAGCCACCTTCTCACATCGCAGCCAGCCCCAGCGTAACCCCGAAGCAACCCTTCGTGGGATGGGTCCCTCTCCTTCCAGGGGGAAGGCACTGGCCAGGGGGAGACCAGCACAACTACTGGGCCCTGGGGTGCTGCTAAGACAAATGGCTCTGCGGGACTTTTGATGGCCTTGGATCACCAGGCAGTCATCATCTGGCTGAACATGGAGTGGTATTTCTTCTTTTCTGGTGACGTTCCCCGCATTGCATCTGCAGTGCTCCTGGTCTCCACTGGGGGCTGCTGCAGAGCGACGCCATCCCTCTACCCACCCCAGGAGAGGAGAGCAGTCCTATGGATGCTCAATCCCCTCCTTCCCTGCCAGCCCCCAGCGTCCTGAGCCTGTTCCCGAACCCAGGTCACCAGCGTGGCTTGAAGTAAGGTGCCAGCACCTCAACCCTCTGTGCCACTTGGCCGGGAATTTTTTTTTTTTTTCCAACAGCACTACTACTATCACACACTGCAGATACACTATTGCCTCCTGCACCCATATCACATCCTTATCCACCTCGACCGATAGTCACCATTGCTGCTTATCCTGCCTTTCCTCCTTGTCTACCCTTTCCTTTCCCTCTGTCATTCATTTTAACATGTTAATGTGTAGCAGTACCAGTGGCTTGAATAATAAAATACTGCAAATAGTAAAATAGTTATGACCAAATTACAAAATATTCAAAATGACAAGAAAGGGAGAGATCACGTGATGCAGGGTACCGGGTAGAAGCTCCTCTGTACAGCTCCAGCCTCCCGACTTTAAAATTTTGTATTTAGGGTGGTAATATTCACCTAAAACCCTGAAAATCTGCTTCACATCGCCTTCTTAGTATCCTGTGCTCCTACTGGCCAGATTTCAGCAGCGATGGAGGTCTACATGAAGAAAGCCCCACAGAAACACACCCCGCCAGTCACCCCCAGGAAGGCCCCAAAGAAATCAAGGGCCTCGAGTGCAGCAGATAAGACAGAGCACTTTAATCTGATCGCTGAACAAGAACCGCTAACGCTGAGCAGATTCTTGGAGGAATTTAAGCCTTTCCGTGAGGAGGTAAAAGAAATCTCAATGGAGCTCAAATCCCTTTCTAAAAAGATCGAGGAGGTGTCAATAGCAACCTCCGATAACACAGCCCGAATTTCCTCCCTTGAGAAACGTGAAAAAAATTGACCCCGGTCTTGTGGCTATGTGGCAGAAGTTCTCACATCCTGAAGCTAAACTAGAAGATCTTGAGGGTCGCAGCCACAGGAATAACATAGTTATTCTGGGGCTCCCAGAAGGAGAAGAGGGCCAGAATACAATCACCTTTATGCAGAAGTTGGTGGAAAAGATCACCGGCCCCTCTCCCTTCGGGGCCAAGTATATTATAGAGAGGGCACATAGGTCCTTGCGACCAAAGCCTCCCCCAGGAGCAACGCCACGTCCCATTATATGTCGCTTTTTGAATTATTTGGAGTGGCAACATTTCCTAGCAAATGTTAAAGAATTGCAAGAAGTTAAGTGGGAGAATGCCAAGCTCAGAATTGCACAAGATTTACCGGGTTGGTTAGATTGAAAAGCACAGCGTTCCACCCTATTGTCTCAAAGATTATAGCAGCAGGACTTCGGTTTAAGATGGGCTACCCAGCTAGATTGCAGGTACAGGTGGCTGGTACCTGGTCAACCTACGAGGATCCTGAAGCTGCTTTCCTGGGGCTAAAGTCTGCCTTGCCTGACCTGTTTCCAGATACATGATCTACTTTCTTGGTGTTAGTGAAATCAGAGCTGGAAGGGAGAAGTCCTTCTCGAGTTAAATATGAAAGCTGAGAAAAGGATTTCTGTCTGATCCTGTGTGTTCTTGAGAGTAACGACTGAAGGGACTTCTTTTGCTGTGATCATATTATTTTCATAGTATATTCTATTGCTTAATACTATGGGGCAGCTGCATGTGTTAAGAGTCTGTTTCAATAGAGGTACACTTTGTCTGGGGGGAGGGTTCTTTCCTTGCAAAGCCTGTGTTTGGTAACTACTTGCAGGGGCACTAGAGCATTTTTTTTTTCTTCTAAATGTCAGATTAATGCCTTTTGGCTCGACGCTCTATTTGCAATGGCAATACTCAGGAGGGTGCCACCTTTGTATAATTTTGTATGGCCATGTGTTTACGCTCTTGTATTGCCAGAGGGTGCCCAAGTAATTAACTTAGAGGTTTAGCTCCACTAGACAATCCAGGAGTCTATTTTTTCTCAATGGAACTTTCTGGTGGGGGTCTGTGAATATATTAGGTTTTTCACCCAGGATTATTTAGATCTGCTGCTGGCCTGGGACAGCTTTGAAATGGTTTTATTGTTACTGGTAGCAGCAGTTACGGCAGCATGCTCAGCCATCATATTGCATATTACTGTTTTACCATTCCAGCATTTATTTATTTAGTTTTTGTTGACCGGGTAAGTGCACTAGACAAATCCTGCCTATTTTCAGGCACGACCCGGGGGAAGGGGGATACAGATGAATGCCAACTGACCTTGAACCAGATTAAGCTGTTGGTGGTATTTTTAGTGAATGAGGGAAATTTGGCCTGGACACCGGGGAAATTCCCCTACTCTGCGGAGGCAGAGGGCTCTGTTGCGCTGTGGAAGACTGTGGGCGAGCACAGTCTGTCCCAGACCATGGAGGAGAACGGTCAGTTTTGTGAAACTACAGAGGCATCTAAGGTGCCACAAGATGACAGCTTTCCTTTGGCACAGAATTTGATTTCTGAAGTGATACCAGAGACTTGTTTGGAACAATCCGTTTTGATGGAGGCTGATGGGGATTTGCATCCTGAGAAAATTAGACTACAAAAAGAACTAGAAGTCAAAAAATCCCAATTACTTGCTCTCATTTCCAATGCAGAACAAGAATATAACCAGAGCAAGTCCAGACTGGAAGAAGAGCGGAAAAAAAGGAAAGGTCGGTAGCCAGTCCTTCACTTAGTACTAGCAAACGAATATCTACCTGCATGGACTCCAGCTGTGCTGGGAACAAGTCAGTGATGTTGTTCAAGGATTCTGTGCAGGCTGCGGATGATGCAGAGTGGTCACTAGAGGATGCCCTACTCAGAGCAGGATGGATCTATTCGGGGAACCGTTGGACTCCTGATCCGGTGGGTTGGCTGCCGGGTTCTCCGATTTGCACTGGGGAGGATGCGCTTGGTCGCTCTGGTTTGCCGTCGCTGCGTTCAATGAGCTCCACCACCGACATGCAGATTGAAACAGAGGCGGGGATTTCAGGTGATGCGTCAGATGCAGTAACAGCTCTGCCAAACATCCGTGTCTCTGAACTTTCCGACAGCGTCTCCTTACCTCAGGACTTCCAGGTACACTCTTTGAACTCAGGTACTGCAAAGGCGAGGAGTGAGGGTCAGTATACGTCTGAGTTGTCAGATATGAAATTGGTGATTGATACTGCAGTGAAAGAGCCGTCACCTATACAACACCAGGGGTTTTCTAAATCGTTTGCTGTTCTTTTTCATAAACCCGTGACGGCAGCAAAACGAAGGTTCTTAGTTCGTCTTCGTTATGTTGGGGACGCTCCTATAGTTCCAGATAGAGTATGGGTGGGGAAAACCCTAATTAAAGAGAGCATGGGCTTTACTCCTGTAGATGTTTATGCCTTTATCCACGCCCGGTGATAGGAACTATGACATTAGCTTCTGCCCGATGGTACTACTTGACAAATTTGGAAACTGTATTACTAACGCAAGCACCTGGTGGATTGGTCTAATTTTTGGCTATTCCTGTGACTAAACCTACTGTTAAATCTGTTACAATTTTATTTAGGAATGAGGGCGTTGATGTTTCAGATATTAAATTCTGGTTGGAAAAGCAATGTTCTACTGTGGAACATCCCAAACCAATAATAGACGAAAATGGATTCTGGAATGGGGGGTGGACTTTTAGGGTCCAATTAAAGCACACTGATGATGGCATTCAACATTTACCCAGCTCTTTCTTTTTGGGTAGGGATAGAGGGATATTATTTTATGCTGGTCAACCTAAAAGCTGTTATAAATGTGGCGATTTATCGCATTTGAATAATGATTGTACCGCTATCAAATGTTTTCTCTGTGGCTTATTGGGTCACTCCGCAGATCAATGCACTGAGCCCCCTATCTGTAACCCATGTGGGGATACTGCTCATAGCTTCCAGGGATGTCCATGGGCGGCCCATAACTCGGAGTCTGTCTCCGAACATGACATGCTTTTGTCACAAGCCAAAAAACCCCAGGTGCATGAGGTAGACTTGTCTTCCTTTCCTCCGGTTCGGCGCAGGGGAAGTGGGGGTAGTAGCGGTTCTGTTTCTGGAGGTATGAAGGCGAGATTAGACAGGAGGGTGCCCACTGTGGTTCCACCCTTACCTTCACATACTATTGAGAGTCCCACATCTGTATCTACAGAGGTAGTTGGCGCTCCTGTTGCTACCCCGCAGGTTTCACCTGCGCAAGATCCGGCCCATTTTTTGTTACCTCTTGATGATGTTGGGGAGACAGGTTTTCATACAGTAGGATGTTCTCAGGCTTCCAGTCCCACCTCTCCTAAAGAGGATGGCTCAGATCAAAGGCAAACACAGCCATCTCTTTCTCCTCTACCTCTCACTAACAGATTTACAGTCTTTTCCTCATGGGGAGAGCTATTGGATAAGGAGAATCCCATAGAGGAAGCTTCCCAGGTTTCAAGTCAGGGCCAATCCGATTTGATATTGCAACCCCGTTAGATAAGTCGGTACAGAAGCGTCTAACCAGGTCTAGTAGGAAACATTTAAACAAACCTCCTTGATTTCATGAACCTTAGGGTGGCGTGTTTAAATGTTAACAGCATAAATCGATCTATAAACGTAGGACGACTTTCGGTATCTTACGTGATTTGGAGTTTGATGTTTTTATGCTACAAGACACTAGATTTCATACTTTAGGGGAAACATCTCAAGCTTCTAAGATTGGTGGTGGGGTACTTGATTGTGGTCGATGGCTCCAGAAGCTGTTGTGGGGAGTGAGTTTTGTTTCGGTCTACTGATGTACAGATTTTCACGTCTAGTGGATATCGAACCGGGTAGGGCTTTACTGTTGGATGTAGTTATCAATACATTATCTTGTAGATTGATTACCATTTATGGTCCGCAATCAAAAGCTTTGAGGATTGATCTCTTAACTAAAATCCAACCGTATTTATTTACCAGTAGACAGATTTTTTTGGGGGGGTGACTTTAATATAAACTTCCAAATTCAGGGGGAAAAGGGTAAACAATATTGCGATAAGAAATTTTTGAAATCTTTAGTTTTGCAAGCTGGTCTGAAAGACTTTCACAAGAAATGATATGAGTGAGGTGAAAGCAACTTTTTTAAAGGGAAGCTCTTTTCTAGAATAGACTTTTGTTTTGAAGCAAAATTCAGATATTTCAAAACCTTTCGTAATTCCCATAGAAACTTCCGATCACATGTTGATTGGGATTAGTATTGTACTTCCCCCTGTAAGGGGACCAGGACTGGGGTTCTGGAGATTAAATGTCTCATTATTAGAAGAACCAGATATTTTGTCTGGCCTCAAGACTCTGGTGGAAGATAAGGCCACGACGTTTTTTCTTTATGAGGATATGGGAGCATGGTGGGGAGACTTAAAAAATATTGTTATTAAATTTCTTCAGTTGAGGGAGGGTCCAGGCCAGAACGAATATAGGGAATACTTAGCTTTTAGACATAAACTGGGCGGTGCTATCAAGTCAGAGCATGGGAGGTTGGACCTTAGTGGAGAAATTAGTTTCATAAAACAGAAAATGAAATCTTTTCAATATGACAGGCTATGTTCTCTTCAAAAGAACAATCTTTGGTACTCATGGGAAGGCAGAAAGTATTACTCCGTATGTTAGTTGCCAAAATAGACGTGAGAGAAAATTGATATCAGGTCTAATGACTCCTCAGAGGCACTTTAGCCACCGATAATGTTTCAATTATGAATATTATTGTACAGCATGTAACAGATATGTTTGGTTCCCCAGTGGTACACTCACCCTATACTACGCAATTACTTCATGCGGCAGCTCTACCTCAACTTTCACCAGAATTTTGTGATGCTTTGATTGCCCCTTTTTCTAAGTCAGAACTGGATATGGTATTTAAGAATCTTCGTACGGGATTTCACCTGGTTCTGACGGGTTACCTGCCGAACTATATCATTTCTTATGGGAGATAATTCCATTAGAAATGTTAGAAGTCTTTAGATTTTTTCAGAAGGAATGTTGTTTACCAAATCAAATGTATGAAGGCTTGTTATTTTTTCTGTTTAAATCAGGGGATTCCACTGATTTGACTAATTGGAGGCCCCTCACTTTGCTGAATACTGATTTTAAAGTATTTGCTAAACTGTTGGGGAATAGACTGGCTTCAGTTATGGATGTCTTAATTAACCCATCTCAATATTGTTCAGTTCCTGGACGTAGTATCACGGATGCTTTATTACTGCTTCGGGAAATAGTGGAGGGTGATGGAAGACGTCAGGATGGGAACGATTTAGGGTTTCTTGTAAGCTTAGACCAGGCCAAAGCGTTTGATAGGGTATCTCACTCCTATTTATGGGATTGCCTATTGGCTTATGGAATCCCACAAGATTTTGTGGACTGGCTGAAAATTTGCTATGGCCTCGCGTATGTAATCCCTTATGAGAATGGCTGGATGGGTCAGAAAATTCCAGTACTCAGGGGGGGTACGTCAAGGCTGTCCATTGAGCCCACTCCTTTATGTATTTTTTTATTGACCCCGTAATGAGATTGTTGCAAAGATCCCCGAATATTTTGAGCATATCGGGGGGTTTTTCATCAGCAGACAAAGTACTCACATATGCTGATGATATGTGTTTGATTATTCAGGATCCACAGTCTCTGCTCATTGCTCTCAATTTAATTCAAGTAGTGGGGAAAATATCAGGAGCTACCTTAAATATTGGGAAAACTAAATGTCTGGCCTTAGCGGGTTTTCGGGAGGATTCTAGGATGGTTGGTGGATGTGAGGTGGCCGCAGACCCTTGCAAAATTTTAGGTGTTTATTTTGGCGGCAAAGCAATGGCTGAGTACAATTGGTCTAGACTGTTATCAGTCGGGAATGAAATGGTAAGCAGATGGAACAGATGGAAAATGGGTAAAAAAAAAAAGGGTTTTCTTGATTAAGTCCTTTTTGGCCCCGATATTTATATATCTTAGTGCTGTTTTTCTGGTGCCGAAGAAATTCAAAGCGTCTTTATCCAGACTGTTTTTCACTTGTTTCTGGGGGAGCCGATTGAATCCGATCAAAAGGTCGGTACTCTACAAACGAGTCAAAGATGGTGGTGTAAACATGCTGAACCCTATATTATTTTACTTCACGATATTTTTATACACGAATCTAGTTCCGATAATAAAAAATTCTACAAAGCAATGGATTAAATGGGTTTTCCCGATACTCAAAGGAATTTTGTCAGAATGGGATAAGGATTATTTCTCCACAAGAACAAAAAGCGTCCCTAGGTGTAGTAAAGAGATGGGAGGTTTTGATTGGGTGATTAAATGGGATATTGGCTATTCAGTGGTCCAGACCTTTTCTAGAGGGCATTTATATGATGAATTATTGTTAATCCAGTTTCAGGACGACCCCTTTTCCCATTTTACTAGCGCCCAACAAAAGTTTATATCTGCATATGTTACTGACCCATATCCCTGAACCAATGTGGGACACAATATGGTTAGGATGCACCAGAAAATTAATATTAAAGGGAATCAAAACATAAATCAATTCAAGAGATATTGTCCCAGAAAGTTGTTCTAATATTATAGAAACAATGGATCATTTATATTTTCATGTCCGTTTATCATCCAATTCTGGGATGTTGTCAAAACAGATGGAAAATTGGGGTACCTATACCTCCCCGCCCTACTCTGGTATTTTATGGTATTCCAAATTCCCAATTTACTCAGAAGCACATAGGCATATTTAGGATTGTATGGCTTTTTGTCTATTGGATCTGGATATGTAGATGTCGTTTAGTTTTGCAGCAACAGGACATCCAGGCTTTGGAGTTGTACTTTATTATTGCAAGGGAATTTCAGAAGTGGTTGATTTCTGAATTCCAGTGTGACACTACAAATGAATTGGTTAAGCAATGGTCTTCTTTCAGTTTAAAAAAAAAAAAAAAAGGTGGTGGGTGTTTTTTCTATTATGCATTGTTACTCAGTCAAGTTTTTGTTGATTTATGTTATTTCTACTGTACTTAATAGCCTTTTTTATTAGGAACTGCTATATTTTGGTTGACATTATTATGTCTTTGTATTTTGTTACTTTGGGAGAGCATAAGTGTCATTGCTTATATTGAGTTTGCGATGTCTTGAGGTGTACGATGGAGCTGTTTATTTCATACTACAGTTGGATTTTTTGTATATATGAGAACATGTGTAAATGATTTTGATTTCAATAAAAAATTCCCCTACTCGTCAGAGGGGGAACCTCTGTCCAAGATGGTGGACGCACCCTTGCCTTCTGAGGGGAGAGCTATGGAGGTGGGAGATTTGGTTTCTGCTCCTACCTCTGAACAAATGGAGACCACGATGCTAACAACTGATGTTTTGCCTGTTGCTGTTCCTACTTCAACTTTAAGTTCTGTTGCTCATACTGAGGCTGCTATACCTAGCCCTCTGCTTACTTCTTATGGAACTGACTTGCTGACCTGCGTGCCTACCGTCTAATTACTGGAGGATTATACTTCATCTGATTCTGAAAACCACTGTTTGACAGCACAAGAGATCCAGGAGTGTTTTGCAACGGTGGAGCGCCGTTTTGCTAGTGCAAAACTGAAAATGCACAGAGATATGCAACGCCTGAGAGCCGACAGCACAGATGCATCTTCCACTCAGGTGGAAGTTCTTGAAGATTCTCCTGACTTGTCTCCTTTACTGCCTGTTGCTGTGACAGGCTCTGACCCGACTAGTGCATCGGGAGCTGAAGCCCTACTGCCTGCTCCCCTGCCACCTGCAGTACGAATGGATTTGGTTTCCTTTTCACAACCTGCTTCCATTACATCAGAGTTCCTCACATGTACAAGACTTATCTGCAGTAAATGCTCCCCGGCCACCTGCAGTACAAACAGATTCATTTTCCTTTTCACTACCTGCTTCTATTTCATCACAGAGCTCCCTACATGTACAAGAATCATCCACAGTAAATATTAATAAAGAACCTACCTGGACTGTTGAATCGGCACTGAGAGGTGCTGGCTGAGTCCAGGGTACTGTCCCAGGAAGTTGGAAGTCTGGTCCGTCTCCAACTCGGTCCCCCCGCCCTGAAGATTTTCCAGAGCTACAGAGCAAGATAGGTGCTTCAAAAGTCACTACTGACCCCTTGTGTCTCCCTCATGAACTGGAGCTTACACAGAACCCTGTGTTGGATTATCTGAAGGGTTCTCCACCTCAGATTCCTCTTTCTACTACTTCTGTAGAGGCTCTGGCTCCTCCACCACCACAGCCCCAAAATTTCGGGACCGAGCCGCTCATATTCTTCTTTCTTTAAATTTCCAATCCAGGCTGCTAAGAGACACAACACTTTTCGCTTGGCATATCTGGGGGTACCTGAACCACCTGATTGGGTCTATGTGGCACGTACGCTGCTAAAGGATTCTTTAAAAAATTTTTCCCATGAAATATATGCGTTAATTCATATCTCTGGTGAAACCACATTTGACATTAGTTTCCAAACATCTAGGGAACTGGAGCATTTTTGGACAAAGTATAATTCTCTGTGGACTACTGCATTATGGACCCCATTTCAGGCTATTCCTCTTTCTAAACCCACTTTTAAGGCAATCACTATTCTGTTTCGTAATGAGGGAGTTGAGATGGAGGATGGTGTGTATTGGCTGAAACAGCGTTGTGACGTCCAGGGACAGCCTGAAGCCATTTTGGATACCGAGAACATTTGGACTGGGGGCTGGAAGTTTAAAGTCTTGTTACAATCTAATGATTCTGGGGTTGTACATCTGCCTAACTCTTTTTCATAGGCCGAGATGGGGGTCTTGTTCTACAGGTCAGCCAAGGCTTGCTATCAGTGTGGTGACCCTGCACATCTTAGTAATGTATGTGATAAAATGAAATGCAATGTCTGTGGGGAATTGGGCCACGTAGGGGCACACTGTTTGAATGAATGTAAATGTAACCTATGTGACGAACAGGGGCACACCTTTCAGGATTGTAAATGGGCTGCACATAACCAGGAATTTCACAATGGTGGAGTGGATCAGCGCTTTATTATTACACAGGCGCAGAAGGCCCGTCTCCGGACCACCTTGGCTGTACCTCCCCCTAGGGCAGCCCAGCCCTTACTGCAGGCTTCAGTGCCTGTTGTATCCTCTGAGGTCGTACCTCAGATGGTTTCCTTCACAGATGACCCCTTGCCAGAGATTTCTCCAGTCCCTGATCCTGTCCAGTCTAATTTTCCTGTTCTGGACCTGGTCCCAGGTCCAAGTACTATGCCCCCCCCCGAGTGCTTACAAATGTTATATGTAGAAGGTCACAGAGAAATAACCCTCGGGTTGCGCCATCTCCTGTGAGTGGTCCGGAACCTCCCCCAGTGCCTTTATCTAATTCTTTTGAACTTCTCCAACCCCTTTCTGATGACGCTGGAGGCGAGTCAGACTCTTCCTCCATAGCTTCTTCTCTCCCTGACGGTACCACTGACCCTGAGTTGCAACAGCACTGGCCTTTCTCAGAAGTGAAAGGCCAGAGTAAAACTTAAAGGAAGAAGGTGGTTGGAAAAAGAAATTATAAAATGTATTTTTTGTCTGTTTTCCTTTTTTTTGTTGCTATGTTTCACTTTGTTTGCCATACTATTAATGTAAATAGTATGAAGCATATGGCTAAAAGGAGATTGATTTTTTCCTTTCTATGGCTTTTGCCTTTGGGTTTAATTTTATTACAGGATACAAGACTTCATACTACACATGAGATCCGGCAAGCACGACAGCACTGGTTACTGGGTCCTTCTTTTTGGTCGATTGGTCAGGATTCTTGTTCGGGACTGGGAATATTAATTAATATCCCAGACTTCCGTTTGCTAAAATTGTTTGATGTAGCCCCTGGTAGGGTGCTTATTATAGATTTTGTTACTGGGTCCTGTCCTTACCGGGTGATAAACATTTATGCCCCTCAAATCCAAACTGAACGCATCACTTTAATTGCTTTGCTTCATCTTTATTTGCATACTTCCTTTCAGGTATTGTTTGCTGGTGACTTTAATTGTGGCCTGAGTCTTCAGGATAAGAGCTCCTTTGCTGCTACAAAGAAACTGTTTTGTGATTCCCATGAATTGGGTAAATTGGTTCGAGTCGCCCACTTAACGGACTCTTATCTCTCCTTTACTACACAACACACCCCTACCTTCCAGAAGGGTAAACTAGCCACACATATTGATTATGTGTTTTCTCTCCTACAGTACCAATTATTTCTGCCAAAGTTCAAGCGGTTGAGTTTTCTGATCATAGCTGCTTTCTGTTGGTTTTGGTTCTGTTGTCTCTTCCATAAAGGTCCAGGTATTTGAAATTCAACACATCTTTGTTGCAGATTCCGATGTTTATGAGTCCCTCATCCTTCATACAAGCCCGTAAATCTGTTTTATTTGTTTTGAAGATCCTGTTCAGTGGTGGTTAGACACGAAACATGATCTGGTCACTTTTTTAAAAACTTGGTCGTTTAAAATGTAGGAGGGAATACCTAGACTATTTGCAGAAGAGGGTACATTTTCAGTCATTATTAATCATAGCATACATGACAGGGCAAGACCTTACTCAATAAATAAAAGTCCTGCAGAATGATATGTTGACTTTCCAATTACGGCAATCGCAACAACTTTATAACCAACATTAATTCTGTACTGTTGGAACACGTGATGTTATTTGTCCTTTTGAATATAATTCCCATCAGTCCACCTCAAAAAATAAGTGACGTGTTCTAAATTCAGAAGGGACCTTATGTTCTCCACAAACTGAGATTTGTCATATTGTAACAAAGCATACTACAGCCCTTTTTCCCCTCCTTGCTGTGGCTGGTAACAGTGCGACTTTGTATAGTGGCCTTGATATCCTAGCTCCCTCACAGCTATGTCAGGACCAGGCTTGTTCTCCTATCATGGAGCAGGATTTGACACTGGCTATTTCTTCATTACCTGTACAGAGAACTCCTCGTCCGGATGGTCTCCCTGCTGGCTTATATAAGGTGCTGAGTGACCATTTAGCCTCAGAACTTACATCTGTGTTTAATTCTCTGTTAACATGTGAATCTCTCCTTGGAATTTATTAAGGGTACTTTGATTTACATTTATAAACAGAAAGGTGATATCCATTCTCACAGAATTGCTACCTTTATGTATGTTGAACACCGACTTTTAAGCTCTTAACAAAATTATTGTGAAGGCTTGGTGAGGATAGCGGAGGTGGTTTTGCATCCCGCTTCCAATCCTGTTCTGTGCCTCAAAGGAGAATTTCTGATCATTTGATCCTCTTACGAAATTATTTTCTCATGGCTATGCAGGTCTGGCTTCGGGACTTGTTGTTCTCGTAGATCAGAAGGCTGCTTTTGATTCGTTAGGCATGATTTTTTATGGGAAGCACTTTGTTTTCTGCATGTACCTGATGTTGTAGTGCAGCTGGATTACGTGCTTTCTATAGAGCAGTGACTGTTGTGCCTGTGGTGAATGGTTGGATAGGACCCATGATCCCCATAAAGCGGGGGTTCGTCAGGGCTGTCCTTTAAGCCCGTTGTTATATGTATTTTTCTTGATGTTTTGCTCCGTCGGCTGAATACTAATTCTTCAGATTCAGTCTATTTCTAGTTGTGCCTGTAGCACTTATAAAGTGCATATACCAGATGATGTTTGTTTCTTGTAGCTGATGCAGCCTCAGTGGTTCATTCTCCGTGAGTGCTCTATTTTGGGAAACTTCTCTGGTGCTGTTTTAAATTACACTAAAGTTTGGTTATGGGTCAGTTCAGCAACCTCCCTCGACCGTATTGGCCCACTACGTTATTGAGGCCCTATTCGCATTTTGGGAATTTTTGGGGACACAGGACTCAGATTTGTTTATCTGGAATGTTAAACTGCAACAAGGTAAACTTCAGGTGGCCTCCTGGAACTGGAGGCAGATGAGGAAAAAACGTGTTTCTTAATTAAAACTATTTGATCTCTACTTTCCTTTTCTGAGTTATGTATTATTCCCTATTCCACGACAGCTAGAAACTGCTGTCTTTAGCCTGTTTTTCAGGCTCTTTGGTAGTAGGTTAAACCTGATAAAGCGAGATATCACTTATTTACCTATCCCTGAGGGTGGCGCTTGTATGGTTAACCCTTTGTTTTTTTTCACTGCAAACCTTAGGCCTTTTATTGATTCATGCCCAAAGGGTGGGAACCTTGGTTTTATGACTTGCAGGATTTGGTTTCATCAATGGGAAACTAATTCCTTAACTGTGTTAAGACAAACTGTTGGTATACCAACTTACATAAAACATATGTTTTTACGTGTCAAACAATGGAAGGTGTCTGTTCAGATGTTATTAAATCATTCACATAAATTTTTATATAAGAAATTATTCCTGACAGTTTGTGCTGTATCAGTACCCTTCGATAAGTGTCCTGGTCAACACCTCCCTTCCCTTTTTTTATTGTGGAAATGTAAGAGGGTTCCAGCCAAAATGTGGGATTTTCATTGGCTTTCATGCCATGAAAAGATTAATGTAAAATCAAATCATAAACATAAACAGTCCCAAGATAGAATGTGTTCTCGCATATTATGTATTATAGAACTTGAAACTATCCCTCATTTATTTTTTGACTGTTCCTTTATCAAAAATTGGTAGTCCTTTTTGGCACAGGCATGGGATACCCCCTTGCTTCAGTTGGTTACTTATTTGAATCTTGTATATGGGTTTTTTTCTCCCCAGTGGTCAAAATGGCACCAGGACACTTTAAACCTTGTTTTTGTCTGCATTAAATTGAATATTTGGATGGTACGTTGCATGTTTTCTTTACAGAAAAAGGACTGCTCCTATTTGGAGCTTAAAAAAAAGATTGTACAAGATTTAAAAGAAATTTATGAGCATGAACGTACTCTACACTCAGATACGACACTTTTGGAACTTTGGAGAGCTCTTCCTTGGATCACTGACTCTGATTTTGCAGTTACCTGAATGATTGTATAATACTTATCCTGTGTTTCCTATTATGCTTTGTGTACTATTGTACGATTTTTGCCTCAATAAAACTTTCCCCTACTCTTTTCGATAAGTGCCATGGGATCTTTAACACCCACCTGAACTACCACCGATCCAGGCAGATGGCACCTCGGTTTAACTTCTCATCTGAAAGATGGCACCTCAGAAGTGCAGCACTCCTCTCATGCTGCACTGCAGTGTCAGTACTGGGATATTAACCCAAGTGCCAGATGTGGAAACTGAACCCACAGCCCTCTGATCTCCAGGTCTCAGAGGCGAGTGTGCTACCTACTGAGCCACTGACACTGTTACTGAGCCACTGACACTGTTACTGAGCCACTGGCATTCTGGTTCGTTTATTTAGTTTCTAAAAAGAGAATGCTCCCCTCTGGCTATCAGGAGCCTAATGTTTAAGTGATGTTAGTTACAACATTATTTCCTTTGCATATATATTTAATAGTTATCAGTTCCTCAGGAAGGTGTTGCATAATTGGGTTGGGTTTGGAGGTGCGTGTTGGGGAGGCTGGGGGGAGAGGAAGAGAAACAATATTTTGCTGAACATTGTTCGTGATAGTTGGGGGGTAGGTGGGTAGGGTTAAGGTTAAATTTAGGACACTTGGTTTATTTAATCTATGGGATGTTGGGGGCATTATAGTGGGGGGTTTGTGGGGGATTAGAGTTGGGGAGGAGGGAGCAGAGTTGAGAGGGTGATACAGCAGCAATCGGGGGTACTGGACATTCAATTATTGTTGTAGTAATCTCCAGATGTTACGTAAGGGACTTTTTTTCTCCCTACCTAGATGGCTAGCAGTATTAATCTGGCTACTTGGAATGTGAAGGGGATAAGGAAAAAAGTTAAACAATATCAAATGCTAAAGCACCTAAACTTACTGTGTTCCCAGATCATGTTCTTGCAAGAATTTCATTTACTAGAGTGTGAAACTCTGCAACTCAGGAGGCAACAGGTCAGACAGGTGTTTAATGCCTCGGGGTCCACCAACAGTTGTGGGGTTATGGTCCTGGTCAATAGAGGCATTCCCTGTGTCTCTAAGCAAGTTCTTAGGGACCCAGGCGATAGATATGTCCTGGTTCAGGGGAACCATTGGTCCATGCCAATTCTACTTTGCAGCATATATGGGCCTAATGCAGATGACCCGGGCTTCTTTATGAAGCTCATCTCCATCATCCTTCCCATGCTTCCCATTGCTATAATTATGGGTGGAGACTTTAACTTGGTTTTGGACCCTGATGTGGACAGGTCTGGTAGTGGGTCGAGGAGCCTGTCTCCCAGGCAGAGAGCATTCAGGGATTTAATAGACCGGTGCGGACTGTGTGACGTGTATTACACCCCAAGGACAGGGAATATAATTTTAACTCACCAGTGCACAGAACCCAGTTTCGCATTGACTACCTCTTAATTTCCCAGGCGCTCTTACCGGGGGTCTTAACAGCTTCGATTCAGCCAGGCCCAGTGTCCAATCATTCTTTGGTGGTTTGCAATCTGCCTTTCCTTAATATTCCCAAAAAAGAGACCCGATGGAAAGTAAATGAACAACTATTGAAAGATGTTAAATATTGTAGCTTAATAAAAGAACAGATTGATTTCTTTTTTTCCACCAACTCTGTGGAGGGTATGGCACCTGATATCTTATGGGGCACCTTTAAGGCCTATATGAGAGGGATTATTATTAGCCTAGCTACAAAGAGTAAAAGGGCTCAAGAAGCTGAATTATTATCCTCACTATCACTAGTAAGGTCTCTGGAAGCGAACTTATCCTCCAGTACCTCGGATGAGGACATGAAAAGGCTCTTGGTAGCTAAAGATAGATTTTTAGACATGTTGAGGGAAAAGGTAGAGATATCCATTATCCACACCAAAGCAAGCTACACTGACCGGGGGAAAAAGTTGGTCACTTGCTTGCTTTAAGATTAAAACAGCAGGAATCTGCAAGATTTATTCCTCCAATCAGGGCCCAGGCAGATGGATCCTTGAAAGTATCCCCTTCAGAGATTGTACAGGAATTTGCCTCGTACTACGAGCAATTATATAAGGATATGGACAGTCCTCCTTCCTTGGAGGCACTGGAGGCATACCTTAAGGAATCTTCTCTCCCTTCCCTGTCAGATTCACAGAGGAAGTTGTTATCCTCCCCAGTATCTCTTGAGGAAATATCGGAGGTCATCAGGGCTTTGCCCTTGAATAAGGTCCCGGGGCCGGATGGGTTTTCTGCGTTATTCTACAAAACTTTCCAAGCACAATTATTACCAGTACTTCACCAGTTGTACCTCCATATTCTCTCTGGGGAAGGGGTAGATACACATTTGCTTGAAGCCCTGATTGTTCTTCTTCTCAAACCTGATAAAGACCCAGAGTTAGTTCAAAGCTACAGGCCCATTTCTCTTCTGAATCAGGATGTCAAAATTCTCTCGAAGATATTGGCCGACAGGATAACCCGGGTCCTCCCACACCTGATTAGTATGTCTCGGGTGGGATTTATGAGGGCACGGTCATCATCAGATCATTTACGCACTCTTTCGCATGTCTTCTCGGTGTCCAGGGATGCCACCTTTCCTGCGGGACTGGTTTCCCTGGATGCTGAGAAGGTATTTGATCATGTCAACTGGAATTTTTGTTCCAGGTTCTTAAGGCATTTGACTTTCCTACCATGTTCATAGACTGGATTCGGGCTCTATATCCACCCCCCTCAGCCAGAATTTCTAGCAATGGAGCATTTTCTAAACCCTTTCTTTTATTTTCAGGCACCAGGCAGGGTTGACCCCTTTCCCCTCTTTTATTCAATTTATACTTGGAGCCCCTTATCTGAAATATTCTTAATAATCCAGAGAAATGAGGCATACTGATAGGGAGCAACGTGGTGAAGATCACTGCATATGCTGATGATCTTCTCCTCCACCTGTCTCACCCAACAGCATCCATCCCTGCTATGTTAGGGGAAATAGCTAAGTTTAGCTCTTTCTCAAATTATAAATTGAATGCTAACAAATTGCCCATTTTACCTCTTAACCACAAGGTTTTTAAGAATGATATTGCCCCCTTTGGTCTTAGTTGGTCACCCCGCATTCTTAGATACCTGGGTATCAATTTAACATGTAATCCCTCCTCATGGTTCAAAGAGAACTTGAAGCCCCTTTCCCAGTTGATTGTCCAGGACCTCAACAGATGGTCCAAGCTTCCTGTCTCCCTATGGGGTCGTATTAATATAATTAAAATAAATGTTTTCCCTTGTTTGTTTTACCCCCTTTTGCACCTTAACTCCTTCATTCCTTTATCCTGGTTTCAGAGAATGCACAGAACTTTTATTAACTTCATCTGGTCCAATAAGCAATCCAGGTTGGCATATCACAAGCTGCCCACTCCGAAAACAGATGGAGGGTTGCGGATTCCACATCTGGCAATCTATTACTGGGCTAGTCATCTAGCAAAACACCTGCGGTGGGTGAGTCCGGGTCCTGAGAATTTAAGACCGGCCTGGCTCAAAATTAAGTTAGATTTTATTCGGTCTGTGAATATGGACCCCTTGACTATGCTCCATATTAAAGTTGTGTCCCTTCAAGACGTTTGCAGGTGCCCCACCCTTTGGACGACATTAAAAGTTCATGCTCAGCTCTGCTCATTTTTGTGATACATCCCACATTTGGATCTGTCCCAGTCCCTTTGGAACTCCCCGTCCTTCACCATAAACAAATGGAGGATCTCTCACACATGGTTGCCCCAAGTTTGGGATGGGATAGTATCTGCTTTTCTGGACGGTGAGGGAGCATGGCTCTCAGTTTCTAATATAATTCATAAATTTGATATCTAGATAACTCACCATTTTAGGGTGGTCCAATTAAAGCACCTGCTTTCCACAGTGCTTGGTAATACCCCTCCCCATCCGCCTGCTTTTTCATTGATACCTGAGCTTTCCATCATATTGGGTTCATTAAGTGTTATTTCTAAAATATAGCAAGTATTATTCCATTGAAAGTACGGGAGACCTGAAGGTCCCACCAAATTCTGGATTTCCTTTCTCCCCCAATATACTCCCAACTGGCCAGTTTTATGGAAATTTTGTCACAGATATGTATCTTAAAACAGATTACAGCTTATGCAATATCACATTATGCACAATATGTATTACACACCAGCAAAGTTGATGAAATGGGGCGTTATAGGGTCAGGGTCGTGTACCAGAGGTTGTCAGGAAGATGGTACACTTCTCCACATTTTCTGGTTGTGCCCCAAGATAAGTCCATTGTGGGAGGCAATCCAGGCTAATCTAGATCCTATATTGGGTCTGCAGGATTGCTTCACCCCAGACATCTGTTTGCTGGGAGATTTGTCCTCCATTAAGGTTAAAATCTGGAGATTTCATATTTCCACGATTGCACTATCCGCTAAAAAAATTGTACTTAGGCATTGGAAGGATGTGGTTAGTCCAACATATCAGGAATGGATCAATGAAAGTCTTGCTAATCTTCATACAGAGAAAGCCATAGCGAGTCTCCATAACAGGTTGCGAGTTACAAGTGTATTTGGGATCCCCTTCACACCCGAATCATGATTAGTATGGATAAATGAGTCATTGCTATAGTGTACTTCAGTTTATACAAGTTTACTGTAATGTCTTATTACACTACAACATGGTTACTTACTGCTGTATAGGGTGGGGAAGGGAGGGTTGAGGGGCAGATCATGTATTGTTTTATATATGTGCCACACATGCTGTAATTTCCTGTCCCCTGTATTGTGGAAAATCTGTTAATAAAGTTGGAATTGGAAAAAAAAATGACAAGAAATGGTGAAAGTATTAAAAAAAATAATAATTAAAAATATTAACAACTACCTGCTCGAGCCCTGAACAGACATTAGTATTTTACCAGTTCTGGAACACTGAGAATGTACAGAAATTATGGGACTTGAGAAAAGATGGGAAATTAGATTTTCAGGACTTGAGAAAAATGAACTGTCTGAGTGTGACAGTGAAAACTAAAAAATGCACTGAGTTTCTGAAAGCAAAGCTGTTACTGGCTGAAGACAAAAGCCTACCCTCACACACAGCATTAGTCCAGCACAGCAGCGCAGCACAGAAAGAGAAAGGAAAAAAATAACTAAACTGTAGGCAAGCACATTTTGAATTAAATCTGCAGATGCAGAACACCAATTAGAATATTTTTTTCAATGTGGCTGGCCTGCAGGTGTAGCTGTACACCTACTGCTTGCAACAATGATGAGACAGGTTTGGAAGTGGACCCTTAGAGCTGGAGGGCTGGTAGGTGGAAACGAATTGAGCATCCTGTTGTCTGCTGTTCTCCTCAGAATGGGAGGTTGGGGAACCGCCCAGTGCTTGACTGGCTCCTAGCAGAGGCTAGAAGTACAACAGCCAGAGCTCACACACTTGGGTGGTATGTCAGAGATTTGGCCATGTATCATAATGCCATTATGCCACACACCCCTGAAAAATTGTGCTGAAAAATTACCAGACTGAGCAGGAGGACATCCACTGCTGCCAAGCACTGCACAGCACACCAAGGCACTCAATCCCTGGATTAGCTTGAGTTTCCATTGGGGGAGTCTGGGGGCCTCTTCCTGATGGCCCCACTCTGCAGATTAGCCAGGGTACACTTTGAGGTGCAGAAGCTAAGTCCCAGGGGATGGGGTGGCAGGGAGCGGACCAAGAAGGAGTCAGCTGGTAGCCAAAAAGTTTGTTTTATGCAATGAAGAGCAGTAATAATGAGTCAAAAATGATCTCTAAGTACAGTGCAGATCCTACCTCCTGAGCACACTTTCTGTTTCTTGCTGCAATATAACCATGTGATCTGCATGTCACATGGTGAAGTATCAGTGCTGAATGACTCAAATTTCAATGACAAAGCATATTTCAGAGAAAACTGCACAAGAACAAGGAGGCATGATATGAGGCTGAAGGGTGGAAGGCTCAGGTGTAATATCAGGAAGTACTTTTTCACTGAAAGGGTGGTGGAGCCATGGCACAGCCTTCCAGCAGAACTGGTGGGTGAGAAAACAATACAGGGGTTCAAGAGTACATGGGACAGATATAAGGGTACCCTGGAGATGTGCAGAGCAGGAGAACCACAGACCAATAAGATCTTGGGCTGCAGCAGTGAGTATGCAAATGGGCAGACTAGGTGGGCCATATGGTCATTATCTGCCGACAGATTCTATGTTTCTATGTTAGCAGTTTTGTGAAGTCCCAAGGAACTTTTCCAACAAAGTTGCAAATTTGCAACTTTGCAAAGTTGCCAATAGCTGGAAGTTTGCTTTTGCGAAGTTGTGGAACTTTGCAATGTTATTGCGGATTGGAGTTTTACAAATTTCACACACCTCTACTATCAATAACAGAAGGGAAACATACTGATTTTCGCAGGGCAAAGCAGCACTGTCAGAGTTCCCTTCATTGTCCAACTCATGTTGTAATGTCAGCCTTGCACCCAAATCCAGAGCCACAAAGTGTTATAAACACCCTCTGACTGAACAGACAAATTTCAGTTTATTTGGTGATAACTGCCAGTTTCAGTAAGCTTTCACACTGAACATAAGAAATCACTTTGGCCCCAGCAAGAAGCATCAAGTTGCCATGATTCATGACACTTCCTCAGAAGATGAGGACTACTGAAGTAGTCGTCGTTTCCCCCTCCTTTGTCTTAGGTTAAATCCCTATATCATTTTTTATTTTTCTCATACATTTGAGGTACCGTGTTGGTTTAGAACTGAGGAATGACTGCAGGAGGAATTAAATGTTCCATATTTTGCTATTTAAAGACTGTTTCTGTTTAAAAAAAAAAAAAAAAACACATTTCCAATGGTTGCTGAAACTGCCCAAAACATCACTTGATATAATCTTCTTATTACAACAGTTGGGACTTTTCATTAATATGAGTTTTTTTTTTCAAGTTACAATGTTTGTGTTAAATATCATTGCTCTAGCTATTAAAAATCACTTTGTCTGAACAATGAGTTGTGCTGTCCATGCTGTGCACTCTGCATATGTGATTCAGACCAGAGGGTGTTCAAGGGCATGGCATGTGAACAGGGCACAATGAAAACCAAGTATGTTTAAATCAAACAATACTGCAAATTGTGAAGCTATTGGCTATTGTGCAAAGGTACACATATTCTATATTATAGATTGAGGGAGTTCTCATGACTAATTGGAGTGCTGCTTTCTTCTGTTCATGAGACACTATTATTCAGTGAAGTGTTTCTCAAGCGCAGGTGCCCTGGAAACAGGCATGCTCCGAAACAGTTTATAAAAAAAATAATATATGGCTGGCCCAGTGGTGCAGAGGGCTGAGGCACTGGTGCCTTACCTCACACCATGCTGGTGACCTGGGTTCAGGAATGACCTTTAGCCACCGGGGTGCCGGCTCAGGGTGGAGGGTCAGAATGGAATCAAGCCTTGGCTCTCCCTTCCATGGGGTGGATGCCCGCCCTGCCATAGTCCCACTCCCACTGGGTGGAGGTCTGGTGGGGAAAATAGGCAGTTAGGAGTCATGACTTAAGTCCAGGGAGAGGCAGAGGGGGTCACTGTATCCTGGCATGTGAGTGTGTCTCCACGCACATACACGCATGTGACGCCGTGGGCTCGGGGAGTAAAAAGAGAAAAAGACAAAAAATATATATGGGGAAAAAAATAATAATATATTACTGAACAAGCTAGATCAATACTATATGAATATGTCCCCTGTTGCCACACTTTGCTGTATTAGTGGTTTCACTTGTGTTTAGCTTGAGCCAGAACAGCTCAGCTTCGCTTCGTTGTTCTCGCTGCAGTTGAACATGTGCGAAACCACTCTTATACAGCAACGAGTGGCTCCGGGTACATATTAACATGTAAAAGATAGTGGACAGGAAACAGTGAACAACAATGCTAACTTTACTTCCCCAGGTTGTCATGTCAACCAGCGACCTCTAGAGTTTCACTCTCAATGTCTAATGGTTATCATGACAACCTCTTGAAGCAAACACAGCATTGTTGTTCACTGTTGACCATCCATTATCCTCTGTGCAGTGGCTGACTGACCCAGGAAAAAAAAAACTAGTAGTCTACAGCAAATATGCCTCTGAAAGACCATTAACCATGTTACAACCCAACTTCCCTTTCTACTTGGCCCCAAACCTTAACCTCAACCTGAAGTCTTACGGTGGTATCGCTGCATGTGCATGAGGAAAATATAACTAGGCAGATGATGAAACACATGAAAATTTATGCTGTACTCCAAGATAGCAAAAGGATTACTAACTACTCCACAAGAACAATTCTACCCACAAGTTGGTCAATGCAGACATCCCACCTACAGTCATGTAGCAGGTGTCTGGTCAAAAAAGCCTAGCATCCATAAATTCCTATCCAGCCATTTCTGAAAACAAACATACAAAAAAACTTGGAAATAATTGCAGCTGCATCCACATTAACTGCCAAGCATGTTCCCAATTATGCTGCCATGCACTCTGCTTCCTGTAGCAGTACCGCAATGCCTCACGCCGAAGCCCAAGTCTGCAGCAAGGTGATAACAACAACCTGAGCAACAATAAACAAAACCCCAACGGAGGTCAACGCCATGCAACTCTTTGGGGACAGCTGTATCTTCTACTCCAGTGTGACTGTTAAGATATCTAACTACAGCCAACAGCCACAGAAACAAAGATGTATAAACATCATAGACTCTGCAGAAGACTGAGTAAGGTCAGCAATAAGCTCTACCTTGCTGCCCCCCCAACAAAATATAAAAAACTTAAAATTTATATTTTTTACCCCACAGAGCATAGCCTTACAGAAATCATTTACAAGCAGGATCTCAACAAGTAGTGTCTTCTTTTCCCAGTTTTAAAATGTGGGCTACTAAATCAGACTTTTGGGCAACTAAATCACACTTTTGGACTACCAACTTCCAGCACCATAAAAAAACAAACAAATTTTACTTCCTTAATTAATACATTTAGAATGTTCTAGTTGTACTAGTTGTACTTCAACACTGCTATATTGCAGTTACAGTTGTTGTATTTCTTTAACCTAGTAAATTTGTTTTACATCTTCACTATTTCTCTGGCTTATTTCTTTTAGAAACCCTACACTATAAGAAATAAAATATGGGCAACCATACAGAACGCACTATGTTTTTCCATCTCAAGGTTGAGATAACAGCACTGACTTCTCGAACTTCGCTGTTGCGGTCCATACACTCTTACGTCAGCTCTTCTGTTTTAAACACAGGCTTGTGTATGGTTGCCCATACATTATTGCTTATATTTAGAACTGCATGACCCTAAATGAGAGAAAAGAGAATAGTTATGTAATGATGTAGAAAGTGCAGCTTAGCGAGCCCTTTGGTGTCCTCCTAGGTCCAGTCATACTCATGAAGCTGCTTCTCCTTGTGCCCTTCTAGGCACAGCCAGTATTACTGGTCCTTGGGCTGTGGTTATATACCCTTGCCAGGCTGAACCCACATATGGCAGCCTGCCCACAAACCATGTACTCACAATACTGATGCTTTGTCTGCTCGCCTGTACTGGGGGCACTACCATCTCCCTAGTGGTAGCAGTGTAAACCCTTTTATTAATGGGAGCTCTCAGTTCTTTAGTTGGTACCTAGCAATGGAAACAGTGTAGGTCTGATAATGCTGTACATGGTTGGCTGGTGGTAGTGCACTTGCAGCAAACAAATAGTTTACAAAAACCCAAGCCTGAATACTCATAAAACCCAAAATGGGTATTAGTAAATCCCAGTTAGATGGCGTAACCCATTAACTTATTTCCAAAACTACAGTACTATGATACACTAACGTGCTTGTTGCAGGGCAAGCCCCAAGTATACTGATGGTTCCCAGACTAGGGTCTCCCCAATACATGAATCACAGCCTCACCCCCACTGTCAGTAACCATAAAGCCATATTGCTTGAGTCCTGGACCTTTCACATTTATTTACACTAGCTAGGAAAGTTGACAGAGTACTGGCCTAGATAGTAAGCCTAAGAAAGGCTCAAAATGCTGCTATCTCAAACAGCTAGAGAATCTTCATCAATTTAATTAAGTCTGATTAAATTGAACTAAACATGGCAAAATGTCATCAGTTTTGCTTTAGAATTGGTTTGCTCCCTGAGGCCACATACCAGTAGTCCACCCCTAGGTCAGGACTGCAATGGATTCAGGCTACACTGCTGTGGCTTTCTTCTATCTGAAGCTGGATATAAATCAAATGGCAGTGAGGGTTCGGCACTGAACTTGAAGGTCCCACCCCCCCACCAGGAAAATTAAAATTGATGGATGGGGCCAGGGGCACGGGGCCAATGGCATGGGGAGGCTGAGACACAGACAGCCTTGAGTGAATGGAGAAAGGAATGTTGGATTTCTTTGTTAATTTCATTTTCTTACCAATGTGGTAACCAAAGAATGAAACGGCTATCACTGGGTCAGGATACCTTTCTCCTGAGGCTGGTGCCCACAGGTAGTCCTGCTCATTTGATCATCCCATGTCCAGCTCAACAGCTGGGCTCCTAGGCAGCAAGACTCAGGACTGCCAGGATGTCATAGCACTGATGCCATGACTGTGATGGTTGCCCTCAGTTGGGCAGAAGTACTGTACAGTTGAATGAACTGACGATGATCAATGTCCGGCTCAGCAAATGGCAATAATTTCCGGTTGGTCACTATTGTTCTTTGCTGCTGTGTCTCATCCTAGTACCCAGTCTTCACAGACCTCATCCATCCCACCTGACCATCCTGACTGTACTGAGGGACTGCTCATGGACATGACTGCAGTCTGTGAAATGAC
Organism: Neoceratodus forsteri; assembly: GCA_016271365.2. Classification (NCBI taxonomy): domain Eukaryota; kingdom Metazoa; phylum Chordata; order Ceratodontiformes; family Ceratodontidae; genus Neoceratodus; species Neoceratodus forsteri. Next base: position 600,475,230 of record CM028130.1, on the reverse strand, counting down.
AGAGACCTCGTGCTTGGCACCAACAGAATAAGACATGTAGTGCCTGACATTAGAAGGGTTGGGTAATTTTTAGTGGCTGAAATGATTTGACTAGCTTATTCTGCCAATTCCTGCCAGCCAGCTATGATCCAGTATTTGTTCCAACACTGTTGGCTATGCGACTCGGGGGGGGGGTGCAGAGGCACCTTGACCAACACAGTGCATGTGGTGCAGCTGCTGCTAATAAGAAAGACCAAATGTTGTAGACAAAAAAACTACCCAATCCAACAGACTATCAGGCTAAGACAGAAATGGAAAGTGACTGCATCAGCCTCCTACTGGCACTCTGACCTGCTAACCCCCCCATCAAAAAATGTTTCGCTACCCTCCCTTATGACTGGGACTTAAAATGAAAATAAAAATATTTATGTGTTACCATTAGGATCTAGAAGCACTGGCAAATTCACCCATAGCATTTGTGTAGGGCACACTATTCAATTTGTCACAGTCGCAGAGAATTTTACTATGTGAATTGACTCATTTCACACTTTGTGGCAAATTTTGGCTGTCATGCTTGTCAATTCTCATACTGTAGCAGAATTTCCCACAGCTGCATAGTGCATGTGCAGTACAGCAATTCACATAGTAAAATCCGTGCAGTTGCATAAATTACATGCTGTCTACTGCATGAATTGCGGTGCTGCATGAATTGCAGAGATTTTTCTAATTTGCACAGGAGTACTGGGGGCCTCCAATAGCACAGGGCCCAGTGCAAGTGCACAGCTTTCACAAGCATTAATCCAAGCCTGTGTTTTGGTCTTGTATCCCCTCTCCCCAACCATGATCATGCTGCAGAAAATGCCTGAAGCTCTTTATTTGCTATAGCCCCACTTTATAAGCAGCCTTTATTATAGTTTGGATTTAATTACCTTTTCTGTTTGTTTTTTGCCTTGTATGTTTTAGCCTGTATGTAATGACAAGGCTATGCTTGTGGTTCGATTGGCAAGGGCAACCAGTCACACCCCCTTCCTGGGCTATAAACCAGTTCCTTCTCAAGAGGGTTCCTTTGCCTTCATGGTACCCCAACAGGCTGGTAGCTCCACAAGGGACAGACAGTGTGAATGGCCAAAGTATCTAAATAAAACAAACAATTCAATAATACAGCTAGCCTTCTGGCTATCAACAATATTGAATAAGCATTACTCCACACTTTGGTTGTGTGTTCTTATTCAGCTATTCTTGCTGGACTAAGTTACTCTCTGGACTGCTTCTGTCGTCCATGAGAATCCCATGAAAATGAGATGCTGTATCTCATTGGGTTATCCCAGTTGGAGTAATTTTAAATATATATATATATATATATATATATAATGAAATGGGTAGAAAAAAATCCAGGAATCTGATTGGCTGAAGACCTTGGAACTCCATGATAATATTCCAGCACAACAGCACTGGAGGAAGGTCCAGTCACTTATCCTGGCCTGTTTACTAACTAAACCATCTGCTAACACAAAATGCCCATAGTATGCATGGCTACCTAAACATCACTTCAGGAAATGCACCCGCCACTTATTAGTGTTAGCTCTACTGTTCCACTTCCTCTACCTGGGCTGTCTCCGCTCTGCTACTGACTTAATGTATTCAGGCCATGAGTGCAGTTTTGCTTCTTGACTCTTGTTCTCACTCAGTGGGGACTGTCACACTCAAGAACTAGCAGAAGAGAACTTTCCTTCTGGTTCTGTGGCCACACTGCTGCCGACTGTGGCAGTTACATGACACTAAACGCCATGGCTCTCTCGTGCATTCTTTTCTCAGTGCCATCTCTCTCTCTCTCTCTCGCTCTCTGCTCACCATCACAGCTTTTTATTTATAGTGCTCATGCACACACCCGTGCAAATTGCTGCCTTCTCTCAACCAGCCACTGTAATTCAACACTGAAAATAAACAAATGAAGAAAAACCTCAACCTGGATAACTTACAGGAGGTGGGAGGGGGAATCAAATGTTACCTTCCCCTTGAATCCATGGGTCCCGACATTCCAGCACTGCTGCCCATACTTCCTTATATAAAGAGTGTTGGCACCACCTACTGCACAACAAGCAGGAATGGGACTTATTTTCACCTTGCTACTTCTGTACCCCTTTTTCTTTTTTAACAGATTTACATGAAATCAATTTTAGTTTTAAACAAATAGTTTTTTATTTCCTTTTCTCAATGGACCCATTTCATAATCACAATAAGGCACTCCAGGGAGTGGATTGTGCTGGGATAATGGCCCTTCTTGGGTGGTGGAAGCACTTGGCTTCGCTTTGTGCTTCAATCCACCCAAAACATGCCATTATCCCAGCACAAGGCACACCCAGTCATGCCTTATTGCTTAAATATGGTGCGTAGTGTAGTGTAGTGTTATATCAATAACCGGTACTGGGCTACAGTATCAGCTAGGTGGCTCCCCAGGTGAACTGGAGTTACAGTTCAGCGTCCAGGGCTTGCAGCACAGCAAACACTCTTTCACATAAGCTACGCAATTAATGATTAGTTACACTGAAACAGGCACTTAAAGTGTAACTGCCTTCAGCTTTACTTCTGTGCAACACTTAGCATGTGATTACCTCCTTTCACAAGCAGGATCTCGGCTTCTTACTTTTTACTCAGTCTCATTGAATACACAGTCTGTCTTACTCTGTCTCATTGGATACACAGTCTTTTTCTGCAACAGCTCCACCAGTCTGCCTTGCACTGCTGTCACTGCAAACAGTTTCACACAGACTGAATCAGTCCAGAAACAACATGTTCACTGGAGAATTGCAGCTTACCTTTGGCCCACTGGGCTGTCAGTCACTCGAGGGCCAGGTTGAAGGTTCACCACTTGAGAAATGACTGGCCAGAAATTCAAACTAGGAATCGTGCAGTCCTCCTGTGTCCAAGGAGTGCACACCAGTGTAGGATATGTTCTACTAAACCAGAGACAGGTGTTAGAACCATGAGTGCCTTCTGTCACCCAATGCACTGTTAGAGAACCACCCACCAACCCTGGAGTGTTTTATTGCACTTCTAATATGGGTATTGCTAAAATGTAATAAAAGGTGAGAAAAGTGGGAAAATGGTACTGCTGTTTTAAATGTGAACTGTAGTTGGGGATTTATGAAACAGACATCCCTATGACTTGTGTAACTCCCCTAACAAGTATGGCGTTTATCTTCTGGGCTCCCTGAAGCCTACCTCGCTGCATCAAGTACCTGTGTTGCTGCTTCTGCTGGCCCTGACCTTCCCATACTGTAGTAGGAGTGAAGAGGAGGGACCCAGGAATCTTTTTTTTTCTTCTTTTTTAAATTTGTTTCAATTAAAACATTTTTTATAGCAGTCCTTACAGAGAAATAGCATATCTCTCAAAAAGAAAAGGTGGTACATGCAAGAATCACATACTCTGTAGTATAGCAGTATACAGAAAGGGGTCCTATACAGAACCCATCCCAAGTCCTTTGAATGGAGGTCTGATAGCCACAGAGTTTGGGAAAATAATACAAATGTGACAATGGTCTTTGGAGCTTGGTTAAAAGAGGGAGCTGATCTGCAGAGAATATTATGTGCAAGTGTTTTGATAAATAAACATGAAGTTGTCTGGGAGAACTGCTAACACTTGCATAAACATTCATAATTCAAACGTGCCTCTAGAAAAACAAGCTGTGAGACCAATCCAGTAGAACAGTCACTTTTCATGCTGGCATGCACAATATCATCACATAGATGGATGGACAGACAGACAGGCAGATCAGAAAAGAAAGTAAACAATGCTATCTAGGAAGGAAACAAAAACATATTTTTTGCTATGCCTGCCCCCACGTAGTCACCTACACATGCACGCATGCACACACACACACACTATGTCTGTATAATATTAAAACCTTCAAGTTTAGCCACTACTAATTTAAAGAAATGGAAGCTGAAAGAAAAAGAACCTGATTGCATAAATGATGGCATCACAGCCTGGTTCTAAAGGGCCACATCTACCACACCTACTATGCCCCCATTCTGCTTCATATTGCTAACCATTTTACAAAGAAAATAGGGAGAGATCCTTTGTAGTGCAGCAGCTCTACTATCTATTACACAGCCCTCCAGTAATGTCTTTAATCCAATGTAGCATTCTAAGATCTTCTTAGCCATTGATGTTGCTACTACTAGATGCTACAAGTTTTAATCATATTAACCTTGTGCTACAAGCATTAAATAAAAGTTAATGATGCATCAACTCTGGTATCTCAAGTGGCAGGTGTTCGAGCTAAGGTCTGTGCATGATTGTTTAAATAGGTTTGCTAAAGTAATACATATTTATAAATTAAATATCGGACTGCATAAGACAGAATGATTAAGACTAGCCATATTTATCTTGTTAGTTTTCCTTGAAGTTACCTGTAAGGTATGGCAACCAATTTATGCTGGAGAAATAAAAGCCAATGTGGTTGCCATCATCGTACACCTGAAATTCTTGGATAGCTCTGACCGTGCTCAAAATTACATATTTAATTTTAACAATTAAGCAATAATGACCAATAAGCCAGTCATTTCCAAGGGATTAACAACCAGTTGTGGGGATGGGTGGTCTGAGGCGTAGCCGAGGGTCATTTCCTTCCAGCTGGTCATTAATCTAAGGAAATGACCAGCTTTGAGGTTGTTATTATGATTATAAGTCTAATTGCAATAACAATGTCATTTGTTCCCATTATCTGAGGTTTTAAGTAGAGTGTCGGGCGCCAGCATGCCCCACAGCATCAGTTGTCAGCTGGATTGATCATATCTAAGACATAATGACCAAACCAGTAGCCAATCAGGAGTCTAGCTAGGCTCATGAATAATTAGATTTCTAAATGTAAGCACCTGTGTACTCTATAAAAAAGAAAGAGCTGAATTGCTTAGAGGAGCACTGCTTTGTAAAATCTCTCCTTGTGCCCTCTTACTATTCATTGTATCACTGTACATGGCATTACATTCTTTTTAGTCACCATTTAATTTGTTTTTAAATTCTTTATGCTCACTCACTCTCTATTTCTGTTCTGATTTAAAATGCTGACATAGCCTGATGAAAGACCTTATATAAATGGTTGACACTTATCCTCAATACGCTCTCAAGCACAAGTGAAATTCACTGTGACACAACAATAAACTCCACTGTTATAAGGTAATATACATGTCATAGGGGATGTGAAACTAAATATGGCACAGTAATTTCAATTTCTATCAAGTCCTTCAAAATAGTGGTTGCATATATCTTGACAATTGCACTGGATTAAAGGAATGCATATGAGCACCTACTGTGTATATCTGACAAATATACATATCTCACACGAGTGCATTATAGCACAAAATTGGATGTCATGTCATCAGTGTTCCTAGGTACACTGAAAGGCTCAATGGATGAACTGCCTACGGTTTGCACGTTTTTTGCAGCAATTGATGTAGGGAGTAGGATACAGAGTCTAAGAAAACATGTTTCATTTGACAGGCATTTAGCAGCTTTCTGACAGATGAGCCATGCTTGGAGGACACAAAGGGCACACACACACACACATGCACACACACACCTTGGATCACAGAGGGGTCAGATGGCATTGGCTTTCAAAATCCTGAGAGAATGAGGCAAAAGTTTTAAATGCTTTCCCTTTCCAGTTCGATAGAGTGGAAATGAACTTCCCATCAATGTGACACCTGTTGCACAATTCAAGTCACTTAACAAATCCAAACAATGAAGTCATGTTAATTAAGTCAGTTTCAGTGGGATCCTGATTTTATGATGTAGCTCAGTGCTGTGTCCTTGTAATTTCAGGAGAAGGCAGGAGGTGGGAGACAAAGAGGAAATATGAAAGGAGAGAGAGAGAATATTTAACAAGCATTTGTCAATGCTGAATGTTGCTTGCTTCTATGTGCTGTTCAGGTATCTGGAAGTCATTGGAGTGCAAATATTGAAAATTTGCGAACTTATGAGCGTGCATAGGAACTGCGCATCGCACGCTAGTAAAACAGTCATTGTTAGGAAATTTTTCACAAAATGTTCAACATAGCCATTTTAAGACCTCTGCTCATGAACAGTGTCAGTGTGATTTTGTTAATGTGTCCCTATACATTGAGTTTGCACACAAACTGCGCCATTGTGTGCTCATGGTGAAAACACGTTTTGGGCAGGATGTGAAAAATAGCTGTACTGCTCATAAGGAGGTGTGGTAAAATGGCAATGTTGAAAATCTGGGTGAAAATATTGAAAATTCTCAAACCCTACGGGTGCGTGGGAACTGTCAACGACACCTCGTGAAACAGTCATTTTAGGAATTCTTTCACCAAATTTTCAACATTGCCATTTTAAGATCTCTGCTCATGAACAGTGACACTGTGATTTTCTTAATGTGTCCCATACACTGAGTTTGCACACCGACTGCGCCATTCTGTGCTACAAGGGCAGAAACACATTTTGGGTGAGATGTGAAAATGACAGCTGTACTACTCATAAGAAGGTATGGTAAAATGGCAATGTTGAAAATCTGGAGTGAAAATATTGAAATTTCACAAACTTCTGACTATAGCGTGCAGGAACTGCGCACTTAGCGCTCGTCAAAACAGTCATTTTTTGGAATTTTTGGACCAAATTTTCAGCATGGGGTTTTTGGGACCCCTTCTTATGAATGATGTCACTGTCATGGCAGTATTCAGGCCCAAAGGATGATTTAGCATTTCCTCAGTTCGCAGTCTGCTTTGAAGAGTGCAGACGTGTCCACCGAAGATCGTCGCGCCAGAGTCCAGAGGTAAGTATGGGGGGGGTAGTGGGGAGGCTGGGTGCGCAGTGGGTGAGTGCGGGTTGTGGGATGTTTGCCACACTGGGGTGGGCTCCCAGCGTGGCACAAGGATGGGGGCTGTTCAGCCCGGCAGGATTGGGCACCCCGTCGGCCAAAAGACTGATTACCATGCTGGGGTGGGCTCCCAGCGTGGCACCAACTCTGGGGGATGGCGCAGCTCAGCTGGTGGGGATTGGGCACCCCGTGGCTACACAGTATGTGCAGGCGGCGCGCCTGCATGGGGGAGCTACACTTCTTACTCGGTGCTCACTGGGCGTAGCTCCCCTTTCAACTATGCGCTACTGCATTTTGGAGCTGTCAAGACACGCTCCAAAATGCATTGGCTTACAGGGGCCATGCCTGCCAGCTCACTGACTGAATTGGAGGAGGGGGTGACACACCTCCGAAATCTCCGATGATGGCTCTATGTTTCTTGCACATGCGTGCAAGCAACATAAAAAGTAGCTAAAGCATTAAGCTCTGATTTCAGGATGCCCTGTTTCCTGAGGGGCAGGCAGGATCCCCACTGCACCAGGGATGGCCTCTCTCCTGTGGGGGCTGGCACGAATGGCCAGAGGGTAAAAGCAGACAGTAGGCAATCCAGGAGAGTGAAGAAGGTGGAGAGAGAGAGAGAGAGAGAGAATAAAAAGGTTGCTAAGAATAGTAAAAGTTCAGCAATGGGGTGGGGGTGACACCCACAGAGCTCAGATGATTGTTACAAAGCTCACAAATCAAGCAAGGTCAAGAACTGGCTGCAGAGTAGACAGCAGAAGGTAGTACTGAGGGGGGAGGCATCTGAACCCAGGGCAGTAGCAAGTGGTGTACGACAGGTCTTGGTGCTGGGAGCAGTTCTGTTTAACATTTTCATAGCCAACATTGCAGTAGAAATTAAGAGCAAGATCATTTTTTTCACAGATGACACAAAGATCTGTGCCAAGGTAGATGGGGGAAGGGGGATGGAGCAAAAGTACTTCAGGAGGATTTGGTAAAACTGGAGGAATGGTCTCACACTTGGCAGCTTGGTTTCAATGCCACAAAGAGCAAAGTGATGCATTTAGGAGGCAAGAACCCAGGACACAATTACTGGCTGGAGGTTGTCCCATTAACAAAGTCCAAGGAGGAGAAGGATCTGGGAGTGCTGGTAACTAGGGAGATGAACCACTCTGCTCAGTGCAGGAAGGCAGCAGTGATGACAAATAGGATGCTAGGTTGCATAGCAAGGGAGATTTTTTCAGGAGTGGGGAGGTTATCTTGCCCCTGCACAGGTCCCCGGTGAGACTGCACCTAGAGTACTGTGTAAAGTTCTGGCACCCCTACTTGAAAAGGGGGCATCAAACTGCTGGAGGGGGTACAGTGCAGGGCAACAAAAATGATCCTGGGGTTGCAGGACAGACCATATGAAGAGAGATTGATAGAGCTCAATATGTATACCCTGGAGGAAAGAAGGGAGAGAGGGGATATGATTGAAACCTTCAAGTACCTGAATGGTTTGTACAGAGTAGACACCAGGGGCAGGATTCACAAAGATCCTTAAATTCCCGCAGCTGTGGCAAATCGTCGGCACCAAAGGGTGACCACTTGCAGAGCCGCAGGAATCCAGCAGTGGTGGGTATTCTCAAAGCTGGAGCTGGATTATGACTGGCTTCAAGATATACAGCTGCTCGTGGGAGGTGTTGCCCAGGAGATCTACACAGCTGCGGCACAATGCTATAGCTGGTGCGAGCAGCCGTCACATCCTCCACAACTGCTGTGGCTGAGAATCGGAACTACTACTGCTGTGGGCGATTGCAGCCCACAACTACAGTTGCAGAGTGGGACTTCAGTCGCGAAAGTTTTGAGAATCCTGCCCCAGGTGTATGTTCAGTCTGAAGGGCGGAAGGGAAATCAGGGGACACTTTATGAAGTTGGATGGGGGCAGGTTCAAGAGGGAACGGAGGAGGCATTATTTCACAGAAAGGGTGGTGGTAGGGTGGGACGCTCTGTCAGAGGAAGTTGTATCACTGTAGAGTGCTGGGGGCTTCAGGAGGGGGTGGGACAGATTCAAGGGAAGGTTACAAACCAGGAGCGGGTGCAAGATGGGGGGAAGGCATATGAGGGAGGGGGGCAGCTGCAGTATAATGGACTGAAGTGCTGCACACTTGAGCAGACTAGATAGACTGAATGGCCTGTATCTGCTGGCAATTTTGTATGTTTGTATTCTTTTAACTTAGCATGTCTGGTTACACAGAACACCCCTTATGTGAGCAATAGCCAATTTGGGGTATATAACATATAGCATAGAAAGCACTGAGCTATCAGTTAAATAGAACAAGTTCATATTTGTCCATAATAGTGACTAGCTAACTGGGTAAGCATTGTTCTGGTGCTCACAAGTGCATTCTAGAGCACATGGTATATAGCAAGAACAGTTTGTTGAAGGTGAATGGTACTGTTCCAAAGGAAGCACAGAGAACAAAACGAGTACATTTAAATATGAATTATATAGGGACAGTGGTTTAAATGTCAGCTTGCTGCACTTGTTACATAATAAAAATATATATGCATGAGAAAATCATAGCAGCCTCATGGAGCATAAGCTGTGCTAACTTGATTTTGAAAAGCAGGTATCTGATTTCCTAAATGGAAATGTGTAAAATCAAAACTGGAACATGTTATTTCAGAGTTTAGAGTATTTTATTAATCATGCATCAGACAGAAAAGAACAAACCACACCAAAAATGTTTCGGCTGAAGACAAATCACGACTTACTCTGCTATATTTGTCTCCAGCAGAGATTTTTACAGTGTGGTTAATTGTTTCTGTCTGACTCAGTCGTTTGTGTTCATCACTGCTACCTTAGTCAAGCTGCACAAGGTCTACTCCTTCCCTGCTTTTGTTAAACATGGCTAGAGCCAAGGAATTTCAGAGGTAGACAGTGATCTCAGTATGATTAATAGGACTGACACTAAAATCAGATTATTCTATGACATTTTAGGAGGGATAATTTAATACCATTGATAACGTAAAGGTGAATCACAACATATAGAGAATAATGGCTGGGAATCAGGTGTTAACCATGTTGTAATCACCTCGAGTGGTTGCTAAAGAGCATGTAAACCTCGGGCGTAGCTCGAGAGGTTCTCAACCCTGGCAACCACGAAAAGGTGATTTCAACGTGGTTAACACCTGATTCACAGACGTTATTTTTTATAGAGTATGGTTAAAAACTTTCGTGAAATACAATACTGAATGCTTTGCTCTTACCATACATCGATGATTGGAGGCTTTGAGATGTTTTACCATGGCAAGATTTTATTTGTTTACATACAGAGAAATACACAGAGAAATTAAGATCAAATATATTCTCGGCATAGGCATTTTAAAAAAGCAGACAATCAACGGAATACCGAGTTCAAATTATGAAAATCCGGTTGGTTGATGATGGTCACCTGGTGTAGCTTGATGGCGTATGCGTCTTGTCTGAGGCCCAAACAAACATGACCACATGCGTGCAGGTTGTGATTCAACAGAAAATATCTACAAGGGAACAGAAAATTAATGGTGATATGCATCAGCAGCTAGTAGTAGGTTATGCTTTTTACGCTGTGATTTTTAGCATGTAATTCCGCCATTGCAATCGGCTCTGACAGTTAACTACCGCTAATGTGATTTTTGAATTTTTTTACCGTAAATGGCGTTCGTGATTTGTGGGGCTAGAATACTGTGCAAGTCATTATTCTTTCTTGGTATGTCTCTGCTTGGACATTCCAAAGAGTGGTTAACAACTTTCTGACATTCTGAACAGTGGATAACAAGGATTTGCTGCTGCTGATTATGATGGTTAATAAGGGCTCCCCATACATTATAATGTAGATAATTTCACAATATGATGATAGTTTAGCAATGACTAGTGTGTACAGCATGTAAAGGGACACTGTCAGCTCTTTGTGCATCATATTAGTTCTAGCTGGAAACCCACAGTTTATGATTGCTTATCTTCTCTAAGATTAATTTGCCACCTCTGGAGAACTTTACATCTTAGGGGACTTCAACATTTACTGATTGTCCAGCATCCAACATAAAATCTGTAATCAAATCTCATCCCTTAATCTAAAACAAATCATTAAACATCCTACATGCTTAAACCACGAATCAGGCAAACATACTCTAATTGACTGGGTACTAACATTTCACTCACACCGAGTAATCTCCTCAGGCATACTTCCGGACACACTCAATGATCTACATGTAATATATTGTGTGTGGAAAATCCACTGGTTAAAAATCCCCCCAGTTATTCTCAATCTTCATTCCTTCCATTCCCTTAACCTATCCTCCCTCCACAATGACCTTATCAGTACTGACTAGTCGCCCATTGCCACTGCATCCTCTGTGGACTCAGCCCTGAGCTACTTCAGCTCACAAATCCTGAGTGCTTGGAACTGCCATGCCCCAGGCATAAAGTCAAGTGTCCATGGCATTCACCTCCCCTGGGTCTCCGCTGAGCTGCTAACAGGAGCTATTAAGGATCTTCAGAATTATCACTCTCTCTGCAACGCTTGCACCAGGGTTATCTGTCGTGCCAAGATGGAGTATTTTTAACTCCTCCTTTCAGGAGAATCTTAACAATCCTTCCAAATTCTGGAAGGTTGTTCATGCTTTATTCTCCTCCCCTTGCCCAGTCTCCTCGTTCTGTTCTGAAAGCTGGCTACTGCACTGTCTCTGACCCTCCTCCGTGGCGACTGAATTTAACAACTTTTTACCACCTGTGCCTCTTCCCTCCTTGCTTCCTTCCCCCCCCCACCTGCCTCCCCTGCTCAGACCCCCTCTTCATCAGGTCTTTCCTTCAAACCTGTCTCCTCTGACAAGACCCTGTGTGAATTACTAGCCCTGAATCCTTATAAGGGTAAAAGCCCTGATGGGCTTGACTCCAAGCTACTTAATCTCTCAGATCATGCCATAGCCCACCCTCTAGCTACCCTCTTGAATCTATCCATCTCACTAGCCACCATCCCCAATGCCTGGAAGGTTGACACTGTTGCCCCCTTCCTAAGGGTGGTGACCCCTCCAACCCCATGCAGCTTTTGCCCTATATATCTACTCCCTATCCTGGCTAATCTTTAGGAGCACCTGATTCTGGTGCAGCTCTCCACTTTACTTAACTCTTCTTCCTTCTTCACCCCCCTTCCAGTCTAGGTTCCGCAAGGCTCACTTCACCATCACCTCCCTCCTTTGGCTCACTGACTCCATTCTCTCTAGCATGGATCAGGAATGCATCACATCTGCCATCTTTGTCAATCTGGTCAAAGCCTTCAACACTGTTGCCCACTCCTTTCTTTTCAGCAAGCTGACCGTGGCTGACCTCTCCACTTCCACCACCAGTTGGTTCTGGTCCAACCTCATGGAAAGGTATTAGTCTGTCAAGGTTGGTAACTCCCTTTCTTCACCTCTCCCAGTTTCGAACGGTGTTCCCCAAGGCTCGGTACTTGGTCCAATACCTTTTATCATATTGCTGAATGACCTACCCAATGCCTGTTCATCTGCTAGTATCCACATGAATGCATAGAAACAGAGAAACATAGACTTTGACGGCAGAAAAGGACCACTAAGTCCACTCAGTCTGCCCATTTCCCTTCCTATTGGATAAGCTGCAGATTCTAGTTAACCAACAGCCTACTCCCTGCAACCCACCACTACAATTGCCTTATGCAGATGATACCATGTTAATTGCCTCTGGTACTTCTCTCTTGGAGGTGGCAACCAGCCTCCAGTTGGACTTCAGCAATGTCCAGCACTGGTTTCACCTAAATCAACTTTCCCTAAATTCCAAATAAATGGTCTCTATGACCTTTGGTGCCAGGCAAAAGTTCACCAGGCTTGATGCCACTTCCACCTTCCATACCCTCAATGGTTCTGTACTGGAAGATTTCTCCTCTTTCAAATACCTTGGGCTACGGCTCGACAACGACCTTGACTGTGCACTGCTTGTGGATGCCATCCACAAAAAGCTACTCCCCAAACTTGGAGCATTGCACAGACACTGCAGCTGCCTTCGATTGCTAGTCTATAGAGAGATTGTCCAAAAGATGATTCTCCCTATCTTTGACTTTGGAGATACCATCTACAACTCTGGCCCCAAGTCCACCCTAGCCAGACTGGATACTCTTTTCAAGTCTTTCTGCCACTTCACTTTCAACTGTCTGCCTTTTACTCACCACTGTGACCTTTACACCTCGCTTTCCTTCCTGTCCCTCAGTGCCAGGCGCCTTGCACATAGCACTTCCTTTATTGGGAAGTACTGGCTTGGCTTTCTGCCACCATACTTGCATTCATTCATCGCTATCCCACCCACCCCCCTTTACACCCTCTCTTCCTCCGCCCACTGGCACTCACCCTCCCCTCCTGGTGTACCATGTCTGGGTGAACCGCCTTCTCATATCAACTCCCAAGTATTTGGAATTCCTTCCCTTTAGATATCCAATCCACTCAGACTACCCACTCCTTATCCCTCCTCTTCTATCAACATTTAGCTCCGTCTTGCAACTGCACCTATTTCCTCTCATCCCCCTCTAGTTCTACTCTTCCCTCCTTCTACAAAGCCCAGATAATTTGATATATCCCATCCCTTCCCTCATGCCAATTTCCCTGTCCCCTTGTGGGGTTCTCAGTATCCTGAAGGGGAGAAGACCTTCAGCTGCCCCTTCACAGTGTACCCTTTTGACTGTACAGTGACAATTAAATTGGTTGGCTATAGCACTTTACAGTCTAAGCTTCACTCATGGCCATGTATAACAGGGCACTTTACATGCAGTATTCTTTTGGTTTCTCTGCAAATCAAATGTATGTAGCGAAGCTTAAGCCTATTTTGCACTGCTTATCTGTAATATGTAGTCTATACTCTTGAGAGTGTGTATGTGCTTGTCTATTTGTTACACTGCTGTATATGTTCTAAATTTAAGTTGTTTGCTACTGTATTATTGTTACCTCACTCCATTCTCATGGATTATACTGTATGTTTTCTGTATTTACTCTGTAATTGTAATGTTTACTGTACCCTCCTTTGTATCCTCCTTCCCTCCAAGACACATATGGAAATGAGCTATTACAGCTCATGATGTCCTTCCTAGTGAAACTTTTTCAAATAAATGAAATAAAAGTTGATGTTGCTGACTGTATTGTCTGCCTCCTTGCTTAATAAAACTAAAATGCAGGCCAATGTATAATTAAGGTATACCCAACCTTGTTTTGTTTCAATTCCTACCTCTACTGCATACTTCCTGAACATTAGAAACACTCCCAAACAGTGTAGCCACTTATGACAGAAAAGTATTTTCTGCTCCCAATGCATTATGAGTGGCTGGACTGTGTTCGGGGTTTTCCCAAATCCAGGGAAGATGCAGTGGGAGTTGATCAAGGAATGTAAACTTTCTTTTTCATAATTGTGAACATGATGAGCATGACTGCTCATTTTCACAAATGGTAAGTCAGCAATAAACATTAAACATCACACTAGGAAATACAAAACATAATTTACAGGATTACATATAGAAACAAATTAGATAATACATAAACTATGTTATATAACAATTACATTCATTGGACTCACTGAACTAATTTCATAATCTTCTTTTAAAAATATGTACTGATAGACAATAATGTTGGGAAGGAAATTACAAAAGAAAGGAGTTTCATACAGTAAGGACCTCTGACCCATAGCTTTTTTTAAAGAGAGGCAATGTAAAAGAGAATCTGCTTTGTAGACGAGTCCCACAGATATTTGATGTTCTAATAAAGACACCATTCATTGCAAGTGGCAAAAGTCCTACTGTACATATAAAAATAAAGATCCTCATTCTAAAACAGATCCTATTATCAAAGGATAAGCAATTGGTCAATTTTACAGTTCACAGTGATGAACCTGTCAGACATTGTAAAATTGAATTGTAAGTAACTCTTAACTTATCCAATATTTTATCTGATGTTGCTGTATAAATAAAGTCATAGTTCAAAAGGCTTAATAGAAAGCTATGTGTTACTAATTTCCAAGAATCTGTGGTAAGAAATGGACATTTTCTGAAAAGTAAACCCAGTCTTTGATGAAGGATTTTTTTTAAGGAAGTTAACGTAGGACTCATGAGAATCTAAAAGTATGCCCAAATATTGAAATGTTTCAACGTGTTCAATAATTTCACCACTGAGATCCATGATGGGGTTACATTTTTCAGGTTTCCTCCTGGGCCCGGTGAAAAGCATGATCTTGGTCTTTTTTGAATTCAGCACCATACGTTTAGAAGTGAGCCAGTTCTGAAAATTAGAAAATCAGTCTGCACACTTTCCAGGGCAGAATTTGATTGGTCATTGACGCTGTATAAAATAGTGACATCAGCATAAAGCATCATAGATGTTTATGTACAACATTGTGGTGCTGAGACCATAAGCAAAGAAAAGATCAGCAGGTCCAGGATGGAAACCTGAGGAACCCCACAGTGGATACTTCTAGGTGAGGAAAATGCACCCGCGGTCAAAGTTTTGTGACATTTATTATTTAGGTAATTAGAATACCATTCTATAACATCATGTGAGAAATGAAAATCAGAGACAATTGCAGACACCAGTGAGTGTTCTACCAGATCAAAGACCTTGGTGTGGTCCACATAAATGGCTGCCACAGAGCACCCTTTATCAAGGCACTCTGTATACAGCCAGTGAACCCCACCAAGGTTGTCTCTGTACTGTGCTTTGACTTGAAGCCATGTTGGTATTTAAACAGTAGGCTATATTTTTCAAGATGTTCAGTGGTTTGTTCAAGGACTATCCTCTCCAAAACTCTGGATATGGGGACTAAGAGTGATATAGGGTGATAATTAGAAACTAAAACTGGATTTCCTCCTTTCAGAATCGGTCTAATAGTTGCCAATTTCCATTTAGAGAGGAAAACACCAAAACATAGGGAGAAAATAAATAAAACTGATATGGGAAAAGGAAAAGAATCAATACATGGGGGGGCGGCTCAGAGGTAATTTAAGGAAGTATTTTTTCACAGAGAGGGTTGTGGATGCATGGAATGGCCTTCCGGAGGAGGTCGTAGAGTCAAAAACAGTGGTGGAATTCAAGCATGCATGGGACAGCCATAAGGCAATTCTAGGGGGTGGGGGTAGAAAGAAGTAGGCTGCTGGTTAACAAGGATCTGCAGTTTATCCAGTAGGTAGGGAAATGGGCAGATTGGGTGGGCCAAGCGGCCCTTATCTGCCATCAAATTCTATGTTTCTAATACCAAGTTTTATGAATCTATAATCAATATCATCATGGGGTAAGGAAGGTTTAGGGTCTTGTTTAAGAATGTATTTTTTTAATTGTTCTAGAGAGATGGTCCTAAAATTAAATTTGGAATGAGAATTAGCTTGCTTCTTGTAATGTACAATGTACTGAAACTGGTAAGGGGTGAGGACTAAATTTATCTAGGTTACCAAAGAAGTAATTGAAAATTTCAGAGACGAGACTGGGATCACTTATCGGTTGATCTCTCTCTCCTCTAATGTAATAGTAGTTGCTTTTTTGTCTCTTCCTACCAGGCTGTTTCGGGCCTGCCAGTTTTATTTAGGGTTGCCAGAACAGCTTTTTTGTTGAAGTAAACAGTATTGCATTTTAGCTTTTCTAGTTTCTGCTTTGCACTTATTTCTTAGTCTTTTGTAATCTTGCAGAGTGTTAACTTCCCTATTGGACTTATACCTTTTCCAGGCTTTGTTCCTTAATCTGATTTATTGTAGTAGATCTTGATTAATCCTTATATTTTTAAATGCTCTAACCTGCATCTTCTTTAAGGGAACAACCTTATCTACTATTGTAGAATACAGGTTATAAAATGTATCAAAATGGAGTCAATATCATTAAGGGATTCAAGGTGTGACCAACTGACTTCAGTACAAGCACCATTAATTACCTTAGGGTCTAACATTTTTAAAAGTTTCTATATTCAATGAGCCTCACCTGGAATGTGGAGTCCAGTTCTGGAGGCCTCATCTCAGGAAGGACATTGACTGGGTGGAAACAGTACAGAGAAAGGTGACAAAAATGATTCAGGATCTGCAGTACATGTCCTTTGAGGAAAGACTTGGGGAACTGAATATGTACTCCTTGGAGCAGAGAAGAGAGAGGGGACATGATTGAAACATTCAAGTACATAAAAGGCATTAACAAGGTACAGGCACAGGAACTTTTTCACTTCAAGAAGTGCTCCAGGACCAGGGGACATGACCTCAGGCTGCAAGGAGGAAGATTCTCTAGCAACACCAGGAAGTTTTTCTTCACAGAAAGAGTGGTGTATTCAAGAATGCATGGGATAGACACAAAGGAGCCCTGACTACAAAGAGCAACTAGAGTGTCAAAATAGGTCTGAAACAGATGGGCAGACTAGATGGGCCTAGTGGTCTCCTTCTGCCATCAACTTCTATGTTTCTGTGTTTCTATGTTTTATAGGAAACGGCCTACCCAGACTCTTCCAGTTACTTGTCACTCTAACTGGTATATTCCTCTTTAAGGGGTCAGTCAATATACCCAGCCAGAGACACATTCAAGTCATAGAAATGTGGCCTTACACTAAAAGCTATTGGTTAGTACATAAGCCTACTCTGTCCCAGATATGAGTTAACAGGACAGTGCAGCATCACCCAGATTGAACCAACCTGTACTACCAGCTTGGGCCCAACCCTGGGTCCTAATGGGGGTACCCTGCAGTGCATGCTGCTTTGTATCCCTCTTACAGTATATTTATTTATTTAAGTAAAAGTTAATAACTGGGAAAGACACACTGAGCCGAGGCTCTATTCCAGGTGTGACCCTGGGCAAGGGAACATAATACAACTTGATAGAAGAATAACATGATAGTTTAAAGATAGGTACAAATTACAAATGATACAAGAATAGTGTGCATATGACCCTTAGGTCAGGCACTCTCTGCCAGCCTGTACTCTAGTTCACAAATACTGGGACGAGAAACTGGAGCTATAATTACACATTGGGTCATTTCACTTTATACGCACATCCAGAATTCAGTCATAAGCCCAATAACATAACTTGGGTGTGCCACTCTGCTGTAAGGCTATTGATAGCCACTTATTATAGAAATCAACAGCCATCTCGGTATGAGCTTCTGCAGGCATTCTCGTATGACCTCGCCACATTTACCACAGATCTGTCGCTATATAACTCCATGTAAACCTCCCAGGTGGTATTGAAATAGTTCATCATATAAGTTACAACAAGAGTCCTTTCAATAATAGCAAACTCTGGTCAGAGAGCCAACACAACTGCTGTGCATTAACATGAAACAGTTTTAGTTTTTTTTCTTTTGTTACAGAAGTCCTTCAAAATGTAATGCTTTAACTGATATAATCTACTTTGGCTGATTTTGTTGTTGAGGTGTGATGTGTTACATTTTAGGGGTGCAATTGCAGAGCTATTTTGTCCATTATGCATAGGTTTAGGTACAACACCACCTGGTTATCAATGTTTTCAGGGCTTCACCTTTGATGGTAAATCACGCATGCATCAATGTGTCACTACTGTTATATTGTATACGGGGATATCCACAGCTTTACAGCAGCAGCAACACAAACCTACTCCCTCAGACACATTTGCAAATCTGCCTCATTCAGTTTCACATATACAATATTACAATAGTCATACCGTAAAGCTTGCCAGGATCAAGCCCCACTCTGCAGAATTCTGCAGTAGAGTTACTGCAGGGAACAATGGAACTGAATTTCAATGCAAGTTAATCCCTTTTGTCATGCAGGGAAACTGACACTGCACTTGACCCTAATGGGCTTCACTGTACATCAAAGTATGTACAATTTACCATCAGCGGCCAAGCCCTGCAAAACATCAATAACCAGGTGATGTTGCACCTTCATGAACCTATACATACTGGAACAATAGCTCTGGGATGTACCTCTAAAATGTATCACATCACACTGTTCAGAAATGGTCCTGATACACCCACCAGCTTCTCCGTTCTCAGTCATGGCTTCTGAGACACCCTATCACCTGCCTGTAATAGTTCAATGTCACAAAAGTCTGTGCCTAGGTTTCGAAGGGTTACCCTGCGTTGTGCATGTGTTGGCAATTTGGCCTCCTTGTCCATCCCCACATGGTCCTTACAGTAATAATCCCAGGGGCTGTGGCTCTTTAAGTTGTAAGTGCTTTGGCTGCAGTCGATGAACTAAACACAACATAGAAGTTGATGCCAGATAAGGACCGCAAGGCCCATCCTGTCTGCCCCCACTCCAGTGTTTCAAGCATGAAGCATTTTGTACATTAAGATTCTAGATTAGCTGCCTCCTCCTGATCTCCCTTGTGCCATGTTACTGATAGGAGATCAACTGGATCAGATCACCCACCTAAATTATAGTGAGCTGTCCATGGGGGACCCCGTGAAGCTGCTCACAGAAGACCCAACCGGCATCTAGAAGGATGATCTCTGTGTCAGGGTCACCTATTTCTTCTCAGATGATGAGGAGGAGATAATCAATTCAATTAACTTTATTCAGTTCACTTTACCAGGTAAGGCAATTGGGCCGAGGCCCTTTTTCAGTATCGATCTGGTGCTTCGAACAATGAAGCAAGACATCAACAATAAAAACATAATACAAAACATTTGAACAGTAAACACAGCACTAAATACATTTACATACAACAAATGATTGCAGGTAACAATACAATGATTTTTTTTTAAATTCCCTGCTTAACAGTAACACAGTTATCAGGAAGTGTATTCCAAAAGACTGAACATTGCACTGAGAAAGCTCTCTCACCCATACAAGTGTTTATCTTAGCAGTCCATAAGCATAACACATTTTAGCAGAGTAAGGATCTAACATCTGCCTTCAAGTTGATTTACCTGTAAAAAGTTGATTTACAACCCTGTGAAAGAATAACATTAGTCAAACAACCAAGCTTATAAAAATAAGCCCCTTTGGGAGGAAGCCAATTTATAATCCCTCCTTCTCCTTGTATTGCCATGCGGGCTGTATGTATAAAAGTACTCTGTTTCACGAACACAAACATACACAATAAAAAATTAAATTAAATGGGGACTGCTGCTGTTTTTTTATTACAAAACTTGTTCACTCTAGCACGCCTCTGAAAGAGTCAATTGTCACTGTGGAGATTTAAAAAAAAAAAAATCACCCTGTCACACAATGATTCTACTGATGCATTTCTTTTGCTTTTGTCAGTGTGTGTGTGTATGTGTGTTCTAAAACATAGTACTTTACATAAATAGCATTATGTCCCACCAAAAAAAGCAAAGAAGGCTTTTACACTGTGATGCAGGGGCGGTGCTCTTTAGAGGCTGGCTTAAACCCCAAATAGTCACAAAAATCCAAATGTGGAGAGAATTCAGGGTAGACTGTTACCTTACAGTTCAACTGGGTAATTTAACGCACAAATGCAAATCCACAATAAAGGCCATATTTAAAAAAAAAAAACAAGTTCTATGTGTGAGACTTTGACACTTGATTACAGTGAGAATAACTCCTAGGTGAGAGTGCAAGCAACTGGACCTCACTGACATAAAAGCAAGCAATAATACCTGACATGGTGGGTGGTATTGGGCAATACCAGACCAGCCAGGGGTGTAATAAGGCCAGACACTGCAGGCAGAGGGCCTTCTAGCCCTTGGAAAGTCTGGTATTGCCCATACCGCCCACTCTGGAGGGTATTATTACGCTTAGAAAATAGGCACCTATGTAAGGTTTAACTAACTGATAAAACAAGAAAGGACATTAGTTTAAAATGAATACAGAGTAGAAAAAAAATGCTGTCGGTAAAGTTGTCCCTACATTTTTTTGTGCTGTTCAATCTTGTGTTGTTCCCTCCCCCAGACAGCCATTCTGTTCCAGTTATCCCCCCAACACCATAACCTCCAGAGGTTCAGATGGAGTTTGCCATTTGCTGTAAAAGTACACCTCAGCAGTTTGTTGGTATTATTTTTATTTTTTAAAGAGTTCTATGCACTGTCTGCAAGACTTTTTTTGTTGAAAGATGCAGCCATTCCATGTCATAACAGTGAACGCAAAAGAGTGATTGCTATTATGGTGAGTGTATGGCACCAAAAAGCAATTTGGTGATATACACATAACGGTGACGCTATATCTGGCCAGTACTTATCAAAGTTTATTTGGGGGGGGGGACTGTGCCCCCTTGCTCCCCCCTACTAAAGGATTATCAACTCTAGGGGAGTGCATGTCAGGGTGGGGGTGAGACTCCCGAAAAAGAAAAAAAAAAAACAAGAACCACTGGCAGTGGTAAAATATTTCTCCTCATCCCATCCCCGAACGCAGATCCTCCTGTGCCAGAGCCAGCTACCCTAACCACTACACCACACAGGCTGGCTCAGCAGCACCAGGGACACTGCTCCACAGAAACCCTCTATCCTATTCTTCCCCTTGCTATTCCTCCCTTCCAGTCACCCTTCTGCATGGTTGCCTTCAACCAGGTTGCTACCCTGGCAGGGTAGCCGCCACTATTTTGAAGGACATGATCAGCTCATTTGCGAATACCCAATTGTAGTCACCCTCTTGACATGATACTGATGCGGCTGTTGTGAGCATGACCCTGCGTCCCTAAACCAGGAAGTGAAGAGGAACAAATTCAGTATGGGATAGCAGAACTGTAAAATGTATTTTTAAGTTAAACAGTAATTCTCTGACATTAAACTAGCAGCGCTCTTTCATTTTACAGTGTGCACCGTAAGTACAGATGACAGGACACGCTGCATTTACCAGTAGCTTGTTGAGCACTTTCATGTTTCTCAAGGTTGAATGCCTTCAGGGATGTGTGAGAGTCAGACCGAGATGGAGTTACAAACTGTAGGTACTCTATTTGCAACACTCATTAGTGCTTTATGTCATTACTTTTTTGTTTATTATAGGAATGTGAGACAGACTCAAAAGTATGTGTGTGGGGGGAGGAACATGGCTATCCGCTAACTGCTCTGTTAAGTCAGACAAAAAATGGTGGCATTTTTAAATTCAGTATGTTGGCATCTTGATACCTGTGATGGGGTTGGTATGCCTGGCACTTGTTTTTACCAAGGCTCTCATTGTAAGTTAATGCCCCCCCCCCGAATGCCTGGCAGCCAATCACATTTCTTACTTTTTAAAGCCCATTTTCTAATAGTTAATAATAATGAATAGATATTTAAAATACAACACACTTCAGGGTAGTTTAAGAAGTCCATCACTGTGCAGAGTCCAGCATGTCTGTAGAACTCAATGGTATTTAAAAGGTTTGCACATAAACCGTCAGGTGTGTTAGTGCAATACAAGAAACTGCCTATACAGCCAGATCAAAATGGCCCTAGCACAGAACATGGGGAGGGTGGGGGGAACTCACCTATAAAGCTAGATCAAAACATCCCTAGCACAGAACATGGGGGAGAGGACCTACCTACCTATACAGACAGATCAAAACAGCCTTAGCAGAGAACACGGGGAGGGGGGAAGGTGTCTGCTTCCACGACAACACCCAGTTACTCAATCTCTACTAACTGTAAAGCAAAACATAGATAGAGTAGCTATTTTAGTCTTATAGTGCTCCTTCCTGGAGGCTCATAGTGCTGCACAAATTCATGACAACTAATTAGAAAAATATCAGCAGAAACATAAATATTCCTTTATAAGCACTCAAAAGCTGTGGATTCTATTTCAGAACTTTTTTCCTGTTATTTTTTCTGCTATTATGAGATGTAAGTGGTTCATGTAAAAATAATGCAGTACTGCATTCACCCCCAGCACAGTGCTTTGCTGCTGCCCCAAGGTCCTGGGTTTAGCAGCATTGCAGAATTCTTTCATACTTATCAAATTTCTTTTGGACTGCTCGGTGTGTAATCAAAAAAATAAAAGTTTTGGAGGGGGTTTGATGAATTACATCTGCCTTGTTCGTGATGTTTAAAAAGGCTATGTTGAAAACATGGGTTCTGAATCTGGAAAAATACCGGTAATAAATCATTGAAGAATTTTTTTTTGGCCCAGTTCCCCCCTCCTTGCCCATACCAGGTGGAGACTTTGGCTCACCGCCCTGCTCACTGCCCCCCCATGCCCAGGCTTACCCCTGGTTGGGGCCCCCAGGTAGGCACCCCCTCCCAAAGGTGAACAGTCTTTTGCCCTGGCTTACCCCCAGGGAGGGGCCACAGGAGTGGGACCCCCACGGTGGACATAGGTCAAAACAGGAGCAGCAGCGGAGGCAGGGGCATCATGAACAGGGCCGGATTTTTTGTATGCTGATAGAGAACCCTGGAGCGGGGACATGCAATGATGACCAGCATCCACCCCACCCCCTGACATGAGGTGCCGGCACTGGCAGTACTCCCAGTCTCTGCTAGAGGTCTGCAGAACACAGGACACTCTTTCCCCCTCCCCAGAAAAGGAGAGCAGTCTCTGACTCCAGAGTCTGTTTCCGAACCCAGGATATCGGTGCCGCAAGTGGACACCTTACTGCTGCACCAGAAGGCCAGCAACAACATTAATGAATTTCAGCATTGCTTCATAATCTTTTGGTTTTTTGAGATTTTAACCCCAAATTTTCAGCAGTCTTCTTATCGCCATACCTCATAAACCTGGGAGGTGAAAATGTTTAAATCTCAGGCGAAGCATCATTTAGTGCCACAAGTGCAAAAATACATTTTGCCCAGGACTTGAGAAGTTTCACAGGCATCAAAGTCTGGCAAGGGGCCGGAATTGTTAAGGCTTCTTGTGAAGTTGCTCTGACAAGCCAGTTCCTCCTTTGCAAAGGAAGAGGTGGCACTACTGAATGGCAGAGCTGGGAGCAGGACTGCAAGGGGTTAAGTTGTAGACAGTTGGCTAACTTCAATGGATCAAGGTGATTAGGGTAGATTGGGTGGGCTGTCAAAGGGGTCTGCGTTTTTTTTTTTTTTACTTTATTATTAGTAGTAGTATTATTTATTTTTGTAGCAGAGCTTGGACCAGGACTGCAAGGGGTTAACTTGAAAACAGTCAACCAGTTCCAGTTGCTGTTGATGCTGATTCCCCTCCTTTCTTTCTCCAGGTACTGTAGCGGAGACTCGTTCCATACCTCCCACATCTGAGCTTGTAGCTCCATTTAATCATGTGTCCCATGTGCTGAGGGAAAGCATCTTACATTTTCTTATATTTC
Organism: Neoceratodus forsteri; assembly: GCA_016271365.2. Lineage (NCBI taxonomy): Eukaryota > Metazoa > Chordata > Ceratodontiformes > Ceratodontidae > Neoceratodus > Neoceratodus forsteri. The sequence goes on along the minus strand of CM028130.1, from coordinate 600,451,273 downwards.
AGATATCCAATGTGCCCCTCATTTCAGTGAGTGACAGAAGTTTGTGAGGCATGGCTTGTCTTGAAACTAAGTTTCCAGAATCCACAGGAAGCCTTGGGAGGTCCAGCACCTTGCTGAAAGTCACACAGTTAACCAGTAGTACTGGTGGGATTCAGGCCTAAAACCCTCACAGTCATTGACTCCAGGTTCACCATTTTTGCACCAGAAATTGCATGGTGTCCCTGCACCACCAATGACCCTCTTTTCATAAAATGCATAGGACTTATTTTTGGATGTTTTTTTTTGGGGGGGGGGGGTTATTTACACCGAGTAGCGAAGCTCAGCATGCATCTCAACTGTCACACATTACAAGATACATCACTCATTTTGCCTCTCAGAAACCCTCTGTCCCACATGGAGAAGGGAATATTCCACATTTTTCAATGAGAATTTAAAGCATATATTCATAATAGTCAATGATGCACTGTAATCAGGAAACATTATTATACTCAGTTCATAAGATGCAGAATAAGTTGGGGGGGCAGATAAGAAATCTCACTTTTAATAAATCAGGCAACACTTTCTCTGGCTATTGCACTTGTATCTTTTTTTTTTTCCAAAGATAGCCCAGTATGCATTAAAAAAGGTCCACAAAAGCAGCAGCAACTGACAAACAAAGGTCTTCTTATAGTGTCTGTTTCTAAGATGCTCTGACAAGCCAGCAGCAGAGCTGGGACCAGAACTGCAAAGGGTTAACTGCAGACAAGGACAACAGACAGTTCAAGTTACAGCTGCCAGGAATGCAGTCAGCTCTGTAGTGGGCACAGTCTTTCATGCTACACTTTTTCAAGAGCAGATTTCTTTATAAAACAGCCCCCATTTTTAGAAAACACTTACATTGTGAAACTCAATTGAGTTAGCACTATCCATAAAACTATCCTATATGCCCCCAAAATGCTTCAGAGCAATTACTGCCTAAAGCTGTGTTTCTGTGTTGATCTGAGAAATCTGAATATCATTATTCACTGGGAAATACTGACTGACAGAGAAAAAAATAGTACAGTAAACAGACTGCTGTGTGGAGGGATTGCTATAAATCTTCAATTAAATGAAGTCCGTTAGACATCTGGTGAGCTCCTAATTTCTACTGTGCTAGCAAAATGTCTGCAGAGCTCCACCCTGCTGCCATAAACAGGATCTACATACAGTGCAAGCCTGTTATAATGGATGCATCTGTGCACACACCATTTGTCTGTAATATCCAGAGGAAGTGGAACCTATGTGTTAGATGTGTCCACGTGTTAGAATGCTCTCAGAGTGAACAAGAACCTATTATAAAACTTCATAAATTACTCAGAATCCTTCCTAGCATGTATGTTTCTGTATTCTGTGTGTTCATTTAAAGTTATTTAACTGTCAGGGAACATGACTTTTTTAAGGAATTTTATTGCAGAAGGTAAGAAGACGATAGTAACTCTAGTGGCCGGATGCTGGGGTTCTTGAACAGTATGACAATTGTACTGTAAGGGTTTTATTGACATATAACATCATTTCCTTTTATCATAGTTAATTAACTAATAGAAGTTTTTTGCAGCTTGTGGAGAATTATTTTGAATGAAATTTAATCTCGGGGGGCATGGCCTGACTGACGGAGTATTGGCTGCTTAATTTCCTCAGCTCTCTCCTAACGGGGCAACCTCCATGCTCTGGCATCATCATCTGCAGACATCAGAATCCCCCCAGCCCCTCTAAATGCCTGGGTAGTTTATCCTCTACTGACTGGCAACATTAGGTAGTGGATTCTGATGCAATTTGCATCAGTTGCAGTGCCGGGTATCAGTGAGCTGCTCCGGTGCAGTAGGCCACATAGGCCCGGAACTGCCTGCCTCATCGGGATTACTCATGCCAGTGGCTTTCAGATTGCTCCACGGGGCACTTACTCACTTGTTTGCTTGGGCCACTTCCAGATACTGCACGGTTACATTGAAAATATGTCCAACCCTAGCCTGCCATTGGTACAGTCTCGGGGTGCTCAGCCACCAGCACAGCCACCAGCTGCACTGGCCTCTGTGTGGGACTCCTTACAGTATATTACTAGTATGCTAGAGACCCTGCTGGTGAGAGTTGATGGCATTAGCCTCTCCCTCTCTACTACTGCGGCAGATGTAAGACAGCTCCAAGACAAAATGAGTGTATCAGAACAAAGGTTGGATGCTTATGAGCAGCAACTGAGCAAACTGCTATACAGATTCCAAATGCAGGAGGAATGACTGGCTACTCTGTGGAACTGGGTGGAGGACCAAGAAAATAGAGCCCGGTGCAATAACTTACACATTGTTGGTTTACCTGAGGGGGTGGAGGGCTAGTCCATGGAGCACTTCCTAAATGAAAACCTCCCAGTGCTTCTAAGGGACAGATGGAGAGGCCCCATGGATGTTGAGAGGGCCCATTGTGTGGCTGGTAAAAGGAACAAGCACACTCAGACTCCAAGGCCCATCACTGCTTACTTCCTCTGTTACACTACAAAGGAGTGCATCCTGAGAGCAGCCAGGGACTTGGGGGAAGTTTGATGGCAAGGTTCTTTGGTGTCCTTTTATTGGGACTTTGTGCATGAAACAGCAGCTAGGAGGAGAGTGTTTGGGCCAATCAAGAAATTTTTGTACCAGCACAATTTCCAATTTAGATTTCGGGGACTTACCAACCTGCTGGTCTCCAAGGAGGGCATGAACAGGTAGCTGACCACCCTGCGCTAATTGAAAAATGGCTCTACAGGTGCTGGCCTAACCTCCCGCTCCATATACAACTCCCAGAAGGCTCTGGGAACCAAGTGCCAAGGTAACCACTAGGGGCAATGATTTGGAGAGCAAGCAGTTCCCAGAGGACTTCTTTCCAGCTGGACGTGCAGCAGCTTATAATGGTCCCCTTGTCTCAGTTGCCCCGATTGACTGCTCGCCTCCCCCATTGATGGCCATAGTTCATGCTGTCTCTGGCTCTACTTCATCACTGCCACCTCGGCCCTCTGGCTCCAGCCCTAGACACCGGAAAAGGGCCCCCTGAGCTGCAAATGAACTCTCTGCCAGCAAAAATCTGAAAGAAAGACTACACTCAGCCAATTTCCACTGTCCATGCAGAACATCAGGATTCACCGGATATGGATACCAACACTGCTGTGGACTGGGCAGACTATCCGGATGCCTCTTTGGTGGAAGTAGCAGATGCGGCGACCTCTGTGAGACCTGGAATTCTCTCCTATGCTGTTGTGGTGTCTTCAGCCCCCCAGGATATCTCTGCTGATCCCCCCAGACGTTGCTGGGCAGGCCGAAGGTCCCAGCAGTTGAGAAATGGACTTTGTCCTGCTACTCACTGAACTGTTTATTTCTTTATTTAGTTTTTGTTAATTGGTTAGGTATGCTAGACAGCATAGCTGCCTATTTTCAGGTATGACCTGGGAGATTACAACAAAGGGTATGTAGACAATAGTAGATACAAGAAAACATCATGGGAACAAGTAGAAGTCAGACATAGTACACTTACACAAAATTTTCAGCAATGACAGTACATTTGCAGGAATCTATATATAGTAGCAAATCGGAAATATAAGTGCAAACAACTAACAGTCATAAGTCTACTCTTTCCCTAAGCTAGGATTCTCAATCTTCATATCTTGACTCAGGGCCTATTTTGTAAGACACTCTGAAACTGAAGTACTGTCATGTGAATCCAAAGTGTTGACCCGGGACCTCCTTTTAAGATCCCAGATGATGTAACCCTACATTATACAGGGCACCAAAAGTTTAAATCCTCTATCAATGTTTTAAGTTTAGTACCATGCCAAATGTTTTAAAGTTTGTACTGTTGCCAAATGTATAACAGTTTTACCTAATGTTTAGGTTTGTGATACTTAGTGCATGTTCTTACTGACGTGGAGCCTTTGCAAAGGAGTTGATGACTCAAAGTATTGCAATTTTGATATCTTTCAATAAATAAATAAATATAACTAGTGAATAAGTGCTAGAAGAGAGACACTAGTAAGATTTCAGGCAGATTTAAGAGTAGCAGAGGTTGGAGCTGGTAGGCACTAGGAGGAACCAGCACAGGAGTGGGTGGATAGAGAACAGGAGTTGTTATCCCTCTCTACAGACAGTTAGTGAGACCCCATCTGGAGTACTGCGTGCAATTCTGGAGACCCCATCTCTGTAAAGACATAGACAGAGTGGAGGCTGTTCAGAGGAGGGCAACCAAAATGGTGCAAGGTCTGCACCAGAAGACATATGAGGAGAGACTAAAGCAGCTTAATATGTATACCCTTGAGGAAAGGAGGGAGAGGGGGGACATGATAGAAACTTTCAAGTATCTCAAGGCAGTTAACAAGGTACAAGAGGGTAGTATCTTTCAGAAGAAGAGATGTGCAAGAACAAGGGGGCACAATTTGAAGACAGAGGGGGTACGGCTCAGAGGTAATGTTAAAAAGTATTTTTTCACAGAGAGTTGTGGATGCATGGAACGGCCTTCCTGAGGAGGTTGTGGAGTCAGGAACAGTGGGAGAATTTAAGAATGCATGGGACAGGCATAAGGCAATTCTAGTGGGGGGGCAGAAGAAAGTAAGCTGTTGATTAACTAGAATCTGCAGCTTATCCACCAGGTAGGGAAATGGGCAGACTGGGTGGGCCAAGCGGTCCTTATCTGCCATCAAATTCTATGTTTCTATGTTTCAAGGTTCAGAGCTTAGAAGAGCCATTCAAAGCTCCTGTTTGAAGCTGTGTGGAGAAGGGGAGATTTTTAGACTCAGTGGAAGGGAGTTATTACAACTTGGTATTATTACTTGGTATGAAAGAACAGAAGGCCAAAACCCATCAAGACTGTTCCCCACACTATGTGGGACATTATTTATCTATTATCCCTCAACCAAACATATAATTTGTTTTTAAAGACAGTGGCAGTAGTTGCCTCTACCAATTCTTGTGGCAAGGTGTTCCATACAATGGATGCTCTTATTGGAAAAAAGTTTCCACTTTTGCTGGTTTTATAAGTTTTTACTTCAAGCTGCTTATTATGCAGTCTCGGAACATGTCTCCTTTTGGAGAGTGTTAGACCACATTTTTCCATTAGATCTGGTGAATTTATTAAATTAAAAACCATAAGCATATCACCTTTTAATCTTCTAGTTTGAAGAGAGAAGAGACCAGTTGCTTTTAATCTGTTCTGATAATCCAAGTTTGTTAATCTTGGAATCATTCTAGTTACTCTCCTTTGAAGCTGTTCAAGAATTGCTATGTCTTTTTTTCATTTGGATTCCAGAAAGGGGAGCCATAGTCTAGATACGGTCTAATGTATGCCCTATACAATGAAATAAGGCATTGTCCAGTGCGATTAACAAAAGTGTGTTTTATTTGCCTCAAAAGTCTGTGGGTCATGCAAGCAGTTCTAACACAGTGATCATTTGATGTAAGTTTATTATTAACATATATCCCTAAATCTTTTTCACAATTTGATGAGTGAAGTGGTAGTCCATTTATGTTATATTGTTTTTGGATTATTTACACTGAAATGCACTACTAAACATTTGTCTTGATTAAACTGCATATGATTTTCATTTGCCCAAAGTGTTAATTTTTCCAAATCCTTCCTTAATGCAGAAATATTTTCTTGATTATTAACCTTACCCCCCAATTTAGTATCGTCTGCAAATTTAACCATGAAGTTATTTGTCCCTGTTTGTAAATCATTGATAAAGAGGTTAAACAATGTTGGTCCCAAGACCGACCCCTGTGGTACACCACTTGTCACACTACCCGAATCAGACAAGATATCATTAATTCTGACTCTCTGAGAACAATTTGTCAACCAGTTTAAAGTCCAGTTGACAATATCAGGTGACAAACCTAGACTGTACATTTTAGTAATGAGTTTTTCATGTGAGACTTTATTGAAAGCTCTACTAAAGTCCAAAAGAATTACATCAGTAGGGATACCCAGATCTAGTAGAGTACTTATATTATTGTGAAAATATATCAGATTGGTGGTGCAGGAATACTTGGGAGTAAACCCATGCTGATTTGAATCATAAATTCCTAATTTTTTACAATCTTGATCTATTAGAGACTTCATTACTCGTTCCATTAATTTACCAGCCACTGAGGTCAGGCTAATTGGACGATAATTTTGTACAGAACCTCTATTGCCTTTTTTAAATATGGGAGTAACTATTGCTGAATGCCAGTCATTTGGTACAATGCTTTCTTGTAAGGATTTATTGAAAATAATTGACAAAGGTATAGAAATATTTATAGGGTGTTTCGATCAGAAACCATGGATGAATACTGTCTGGGCCCGGACTAGTATTTTGGTTTTTTTTGTTTTTTGATAGCCTGTATAATGTCAGTTGGATAGAACCTATGATAATCTACATGGTGAACTTTAAATGTACTAATAGGTGATTTTTGAGAGAAGACAGAACAAAAGTACTTATTAAAGAGATTTGAGGTTTATATATCAGATAGAGAAGAGCCATTGGTTATAATGGAACCAATGGTCCTTGATGCACCTTTTTTACTATTTATATAGGAGAAAAGAGTTTTGTGACAGTCTTTTGTGTGAGCTAGTTTAAATTCTAGCTTATTTTTTGCCAATTTAATAGAATATTTTACGTTTTTCACAGATAGTCTGTATTTATGTAATAGAGTAGTTTTAAATGGAACAGAACTATTCTTAAGTTTCCTAAAAAGTTTAATTTTTACTTTAATCTGATTTTTAATTGTCTTGTTGAACCAAGGGGGAATGTTTCCTTTATTATTAAATTTCCTCTTAGATGGAATAAAGGTATTTTCCAAATAATGTACAATGTTTTAAAAAAAAGTCCCAAGCTTGTTGCGTTGTACAATTAAGAAGATTAGATCCCCAGTTTATGTTTTGTAAGTATTCATTGATTTTAGAAAAATTTGCTTTGTTATAATTTTTTGTATAGTATAACTTCCTTTGTGTAGTTTTAAACTGTTGAATTTCAAAAAATAGATGAATGATCATTGGTCCCAAGTGGATCCCAAATTTATAAATTGCTAATTTGTTGCTCTATGTTAGTAAAATAATAGATCCAAAATATTAGGACCTCGAGTGGGTTCAGTAACAAGTTGTTGTAATCCAGTACTAACTACCACATCTATTAGTCCTTTCTCTGCATAGGACTGTCCTGAGAATGAGTCCCAGTTAATATGAGGGAGGCTAAAGTCACCAAATATTACAGTATCTTGAGATTCTGAAAAATGTGCAATTTCTTTAAACATATCAGTTGTCTAATCTGAATTTGCAGATGGAGGTCGATTGATGTTACCAATAGTTATATAGGACTGCTCCTTCAATAAGATTTTAACCCATATACTTTCCAAAGGAAAGGGAGAACACACTTCAAAAGAAGGAATATCATTCTGTATGTACATACAAACTCCACCGCCTTGCTTATCTAATCTGTTTTTATGATATAATTTATAACCTGGAATTTCTCTGGACCAAATTGAGGATGTGTCCCACCAAGTTTCAGTTACTCCCACCACACCTATATTTAAAGTTTTACATTTGGCTTCGAGTTCTGCTAATTTGAGTTGGTTTAAAGATCTTGCATTCAAAGCTAGGAATTTACATTTAGTTGGAATAATATTTTGGTAAGTATTCAGAGACTTGGAAATAGACCCATTCTCCCCCACTGTTTTTAGTTTAAACAATGATTTATGATTTTAGCGATACTTTTCCCCATAAGTGTACTACCCCTACGACTGAGATGTAAACTGTCCCAGCAAAACAAGGAAGAACAATCTGAAAATGATTCCCAGTGGGTAATACAGGGTGTATCCTGCTTAAAACACCACTTTCTCAGCCATTCATTTAGGGCTTTGATTTTCTGCGTCATGGTAGATGTTGCTCTCGGGACAGGTAGAATTTCAGATATACATAGACAGCATCCCCTATCAAGTAACAGGTTACATAACGCCACATAGTCCTGTTGTAACTGATTAAATGGAGTGTTGTTTATATCATTAACACCAGCATGTATGATAACCAGTGGATTTTCCCCCGCATTTTGTAAAATTTTAGGCATCATGGAGGTAATGTCAGATACCCTGGCCCCACGGAAGCTAGAACAAGTGCGGTTGCTCTTGTCACTATTGCATACTGCCCTGTCAATGTGCTTAATGACTGAATCTCCCAGGACTAAAACTTGTTTTGAGACAGTAGGGGTACAAGAATTAGAAACATGTGATTGTTTAACACCCTCTGGAGCGATTAACTTAATAGGTATTGATTTGGTAGCTTGAGACTTACTAGGACAAGTATTCATGGGCATTAACTCCTGATTGAAAAGTGTTTTTAAACCATTATTATCAACAGAGGGTGATGCACAGGATAAATCATGTAGCACTTCATTATTTGATACAGTCAATTGCTGAAACCTATTACGAGTTTCAATAGGGGAACTATTGTGTATTTGACCGCCCCTCCTTTTTTTAAGCAGCTTTGTGACAATGGTCCAGTCATCATTATCATGAGAAGAGGGCAGATAATCATCCACTTTTTATAAGAGGGAGCAGAGGCAACAGGTATACTAGTACTAGTAGTTACAATTGTCTCCTAATCAGGAGGCATAGAAATGCTACCTAAATGTTAAGGAAATTGTTCATTAGAATGAAGTTGTTCATCCATAAGATCAATGTAACTTTCCAATTCCCTAATATCAGTAGAAACTGGTTTATTATTAAGCAGAAAGGCTATCTCTGCTTCAAGAGTAGTAATCAGATAGCAATTAGCACATACATACTCGCTCCCATACTTTCCCTCACTATACATCAAACATTGCATACACTTACTAAGTTATTTTTCCATTATTAAAGGTGTATATATACTAAGTGCAGGATATGCTAAAATTATCTTATCCAAGTTTATCTAATGCCAGCAGTTTCAGCGTGCCCAGCGGACACAGCAGACATGCACAAATGCAAATGTAGCTTATTTTAGTTAGCTGCTTTCTGATCTACAAGCAAGGCAAGCAACAGGAAGTTGTAATTTGAGTCACCTGCTTTTATAGTGTCTAAGCCACACCCCCAATTAAGCTCTCTCTCCTCCTACTGGTTTAGCAAAGTAAGTTGATAACAGTACCCTTCACAGCACAGAACACACACTGACTTTCTTTCTTCTCTTCCTTTTTTTAACCCTAAATAAGACCCCTTCTACTTCTAATAAAGTATCTGTCTTGCTTAATCTCAACAGACACTGACTCCTGCTGAGATATAAGTGTTAAATTAATATGAAAATGTAGCTTCTTTTAGTTAGCTGCTTTCTGCTCTACAAGCAAGGCTAGCAACAGCTACAACAGTTCCATAGTTAAGGGGCACAGCTAGAGAAAGCATTCTCCCCCATTTTGGTTTTACATCTCGGTTGGACAAGAAGGGATTTGTCAACTGATCTCAGTGGGTAGGCAGAGGTCACAGGTTTGAGCAGTATAGCCAATTTGTCAGGTATCTGGGAGGATAATATATTCTTTATAAAACAGTAAGAAGTAAACTGTCGGAAAGTTGAGGGGGTAAACCATCCCAGACTGGAATATAGTGTGCATTGGTGAGTAAGTTGGGGTAAAGACAGAGCAAAACAGCAAATGCTGTTGTAGCAGACATCCCACTTTCAGAGGAGCCCTCCAGTAGTTGAAGGAAAGGCTATTAACCCATATGCCAATTTGGGTCTCAGGATCCCCTGTGCAATGGCCATTCTTGCCGTGGATGTTAAGCTATGTCTCACCTTATATGCCAGCCCAAGTTGAATATTGACAGATTTAATGACTGAGGCTAGGTGCAGGTCAAAATCCAAGGTGGGATCAAGGGTTACACCTAGGTATTTAAAAGAGTTACCTGTGTTAAGGAGAGAGTCATCAAGTGCTCTGATACTTAATGATTGGGTGCAGGACTCAATTTTTGAACCTGAACCGAAGAGCATAGTCACCGTTTTATTTTTTATTGAAGACAAGCTTGTTTTTCAATAGCCAGCTCTGAAAGGTATTGAAGTTACTATTGAGATTCAGGTTGATATCTGAGAGGTTTGAGTAGGATGAGTAAAGAACAAGATCGTCAGCATATAGCAGACCTGAGCAAGCACCAGTGAGTGGTGGGAAGCCGTTTATGAAGACTGTAAACAGGAGAGGACCAAGAATCGAACCCTGGGGTACTCCGATCCAAATAGGAGCAAGAGGGGACTTAGTATGTCTGACCTGGACAAATTGTTGATGCTTCGAAAGATAATTTTGGAACCAGGCAGTGACAGAGGTAGAGAAGCCTAGGGATGACAACTTTAATAGGAGCAGCGGGTGTCTAACTAAATTAAATGCTTTTGTAAGATCAACAAAAGTAGCCCCAGTGAGAGAGCCTCTGTCCATAGCGAGTCTGACATCATTTGTAAACTGTATGAGAGCAGTGGATGTACTGTGCCCACGTCGGAAACCATGTTGGTCAGGGGTGAGGAGTTTGAAGGAGCAGAGGTAATCCAAGACCTAGGTAGCAACAATTTTCTCCAGTATTTTAGAGACGGTGGAGAGGATGGCAATAGGGTGGTAGTTATCTAGGTTAGTGGTGTCCCCATTTTTGTAGACTGATGCAACTTGTGCAATCTTCCAGAGGGAAGGGACATGTCCTGTAAGAAGAGACAGGTTGAAAAGTCTAGTCACTGGAGAGACTATAGACGGTGCAACGGTTCTTAGGAATTTTGGTAAGAGTCCATCTGCCCCTGCCAATTCAGCAGGAGAGATGGACTTAAGTAAGTGTAAGATTTCACTCTCAGAGACTGGGCGAAGGGTGAAAGATGGGTTGGAAGGTTTAAGATTATCCTGCGGAGTGACAAGTAAAGGCCCAGGAGGTGCAGTATAGGAGGAGAGGTCAGTGAATCTGGAGTTAAGAGCCTCGGTGATAGTGAGCAGGTTATTGCAATTACAACCATCCACAACCATATCAGAGATGGTATTGCACTTGTTTTTCCCCATGATGGTGCTAACATGACTCCAAAAACCACGCAAATCACTGACAGAGGTACTAAGGAGCTGACGGTAGTAATTGCCCTTAGCAGATCTGATGGAAACCTTATATAGGTTTCGGAGTCTTCTGTACTCTGCCCAATCCAATGTGGATTGGGTTAGCTTAGTTTTGTTCCAGGCTTTATCCCTCTTTTTCAGAGAGGACAGGAGTGAAGAATATAACCAGTGGGTAGCATATCCCTGGGTACGGTGCCTTTTTACTTGGATATACTGTATTTGTCTTGAAGGTTCAAAAGCATGATAAGGAGGTATTGAGCACCACGTTCCATATTACAAGTATTATATAGAGGTGCCCAGTCTGTATTCTGTAGCTCCAAGACTAGGGCTCTCTTATCCATGTTTGAAAAGTCCCTGAAAAGAATTTCTATGTGGGGTGATTTAAGGGTCCCAGCCTTCCAAACATAGTAAACTGGGGAGTGGTCACTGATTGAGTCTGGTAAAACTCTAACAGCACTGATCCTCTCAGGCCTGTTGGAGATGACCCAGTCTAGAAGAGACTGGTGACTACTGTAACTAGCCTGCCTGGTTGGGAGAGTGACTAATTGAAACAAGTGTAACCTGCTGAGTTCAGCAGCATTGAGATTAGAATTTTTCCCTAGCCAATCCAGGTTTAGGTCCCCCATAACAATGAGCTCTTGTCTACCCTTTAGTGAGGAAAGATGGTCAATTACATTAGCCAGGCCTGTTAGTGCCATAGTTTGACTGATTCTCTCCTCGGCTGTTGTGCTGGAGATTGTTCTGTCATCCATCCAGTAGGAGAGGCTCACCTTTTCAAGATCTGCCATGTGTATGCTGGGTTTGGGTAGTAGTATTTGTTGCTGGGGAGTTTTGTTCCCCTGTTCTTTCTGGTGTGTTGACACTGACAGGGTTCTGATGTTGGGTCCGACCAGTTGGTTGACCTTGTTTGCCCCTGCCAGGCACCTCCAGGTTTGGGACTTATCTTTCCGGAAAGGTCCCCTATGTGCTGGCCAATTCTCCACTGTTCAAGGCTATGGCATTCTAGCACCGTTGATATGTGCAGTTAGAGGGACTACCCTCTACTCCCTTCCCCCCTTTTCCTCCCCTGAGGACCACCTCCCCTTCCCCATCCCCCGGTTTCTTTCCTTCTTGCCTCCTGATGATGTCCTGGTGCCCGACTGTGGGTCAGCTGTCTCCTAAGGGAAGCTGTTCTCTACTGGGTGCTATGTTTTGGGTTCTTAAGGCCTGTGCAGCTGAGAGTGGTGGTTCACTATCATTTTCTTTCGCAACTGGCCCAGAATCCACTAATGTAGTGATGCTTGTTTACACCTTCTTTGAGGTTTAATACTTTAGCTGTTATTGGTGTGTTAGTGTTTTTATCTCTTAATCTGTTGTGGCAAGTGCTCATATCTTTTCTCTGTGTCATGTTTCCTTTTAGCCTGCTTCCTGTAGCAGTGTGTACCTGCAGCCTATACATATCTAACTGTGTCCCCTACAGCTTTGTGCCAAAGGTTCTTCAGTGGTGCTACCAGAGGGTGCAGCCCTCTACTCCTACCTCCTGTACTCCTCTTATCCCTTCTCTATCTGGTGGTCTGAGTAAGTACCCTTTATTCTATTTCTCACGGATATGGCCCACCCCTTCATATCTCACTTTTAACGGCACCAGTATGGTCTCCTGGAATGTAATGGGCCTTAATCACCCTATTAAATGTGCAAAGGTGCTCCAGTACCTTCGATCCCTTCGCACAGACATTGCTCTATTCCAGGAAACCCATCTCCTGGGTCGAGTGGTGCCTTGGATGAAGAAATCCTGGGTGGGAGAGGTACATGCCAGTTCTGCCCCGAATAAATCCAAAGGGGTGGCGATCTTGGTGAGACGTTCATCGCCATTGAAGGTTGATAATACTCGAAGGGATTCACATGGGAGATGAGTGGTGGTTAAGCTATCATCCTCAGCCGGGCATCTTATCATGGCCAACTTATATGCCCCTAATGAAGACCATGTTGATTTTTTCCCAGCCCTCAGCCAAGCCATATCTTCTCTGACCACAGAGGGCTCTAACACTCCTATCTTGGTGGGGGGTGAATTCAATATGGTTCCTGACCCCTTTTTGGATAAATCAAACCTTCTCCCTCAAACAGACCCCAAAGTTAAGGCAGCATTGCAGGAGTTCCAGGATGAATGGGGCCTAGCGGATATGTGGTGGAGAGATCACCCGACGGGTCAGGACTATACTTTCTATTCCCATGTTCACGCCACCCACAGCCACATTCATTTCTGGCTGACAAATGTAGCTGCAGGCCAGGGCCTTTCTGGAAACAAAATTGGGAGCATTCTAATATCTGACCACACTTTGGTTCTCATCACCTACACTCCTATAGGGCAGCGGTCTCAAAGCACTCAGTGGAGATGTAGTCCCCTACTTCTCAAAGACCCTGAGTTCTGCTGGATGATCTCACAGGCAGCCCAGGATTATTTCTTCCCTAACTCACCTGGGGAAGTATCCAAGGGTACAGTTTGGGAGGCCTTCAAGGCTGTCCTGCGTGGCCGCATCAGGCTTCTCTGCTGCTAAAAACAGGGCCCGCAGAGTGACCCTAACTTCACTGCAAGTGGATCTTGCAGGCTTGGAACAGAAATTCTACTCATTATGGTCCCTGGGTAGAGATACCTCCCTTCTTCGCTGGATTGTCTGCCTGAAATATCAAATTAACACCATCTATTATCAAAAAGCTGAATGGCTTCTTCTTAGGGCAAAGCATAACTACTGGGATGGGGATGAGAAAAGTGGCAGGCTCCTGGCCTTTAGACTACACAAGCAACAGGCCTCCTCATGTATCCACGCCCTTTGAGATGCCTCGGGGAAAGTGGTTCATGACACACAGGACATCAAGACTACTATGAGGTCCTTTAATGCTTCCCTGTATCAGTCACACTCTTCCTCCTTGTCTCCTTCTCAGTTGCAGCAAGGTCTAGCCCAGTTCTGCCAAGACTCGGCAACACCCGTGTTGACACCAGCCCAAGCAAACCAGCTGGATGCCCCAGTCGAGGGCATAGAGGTGAGGCAAGCTTTATCCTGCATGGCACCAGGGAAAGCCCCGGGCCCAGACGGAATGACAATGGAACTTTACCGTGCTTTAAGATCTGAAATAATGGGTCCCTTGCTTCAGGCTCTGCAAGAAGCCCATAAAGCCCAATCCCTCCCACCTACTATGAGAGAGGCACTTATTACTCTTCTTCCTAAAAAGTCTAATGACCCACTGAATTGTGCAAACTTTCATCCCATCTCTCTACTGTTGGTCGATGCTAAGATACTAGCCAAAATATTAGCTACCTGGTTGCTTGACATGTTGCCCTCTATTATGGACAGGCATGCTTCATGAAAAACAAATTGGGCATGGACAACACCAGACTGCTGCTCAATCTCAAATGGGTAGCATTTCTGGCGTCCACTCCTATGGCGGCCCTTGCGGATGATTTCACTAAGGTGTTTGATTCGATCGAGTGGAGTTATTTGCATGAAGTACTGCAAAGATATAGCTTTGGCGCTCATTTTTGTCAGTGGATGCATACCCTATACAGCTCTCTTACTGCACGCATCCTCACCAATACTGCTATCTTTCCCCGTTTCCCATTGTAGAGAGGAACCCAGCAGATGTGTCCTCTCTCCCCCCACTTCTCTTTCTGTTAGCCCTAGACCCTCTTGCTCGGATCTTTCTTGCCTCCCGACTGTTTTGGGGATTGAAGTCTGTGGCATCTCCCACCTAGTGGTGGCCTATGCCAACAACTTGATGCTTTCCCTCTCCCACCCCTATCAGTCAATACCAGCAGTCCTGGCTATTCTTAAGGACTTTGATACCCTCTTGGGGCAGAGTGCTAATCAGAAAAAGACCATTTTGGCCCCCATGAATTCAGCTTGTCTCAGAGACTGCCTTAGTGGTATCGAGCTTGCTTGGGCACAGAAGGGGTTTACCTACGTAGGTATCTATATTCCCAACTGATGGTTAGAGCTGGAGTCCTCCAACTTCTCTCCCTTGCTGGCTCAATTCTACTCAGAGGTGGTAAGGTGGCATAGGTTTGGGTTGTCCCTACCCAGCAGAGTAGCTGCAGTGAGGATGTTGCTTCTCCCTAAGGTCATGTATCTCCTCAATAACCTGCCAATCTCCCTCTCCCCTAAGCTATTTAAATCCTTAGACCACCTCATGTTCAGTTACATATGGGACAGCAAACCTCCAAGATGGAGTAGGCAGAAGCTTTGGGCGCACTGGTCTCTTGGGGGACTGGGAGTCCCTTAGCTCAAGGGTTACCACTTGGCATGCATGATGGCTGCTGCTTCCCATTGGTTTGTGCCCGGGCCACATCATGAGCTTCCATAGGTACAGGTAGAAACTAGTCTGCTCGGGGGCAGTTCCCCCAGGGTGTTGCTCCACCCGAAGACCAAAGGTCCCCGCACTCTCTCTCCCTTTATGCTAGAGACTCACAAAGCATAGAGAACCCTCATGTCCCTATCAAATACACCCCGGGTTGCCTGGGGCCCTTCTTTCTGGTATGTGGCTCTGTGGCGTAACCCCCTCCTATCGGTAGGGGGTTTGCCCCTCAGATGGCCTATCTGGGAGTTGAAGGGCATACTTAAGGTTCAAGATATATGCATGTCAGACTCAGATGTCCTACTCTCCTATGAAGAGCTGCAAGCTAAATTTCTGCTCTCCTCTGTGGACTTTTGGAGATACCTCCAGCTGCGCAGTGCTCTCCAAGAGCTTTCTGGGCATTATGCAACTGACACTAAATGGAGGTGGCTGGGGGGGCTCCACAAATCCCCCACCATGCGCGGCCTTATTGGCCAATTTTACAGGACCTGGAGAGAAGCTCAGACAGATCCTTCAGCCCAGAGCAGGCTCAAATGGTCAGAGGCTCTTAACTGTAATATCCCCGAAACTACTTGGTCTCAATATTTGTGGAATGGACATAAGCAATATAGAGATATGAAGAGTCGGTTTATCCAGTTCAAAATTCTCCTACATTAGTATGCCTCCCAGTGGTTCTGTGTAAATGTGGTCTTTTGGACCAGTCTAATTGTTGGCGTTGCCATCAGTTGGAAGCGGACCTCCTGCATGTTCTATGGACCTGCCCCTTGCTGCTTCCCTTCTGGTCAGTTGTAGCTTCTGACTGCTCTCAGGTTGTGGGCGCTGGTGTATCCTTGAAGACTCAAAGCTCCTGTTGGGAGACATGACTTCACTGGGGGCTCTCCCTGCTCCTGCTCAGGAGTGGGTTATGCTGGTCCTTAAGGAGGCCAAGCACCTTCTTCTCATGTATTAGCGTCAACCAGTTCTTCCCTCTCGGAAGAGCTGGCATGCAGCATTGGTTCGACTAGCATCTCTTGAATGTCTGTCCTACGCACACCAAGGTCAATTGGATAGTTACGCAAGGAAGTGGGATGCCTACCTATAGTCCTCTCTTTGCAAGATTCCGCCCCTTACAATAATTCCCCGGTCTGAACCGTTGGCACCTCTCTACCCATTGATACTGTCTCTTAATTCACATTGGTGTTTTTTCTTCTGTACCTCTACTCAGCTGCACTGCTTGGCATTCTTGTTGGTTGTATACTTAGCGATAAGCTGTACTAGTTAACAGAACTGTTGCTAACTGGATGCATTTCTTGCTGCTATGACTATATGGTTGTAGTATGTACTATATTTCATGAATGTCTCTCCACAAAATCAATAAAAATCCTTCTATGATAAAAAAAAGAAATTTAAGCTCTGTAACTTCTCCATCTTAATTCTACATTTGCCATATCTTCTCACTAACTCTGCATCACCAACAAAAGCACTGCAAATGCCCATAACATCTACATAGTGTCCATTATAAGCAATATTTCTGTTCATTATAACCAGGGAAAAAATGCATTATATTTGATACATTTGGTTTGGGAAATCTGTATTTGTCTGTTGCAACCGATTGCCCGTTATTACAGTGTCCGTTATAAGTGGGGTGCACTATACCATATATAGCCTATAGGTCCTGCATTTTCCATACAATATGGTGGACTTAAGGTACTTAAAACAATTGCTAAAAGCATTCATATAATCAACTACAAAAGATTAATAAAATAAAATATGTGCAAACAAAAACACATCAAGATAACACTTCAAATAATTACAACTTAAAATTCTTTGTGGGAGTTCCATACTACTCCGAGACCTGTGAAGTAAA
The DNA here is from genome assembly GCA_016271365.2 of Neoceratodus forsteri. Taxonomy (NCBI): domain Eukaryota; kingdom Metazoa; phylum Chordata; order Ceratodontiformes; family Ceratodontidae; genus Neoceratodus; species Neoceratodus forsteri. Next base: position 600,434,063 of record CM028130.1, on the reverse strand, counting down.
ATAAAAACCACTTTGAGTTCCTTTTTGAGCCTTTTTATTTGATCCAAAGGGACGTGAGATACCACCTTTGCATTGATGTCCAAGAACTTTACATTTCATGCTCCAGTATATTTTCCATTCACCCTGTTACCAAGTTTAAAAGCTATTCTGAGAAAGTGCAGCACTGGTGTGTGAAACGTGGTAAGAATCTTTGCCCAGAAAGCAGGAGAATACAGTGTGAAGCACACATTAAGCATGGGGCTTAATGTTTAGCTGCCGCCCCTTTAAGAGCACTTAAAACTGCATGTATCTAATTGTTGCACTGCCTGGCAGTGCCATGTTGGTCTGTCAGTCAGAGTTTTAGTCAGTGTGAGGCTTGTCCTCATGAAGAGAACACCTACTGAATTGAATAAACCTGCCTTATTCTTTATTTTATGCGTCCAACTAGTTATTCGCATGGTCCAGATGGGGTCCTCACCAGCAGCACCAGCAGCAACCAAAGTGGCTGGCAGACCACAGAGAAGGTAAGGGGTCTTTCAATGGTGGACCATACAAAAAAATGCCACAACAGTGAAACCCGAAAGCAGTATCATAAAGGGTCCTTTCCCAATTCTGCTTTCTCCTCAAAGAACATGTTAGGCAAGTATCAAAACAGTTCTCCTACCTGTTCTATCCCCAGGGGAGAAGAAACACCATTTTCTCCTTCCTCAGCTTCCATGGAAGTCAAAATAGTTTTGTGGCTTACCACCTTTTCAAACATTTTAAGTTAGAATATGGAAAGAGAAACATTATAAGGCTCCCCTCTAGCATCAATGTGAGTTATTAGAAAGGGCACAAAAGTAAGCATGTCCATTTGAAATCTATTCCAGCCACTTTATCCGATGCAGTCTTGCTGGATTAACCTAGAAGAAATGCTCAACTGAGTGTAATAACTTCAAGCATTTGACTTATGAAACCCATTTACCCCCCCTAGTCAACGTTGTCATATCTTTGGGTGGGTGTTTTAAGCATTTCCAGTACAAATAGTGCACTCCAGTATCTACCACTTCTCTGGGAGTTTCTTATGCAGTTCTCCTCCTCTAGGGGGTCCCAGGTCCACTCCTGAGTTCCTTCTTCAGTGGTTTCTTGCCCTAACATAGGTATGTGCTCAGTATAAACTATTTCAGGATAGCGCAACTGCAAAAACAAACTTTAAACTGGCAGTCCAGCAATTCCGCAGTTTGGAAAAGACAAAACGCTGCTTCCTTGCAGTGCTTTTTAAATTTATTTCCACTCCACAGTATAACATTAAAGCTTTAAAAACTTAAAAGCACAAGAGGAGCACCAAAATCTTGAGAACTGAGTCCTGAAATAATACTGGAAGGCAGAATTAGGAGTGAAGCTCCTTTGAAGAGCATCAGTCTGTACCCTCACGGGAGGACTATAAACAGGTACTTGTTCAAAACATCAATAGAAAAAAAAATATTACCACATCTTCATTCAAGGCTATCTAATATAGACAAACAAACTTGCAAAGTTTGAGAGAGGAGCACTATTGTTGAATAACAAAAAGCGAGAAGCAACTCCTAGTTTGGGCTAACACAGCCGGCAGTGTATCTATCCAAGAAACAGCAATTTCCTTGTTGGCAGAAAACTGAAAGGAATTCACTATTTCAAGTCAGGAGCAAATATAAGATCAGTGTCATTCATTAAATTTAGTGCGGTGCAGAAGTAAAAAAGATTAACAAAACATTATAAAATGCCCAACAACGTGGAGCAATGAGGAGCAGAGCAGCACCACAGCCTGAATGCTCTCCTTTTCTGGGGAGGGTGGGTAGCAGAGCCTGACTCCATGCTGACTCCTAGCGGAGGCTAAGAGTAAAGTTGCCAGGGACCACAAGACTCAGGCAGTGGTGCAGCAGATGTCAGTGCACTGTTTGTGGGAGCATGCCTGTCTGGACACAAAAACGCACATGCGGCAGTCATGACAGGTGCACAGCACCACACGCGAGTGGGGTGAATGGACCTGCATGCCATGCCTGCTACGCACATGCAGAGGGGTGGTCCCACACAGCAATGGCCATAGCAGCAGCAGCAGCATGGCACACACATGCACAAATGCCAATAAGTCGGCAACATGTGTGCGGAATGGTGTGAGGCTGTACGACCCAATGGGGCAGATGTACACACCCGTGCTCGGGTGCACCACAGCAGACAAGGGTGCGGCACAGTGGTGCCCAGCTAAAGAATCTGGCCACAGCCCACACTGACAGGGCACCATGTGAAGGCAGTGCTGAGGCCCACATCATGACTCATCATGAGCCGCAGAGTGGTGTGGGCTGAGTGGGCAACGGTGAGAGAACCATGTGGCCCCACCCTCTATTGTCGGCCACCAGTCATAAGGGATGGCAGTGGCCATGCCTTGCCAAGCTCCCTCACCCCATTCCCACCTGCACACATGCACAGTGCATGAACACATAGGGAGGGTGACCAGGGACACTGTTAAAGGACTGCACTATCAGCCTGACACAGCACACCGCCTGACACAGTGCAGCACTGCCCCACCCCCAAGCCCATATGCACAGCATACCGGTGACTGAACTCACAGAGGAGATGATGGGCACTGTGTAGGAATGGAAATGCATGTTTACTCAACCAACAGAGGTACAAGTCGCAAAGCTGAACCCCTCTCCCCAACAGCAAGCAATCAAAACAGGCTTCCAGCATTGACCAGGGACAATGCAATGGCATCACTCATTGGCATTGTTATCCTCCTCTGAGTCCTCTGATGACCTCAAATGGATGTTGTCAGTGTACCCCCACAGACCCAGTAGCATCCTCTGCAGTGGCCCTCTGTAACCCTAGCAGGGAAGCACACACACAGACAGGCACATTAGTAACATGCAAGCAACTGCGTCACTCCCCATACACCGGCCACCAGGTAAGCATGCAGACCTATCTTGGAGAGGGCTCCAGCATACACCAGTACTCCCCTTCAATCATCCATGTAATAGATGTCCTTGCCCCCCCAACACCCAGTGTGATGAACCCTTGGAGCATTTGGGGCCAGTCCCTCCACTTGGCAATGACCTAACCAGTGGCTCTGTTCCCAAGGTTGCTTTGTTCCAATGCACTCATCGGGCCTCCCTTTGAAATCCTGTGAACACACAAAATGCAGGGACAACGTAAATCATAGAATCACAGAATCTTGATGGCAGAAAAAGACCCTCAGACTCATCCAGTCTGCCCTCTTCCACCCATTCATTTTTTTTTTCAGTACTTTTTACCTTGTGGCTCCCAATCTGCCCTTTACGTCTTGGCATCCCCAGTCATCTGGCCACCGTCTGGTCCACTTCAGCCCCTATGGAGCTCCCGCTGCCAAAAACCCCTGCGGCGGGGTGGCAGAGATTCCCCCCCTTACTCCTACCGACACAGAGATCCAGCAATGCAGCGGTGCTCCACAGGAGTCCAAGCATCCACGTCAGACAGCCATCAAGCCGCCGCCATTGGTCACCATTTTTTCCTCCTCTACTAGTGCTTGCGTGAGTGGGGCGTGCAATGACACCAAGGAGGGGAGCACGCACATGCCTGCATGCACTCTCTCCCGGCTCCATGCCCCAACTCACTCCCCCTTAGCACAGCATCAGTGCAATGTCCCCCCAGCCTCTGCTAGGGGCACCAACACACCGACCACTGAAAACCCCCCTCCCCCAGAGAGGGAGAGCAGCCTTCGGGTGCTCAATCCCTCTCTGCCCCTACCAACCCCCGGAGACCGGAGTCCATTCCTGAACCCGGATCACCAGCGTGGAGCGAGGTGTGGCATCCAGCGCCTCAACCCTCAGCACCACCGGGCCGGCTCTTCCACCCATTCATTTATTCCACCCCCTACTAGTGGCCCCTTTCTCATTTCCACACAGCCCCTTATGTCTGTCCCATGCAATCTTGAACTCTGACACCATTCCAACCTCTACTCCATCCTCCAGAAGCCTGTTCCATGCCTCCACCACCCTCTCCATGAAGAACTGTCCCCTCACATTGCCTCTAAATCTCTCCCTCTGCAGTCTCAAGCCATGCCTCCTAGTTACCGCACTGTCCATCCTTTTTAGTAGACTCCCTGCCATCACCTTGTTGATCCCCTTGACATATTTGAATTTTTCAATCATGTCCCCTCCATCCCTTCTAGTTTGCAAGGAGTACAGCCCCAGTTCACTACAACTCTGCTTGTACGGTTTATCCTCCATACCCTGCATCATCTTAGTCACCCTTCTCTGAACCCCCTCCATCACGTTTATGTCCTTACATAGATAAGGCCTCCAGAACTGGACTGCGTACTCCAGGTGTGGTCTCACCATGGTTTTGTAAAGGGGTATCAGTACCTCCCTCCGTCTGCTAGTGATGCCCCTGCCAAGACATGCCAACATCATATTTGCTTTTCCCACTGCCCTGGTGATTTGGTTTCCCACCTTTAGGTTACTAGATACTATTACTCCCAAATCCTTCTTCTGCTCTATAACCATACTTCACCTTTTTCCACCCCATTGTAGGTTGGCCACCTACATCACTTTTTTTTCTATCTCTCACTAAACTTTTTCCTTACTACATTTATTTCTAATTTTCATATTTCTATCCGTCACTGAGAACTCCCCAAAATAATGCATCAGGCTAAGGCCAGCTGGCAGGAATGAAATAAGGTGCAGTTATGGCATTTAATGCCAAAAGATATAAAGTGCCTTTAAGTATATAAGGTGCTGGTTAAATAAAGTGCATTTTTTGGAATAAAGTGCTTAATTAAGTTAATGCTTATACCATTTTTATGTATATGGTGCAGGAATGTTTAAAAATGTTTAAAATGGCAGTTAAATACAAAATAATGTCCACTTAGATAGTGGATTATGGATACAAATGGAGCGGCATTATGCTTATGTTTGAATTATTTTGCTGCTGCTCCGTTGTTATGTAGAATGCTATGCTAGAGAAATCCTGCATCGAAGCAGGAACAGTTTGAACTGAGCGGCAGACTTTTACTTTCCCTTTCGGCTGCCCTGCTTCCCCGAGTAAACAGTGCACTTTGTAAAGTGAGCGCTTGAAAATACAAAGGGCTATGCTGTCCCTAGACTTAAAAGCTACAGCCCAGGGTGACAATAATTAAAAAGGGGCTTATCAAGTTTATGCAGAGCCCCAAAGCAGAGCTGCTAGAGAATTATGTTCTAACAGTCTGCCACTCTACTGCAACATGGAAATCAAATGATTTAAAGGGACAGGAACGTCCTTATGTATGGAAATGCTTTACAGATAGAGCAGCCCTCAGAATAAAGAGAGGGCTGCAAGATAAACTAAACACAATAAAGAAATTAAACAAATTAAAGAATAGACACTGCTGCTCTCTAAAGGAGCCCCATTATATATAGATATAAAGTGGTAGTGTCTATACTATAGCAATACAGCACATGTATACATGAAATAAATGTGTGCACTGTTTGCATATATAGGAAATAAGGTGCTGGCTTGTTAGCAAGACCTCAGGAAGGAATTTCCTGTAGGGACAGCGGCCCCTAGAGGGTTGTAGTTATACCCTGTGAGTTAAAACCTCATTATGTAATAGAGGAGGAGTTTCCCTATTTAGGGATCGTTCTATAACTAATTGGATGTTATGGGAGGGACTTGCCCATAAGTTGGAGGGCTATATAAGCTCTTCTCAAACACCAAGAGTCAGATTAGCTGCCTAGCCAGTCTCACTTACCTGAAGGAAGGTAAGCAGAAGGACCTGTGCCTGGCCAGGAATTTATCTCTAACAGCAGGAAAGCTGATGAATTGTTTTGAGATACCTGAAGTAAGGTGAAATAGCCTTGAGCTTTGTTTATTTTTTTGTTCTGTTTGAACTGTTTTATTTATATTTATTTTTTCTGTTTGTTGTTTAAAATAAAACACACTGAGGGTGTGTTGTACCCTATTACAGTGTCCAATGTTAACTTTAGACCCACATACCTGCAACAATCTGCCAGCCAGTTTTCTACGCACCTGGTTATTTTATCACCTACTCCTACATTTTCCAGCTTGTTCACTAGCCTTCTGTGGGGAATAGTGTTGAAGGTCTTGCTGAAATCCAGATAGGCCAAGTCCACTGCCCCCCAGGTCGACTACCTGCATCACCCAGTCAGAGAATTCAATTAGATTTGTCTGGCATGACTTACCTTTCATGAAGCCATGCTGTCTGTAATCTAGTAGCCTGCTATTCTCCAGGTAGTTTACTACCCTCTCCTTAATGAGTGCCTCCATGACCTTTCTCACCACTGAGGTGAGGCTAACTGGGTGGTAGTTCTCTTTCATCTCCCTGCTGCCTCCCATATGCAGTGGCACCACGTTCACCATCCTCCAGTCCTCTGGCACCCTTCCCGAGTCCAGAGACTGGTTGAACAGCCTTGTCAGTGGGGCTGCCAACTCCTCCCCAGCTCCTGGATCACTCTTGGGTAAAGCCCGTTTGGCCCCATGGCTTTATCCACTTGCAACTTGCCTAACTCCTCCTTTACTCTCTCTACCCCAAAAGGGCTTGGGTCTACCCCTTTGTCCCCCCTCCCTCTCCCCCTAAGCTCTGGCCCCCTGCTGTCCCCCTCCTCTGTAAAAACTGAGCAAAAGTACTTATTTAGCTCTTCTGCTTTTTCACAGTCCTTTTTGAATTGTCCCACCCTCCCCCATCAGTCTTGCAATCCCCTGCTTAGCCTTCCTCCTGTCCCTCACATATCTGAAAAACGTTTTGTTTCATCTTTTGGCCCGATTAGCTATTCCATCCTCTGTTTCCACCTTTGACCTTCTTATCTTCTTCTCCACTAGCTTCCTCTTTTCCCCATAAGTCTCCCTGACCTCTTCTTTCTGTGTTCACTTATATTTCCTGAAAGCTCTCCTCCTGTCCCCAACTACCCTTGCCGCCTTCCTTGTGAACCAAAGTGGTCTACTCCTTCTTGTGCCCTTCCTTACCCACCTGATGCACATTTCTGTTGCTTTCTGCACCTGGTCCTTTTCAATTCCCCATAGTTCCTCCACATCGTCTATCTCCTCCGTACCTACCATTTCCTACCTCACTAGCTACCTCATCCTGTCGAAGTCCATCCTCTTGAAGTCCAAAACTGTTGTGGTGGTACATCTTACCTCCCTCCCTGCTCTTACCCTGAATCTATCCATTTTGTGATTGCTGTTGCCCAGTGTCTCTCCCACTTTCACTTCTTCCACACTCTCCCTATTTATTAAGACCACATCCAGCAGGTTGTTGTGCCTCATTGGATCTCTAACCAATTGCTGTTGGGATGCTCCCTGCAGCAACTCCAGAAATTCCCTGTTTCTAGCCAAGATGGCCTCTGGGATGGACCAATCTGGGAGGTTTAGGTCCCCCACCAGAAGTATTTCTCCTTTGAAAGCCATCCTTTTGATTGCTTGCACCATTTGTCTGTCCTCATCTTCCTCCTGCATAAGTGGTCTGTATACTACCCCTATCCTTAGGGATTCCCCTGCCCTTTTTCTCAGCGTGACCCACAAAAGCTCACACATCCCACCCCCTGTTGCCCCTCCATAGTCCTGATATTGTCCTTGATATATAGAGCCATCCCTCACTCCTTCCTGTCTCCCCTGTCCTGTCTAAACATTCTGTACCCGGGGATAGTTGTCTCCCACATATATTCCATCCACCATGTCTTAGTGATTGCAACTAGGAGCAGTCCCTCATCCTGTATGATGGCTTCTAAGTCCACCATCTTGTTAGATAGGCTCCTAGCATTTCCTACCAAACCCTTCTCCAAAGTCCTCCCCACCCCCCACCCCCATAGGTGTGTTGGAACCCAATATTCTTGTGTTTGTCCTGGGGGGCCTAATGCCCCTGTTTCTTCTGATGTCCAGTGTGGCTTTAATCCGACCCCCCGTTTAGATTAAATTATATGTTTTCTCTATACTCTCCCAATCTACATTTCAGTACCGCTGCACCTTCTCTGTTTAAGTGCAGTCTATCTGGGGGAAGAGACTCTCGTCCTCCCATGTGGCCCCCCCCCAGTCCCCTACTAGTTCATACCCAATCTGTCCACACCATCTCGCTAGCCATCCATTGAACTCTTTGATCCTTAGCTTCCTTTCTGTGCTAGCTCTTGGCACTGGTAACACCTCCAAAAAAGCTATGGATCGGAAGCACATGCTGCTGCAAAACCTGGCAAGTGCTTTAAATCTTGCCTGTACCTCCATCAGACTGTTCTCTGCCAAGTCGTTTGTCCCTAGATGGAAAACCAGGTGTGATTTCTCATCCTGTTTCTGACCCCATAAGGGAATATGGTGTATCACCTCTAGTGCTGTCATTCCTAGCAAGCATTTTACTCAGACTGCACTATTTTTGACCCCCCACTTGATATCTTTTGTGATAGTCTCCTATAATCAGAACTCTACTCCCATTATCCCCCTGTTTAGTCTGCATTACAGTTCCTCTCCTCCGAGTTCCTTTTTGACTTCACAATCCCCCTTGTCCACCTTTCCCGACTCCTCTCCTTGTCCTCTGACCCCTTCTTCCTCGGCCACTCCTCCCTCTCCTATCCTATTAGCTTGTGTTACCACCACTCTCATCCCTGTCCCCCTCATTGAACAATTTCTCCCCTATTCTTCCTTTTTCTGTCACTTCCCTGTTTTCAGATACCCTCGATGAACATGTAGCCTCATACATCCCTGTCATGGCATGCTCCACAAGGCTAGAGCTTCCATGAGTCTCCAGTCTTCTTCCTAGCTCTGTCTCTCTTCCATTTTTGCCCCCATATTCCTCAGCTCTCCTTCGCTACCCCTCAGCTCTTTCCATGTCATCTGAACATTTGGCATGCCCCCCCCCACCTTCCCCCACTGGGTTAACATCCCTGTTGACCCCCCTCCTCTATGCTCCCCCTTGCTTTTTCCATTCTTGTTACTCTTGCTCCCATCCTCCTTCTCTATGCCACCCAAAGTCTCCTTTGAGCTTCTACCCGCTGTGCCCCTTGCTTCCTCCAGGATCCCTTCCTCTGTGGTGTCCACTAATGGGGAGTATCTGTTTGAAACCATAAGTCCCCCTACAATATTCCCTCTACTTCCCCCTGTTGGCACTCTACTTTCCCCCGCTGGTGAGGAATCTGCCTTTTCTCTGGTCCGTGGTGTCCCCATACCAGTAATTCCCAGTGTCTGCCTGCCAGATATCTCCTCCCAGCCCCATCTAGGCCCTTATCTCTGTGACCCCTGTCCTGATTTTCTCCCACCCACTGCCCCTACTGGTTCCATGCCCCATCTCTCCATCCTAGCTGATTCCTCCTCACCCAGATGCCATTACAGGTGTGTCTCCCCACTCTTGAACCCATGTCCGTTTGCCACCATGCTACTTCATTCCTCAGAATGCTCACCTCCGCTTCTAAATTCTGCAGTCTGACACATATCAGACAGCATCCCAACCACCACAGTGTGTTCATGAACATGGCAGCCATACATCCGTTGCATCCCACTATTCTGCCTCCCCCTCCGCCTAAGCGCTATAGCCCCTCTCCCCCTTCAGGAGTTTTTATGCCCCATTGTGCTGTTCCATTTTGGGTCTTTACTTGGCACTCCCCTCCCATTTCACTCAGACATATGCCCCCCACCCCATCGTAATGCATTCTTGTTGATCCTCGTTATCATGTATGCACCAGTTAGAGTTGCAACTTAAGGTCAAATTCTCAGCCACTAATAACGGAGAACTATAGGGTCTATAGAGAGCCAGATCTAGCAAAACCTCCCTGCAATTTCCACTTACAGTACAGCCTCAGTATCCAATTTGTTTTACCCTCATGAGTTACAGAATCCATACATCCACTTGATACATTGACTGATACATAGATGTTGTCGGCAGATAAGGGCCTTGTGGCTCATCCAGTCTGCCCTATCCCTCTTTCTAATGCTTAAGATACACTAGATGCCACAAGTTTCCCTCCCTTTTGCCGTAGCTTGATGATTCCCATATGCCTATCCCATGCATTCTTGAATCCATGAACTGTGGCTGCCCCCACCATTTCCTAGAAAAGACAGTTCAATCTCTCCACCACCCTTTCAGTGAAGTAAAATTTCCTCAAGTTCCCTTTAAGTTTCCCCCTTTTAGTCTCATGCTGTGCTCCCTTGTTCTGCTATTTCCTTTTATGTGACAGATGCTCCCCTCTGATACTCTGTTGATCCCGTTTTGATACTTAAAGATCTCTACATTTGTGCCCCCTCTTTCCTTTTCTCCAGGGAGTACATATTGAGAGCTCTGAGTCTCTATTCATATGACTTATGCTGCATCCCGGACACCATTTTTGTCACCTTCCTCTGTACCGTCTCCATCCTGTCTGTCTTTTTGAAGATGGGGCCTCCAGAACTGAACACAGTACTCCAGATGATTACTAGGGAGTTGTACAATGGTACCACCACTTCCTTCCTTCTACTTGTTATTCCCCTCCCTATGCACCCTAGTATTCTGTTAGCTTTTCTGATGGCTTTGTCGCACTGTTTAGTCACTTTGAGGTTGTCTTCTATGACTACCCCTGTCTTCTATGATGCCCTGCATAAATGTCACAGTACCTATATTCATGATTTTGCTGTCCCAAAGAATCATAATACCTCTGTTTCAGATTTTTTGCCACACTCTTGCTCAACGCCCCCTTTTCAACCTCAGTACCAAAATTGTTTTACCCTCATGAGTCACAGAACCCATACATCCACATGATGCCCCCCATAAATGTCAGTACCTATGATCTTGATTTTACTGTCCCAAAGAATCTCAGTACCTTTGTTTCAGATTGCTTGCCACACTCCTCCTTTTGGATGCAGCGCTCCTTCTGCAGGTGAAGCCCCTGCTACAAAGACCACTGAAGACCACCATGTGCACACTCAATCAGATATTACCCACCTTCTGCTCCTCCAGATAGATGGACCCCCTGATGGGAGTGGTTTCACCAGTCCATGTAATATGGAGGTGGAGTGAGGTGGGTGGGAAAAACTTTAAGGCAGCAAGAGTTGTTGTTTTTGGCTGGGCTTGGGTATAATTAGCCCAGCCGACAGTCTAAACTTTGCACCCTTGGTGCTGATCGGGCCCCTGCTTTTGCTCTGGATAGTGTGACTGCAGCCACCAATCTCCCGGTCCCAGAGGGGGCCTCCCTTCCTGCCAATCATCCAGTGCTGTCTTGGCTTCAGAGGGAGCCTCCTCAATGTGACAACAGCCACCAATCACTTCCTGAGTGGCTATGGCCAACGGTCCTTCCCACCACCAATGCGGCAACATAAAGGCGGCAAAAGCAGCAAGAGTTGCTGTTTGCAGCTGGGCCTGGGTTTAAATAGCTCAGCCACAAAAATGTGGACCCCCACCTGTGTATGCCACAACACCCACAATACCCCACCTTGGCAGCTCCGTCACTCACCAGATTGCACCCCTGTCGGGGCTGGACTGATAGTACCTTACAGCCAATATCCACAGCTTCTGCGGGTAGGTAGCTAGCCTGTCCAAAGTCACACCATGCCATGTTGCTGCAGCTATCATGCATTAGTTTGTGACATCATGCAGCGCCCCACGCCAGGTGATGCCCCAATGGGCCACAATGTGGCGTCACGAACCATGTACCATGGTGTCTTGGGTCATCCATAACATTTAAATATACACCATGGAGGATGCAGGACACCTCCATTGCACAGCATCAGGGTGTAGATAGGGCAACCAGGTGGCAGTAAGCTGTGCCCTGGACTGCTTATGAATGTCACCCTGCTGGACACTGCAGTAGCTGGCAGACGTGCACAGTGTGCATGGAATAGGCCATGCACCTAATGGCCATCACTCTAGGCATTGGACCTCAGGGACCAGTGCATGGCATGATGATGCTTGCACCAGGGATAGCATGCAGAGTGTTTACTGTGTGTGCCATGCTGCAAAACATCTGTGTGTGTCATAGGGTACCGGCTGCACCCCTTCCCCATGTGACCTGCCTCCCCCTGATGGCTCTCTGGTGCAGGAACACCAATGTGAGATGCCAAGTGGCCATGCAGTCCACCACACAGTGGCACATGAAGCATTTCTGCATGGACCATGGGACAATGGCACACCTGTGTGCAATGGTTTGTGACAGCATGCAGCCCTATACACAGTGCTCATAGGCTATATCCATGGAGACAAAGGTACTGTGTGCCCTGTCCTATTATGCCTCTGGGTCATTCCAGTGTGTGTGTGTGTGTGTGTGTGTGTGTGTGTGTGTGTGTGTGTGTGTGTGGTGAGGTGACTGGTGTCAGTCAGTTGTCTGTGTCATGGGGTGTGCATCAAGTGATGGACGCACTGCTACAGGACGTGGGGACACACATGTGCGTCCCCTCCACACAGCAGGAGCAGCAGTCCATGAAGGAAGTGTTCTAAGCCAAGCATGGCATGCCATATACCTTGGGTGTAATGAATGGCACACATGTGCCAATACTGTTCCCCTATGGGGATGAGGTGGAATACAGGAATCAAAAGGGATTCCATAGCATAAATTGCCAGGTCATGTGTGATGCACACAGATGCATCACCAATGTGTGAGCAAACTGCCGGGGATCCTGCCATGACACCTATGTGTTCGACAGCTCATGTCTGGGTTAACTACTGGCAGTAGCTGGTGGTGGTGGTGACGGATGGCTGCTAGGTGGGTGTTATCAGCAAGTGGCGCCAATGGTGTGTGTGCATGCATGTGTGTGAATGTGTGTGTCTCCATGTGTTCTGTGCCATACTAATATGTGTGCCTTCCCTCAACAGGTGACAGCAGTTATCCCCTGAGGCCATACCTGATGATGTCATACCTGGCACCACAGGATCTGATGGAGAAGGCATACAGTGACTCTCATTGGAGAACGCGTGCCTGTGTAGAGCAAACAACTGGCATCCTGAAGATGTGTTTCTGGTGCCTTGACCACACAGCTGGCACGATGATGCTTGCACCAGGGATGGCATGCAGAGTGTTTACTGTGTGTACCATTCTGCAAAACATCTGTGTGCACCACAGGGTACTGGCCGCACCCTTTCTCCATGTGATCTGCCTCCCCCAGATGGTCCACCAGTGCAGGAACACCAATGTGAGATGCCAAGCGGCCATGCAGTCCACCACACAGTGGCTCAGGGTAACTTTGCTAGATAGGTGTGCATGCCATGGACACAGTGATGATCATGTGGACTGAGTGTCCATGGAGAGTCATGTCCACCATTGTGCGGCAGTGGCTGTTCTGTGGTGTGACATGTGTGGCATGTCATCCCTGTCAGTGTTGTGCCTACATGGCGGATGTGACCATGGGCAGCCATGTGTGTGTGCACTGGTCTGAGGTTGTGGACCATGATGGTAGATGGGGATGATTACAATGGGGCACAGTGTCCCACAGAATGCATGGGGAGTACCGGTGCATGACAGGCACAGCCGTGCCCATCATGGCTGTGTGCTGCCACGGCATGTGATTGTGTGTGCAGGGCCACGATGCACCATGGAAACCACAGGGGCCACTCTCACTGCCCTGGGTACACACGGAGCCATGCTGTGGGCCCCAATGTGACACTGTTCTCTACATGCTCGCCTGTGGGTATGGGGCAGGGGGCATTGGTGTTGGCTGTGTGGATGGCAGTGGATGTGGGTGGTTGGTCCACAGGGGGTTGGTAGGTGCTTGGTTGTGGCAGGGGGTGCATGGTCATGCATGTCCACATGTCCAGGGGCCACAAGAACAATGGTGTCTGGCTGTGCTGTGCTTGGGGTGTGGAATGTGGGATGGCACCCACTGAGCACATTGAGCGGTGTAGTCATGGCAGTCTGTGTGGCCATTGAAGCATACTGTACTGGGTGTGGTGGTGTGGGTGCACCATGGCCAGCCTGCATGCATGCCGTTACCCTCTCAAGGACATTGCCTATGCGGTCAATGCCCCATGCCATGACCTCCACCAAATGGGTGAGACACTGCAGGGCCTCTGTGTTCACTCTCTGTGCTTGAAGCCTATCCTCCTCCAGGTTGTGCAAATCTGGGTAGCAGGACTGAAGCATGCCTGTAGTGGCCATATGACTGTCACATCACTGCCCTTCCCTGGCATGGCTGCCCTGTGTGCTGCCACTGCATTATTCACCTGTACATCTGTAGCAGGGCCCAGTGGGGGCTGTCATTTTAGTGGTGATGGGGGGTTGCTGAGTCACCCAGCATTACACCATTGGCCACACATGTTGTGGCGAGTACAGCCCTGTCTAGTGGCACCACTGATGTCTGCACATCACCACTGTGCTATGAGGGTACCACGCATGCCTCTGATTGTGTGCGGTGCATGCCGGCATCTCCTCCATGTCCTCCATCTATTGGCTGGGTGGTGTGTCCCCTTCTGACCATACCTCCTCTGCTGCAGATGACTCCAGGCTGATACCTGTGGGGGAGGGGACAATGCATCCTGTAATCCCATTTATGGCATGTGTAGCACCAGTGTACCAGACCAGTGGGTGCCATGTGGTGGCATGCTTACATTCATCGGATATGTGACAGATCTGTCTCACTGTGCCAGTGCGGACTGCACTGCTGGTACATGCAGCCATACCTGTTGGGAACGGTCAGTCCAGTAGATGCCGCTCACACTTGCCTATTCCACCCCCTGTCAGGTGGCACATGCCCAATACATGCCTGGCAATGTGTCACAGCCATCCTGCACCCCCTGCCAGGTGATCTCGGATATTGTTTCAGCCACTATCCACTTCAGGGGGCCCACCATGTTCTCGGGTGATGGTGGACCACTTCTGGTGCCTATCCATGCCCTGTGGGCTTCATAGTGGACTGGATGTTGCACCATTCGTAATTAATGGAGGAGAACATCTGTGCTTTTGGACTGGCAGCATTGATGGCAGCCAAGATGTCCAGCCAGATCCTCTGCTTGTTCTCTGTGCTTTCCGTCAGTGCCCGGTCACCATACAGGACTCCATAATTGGTCTGGATCTTCATGACCAGTGCTGTCACCTGCACAGTTGTGTAGTTGCTTGAGCAGAGCTTCCCAGGTGCCCATCGACTACTCTCCCATGCTAGCACTCACACCCATCCCCCCTGCTGCAAGGTGTTCCCATCCTCTGTCCATGGCAGTGCACTCCGGTTCACCTGTGCCGTCTGTGCAGACATTGCACAGGCACATTCCTATTGGAGCATGCGCATTTCCACTGCACATGCCCATATAGGGTGGGGTCAATGGGTGTGTTGAACTGCGGTGCGGACTCTGGCCTCACCCCTCCACGCGCCTACACACCTCCGTCCACACAGCCCATGTGTCTGCCTAGCAGCATGTGTGTGTACGTGAATGCTACATTATTGGTGCATTCTGTGTGGCACATTCTTGTGCCGTCAGTTCCCGTGGCTTTTGTGCACTTTTTATGCTCATTGAAGAATAGGACCCTATGTGCATACTTTTGTGTGAAACTTAAAAATCAATGCCAGCTATATTTATTTATTTTATTTATTGAAGAATCAGATTTACAACCTTTGAGTCAGCGACTCGTTTAGAAAGGTACCTCGTCAATGGGGGGGGGGGACAACAAATAGTGAGGTTTTAGGACAGGGATTACATACAGGTGCGATACATAAACACTTGGAGTTACAGGCAGTAACTATACAAGAACATGCATATGTTGAGAAACATACATAAGTTAAATAGCATATTATACATCAATATATAACATCATTGTTACAGTCAGTATCCAGTCATCTAAGGGATCCAAAGGGCACAGGGCAATATGGGCAGGGTTAGGTCAGCTATCGACATTTGCAACATCGACTGTCAATAATATGTTGTCGGAGGGCGGTTTTGAACTGACCAATCCCGGGGATTTTAGTGATAGCCTCGGGAAGGGAGTTAAACCAAGGGGGGGCTTTATGATGGAAGGATCTTTGGCAGCGAGAGGTCCTAGCCCTGGGAACTATGAAGGTGGCTGCGATGGAGTTACGGGTAGGCAGGGGCCGGACAGCCAGCTGCAGTGGTGCAGAGACCCCTAGTGGGCAAAGCCCTGACATGGATTTTTTGGCCAGTAGGCAGGTATGATATTTCAGTCTTTCCTCAAGAGTGAGTATGTTGGTGGTAGAGTATAGCAGGCAGGTGTGAGTTCTGCTGTTAGCACCGGTAAGGAGCCTACAGGCTTTGTTAATAGAGGTCTGGACCTTAGATAAGGAGGTGGGGTCAGCCGCATAAATAGGAAGTCCGTAGATCGGCCAGAGACAGCACCGATGAGGTAATGGCTAGTTTTAAGGCAGATTCCGGGAGGCAATCTTTGTGGCGGTAGAGGAGCCCGACCCTGGAGTTCATGGCAGATGACAGGGTTTTTAGGTGGGCGTGGAATGTAAGGCCTGGGTCAAAGGTGATGCCCAGGTACTTATAGGATGTTACCTGTTCTAGCGTGAGGAGCATGCTGGTGGTGATGTGAAGGGGAGTGTCCTTGGCACTGTTTTGCCGATGTGAGAACAGCATGGACTTTGTTTTCTTCAGGTTCAGGACTAGTCGATGATTATTGAACCATTTTTCGGCTTGGAGGAAGGCGCTTTGCAGTGTGCCTTGGAGTAGGAGTGGGTCAGGGTGAGATGCTAGGACTACTGCGTCATCAGCTTAGAGCAGTATTTTGCTGGAACAGGAGTTTGGGAGGGTGTTTAGGAATAGACTGAAGAGGGTGGGTCCAAGGATGGAGCCTTGCGGGACCCCTGAGAGTACCGGTAGGTTGGAGGAGAAGGTCCCATTTAGTATAACTCTTTGGGACCTGTTTTGCAGGTAGCTAGAGAACCAATTCATTGGGCCAGATGAAAGTCCCAGTTGGGATAGGGAGTTTAACAGCAGGGGGTGGCACACCGTGTTGAAAGCCTTAGATAGGTCTATGAATACTGCCCCTGCAAGTCGACCCTTGTCAAGCGCGGAGTGTATGTGGTGGGAGAATTCCAGAAGGGCAGTGGTCGTGCTGTGGCCCGGACAAAACCCATGTTGCTCAGGACATAAAAGGTTGTGCTTAGATAGGTATTCTGAGAGCTGTGTGGATACTATTTTTCTAAAGCTTTGGATGGGGGGGGAGGATGGAGATGGGCCTGTAGTTATTTGGTAGCATACGATCCCCAGACTTATGGATGGGGATTACTTCAGCGTGCTTCCAAGCATCCGGGAATTGACCTAAACATAAGGATTTGTTTAAGATAAGCGTGAGGGGGATTAGCATGACATCCAGTGTAAGGCGGAGCATCTTGGAGTCAAGAGGGTCGCTACTAGGGTTATGGGAGGCGAGTGACTTTATGAGAAAAGGTTTGGCATCACAGGGTGAGATCGTCTGGAAGCGGAATAGTGGCCTTGAGATGTGTGTGTGGGTGGACGTGGTAACCGGGTCAAAAAAGTGGGCAGGGAGAACTGCACTTAAGTCCGTGAAGGTTTTATTAAGGCAGTCAGCAATACATGTTGGGTCTGTCGAGACAGCCCCGTTTATGTCAATCTGAGACGGAGGGGGGGAGCGGGTTTTACCATTCAGTTCTTTAATGTTGTCCCAGAAGGCTCTGGATGGGCCCCAGGTGGATGTCAATGCAACCTGATAGTATTTAGCTTTTTGCCTGCTTGATGGGCCAGGTGCATTGGTTATGGGCAGCCCTGTAGGCTTGTCTGTCAGCCACTCTACCAGAGTCATTTGCTATGTGCCAGAGATTATCCCACTTTTTTAGTTGCTGGATCAGTGCAGGGGATATCCATGCAGCTGACCGCTTTTTTTTCCTAGATGTGGTGATGGGGGCAAACAGATCACAGGCATGGATGAAGGCTGTAGTGAGGTAGGTTAGTGCAGAGTTTATGTCTGGAGCACAGGCCACTGGGGTCCAGTTGACTTGTGCAAGGTGGCATTTGAGGTTGTCAAGACCCCTGTGGAGAAACCTGCATCGTGGGGTGGTGCTGTACACAGGGCTGAGGGTGGGAGAGGACCAAAGGCAGATGACTGGGGAGTGGTCACTGAGAGAGTCCGCAAGGACAAGTATGGAAGCCACTTTATGTGGCCGGTTAGAGAGGATTACGTCCAAGAGGGAGCAGGTTCCCGTTGCTTTAAGACGAGTGGGCCAGGTGACCAATTGAGACAGGTCAAGGGCTGCAAGCTCATCCTTTATAGTATCTGATGAGGAACTGAGCCAGTTGGAGTTTAAGTCACCCAATATTAGTTGTTCAGCCTTCTGGGGTAAGGAGGATAGATAGTCAAGGAGGGAGGTGACCGCTAAGTTTTTTGTACTCGGGGGTATGTAAGCTGTGGTTAGGTAGAGGGGGCCATGACCAGGGTAAGGAGTGATTTTAAGGGTAATGGCTTGCGCCCCGTGGTTGAGCTCAGGGGTAGGGAGGGCGTGGCCCAGGACCGAGTCACGCAGGTAGATAGCACACCCCCCTCCCCGCCTGCCCAACCTATCAGCCCTGAACAGGGAAAAGCCTGGTAGAGAGACAGCTGAGTCAGGCATGAGTGGGGAGAGCCAGGTCTCTGCTAGCATGAGGATGTCCGGGGAGTGTTGCGTAACCCAGCACTGGAGGGCTGCGATTTTTTTGGGGAGACTGCATATGTTCATGAAAGCAATTCGGAGACCGCTACCACTGGTGGGCTTAGGTGTGGCAGAGTTGGCGGGCCCAGGGTTAGGGTGCACATTGCTGGAGAGCAGAAGCAGCAGAACAATTAGGCGCCTCACAGGGTAGTGGTTGGTGAGGGTGGGGTGCATATGCAGCTGCCGAGACCTCACCAGGGATGTGCATGGGATGGGAAGAGAGAAGAGGCCAGACCGCCAATGAGGGATTGACCACAGTGATAGGGTACATGGTACTGGGGGTAGCGCATAAGGGGTGGGTGGGTGGGGATGAGTGGTAGTCCAGGGTTGGGATGGATTTGGGGAATGATGCAGTGAGTCCAGGGTACAGGATGGAAATGGGGGATGGACAGAGGGTAGATGTGCAAAAAGTTGAGGGAAAGACAGGGAATTGGGAGTGGGGGGATAGTGGTTCGGAGGGGGGCAGATCAGATGGAGATAAAAAGGGGTCGAGGGTGAGCAGTGGGTCTCGTGGTAGGAGGAGTATCAGTAAAGCAAGGATCATGCTTGTGAGTGATACATCATTAGAGAGAGTAGGAACTGAGTGCAGGCTCCCTCTAGTGCTAGAAGGGTATAACCAGCAAATAGGAAAGTCGACTGATTGGTTCTGGCTTCCCATGTGAGTAACTCTATAAAAGGGAGAGCCGACCAAGGGTGGTGGTGGGGGCGGTGGGGCGGCGAATGCACTAGCGTTCGGCGGGGCTTCACCTGGCACTGTGTAAGATAGGCGTTCAGAGCTCGAGCCTGGAAAAGGCGCCAAAACCCCAGTTTGAGATGACTGCAGGTTTGTCCACAGCCAGGAGAGCTCCCGACGGTCGCGACTGCAGCAGGGCACTTGCTAGGTAATTACCTTGTGGCGCTTTGTAGAGATTCTGGGCAGGAAGGGCTTTTCTGTCTGGCCCTCGCGACCTCCTGATCCTCGGGGGGAGGGGGGTGAATCCTGGCAGGGAGGGCAGTACAGCACAGCCCTCGCGACCTCCGGCTCCTCGGGGGGAGGGGGGCTCGAAATCTGTGGAAGAGGGAAAAGAGCGAGGTTAAGTAGGCAGGTAGGGGGATTAGCGTGAGGGGGCGGGCAGTCTTAGGGAGGGTGAAAGATTAGTGTCGCAGCAGCATCAAGACTAGAAAAAATTACAACAGTTATATAAATCATAATTAGAAATGCAAATTTGAGCGTTGTTTTATGTCTGTGCAATAAAATATCATTTAAGACCAATTATACATTGTGTCCCGTGATTTTTTCATTGCAGTTTTTGTCATAATTCTATCTTTTTTAATGGAAATCTAATAACAAAAGCAAATTAATTTGAACAGCCTGTACTATCAATATTTTAGTACCAAGAAGTTGCTGATGTCGAAAAGCAATTGTCTGCTTTCATCCCATCCCATGCCAGAGAGTCTCTACCATACATTTACACCCCACCGCCATAACCCCCACCCTCTCACGACAAGAACTCCTGGCATCCAGTGGCACCCTGTCCTTTACTCTGCCCTGTGCCAAGCAGTCCCTGGTATCAAGTGGCACCTGTGTTCCTCACTCTACCTCAAGCAAAGCAGTCCCAGGCTTCCAGGGCAACACCCTCCTCAATGTCAAGCAGTCTCTGGTGAGTGTCCATTACCCTGTAGCAAGTCAAGCAGTCTTCATAAATAGTAGTGCCCTTTCACCCTGCTCCAAGCCAAGCAGTCATTGGAATTCAGTGTCCACCTTCTCTTGCTTGGTTTCAAGCCAAACAGTCCCATGCAACCAGTGACACCACCTTCTTTGTCATGCTCTAAGACAAGGAGCCTTCCAGCACCCATCAGATGGCAAACAAAAACAAGAACTCGACTTATTGCACCTCCTCATCTGGCAGCTGTTTGAATCACATTTTCAAAAATTGCTATTGGTGAAATAGATGCACACTGCTTGTATTTTACAAATTATGGTTTGAAATACTGTAATTCAGATAGCAGCTGACCAAGGAGGTGAGCAGAGGATTTATGCTACTTGACATCTGGGGAAGGGGGTGTGTTATCAGCTGTCAGTGCTGTAACAACTTGGAGAGGCAACAATAACTAGCCATAGGAGATGGGCTCCCAAAGGCTGCACTTGCTGTGAAGGGTACTGTAAATAGTACACTTGTAGAGATGAGACCCCCATAAGAAGGTGAGGAGCAATAGTGAGTCACTGGGGATGGGCTCTCAGTGGCCACACGTGATGTTTGGGGGGTGTTATTGCAACACCGGGGATTGACTCCCAATGTTTTAAGATGCACCTGTACATATCACTTTACCACTTTTCATGAGCAAAAAGTGTCTTAAAACTCTTTTTTTAAATAGTTTTGATACCCTATAACTTTAAAGAGGGACTCGGGTCAAAATTTCTGGCATCAATAAATTCAGAATTTGGATCATTATAGCCCCAATCAGCCACATCCCAAAAATGAGATCTCTAAGTTACTTTGTTTAAAAGTTACAAGTAATTTTACAACCCTAGATTCTCTGCCTTTTGAAAATGTTTCAGTGAAGAGCTACTTTATTTTTATTTATTTGTATAATCGGATTTATAACCTTTGAGCCAGAGGCTCATTTACAAAAGTATCTTGTCACAGAGAGGACATACAGAGTCAACATATGTACAGAATACAGTCCTACAGAGTAACATAGTTTTACATAGTTGCTTGAACATAAAGAGTAATTGGAAAACATTTCAGACTTGACAGGTTGGTACCAGCAGGTACTGGCAGAGGAGATGGAAGCCAAGGGGAAGGGCGGTGGGGTGTTACGGCCCAGAGGGCTAAGTCAATAGTGTTAGAGAGCAGCAGAGCATCTCTTAGCGACAGGTGCAACAGTGGGTGTTGTACAATTGGTTCTGTAGGGCAGTTTTGAAGGGGGCAATTTTGGTGGTGTTGGAAATGGCTGCAGGGAGCGAGTTGAACCAGGACACGGCTCTGTAGCTGAATGACCTCTGTGCCTGGGTGGTCCTAGTTCTGGGTACCAGTAGGGTGACCTTGTCAGTGGTTTGAGTAGTGACTCTGGAAGGTGTAAGTTGGATGGAGGCAGAAACCCCAGGGAGCAAGAGCCCGAGTAGAATCTTCTTAGTTAGTAGGCAAGTTTGGTAGCAGAGGTGTTCATTGAGGCTAAGGAGTTTGGCCATGTCATAGAGCTGATGATGTCATCTCCTGAACTCACAGTCTGTTCCTCCCTGTTGGTGCCTGTTTGTTGCAGTGCATTTCTCCAGGGTTGCTGGATGCTGAGTCATAGCACATTGCTGTGCGGTTTGCAGACTAGATAACTCTAATGTGGTGAAAGGCTGTGATCATTCACACCTACCATTCAATTTAAGTGATTTTCAGGAATGCACTTAAAAACAATTATACAATGGGGAAAATACAAAGTCGCAAATCCTGCATTCCCTTTGGTTGGCTGGCATCTTTCCAGAGTTATAAATCCACCAGGATATCCACTGGAAAAGGTGCCAGCCAACCTTGCCCCTGTGTCATCCTACAAGTATCACTGCCACCCTCAAACATCAAATGAACCGCCACCATTTTCCATCACCACTTACAAATATAAACACGGTAAATGTAAACAAAATGATTGCATCCTTTCAACTGTTTGACATGGAGGACCTAGAAATGGTATTTAACTCGGAAAACAAACCTTTTGATATCTAACCTGTGTCTGTAAATATAGAATTACATCCTCTGCTGTCACCAAGCAGTCTGACTCCCGATAACAATAGGGCCACAGACAATGCCAGAGCCAAAGGTTCAATGCAGCCGCAAATCAATGCCCAACCTCCGACTGCTCCCTAGACAGAACTGCTAGCTTCAATGACTCCAGCAAATCAGACCATATGTGGAGAAAAAGTAGAACAATGTCACAAACAAACATCTGAACAAACATTGCAAAAATTTGAATTGGCAAGAAATGAAGTAAGCACCATTAAACACATTAAATGGGCTATTAACCACTCATCTCAATAATAAAATGGACTATTTTTCAAGCGTAGTAATACATACCAGAATCCATCAATCCTATAAAGAAATAAAACATAAAAACTACAAAAGAATATAAAAAAAAATTCTGAACATTGTATAATAGCAATATACCACTCCAGTGTGTGAATATATTGGTGGATTTACCACTTCTGGTGTGATAAATTCACTCTGTCTGCGGCCTCGTGACCAAACCACACCAGGCATGGTAAATCCCCCCATATACCCACACCCTGTCATGGTATATTGCTTAATTATCCCATCTCCCTGTAAATGGGGTTGGGAGAGGTATTTCTGTTTTGAAACCTTACTACAAGTTTCTATGCAGTAGCCATCCCAGTGTTTTCTCTCTGGCAGGCTGTTACTTGACCTACATTCTGGCTCATCTATTTTGTACTCCACATTAGACAATGGCAAGACAGAATGCTGGGCTCTGATTGGTCAATCTGGGGCTGGACTCGAGATGTTATCCCAGCATAACATCACAGATCTAGTCCCAGTACACACATAACCAAATGTCATCAGTAGTGAGATAGAAAAATTAGCTATTTACTGTACCCACAGTTCCTCACTATGTAAATTATTATTATTATTTGGTAAGCAGGTAAGGCCCACTAGGCACAAGTGCCTGTTTTCAGGGGCGACCTGGGAGAACTGGGTTGGTTAAGTGACTTGCTCAGAGCCACACAGTATGCAAGTGGAGGTTATGGGAATCAAACCTAGGTCTGCTCATTACTATCACCTCTAGGCTATACTGCCAACCATTAGTATACAGGCTATTATATTTCTGTACTCACTACAGAAATAGGAGACTACACGTCTTAGTAAAGAAATCTTGTCAGCTATATATAGTGTATGCACAATGCTTCATTTTGAAAATAAACATCTGGGGCCCAATATTTAAAACTTTGCCTGGGGGAAAAATTAGCACTGCCCAGTGGGCAAATTAGCCCACAGCCAATAGCATGCAATATTCAAAGGAATAACCAAGGGGCAAACACTGCTGAATATAGTGGGAAAATGAAGGTGGGCAAATATGGCTGTGAGTGCATTGCAAAAACAGCCCAGCAAAGAAAACAGCCCTGAATATAGCAACTGGGCAGTGTAAACAGCAACAGTAGCCTAGTGCACACAGAAGTGGTGCCAGACACAGGTGAACTATGTGGCCACTGTGGGTGCTAGCAAAGATGTGGTGCACAACAACTGGAAACAGTGCAGGCAAAATAATGTAGAGCCACGCTAAGGTTCAGACACGTTTGCGCAGAGCAAACACATTTATTTATTTATTTATTTATTGAATTTTGATGACCAGGTAGGCCCACTGTGCCCCGGAGGTCCCTTTTTCAGGGGCGACCCGGGTGAAACAACAACTTACAGGTAACAGATCAGTACAGTCAGGTGATTGTAAAGTTTTTAACAGTAAGAATACATAGGTTTACAGGCGGCAGGTAGTGGAAGACATGCAGGCTGTAAGGACATAGAGGTTGCACATAATGAGACCATTTTACATCTCAAGTTAGTGATTAGATTGAGAGTGCTCTGGTAAGGCAAGCAGTAGCTAATGGCCTAGGGTTAGCTTCTTTGTGGGCATATTGGAAGGGGGATAAATTGGGACATAAGTGCACCCCATCTTTAGGGGGAGGTCCGTTATGCTACCGGGATGGCTATGTATGGTCGGGTATATTGAGCTACCAGGATGGCTGTGCATGGTCAGGTCCTGTAACAAAGACATGTGTGCTCCCTGTCGAGGCAGGTGTCCCTTGAGCTTTGTCCGGAAGCTGGTGATGGACACGGCCTCCTGTACCTCCAAGGGGAGGTTGTTCCAGATGGAGGGGGCGGTGTACGCAAAGGACCTGGACCCGGCTTTAGTCCTAGTCTTGGGAACCATGAGGAGAGTTTGACCTGATGAGCATAGGCACTGTGGGTTGGGTTTCACCCTAACGAGACCATTCCGGCTGGGGGGAGGTGTGGGACCCAGTAGCTTGAATGTAAGGCAGAGGGTTGGGTAGGAGAGGCGAGCTTCCAGAGACGGCCACCTGAGCCTAGATTGGGTCTCACAGTGGTGAGTCCTCGGGTGTGACATAGTGGCAAAGCGGACTATCTTGTTGTACAAGGTCTGCAGCCTCCCTAACTCCGTCACGGCC
Organism: Neoceratodus forsteri; assembly: GCA_016271365.2. Taxonomy (NCBI): domain Eukaryota; kingdom Metazoa; phylum Chordata; order Ceratodontiformes; family Ceratodontidae; genus Neoceratodus; species Neoceratodus forsteri. The sequence goes on along the minus strand of CM028130.1, from coordinate 600,409,408 downwards.
ATGCCCTAGAGAATCGGGGCTGCGTAGGTGAGCTTAGGGAGGAGTACGCTAGCGGCAATGGCTACCCTAGCTTCCGGGATAATCTGGTCCTTTAGTCTATAGAGGATTCCAAGTTTCCCATGGATGGCTTTGGTGATTTGGTCTACGTGATTTTTTAGTGTGAAGCCTTGGTCCAGGGTAAGGCCAAGGTATTTGGTGGAGGTGACCACCTCAAGTTTTACACCACCCCTGGACTGGAGTTGTAGGAGATGTGACCTCTCAGATCCCAGGGATCTAGGACCAAAGAGCATAACCTTCGTTTTGTTGGTGTTTAAAACCATTTTGTTGAGTGAGCCAGTCCTCCATCTGAAGGATGTCTTCTTGGAGGGCTGTCTCCAACTCTGGTAAATTAGGGGAAGCTCTGTAAATGACCGCATCATCCGCGTACTGGATAACGCTGCTGCTCCCGCAGTGTGTATGCAGGTCATTTATGAACAGTGTAAAGAGAAGGGGGCCGAGGATTGACCCTTGAGGTACCCCTTCTTTGAGTGGAGCTAGCTTGGAGACTTTATCCTCCCACTTGACCCTCTGGGTGCGTCGAGAGAGATAACTCTTGAACCATCCCAGTGAATGGGTGTCAAGGCCAAGTGAGCGCATTTTTTGTAGTAGGAGGTTGTGGTTTACCAAGTCGAATGCTTTAGATAGGTCAATAAAGACCGCCCCTGTGCTGACCCCTGCGTCATTATTGCTCAGTACTTCTGCTGAGAATTTAGTTAGCGCAGTATCCATCCCATGCTTGGCTCTGAAGCCGTGCTGTGACGGTGAGATTGCCCGGTGGGTTTCTAGGTATTCTCGGAGTTGGGAGTAGACTAGCTTCTCCTGTACTTTTGCAATGACACACAGCAAAGAGATAGGCCTGTAGTTCTTAATGGGCTCTGTTGACCCTCCCTTGTGTATAGGAATCACTAGAGCATGTTTCCAAAGCTTGGGTACAGACCCCTCCATAATATACCGGTTTATCAGCCAGGTTAGGGGCTTAGCTAAAGCTGGAGCCCCCTCCTTGAGGATTCTGGTTTGGATCCCATCGGGGCCCCCAGATCCTCTTGAGTGTAGGGATTTAAGGATGATCAAAACCTCCTTTTCCCTGACCGGCCTCAGGTGAAACAAAGGGTGGTCAAGGTCTGGGGGCTGTTGTGCGTTCGGCTCACTCCTCCTGTCAAGGGGTCCCATCTTGTATGCATCCAGGTTCGTGAAGTAACTGTTAAGGGTCTCAGCAATGAGAGATCCCTCATCGATTAATTGCCCATTAGCCAAGATTTGGCTGGGTGTAGTTTTTTTGCTCCCTTTGAGGAGTTCATTAATGTGCAACCAGAAGAGCCTGGGATTGCCTAGGTTAGTTTTTTGAAGGTTGGTGATATAGACTTTTTTAGCTAATTTTATGGCCTTTTTGCATTGGTTTCTAAGGGCCCTGTAGCTGGCTAAGTCCCCCGGTAGCATTGATTTCCTGTACTTTTCCAGGCCTTGTCCGGGTGGACATCAGAGCTTTAGAAGGCAAGATCCACTTATAGCAGCTTCCCTTTACTCTGTAGGTTTTCATAGGAGCTAAGAGGTCAGTAATTCTGGTGAGGATGTCTGGAAAAATTTAAGCATCCTCAGGTTAGGTAGGTGTCTTATATTGCTCCAGTCGATGCCATTTAAGTACCCAATGAATTGGTCAGGGAGGAAGTTAGAGTAGTCCCTAGTAGTAATAATCCTAGGTGGGACTTTATTCACACAGTTCTTCCAGATGGCAAATACTGGCGAATGGTCACTCAAGGCATCGGCCAAGGTCCCTGCAATTTTTACATTGCTGGGGGTAGAAGCCAGGACCCAGTCAATTATGGAATGCCTTCCTGATGCATGGTTCATTCTGGTCGGTAGGGAGATGACTTGGGTGAGGTGGGAGTCATTTAATATACCATTGATGGCAGACTTCATCTCAAGGGCCCAGTTTAGGTTGAAGTCGCCCAGTAAGATAAGCTCAGAAGCAGATTCTACTGCTGGGTTCTTCAGGAGCGCATCCAGAGAACCGAGCGCATTGGTTGGGGGGCTATATGCGCAGCCTATTGTGAGGTGCTTAGCCCCACCTAGAGTGAGCTGTATGAGGATTGCTTCTATGTCCGGGGTCATGCCTTGTGGCATGCTAACGAGGGAGGATGTAATTGTGTTCCTTACATATACCAGAACCCCACCCCCTCTTCTCTAGGGTCTGTCCTTTCTGTAGAGGACGTATCCAGAGGCAGCTACCTCATGATCCAGAATGTGGGGCTTTAGCCAAGTCTCCGAGACTGCTAGTATGTCTGGTTTGTAGACAGCTAGCCATGCTTGGACTTCGTGGATCTTAGGTCTCAGGCTGCAGATGTTCATATGCACCAACCTCAGACCCTTGGCTCCATCCCAGGCCTTATCTGATGGGGAAGAAATAGATTCATTAGGTGTCCCTGGGCCTGGGTTAGGCTGGATGTCTCCCACCAGTAGCAGCAGCACTGCTAGCAAGCGCCGAAGAGTGAGGGTTAGAGGTGGTAAAACCAGTGTAGATGGACATGGGGTTAAGCTCCTAGTGAGGAGAAGGGATCGATAAAGGATCCCTTTCCTAGAGAATTCATGCGCCACTAGGAGAAGGATGTTGCACCTGGAAGAGGGGCAGCTGTAGTGTCTTGCCGTATGCATTCCCGACCCCCCACGGGCATAAGGGGAGCAGTTGGCACTACTAATGAGCCAATCCGTCCCTAGTTGGGCCAGAATAAAAATCGTAGCCAAGAGGATGCCCTTGTTCCAGTTCCCAGGGTTCATCTTGAAGCTTTTCAGGGCCACCCGCATGGATCTCAGGTGCCTAACCTAGTGAGTCGAGGAACCTGGACTGGCGTCTATCCCTGCGGTTGCAGGCGCATGCAGCAACGTCAGCTGAGGATACCAGAGCAGGTTCAGCCTCCAATCTAGATGTGTTAGGCAAGCGTGGCTCGCTACCTTTGGGATAAAGGTTCCCTGTCTAACCTACTGTTATTTAGAACAATTAACTTAGAGGGGAGACAACAAAATCAGGTCAGCAGCAGAGGTACAGTTGGAGTATCCCAGTGAGACAAATATTAATGCAAGGATCCCTATCAAACTCTGGATAAGAGGCTGATTATTAACTAAATAATAATTAACTATAGTGCTGATACCCCTGTAACCAGACTTAACTATCAGCAGGGGTAGGTGGGATTTAAACTATGCAATCACATTTCCTATTATTAATTTGAGTAAGCAGCAAGCCAGTTGGCTATATGATTAAAGCTTCGCAATCACAGATTTTTTTTTTTCTCAGCGTTACAGTAGGCTAACAGTGCTTAGAACCAGTTGCTATGAGGCTGTGGTTGGCAGAAGTATTTGCCCAGTGCAAACACATTAGCTCAAGGAAAACATGTTTGCCTTGGGCAAAACTTTGCCATGTTCAAAATGTATATGCAAATGAGCCTACTTAGGCATTCTGAGGGCAAACAGTCACATTAGCATGTCATTATGTCCTGATTTGCATGCATTTCCATGTGTAGATTGCTTGGGTTATTTCAGGGTGCACACAGTACCACCTTTATGTCAGACTGGAACTACAAGTCAGTAGCTGCAGGCAGGGTTTGTACACAGCAGCACAGACTATTGTGCCCCAGGAGCCAAGCACCACAGGCACGGGTGGTTGTGCTGCATGCCATAGACATATTGTTGTTTCTGCTACAGTATTGTATGCTACAGTACCATGGGTAGCCAGTGTTATGAGTGACACATCAATGCATACTGTGTGGCAAAGAACACTGAATGCTGCTATCCACACATAGACAGGCCCTGCTGGCAAGTGTGTACTAACAGTGGACAACACTGTCATACTATCCTGTGACCCACATACCCTGTGCCAGTGGCATGGGACCCTCATAGTACCATACACATGGCAGGCCGTGTGTGATGTAGTGCATGTACAGGTGTGTGGTGTGTGCCTGGGGGGGTGGACACATGCCATCATACAGGTCCAATGATGTCAGGGGCATTCCTGTCACTGGAACATATACACTGTGGCCCAGATATTCAAAAGGGTTGCGCTATGCGTAACAGGGATGCACCAGCGCAAGTCTGAAAATGCACCATTCTGCGATATTCAGGTGGAGGCAGATGCGCCCCAAAAAATCACAATGCGCAAGAGCGCACTGATAATGAATGCATGCACAACTGAAGGGGGAGGAACCATGCGTAAATGGCACAGTGCGATATTCAACAACATGCACCATGCGCAATAGGGGAGCAAACAGAAGTTGAGCGATAGCGGAAATGAGCCAAAATAAAAAGGAACAAGAGAGAGGTGCAAGAACGCTACAGGGAAGGCACATGTTTCTGAACTGCAGGCAGCCACACAGGCACACAAAAACTGGGAGCAGGACAGGGCAGGAGACAGACAGAGCACCTGGAACCCCCAGGAACAGGGAAGGTGTGGGGAGCCTCTGCCACAGTGTAGGTCAAAAGGGGGAAGTGCCACACAGCACTGAGGCCACTACAGGGAGGTGTTCCCGATGCAGGGGGAGTAGCAGCAAGGACAGCGGGGGGAACACAGAAACAGCTGCCAGGGGGGTAACACAAGCCAGGGACATAGCCCAGTGCCACCATCCAGATGGAGGCAGTTATGAGGGGTGAGAAGGCAGGCAGCAGGGGGGCACTGACGTGGAAGGGCCGTCATTGGTATGCCCCAACAGGCGGTACCGAGCCCGTACCAGCTTCGAGCTGTACACTGATACTGAGATCGTGGGCTGGTACCACCTGAACCAGGTGACCATGAGGCGGCTCTGTGAGCTGTGCAGTCATGTGATGCAGGCACCCACATGACGGAGCCATGCTCTGTCAGTGGAGACCAAAGTGACAGCTTGCATGTGCCTGCTCACCATGGGTACCTTCCAGAGACCAACAGGGGACACGACAGGCATAACCCAGTTGGCTGCGTCACGCCTCCTCACCCAATTCCTCAGTGCACTGCTGCCACATGCTGTGGAGTACATCCGTTTCCCCAGCACACCAGTGGAGCGCACAGCAAACATACAGGATTTCCACAGGGTAGCACGTATGCCTGGTGTGCTCGGGGAAATAGACTGCACCGATGTGGCCATCCGCACACCACCTGGCCCTAAAGGGGCTGCATACATGAATCTGAAGGGGTATGCAAGCATCAACTGCCAGGTGGTGTGCGATGCCAGGGGGCGCATAATCAATGCCTGTGCCATGCACCCTGGGGGAGCTCATGATGCCTTCATCTGGCATCAGTCCACACTGTGCCACAGGTTCGAGAGTGGGGACATCCCTACTGGCCACCTAGTGGGTGAGTATGCAAAGCACGCAGAAAGACATAGAGCTTGGGAGGGGCATAGTCAGAGGTGACATGGGTATTGGCCTAGATGGCCCAAGGCAGGGCAACGCTGATCACCAAACTAACGTCCACCCTCTACACACTGGTGACAGTGGATACCCACTCCGTCCCTGGCTGCTCACACCAGACAGGTGGCCCTCGACCCCATCGCAGCAACACTACAATGAGGCACATGCCACCACACGCAATGTCATCGAGCGGGTGTTCAGGATGCTGAAGGCAGGTTTTGGTTGCCTGGACACATCTGGCAGTGCCCTACAGTACAGCCCCTCAAAGGCCTGTGGGCTATTCCTGGCCTGTTGCATCCTGCACAACATGGCCAATGACTGTGGGATAGCTTTACAGGTCAAAGAGGGGGACAGCAATGGGGATGATGAGGACGCTGGTGAAGATGGTGATGGGCAGCCCCCACTTTAGTCGAAGGAACCCCTGACTGATCTAGATGGCACAGTTGCACCAGGACACCATCACAGAGGAGCACTTCAACCAACCCAGGTAAGTCATGGGGCCATGTGCAACCACCAGTGGCAAAGGCACAACCCACAAACATGCATGGACAAACCCCAGGGGTGCATGTCCTTAAGGGAATTGGCCGAGCATGGAACCGCACACGCCATCAGGGATGGGCAAGGTCTAACACGGCACACAGTCACACACACACACACCTCACAAGACATGCACAAAGGGTAGGAGACATGTCAACCCCAACTGCCACCCCTAGCTACACGCACGTCCACAGACCACCATGCCCAGTGCCTGTCATTGTGTGTGTGTCAGACGCTGGGCACCATTGCACAGTGGCAGACAGCACAACACAGGCATCATCATGCACATGCCACAGCGGACAGCAGCTGGGAGGGTGTGCAGATGGAACGTGTGTGTGCGTGCAGGGCCGGGTACCCCACCCGTGCATTGCACATTGAACAACACACACAGGGCAGCATCAGACAGTAGCCGAGGTGGGAGATAGGTCAGTCACACGCCACAGTGCCACGGCTGCCATGGACACATGGGCGGTCCCGCCGAGACCCGCCAGCAGTGACAGGCTGACCAATGGCCTCATGGGGTGGCACCGACAGTCCCCCAGGGATTCCACTGCGTGAACGTGACTGTGCTCATGCAGGGGTCTGCAGCACACCGAACATGCCTGCATCAGGCATGCTCGGGATGCCCACAGCTGAACCCGTGTCAACAAGGAGGGTGTTGCACGATGCCAGGAACAGGGTGGACATTGCTCGTGCCGGTGTTCGCACGCATGGGCAACAACTGTGTGCCCATTGTGGCCATGACAGCTGTGATTGCCTGTGTCTGCCTGTCAATGGCAGCGGTCACATCCTCCCACATTCGGGCCATCCCTGCCAGGAGCAGAGCAGTGTCTCTGCTGCACCACTCCTCTGCCTGGTGCAGATCCACACTGAGTGCATCCACTGCCATCACAAGCCGCACCTGCTGATCTACTGATTCTTGGAGTATGTGGGTGTGCTCTTCTAAGAGGTCATCTGCCTGATTGGCATGCTGTCCCTCACGGTGTTCACGGCCCTGATGGGCAGCATCCCTTGAGGGTGGGCACTGCACACCAGGGCCAGGCCTGGGCATGTCCACAGGTGGTGCACTGACGCCACCCCCTGACACTGTACCCGCATGGCCATTGGCTGACTGCTGACACTGCTCCTCTAGCTGCCACTCTCCAGGGCTCAATGGTGCTGCCGCAGTGGCCGCAACAGCCCCACTGTTCTGGACAGACACCAGTGCTGCCCCACTGGTGCAGACAGGCACAGGCTGGGACTGTGATGTCACGCAGGCCTCCACGTCGGCACCACCCATGGCCATGCCCTTGATGTCACCTGCTGTGTAGCCATCCTGCGGCCCACATGTATCACTGTCCATGAAGTGAGCTCCATCATCATCAGTGACGGATCCGGCACCAGCCCGAGTCAGCATGCTGGCATCCATGGATGCCGGCATGCTGGGACACAGGCAGGGCCTCCTCCACACCTGCTCCACCAACATCAGTCCAGACATCCAGGCGGGCCCACTGTTGCCCTGACCCTCGTATGCCTGTGGAGGTGGATGGGTCCTCCTCTATGTCCATGGTACCGCCATCAGTGGACACGCCCACCACCGCTGACCCATGTAGATGCTCAGGAGCTATAAGGGAACACAGTAGCATTAATGTATCTGCCCTACCCTGTCTACCACCCATTGACAGACCAGGACCTACCATGCAGTGACGGGCTACCACCCGCCTGGAATCCACCACCCAGAACACCCTCAATGACACAACGTTGCATGCTGCCAGCAACCCACTCTTCTTGTGGGGTCAGGCGTTGCACGTCCGGCTGTTCCCCACCTGTTGCAGACCGTGCTGCCCTAATGGCAGCCACCTTGTCCTTAATCCTCCGCCTGTCCGTGCCCATCTTCTTTCTGCACTCCTGCATGGACCACTGCTGGCTGCCATGCAGGTTAACAGCAGGCGCCACATCTTCCCTTGCAGCAGCATGGGCCTGTGGTGTTCCCCGCCATCTGCTGAGCAGCGGCTCCTGGTTGAGGTAGGCCCCAAATAGGGCATCTGTTTCGGCCTTTGTGAAGTTAGGCCTCCTCTTCCTCCCACATCTGTGGTCCTCTTTCTCCACCTCACGATTGCTCATTATTCATCCTGTGAGAATGACAGGTGTTACCAGTGACTGTGCAGTCCCATGCATGTCCCACACACCACAGTCCACACTCCCAAACAGCATGCAACTCACCACAATAGACTGCAATAACCGACTATGGCCAGTGCAGCCCAATGTCGCATTTTATAGACGCATGCAAATGAGGCGCAGGCAATACTTTTAAGTAGATGCATATGCAGTATCTGCCATTGAAATGGCTGATTAGTTGATTTGGCATATGCCGGCTGAATATCGCGCTGTTGCGCTTTGCAATTGTGTTGAATGTGCTCAGGCAAGGCCGTATTTCTGTGACATGCGCAGTACACACCAAACTGCACATGCCCGGGGTGATGATGCAGATGCCTGCTGCGCTGCTGATGTGCTGTGTGCGGGAGGCAATACAGGCCACGGCCACCATTGTGCCAGTGGTACTACTGAGCTGTTCACATATATAGCGCTGTGGCATTGGGGTACCATAGGTGCACTGGGGCCACAGTGCAGTAGGCCACTACAGGAGGTGGCACACAGGCACCCAATTGCGCTACACGCATTGAATACCAGTTGCGCTGTGGTGGTCCAGGCGTGAGAGACCCTTGACCCTGTGCCGACCTTTGTCCCCTAGGCACCATGCATCCACGTGGCTGCACCACTATAGTGCTGTTCAGTAACAGTGCAATAGGGAATGGCAGCGCTGTACCACACAGCATCTGAATATGGCGGACCACGCTACCGAGTGCCATTTTGACTCCAACTAGCCATACAGATGTCACAGAGGAGGGGTGCTGTGTGGAGACAGGTGGAGCTGACCAATTTGGTGGCCATTGTAGAGCCTCATGCTGGGGCACTTTATGGTGATGCACCCTTGGACAGGGCCAGGAGTGCAGTATGGGATGAGGTGGCGGTGGCTCTGGAGGAGGCCACAGGAATCAGGCACACAGCCGAGCAATGTCACCACCGATACGGGGACCTCCAGCACAGGGACCCAGACAGACTTGCCCACCTGCAGGAACGTGCCAGAAAGGGCACGGTGCCACGGCCAGGTAGGTGCCCCATCCATACACTGTTAACGTCCATACGGGTATCACGGTTGCATGTGTCCAGCACATGGGGGGGCTGTCCAATGTTGGCCATGGTGGTGGTGGTATCGGGTTGGGGGGTGGATGGGTATGGCTGTGTGGGATTGCACACACATGGGGGTGAGGGGACATTGCTACCGGATTGTACTGATGTTCCTCACTCCATGTTTGCACCTTAGGCCCAGAGGAGTTCCGGCGGGGGAGGGAGAGGAGGCACTGCCAAGAGGACCAGCAGGCTGGGAGGGATGCAGGACCACAGAGGCCCAGGGACCAGCCTGATGATGGTGAGTGCCTTACATCCATGATTACTATTGCATGCTGTGTACTAGGGTGGGCAGCGGGGCATGGCCACCAACCATTGACACCACTGCCATGCACGCAACTTGTTAGTCAGCACTGTCCAGTGGCACTGCATGTCTGGGAGTGCATCAATGGTGGTCCATGCATGCACCAGGTACATAGCTGTGCCACTGCCTTCGCACAGCATAGCCATGTCACTGTACGGCCATGGTGGTGCTGTGTGGGACATGGGCGGTGGGTGTGTGCAGTGGTCCGTACGGCTGTGGGTGCCTGGGTAGGCAAGTCTTGTGGATGTGGTCACTGTGGGTGGTCGCACACCATCACAGGGGCATGGCACATGGCTGTATGCCATGCACAATGGATGGGTTGCAGGGGGCTGGACAGTCACACGTATTGACTCTGCTCCCTTGTCCTAGGTGGACAATGCTGGATGGCCCTGGAATGGGGCATACAGGAGCTTCTGCAGCTGGCGTTGGCATCCCTGGCACTGCTGGAGTGGATGGAGTGGCACGGGGTCTGGAAAAGAAGCACCCGGAGGCACCACAGGAGTGGAGAGTGGGGAAGAGAATAGGCCCACCATGACCCCCTGACATACCTACCCCCCCTAGACCCACCCTCATACCCCTTCTTCCCTCTCTCATTTGTACACCCCTGGCCCATGTCTGCCTCCACCTGGTTTGTGGCCCTTTCCCCCTACTCTTGTATATATTTGTACATATGTTTGAGTGTTTATATCTTTTAATACATACATTTTGTTATGACTACTGTGGTGGTCTCTGATTTGCAGTGGGCTACAGGTGCTCAGCTGCAGTGGTGTGCATGGCGTCAGGGGTGGTGCACGCATGGGCGTGTGTGTGTGTGTGTGTGTGTGCAGAGGTGAACCACCTATGGTGTGGGCAGGGGGATCAGTCACTGCCTGTGGTTTGTGAGTTGTTCTCTGTGTACTGGATGCCTGTGTGCAGTGGTCCACAGTGCATGCACTGTGTGCATGGCACCCCTGTCAGACCATCCATGGCCTGTGCAGCTGACACCCTTGCATGTCTGTGATATGCACAGTCTGCAGGCATGTCAGTGGTGGCTGTCCATGCTGGACAACCACTGTACCCGGCACAATGCCAGGTTGCCTCCCGTCACCAGTATGGTGCACGTCTGCCTCCAGTGACACTGTGGCCTCCACTGTTGTTGTCCCCCCTCCATGCTGTCGCTTGTGACCGTTGCAGGGGATGTGCTCCACTGTCTGTCACTTGTGCTCCGGCCGCATGGTGGTGGCATACAGCTTCATGGTGCCTGTGCAGGGTGGCTGGCACACCTGTGCCATGTAGGGATGCTGGCCATGTGTACATGGCTGCCATGGCCACACGCCAGTGGCTTGGTTGACCCACTACTGTGTCCCTGTGTTGGTGTGCCCTTGGGTATGGGTGGCTGTTTGTCCATGTACTGTGTTGCATCCTGTGTAGTGCATGATTCCATGCAACACTGTGTGTGTGTGTCTGTGCTGGCTGTTGTGGCCAGTGCTGGGATGGGATGTGTTCTTGGGAGGGTGTGCAGGGTGCTGTACCACTGGTGGTGGGGTCCGGGGCATGCCCTGTCGCATTTGGGGTACCTCGTGTGCCAACGCATGGTCGGTCTCTCAGCTGTACCTCAGGGGGGATGCGCAGGGTGGCACTGTGTATGTAGTTGTTGCATCGCTGTCTGCTGCCACCCACTGCAGGGTGCACATGGTGGGGCTGTCTTGCATGGCCCTGTGGTGCACAGGGTTGCATTGTCACAGTGGGGGTGGTGGCATGCATGGGGTGTCCTGCACTGTTGGGAGCTACTCCTGGGCAGGGTGTATGGGGATTGTGGTGCAGGGTGTGCTCTGCATTGGTGGGATGGTGTGGCACCAGGTGGTCGGCCCTCCTTGTGTGCTAGTCACAGCTTGCCAGGAGGTGTACTGGGGCACCATGCCCTGGCTGTGGGTTGGTTGCTGGTATCCATGGGCCGGTGGTTATTCTGGCTCTCCACCAGTTGTGCAGTGCATGGGGTGTGGGGGTGATGTCTGTTCTGCTGTGTGCTCCTCTGCCCATCTGTGGCATGGGTGGTGGGCCCCTGCATCCTGCCCCTGCGCATCCCTGGTTGTGCTGTTGCACTGCTGCCCTGCTCCACGGGGCATCCCTTTTTGCGCTATGGCGCATGTGGACTGCTCCACTGAGCATCCCTGGTTGCGCTATGGCGCATCTGAAATGCGCAACTGCACATCCCTGGTTGTGCTATGGCACAGGTGGCACAATATTCAGTCATGTGCAGCAGGCACATCTTGACCTGCGCAGTTTTTGAATATCGTGCTTCTTGCGCATGGGTGCAGTGGACTTGCACTTGCTCCTGCTGTTGTGTACTTTTTGGGCGCAGTTTGAATATCCGGGCCTATGTGGATGACTCCAGCTGGGTGGCACTTATGTGTTGCAGATACTCACTTTGCATGGTGCTAATGAGCTGAATATACCATAGCACCTGTATTCATGTACGTGCCCCCTCTCTTTGCCCAGTGCATACATTATCATTTTGTGTGGTGCTATTCCAATTTGTCCATGCTAACTGGGCTTTTGAATATAGCACATGTGCCCAAATGGCATGCAATCCTAGTGCAAACGGTTTGCGCTCAGCACAGTTTTGAATATCTGGCCCCTGAGATCTTGTTATTGTAACCACTACAAAAATAGGAAACTGCACCTCCAAGTAAGGAAAATACAAGACAGCTTAATTTTGTACCCACAATGCATTGCTTCATGCATCTACATATCAGGTGTTATACTACATTCACCACTACCAAAATAGGAGACTGTACTGCTGAATAAGGAAAATGTAAGTTAACTTTATATTCCACCCAGAATTCCTTGTTGTTGTATGTAAATTAGCATATTAGCTGTTATACTGCCCTAACCATTGTCCTAATTTTAAAACGTAAGGGAAAATGTATTCTAAAATGTATTTCAAACAGTGTGCTCCAGAGTGTGTTTTGTGCTGGGATAACATCATTTCTTGAATGTTGGACACACTCAGCCTTATCCTAGCATGACACATACTCTGTTATGGATTATTCCTTTATAATAACTGGGGAGCATTTTTCTCCATTGGGAAGCCCTGTTATAATTTGCCATTATAACCCATGGGTTATAACTGCGGTATGCACCATGTTTTCCTCACTCCACGCATACGCCTGCCTCTGCTCTGCTCTCATACAGCACCAGACACTTGGCTGCCACCCACCATTACTCTGCATCAGCGGTAAGTGAATTTATTAAAACATCAGATTTCCTCCTGGTAACAAGTAATCCTCAGTTAAATCAAGGGAAAAAAACAAAAATGAAAATGAGCAGCTGCTCAGCCGACTACCTCAGACAGCGCTTCATCCCGACTGGACCACGTCTGTTTTATTTTATATAATTGCTATGGTAAGAAAATGTTCCCCAGCAATTATATAAAATAAAACATGGGGTGGAGTGTTTAAGTCGAGATTTTACACACACACCCTCAGTGTTGGATGCTGAAATAAACCCCTCGAGCTTTGCTCTTGGGGTCTATGTAGCACCCAACACCTTGGGGGGTGTAAAATCTTGTTAAAAACACCACCCCATGTATTATTCCACTGTATATATTAAAATGATCATTTTACCAGGGCTAACACTTCCACCCCTAGTAGGAATTAACACATATAAGGTCCCTATTAAAACTTATTGTAAAGCAGACATTGACAAACAGCAATGAAACTACCAACATTACTGTACTAGTAGCAATACAACTTTCTAACATGCACAGTAGACTAACACCCCCAAATTGTATCAGCAGCCTGGAGGTTGACTCTGCATCCAGCAGCCCTGGAGAAATGGACCACACCAAAAATGCATTAAAAAAATATGAATCTGTCAACTTTGTTACAAAACTTGAAACACACATAGCTTTTATAGCAATGTTTATTGAATGGTGCTGTCTGTTTTACTTTTGAAAACCATTGCAAATGATCTTTAAACTTTGGAGAAACAGGTCCTATATGCTTGCTGACAGGGAGGACTAGACTGTGAATTCAGGAGATGACATCAGCAGCAGCTCTTCACTGAAACTGGCTTTTTACAGCTGCATGATGTCACCATGCTGACATATTGCTAAGAGAAGGAGAGATATAAATGACTGACAGGATAGTAAGACTGTGTTCTTTCCCCTGAGTGGTTGGCTGGACAAACATGACTCGCAACTCTCTGCCTTTGTCTCCATTTATGACAGTGGTATTTTTGTGTCTGGCACCTCCTCCACCTCTGCCTGCATTAGACTGCACTATTTCATTACTGTACTGTAAGGTTCAGTTATGTCATTCCACTATCACTTCCTGTTAAGCCATTTACAGACCCTTTATTAACTGTGCCTGTTAAGACAGCTTTAGTCAGTAATTTACTGTGTGATTCCTATTGGAATGCATATTCATCATTCTGAGGGCATATGAGATAGGTAGGTTTGTGCATAGTCCTAACTGCACTGAGTTTCATAATATAAGTATTTTTTTTAAATGAGGACTCTTTCATATAATAATGCAGCCTGCCAATCTCTGAATGTTAACAACATTAAAAACAAGAACAAAGCACTCCGTTACTTTAAAGGAATGCCTTTGTCTAGCAGCTCTCCTCTCTGTCTCTCTCTCTCTCTCTCTCTCTCGCTCACACACACATGCAAACGCACGTGCATGTGCGCGCTCGCGCACACACACCTCTTATGCTCTGCTGCATCTCTCTCTCTCTCTCTCTCCTTGCTTGCTCTCACAAAGTGAGCTGAATCAAATTATAGAGCAGGTTTTCATCATTCACACTCCCTTCTCAGGAAGGCATTGTGTTTTTATAGAGCATTCTTCACTTAGAAACATAGAAACATAGACTTCGATGGCAGATAAGGACTGCTTGGCCCACCTAGTCTGCCCATTTCCCTACCTATTGGATAAGCTGCAGATCCTAGTTAACCATCAGCCTACTTCCTCCTACCCCCCACTATAATTGTCTTATGTTGGTCCCATTCATTCTTGAATTCCTCCACTGTTTTTGACCCCACAACCTCCTCAGGAAGGTTGTTCCACACATCCACCACCCTTACCATGAAAAAATACTTCCTTACATTGCCCCTGAGTCACCCACCCTCTATCTTGATGTAACCCCTAGGTGGCGCTATCCCAAGGGCTACTACCCCTGCCTGTATGACTAGTGACAGGTTAAGGGGCCGACGTCCAGTGGCGGGTGCTTCCACCCAGAGGTCAGGGTTGGTAGTGATTAAACTAGCTTGGGCACAGCGCTCTGGGACACTGTAACCCCCCCTTTGTTCCCACTACTGGCCCACTCAGTACACCGGAGTTACCTTCCCAATAACCCACAAATGCACATTCATTACACATACAGTACTCACTTATCCTCAGGACGGATTCTGCAGCACGTCCCTGAGGACCCCCTGTAAAATAAGGTTAGACAATGTCACAGCAGCTATGCAGTTCTGTCTGCTATATGTACTGACACCACAAGCAGAATATAGTTCAACAAACATAAATCTGATTTATTCAGGGGAAGTAACAAGGAAGGGGAATCAGGCTGATTGGCAGTAAACACACAAATCACAGTACTGTGCATGCAATTTAGGGTCCAAATGTCACGCTGTCTGGGTACCCAGATGGTGCAGCTGGTTGGGGCCCTAAAGAAAAGAAAGTCATGCACAACAGAATTGCAATCCTGTGCAGAGGCTCAGTTCAAGAAAAGGAAAGCACAAATAAATCAGATGGCACACTTTTGATTCATAACTTGTTGCAGGGGGTTGCCCTGAATTGTATTCACAATACCCAATACAGATTACAGGATGAATGGTGTTTCTGGGTTTCCAGCATTCGGCACACACTGCAGAGTGACAGAAATTAAGATCACAATCTCCCTCCAATTTAAAGCACATTTATGTGTAAAGGAAAGTACTGTACCCGCAGACTGCTCTAACACCCCGATCACAATTACTGCAAAACCCAGGAGCATACACAGCATCAGCAGTCCCTGGCAGGCCTATCGCTTTCAGCAAACTTTTGGTCTTCTTCAGGTTAAGCCTGGTTCCCACACTTCTGCTTCTTCTTCCTCCTCCAAAACTCAGATTCAGTCTGAACTATGATTACCAATGGCCGCAGACCGACTTGGGGGCCTACACATGCACTTCCCTCGCCAACTACTCGCTGCTTGAACAACAGGGCTCCTTCTCTCTTCACTGTCACCTTGGATTTGGCTTGCCAGCAACAGTTCAGAGCATTTCCCTTAGATCCACCACAGTCCGGTTTGCTGATGAAACTGTCAGTCACAGCAGGGCTCCCTCTATAGGTGCAAAAAAAGGCACCATTGGACCAGAACTACACTTCCTAGGGGCTCCTTCCATTTAGCCCCCTTGTAACAAGCTCCAGCTGGGAGTCCCTTTTCTGATTGGCCCAAGCAGTCTCCATTTTAAGGCTTCCCCAACCAAATTGGTCCAGTTCAGCAGTTCAGAACCAAAATGATGGGGCTTCTCAGAACAGTTCATGCTGCAAGAAAGACAGGCTAGACAAACTGCATTGTTACTGTCACCCTAAATGATTTCAGACAAACAATTACATCTTTGAAAAGAGCTCCCTCTGCACCACTAGCAATGGCAGAATCGGAGCAATTGCTCAGAAGCTCAGGCAGGACTCGAGCAAAACACACACAGTCCCCCCCTAGGCAAATTAATTAGGTCTGTGAGCATGCAGACCTTAAAGAGACAGTACTCATAGAATTTGAGGTGCAAACAGCACCCACAACTAAACGGTATTTCGCTGAACGCCAGCTAGGCAGGAAGCACTTAGGCAAGCTCCTGGAAGGTTTTTAGGAATCCCCATTTGCAGGGGTGTTGCATTGAAATTGTGCTCCCTAGTTCTTGCGCATCTCTTTTTCTGAAATATGCTACCCTCTTGGACTTTGTTGATTCCCTTGAGGTACTTGAAAGTTCCTATCATATCCCCCCTCTCCCTACTTTGCTCAGGGGTATACATATTAAGCTCTTTTAGTCTTTCTTAGTATGGCTTCTGGTGCAGACCCTACACCATTTTGGTTGCCCTCCTCTGGACTGCCTCCAACATGGCTATGTCCTTGCAGAGACAAGGTCTCCAAAACTGCATGCAGTACTCCAGATGGGGTCTCACCAGCTGTCTGTACAGAAGGACAACAGCTTCCTGCTTTCTACTGGTGACGCCTCTCCCTATGCATCCCAGAACCCCCCAGCTTTCCTTACTGCCCTTTCACATTGCTTACCTACCTTAAGGCCATCTGATATGAGTACCCCCTGGTCCCTTTCCATTTTTGTTGTTGTTAGTACCTCCTGCCCCCCATTTTGTACTCTTCCCCTGGGTTTTTGTTTTCTAGGTGTGTTACTTTGCACTTCTTTGCATTGAAACTAAGCTGCCATACTCTTAACCATTGCTCCAACCTTGCTAAGTCCCTTCTCATCCTTTCCACCCCTCCTTGTATATCAACCCCGTTGCTGGCCTTTGTGTCATCTGCAAAAAGGCATACCTTTCCTTCCAGCCCCTCTGCAATGTCACCTATAAAGACATTGAAGAGTGCCGGTCCTGGTACTGAACCCTGCGGTACCCCACTGGTAACTCCCCTTTCTCCAGAGTGTGCTCTGTTTATTATTACCCTCTATGTCCTGTTGTCCAGCCAATTTGTTATCCGGGCTACCACCCTGGGACTCACTCCCAGGCTAACATGTTTATTAATCTTTTGTGTGGTACTATATCAAATGCCTTGCTAATGTCTAAATAGGCCATATCCACAGCCCCCACCGGACTACTACTTTGGTCACCCAGTCAAAGAAATCTATTAGATTCATCTGACATGACCATCCCTCTGTGAATCCATGCTGCCTTGGGTCCTGTGTCCTGCTGGCCTCTAGGTATTCGATAATTCTTTCTTTCAGAAGTGAATACATCATTTTCCCTACAACTAAGGTCAAACTAACAGGTCTGTAGTTTCCTGCTTCTGCCTTGCTCCCACTTTTGTGAAGGGGAATCACGTCCACCCTCCTCCAGTCCTTAGGTACCACACCATCCTCCCATGATTTGTTAAAAAGGGTAGTCAGTGGTGTCACTAGGTCTCCCCTTAGTTCTTTTAGAATTCTAGGGTGAATCCCATCAGGTCCCATTGCTTTGTCTACCATGAGTTTTAAGAGTTCTTTCAGGTCCCTTTCTTCTGTAAATGGACTGGTATCAACTCACCTGCCCAGACTGCTTCTGTTGTTTGGTTTAGGTACCTCCCCCCTTTCTTCTTTTGTGAATACTGAGCAAAAATATTTGTTCAGTATCTCTGCCTTTTCACTGTCTCTCTCTGCTCACCCCTTCCCCTTTATTAAGCCTCACTATCCCTCCCTTGGTCTTTCTTTGCTCCCTAACCTATCTATGAATGGTTTTATCCAACTTCTTAACTGATTTGGCTATCTTTTCTTCAGTCTGGGACTTTGCTATCCTGTTCTCTGTCCTGCTCCTTCTATGATTCCTTATACTTCCTGATTGCTATCTTTTTCTCCCTAACCTTCCTCGCCACCACTTCTTTTTATTATTTATCCTCCTGTGGCTACCTCTCTACACCCCAGCTATACTTCTTGCAGCCCATCAGCTGGGATCCGGCCGCATCCATCTTGCCCGGGACTGCTGGCACCCCCATAGCCCCTGCGGCTAACCCCCCACAGCGGGGTGGCAGGGAGCCCCCAACTCCCCACCCAGACGGATCCAGCTTGGGGTGCCAGCGTCCCGATGAACACTTGCAGATGGCCATCAAGCCGTAGGAGGTACCACTCTTTTCCCTGTTCCAGGATTCCCCGAGTCGGTGGGCGTGCAATGATGCTAGCGATCGGGAGCGCGCACGCGTCCACACGCGCCCATGTCCAGGTGTCTGCACCCTTACTCCACCCCTGAGTACGGCGTGTGCCTCCACCTCCCAGCCTCCACCAGGTGGCAGTCTGCCACTGACCATCTTGGACCCCCTTCCCCGGAGAGGGAGAGCAGTCCTTCGGACGCTCAATCTCTCTCCTCCCCTGCGAGCCCCCGGTGACCTGAGCTCACTCCTGAACCCGGGTCGCTGGCGTGGTGCAAGGTGTGGCGTCCAGCACCTCAACCCTCAGCACCACTGGGCTGGCAGTCTTGCCACCTCTTTGGAAAAACATAATGGTTTTTTACTTTGTTTTGTTTTCTTTATTTGCTTCACACAAAAGCTTGCTGCCTCTATGATGGCAGTTTTGATTTTTCCCCATTGTTCTTCCACTCCTCCTTCCTACCCATTTGCTAGTGCATTCTTTAGGCACTCCCTCATTTTGCCAAAGTCAGCCCTTCTGAAGTCCAGTACCCTTGCTTTTGTGTGACTTGACTCCACGGTTGTGTTTATCATAAACCACACTGTGTGGTGGCTGCTTCTTCTCAGATGGCTACCCACTTCTAATCTGTGATCCTCTCTCCATCCCTGTTTGAAAGTACCAGGTGCAAGATTGCTCCCTCCCAAGTGGGTTCCAACACTAGCTGTCTGAGGCATGCCCCCGTAGGGCATCAAGAATGACCCTACTCTTAGGTGTGGCTGCACTTGTCTTATTTTATAATAAAATACCCCCCCTCCCCAAAACAAGCTCACTAGGTTGCTGAGGTCTTCCAGAAGTTACTCTGTTGTATAGAATTCTACAAATGAATAAGATGATCATTGCTTTTATCTTGAGTTGCTCTGCCTAGCAACTTATACGGTGCTCTTTATATCTGTGCACTTCTAACTGATTGATCAATTATACTGTATAAAATGTATGTAAAATGTATGTATGTAAAATGTTCTTGAACTGTGCTGTACCTGTAATCCTTATTCATTCCCCCCCCCCACACCCTGTACTTGGATTTCTTTTTTTCTGTACTTTTACCTTGTACTTGTTTATAATCCTTGTGCCATCTTCATGGCCCGGGTCATGACTAAAAATGGTCCAATGGATCAGTGCACCCATCCTGTTAACAAACAAATTAATGGTGCGGTTCAATGTGCACCTCTACTTATATTTTTTTATTTCTATTTGATCAAGCTTCACAGCCAGTGGGGCATGGTAGAAGGAAGCTTCACAGCTGTATCTTTATAGTGCAATGTACAGTATATATCTAATTTAATTACCATGTTTTGTATATTTGCAGCAGCCTATATCGTCAGGACCCAATCCTTAAATGGTTTGCTGCCCCTCCATGAGTGCAGAGGTCCTGGAAAAGAAACTGAGTATTCCCTATGCACCACATGCACACTATCCAGGTACTACAGAGTATCCACGGTATTTGTGTGTGCCCCCGACATACCCTGTGCCTGACCAGTGCACCTTTCCATGTAGGTGGGTGGGATGGTGGCTTGCCAGGGGGCATAGGCCAGTGTCCACCCAATCCTGGACACAAACTCCTCGAGGCATAGGGCCAGTGGAGAAGCTATGCCTGCCTAAGGACAGCAGTAACAGCTATGTGGCCCCCTCTGCCTGTCCAAAAACCACATATCCTATCCTCTTAGGCCCTATCTTCTCCAGCTCCCAGTCCTCGGAGCCTCTGCAGTGTACTTGGGGTCCTCACTGGCACTAGGTGGTGTTCAATTAAATTTTGTCTAATTTTCTGTGTTGATATGGCAGTCCAGGACTGAATCCTTCTCAACCCACTCACCAATGAAATGTTATTTAAACACTGTTCAAATGGTAAGCACCCCACTGCTTGTTTAACTTACTATTTGTGCTCCCTTCAATCCCAGGTGCAGCTCTTCTTTGGGCTACCCCAGAGTACCAAACGTCTGTCAACTCTGACTGCAATATACCACTTCCATCAAGCCATGGCACTGCACCACAGACAGGGACAAGAGTGGCCAGCAGCCTCCCAAAATCTCTAATATTGCATCAAGCAGCATGATGAGAGTGGTGCAGAGTCCTCCAGAAATACTGGGGGATCATCTCTGACTACTGTTGGGGCTATTTTTTTGTTTTCTCCCTATGCCGGGGCCATCCACACGGGGATCAGAGCTGCACTATGCACATCTGCATGCCTGCTGTGAGCCCAGCAGATGTTTCCCACCATGCCTCTGCTCTGCTTCTACCTGTATTCACCCCGGTAGCAGCACTGTGGTGGAGACAGAGACCCTCCCACTGTGGTGGAGGGGAATGTCCTGTGAGACACTCAATCCTCCACTCCCTGGCCATCCTCAAATAACTCTGGCTTATTCCAGAACTCAGGTTACTGGCCCTATGAATGGTAGCTCTACTACTGTGCGGATGTCAGCCATTGACCATTTCATATTGGCAAAAGAGAGAAGACAATAGGAACTTCATTTGCTATGCACCATACTATGTGGGAAAAGTGATTTGTTGTATTAGGGGAATGGGATGAAAAATGTAAAGAGGAAGGCCACCAGTGATTTTTGGTAGTTGCACTGTGTGGCTCTCCAGATATATGGCTTGAAAACCATCGGTTTATTGCAGTATGCCTGTGTGTATCATATGAAAGAACTGGAAGGGGACAGGATCAGTTGTGTTCCAGGACAGTAGCTGCTGCTTGTTGTTTTCACAGGGTTCTTGTGGATTTTACTTGGTAGAAGGTTAGTTCTTTTCTTTCTTACTTCTAAGGGGCTAGCAGGGTATTGTTTTGGGGGCTGCTGGAAGTTTGAAAACTGGTTTGG
The DNA here is from genome assembly GCA_016271365.2 of Neoceratodus forsteri. Lineage (NCBI taxonomy): Eukaryota > Metazoa > Chordata > Ceratodontiformes > Ceratodontidae > Neoceratodus > Neoceratodus forsteri. The sequence goes on along the minus strand of CM028130.1, from coordinate 600,388,269 downwards.
TGGCTGTAAGTGGGCTTAGTTTGTGGATGTTTCGCTGTGTAACAGGCTGCGCTGGTGGAGGCCTATTTCTTCTAATTTAAAACCTGTTTGGTGGGATTTGCTTGGGCCTGGTTCTTTTGCTGCTGGGCTTGGAGGGGAGACACAGGGCTGATACACTGTCTCTCGAGTCAGGTGTCTGCCCAAGACCCGCCTCCCCACCCCTCTCTCCCAGAATCTTGCTAATTTATAGAGGAAACACCTGCCCTGCAATTGGAGGAAAAGGCTGCAGGTGCAGCTCATGTAGTTCTAGCCACTGGGGTTGGATTTAAAGGCTGGGAGAGAGGAGCTTAGGGGTTGTTCATTTCCTTATAAGTTTAATGTGTTGTACTGCACCTAGTAACAGAGTTACTGGTGTGTACAGTGGGACTGTCTCTAAGATTAGTGGGTGACCTGATTAGGCAGTAGGGTGTATCTTGGACTAGGGGGGGAACCTGCTGGCTCACCCAAGGAAACCTATTTGGAAGGGGATGGAACCACACTTCATTAGGGCCGGCATCTTTGGGAGGGTGGTGGGGTGCACAGGGTGTGAAGCAGCCATGATACTGGACTGGGCTTGGAAGTTTGGTGGTTGCCCAGTGTGCTACCAGCTGGCACAGCTTAGGGAGGAGGTTGCGGGGATTAGGAGACAGCTGTGGGAAGGGGGCGGTATGGTTGGGGAAGGGCTGGGATCTCCACTGGCTGTACCAAGCACTGGGGCGGGGGGGCATAGGGAAAGGAGTGCAGGAGAATAATCAGGGTCATAGGGACCCTGGCAGGGGGTCCAAAAGGACACTACCAAGGAATCAGGCAGGTAACTGGGGACCCTCACAAGGAGGGACGGAGGGACAACATTCTCAGGGAAGTAGGTAGATGGCCAGGGCTGGACAGAAGGAAGCAAGGGAGATGGATCAGACCTTCACTCAGTAACTGCTTCAAATCTCTTCTTCTGCTCGAGGATGAGGGGGGAGATGTAGCCACGACAGGGGTGGTTAGAGACGGAAAGGGAGTGGGGGGCAGGAGGCAGGGGCCAGAAAGCAGGAAGAACACGGGGGACCTAGAATGCAGGAAAATGGGGTGAGCAGTGAATCAGAGCAGGAGGGGCAGGAGGAAGAGGGAGGAAAGCACAAGGAGAAGGACCAGTTGGGAGGAAAGGTAAAGGAGAAGGACTGGAAGTACAAGGAGGATTCAGTAAAGGGAGCTGAGGGTTTAGGCCAGGGGAGCACGATGAGCAAGGAGGAACTAAATGGAGACCGGAAGGAAGGGAGGATGAGCCAGGCTAGTTTAGCGGTGATGGGGAGAAGGACCAGTCGCAAGCAGTGAGGGGGAATTAGCAAGGTACAGAAGGATACTCAGGAGGAGGAGAGGCATAGGATTGGAGGGGAGGGGGTGGCCATGGTAAATAAGGAGGGGGTGGCATGTGGCACCCAGATAGGGGGAGGAACAAGGAGCCGGCTGGGTGGAGGGGCCGGTAGAAAGGATGAGGGACATGGAAGGGGGGAAATGGAGGAAAAGGAGCGGTCAGAGTGCTCCTGTTGGGGGATTCTATGATCAGGTGTATCAAATGGGATAGGGAGGGAGAAGCCTGGCCAGTTAGAACAAGATGCTTCCCTGGACTAATGGTGCACAGGGCTAAGCACGAGGTATATCAGCTGGCAAAGGATTGTGGGGGTTCCCCAGACATACTGGTCCACCTGGGTACAAATGACATTGAGGGAAATAGCGAGCTAGAGATACAGGCAAGATTCAGGGAGCTTGCCAGGGTCTGTCATGACATAGGATGCACAGTTTCCTTCTCAGAAATCCTGCCGTGCCAAGGTCTAGTGGGGCACACAAAGGAAGATTGAGGAGATAAACCAGTGGCTCAGGGAGTGGTGTGGGAGGCCAGAGGATATGGGTTAATGGGGATTGGGAGGAGACCTGGAGGATAAGGCGCTGTATGCTAGAGATAGGCTCCATCTCATTTTGGAGGAGGGAATCCTGTTGAAAATAGAGGGGTTCATTGGTGAAAAGTGGGGTTTAAACTTCTGAAGGGGAGGGATGGGAGAAAAAGGCTGTCAAGAGGGTGCCGATAAAGGAGGGACCTGTCTCCACCCCTTGGGGAGCTGGAGGATTATGGAAAAAGGCCGACTGGCAAAGTGCAGACCAGGGAAAACAGAATCCTCCCATGGAACATGAGAAGGGAAATGGAACTATAGGAAAGGGTGGAAGGTAGTCCTGCTAAATGCCAGGAGCTTGGGCAATAAATGCCTGAGCTCCAGGCAATGCTAACTGAGGGCAGTGGATGTGGCAGCGGTCACTGAGACTTGGGCCACTGCAGGACACGACTGGGACCTGAACCTGGAGGGTTACACTATGTTCAGGAAGGACAGGGGGAGGGAAGGGAGGAGGGTAGCAATGATAGTCAAAACCGCATTGGCATAGGGGAGTAGAGGAGGTGAGAGGAACCGTGGAGGCGATTTGGGTCACCTTGATAACAAGGGGGGCAAGAGAGTAAAAACAGGAGTAGTGTAGTAACCCCTGTCTGGCGGAAGAGCTGGGGACAGTCTGGTGGCAGATGTTGGGAGACACTGCAGACTGGTCAGAGGAACGGTGGTGGTGTTGGGGACTAAACATGCCAGGAACAGACTGGGAGACTATGACATCCTCTGTGACCAGGGAACAGAGGTTATTGGATGTCTTTCAAGACGCTGTTCCTAACTCAGCAGGTGGGGGAACCGACCAGGGAGGCTGCTGGTACTGGATGTGGTCCTGGCAGACAGTGACCAGATTGGCGGCCTGGAGGTAAAGGGACCCATTGACGGGAGTGACCATGCCATGGTCTGGTTCTGCCTGGACCTAGAAGGGGTAGAAGGCTGCACAAAGACGGAAGTAACCGACTTCAGGGGGGATTTTAAGGAAATGGGAAGGATCCTTGAGGAGCATTTGGATGGGATTGGGTCAGACATGGACGCTGATAGTAGGTGGGAAATCATCAGGAGAGGGGTGCAGGATGCTACCAGCACCTGTGCAAGAGTAAGACGAAAATGCGGAGCCCAAAACCCTGCTGGTGGACCAGGAGGTCCAGGAAGTGGTCTGGGGAAAGAAGGCAGCCTATAAGCAATTCAAGTGCTCAAGGAGTGAAAGGGATCGAGGAGTATGAGCTGATGGCTAGAAGGGCCACTAGGTGGTGAGGGCAGCTAAGGCAAGGAAGGAGCAGAACCTGGCCAGGGAAATTAGGAGAGGGAACAAGGGGTTCTTAGATGCACTGGGAAAAACGAAGTGTGAAGGGGCAGATTAGCAGGATTAAATCAGGGGAGATGGGCACAAGACCCGGGAGCAGGCTGAGGTACTAAATGAGTACTTCACCTCAGTTTTACCAAGGAAAATGGGGTGCATCATACATGGGAGGAGACAGAGATACTGAGGAGGGGGGACTCCACCGACGGCGGGTCTGGGGAGAGGGAGGCATCACTGGCAGGAGGGAGGGCTAAGCAGGGAGAAGAGGTACTGGTGGAAATCACAGCAGAGAGTGAGGAAGCCCTCAGCCCCTTAAGACGGAGAAAACACTGAGGGCGTGGATAAATTACATCCCAGAGTGCTGAAGGAACTCAGGATGTCCTGGCAAAACCCCTGGTGGAGCTTTTCACCATCTCTCTGAGGACAGGGTGGGTGCCCCAGGACTGGAAGGTGGCGCATATAGTGCCTATCCACAAGGGGGGATCAAGGGAGGTGGCAGGGAACTACAGGCCTGTCAGCCTGACATTGGTGGTGGGCAAGGTGATGGAGGGCATTGTCAAGGAGAGGCTAGGGGGGGGCCTGGATAAGTCAAGGCACCTGGATGATAGACAGCATGGATTCATCCCTGGGAAATCATGTCAGACAAACCTGGTGGAGTTCTATGACTGGGTGACGAGTGCCTTGGACCTGGGTAGACCAGTGGACGTCCTCTTTCTAGACTTCAGCAAGGCATTTGACTCTGTTCCTCACATGGGCCTGTTGGATAAGCTGGGAGAAATGGGGGTGGGGAACCAGATGATCAGATGGATTAGCAATTGGCTCCAGGACCGGACCCAGAAGGTCGTAGTTGGTGGGATAGTCTCATCCCCAAGGAGGGTCATTAGTGGGGTCCCACAGGGATCAGTCCTTGGGCCCCTTCTGTTCAACGCCTACATCTCTGACATAAGGACAGGAATCAGGAGTGAGATGAGTCTCTTTGCAGATGACTCAAACTGGGGGTGGTGGTGGATGGGGATGAGGGGAGGGTGGCCCTACAGGGGGACCTGGAGGCTCTGGAAAGATGGTCTAGAAAGTGGAAGCTGAGGTTCAATGCAGGGAAATGCAAGGTACTCCACCTGGAGGCCAGAAACCCGGGCCAAGTGTACACCCTGGGGAAATGCTACAAATCTCAATGGCTGAGAGGGACCTGGGGGTGGTGGTGGATGTCAAGATGAACAACTCTGAGACTTGTAGGAGGGCAGCAGCCAAGGCCAACAGGATGCTGGGATGCATCGCTAGGGGGATCACACCCAGAAGGAGGGAAGTGATACTCCCTCTGTATAACTGCTTGGTGAGGCCACACCTCGAGTACTGCATGCAGTTTTGGAGGCCACACTTAAAAAGGGACATTAACTTCCTGGAGAGGGTCCAGAGGAGGGCAACCAAAATGATTTGGGGCTTGGGGGACAGAACCTATGAGGAGAGGCTCGAAGAGCTAAATATGTACACATTGGAAGAGAGAAGGGACCTGGGGGACATGATAGAGGTCTTCAGGTACATGAAGAGGGTAAATAGGGGAGGAACAGTCAGGGTGCTTTGAAGGAAGGAGGAGGGGGCCACTAGAAGGCATGGGTGGAAGCTGGAGGGGGGAAGATTCAGGGGAGAAAGGAGGAGGTGCTACTTCACTGAGAGGGTGGTGGAGCCATGGAATGCACTGCCTAGGGGGCTGGTGGAGGCAGAGACAGTGGAGGGGTTCAAGAGGGGGTGAGACAGGTACAGGGGAAGGGTTCTGGAAGCAAAATCCAATGCAGCAAGAATATCCGGAACTAGGAAGGGAGAAGCCAGAGAAGGCGAGGTGGGCAGCAAGGTCAGCACCCAGGGTGGGGGCTGACCAAACGAGCAGACATGAAAGACCATTAGGCCTATTCTGCTGGCATTTTAGTATGTTAGTATGAGTGTGCTCAGTGACCTCTGTATGTGTACTGCATATAACCCCTTATCTGTAACTTGGTGCTTTGTAAAGCTCATAGGGTTACAGTGTGTATGAAAGGCACTATATTACTGTATATAGTTAGGGTCTGTTCTGCATGACTTTCCTTCCAAGCTGAAAAGCTTTGGTACCACAGGACAAAGGTCATAGAATGCTGTTGCACTTGTCTGTGGTGTAATACATTTTTAATAAGAATGGAAAAGCAGTGCCACCTGTGCTCTGTTCTTTTCAAAGTTGTTGTCTCCCCTCATCACACATGCACACATAGACAAACACAGCAACTTTCTATTTTTTAATTAATTTTAACCAATGTATCCAGCTGCTAATGTCTGACCCAATGCCACTGGTAGTGTTTTGCTTTCTAAATCATTTAAAAAGAAACGTATTTACAAAAATGAAAGAAACTGGGAAACAGGCATGAAAGCATAAGCATGATCTACACTGTAACGTATTTGTGTGAATCCGTGTTTATTTAAATGGAAGCACATAAGTGCAGATCTTGCTCTCATTCATCACACCGGTATTCCCTTTTTTATGAAGTAAGCCTTTTTCAAATGATTTTAAAAACAAATAAACTGTCCGTAGCATGGCAAGGAGTATTAGCAGTTGGATGTAGGGTGGCTTTATTAGTTTTAAAATGTCCCGAAATTATGTCTCTCTTGTATGTGTTTGTGTGGGGAGCAACTATGTATTTTTTTAAGACAAAAAAATATATACTGTAAAAAAGAGTGGATGCCCAGTCACATGCACAACAAGCCTGCATTACCAGAAGGGTTCTGACTACTATCAAGGTCAGTGACAAAACAGGCTTGGTTTGCATGGCTGGCCATCCACTATCAACAACATTATAAATTATGACATCATTCTTGGCTAATCAGAATTGTTTATTTCTAAACATTTCAAGTACTATTTTTCCCACAAAACATCTCATGCAAACAGTTTCAACACTACAGTTCTAAGTTCAGATAGCGTAGTCCATTTCATCACACTGGTGTTTCTCTAATTTTCCACAAAATCTAACAGTTGTGTTTTAAATTCAAGTTGCATTTCTTAACAGAAATCTTCAACATGATTTATAATATTTAAAGTGTACAGTGTCCATGTGTCTTGTGGCTACAAGAGTTTCTTTTCAAGTCCTTTGTGTCACAGAACTGCTCAACTTCGCTTTGTAGTTCTGTCACCCGAAGAACTCAAGAATGCACTCTTATTACAGAAAGAGACACAGTAACGGTACATGCAGGTTTATACTAAATTATATTCTGTTCTATTGTTCCAAATGAAACCTTGCAGCATTTTGGGGTCCCACCACCTGATTGGCTCAGTGTCTTGAAACCTGTTTCACTCTAAGGATGTTCTTATTGTTAAAGCAGGCAGGGGATCACCCTCCAGGAATAACACCAATTTGTAGAGGTTAAAAAAAAACAGATTGGATCAGTGCTTTCAATTGTAGGAACATTTTATTATGTTATAGCCACACAGAGAGCATTGCACTTACCTGGTGCTTCAGACATAAACTCAGTTCTTCATCAGGGGCCCACTGATGAAGAACATAACCGAGTTTATGTGTGAAGTGCTGGGTAACAATTGAAGGTACTGATCTAGTCTGGATTTTTTTACCTCTACAAATTGTTGCTATTCCTGGACTGAAGTCTTGTGCCTGTTCCTTCTGATTTGTTGTAGTGACACAAGTACACCATCGGCTGCGGCAGCACCTTTGAGTAGTTTTCACTCAAACTCATCACTCTGAAGCAGCTGCGGCCATGTTGGCTCTGACCAGAGTTTGTTTGAAAAGGTAGTGAAATCAAGGTTACAAAATAGCTCATAACTTTAAAATGAAGCAATATAGAACCCTCATTTCTTGTATGGGGGTATGTTTATTCTAATTATGTAAAGTAACACTCTTGGCCAGAGTCCCTCTTTAAAAATTGCATAATTGATGTAAGATTATTACCATATTTGGCATGGGTGTAAAGTACTGTAACTTCATAATTTTAAATAAACTCAACAGAGTACAAACAAAATGTCTGTAATAGCTTTTGAAATGCATTCCAGTGGCCCACTGGTGCAGTGGTAGTGCTACAACTTGCGACACCAATGTCTCATGTTCAGAAGCAAACCCAGGTGTTGAAGGGATGGCCGAGGAAGTAGGTAGGATCAAGCATCCAAAGACCTCTCTCCTCTTCTGGGTGGGAGGGTAGAGCAGCCCAGTCTTGCCTGGCCCCTGGCAGAAGCTGGAAGAAAGACAGCCCAGGCCAGCAGGTCAGAGGCAGGGCAGACATCAACATGTGACACATCTTTGTATGCCATGCTTACAATGGGACAGGAAAATGGGGAAAATCCCTGGCTGGTAGGATGAATGCCATCAGCCACAGGCCCCTCATCCAGCAACTTAGGCTCCTCCCATGATTTGGATCCAGTACTGGTGGGTCAAGAGGACTCCCTGCAACTCGCCACAGAGGGCAAGTTGTGGGGGACTGTGGGAGAGATAAGTCCTAGGGGAAGATGGGATGATGGGGCTAGGTGGAGCAGTGGGAAGGAGGGCCAGCCAGGGAGGGGAAGGAAAAAATGCATTCCAATTATGAGATCATTATTTCTCTTTGGGGGGCAATAGATCCTCTGCTTTAATTTTAATAGTTTTACAGTATGCTTGAAAGTAAGATACTTTCCAAAGCAACTTACCTGAAGCCCTTCTCTCACCTAATGAACTCAAAGAAAACATTTTCATTCATTCATTCATTCATATTTTATTTAATATAGCGCACTTTATCATTAGGACTCATGGCGCTTTACATACAGTACAAACACATTTCTAAAAGCATTGAAATACCTAACATAACAATTAAAATAATTCTAAATTAAATTTTTAAATTAAAATATTAGCTAATCTGTAGATTGGAAAGCCTGTTTAAATAAGAATGTTTTCAGCTCCCGTTTGAAAGCTTTCAACATGGGAGTCTCTCTCTCATATGTAAAGGGAAGGAATTCCATAGGGTTGGTGCTGTAAAGGAGAAGGCACGAGCACCAGATGTTTTAAGACAGACCATAGGAATTTCTAAGAATCCTTCATTGGCTGAGCGAAGGGGGTGGTAGGAGCTGTAGGGACACAGTGGGTCTTGAAGGTAGCTGGGCCCCTGAACATGTAGGGCCTTATAGGTCAGCAAACCAACCTTGAAGGTGATCCATAACCTAACAGGCACCCAGTGCAGAGAGCGCAGCTCAGGTGTAATGTGACAGTCTTGATAGACCAGTCAACCACCTGGCTGCCGCATTCTGCACCAGTTGCAGGCAGCAGAGTTCAACCCCCAATAGCCCCAGGTAAAGGGCATTGCAGTAATCAAGCTGTGAGGTTACAAAGGCATGGATCAGTGATGGCAGATCTCCTGGGGGTATTTGGTGTTTGATCCTGGTGATGTTTCTCAGATGGTAAAATGAGTTCTGGACCACAGCTGTCACCTGTGACTTAGGTGTCAGGCCACAGTACAAAACAATGACAAGGTTCTTTACCCCAATAGCGGTGAGCAACTGGGAGTCCCCAAGCCTTAGCCTGGAGACTCAAACAGATTGCCCAAGCACCCCTGGGCTACCACAAGAGATGCATCAAATGATGCATGCAAACATATAAAGAAATTCATTCCATGGTTCTCAAACAGTACACTCTGCTTTAATCCAAGGTGCATTATGATTTGGTCTTGAACACTCTGTGGTTCATATTTCCCAATATTACACTTTGGATAAATAAATCCTGAACCAATTTGCAGTACTGTTAAAGAAAAGTGCTTTCTTGTGAAATCAAACACATCTTCCACACACACACACACACACATCACCAACATTAGTCAAATTATAATGCAACTGAATTGGCTAATGTGGTCTAAAACTAGCTAAGTGCTTTTTTGGCGCATATAATGAACAATCCCTCACTTTGTCCATTCATGTATGATAGATGATGTTGCTCATAAATTTATTGAAGATCATTCCATCATCTAAGAGCTTTAAACAAAATCACTTTACCAACACTAAAACATGGAAGGAGCTATTTTGAGTAAATAGAGTTGTTTTGGCTTCTATCTAGAGCTCACATATTCCAAGTCCAGAAGTTCAAAACCAAAGCCTTTAGGCTGTGCTCAGTTACTACTTCCTTCATTTTAGGGCTATAATGTAATCATTCAAAATAAACCAAGAAAATACAAACAGGATGCATCTAGTATAGTTTTAAAATGTAGATGATTTTTTACTAATAGTTCAGTTTTACATGCCTACTATGTTTGTTTTCAGAAATAGTATCAGTGTAGTAAATGGTTTATTTGGTATTTAGAAGTTATCACAGATGGTAAAACATGCTGACACAGTTAGGCTACTTGGAGATGTAATGTTGCAGTCAATCTGATTGTTATTACACAAATCTCTGTTGTTTTAACTTAAAAGCCACATCAGGGTTTCCCTTGTACAGACACAATAACCATGGTTATAACTTACTACTTTTTGTGTGTGGATTACAGGGGTGAACTTTTACCTCCTAGTGCTACGGGAAGAAATCTGAAGGCCAGCGCTAGGGCTGGAGTCTATGACTATGTGGATACTCTTCAGTTTGTCAGTCCTGAGACAGATCCAGACAGGTTGTCAAGTTATTCAAAATGAAGCAACCATTTTAATTATTGAATAAATATTTCTCTTACAAGATCAGGTCATCAGAATACCAGCATTACCATAGCTTTTACCTTTAGTGTGATTGGTTGTGAACATTTTCAGTTATACAGCAGATTTATATGGGTCTTCTGTCAAAAGGACTATTAAACTTTGTTAGCAACAGCTCCATAAATACTCTGCATTAATATGGCCACTCTTGGATGTTAGTCTTTCCAATATTTTATCTGATATCACATAAGGCTGGCCATTTTCTATGTACAACATTTTGTTTTGTGCTCTGATAAATTAAACCAAGCATAAAAACAAGGCAGAACTTCCTGGCATCTAGCGGCCCCACCCCTGCACCACTGGTACCATGTAATGTGTCATGCCACCCCTTGCCCTCACCCTTGACTCTGGTGCTATGGCTCCAATGTGGCAACCAGCAGAGCCCTCTTTTCACCTTCACAGTCTGCCGTTGTATGGAAAGACAGGGAGCTTGCACCCTATGTAGTGTACAGGGTGCTTGTCCTCTGCACTGTTGAGGAATTGCATTGCCTGTGTACTGTATAAAGAGTGCACACTAGTTTCAAATTTATTGATCAAGTTTGCTGTTATTAGCAGACAAAATGATTACAATTAAAAACATCCAGATTACATAGTTCACAATTTGTAAAAATATAAATATACCATTTAGTGCACAGTACATAATTTATACAAAGTATAAATAAACCATTACATTAGAAAGAAGGATGCTATTACACATTATATTCACATTTCATTCCAGTATATCAGTAAGAAGGCTTTCATCACTAATAAGTGCATATTCCACATCTAAATGTGTATGGTTACATAACAAAGTGCATTTAGTACATGGATTTATCACAGCAGGTGGCAAGACAAAATGCATTTAATACATAATGGCAAGTGGAAGAGGAACTGAGTCATATGACTATCCCAATATATTTTTCTGTGATCTGTAATGTTTTTTCTTTATTTTGATAACTGAGGAAATAAATTTGGATATCATTACGGTGTCTTCCTGATATCTTGGATGAAAGAGCATAAACACCTTGTCATAATTACTGTTCGCATATGTTTTCAGGAAATTCAGAAGAAAATTATTTCTAGGTTTTAGGTATAGTGGGCATATGTTAATTATATGTGCTAGGGATTCCTGATGTCCTTTATCACCTCTACATTGTTTTGTTATACTTAAGTTCTCATTTGATAATGCAACATTATTATAGTATACTTGTTTAGAGGTTATTAATTCAAAATGAGCCCAGGTGATTGATCTTCTATCATGTTTCTACCTTGGCCAAAACACTGCCCATATTTCTACCCAGGTCAAAACACTGAACCAGAAGTTGGGACTCCTTTACTGTAACCGCCCCTCCCTCACCTCTGCCTCTTGTATCAAGATTGACTCCGCATCTCTTCTTCCTCTTCTTACTTATGGTGTGTCCTTATTACTGTCTACCAATGTGTCTAACATGTCTCTGCTTGCCCAGGCATACCATAGGGTGGGAAGGTTTGCACTTGGGGTCAGTAGCCACCATCAACACTGCAACGTCCTCTCTCTCCTTGGCTGGCTCCCTTATGAATCAAAACTAAGGTACTCAACCTTGAGCTTTGTGCATAAGCTTGTTCACAAATTAACCCCTCCTTGCCTCAGAGAGATTATTCACCTTAGGAAACCAACACGTGCCCACCGTTCTACTGCTCTACCTCTCCTCGAATGGCCTAATCTGAGGCTTGAAGTCACCCATAAATCCTTCTCCTTCACATCAGTAACTGATTGGAACTCCCTGCCTCCTCCCATCTTTTCCTGCACATCTCTGCCCAAGTTCCATACCACTTTATATGCAATGAAATGCTTATTTTCCTGTTATAATCTTTCCGTAACCGAGTCATATTTCTTTTTGTGAGGTATCTTTCCAAGGCTGTCAGCCATTTGGATTTATATCCCTCTCTAGACCATTTAATTTTTTCTTTTAGGTAGATGAGAAAGGCTATTAAATTAGTTGTTTATCAGCCTCAGCCAATAAGTTAGTAACCCTAACTCAATTATAATACTTACTGTATTGGGATTCTTCCCAATTCAGATCTGGCCATTGCATTAACAGTTGAACTAGGAACACCCAATAATGCTTTATAATAATAAGACAGAGCTTATTCAGGCTCATTTGTTATTTGATGTCCCCAGACTTCTGCTCCATATGTTAAAATAGAGCTTCTCCAGCTTTTAAAGCAGGGATAATAGAGTTTCCCCCATATGTTAAGTTAAATTTTAGCAACAATTTTTGCCTTTAGATTCTGATCCCTTTGATAGGTGACCCAATTAGATGAATTTACAAATTTTACTCCCAGATTTTGTTAGTTATTTACTATTTCAATCATATTTTCCCTAAGAAGAATTTGGATTGTAAAAATCGTTCTCTTGGGGTATTGAATATAATATTTTTTGTTTTATTTAGATTTATGGTTAATTCCAAATATTCACACTTCCTTTGAAATATATCTGTTTTCTTTTGTAATCCATTGATAAGGAAAATAAAACTACATCATCAGCATAAGCTAATGTATGTAGGTATGTATTAATTTTTTGGGGAATCTTGTTTGATTTCTTCACTAAAGTACAACAGCTCATTGGTATAGATATTAAACAGTAATGGAGCCAACAAACAACCTTGTTTGACTCCTCTGTGTGTCTTAAAGTATTCTGTTATATTCCCTTTGTTATCATATCTTACAGAAGATATAGTATCATAATGAAGAAGGCAAATCTTAACTAATAAGGAATTGTCAATCTTTAAATTCAGCAAAGTTGTCCACAATTGTTGTCTATTTATGGAATCAAATGTGGATGAAAATCTATAAACAAAGCATACCATTTCAGTTTCCTCCAATGGACATACTTCTCAATTAAGTGTGTGAATACAAAAACATTATCTGTGGTAGAAAACTCCTGTCTAAAGCCAGCCAGTGTAGGGGAAATAACAGCATATCTTTCTACCCAATCAGTTAGCCAAGCTAATAAAAGTCTTGTACATATTTTAGAGACTATGTCAAACAAACTTATTGAGCGATAAATAGAAGGATCATAGACTGACTCTTTTTGTGTAATGGATTTATAATATATTTTTACCCACATGGAAGGAATATACTTGTATTTAGTGCACAGATAAAAGTAATGAGTTAATAAGAGGGTCCAAAATGCCTGATATTCTTTACATATTTAAGATGGTATTCTATCCTCACCTGCTGCTTTGTTATTTTTAAGTTTTAGAATTGCCATTTTAACTTCTGCTTCAGAAAATATAATGTTTTTATTTACAGTTACCTTTAAGTTGTTTATTAATGGTCCATCAGCATTATCAAGTTCCATTTTGGTGAATATTAGTTTAAAATGGTTTATCCAAATTTCTTTGGGGACATGAACGGACAAAGAAGGCTTATATTCTGTTGCGCTTTTAGCTACTAGTTTTCAAAATGAGTGTATATCATTGCTTTGAATTATTTTATGCATTTCTAGCCATAATTTTTGTTCATACAATGATTTCTTATTTATTAACCATTTATTATATTGTTTCCTAACTCTGTTTAAATTCTGGAAATTAGCTTTTGTTGGAAATGTTTTAATGAACTTTATGAGTTTATTTTTTTTCTTTTCTTCCTTACATTCTTCATCAAACCAATTCTGGGTTGATTGGATGTTTTTTGTAACTTTTTTGTATATGATTTTATTGATGTCCAGATTTAATTGATTCAATAAATATTCCATCTGTTCAGGACATTCTGGATTTTTCTATCTGATCCATCTTGTTACCAAAAATGCCTGAATAACTTTATGTAAATCCCTTCTCATAATTTTACCTCTTTTCAGTCTATTTTTCCCCATGCAACTTAGATCAGCTAAAGGCCCTGGGTAATATATGGTATTAGGTATTTTTTCTTCAAACTGAATTTTTACACATATAGAAGCATGATCATTTTCCAGTCTCATTTGTATATGAAGTTCTGTTATAAGTTTTACCATCTTCATATTACATAATACATAATTTATTGTGATCTGGACACTAGATATGTGTGGTTTTGCACTCAAAGTCTCCATTTATTCTGCCGTTCAATATCAGCAGATCATTCTCCTCAGTTAATTCAATAAATTATTTTCCTTGTTCATTTGTATTTAAATCTTGACTCTTCCTAAATTCCATTACTGCAATAGCTGTCACTGCCAAGAAGATTTCGTTTTGATCAAATAGTGCCACTTTGGCATTGAAGTCCCCAACAACCAAAAAGTAGTTATTCAGGCATTTTTTATAAATTTCATCCATATCTTTCATTAAGCGACCCATAATTGTAAGGTTTTTTTTTGTTTGTTTTTGGTGGAATATACACATTAAAGTAATGGGAATTGAATTCCAAATTATGTTTTTATGTATGATATAATTATGGTCAATTTCTATGGTATCTTTTATTATATCTTGTTTGACTTTACTGTATATTGCCAAACCTGCTTTGTATCTACCATAATTTGCATCTTTGGTTGCTGGGTAGTTTATAAAGTGATAACCACTTAGATAAATTACAGTGCTTGCCCATGTATCTTGAAATAAAATTACATCCTTACTATCAATAAAACAAGCCCATTCAGGGTCATTAAGTTTTCACACTAATCCAGCAATATTCCATGTCATAAAATTTGTTGACCTAGCTGGTGTACCCAGTGAAACAGTATTCAAATCCCTTCTTTACACAGGAATTGAGTCATTCATCAGTCATTCATTCTGGGGACACAGAGCATCATATTTGTTTGAAATGGAAACATTGTAACAATTTTGTAAGTTCTCAGCTGATAGTGGGTTGAGTGGAACAGTTGGGTACATATAGTAGCTTCATTACATCTTTCTTTGACCACAATATCATAATCTACTATGTGATGACCCATAGTATCCAGAATATTTATGTTGTCTATAATCTTTCTGTATAAACGATCATAGTTTATAAAAGTTTAACTTCGCCGCAATCAGAATTATTGCTTAAATGGGTGGCCTGAATAGCATCGGAGTCTGCAACAGATATGTGTAGAAGTTGTTCTAGTAGATTAATTACTGTTTGTTTAACTTTTGAGGGGTTCTCATTTTTGGTCTGACTAAGGTCATAAAGAGACAAGGTCTTTCAAACCTTCATTTTGTCTCTAATGACAGAATTTTCTTGCCTGTTCCTTATTAGGGAACTAAGTATTTTGTTATCTATTATATGTATCCCAACCCAATCCAGCAAGGGCGCTTTTCTTAAAATCTCATTTGCAATGGTGTCCCCTTGCAGAATAACAGCTATCTATCCTGACTTGTTATCTGACTTCCACCTGTAAATATCATTTATTTTAATCTCTGCTGAGGGGATTTTCAGAACAAGAGTACAGAGGTTTAAGAGGGCATTCTGTAGTTTCCAAACATTTTCATTAGGAATTGTACTTAACCCGAAAATACTAAAGTCCCTTTGCTGATCACATATTTTTACATTTAGTTGATCTCTGTTCACGAAATCAACAGAGCATCCAGCTTTCTCCAGTAATCTACTTTTAAGCCAAATTTGGTTGGCAATTCTAACAGCAGAGCAAAAAATAAAAACACACTCAGTGCCCTTTACGTCCCTGTCCTTCCAAACTTGTATAATATCAGTTTCCATTAAATCTGCTCCTGTGGTTCTTTTAATTAAATGCATAATCTTTTCCTTATTTTTTTCTATTAACTTGTTGGTTTCCCATTCATAACCATATAGAGCCAGGATTGCACATTCTGAGATATTAACACGTCTGTCCTGTTTTTGGCTGGGTTGTATCTTTGATGACCCCAAATTATGGACCAGCTGTGTACTGTGTAAACCACAAATATCAGCCTGTGCATTTCTGGTCCAATCTTTCCAATCATTTCTGAAAGTCTTGCGCTCCAGTTCAAACCCATTCATCTATGCAGAGATAGTTTCTAACTGTATTTTGTGATCAGAATCAGTCAGTTGATTATTTACAGGTTTGCATTCTGGCACTTGAGTCAGTTGAAATTTTAGATTACTATCCCTTCTTTCTTCTATTTAATATGTTTCACTTGTGGTAGAACAGCTAGTGCTAACTTTCAAATGACTGCCCATGGTATGAACAAAAAAGTTGATGAACTTGGATATATTATGGAGACTGAGCATATATCAATTTGCACTATAACTGAAACCTGGTGGGACAAAGATCATATATGGGACCAACAGATAAAGGGTTATCAGCTGTTCAAAAAGTCTAGGAAATACAGAAAAGGCGGAGGTGTGGCTACATATATAAATGAACATATACAAGTGGAACAACTCGAGGCCCAGGATACAAACCTAGAACAACTCTGGATTAAAATTATACCTGTTGGCTCATCAAAAATAATCATAGGAGTGGTGTATAGAGCCCCCTCAATATCAGAAGAGGATGATTATTCCCTACAGTAGTACATCCAAAACCTAAATCCTGCAGATAAACTAATGGTAGTGGGGGACTTCAATTTGCCTGGAATAAGTTGGGATTCCCTTACAGGGAAAACAGTGGCAGAAAAATTATATCTAGATATATTTGAACAGTTGGGCCTGAAACAGATGGTAAATCTTAGTACAAGGGGACCAAATATACTGGATTTGGTTTTAACAAATAGAAATGAACACATACAAAGCTGTAACACGAGGCTCCCACAAGGGGATAGTGATCATAACATGATCAGTTACAGCATTTTGGAAAAACATGTACTGATAGAAGGTGATACCAAAGTACTCATATGGAGTAAAGCAGACTTCACTGCCATTATAAACCAATTGGCACAGTGGGAATGGAAAGAATCATTCAGCAATAATAGTCTGAACAATATGTAGAAGATTCTGTTAGATATGATAAATGAATGTGTAAGGAAACCTATACCATTCAGGAAGAAGTACAGCAGAGGGAAAACAAAACAGTGTGGATGAACCCTAAAATAAAGAAAATTAATAGCAAGCAAACAGAAATTGTGCAAAGCAATGAAACTAAATAAAACAGAGGAATAATGTTTAAGATTTAAACAAATACAAAACAAAGTTAAGCAGATAGTTAGGAAAGCCAAAGCATTACATGAAACTAGGTTAGCAAAAAAAACAAAAGACAACTTTAAATCTTTTTTCACATATGTAGATAAAAAAAAGAGTACAGGACAGACTATAGGTCCATTAAGAACACCAGAGGGAAATTTAGCTGTTACTAACAAAGAAATGGCAGATACACAAAACACGTATTTTACATCAGTATTTAATAAAGTTGACAGTTTAAAAATGGGTGAAACAAGAATGGCTTCCCCAAGTTCCATAATTATAGAAACCAGTGAGGTTAAAAATAGGCTACCACATCTGAACACTAATAAATCAGTGGGTCCAGACAATTTACATCCAAGAATTTTAAGAGACAAGCAAATGAGCTAGCACTGCCAATTAGCTGTTTATTTCAGCATTCTCTAAACAAGGGGTACGTGATCTCTGCTTGGAGAGAGGAAATGGTGATACCATTGTTTAAAAAAGGAGACAGGAAATTACCATTTAATTACAGCCCGATAAGCCTGACTAGTGTGGTATGCAAGGTGTTGGAGGACATCATAAAAGAGCACATTACCACACATTTCTCCAAGAAAAGGGATTGGAGGATGACACACAGCACGGTTTTAGAAAAGGGAGATGATGTCAAACAAACATGCTTGAGTTTTTCAACAAAGCTAGCAAGCATTTAGATGATGGTAAAGCAGTAGATGTGGCCTTCTTGGATTTCACAAAGGCATTTGACAAACTGCCTCATATACAACTAATAGCCAGACTTCAGGAAATAGGCATCCCAGAAAGTACTGTAAATTGGGTAATATCATGGCTTACACAGAGGAAACAACAAGTTAGTATAAGGGTGACAGTATCAAGCTGGACTGAGGTACCCAGTGGAGTACCTCAGGGATCAGTGCTGGGGCCATGCTTGTTTAACATTTATGTCTCCTCACTAAAATTTGGTAACCAAAAAGTCTGGCTGACAAAATTTGTGAACTGTCAATTGGGAGCAGTGTTATCAGAACAAAATGATCACACATTGCTACAAGAAGCATTAGATCACATAAACACTTGGTGTAGCAAATATAAACTGTATTTAAATCCTGAAAAATGCATCATTATGCATCTTGGCAATAAAAATCAAATAGCAGATTACCTAGGAAACATAGGCTTAAGGACTACAACAGAGGAGAATGACTTGGGAATTGCCATCTCAAATGACCTGAACTTTAGCACCCATTGTAATAACATTAGTAGAAAAGTGAATGGTATATTAAATTGTATTTTAAGACACATTTCTAGTAAAGAGAAAGTGGTTATGTTGACATTGTACAGCTCACTAGTGAGACCTATACTGGAGTATGATGCCCATGTATGGGCTCCTACCCATAAGAGGGCTACAGCAAGATTGGAGACTGTACAAAATAAGGTTACTAGACAAAGAATTACACCACAAGACTTAAGGATTTGAATATGTTTTCACTGCACTATAGAAGGACAAGGGGTGATATGTGTCTAATATATAGATCCCTAACAGATCAAGACCTGAGGGAGAAATTAGGCTTAGAAGTCAGGTGTAAAAGTTATAATACTTGGGCTCATTCATCCCAGTTTATGGGAGAACAGTGTAAAACATAGAGGAGAAAAAAATGGTTTAATCAGAGAGTAATCGCTACTTGGAACAATTTGCCGGGCTCAATAATAGAAAGCACATCCATGAATGTATTTAAACACTGATTAGATGAGTTTTTCAGTAGAGGGAAGTAAAGCGAACACAATGGATGAAAGTCCAATTTGCTCAGTATAGACCTATGAAACCTATGATTAGAGTACTGACTTTGATACATTCCTTCAATGAGCCTTCTAATTTGGCCATAGTTTTTTTTTTATTGCAGTTCTTTCTCATTATCCTATTCTTTTTATTTTGTTTCTTCCCTTTTTGAAGGGGAACTGCTCTAGCAGGAGTTTCTGGAATGAGTACTGTAGAAAAATCTGGTCTTAAATTAGATACATCATCTAAAATTATAGAGGGAGATTTAGTCTGCGGAATCAGTTTATCTAATTTAAGAATATCAACCATTAATGGCAAAATTGCCTTTTAGAGTTTCAATTTCATTGTAAACAACAACTAATTGATCAAGAATCATTAGATGTGCAGCATATGTGTCTTTCATAAAGTTTTTTAGTTCTTCATCTAGGCTAAAAGGATTAGAAGAAACTGGATCTAACTTCACTCCTGCATTATTATTGGTCTGTTGTGGGTTAGGTATTCTGCCTTTTGGACCAATTAAATCTCATTTGTTAAGGTTGACTAAAGTATCAAGTAGGTCCATAGTAATACCTTTTAACTCATTGCCCAAATTTGAACTGTGATCTATCCCTGGCCTCCGTAGTTCTGTGGAAACATCCAATAAATCAGAAAAAGATGCATAATATAAATCTATTGAGACTTCATTCCCATAATTCTTGGTTACATTATTATTATTATTGATAGATTTGTTTTCATTGATTTTAACTGTTACAACAGATATATCTGAAAGACAATGTTCTTCCTCTGAGAAGAATGAAACATTGTCTTTGTTAAACACTTTAGGAGTGGAGGATAGCCTAGAGCAATCCTGTCCAAAATTGCTATCCATCAGTGTATTCCTATTGCTAGTAGGGTTACAGGTAGCAGAAGCCTCTGTGTTCATTTCTATCTCAGCCTCTGGTGCCTTTCTTTCCAAAGCGGTCATTAATTTTTGATTGTTCAGTTTTGCCTTTATTCTGTTGCTTACTTTTTTGATCACTTAGACTATTCTTAGTATTCTGCTTTCTTTCCCTTTTTTACATTTTAGGGCTTATTCTTCCCTTTAGTGTTTTTTATGGGAGAAATTTTAACCTGTTTCTCAGTCTCTGCCTGAATCATATCGTCAGACTTGTTAATAGAAATAACAGTTGATTGAGAAGAAATCACACAAGAATCAGTTATAAAAATAGGATCTTCAGTATTTGCTATTGCTGCAACAGCAGCTTGTCTGCGAGGGCTATTTAGACCAAAACATACTTTCCAAATTTATTAAAACTTATATGCCCCTTTTAGAGATGCAAGCACCCAACAATGTTTTAGTCCAGAAAATATAGTATGATTTATGAAAGTCTAGGACTAAGTCTAAGATTTTCCAGAGAGAAAGAATAGACCTCACCTGGTTTTCCTTTATTCGTATCACAGTTCCTTTATGCTTTGCTTTCAATTTTAATTTCACCAGAGGATGCCTTCTTGTTGCTTTTGATGACTTTTTTTTGCCTTTTATTGCCAGTGCCAATGCAGTCAGCTAGTCTTTAGGCTGTAAACTTTAAAGATGGCAATACCATAAAGGTTTGAGTTTCTTTCAGGACCTTGTACATACAGCACCAGCAAACCGTTTGCCAACATAGTCACTGAGCGGAGTTAAACATATACATATATTTTGTGCATATACCTTCTTTGTATAGCTTACACAAGACTTTTAAACCAGCACAAAAAGATTAATGGTTCAAATAGGAATAAAAAATATTTAAAACAGCTGGCGTCTGGTAAAAAATGCATCACAAACTGGCTGACTAGGCCTCTAAGTTGGTTATAAATTACCACAAACAAGAGTTTCAAAAATTCAAACATATATAATTGTGCTAAATATTTACTAACCATAAAATAATTAAAACTGAACTTACTTATGCTTGAAATAAAAAAAATGTAATACAGTTGATAAGTATGGCTACAGGAAGCAACTCTGATAAAACTCAGAATGAGACGTGGCCCCAGGAAAGGAATTAGCCCTAAGTTGCTCTCTGTCTCGACACACTCAGTGTGTTACGCTGATGCCAAGCAAAAAAAGGACACAAATAGCCAACTTTTCCTACTTCAGCCACTTCAGCTTCTCTTGCTTGAAATGGTAATCAAGCACACTGCTAGGTTGTTAATTTATGGCAGGGAAAACTCTAGATAAATTATTCATTTCAGGTAAGTGGTTAATGGCATCCTGGAATCCTAACTGAGCATTATGTCAGAGCTTGCTTCTTAGGGTTGACGCATGCGCTTAAAATACAACAGCATCATGTGACTCCAATGGTCAATGGCATGAAAAAAATACATTTTAAAACTTTTAAGATCCTTAAAGGAAAAATGGGCAGCAAAATTTCTTTTACTAAGATCTCGCCAGAGCTTCTTCAAAAAATTAGCTAAGCAAAGCAATGCTAAGTTAAACTAGACTAAGTATGTAGATAAAAATCCATACATAAGCCACACATTAACTCAAGAGAAGCAGAGCAAGAACAGAGGTATTAAATATAAAAATGCGACTCTCCTAAAGAAATAGAAAGTCCAATCCTTTTAGCAAGTATGCTGCTTGGTAACTAGTCACTTTTCTTCACTTCAGTTCTGTTTTAATTTTCAACCACTGCTTCTCATGAAGGAGGTTCTCTTGTCACATTTCTTTTCTTTTCATGTTGGGTAGTTTCTCAGTGAAAGAATTAGCCTCTTCTCTCTGTCGTAGCCACCCAACTGGCCCTCACACTCGCACAGAATCTAGCAACAGCGACCACCTCCCTGCGGCCTTCTTCCTGTGTTGGGTGAGAGAAAACAGAGAGAAGGAGACCCAAAATGGATGGGAGAAGTAATTAGATTAACTGGAAGGGCTTCTCAAGGCAGTAGGTGGCATACCTTTTATAAAAATAAAATGTGCAATGCAGTCCTGCTACCTGTGCCTACACCTCAGACAACAGGTACATGTAACAAACAACCATCCAGTAGGCTCCAGCCAACCATTAGCGTCAGCAACTCATTCGCAGGACACATCAATGCCCACAGCAGCACAGCAGTTGCATCTCCTTGTACAGTACAGAGGCTGTGCACTCCCTGTGCAGTACAGAGGATGCACACCCCCTTTACAGTACACAAGACATGCGTTCCTTGTCTTTTCATATAGCGTCTTGATGAGGAGGTGAGAGGAGGGCTGTGCTGAACACCATATCAGAGCAACAGCACTGGAGTCAACTGTCAGGGGGGTGGCAGGGCACTTTGCATGGTGCTGGCCACTGTAGCTGTCAAGGAGTTCTGTCTTGCCATTGTACTGGTGATCAGAGGGTGAGGGTATCATTAGTGCCATGGATTGCCTTTGCATTTAAGATGATGGCAATCAGAGGGTGGGGGTGCCACTGGACACCAGGGAAAATTGCATTTTAAATGTGGCCAGGGATCGGAGGATGGGGGACAATGGACTACAAAGGAATTACGTCATACACAGGGGCCAGGGATCAGAGAATGGGGAGACCACTGATCCCCAGGGTATTATGTCATACAACTGGGGCCAGCAATCTGAGGATAAGGGACCACTAGACAACAGGAAGTTAAGTCATACAACCAGGGGCAGGGGTTGGAGGAGGGGGTACCACAGACCACCAGGAAAATCAGGTACAATGTAAGGGACAGCGATCATAGGGTGGGGAGGACCATGGACCATAAGGGAAATAAGGTACAATGTATGGGACAAGGATAAGAGGGTAAGGAGACCACAGACCACCAGAGAAGCATCATACATGATATGGGACAGTGATTGGATGGTGTGGCGGATTATGGACCACAAGGGAAATGACGTACAATGTGCAGGATAGCGATCTGAGGTCAGGGATATGGTACCAGATTTAGTGTTTCATTTCAATAAAAACTAAACTAAGTTGGTGTCTTTCTTCTACTGCCAAGTGCATTATAGAATATGTAAACTTTATAAGTGGTTTAAGAACAGCAAATTACTTGGTGATTTTAGAGTTATAGCAATTAAATATATAGATGCATTCTGTTTGAAAAATTAAACCAGCATTTTGTGTATGTGCATGCTGTGCATGCACAGAATCCCAGTTTCACTTTTCAAATGGAAATAATCCTTGTTTTTAAAAACAGAACGTATAGCCCAAATTAGCTTAATTCATGGAATACATCAATATATTTGGTTGCAATTCATTCATGCATGAATTTGGCACGATCATCACTATAGCACCATCAGGAATGCATGGGAAGAAAGGGATGGCTCAACATACAGTCGTGACTTTAATGTTTTCATTTTGTCAGATATT
This sequence comes from Neoceratodus forsteri, assembly GCA_016271365.2. Lineage (NCBI taxonomy): Eukaryota > Metazoa > Chordata > Ceratodontiformes > Ceratodontidae > Neoceratodus > Neoceratodus forsteri. The sequence continues at coordinate 600,365,258 of CM028130.1, read as the reverse complement.
AAGCTGAAAATAAAAACCCAACTAAAAATAGTGCAGAGAGCAAGAAAATAGTGCTGGGGGGTGGGGGAGGTAAGATGCAACCAAACTGTATTCAATGGAGAGGATGCGGAGAGATTCAATTCCACTCCAATGGAATGATATAGCTGTCCACAGCTGTGGTATATTCACAGTTACGTACTACCAAAATCCCATTTGCAATGTAATTGCACTATGTCATGCGTAACTGTCATTATGCAGACATAGAAACATAGAAACATTAGAATTTGACTGCAGATAAGGACCGCTTGGCCCACCCAGTCTGCCCATTTCCCTACCTAATGGATAAGCTGCAGATCCTAGTTAACCAGCAGCCTACTTCTTCCTAACCCCACGCCCTAGAATTGTCTTATGACTGTCCCATGCATGCTTGAATTCCACCACTGTTTTTGACTCCACAACCTCCTCTGGAAGGTCGTTCCATGCATCCACAACTCTCTCATGAAAAATACTTCCTTAAGTTACCTCTGAGCCGCCTCCATCTTCAAATTGTGCCCCTTGTTCTTGCACACCTCTTTTTGAAAGATGCTACTGTCTTGGACTTTGTTGACTCCCTTGAGGTACTTGAAAGTTTCTTTCATGTCCCCCCTCTCCCTCCTTTCCTCGAGGCTATACATATTAAGCTCTTTAAGTATCTCTTCATACGTCTTCCGGTGCAGACCCTGCACCATTTTAGTTGCCCTCCTCTGGACAGCTTCCATCCTGTCTATGTCTTTGCGGAGATTGGGTCTCCAGAACTGCACGCAGTACTCCAGATGGGGTCTGACCAGCTGTCTGTACAGAGGCATAATAACTTCCTATTTTCTACTGGTGATGCCTCTCCCTATGCATCCTAGTATCCCCCCAGCCCTCCTTGCTGCCCTCTCACATTGCTTGCCCACCTTTAGGTCATCTGATATGACTACCCTCAGGTCCCTTTCCATTTTTGTTGTTGTTAGTATCTCATCCCTCATTGTGTACTCTTCCCCTGGGTTTTTCTTTCCCAGGTGCATTACCTTGCACTCCTTAGCATTGAATCTAAGCTGCCATATATTTGACCATTCCTCTAACCTTGCCAAGTCCCTTCTCATCCTTTCCACCCCACCTTATGCATCAACTCTGTTGCAGATCTTTGTGTCATCTGCAAAGAGACATACTTTTCCTTCCAGTCCCTCTGCAATGTCGCTTATAAAGACATTGAAGAGGACCGGTCCTAATACTGAACCCTGCAGTACCCCACTAGTAACCTCCCTTTCTTCAGAGTGGACTCCATTTACTATTACCCTCTGTGTTCAATTCTCCAGCCAATTCTTTACCCAGGCTGTAATCTTGGGACCCACTCCCAGGCTGGCTAACCTGTATATTAATCTTTTGTGTGGGACTATGTCAAATGCCTTGCTAAAGTCTAGGTAGGCCATGTCCACAGCCCCTCCCTGATCTACTACTTTGGTCACCCAGTCAAAGAAATCTATCAGATTCATCTAGCATGACCTTCCCACTGTGAATCCATGCTAACTTGGGTCCTGTGCCCCTCTGGCCTCTAGATACTCGACAAGTCTTTCCTTCAGAAGTGATTCCATCATTTTCCCTATCACTGAGGTTAAACTAACAGGTCTGTAGTTTCCTGCTTCTGCCTTGCTCCCACTTTTGTGAAGGGGAATCACATCTGCTCTCCTCTAGTCCTCGGGTACCACTCCATCCTCCCATGATTTGTTAGAGGGTAGTCAGTGGTGTCACTAGTTCTACCCTTAGTTCTTTTAGAATTCTGGGATGAATCCCATCAGGCCCCATTGCTTTGTCCACCTTCAGTTTTAAGAGTTCTTTCATAACCCTTTCTTCTGTAAATGGCTGGTATCAACTCTGTATCCAGAGTGTTTCTACTGTTTGTTTTAGGTACCTCCCTCTTCATTTGTAAATACTGAGCAAAAATATTTGTTTAGTATCTCTGCCTTTTCACAGTCTCCTCTGCCCACCCTCCTCCCCTTTATTAAGCCTCACTATCCCTCCCTTAGTCTTCCTCTTTGCTCCCTGATGTACCTATAAAAGGTTTTATCCTCTTCTTAACTGAGTTAGCTATCTTTTCCTTGGTTTGGGCCTTTGCTGTTCTGACTGCCTTCCCAGCTTCCTTTTGCTTTAACTGATACAGTTCTCTGGCCTGCTCCTTCTACGATTCCTTGTACTTCCTGAATGCTTTCTTTTTCTCTTGAACCTTCACTGCCACTTCCTTTGAGAACCATAGTGGTTTCTTACATCGTTTTGTTTTGTTTGCTTCACACAAAGGCTTGTTACCTCTGTGATGGCAGTTTTTATTATTCCCCATTGTTCTTCCACTCCTCCTTCCTGCCCATTTGCTAGTGCATTCCTTAGGCACTCACCCATTTTGGCAAAGTCAGCCCTCCTAAAGTCCAGTACTTTTGCCTTTGTATGGCTTGACTCTATTGCTGTGTTTATTGTGAACCATACTGTTCGATGGTCGCTAGTTCCCAGATGGCTACCCACGCCTACATCTGTGATCCTCTCTCCATCTCCATTTGAGAGAACCAGGTCTAAGATTGCTCCCTCTCGAGTGGGCTCCAATACTAGTTGTCTAAGGCATGCCCCCTGTAGGGCATCTAGAATAACCCTACTCTTCGAAGTGACTGCTGCAACTGCACTCCAGTTAATATCTGGCATATTCAGATCACCCATTAGCAATAGCTCCCCTTTTTCTGCCATTCTAAGTATACTTTCTATCATTTCTTTGTCTATTTCCTCCCCCTGAGAAGGAGGTCTGTATACAACCCCTGTGCGGATTGTAGTGCCATTGCCTGTCTCCAAATTTATCCATAGTGCTTCTTCTCCTCCCTGTTTACCCTTTTGTTCTGTTGCTTTTATTCCTTCCCTTATGTAAAGAGCTACTCCTCCTTCTCTTTTACCCTCCCTGTCCCTCCTGTAGATAGTGTATCCTGGTATGTTTACATCCCAGTCATGGTTTTGTGTGTACCATGTTTCTGTGACTGCCACAATATCCAGATGTTCCTCCTCCATCAAGGCCACTAATTCAGGAAGCTTGTTACCCAGACTACAGGCATTGGTATTCATTGCTCTCCATTTTTTGATGGCTTTACCTTCTGTTGCAGCATCGCCCCACTGACCTTTCTACCTCTGTCTTTTTCTCATTTAGTACCTTGTTTTGTAGGGAGAGGCTGGGATTTTCCTGCTGCTTATCAGTGCCTCCCCCTTTGACTAGTTTAAAAGCTTGCCAATGAAGCATTTAAACTGATTGCTCAAAGGACTTGTTCCCTTCCGGGACAGATGCAGACCATCCTGCCAGTATAGGCTGGTGTCCCTCCAGGTGGAGCCCCAGTCCCCAATGAAGCCAAACCCCTGTGCTCCACACCATTTTTTCAACCATTCATTAAACTGCATGTTGCAAATTACCCTCGCCTCCCCCATGCCATTAACAGGCAGCACCTCTGAGAAGGATACTGTGTGTGCTACTTGTCTTAGGCCCCTCCCCAACTCTACAAAGTCCTCCTGCACTGCTCTAATCACATAAAAGAGGAAGATCCTCTAAAGTAATGAGTCAAACACAGGAACATAGAATCTGATGGCAGAAAAGGGCCACTTGGCCCACCCAGTGTCCCCATTATTTCTACCTTTATTCTTGCTACAGACTGCACTTGATCTACAGCTTTTCCCCCCACTTTCCCAACTCTACTGCTCCCTTGAGCCTATCTCAGGCATTTGTTAATGCCACCACTGTTTTTGCCCCCACCACCTTGCTGGTAGACTGTTTCAGGAATCCCCCACTCTTTCAATGAAGAAATACTTCCCCACATCTCTCCTGAATCTACCCTCTTTAAGCTTCATAGCATTTCCCCTGGTTTTAGAGCACTTTTTCCTAAAAAATACACCTTCCTGTGCCTCATTTACTCTGTGAGTTATTTAAAGGTTTCTATCGTATCCCCCCTTTCCCTCCTCTCTTCCAGGGTATACATATTGAGCTCCTATAGCCTCTCCTCATAGGTCTGCTGATGTAGACCATACACCATTTTAGTTGCTTTCCTCTGGACTGCCTCCACTCTGTCTATCTCCTTCTTGAGATGTGGTCTGCAGAACTGGACACAGTACTCCAGGAGGGGTCTTACCAGTCATCTATACAGGGGCACCACCACCTCCTCCCACTTTCTTCTGGTGATACCCTTCCCTACACACCCCAGCAATCCATTAGCTGTCCCAACTGCCTTGCCATACTGCTTGGCCACCTTTGTCATTCAATATGATTATCCCCAGGTATCTTTTCTGCTTGGTTATTGTCAATAATAGCCCTCCCCCCCCATTTTGTACTCTGTCCCTTGGTTTCTATTCCCCAAGTGTATTGTTTTGCACAATTTTTGCATTAAAATCCAGCTGCCATACACTTGACTGCTCCTCCAGTTTTCTCAGGGCTCTGTTCCACCCCTCGGAGTGTCTACCCTGTTACAGATCTTGATGTCATCCACAAAGAGGCAGACCTTCCCTTTCATCTTCTCTGCTATGTCACTTATAAAGACATTAAAGAGTACAAGTTCTGGCACTGAGTCCTGAGGTACCCTATTGGTCACCCTCCCTTCCTTGGAGCAAACTCCATTTACCACTACCCTCTGCCTCCTATCCCCAATCAATTTCTTACCCAGGTTATGGCCTTGTTGCTCACCCCCAAGCTACCCAGCGTCTTAAGCAGTCTCCTGTATGGAACAGTGTTGAAAGCCTTATTGAAATCTATGTAGGCCACATCAACCACTCCTCCCTCATCCATCTCCTTGGTCAACCAGTCAAAGAAATCTAGCAGACTTGTTTGGCATGACCTCCCCCCTGTGAATCCATGTTGCCTCAGATCTTGTAATCCATGGATTCAAGATCTTTCACTGTCCTTTCCTTTAGCAGTCTTTTCATTACTTTTCTCACCACCAGTGTCAGTTTGACAGACCTATAATTTCCAGCCTCTTCCCTGCTTTCACTTTTATGAAGTGGGACTACAGCAGCAGGACTGGGATGCTGGAACTCATTGTGCTCTCCCCTCCCCTTCTTGTAACTCCACCTCCTTCTCAACGGTCTCGACCTCAGTGCCTCAAAACTGAATGTAGGTGCAGTCTCTCTAGACACTAATGATGATTTTTAAAAATAGCTCCAGTTTGAAATGAATGTTTTTTCCATGTGCAAAACAAAAGAACTTTGTTGCCTCAGGACAGAGGCTTACTTGACAACACTTAAAGCGTATGTATTGGACCTTATCACTAGATCTATAGACAGATTTACACAAGTTTAAAAAATTATATTTAATTCATGAAATCTTTAACTAAAACAGCAAAATGATATTTACAGAATTCTGGTCTGAGCAGTCTGAATGGGGGCCACTCTGTACAGGGTCAATATAATAGAAAGCAGTTCCACCCCCTGTCAATCAAAGAATGACATCAACAAGCAATGTATCCTTCGCATTATATTTCCACTCAGAATTTCTCTGTCCCACATATTTATTGTGCTCAGATGGTTGAAAACGTCTGGTGCCCACCTGGAGCTAGTTCAAACAATCTCTTGTCAGCTAGTTGTCATGCTGACATCATAAATCCCATGGTGTTAGTAAAATTATAAATTATGTATTAGCCAAACACAGGACCCTTCTTTAAACAAGGTATTGTAGCTTAGCTAATCTGTAATGGAAAAATACATTGTAAAAATGTGTAAAACCAGGAACCTACTGAAAACCACATACTGCATCCTAGCTTGGCTGTCCTGGCAAAATTCACTGAAATATGGGTAAAAGCAGGACCTCATTGAAAATGAGGTATTATATCTATCTGGGTTATCCATGGTAAATAAATTGCACATAATGGGTAAAAGCAGGACCCTGTCTTTATTATAAGTACATTTTAATCTTGAGTACTGATTTTATCGCCTGCTGTTTTTAAGTGTATCTGTATGTATTTTGTGATATTGTGTACGGCACCCAGAGCCTCCAGGATTGGGCTCCTTAAAAATAAAATTTGCCTTGCCTTGCCTCACCAAATGAAAATGATATTTTGGATCTCGGCTAGAGGAAAATACACTGTAAAAATCTGTAAAAGCAGGACCCCACTAAAAACAAGATACTGAATCTTAATTATGTTAATCTGGATAGATTTATTGTAAAAATGTGTAAAAGCAGGACCCAACTAAAAACAATATATTACATCTCACCTATCGTATCCTGCTAATTTCACCAGGCCTTTTGTGCAGACACAGTTGCAATGGCTACTGGTGTGTGTGTGTGAGTGGAGTGTGTGTGTGTGTGTGTGTGTGTGTGTGTGTGTGTGTGTGTGTGTACCTGCATCTGTGTTTCTTGTGTGCATGTTCAAGCATGTGAGTTTGTGCATGTCTGTATACAAAAGTGGGATTTTTACATCACAATATTAATTATTTTGGTTTACATCTGTAAAAAAAAAAAAATCCACATAAGGCTGAAAATAGAGGGCACTGATACTGGACAAAAACTAAATAAAGTCACACATTGATTTTATATCATCTGCCATGTTAATGCATTAGCAGCCATTTTGGATCTGACCAGAATTTGTCAACCTTACTATCTCTCCCTCTGTCTTCCTTTTTATGTTGATTGCGCACATGCGCAAGAAACATATTGCATCAGCTTTCTCCAGAAGCAGGTTGTGGAGGCATGGCACTGTTGTAGCCAATGCCCCACAGCCTGTAAAGGCTTGGCCCGCTTCCCCTAATGCCATGGTATGCTGCTGCTGACACTAGTTCAGCCAGCGTGACACAACCTTTTAAAAATTTAGCCGCTGCAGTCAGGGACCGCCTTGTCATTGAAGCGTCAGCCATTCGCTGCAATAAGGGAGCGACCCGACATTGCAGGGCGGAACCTTCAAACACTGATATTTTTTATGAACATGGCTGCATCTTGCTGCCATGTTCACAAACAATATTAACCCCCCCTACTGAGGGGTGCCCAATCCCCTCAGCAACATGTGACCCCCACACTGTGATTTGTTTTTCTGACGAGGGCCCCAATCCCCATCCGCTTCAGTGGCCCAAGGTTTTGTTATTACAGGACGGGAGCCTACCCTGTCAGCATTGTGTAACCTCTCCACTTTTGTTGAAATGCCCAATGGGGTGCCAAATCCCCATCGGCATAATGTCACCCCTTTTGTTGTGTGCCGACAGGTGCCCACTCTGTCGGCATAATGTAACCCCTCCTTTTGTTGTGTGCTGATGGGAATCCCTCAATCAGCTACAGCTGCCCCCAAAAGACTTTGTTGGCATGCTAGGAGCCCACCCAGTGTGCAAGATGCCCTGTAAAATTAAAATGGCCTCGGATGTCTTTTTTTACCTGTAAAAGGAAATGCTCCTCAGGCGGTCTCTGTGCCCTCCCACCACCTGCGCCACCCACTGTGCACTCTGCCTCCCCACACCCCCCTCACCCCATACTTACCTCTGGAGCCTGGCGCGATGATCTTCAGTGGACCGGGAACATGTCTGCACTCTTCAAAGCCAATCATGAACTGAGGAAATGCCGGTAAGCTGCATAATGGAATAAATAGGGTTTTTTCAACTTTGATTCATCTCTCAGGCATTTTTTTGGAATTTTGGCACCACATTTTCAACATGGGGTTTTTGGGACCCCTCCTCATGAATTTTGGCACTGTCATGGTGTTATTCGGCCCCAAAAGGTGATTTTGTGGTCACACGCAAAATTGCCTTTCAGGACTGATTAACGAAACGACAGTGCCAGTGTTCATGAGGTGGGCTCTCAAAAAGCCTATTCTGCAAATTTGGTGGGAAAAATCCCCAAAATGACTGTTTTACGAGTGTGCATTGCGCAGTTGCTATGCACACTCGTAACTTTGCGAATTTGCAATATTTTCAAGTCAGATTTTCAACACTGGCATTTTTTCAGACCTCCTTGTGAACAGTATAGCTGTCATTTTCCACATCCTGGCCAAAATGTGTTTTCGCACTTCTGGTGCAGAATAGTGTGGTCGGTGTGGGAAATCAGTGTTCAGGACAGATTAAGAAAATGACAGTGGCACTGTTCATGAGCAGAGGTCCTAAAATGCCGATGTTGAAAATTTGGTGATGATACTCCATAAAATGACTGTTATGAGCATGCATTGCTCAGTTTGCACACACGCTCATAACTTCACGAATTAGTAATACTTTCACTCCAGATTTTCAACATTGCCATTGTTCTGCACCTCCTTATGAATAGTACAGCTGTCATTTTTCACATCCTGGCTGAAATGTGTTTTCACAGTTCCAGCGCAGGATAATAATAATAATAAATAATAATAATAATACATTTTATTTCTAAAGCACCTTTCAGTTTTCAAGGCGCTGCACAAAATAAATATAAATCGAACATTAAAATTCAACATAAAACATAGATAAAACTACAATATAATCAGCAACTTTAACACAATCAATACTCCAAGAAGGCAATTTGATAAAAATGAGTTTTTAAACCCCTCTTAAATTCCTCCAAGGAGGTGCACTCCGGTAACCGACGGGGTAGAGAATTCCAAAGAGTGGGTGCAGCATAAGAAAAAGCTCTACTGCCAGATGAATTTAAACTCACTCTTGGAATCTCTAGTAACCCCTCGTTGGCCGAGTGGAGTGATTGGCCAGGGCAGTAAAGAGCCAGAAGATCTTTCAGATAGGCTGGACCCTGATCATGTAGGGCTTTGAAAGTCAGAAAACAGACTTTAAAGGTGATCCGCCACTGAACAGGAAGCCAGTGCAGATCGCACAGCACTGGGGTAATATGACAAGACCTGCTTGTCCCAGTCAAAACCTGGGCTGCTGCATTCTGCACTAGCCGAAGGCAGTGGATTTCAACCCCAGAAAGCACAAAATACAGGAAGTTGCAGTAGTCCAAATGTGAGGACACAAAGGAGTGGACTAACGTTGGTAGCGTGTCAGATGGAACAAGGTGCTTCACTCTAGTGATATTCCTAAGATGGCAAAAGGAAGTCTTGATGACTGCTGACACCTGTGACTGTAGTGTCAGCCTGTTATCCAAGATAACCCCTAGGTTACGCACCCGTTCGGAGGTCAGAAGTGACACACCGCCAAGAAAAATTCCTGAGGGTGCACCAACAGGCGGCCCCTCTATCCAACAGCCCGGATCCACAACCAAAACCTCTGTCTTTTCTGAGTTCAACTTCAGCCAACTAAAATCCATCCAATCCTGGATTTCTTTCAGACAGTTGTTAAATCCAAAAGAGAGCTCCATCCTGGTCAGGAGTGAAAGACAGGTATAGCTGGGTATCATCTGCATAGTAGTGAAACCTCAGCTCATACCATCTTATAATGTCTCCAAGGGGCAGCATATACACTGTGAATAACATGGGAGATAGCACAGAACCCTGAGGCACCCCACACAACAAAGAAGTTGGGCCTGAGGAAAAAACCCCAGACACAACTCTTTGTGATCTCCCAGTGAGGAATGAAGTGAACCATCGAAGGACGATTCCCGATATTCTGCAAATCTGCCTCAGGCGCGTTAACAACACCACGTGATCCACAGTGTCAAAAACTGATGATAGATCAAGAAGAACTAGACTAGAATGTCTCTTCTGGTCTCTCACCCTCAGAAGATCATTAAGCACCCAAATCAGCACAGTCTTGGTGCTATGTCTTTTACGAAAACCGGAATTGGAAGGGTTCATTGATGTCATGGATGGTTAAATGGTTCTCCAATTGGACCGCCACTACCTTCTCAATCACCTTCCCAATAAAGGGTAGGTTTGAGATGGGTCTGTAGTTTGTGAAACAGTCTGGGTCCAAGGTAGCTTTCTTCGAGAGGTGTCACTACCACCTCTTTCAGGGAGCTAGGAAACTCACCTGATTCCAGGGAGCACAAGACTATTCGCACAAGGATTGGACAGATGATGTCACTACAACCCAATATTAGGGAGGTCGATCCAGGATCCAAACTACAGCTTGTAGGGCACACACAATGGATAATCCTCGTGACATTCATGAAATCAGGTTGGCTGAAGGAACTCCAAGAAAACTGAGGTACTTTGAACTCATGTTGTTCAACAGCATCCCCCTTAGAAGCTGCTGGATGCAGATCCGCCTTGATGTCGGCCACCTTATTTGTGAAGAAATGAGCAAGCTCCTCTCACTCTAATTGCGAAAAAGCTTTTTGAACTTGTAGACATGCTGGGTTGCACAGCCTGTCCACAGTTTGAAAAAGCTGATCTGGTCAATTCCTAGCAGCTGCAATCTGCCTGGATAGGAATTCTGCCTTCTTATGGGAGATTGCAGATTGATAGACAAATTAATGGTACATCAATCTAAGCTGGTCGGCATATCAAGGGCGGACCTGCACCAGCAGCGTTCTAATCTTCACCCCTGTCTCCGCTTCTCCCTCAACGTCCCATCAAACCAAGGGGCCTTGGGGTGAAGGGAGAGGGGGCATACATGAACAGGAGCGATAGTATCCAGAGCCAATGTAACAGCCCTATTATAGGCTGTCACCAAGGTCTTTGGACTACTGCTTGCCAATACAGGGGATGAGAGGTCAAGGACCGCCACAAGGCCTTGGGGAGTAACATCCTGTAAAGTGCGGTACCTCGCCATCTCAAACAGGGGTAGGCCTTCTCAGGGGGGGCACTAAAATTGAACCTTAGGGTGTAGTGGTCTGACCAAATGACTGGTTCCACCCCCAAATCAGAAATATCAATCTCTAGGAGAAAGACTAAGTCCGAGGAGTGCCCAGATTTATGGGTAACAGTGGAAACCACCTGTGTAAAGCCCAAAGAAGTCATTAATTGGAGGAAGTGATTACCAAATTGTGAGAGTTCATTGACCCAGGTGTTAAAGTCACCCAGAACCATCAATCTGGGTGACTCAAATGACATGTCAATGATGAAGTCTGCCACTTCCTGTAAGAACCATTTCCCATCTCCTGGTGGACGGTTGATGAGTACGATTCGAACGCCAACACCCGCTATCACTGTGCACTCAAAGGACTCAGTCTCCCCCACTACCACACTCGTGAGGCCCAATTCTGTCTTAAAACAGACTGCAATCCCCCCACCTCTGCAGTCCAATCTCTGGCGGTGTATCACTGAGTACCCGGCCGGGGTCATGGCTTCCAACATGGGGCCTGGATTTTCATCCAGCCAGGTCTCGGTGATGCAGGCTAACTCCACCAAACCAACAAGATCAGCAATAATGCCAGTCTTGTTTCTGATGGATCTAGTATTGCATAACACTGCCTGAGCTGAATGAATCTTGGAGGCTGTCAAGCCCTTCTGCCTACTAAATTCCGTAGTGCCCTTGGGTATGGGCACCAGACATGGCAAACCATGGTCTGGATTCCATTTCACCCCAGGGCACCTTCTAGATCAAACTACCCTAATATGAAGGCCCCCCTCATCCATCATCCCTTGTTCGCAGCCCCCCACCTTCCTCCCTCTCCTTTGAGCAATTCCCAGTGCTCTACAGTGCTGATATGTATCATAATGGAGAGAGGGAAGATAAAAAGGGCAGCGGGCATGAACAGAGGAGGATGAATAGTGCACCACCATGGGGATTGTAGGCCAACACATGCCGCTACAGTACAACTAAACCAAAACAATAATACAGGATATTTAAACTTAAAAGTTAGGTAAATAACCCCCAATATAAATCTAATTAAACATATAATCCAAAACTAAACCAAAATAAATTACCAACCCCACCTCGAAGAAAATCAAGTCAAACCCAGTGAGAAGACTCTCAAAATAAAATAAAATAAATATAAATATAGATGCATTCAAAATCAAAACAGTTCAAACTTAGAACATAGAATAGCACATCCCTCCCCCCAGTCCTCTCATGACCAGTAAGTGGAGGAAGACAATAAAATAAAATAAACCCCTCAGCTCTCTCACAACCAGCGGGCTCTTTGGAAAAATATTTTAGCACTCTTACTGCAAAATATAACAAACTCAAATAATTCGGATTTAACACATCCCCCCCAGTCCTCTCATGACCAGGGAGTGGAGGAAAACAATAAAATAAATAGGATAAATGAACACAAGGTCCTCTCACCACCTCGCTGTCCAGATCTAATTTATCATAAAATAATAATAAAAGTCTTCAGTCCGCTAGGAAGGAGTCAAATTTGTTCACAGGTGAGTAAAAATCCAAGTCCATCAAAATCCATATAGCAGACCAGGTTATCCATTGGACTCGAGCAATATCAGGGCCCAGGGCAATCAGATCTTTTTCACGACCAAGAAATAAGGCCCCACTCCCAACTGGGCAGACACCACGATAATAAAGCACCCAGGACAGGCCACATTAGAAGCCCAACCTGGGAGTCACAAGGGCACAGAACAGTAGCCAATTCCTTGGCCTCAAAATCCTAATGCCCTCTTCAGACCACAAATCAAGTGGAAACCCGGCGGGCAGTATAACTCAAACTGAATCAGAGGCTCTATGTATACCATGGGGTCCAGAATAGAATGAATGAAACCCCTGCTCCTTTTTCCAAGGACAATAACCAGTAACAAAGCACAAATCCTGAGCAGTCCAGATGAAGCCAAGCCAAAAGGACCATAAATAAATCCAGAGTCCAGGAGAGTCCTACATTAAATAATATCCCATAGTACTTCAGTTGTGGAACTACAAATCCCACATTCTGTTCAACGTTCATCCAAACCAATTTAGGCAAAAGTGCTTAGGCACATCAAGCACGCAGAAACACCTTCCATTAGTCCAAAGAGTCTCAAAAACGGGTGGAGGGAAAAACTTCAGTTTACAGCCAGGGAAATCCCTCAACTACTCCATGCACCGCGTCTAGCTGACGGTCCCACCGTCCTACAGTTTACTCTCTGCCCAACTCAGGATTTGGGCAATTGGTCACCAGGACAAGCACTTCCCTTTGACCCCAAACTCCTATAATGGGTGGAGGATAAAGTCCAGACTTCAGTCAAATATTCCTTGGTTCATTCTGCACCCGTACAATATATACAACAGAGTGCAGTAGAGATATTGAACAGCAATCTGAGGCTTTCCTCCATCCTCAGGCTCCTCAGGGTACGAGCACTCCCCGACTTCACTAACTCCTCCGACTCCATTGAGCCGCTACTCATAGAAAAGCACCAATGACACCAAATAGCACAAAATTCGATTAAATAAACAAAATAGCAAAAAAAAAAAAATGAAAAACTGTAAAACGATAATAAAATAAAACATCCCAGCACAACAGCAGCACGCTCAGCCTAGCGGCCATCTTGCAATCCGGATAGCATGGTCACTGTGGGAAATCTGTGTTCGGGACACATTATGAAAATTACAGTGACACTGTTCATTAGCAGATGTCCTAAAATGCCTATGTTGAAAATTTGGTGATGAAAGTCCATAAAATGAGTGTGTTACGAATGTGCATTGCGCAGTTTCCACGCACGCTCACACCTTTGCAACTTTGCAATATTTTCACTCCAGATTTTCAGCATTGCCATTTTGCCACACCTCCTTATGAACAGTGCAGCTGTCATTTTTCACATCCTGGTCGAAATGTGTGTTTGCTCTTCTGGCGCGCAATAGTGTGGTCACTGTGGGAAATCAGTGTTCGGGACATACTGTATTAAGAAGATCACACTGACACTGTTCATGAGCAGAGGTCCTAAAATGTCTATGTTGAAAATTTTGTGATGAAACTCCATAAAATGACTGTGTTACGAGCATGTGTTGTGCAGGTTCCATGCACCCTTGTAAGTTTGCAAATTAGTAATATTTTCACGTCAAATTTTCAACACTGGCATTTGCTCACAGCTCCTTATGAACAGTACAGCTGTCATTTTTCACATCCTGGCCAAAATGTGTTTCCACGCTTCCGGCGCAGAATACCAGAGTCGCTGTCGGAAATCAGTGTTTGGGACAGATTAGGATCGAGCGACTGAGAGGAGGGGGGAGTGACCAAGCTTAACTGAGTTCTGTCGGGACTGCTGCAGATTTCTTTGTGGGCAGGAAAAGGCAACAACGCAGGCAGGAGCCCAGTACAAAAGGCCAGCCTGCAGTGCCAGCAGACACGGAATGAGTGAGTGAGAGGGGGGGAGTGAGTGAGCTCAATGGAGCTGTGTTGGGACAGCTGCAGAAGTCTTTGTGGGCAGAAAAAGCTGCCAATGCAAGCAGGAACCCAGTACAAAAGGGCAGCCTGCAGCAGCGGGAAACACAGAATGTGCGAGTGAGGGAGGGGGAGTGAGTGAGCTCAACGGAGCTCTGTTGGGACTGCTGTGGATTTCTTTGTGGGCAGAAAAAGGCAGCAATGCACACAAGAGCTGAGTACAAAAGGGCAGCCTGCAGCCGCAGCAGGAGAAAGGGAATGAACAACTGAGAGAGGGGGAGTGAGTTCAATGAAGTTCTATCATGACTGCTGCAAATTTCTTTGTGGGCAGAAAAGGGCGGCAACGCAGGCAGGATTCCAGTACAAAAGGGCAGCCTGCAGTGCTGGCAGAAATGGAATGAGCGAGTGAGACGGGGGAGTGAGTGAGGCCAACGGAGCTCTGTTGGAACTGCTGCAGATTTCTTTGTGGGCAGAAAAAATTGCCAACAGAGGCAGAAGCCCAGTACAAAAGGGCAGCCTGCAGTGCCAGGAGAAACAGAATGAGTGCGTGAACAAGGGAAGTGAGTGAGCTCAATGGAGCTCTGTCAGGACAGCTGCAGATTTCTTTGTGGGCAGGAAAAGGTGCCAATGAAGGCAGAAGCCCAGTACAAAAGGGCAGCCTGCAGCGCTGGGAGAAACACAATGAGCAAGTGAGAGAGGGGGAGTGAGCGACCTCAACAGAGTTGTGTCAGGACTGCTGCACATGTCTTTGTGGGCAGACAAAGCTGGCAACACACAGGCAGAAACCCAGTACAAAAGGGCAGGCTGCAGCAACAGGAGACACAGAATGAGCAAGTGAGAGAGGGGAGGAGTGAGCCAATGGAACTCTGTTGGGTCTACTTAATTTCTTTGTGGGCAGAAAAGGCAGCACGCACGCAGGGAACCTGTACAAAAGGCAGCCTGCAGCTGTGGGAGAAACAGAACGAACAAGTGAGGGGGGGAGGAGTGAGCGAGCTCAAAGGAACTGTATCGTGACTGCTGCAGATTTCTTTGTGGCCAGAAGAAGACGGCAACGCAGGCAGGAGCCCAGTACAAAAGGGCAGCCTGCAGTGCTGGCAGAAATGGAATGGGCGAGTGAGACGGGGGAGTGAGTGAGGCCAATGGAGCTCTGTTGGAACTGCTGCAGATTTCTTTGTGGGCAGAAAAAATTGCCAACAGAGGCAGAAGCCCAGTACAAAAGGGCAGCCTGCAGTGCCAGGAGAAACAGAATGAGTGCGTGAAACAAGGGAAGTGAGCAACCTCAATGGAGCTCTGTCAGGACAGCTGCAGATTTCTTTGTGGGCAGGAAAAGGTGCCAATGAAGGCAGAAGCCCAGTACAAAAGGGCAGCCTGCAGCGCTGGGAGAAATACAATGAGCAAGTGAGAGAGGGGGAGTGAGCGACCTCAACAGAGTTGTGTCAGGACTGCTGCACATGTCTTTGTGGGCAGACAAAGCTGGCAACACAGGCAGAAACCCAGTACAAAAGGGCAGGCTGCAGCAACAGGAGACACAGAATGAGCAAGTGAGAGAGGGGGAGGGAGTGAGCTCAATGGAACTCTGTTGGGTCTACTTCGAATTTCTTTGTGGGCAGAAAAAGGCAGCAATGCACGCAGGGAACCTGTACAAAAGGCAGCCTGCAGCGGTGGGAGAAACAGAACGAACAAGTGAGGGGGGGAAGTGAGTGAGCGAGCTCAAAGGAACTGTATCGTGACTGCTGCAGATTTCTTTGTGGCCAGAAGAAGACGGCAACGCAGGCAGGAGCCCAGTACAAAAGGGCAGCCTGCAGTGTTGACAGAAACGGAATGAGCGCGTGAGAGAGGTGGAGTGAGTGAGCTCAATAGAGCTCTGTTGGGACTGCTGCAGATTTTTTTGTGGGCAGAGAAAGGCACCAACAGAGGCAGGAGATCACTACAAAATGGCAGCCTGCAGCGCTAGGAGAAACAGAATAAGTGAGTGAGACAGGTGGAGTGAAGAACCTCAACAGAGCTCTGTCGGGACAGCTGAGGATTTCTTTTTTTTTTAAATTCTCTGTTTATTCGTTTTACAGAACAAAGAAAACATACAAGGATCAAAATACAGCCGGTAACAAGTGACATAATAAGCGAAGAAAAACAAATAAAAAAAACACCAATACAAAAACCACATAGAATCCAACCCTCCAACCCCCGGAAGATGTCACCACCAATAGAAGATGCCCCTGAAATAATATCAACTAGTGCCCTGGGGCAAAGAACAACCGGAATTTCTCATTTAGATCATATCTAAAACAGACAATATCCTAAAAGAGGGATAAAATAGGATGAGAGAGAAAGGAACCTCAGGGGAACCCAAGGGGAGGCTTAGTGGAGGTACAAGGCGTACAGTTTGCCCCATTTTTTGTGGAAAGTCGGTATAGCATGCCTAGAACTGGCTATTAATTTTTGTACTTTAAAACATTGAGACATTTCCGCCACCCACTCCTGATAGGAGATCTCCAATTGATCTAACCAGTGACGGAGTACTAATCTTTTAACAGCAATTGAAATTAGGCCATATGGTATTTTTTTTCCTTAATCTTAATATTGAGTATATACCTAGTATACAGATTTCGCGTAAATAATTCTCCAATCCCAAAAGTGGGTCCAGACTGTCACAAATACTCTTCCACAAGGGGCAACCTTCTCACAGGCCCAGAATACATGCAAAATACTATCTCTGGTCCTCACCGCATCTAGTACATTTAGCAGAACTGGACTTCCCAAATTTAGCTAGTTTCAACGGTGTGTAATACATATTATTAATTATGTAAAATTGTATAAGTCTGTTCCTATCCAAGGTGAGGAATTTATACATATCTGTCCAAACCTGGCTCCAGGATATGGAGGACCCAGAAATTATAGACGTCCACACCTTGGAACCAGTTAAAACCTCTGGGACTTTGATGAGTAAAAGCTGTGCATAAAGCCTGGCTGTACTATGGGGCTTAGTTATAAGGGTCTTAAGCTGGTCCAGAAAGGGTCTAATATTAGAAGTGGTCCTCTCAATCCGAACACCTTGGCTATAAGGTGTCTCAGTTGATATACCTTAAAATGTTCTGTGAGGGATATTAAATTTGTCAACAGGTCCCAGAGGAACCAAGCGAGCCCTGTATATAAAAGTCATCCACAATACAGTCTCGGATCTGTGGCAGCCATGGGGTCAGCCATTGGGACCCAATCCTAATGTTAGGTTGAGAATCAGCGGCTGGGCTGGGTCCTTAGAATATTGAATTCTAACAGAGGCACAGTATTGGTTAAAAACCTTCACCGAAGTCCCTACCACTGAATTGCCTATTTGAGCCGGTAAGGACGAGAAGTTACAATAAAAAATGGATTGAGAGTCCATATTGTGTTCCTTCAGAAGCTCGAGTTCAAGCTTCAGCCATTTAGGCATATAGCAGTCATTTGGAGGACAAAGCCATTTGCCCATTTTAACTAAGTGACTGGCCCAATAATAAAATTCAAAGTTGGGTAAACGAAGGCCTCCGTTTTCCTTAGACACACATAATTTGAAAAAGGATCTCCTCGGTTGTTTGCCTCTCCAAATAAATTTGGTTAAGGATGAGTGGAACTTTTGGAAAAAAGATTTGGGCAGCCATAGATTTAAAAGGCTCAAGGGGTAAAAAATACGTGGGAGTATATTCATCTTTTTTTTTTTTGCCATTCACTTTTTATTGAGTTTTCAACTTACACAGAGACAGGTACCAAAGCATGAGGAACATTACATGGTATGCAATTACTTATTATCCAGGAATCATATAATGAAAAAAACACACCCCAAACAAATGCCTCTGCATCCCTCTCCCCCCCCAGGCCCTCCTCCTAACCCCCCACACCCTAGAACAAACCCCGGACACAAGGTGCTGTGCAATAGTCAAACAGACTTGGGATCTATAACACAAAATAATCATGAATAAGCAATAGATAACGGGGACCAGATTTTCTCAAAGCGAGGCAATTGGTCATGCAGAATAGCTATCCTTCTTTCTATCCTGAGAGATGCTAACAATTCTGATAACCATTCTGTATAGGAAATCCTAATGGAATCCTTCCAGTGCTTAAGCACAAGCCTCTTAACTGTAATAGAAATCAAAAACGTGATACTTTCTCAGAGTAACCGGGAAATCCGACATGATTCCTAGAAGACAAACCTCTGACTGAACATCTCTTCTAGGCCCAACAATGGGCTAGACTTTCCTTAATATCAGACCATAATGGAGAAACTTTGGACAATGCCAAAAGATATGAAACAGATCACCTTCCCCAAACCACACCTATAACACTTGGGTTCGGGTATCACCTTTAAGTCAGTTAACTTTTGAGGAGAATAGTAAATATTATGCAATATTTTGAATTGTGTCAATTTGAGAGAGTCTTGCTTTAAGAATTTATGACAATTGTTCCAAATCTGTGGCCAATCCAGACCTACATTGGGAAATGCCCTAATCCAATAGGATGAAGGGACAAAACTGTCAGTGAACGCCCATTGGAGTAACACACGATAGATTCTCGAAGCATGGGGGGTACCTATTAAGGCTCTAATACTTCCCCAAAAGTCCATACTAGATGGGATAATCCCATTCGCTCCTATTATCTGAATTAGGAGGTGACGCAACTGATACACCTTAAAGACCTCTTTTGTGTGTAAGTTAAGTCTATTGAGTATTTGATGAGTGGTGCAAGGCTTACCCTCCTCATCCAGGAGGTCTTTTAGCCTACATTCCCAAAGTTAGGTAACCAATTTTTAGCGATAGGTTTCTTTCCTATCAGCCAATGAGGATTGCCCATCATTGGTTGAAACCCATCCTTGCAATGATCATATTTCAAAAAACCGCAAAGTTGGTTGTGCATCCTTAGGGAAACTCCTATAGGGGAATCCTTTGAGAAGGGAGATAACTTAGGGGGAACAAAGAGCAAAGCTTCAGGGTTAAGACCCACTTTTCTAATTAAGGTAGTCTCTAAACTAACCCAAAGGGGGACATAATCCTTACTATTAGCAGGTACGAATGGACGGGCCCATCTACCATATTTGTTTATCTGGGCCGCCCAATAATAAAGAGCAAAATGGGGTAATTTCAACCCACCTTGGGCTTTAGGCGCCGTTAGTTTAATATACTACATTCTTGCTTTCTTAAAATTCCAAATAAAATCCGCTATTATCTTATGAAATCTGTTGAACCACGCCAGAGGGAGCCAGATATTAAGCATAGATAATGGGTAAAAAAGCCTGGGAAAAATGTTCATTTTAACCACATTTATTCTGCCCCAGAGTGATAAGGAGAGTTGCGCCCATCTTTTCATGTCTAAATCTATACTCCGAGTTAGGGCATCTAGATTGAGTTGACGGAGACAATCCGGATTGTTTGCTAAGATAAGTCCTAGATAGTTAAGGGATTTGGAATTCCAACCCAGCCCCAAACCAATAATATCTTTCTTGAGGATTCTACTGTTCAGGGGAAAAACCACTGTTTTCTCCTGATTCAGCTTATAATTGGCTAGTGCACTAAACTCCTTAATTGCATCCAATAAAGCTGGCACCGAAGAAGCTGGATTTGACACATATATCAACAAGTCGTCTGCAAAAGCCGTAACCTTTACTACCTGACCCCTGATATTAATCCCAGTAATCTTATAATTAAAGAGTATATTCATCTTAATTATGCTAATTCTCCCACCTATAGATAAGGGGAGGTTATCCCATCTGTTAAGGTCATTCTGTATTTTGTCCACCAAATCCTCTAAATTAAGTTTTTTTATCGTGTCTACATCACGGGCTAAATAGATGCCCAAATATTTGAGATGATCCGGGGCCCATTTCATTCCTAACTGGGTTACATTGGAGTGGAACAAGAGTGAGTTGAGCGGGAATATTTCAGATTTGGTCAAGTTCAATCTGTAGTTGGAAACTTCACCAAATTGATTGACAATCTTCAGAACCTCCCGAAGAGACCTACACGGGTTGGTGAGGTGGAGAAGGATGTCATCTGCAAATACCGATATGGTCAGCATTTCTTGGGCAATGACACATCCTGTAATATCAGGTGAAGATTTGATACGCACCAATAGGGGTTCCAGATAAAGATTAAATAAGTACGGTGATAGTGGGCAACCTTGACGGGTGCCCGAATGCAAGGGAAACCTGGATGAAAACACCCCATTGCAATAAACCTTTGCTGAAGGGGAGCCATAAATCACCTTGACCCACTGAATGAATTGTTCCGGAAAGCCCATCCTATTTAAGGTAGCCCACAAAAACTCTCAACTGACACGGTCTAAGGCCTTTTCCGCATCCAAGGCAACTAGTGCCATAGGAGACTGAGAGTCCTGGGCTAAATGAAAAATGTGTGAGAGGGTCCTCATATGGTCCGATGCTGATCTCCCCTGGACAAAGCCTACCTGTTCCACACTCAGAAGTGGTTGCCAGACTTGTTTAATCCATAATGAGAGGATCTTAGTCAACATTTTAATATCATAATTTAGCAACGAAATTGGCCTATAGTTGGTTGGATCCAGAGCCGGTTTATTTAGTTTAGGTATTAGGATTATAGTTGCTTCTAACAGAGAAGGATCCAGTGGCCCGGAAGTAAGAATGTAATTAAACAAATTGAGTAAAGCAGGAGCTAATTCTTTACAAAAGGATTTGTAAAAGTTTGGGAAAGGCCATCTGGACCAGGGGCTTGTCCAGGGTGAGATTTTGGATAGCATCCTCTACCTCCTCTAGAGTTATGGGGGTTAATAGAACCTCGCATTGACCGGTTTGGAGTTTAGGGAGAGGGGTATTCTCCAGGAAATCTGTTATTCCTGAGAGTGAAGATGAGGGAGTCTTTGTCCCATAAAGGTCCCTATAAAAGGCCTCAAAAACATCGGCGATATCTCTTGGATTCGTTTTAATAGATCCATCCTTTGCTCTTATGACGGGGATCAATCTAGAACTCTTTACCTCCTTAAGCCTAAGGGCCAATAATCTACCAGGTTTTTCCCCCTGATCAAGGTATTTACAGCTGGGATTTCTTTGTGGGCAGAAAAAGGTGCCAATGCAGACAGAAGCCCAGTACAAAAGGGCAGCCTGCAGCGCCGGGAGAAACACAATGAGCGAGTTAGAGAGGTGGAGTGAGCGACCTCAACAGACCTCTACTGTGACTGCTGCGGATTGCTTTGTGGGCAGAAAAAGGTGGCAACACAGGCAGGAGCCCATTACAAAAGACCAGCCTGCAGTGCTGGCAGAAACGGAATGAGCGAGAGAGGGGGAGTGAGCTAGCTTAATGGACCTGTGTCAGGACTGCTGCAGATTTCTTTGTGGGCAGAAAAAGCCACCAACAGAGGTGGCAGCCCAGTACAAAAGGGCAGCCTGCAGCACCAGCAGAAACAGAATGAGCGAGTGAGAGAGGGGGAGTGACCCACCTCAACAGACTTCTGTCGGGACAGCTGCAGATCTCTTTGTGGGCAGAAAAATGTGCCAACACAGGCAGAAACTCAGTACAAAAGAGCAGCCTGCAGCACTAGGAGAAACGGAATAAGCGAGTGAGACAGGGGCAGTAAGCGAGCTCAACAGACCAACACAATCAACATTTGGCATTGACAAATGCTTGTTTCACTTGCACACCTAAAAAATGTACCATTTTGATATTGCCTGGGCTATTCTCTATTCAGTTTGTGCCTTTGTGCTCCTTGGGGCTTTCTCTGCTTCCTTCTGTTTCTCCTGATACATCTTCCTATCCTCCTCCCTCTGTGCTACCTTGTACCTTCTGAATGCAACACTTTTATCCATTGTCTTTTCTGTCACTTCTTTCAAGAACCATAGTGGTCTCTTCTTGCTTTTGCTCACTTGCTTGACACAGAGGTTTGTTGCCGTCACCAATGCTTTATTAGTTTGGCCTGCTGTTCCTCCACCACCCCCATGTCACCCCCCCACCAGGTCATCCCTGAGGCATTCACCCATAATTATAAAATATGCCCTTCTGAAGTTGAGGACCCTCACCCATGTGTGGTTTGATTCAGCAGTCATCCTTATGTTGAACCACACTGAGCGGTGATCACTGGTTCCCCAGGTGGCTTCCCATTCTGACATCTGCAGCATTGTCCCTGTTTGTGACAACCAGGTCCTGAGGTATTCCTCAGACAACTTGTTAGGGAACCCACTTGTGAGGGGGCATTGCTGTATCTAGTGCTGACAAACGGGGACAGCATTGCTGACGTCACAGTGGGGGACCACCTGGGGACCAGTGATCACCAGACAATGTCATTTACCATAAGAACAGGGCCAGAATCATGTCACACAAAGATGAGGATCCTGGACTTCAGGAGGGCCAATTTTAAGAAAATGGGAGAATGCCTCAGGGATGTCCTGGCAGGGATAGGGAAACTAGGGGGAGTAGAAGAACAATGGTCCACAATAAGGGAGTGAATTGAGAAAGCTGCTAAGATCTGTGTCGGGCAGATCAGCAATGGCAAGAGACAAAAGAGAACACCATGGTTCTCTAGAGAGGTAGCAGAAAAAGTAAGAGAAAAAAAAATGGCCTTCAACAAGTACAAAAGAATAGAGAGGGAGCAGGACAGGGAGAAATACCAAGAGAAACAAAGGCAGGCAGGGAAGGTGGTTAGGAGCATGAAACTGAAAACTGAGGAAAATATAGCCCAAACAGTAAAAAAGATAGCTAAAACATGTTTTAGATACATTAATGAAAAGAGGAAGTCCAAGGGAGGGATAGTAAGACTGAAAGGGGAAGGGGGGGGGGTGTTCAATAGAAGGGGACAGCCAAAAAGTGAACATATTGAACAAATACTTCTGTTCAGTATTCACGAAGGAGGGGGTTGGAAATGGACACCTGACAAAAGACAAGGGCATAAAAGGTTGGGAGGTGGACACCAGCTCTTTCAAAGTGGAAAGAGTCCTGAGAGAGTTGCAACAGTTCAAAGCAGACGGGGCAATGGTTTCAGATGTGATGCACCCCAGGTTACTAAGGGAGTTCAGCAAGGAGCTGGCTGCACCTTTGACAGCCCTGTTCAGCCTGTCTCTAGAAACAGGGGAGGTGCCAAGGGACTGGAGGAGGGTGGATGTAGTCCCACTCCACAAAAGTGGAAATAGGGAGGAGGCAAGAAATTATAGGCTTGTCAGCTTGACTTCGGTAGTGGGCAAAGTAACAGAATCACTACTGAAGGAAAGGATTGGTAAATACCTTGTTACCAGCGATCTACAAGATTTGAGGCAACATGGATTCACAGGGGGGAGGTCCTGCCAGACAAACCTGGTTAAGTTCTTTGACTGGGTAACAAAGGAAATTGATCAGGGAGGGAAGCTTGACGTGGCCTATCTAAATTTCCGCAAAGCCTTTAAGACTGTTCCACCTAGTAGACTGGTAAACAAACTGAGTAGCCTAGGAGTGAGTCCTAAAATAGTAAAATGGGTGGAGAGTTGGCTTAGTGGTAGGAGCCAAAGAGTAATGGTAAATGGGGCACACTCTTGGGAGGACAGGGTAATTAGTGGGGTACCATAGGATTCAGTGTTAGGCCAGGTCTTCTTCAATGTCTTTATTAGCGACATTGCAGAAGGACAGGAGGGGAAGATATGCCTGTTTGTGGATGACACAAAAATCTGCAATAGAGTAGATGCACTGGGGAAGGGGGGGTTGAAAGAATAAAGGAGGATCTAAAGAAGTTGGAAGAGTGGTCAAGAGTTTGGCAGTTGAGATTCAATGCAAAAAAGTACAAAATCATACACTTAGGGCACGGAAACCTGGGGGCAATGTACCAACTTGAAAGGGAAATATTAGCAGTCACAAAGCAGGAAAGAGACCTGGGGTTATCATTTCTGATGACCTGAAGGTAGCTAAACAGTGTGACAAGGCAATGGGGAAGGTGAGCGGAATGCTAGGATGCATAGTGAAGGGTATCGCCAGCAGAAAGAGGGAGGTAATAATACCCTTGTATAGACTGTTGGTGAGACCCCACCTTAAGTACTGTGTATAGTTCTGGAGGCCCCATCTCCGAAAGGATATACATAGGGTAGAGGCAGTGCAAAGGAGGGCTACCAAAATGATGCAGGGTCTACATCAAAAACACTATGAAGAAAGGCTAAAGGATTTAAATATGTACTCCCTAGAAGACAAGAGGGAACAGGGGGATAGTCATACTGGGTAGTCATTCATACTCCCTCTCCCATTTAAATAAATTAGACACCTTGTATCATAGAGCTATTAGATTCATTACAGATCTTCCCTCCAGCACCCATCATTGCTCTCTCTACAATGCAGTCAGTTGGACATCCCTACAACATAGAAGAAACAAAAATGCTGCTGTCTGGATCTACAAAGCTCTGACAAACTCCCTTCCTACATCTCAGACTGTTTCAGCCAGATCACATCCAGGCCTTACACCCTAAGGATCAATAAACTCATCATGCTGGAGATTCCTATCACCTGCACCCGGTATGGAAGGGCTGCAATCAGCTATTCCCTAGCACTTATCTGGAATTCTCTTCAAAAGACCTTGAAATTGGATACCTTCATTCCTTTAACATCCTTCAAAAACTGTACACTAGTCTATTCCCAGAATCATGCAACTGCTTCCTATAAGGCCAAGTCCTCTCACACCCCCTCCTTCCCCCACCCCTTTTATGCTACCCCTATTTCTCTATCGTTCTTCTAGCTTGTCCTCCAACCTACTTCATACAAAAATGCCCACCCAAGTCCAACTACCCGAGCTTTATCCCTACTATACTGTTTGTTTCTTTCCTTTTAATATGATTTAGGTTTATTGTCATTTTGCCTTGTATATATGTAAATATTTGTATATCTGTCTCATTCATAAATCATTGTATTTGTGTTTATTCAGTACCATGTTTTTGTGTAAAATTTGTAACCTTATATTGTTATGACCACTCAGGTCCATCTTGTAAATGAGCTATGCTCAATGATGTTCGCCTGAATAAATAAAGATTTTGATTGATTGATACTGGGTGTCAGATGGAAAAAGGCTATTGCCCATTGAGTCCATTGATCCATTCTAGCAGATCCAATTTTGCCCACCCTTCAATATAAATTCATCCAATTTATCCTTAAAAGTGTTTAGGTCCTTACAACCCACTACTTCTTCTGGTAAGCAGCTTCAGATTATAGTTGTTCTTTGTATGAAACTGTTAAATCTAAATCTATTAGTGTATTTTCCAATTTTTTTAGACAATTGTGTGTTCTCAATCCCTTTGGCTTGTTTTGGATTTCTATACCCATTTTGCTGATTAATTCACTGTCATTAATTATTTTAAAGAACATTCATAAATCACCTTTTGTTTTCTCATTTTTAACTTAAATAAGCTGAAATGAGTATGATATGATAGAGATAGAGACATGCAGATACCTCAAAGGAATAAACAAGATACAGGAAAGGATCATTCTCTAAAGAAAAAGGTGCTCAAGGAAAAGGGGGAACACTATGAAACCGAAGGGGGAGGCTCAGAGGAAACATGAGGAAGTACTTCTTCATGGATAGGGTTGTGGACATTTGAAACAGTCTCCAAGCGGAAGTGTTGGGGGCTGAAATGGTCACAGGATTTAAGAATGCATGGGATAAGCACAAAGGAATCTTAGAAGAGAGAGGGTGGATGTAAACCAGAGATCAAGTAGGGTCTGCAGTGGCAATGCAGGTAGGGAAACCAGGAGAGACTAGGTGGACCAAGCGGTCCTTATCTGCCGTCATCTTCAACATTTCTATTGCCCCATCATGAGTTGGTTTATTGACTAGTTGCCTGAGGAATGTCCCCTGCAGGCAGTTGTTAGGTGTGGGCAAAGTACATCCACACTTAGCAGGTAATTGTTGGTAGTAAACTAGCAGAAGAAACGCAGACAAGTGTCAAGTGCAGTAATAAACTTGTTTATTACAGAAAATAAGCATTTGCCATAAATCGGAGTCTTACCAATATAGACACTGGGAGCTGAGAGTTTCCCAAAATACCCCAGGGTTTGCAGTGGTCTCAGAGGGGATACATAATGCAGTAACTTATATACCGTGATAATAAGCATGGCAACTCTTACATTCACAGGCTAACTAGATTAATAAAACAAGCCATATTGGCTAAAAGTTAGGCGGCTCCACAGTGTTATCTACAAATATACAAAATGTGTAAAATCAGCTAAAACTAAGAACAAAGAAGGCATACAAAATGAAGGTGTAATTGTGGTGTTACATAAATCTGCATGATGGCAGTGCAGGCTATACAATAACTTCCCAGAAGAATACAACATGTACTCTTGGCTTGCTATTTGTATTACAAGCAATAATCATTACAACAATAATATTCCTGGTCACTTACACTTTTATGGTAAGTACCAATGCCTTAAGTATAAGGACTGATATATACACACACACACACACACACACACACACACACACACACACATTATATTACAGTGGCACGGTAGGGCCACTGTAGTTAGGGTTCAGTACCCCATTTAAGGTTAAAGTGTGAAATTTTGCATCTTCATAACATTGCCACTGTATGATGGATTTGCCTGAAATTTGGCAGGCATGGAGCAATGCCATAGATCTCTGGATCTGCCAAGTTACGTAACTGTGGGATATATGGCTGCGGAGTTATAAAGCAACATTCTGTAGTGCATTTACACTTTTTTGTGCATTCTTTGCTTGCACCTACAGGTTGCATAGTTTGCGCAACCATTCCGTAAACTTCAGGAAACACATGGCCAGGGTCCCCGATGTGCCTTTTGAAGATTTCATGAAAAAATATTAAACGGTTCAAAAGTTATTCAAAAAATGTTTCCCATTATAGTCAACAGGAAAAGTTAGCAAAAAGTTCAGTAGTGTTGCAAATGCAGTTTTTAGTGTCGCAAATGACCCCTGTAGTGTCGTCATCAGCCATTTTTTTTCAGTTAGTGGTCACAGAAATGCTTGGCATTTAAATTTGGGACCCTGTAGGGACACAATTCATTTTGTGTTCACCTAGTTGGACCCTGAGGATGCTAGCCATGTCTTTTTTGGGAGGTTAAACACCCCAGAAATATGTATTTGAAATTTTTGTAAAAAGCAGTGTCACAAAGTAGTGTTGCACTCACGACACTTTCGTGATTTCATTTGCAAAAGTGTCATGATTTGCTACACTATTTTGTGACACTATGCCTAAAATAAGAGAAATTCTTTGCCACCCTGCTGCAAAACAATGGTTTGGTCTTTTGGGCTGAAATTTAGAGGGAAAAACGCCAACATCCCTCAGATGTGCCTTTTGGTGGTTTGGTGACAAAATATTACATGGATGGAAAGTTACGGAGCTCTGAAGTTGGCGCTTTTTCCCATAGACTAACATTGTGTTGTCCGTTTCGGGGTCTGTGATTCTGAAAACACTTCGAGATACAGACTTTTCATCGGAAAAATGCTTAGCCCCTCACTAGGGAGCTAAGTACAAAACTAGCCAGGAAAGTCAGAATTTATATGAAATTTAAATTTTTTTTCTACATTGTACAGTTCCTGAGATATAAGCAATTTAGTATTCCAAGTGCTCATTTTCTGATCCGAGGCCAATTATGCATACATTCTTTGTATTCACTGTGTTTCTCTATACAGCTATTGGTGGAAAAAAGGGTGTGCACTTTCGTTACTGTCACAGTTAGCATTCCCAATTGCGTTTCTGTAACCGTTTGTGTTAGCATTCCTGTCTACGCCACCGTGTGTGTTACCCTTTGCCTTTTTGTTTGCACTTGCATTTGCTTTACTGTTGCCATTTCCATTTCCATTACTGTTTCTGTTTGCGTTTCATTTTGCATCACCATGTGCATTACCATTTGCGTTTGCGTACGCACTTACATTTGCATTTCCTTTGGCATGATCGTTGCTGTTACCATTAGCATTTGCATTTCCTATTGTGGTACCGTGACCATGCGCATTACCATTTGCGTTTCTGCATGCGCTTGCGTTTGCATTTCTGTTACCATTCTAGTGTACTCCACCGTGTGTGTTACCCTATGTATTTTAATTTACGCTTGCATTTGTGTTACTGTTAACATTTGCTTTCCTATTACTGTTTTTGTTTGCATTTTGTTTTGCGTCACCATTTGCATTACCATTTGTGTATGTGCTTCCGTTTGCATTTGCATTTCCTTTGGCATCATCATTGCTGTTACCTTTAGCATTTGCATTTCCTATTGCGGTACAGTGACCATGCGCTTTATCAATTGCATTTCCTTACATGCTTGCATTTCTGTTTCTGTTTGCATTACCGTTCCCGTCTACGTCAACGTGTGCATTACCCTTTGCGCTTTCATTTTCGCTTGATTTGCCATTGTTAACATTTGTGTTTCCATTACTGGTTTTGTTTATGCTTCATTTTGCATCACCGTGTGCATTACCATTTCACGCTTTGCACGATCTTCAGTTTGCATTTCCTTTAGCGTCATCGTTGCTGCTACCATTACATAGAAACATAGAACATAGACTTTGACGGCAGATAAGGGCCACTTGGCCCACCCAGTCTGCCCATTTCCCTACCTACTAGATAAGCTGCAGATTCTAGTTAACCAACAGCCTATTTCCTGCAACTCCCCACTATAATTGCCTTATGTCTGTCCCATGCACGTTTGAATTCCTCCACTGTTTTAGACCCCACAACCTCTCCAGGAAGGTGGTTCCATGCGTCCACCACTCTCTCCATGAAAAAGAATTTCCTCACATTACCCCTGAGCCGTCCCCCTCTAACTTTAAATTGTGCCCCCTTGTTCTTACACATCTCTTTTTCTGAAAGATGCTACCCTCCTGGACTTTGTTGATTCCTTTGAGGTACTTAAAAGTTTCTATCATGTCCCCCTGTCCCTCCTTTCATCAAGGGTATACATATTAAGCTCTCTCAGTCTCTCTTCATATGGTTTCTGATGTAGACCCTGCACCATTTTAGTTGCCCTCCTCTGGACTACTTCCATCCTGTCTATGTCCTCATGAGATGAGGTCTCCAAAACTGCACACAGTACTTCAGATGGGGTCTCACCAACTGTCTGTATAGAGGGATAACCACTTCCTTTTTCTACTTATGATGCCCCTCCTATGCATCCCAGTATCCCTTGGCTTTGCCACTGACTTCTCACATTGCATACCCACCTTTAGGTCATCTGATATGACTACATCCAGATCCCTTTCCATTATTTTTGTTGTTAGTACCTCCTGCTATTGTGTACTCTTCTCCTGGATTTTTATTTCCCAGGTGCATTACTTTGCACTTCTTTGCATTGAATCTAAGTTGCCATATGTCTGACCATTCCTCCAACCTTGCCAAGTCCCTTCTCATCCTTTCTACCCCCCCTTGTGTATCAACTCTGTTACAGATCGTAGTGTCATCCACAAAGAGGCATACTTTTCCTTCCAGACCCTCTGCAATGTCACCTATAAAGACGTTAAAGAGGACTGGACCCAGTACTGAGCCCTGAGGTACTCCACTAGTAACCCCCCTTTCTTCAGAATGTGTTCCATTCACTATTACCTTCTGTGTCCTGTTGTGCAGCCAGTTTTTCACTCAGTCTACCACCCTGGGACCCACTCCCAGGCTGGCTAACTTGATTATTAATCTTTGTGCGAGACAGTGTCAAATGCCTTGCTAAAGTCTAGGTAGGCCATATCCACAGCCCCTCCCTGGTCTATTACTTTGGTCACCCAGTCAAAGAAATCGATTAGATTTGTCTGACATGACCTTCCTGCTGTGAATCCATGCTGCTTTGGGTCCAGTGCCCTGCTGGCCTCTAGGTACTCAACAATTCTTTCTTTCAGAAGTGATTCCATCATTTTCCCCACCACTGAGGTCAAACTAACAGGTCTGTAGTTTCCTGCTTCTGCCTTGCTCCCACTTTTGTGAAGGGGAATCACACCTGCCCTCCTCCAGTCCTCAGGTACCACCCCATCTTCCCATGATTTGTTAAAAAAGTGTGGTTAGTGGTGTCACTAGGTCCTCTCTTAGCTCTTTTAGGATTCTAGGGTGAATCCCGTCAGGCCCATTAGCATTTACATTTCCTATTGCAGTACCATGCACGTTACCATTTGTGTTTCCATACGCACTTGCATTTGCATTTCCATTTGCATTACCATTCCCGTCTACGCCACCTTGTGCATTACCCTTTGCTTTTTTGTTTGCACTTGCATTTGTGTAACTGTTAACATTTGCGTTTCCATTACTGTTTTTGTTTGTGTTTCCTTTTGCGTCACCATGTACATTTCTATTTGTGTTTGCTTTTCTGTTTGTGTTTCCTTTTGTGTCATCGTTGCTGTTACCGTAACTGTCTGCATTTTCAATTACGTTACCGTGCCCGTGTGTGTTACAGTTTGCATTTCCATATGCGCTTGCATTTGTGTTTCTGTTTTTATTAACTTTTGTGCTTGTGTTTGTATTACCATTTGTGTTATCATTTATGTTTGCATCACCACGTGCGTTAGCATTTGTGTTGCCGTTACTTCACTATTTATAGTGCTGATTCTCAAAAGGAAGGGAAATTCATGGCAAAAACTTGTTGAATCATTAGTTAGTTTCATTGGCCAGTGACAGGGCCTGATGTAGGCCTACCTTTGACCTCCTTACCATCAGTTTCATCAACAGGCATCGGGTTACGTTAGTCGTTAGTCCAACTCTCACCCCATTCTCCCATACTGCACCACCTCAGCTTGTTTGCACATGGGATGGGGTGAGAGTTAAGACTGATGACCCTCAACACACACACCCCGGGATGCCTGTTGGTGGGGCCTGGGTAGGGGTGGGTGAAAGGAGGGGTGGGAACCCTAACATCGAATTTCCTCACTTTTGTCACTGTGGAACAACCCTAACTGATGCATTAAGCTGAGTTTTTGCTATATATATATATATATATATATATATATATATATATAGTCAGCAGTGCACAGTGGGTAGCCAATATGGGTGAGGGGACCAAGCCTACCCCCCGTTTCCTTACTGAAAAGGCAACAACACTATGGCAAAGTAGTGGGAATAATCTCCATCTTTTACAGTCCCAATGAACGAGCCTTGTAAAGGAACTTGAGTTGCACATGATGTTGTTTTAACGTGCACCATAGACAGCAAAGAGTTAGTATTAAAAAAATAATCAAAAACAGCTGAATGATAGCAAAATCTTTAAATGTCATCTCCAACCATGAGTTAAATAGCAACATAGAAACACAGAATTTAATGGCAGATAAGGTCCGCTTGGCCCACCTAGTCTGCCCATTTCCCTACCTAACGGATAAGTTGAAGACCCTAGTTAACCAACAGCCTACTTCCTCCTACCCCCCCACTAGAATTGCCTTATGTCTGTCCCATGCATTCTTGAATTCCCCCACTGTTTTTGACTTTACGACCTCCTCAGGGAGGCCGTTGCATGCATCTACAACCCTCTCTGTGAAGAAATACTTCACATTACCTCTGAGCCATCCCCCTTCTATCTTCAGATTGTGCCCCCTTGTTCTTGCACATCACTTTTTCTGAAAGATAATACGCTGTTGGACTTTGTTGATTCCCTTGAGGTATTTGAAAGTGTTTATCATGTCCCCCCTCTCCCTTCTTTTCTCAAGGCTATACATCTTAAGCTCCTTTAGTCTTTCTTCATATGTCTTCTGCTGCAGACCCTGCACCATTTTGGTTGCCCTCCTCTGGACAGCCTCCATCCTGTCTATGTCTTTGCAGAGATGGGGTCTCCAGAACTGTACACAGTACTCCAGATGTGGTCTTACCAACTGTCTGTACAGAGGGCCAACAACTTTCTGTTTTCTACTGGTGATGCCTCTCCCTATGCATCCCAATATCCCCCCAGCCCTCCTTACTGCCTTCTCACATTGCTGGCCCACCTTTAGGTCATCTGATATGACTACCCCAGGTCCCTTTCCATTTTGTTGTTGTCAGTATCTCACCACCCATTGTGTACTCTTCCCTGGGTTTTTGTTTCCAGGTGCATTATTTTGCACTTTTTTGTTGAATATACTGCCATACATTTGACCATTCTTCCAACCTTGCCAAGTCCCTTTTCATCCTTTCCACCCCCTCCTTGTGTATCAACTCTGTTGCAGATCTTTGTGTCATCTGCAGAGAGACATACTTTCCCTTCCAGTCCCTCTGCAATGTCACTTATAAATACATTAAAAAGGACTGGCCCCAGTACTGAATCCTGCGGTACCCCACTAGTAACCCCTCTTTTTTCACTGTGAACTCCATTTACTATTACCTGCTGTAGAAAGTGCAGTGCTTAAATCACCATCATGGATGAGTGCATTAAGGGTTTTTCCAGCTTTGAAGCTATTATTGCTGATGTAGATGAGATGGGTATCTTTTCCATCTAAAAGTGTCTTAAGAGACAAAGTCAGGAGACCAATATGGACATTAGAGAGGCAAATATTGAGCAAGCAAATATTCATGGTCAATATCAGTAATATTAGGTTCCGCGATGGGAACTGGAGTAATCACAGCATGATCAATAACAGTAGTTTGATGAGGTATAAAACAGAAATTATGGTATTATATTTTACAGGACTTGGGACCATAAGCAAATTATTTATAATCAAATCAAATCAAATCAGTTTTATTTCTTAAAGGTGCCTTTCTAAAACCAAGGCTCCTGTACAATAAAATACATAAAATAAAATAAGTTATTAAAAACAGACATATAATTTACGACAAAAAGCAGTATAGTAGCAGCATAACAAACATACCAAAGACACATCAAAAACAGCAGCATCAATCAACAAATGCCAAGCTGAAAAGATGAGTTTTCAAGGAAATTTTAAAACTCTGGATGGTTAGACAATTTCATACCCGATGAGGTAGAGAATTCCACAGGGATGGAGCAACAAAGCTAAATGTCCTTGCTCCCAACGTCTGCAAACATACCTTGGGAATCTCTAGCAATCCCTCATTGGTGGAACGGAGAGGATGGGATGGACAGTAGGGACAAAGGTGATCTTTCAGGTAGCCCGGTCCCTTGTCATGAAGGGCCTTATAGGTTAGCAAAGCAACCTTAAAGGTGATCCGCCACTGTATCAGCGGCCAGTGCAGACCATGGAGCACAGGTGTTATGTGACTGGCTCTTGAAGCACCAGTTAACAGCCTCGCTGTCGCATTCTGCACTAGCTACAAGCAGTGGATATCAACCCCTGGCAGCCCTAAGTAAAGGGCATTGCAGTAGTCAAGGCGGGGAGTAATGAAGGCGTGAACCAATGTTGGAGGATCAGCGGGAGGAACCAGATGTTTCACCTGGGTGAAATTTCTCAGATGGTAAAAAGATTTAACAACTGCTGACACCTGTAACTTTAGGGTCAGACAGTCATCAAACATAATGCCCAGGTTTCACACCCAGTCTGAGGTAGCTAGCTGGACACCTCCAAACCATAAACCCGAAGGGGAACCCGCCAACATATCTGCCTAGCAATGATCAGGGTTCACAACCAACACCTCAGTTTTTTCAGGGTTCAACCTTAGCCAGCTCACATTAATCCAGGCCTGAATTTCAGTCAGACAGCTGTTGAGCACTGAGACAGCATCATCTTGTTCAGGGACAAAAGACATGTATAACTGAGTATCATCTGCATAGCAGTGAAAACTCAAGCCATACTGTCTAATAATTGCTCCCAATGGCAGCATATACACTGCAAACAACATGGGCACTAAAATGGATCCCTGTGGAACTCCACAAGGTAGGGAGAATGGAGCTGAGGTACAATCCCCTGACACCACTCTCTGAGTCCTACTCATGAGGTAAGATCAAAACCATCTGAGGACAACCACCGAAAGTCCACAGATTAGCTGCAGGTGATCCAACAGCACACGATGGTCCACAGTATCAAATGCTGCAGAGAGAGATCAAGAAGGACCAAGATGGAATGAGTCTTTCAATCTCTCGCTATCAGGAGGTCATTTAGTACCTGAGCAAGAGCCGTCTTGGTACTATGTCTCTTCCTGAAACCGGACTGGAGAGAATCATAGATATTGTGGCTGGTCAAATGGTCCTCCAGCTGTAATGCCACCACCTTCTCAATAACCTTACCCAAAAAGGGAAGGTTAGAGACCGGCCTGTAATTTGCTAGACAGTCGGGATCCAACGAAGACCCCTTAAGAAGGGGCTGAACCACATCCTCCTTAAGGGAATCTGGAAAGATTCCCCTCTCCAAGGATAACCAGACTATCTTAGCAAGGACCGGGCCAATGACATCAATGCTGCCAACAAGCAAGCGCGAAGGACCCAGATCCAAACTACAGTTGTTAGGATGTAATAACTGGATAACCATCACAATATCACTGATTGTAGGCTGGCCAAAGTCACACCATACAAACCAGGAGTCTGACATCTCCTGCTGACCACTGCTACTCCCTTGAGAAAGGGTCAGGTGGATGTCCGACCTGATCGTGGCAATCTTATCCGTGAAGAATTGAGTAATCTCCTCACACTGCTCTTGTGGAAAAGCATTTCTGGGCTGAAGACAGAGTGGATTGCACAGTCTGTCGACAGTCCGGAAAAGCTGAGCTGGTTGATTCCAAGCGGCAGCAATTTCCCTGGACAGGAATTCTGCATTCTTACAGGAAATTGTTGATTGATAGACCAAATAGTGGTCCATCAAACTAAACCTGTCACACACCAGGCCAGACCTCCACCATCGCCTCTCTAGCCTTCATCCAACTCTCCTCAACTCCCTCAAGGCCTCATCAAACCATGGAGACCTAGGGCAAAGGGAGAGTGGATGAACATGAACAGGAGCAATGGAATCCAGTGCCTCTGTCACCGCCTTACTATTGGAGAGTACAAAATCCCCTGGATCCATGCATTCCCTCGGCATGCCCAATAGGTTCAGCACCACCATCAAAACTGAAGCTGATGGTGTGATGGTCAGACCACCAGACTGGTTCCACCACCAAGTCAGATAGCTCCATTCCCAGGAGAAACACTAAGTCCAATGAATGACCACCAACGTGGGTCAAGGAGGAAACAACCTGTGTGAGGCCCAGTGGACTCATTAACTAGAGGAAGTCTTGTCCAATCTGCAAGACTTCATCGTCAACCCAAGCATTGAAATCCCCAAGGATCAGCCATCTATGGGGACCCAATGTTAGGTCAGCGATGAAGTCCACAACTTCCCGCAGGAAAACTTTCTCGTCTCCTGGTGGACGGTAGATGAGAAGAATCCTGCACCCCACACCCTCTCCCACGATACATTAAAAGGAGTTGGTGGCTCCCACTGGAATTTCCCTCAGGTTCAGTTCTGATTTAAAACAAACGGCCACACCCCCACCCCTATGATTGATCCTTGGGTAGTGTGTCACCGAGTACCCGGGTGGAACTGCTGAAGCCAAAACAGGGCCAGCATTTCCATCCAACCAGGTCTCGGTGATGCAAGCCAGTTCAGTTGAATTAACAAGATCCCCAATTTTGAAGGTCTTGTTTTTAATTAATTAGTAATTAAATAATTAGTTACTACACAGTATTGCCCATCAGAATTGTATGCCACTCTCACTGTAGGAATCCTCCATTTCTGCAGATTAATTTTGCAGGTGAAAGACTGATTCATGAGTCTTGTAGTGAAGCGATGCTCCTCTTCTGCATAATCTTGGTAGAGCTGTCCAGTGTTGCCCACTGGTGATGATGTAGTAGATGATGATGCTGTTTGCTTGGGGATACCAGTTTCATTTGATGCAATATCAGAGTTCAAACTAAAAGACCAGTCAGTGCTGTCCAGTGAATAGCCACACACCACAGCAACATAAATAGTGGTATCCCTTTTTGGCACAACAGTCTGTATGAGGAGCCACCAAAGCATCCAGGGTGGGATGGAAGACCAGAAGAGATGGAAGGTTGATTCTCTCTCAGTAGATGTCCTCGATGAAATGCCCAATGAAGTAAATGGAGGCCAGTCTGTCAAAAAGTGCAATTTCTGGATCAAAGCATGGCAAGAAAACAGTGAAAGTCATGAACATGGTGTCATGGTGATCCATCTGTAGCGTGGCACCTACCTAGAATTAATATTTTAGATATTTATGCATTTGGTTATTCAGTTGTATGGATTTTCTGTGCTTTATTAAATCTTATATGCTATCTTATTGTACATCACCTTGGTTTTGGAAAGGCACTTTATAAATAAAGTTTATTATTATTATTATTGATGGAACAGCGATTGGCACTGTAGCATAAGCCCCTGTTGGGATGATGTGTAACATACTTTAGATTTCTAGCAGCTGACAGTGGAAAATTTACAGACCTAGACATGCACATTGCAATACAAGCAGTAGACCTACAATGTGGACAATACCATTTAGCTAGGCATCTGTCATGAATGTTATCAGGAATACGTCCTGATTCCACATCCCGGAACAGATTATTGATAGTGGTTATGACATAAGAACCATAAGCAAAGCATAGAGTTCCCTGGCAATATATTGCTTTCTGCCTCCTTGTTATTCTGGAAAACAAGCTTATTTATTTTATTCTTAGTGTCATTAAAACTCTTAGTAATATTGTGCATATTATAAACAGTATAATGCTCTTCCTGACTAAGCCTATCTACACCATGCAATGGGGTGGTAAAACATCATTTTTCATGCCTGTCTAGAATTTAACTGTTTGGCTTTTAATGGCAACAATGTCTGCCCTGTTCCAGATGGACATGCTAGATCCAAAGTGTCCGGATAAGGTGCCAGCTGCACCAGTGACATCATCAGTAGCACCCCTCCTGCGTGATGTGGAATTTCTCTTGCTTTTAGGGTCAGGTCTGGGCCTGAATAAACCTAAGTGTTCAATGATATAAGAACCAGCCATGGGATCCTGTGTGCATGTCCGGTATAGAACTTATAAGTGTTAGTTTTAGAACACATACCAAATTCAGCCATATTCCAATGGGTGAGATTAAAAATAACAGGGACATGCATTAAATGCACGTTATTGACAAGTGTACCTGGGAGTGAGGTGGCGGTTAAACCACTAGGTGGGCCAGGTTCCTATGGGGGACATTTGATGAATTGTGCTTCAGTAGGGGGTATAACTTCTGTAGCCATATAGTTGTAAATACATAAATCTTTTGCAGCATCTTCTGGAAATGTCTCACAGAAGGTAGGATCTGTCAAAGCAGTAAGGTTGTATAAACCAGAATATCTATAATTAGCTTGGTGGATGGACAGGGTACTATTTGGGGCATTCCTGTTATTGGGCCAACCTTGGAAAGTGCCTTTGTAGTGGCGGGCAACAGGAAGGGTCTGTCCATGACTGTCAGCTTGCCATTCAATTTGGAGGGATGATTTATCAGGTGCCACAACCATGGCAGTCAGGTAGGCAGCTATACTTTTCTGAACAGTGATCAAAATTTATTGGGAACATCTATGCTGACTCCTTCAGGGATTGGGGTGGGTTTGTATGGTGGGTTCATGTGTCTTCCCTCAGGATGATCGAGAAGTGGAAGGAGTTGCCTTAGATGTTTGTTGTAGTCAGATATAGTGCTCCAATCCTTGCCATGGACAGAGGGTAGTGCTCCAAGTAGGAGGATCAGGTGCAAGATAACCATCTCACACAGGTACCTGTAAGGAAGAAAGAAAAAGGTAGTAGGTACTATTCCACCTAGTAGGGTTAGGAAAAGCAATTATTCTCCTTTATACAGTTTTAACTGGTTTGCATGCAACCACTTGTCAGTAATCTTCTCCTGTTGGAGGAGTCTGACTTGGTAGGCTGCTGGACTGAGTTTGTTGATGATGGGGTAGGGTTCTTTCCACTTATTGGAGAAGGGATGAACAGGGTGTGAAAATCTGAGTACCATTACCTGATCTCTGACTTGCCAATCCACCTCTGGTGTGTGCTTGTCAAAGTGAACTTTGGATTGCTGCTGTGCCTTGCCCATAAGTTGTGCAACATACAGATGGGTCTTGATGACAGCATCTCTGAGTTTTGTGATGAATGTATCCACAGACACTCAGTCTGCAGTGGGTGTGTTCAGATCAATCAACAGCTGCTTAGGTAATCTCATAGTTCTACCAGTCATCACCTCAAAGGGTGTCAACTGGGTGGTGGCTGAAGGAGTGCCCCTTATTGCCATAAGAAGTAAAGGCAAAAAGGAATCCCAATCCTTGGGATTGTCCTCAATACATTTGGAAAGTATTTGCTTTATCCATCTGTTTGCTCTTTCTACCTGACCTGAGGATTGAGGGTGGTAAGGAATGTGGAACCTCTGGTGTACACCAAGAAGCTCAAGTGTTTCTCGCATCAACTCACATGTAAAACTGGTTCCTTGATCAGAGTCTACCTCGAGAGGTAAGCCCCGCCTAGAGAACAATTGTTCCACCCAGACTTTTGCAGTTGCCTTAGCTGTGCAATTTCGAGTGGGGAAGGCCTCAACCCACATGGAGAATAGATCAGTGACCACAGGGGCATACTTGTTGTTCCTGAAAGTTATGGTCGGAGGCCAATAAAATCAATCTGGATGGCATGCCAGGGCCCTGATTGTCTCTGGGGAAGTAATTTTCTATTTCTTTTAGCTGGAGCTGGATTGTTTTGTGCATAGATCAAGCAGTTGTCAATGTAATGTCTTACATCCTTGGTAATGCCAGGCCAACAGCCCACAGATTTTAGTCTCTGGACTGTGTTTTCCACCTCCTGGTGTCCACCAGTTGGGGTGTCATGAACCTGATGGATGAACTCTGATCACAATGACTCGGGAACTACCCATAATTTGTAGTTCAGATCATCAGGTTGGTACCATAGCAACTTGTTGTTACTTGATAGGTGCAGTTTGTTAGCATGTTTCTTGTAGGGACTCTTGGTCGGCAGTTCTTGTTCATTTCCCTTGTCTAGGAATCTGAAAACTTCTTTCAGCTGAGGATC
The DNA here is from genome assembly GCA_016271365.2 of Neoceratodus forsteri. Lineage (NCBI taxonomy): Eukaryota > Metazoa > Chordata > Ceratodontiformes > Ceratodontidae > Neoceratodus > Neoceratodus forsteri. The sequence goes on along the minus strand of CM028130.1, from coordinate 600,326,309 downwards.
AGATTTATGAGCTGTGGACAAGTCCAATGGCACAAAAGGTTCAGGTTTATCCTTCACAGCAGCTATTCATGCAGCTGCTAAAGCAATAGGGTGAGCCATATCCCATGTGTCCCCCCCGCCCGAGCACCCTCTTTGGCAAAAGTGTCTGCTCAATCGTTGAAACAATGGTATGGATCAGACTTAGAATGGGCCTTCACTTTGTGTATGAACAGTTTGTGTTTAAATTGTTGGGTCAGAGTGTGGATACACACAAAGAGTGAACTGTATTTGACAGGTGTGTCATCAGAAGATGTGAAGGAGTTTTTTCTCCCAGAATGGTAGGAATTCTGTTAGTGAGCAAGAGATCCAACTTGAGTCTGTAAAGATGATGGTATCTGTGTTACCATGGTGTAGCAATTCAAAAGCACAAGCCACAGCAGCCAGTTCTGCATACTGTGAAGATGTAACACTGCAGTGCTTAGAGGTATGGACAGTTTTATCATTACTATAGATGATGAACACTCCAAACCTAGCTACCTGTTCTCCTTGATGATATGAGGCAAAGTCATCAGTAAAGACATGACACAAGGAGGTGTCAGCAAGGAGCTTTGGGGTAGCAGGAAGGAAGGGTCCTGGATCAGGCAACTCAGGAAGTTGGAGTGAACAATCATGGGGCTCTTCTTGGTACAGGATGCCATGAGCCAAAACTGAGGGCATTTTGGCAGTGTGGACCTGTACATCAGAAGAAGAGACCATTGAGTCAGTCTGGTATTAGACAATGAGCCATCCTTCACTCTGTCTGACAACAGAACATTTGTAGGGGTGTGGTTGGTGTGCAGAATGATGGGTGAATATCCAATGATGTACAATGATGTACAGGAAATGCTTCACAGTCAAGTGGGTAGCCAGAAGGTGTCTTTCACAAAGACTGTGCTTCTGTTCCACTGGAGATAACATCTCAGAAGCATAGGCAATAGGCCTCAGGATGCCACTGACCTTCTGAGCAAGCATTGCAGACATGGCTATGTCTGAAGTGGCTGTTTTCAAATGGAAGGGTAAAGGTGGATTGGGGTTATCCAATTCTGGAGCAGAGGTCAAGGCCTGTTTCAGTAGGGTCACAGCATTAGTGCAAATTGGAGGCCAAGACCAGGGAATGTCCTTTTTCAGGAGTTCATACAAAGGGGAGGCCTTTTATGCAAAGTCACAAATAAAGTCCCTGGAGTAGTTGGCCATCCCCATGAAACATCTGACTGTTGCCAAACTGGTAGGAAGTGACAAATCTTGTAGGCCCTGGATCTTCTTCCAGGCTGGGCTCCTGCCTTGTTCTGTGATTGGCAGATCAAGGAAGATAATCTCTTTCTGGCACAGTTGTGCTTTTATGGGGTTACACTTGAGGCCTACCCTCTGTAAGGGGGTCAGTAATTCATCAAGGAGGTTAAAGTGTTGCTCCTTGGTAGTGGTTGCCAAGAGTAAGTCATCCACATACTGCAGAAGGGACTGTGGAGCAGAGAAACCCTGTAAAGTGTCCACCATGTGTAGATGGAAGAGGGATGGGCTGTTATGAAAGCCCTGTGGGAGGCAGGTTCATGTGTACTGATGACCCTCAAAGGTGAAAGCAAACTTGTAGTGGCTTTCTTGGGCCAGTGGCAAAGATCAAAATCCATTGGAGATGTCAAGGGCGCTAAACCACTTTCGGTCTGGGGTTAGCAATTTGAGGGCATCTGATGCCGAGGCTACTGTAGATGAGCAGCTGGGAGTGACTTGACTAAGTCTCCTGTAATCAATAGAGAGTCTCCAAGAATTATTGGCTTTTTCATGTGCCAAATAGAGGAGTTGATGGTTGAGACACAAGGCCTAATCGCACCTTGCTGAAGGAGTGACTGGATAGTTTCCCTGAGTGATGGCAAGGACTCAGCAGGAAAAGTATATTGCCTTTGCCTGTCCTGATCAGGGCCAGGTATTTCAATGACAGTGTGCATTCTTCCACAATCATGTTTGTTTGTTACAAAGACATCAAGATGCTCCTGCTGGATGGGCAACAGTTCTTTGAAAAACTCATGTGTTTGGAATAGAGCTATGACGTTGTATTCCTTGTCATTGACAGCAATGGCGTCAACCACATGAGAATCAGAAATCATGATCATATTGTATTGCCCTCTGATTTGGATCAGAAGCCGGTTGGCTAAGTCGACTACACAGCCATGTAGTGCTAGGAAGTCAATTCCCAGGATACTAGGGTGATGACACAATCCCATGAGGTTAAAGGTATGATTTGTGTCAAGAGCGCCCAACAACAGGGGCAGTACAATAGAATGGTAGGTAGGCAATCTTGTGCCATCCACACCTTGTGCATTGGTCTGCCATCTGATGGACCAAGAGGAATTCGACTGATCCTCATCACATAATACAGCCACAGCCACACCTGTATCAAGCAATAGGGCAATTTGGCAGCCTCCGACCATGGCCTTAGTAAAAGGCCTTCCGTTTGTGTCAATATAAATATTGTTCACAATATGGACTGGGGCCTGTAATTGTCAATCTGAACAGCTACTGTGTTCTCCAGGTGGTTCCTGGAAATGTAGATCAGTGGGGTCTCGTCTAGCCTCTTCCAGATCCTACATAGAATACAAGAAGGTCTGGGTAGTGGTAGTTACTGCAATGGACAAGGCCTCAGAATTTGGGCCTTGGGGCCTGGTCTGAGGGAGTTCCAGTATCTCCTTGGCCTAGCAGGGACTAGGTTACCAGAGCTAACACTACAACGGTCTGCTTCGGGATGGACTCGGCCACCGATTGGACCTTGCCTAGGAGTGTACAGAGGTTATTGTTCTCTGCCACTATATCTTGGTAGGAAGTGCCTTGTCGATAATTTTGATTGCCCCAATTGTCATTCTGATTAGAATTAGGGTTATTACAATTTCTCTGTCTATTCCTATTTCTGTTGCAGTTCCCCATCTTGTAGTTCTGCTTCTCATCGGAGGATGCGGCCTTAGTGTCCTGAGCCTTGCCCTCCACTATATAGTGGGCTGTGGGCTCGCTGGTAGATTGTTCCATGGTCACCTTGTCTTTTGAGCCAGAATTCAGATCTCAGAGGTAGAGCTGATAGACATGCTCTGTCTTCCTGAGAATATCTGCAAATTTGTCCATTCTGGGGAAAACCGTAGGCTCAACCTTGTCACAGATGGCCAAAATCATGTTCTGAGTGAACAAGGTCTTATACTTAATTTGGCCGGTGTCCGCTTCATCTTGCAAAAACTTTTTGCCAGTACGGAAGGCCAGCCATAATCTTTGGTGGTATGATGCTGGACTTTCCTTGGCAGTTTGCTTTATGGGGTAGGCCAACATAACGCCAACCATGCCTGGGGTGTGTACGGTGATGAGTTCCACTGCAACAGTGTTGAAGGATATACCTGTGGCTTGGCAGACTTCCTCTGAGAATTTCGATCAGAAGCTGGGGTCGACAGTCTGCTGAAGTATCTTTACCTGGTAGTCTGTCAGCAGACTGAGCATCTCACATTTGAAATGAACTTTTTCCAAATGGCAACCGAGATTGTCATTGGGATTCATTCGGCCTATGCTGTCAGTGACCTCCTGTACCGAGTGGGCCAGCTGAAGGGGATTATTCTGAATAATGGGACGTGCATTGGGAAAGGGGTGTTTGTTGTGTGTGCCATGAAGGGAAGCCTCTGCTGTGGCATCAGCCACAGAGCAGACTAGTGATGGCTGAGCAGTGGCTTTCTTTAGCATGACATCTAAGTGCTGCTTGAAGACCTGCCTTTGTTCATCAGTCATCTCCTTCTGAGCGAGGGTGACTTCAATTATTTGATAGATCTCCTGCTTGCCCCCTTTATTCAGGGTGGCAACTGGAGGGGCTCCTTGGCCTCAACCTCCCTCCTATCATTTGGGCCGCCATCTTGGCATTACACATAATAATTGTCATCACGCTGATGACGTAGGGTTATGCCAGAAAATTGTAGGGAAGCACCATCTTGGGGATGTAGGGGTTGGAAACGTCACAGTGGAGGTGTGGCTGAGCACCATCTTGGCTGCTGTCATTGCCAGAATCATCATTGATGGATGACGTGAGAGGGCCTGTAATGGAAACCACCCATCGCTTTGACATGACCATGACGCAATTTTGCCACCTTAGCTCTATGCTGAATGTGACTAACTTTTGCATTATTCTGACCCACACCTTTTACAACCTCTTTCTGTAACAGTCTAGATGCTGCGCTCAATTCGCAGTTGTCTCTAAGTTCCCTATCCAACTCAATACTTACCCATTTCACAACCTCCTGCAGCTCCTCATTCTCATTTCTCAAAGATTCATTCATATCTCTCAACAAATGATTTATCTGCAACACCTGCTTCTTATCCTGCTTCAACCTACTGCATTCCTCTCTCAACATGTATAACTCACAATCATTATTTTGTACAGAAGTGCAAAAGTCTCATTCTTACTATGCAGCAACATATGTTCCTCCTCCAGTCTCTGCTCTTTCCTAAAACATTCAGATGCCTTCAAGCCCATCTCTTAAGAGCTGAGCCTTGCAGTTTGAGGGAATGAAATCTAATTTTGGAGGCTTCCAGAGCAGCATAAAGAGCCATGACTAACAGCCATTTGCTTTCAAGCTCTTTGGCTGTTTATCTTTCCTTGGAATATTGAGTTGAGATCCCCAGTACTTGGTTACTAGAATGGCTTGCATCCAGCACTAAGTCACTCCAGCCTCCATGGGAAGCAAGAAAATTAGAGACATCGAGTCTCAGATCTGTGCAGATATTAGACATGGTAGAAAGGGTTGGGAAACCCAAAATTGACCTGTCAGTGGTTACCCTGCTGTGTATCGATCCACAGAGGTTGAACCCACAGACGGTCAGGTGCCTGCACTCTCGCAATCTTGCAAGTCAAAACTGCCATTAAACAGGGTGAGATGGCATCAACTGTGCTCAGTGAGCAGCCAGACCATACAAGGTGCTACTGAGTGAAAAACACAGGCAAGGTGGTACAGGTGTGTACACCTACTTACAACCCACAAGGAAGGGAAAGTGCTAGCAAATAGTGACTTTCCAATAGTTTAAACCACTTGTGCTCAGTCACCAAAATGTAAGGTGTGGGCAAAGTACATCCACAGTTATCAGGTAATTGTTAGTAGTAAACTAGCAGAAGAAACACAGACAAGCAGCAAGTGCAGTAATAAACTTGTTTGTTACAGAAAATAAGCATTCACCCTAAATCAGAGTCTTACCAGTATAGACATTGGGAGCCGAGAGTTTCTCAAAATACCCCAGGGTATACAGTGGTCTCAGAGGGGATACGTAACACAGTAACTTATATACCATGATAATAACCATGGCAACTCTTACATTCGCAGGCTAACTAGATATATAAAACAAGCCCTACTGGCTAAAAGTTAGGTGGCTCCACAGTGTTATCTACAAATATACAAAATGTGTAAAATCAGCTAAAACCAAGAACAAAGAAGGCATACAAAATATAGGTATAATTGTGGTGTTACATAAATCTGCATAATGACAGTGCAGGCTATACAATAACTTCTCAGAAGAATACAACATGTACTCTTGGTTTGCTACTTGCATTACACACAATAATCATTATAACAGTAATAGTCCTGGTCACTTACACTTATACAGTAAGTACCAATGCCCTAAGTATTAGTACTGATTACCATAACATATGCATATATATATATATATATATATATATATATATATATATATATATATATATATATATATATATATATATATATATATGTATATATATGTATATGTATATATATGTATATGTATATGTATGTATATGTATATGTATATATATGTGTGTGTATATGTATATATAGATATATTATATATATATATATATATTGTATGTATATATATACAGTATATATAGTCAGCGGTGCACAGTGGGTAGCCAATATGGGTGAGGGGACCAAGCCTAATAGAATCTAGGAAGTCTCTGCTTCTAGTTGACACTGCAGTTAGGATGCTCCATCTACATCTGGCAGATTGAAGTCTCCCACCAGCAGCACCTCCCCTTTTTAGTCATTTTGTCAATTGCTTCCCACAGTACTTTAACTCCTCCCCCTGTGTTGGAGGTCTGTAGATCATGCTTGTGCGAGTAGCTGCTCTGTTCCCTGATTCGAGAGTGACCCACAGAACTTCTGCACCCCCGAATGCCCTGTATTTCTGTCACTTTTATGCTTTCCTTCACATAATGCACCACATCTGCACCTTTCCTTCCCATCCTTTCCTTCCTGAACATAGTGTAGCCTGGTATGACCATGTCCCAGTCATGGTTGTTAGTGCACCATGACTCTGTAATGTCCAAAATATCCAGGTTGGTCTTTGCCACAATGGATTTTAGGTCCAAAATCTTGTTTACTGGACTTCTAGCACTAGCACATATGGCCTTCCAGATTTTGTTATCACTTTGCTTCTGGCCCTCATTTTGTTCTTTTTGCCCCTTTCCCCCATACCCTTTTGAGTGCCTCCCCCCCTTTCTTTCACCCTGCTACTTTGATTAACTTGCATCCTTGGGGTTCCTCTTTAGAGGTGGGTGAATGTTGCAAATTCCACTTTCTTGGAACTTTCACGAAAATTCGAGGGAATTTTCAGAACGTCTGCCACTGGTGAGATCAGAATCTTCCGAATGTGTTTGGTGGATTTTTGCCCTGTTCCACAGAATTGTTTGGCTGAACTGCAGAATAATATGTATGAACTGTGGAATAACTGTTCTGAGGAATTTTTTCTTCCACAGTTTAATGAATTATTCCACAATACATGTAATTATTCTATAGTTCAGTGCTCAGTTCTGAGGACTTTTTTCTCCACAGTTTAATAGAAAAATCCACAATTTATTCTATTATTTCACTGTTCTAAGTTGGAAGTTCCTCAAAAGTTGCTAATCAGACTTGCACACTTTTACGGAAGCGAAAGTCCACCTTTCACAGAAATTCTATTGGCAGAAGTTTTTTTTTTGCAGACCTCTAGTCCTCTTCACCTTGGATGTCCCCACTGTCTACATCAGCCTATGTAAGTGTTGGGGGGGGGGGACAATTTCTGCCTCACTGATTTTTTTTTAGTTTAAATGTTTGTCAAGGTAACATTTAAACTGTCCACTAATGACTGCGGTTCCCCCCACAGATGGATGCAGGCCATCACCCCAATATAGGACCTTATCCTCCCAGGTGGGCCTACAGTCCCCAATGTAGCCATACCCTTCCTCGCTGCACCATTCCCTCAACCATGAGTTGAAGGTCATTGTGCAGAGATTCCTCTACTTCCCCCTGTTGCAGGCAGGCAGCATCTCTTCAAAATATACTGAGCATGCTACCTGTCTAAGACTACTTCCCAGTTCCTTTAGTTTCCCCTGCACTATTCCCACTCTGTCCCTAGTCTGATTTTTTTGTCCCCAGGTGGACAATGACATTCAGCTCCCCCTACCTTCATGCTGTCTTAGTGATCCCTAGGATATGCTTCCCATCCCTCTGGACTGTGGCACCATACAGGCACCTGACCTCCTTCCCCACCCCTCTCATTTCCAAATCAGTCCCCCTTGACAAGTGAATCACCCACCTGAAATTTCTTCCTCCTCCTCTAGGGTTCTATCTCCCCTCCTTGGGATCCCCACTATGGAGGGTCCACACATCCTCCCTGACTGCTACCTTGGATGCCTCCTCCAGGCAGTCCCACCATGCCACAGAGGTATAGGAATATTGTAGTGGTACCAGCTGAAGGATGTGCCAGTGACCCCAGCCTTCCAGAGCCCACCATCCCACCCTCCCAGAACCCACTATAGTTCAGCTCTTTCTCCTACCTTGCATTCTCTGTGGTAATGGTGATGGACTTGGTGGTCTCTGGGTGGGGGAGAAGATCACCTGACTCCCTGCCAACTCGGCCTTGAGTCTGTTGCATCAATAAAGCCAGTAACCAAAATCTTTCAGACTTTTAACTATTACTTTAGTAAATTGCTGCCCTTGTTAGTTTACTTTTTCAGAAACTGTGCCGCTTTAAATTTTCCATTCAGTCCTGGAACCTTCAGGGTCCCCAATCTGCATATCCAATATTGCTTCTTTTATTTAATGAATTCTCGAAGACACCCCCTACCTCTGCAATGTACCTCCTGAATACCATTTGCTCTCACAAAATCCCTTCTCCTGTTTGGACTGTTATTGATATGCACAGCCATAGTGTAATCTCTGTTATTCACCTGTATAGGCTTCAGGTGTTCATTAAGTCTGGCTCTGCATTGCCTATTAATGCAGCATACATGATGGTTGCCACAGGTACAGCTAAGAAGATAAATAACCCCTCAGTGTTGCAGTTGATTCTGCCTATTACTTTTTCACTTTGGATAGTTTTCAGATTCATGAATATCTCAGATTTCAAGACTGTTGGACACGTTTTACATTCGCCACGTGGTGAGCAGTCCCATTTCCTTGTTATCTAGATTTTGGTGGCTGGTATGTGTGTATCGATTTATCTTTATTATTGTCTGTCCTATAAGAAATTCTCAGTGACTGTTCTGAGTAACTGCTTAGTTTTGATGTTGCTCTCGTAACATCCAGATTTTTCCTTACAATATCCACTATTTACTTTTCTATGATAAGTGATAATAAAAGTTAGTCTTCCATTATGTACTTTATTCCTGCTTTTCCCTGTTAACAGCTACTCCCTGTCCATATGATCCACCATATCTCTAGCTACATGTATATCAGTATCCCTGTAGCCTTTCTCTATCACACAGTTCCCAAGTTAATTTGCCTGCTGGACATACAGTATCTCATTCGCACAATTATGCCTAAGGATCATGAATTTACTCTTCTGCAAGTTCTTTACTGTGCCTAGAATGGCAATTGCTAGTCAAAAGCAAACTACTGCAGTCTTTTTTTATAGACATCTGTGAATTACCAACTGTTTGTTTTAAGCATTAAATCAAGAAAGCTGACCTCAGATTGTTCCGCTGTCACTTTGAATTTGAGGTTTCCATTTGATGTTTCAAAATAGTCCACAAAAAGTGACAGTTCTTGCCTTGTGTCCTTCCAGATTAATATGTCATCAATTAATCTTGTTCCACAGATCTATCCTGTTGAAGAAAGGATTAACTGTTTCAGAATAGATGTACTCATCTTTCCATTAACCCATGTACATGTTTGCAAGACTAGGGGGCTGGGATCTCCTTCATCGTTGTGCCCTTTATTTGTAGGTAATTCCTACCCTGACAGGAACATATTATTTATTAAGACCAGCTCAGCTAGATTTATCAGCATATAAATTTTCCTCTGTGACAGTGATGTATTTTTTTAGCAACTAGTATTCAGTAGCTTCTAAACCTTCTGAGTGTGGTATGTGTGTATACAATGAATTGATATCCACTGTAACAAACCAACTATCTTCTCTTTACATCTCCTTCACAGTGTTCTAGGCATGAGTAGTCACCCATACAAAACTCCTGATTTCTTCTAAAAGGAGTTGCAGATAGCGGTCAACAAAACTGGTGAGTAGTTCATTCAGCCACTCTATTCCTGTGATTATAGGACACCCTGTCAGATTTCTAGGGTCTTTGTGAATTTTAGGTACTGTATATAGTGAAGGTTTTATAAGAGTGGAGATTGTTAAAAAGTCATATTCTGACTTATTTATAACATTTTCTTGAAGTAAGGACAACAAATATAATTTGGTTTTTTTCTTGATGCTTGTGGTGGGGGTCATAAGTTAGAGATTTGTAAAACTAATTTTTTTTTTCATTTTGGTCTTTGGTAACTGGATAAGGCCCACTAGGCACAAGTGCCTGTTTTCAGGTGCAGCTTGGGAGCACTGGGGGATTAAGTGACTTGCTTAAAGTCACACAGTTTGCAAGTGGAGGTTGTGGGAATCAAACTCAGGTCTGCCGGATGTACCAAGCTCAATCACAGCTTGTTACTCTAACCTCTAGGCTATACTTGTTCCATGATGCCAGTGTGCTATTCCATGATGGCAGTGTGCTGGACCACTATACTCCCACCTTTATCTGCGGCTTTGATAGTGATCTCCGTGCTATTTGCCAGATTTTTTAAGGCACCTCTTTCCAAGTTCGAGATCTGGCTGTATCCAGTATGTACTCTATGCTTAAAAAGTTCTTTTAAATCATTGATACAGCAAGGGCAGGTACTTGTTTGAGGTGCCTTGCACTTTTGGTAACCCCACCCCCCTAGTCCTTCCCACCCTCCTAACTACAGTCCATTTACCCCCGTTTGATCTCTGGGCCCACTCTATCAATGGAGCTTGCAGTCCCCTTGGTTGTTTGATGGTTCTGGCACTCAGTTAAAGGATTTCCACCCATGTAGCTTCAAGTTCAGTTCTCAACATCTGAAGCCTCATCCAGCTGAGGCACTGACCATATTCCCAGAGCACCCTTTGTGTTACGACTGCCCCACACCCCTTGCTTTCTATCCACTTGCCAAAGCAATGTCCCACTTGCATGTTCATGTATGATGTGCCTTTGTACCTATCAACTGTTACTCTCAATTTGTGTCCTGCTACTTGGCTGTACCCCATATAGGGATTTGGTTACCTTCAGTAAAAACACTAAGTTCACCCTGCACAAACAGACCTCAACAAAGCCCCACCCTGGATAGGGATTAGGCTAATCTGAGCAAAAACACTGAGTGCAGTCTGCACTTCACATAGACATCTAGGAAGCCTTAGCCCATATATAAACTTGTTTAGGTGTAGCAGTAGCAGTTATAATACTCTACACTGACAGCAACATGGCCTCACCCTAAATTGGGGTTAGGCTACTTTTCATTATGCCCGTAACCATGTAACAACTGCAGCACTGTTTGACCATCCTTCTCCTCCAGCACCCAGTTGCATTAATAATTGGTCAACAGGTCATCTCTGGATAACAGGAAGGCCACAAATACAAATTTGCCTCCTCCACCTTCTGCAGAATGAAAACCTATTACGTTATTTGTATAGTGAAACTATCAAATCAGATGATCAGCTGGTTTCACTATGCAGAGCAAGCAAGTGTGGGAGCACTTTCATACTGAAGAAGGTGGCCTTCAGTGAAGGAGGGTGGGTTTGTGCCAGTGACCTTCTTGTCATCTGGAGATGGCCAGTCGGCCAATTATTTGAGAAATTGAGAGCTGGGGGAGGAGGGTGGTTGAAGGGTGCTGCAAAGGTGGGGATAGGAGGAACCTACTTTCTCTTTTAGTGCGAGCAAGCACTTAGATGGCAGCCAGCTATGAGGTGGGCAGGTTGTGCCAGTTGCTGTTCATGGGAGTTTTCAGTTACTTTTTTATAAAATTGCAGGTGCTCAGGGAGAGGAGGGGGCATCAGGTTTCTAATAAAGGGAGGTGGACCGGGGGGCTTGAAATTAAGGATTTGGACTGGGAAGGAGGATGGAGGCAATTTCTTTTTTTCTTTTCCATGCACAGTACTTTTTTTTAAACTTTGTCTTTATTGATTTTCAGTAAACCATGCTACAAAGCATAATGCATCTGTATACATATCAAATTATACATTACCTTGTACAATAATACACAACTCATTTTAGCATCAGGATCTCTTAGTATACAGTAATGATACGACATGGGGGGAATCATTACTATGTCTTCAAGGGATATAAATCCCTGGATGTATCTCACATAAGCTGAGCCTCACAAGGTATGTGGATCCATACATCATTAAAAGAGGCACACCATTTTTTTCATGCAACCAGAGAAGTTACTGTGTCCACAACCCGTAAGAAAGCTTTATACAAAACAATTTGTGTACTGCACAATCTTAGATCCTCCTCCCTCAACTCCCCATCGGATTTTTATCTACTTCAATCCTCAGCACAGACTCAGAGGCAAATATCTACAAAAATAAGTATTTCTAGTGTATTCATTTTAGTAGATCGCTAAACCTTAAAGGCAACAGTGGGTACAAAGGAAAAGGGTTAGGATCTCCACAGCATCAGAATTACTCAATTTATCATCTCTATAATACAACTACATAGCAACCCCATTCCCGTCTCAAAGTTCATACCACGTGGGGCAAGCAATTTAAATTAAGAACTAACATATAGCTATAACACATTTTAACTCTGTAAACATACCTTGCTCCCAGCTTATTAAAACACATGCTAACATTGCAAACATTTATAGGTGTGGGAGCCTGCCAATAAAGACCTTGGCTGTCAAACCACTAGACGGTCATTGGCTGCTCGAGCCGGAGTGCAGTCCTAAACCAGAGTCAATGTCGGCACCTCCAATCACCATGAGGCTACTACTCACAGTCCCGCTCTTCTGGTATCTGAATCTTTGGACTCTTGATGTTACAGGGCTCTTTGAAATTCAGCTGCAGTTTTTAGTGTCCATTTGCTGGCTTCTTTAGGATCCCCAAATTGAAATGTCTTACGTCTGTATTGTACATGGAGTCGTGCCGGAGCCATCAATGAGTGCACCACTCCCAGGCCTCGGAGCTGCTGTCTAACTGCATCAAACTGCTTTCTCCTGTTTCTTGTAGCAGATGCCCAATCTGGAAAAAGATGGACATCTGGAATATCATGTTTCAGTAGATGTTTGGCCCTGCTGTAGCACACTTAAAGTAGAGTGGGTGGCTAGACATTGGTTGGGCTTGCAGTTGGTGTGCCATCATGTGCACCTATACTTGCGCCTGTACTTGAGCCCATTGTGTGCCAATGTCCAGAAAGCAGGGAGCAGAAACAAGAAAAAGGGGTCCCAGAGCAACAGATGACAGATCCGGTACACCACTAAACGGCACCACCCTAATGGAATGTCAGAATCTAGGTATAAGTAAGTAAGTTAGTATTTCATTTATCAACTCCCTATCTCTCAGGTTCAGGGCATCTTCTGAATATCAACATACAGAGCAGCATGAAACATTTCTAAATGATGTTAAGATTAATTCTAACCTGTATAGTTTAAAAACAAACATATATATATATTCTTTGCATAAAACTACATTAATGCACCAGTTAGGATAACTTAATGCCACAAAAGTAGGGAAATGTGGTGTTAGTGTTTCCAACCCCAACTCCCCACCCCCACCCTCAAGCAAGAAAAGGAAAAAATATTAGGGTTTTGGGTCTCCAGAGTCTTGGTGAATCAGTGGTGGGGTCTTTCTTAGAGTTGTCAACCCTGGTATGCCATTGGTGGAACATCGTCATTAGGACACCATAATGTAACCTGTCTGCAGGTCATCATCACATCTGGGATACTGCAGCATCTCCACTATGTGCAACTCCACATGTCTACCCATTCCGCTGATTTCTTCTCTGCACACATTTTGTCGGGACGTGAAGATGATTACATTTATTTTATGAGGGGTGCACTGTAAGTGCATGGCAGCATAATATATTGCTGCACTTGTGGACACCAATATTTTTCCGGTGCTCTTATTTACAGTGGCCCAGATATTCAAAAGGGTTGCGCATGCGCAAGTCCAAAAATGCGCCATTCTGCGATATTCAGCAGGAGGCAGTTACGCCACTGACAACAGGTTGCGCAAAAGAGCAATGCAAATGAATGCATGCTCAACAGGAGGGGGAGGAACCATGCATAACCTGCGCAACCCGATATTCAGTCGGGTTGTGCTAGAGTTGTGCATGCGCAACCCCCAACCCGCGCCCGCACAACCTGAGCCAAAAAAAAAGGATCAGTTGAGGGTCACCATTGGTGAGCTGCTGCATTGCAGGGTGCAACACAGAGTCCAGATTTGTGAATGATGTTCATCCACAAATCTGGACTGTCAGTACGGTAGGGCTGCACGCCCATTGGCTGTAGCTCTGCAACCAATGGGCATGCAGCCCACCGACAGTCAGTCAGCGGGGCGTGGGGCGGCAGGCGGTGGATGCTGCCGCCCCCGCCGCCGGGGAGCGGGTGATGGGCTTGTGGTGGGTGGAGGGGACACAGACACCAGGAGATGTTTGGGGGTTGTAACTTGACATTCTGCCCGCGATCGGGCATACGGGTCCACTGGACCACCAGGGAGATATTCGTTGAGGGGGCTTTTACATTCTGCCCGTGATCGGGCACTGTGGGGTTGATACAGGTTATGCCCGCGATCGGGCTTCGGGAGATGTGGGGGGCATGCTACTGTATGCCCGCGATCGGGCTTCGGGAGATGTGGGGGGGCATGTTACTGTATGCCCGCCGATCGGGCTTTGGGAGATGTGGGGGATAGCACTGCATGCCCGCGATCGGGCTTCGGGAGCTGTGTGTGTGGGGGGAATGTAACACTGATACTTGCCGCGATCGGCTGCAGGGTGTGAGGTCCCCGAGGGCTGCTGCCTGGCAGGGCGGCCAGGCGCAAGTCCTCGGGGATCGGCACACCTACATGCTAATGGCATGCAAATGGGGCCATAAATAGATGCAAATGGACCCCCTGTGCCTTGCATAAATTATGCCCCCATTTGCATGTCACCTTTTGAATATCAGAAATTTGCGCATGGCGCAATGGTACTTGCGCCACCGCAGGTTTAATGCTCAACTCTGGCAACTTGCAGTGGTGCAGTTCCATCATGTCACGCGCAGTGGTTGTGGCTGGGGTGATATTCAAAGGAGTTGCTCAATAACGCAACTCCTTTGAATATCGCCCGGGCCACACCCCTGCACAACTATTTTGAGCAGCGCAGGGGCTTGTGCCTCAGAATGGCGCAGTTTGAATATCTGGGCCCGTGACTATATCTCTAGCATGCCGACATGGGTGACCCGTCAACCCTAATGCTGACCACCCAGCCCATAGCCTGCAGTTTGAAGCACCAGGTACAGCTTCATGCCAGTGCCTCATAGTGATACATTCTTTAAAGGCAGAGAAGTATGTCTTGCCACATGTTGCCAACATGATTTGTTGTAACTTTCTTCATGTAGAGTCCTGTGGCTCCTGTGTGAAGAAGAGAGATAATGTGAGACACTGTTTGCTCAGAGAATGAGGTGAGCATTAATGTGACAGCCCCATGGAAGACCCCACCACTGATTCGCCAAGACTCCGAAGACACCAAACCCTAATGTTTTTTCCTTTTGCTGCTTGCAGATGGGGGTGAGGAGTTAGGGTTGGAAGCCATAATGCCACATTTCCCAACTTTGTGGCATTATGTTGACCTAACTTGTGCATTAACAAAGTTTTTTGCAAAGATTTTCCTTTCTTTTTGAGACAGTAAAATCGTATTCTCATACATGCAGGTCTCTTTGGGACCTATGTGAACAGGTGCAGATGTGCAGAGCCTTTTGAGTCTGTGCCATGGGAAGACTCCGTGCACCTACAGAAGTGCAGAGCCTGGCACATTCATGCTTTACATGTTGATTCTTTACACATTCCCTCTTACACATTCACTCTTCTCACATTCACTTGTTACACATTCACTCTTCATACATTCACTCTTTACACGGTCACTATTCACACACTCACTCTTTATTTTTATGTTTGCTTGCACTCATGTGCAAGAAACATAGTGCCATCATCCGAGTTTTCGGAGGTGTGGCAGCCCTCTTCCAATTCAGTCAGTGTGTTGGCAGGCACGGCCCCTGTCCGCCAATGCATGCTGGAGCTGTCTATGACAAGCTCCAAAATGCAGTGGCATACAGCTGAAAGGGGGAGCTACGCTTCAGTGAGCAGCAATAAGATATCGCCTGCTCATGCGTGCTCCCCCCACACACACACACACACACACACACACACACACACACACACACTGCATGCTGGGGAAGACTCTCCTTCATACAACCCCACTGCAAGCTAGTAACACTTCATTTCAGCAACCGCATCAGTGCAGCAATATCAGCGTTTCTGAAACCGCGTAGTATATGTAAGCGCATACATGTTTATAGCATAAGCAATTTAAGTGTAACTCTCACTTAAAACGAGTAGCATTACGAGTATACATTAATTAAACACTCAGTTAAAACGAGTAGCATTATGAGTCTACATTAATTAAACACACTCAGTTAAAATGAGTAGCATTGCTTTCCCTCTCACAAGGAAGAGTCTACATTAAACGAGTAGCATTACTCTCACTTGCACACTCATGACCGATGAAGAGTCTACATTAATTAATTAAACACTTGCTTTCCCCTCTCACAAGGATTCTGCACTCAGTTAAAATGAGTAGCATTACTCTCACTTGCACACTCAGTTGCTTTCCCTCTCACAGGGTGATGTGTAACCAATCGCTATCTGACTTAAATGGCTTCAGATCTAGAGTATCATGTGATGTTTATCGAGTTTATAATAAAGTCAAAGCTGTTTATAGCACCCCCATCTGTTATGGACCAAAATGTCCCTAATAACCAATGTCAGCAGTACATGGACATGGTCAGTTGGGAGATTTGTGCACTGTTAAATTCAGTGAACGTAACTCTTTACATGAATGGATTTGACCCCCCTCCTCCCCCCAAACTGCAGTTTATCTATCTTGCAATGGGACTGTGCAGCTTTACCTGAATGACTTTTGATCCTCCCTGAACTGCAGTCTGATATATTGTTATCATACACTCCCACTTCAGTACAAGTGGGATGTTGGTAGTTGGTGCACTGTTTTTTTTTTTTTGTAATTATGGTGAATGTAACTTGCTACAGCACAGGGAGGATGTTAGTGCAGTATTGTATTAGAAACAGCCCAGGTAACATCAGTGTAATTAACTCACTACGGTGCTGGATGCTGGTGTGGAAAAAGTTAATTGAGGCAGGAGTGAGGAGCTTCAGTGTTTCTGTGCTTGACAACTTGAGTTAAAATGTATTTTTTTTGTTCATCTTTATCTTAACTAAAAACAGTGATTGTGCTTGGTGATTAAGACGGGGATCAGACCCTGCACATCCATTTCTCTTGTTCAGGCTCCCAGGTGCATTGCTGCCTTCTTCTGTCCCCTAAATGTACCCCTATGCCTATTTCTCACTGTGCGGAGGATGTTGCCACCTTTCTACCCAGAGGAGAAGGAGTCCCGCTAGCCCTGGAGAACTGGCACTCCGGTATGAAGCTCACCTACTGTTGCTGCTGCTGCTGCTTCTGAGGGTTGATGGAAGGGGATCAGTACAACCAGCATTTCTCAGACCTGGTATTCCTGTTCAGCCAAGTGAAACACATCTCCAAGGCTCCCGCCTGCTCTTATTTATATTGTGACTGTCGTTTCCCCTATGCCCCTACGCTGCACTTCCTGGCATTCCTTTTTGTTACACTTCGTAGATAAAATGTTAAAAAATATATCTGTTCCAACAAACTGTTATGTGTTAACTTGTGCCTTTGCTTTTTCTTAGCCATTCACTACTGCATGTAGGGTAAAGCACAAAGGTTTACATATTTGCCAAAGGCGAAGGTAAACTTAATAGTTTACCCATGATGCAGTAATGATTCAAGAAACAATGATGAATGTCCTTTGTAATCAGTGAGGTCACTTTATTTATCTGTCTGGATAGTCAGTGGTGCAAGCTCTCTCTCTCTCTCTCTCTCTCTCGCTCTTTTCTACCTGACGGCCAACTCACCATCCAGTTCTACGGCTCTCTTTACCTACACTACTGGAGTCTGCATGATAGTGTGACCAACCGGGTTCTTCTTGTGCACAGCTCTGCAGGACGGTCACTTCCACTGCATTTCTTTAAACTGAATGCTGCTCCATTACAATGTGCGCTTCCATGAGGTGGGTGGGTGGGTGGTACGGAACATGCAACAAAAACTGTGCACCAATTTCTATATTCAGATAGCGGGTGAGGGTTTCCTGTGTCTGGCGATAGCACCACCTATAGGGAAGAATCAACGCTGAGGTAAAACATGTTGGACTGGGAGTTATTTACTTTGTCTCTCTGTTTAGTGAGAAGTGCACTCCCGATGACAAGCGGGCATTACACTTAGTTAGTCTCTGCTGGGTAACTCGTGATGGAACAGGATGGAGAAGCAGAACTAAAAATCACTGAGTTCAAATTAAAGTAATATCTTCCAGTAATATCCCCTTCAGTTGTTAGAAGATTTCTTTGACAAAAAAAAAGAGCTTTTGCTTTTAAGGTTATACAGTATATCAATATAATGAACAACCATATACAATAAGGTTATGGGTGTTTGTAAAACAAGCCGTTTGGCAACACTGACAAACTGGTGATAAAACAAATAGTTTTAAGACTGTCTGAAAGATATTAGATACAGCACACTAGTGCACTTTCTCAAATTTTAGCTTGTAAAAGCAAGCAATCAGTTGGGATCTAGTCAGTGCTTGTAAACATGCAAGCCACCATGTCTCTTAAAGCCACTAGTCCTGTGGCTATTAGTTTTATTTATTTGCCAGGTAGACACACTAAACTGATACAAGCTTGTTTCTAGGTGTGTTATGGAATCATTTACCTGGCAAATGCAAGTCAGTGATGGAGGCAGTAAGAACTGCACCCCCCCAATAAAAGCATAACTGTTACAGACTACTTTACCACAGATGTAGCAAACAAAAATGTCATGCTAGTGTCACATGTTACTCACTGGTAATAGCAGGTAGACGAGATTCCACAGGTATAATGTCTCAGTGGCCGTATGTACTATGAAGCCTGGGCCATACCACTATGCAAAAACAACAAACATGGTAGAACAGCCTACCCGGAATAAAGTCATAAACTGACCACGTAGAAATGTGCTAAGTTCACTTTATTAATGGACAAACACTGCACAGAGGCCGAGAACTAGCCTCCTGATACCAATCCGTACGCGTAATCGTGAGTCCCATGATTAAGCACCTTGATTGGTGTGAAATGTCGCGAGGCTAACTGCCAGCCTCTGTGCAGTGCTTGTCCATTAATAATGTGAACTTAGGACATTTCTACATGTTCAGCGTGTGACTTTACGGCTCGTAAGGCTGCTGTAGCCCAGTTTGTTGTTTTTGCTCTAGTAGGGGTTTGCCGTATGCTTTAGTCATATCCAGCATGGTTCCCCTCTTGTTTGTTTTCATGTAACTATTTGCCACTCATCTGTTTCCAAAAACAACTTGCTGGGCTGGGATGGAGGCAGACTTGGGCCGGACATCAACCATTTAGTGCACCACCATCATGGCACTGACTGCCGTGCCAGACTCCGTCACTCACTGCCATGCCAGTGCCACCCCAGTGTGACCTGACCACATAACTGCATAACTGCATTTAAAATATGCTGCAGCAGATTGCTGCATAAATGAGATAAACAGGATGATATTCAATTGCTCCAGCTGCTTTAGTAGAGGAGAGAGTTAGAGAAATGGCTAAAAAAGATTTGTATTTGTCACAGTAAAGGCCCAGTCATCTTCTGTCCTGTGTAACTGTGTTTGTTCAGCATATCACTTCACCAGCCTGCCCAGGTTGGTACAATTTTGGGCATGCCGCTTAACTCGGACTGACAGATCTCAGTGTAAACTCTCTGCATCTGTTAGTTCCTTTTACTGGGGCCGAGGAGGGATTGCAGAAAGATATGAGTTAGAAGAATGTTAGTGGCACAGTGGATGCATCTGTCATGTACTGTATGCCCCCAACACATAGGCGCACACAAGGATTTAAACAGTTTGTGCTAAATTGTCTAAAACGCAATTATATAAGAAGTTGACTGTAGGTGGAGGAGGACAGCAGCATTTTGAAACAAACAGAGTGGCAGAAATATGAAACCAGCGACACAGGCACATGACAGTAGTGCAATACCTCATCACGTTTTTAGGTGTTGGAGAATTCTTAATGTTATATGTGCCAGCTTTGAAAAGGTAAACACTGCACATTCAGTGTGTGTGTCTGTGTGAGTGTGGTGGCATATAACATTTTATTAAGCAATAAGGCATGACCAGGGGTTAGATTAACAGTTTGTTAATCACCCCCTAGGGGTTTAATGTGGCATGAGGTGCAGCCGAGTGCCATATTGCCCCTAGGGGTGATTAAGTGACTGTTAATCTAACTCCTGGGAGTGCCTTATTGCTATTATAAAAAAAAAAAATTATTCCAAAAGAAGAGGGTTAAAAGAAGGCTTTTTGAATGTTTTCTTCATTTAGATGGAGATTTTTAATAAAATAGTTCTTCCACCAACAGATTAAGAGTGCTGGTTCAGAATCAGAATGCATCATTCCAGTCATTCAGCAGTGCTAGAGGATGGAATGCTGACAGAAAGAATCCATGTGCCATTGTGATCAGGCTGTACATGACAGTATAACATGGATTAATGTAAGGCTGTTGGAATCCTAACAGCCATACAGATTGCAGCATTTCTGAGACCCTTTTTATAATTGGGAGAAATTGCCATCCAACAGAAAACCATTCGGTAAAGAGGCTGAGGCTATGGCAATGTCAGAAATTGTGAGAAAAAGCCAATGTGGTTTACTGATTTTATTAAAGTTACCATAACCTCAGATGCAATTACAGCCTACCTAGGTTGTATCTATTACACTGAAAAAGGGAATCAGTCTAAGTATTACTGGAACCATAGGAGCTGCCAGAAGATACAGTGTTGGTTCCTCCTGTTTAGTTAGCTGTGTAACTGACTGAGTTCAAATGGAGCTTGTGGCCGGGTCACATCGAGTGTCTTGTTCATGTGTTGTTTTTTTGGTTTTTTTTTAATCTGAAAAAATAGGAATGAACCCAGCTCAAGCAGTAGCAGTCTTTCACAGTGAGTTCATTTAAAACAAATACTTACTTGGCAAGTCACTGTGTATGTATTTATCTCTAGTTCAGAACTGTGATGAAGCACAGCAGTGCTACAGCCAAACTTTGCCCCCAGCGACTCCTCTGGAGCTCATTTCTCTCAGGCGTGCTCTACAAGCTCTTGGGCACTGTGGGCAGGGAACACACTCCAGGCATGCTTGTGCTAATAGTAGATGCGTGGCATAATCAAACAGCTGTGAGCCCTCAATCATGTGACTGGTCAAGGAAGGCTTGCAACATCCATGTCACAACAGGGTTTCAGTGTCACAGCTATTACTACATTGTCTCTGAGGCCACAAAGCCACAGTCCTCTCTGACTGTATCAATCCCATATTTTCTTTGAGAAAGATCAAATCTCAGGATTCCTATGCAGAAAGTCAGTCTGCAGCATGACTGTGTCTGTGTGAAACAATTTATAAATCATCTTGCCAATGCAGAAAGTATCTAGAAAACTTGTGGTGTGGTTGTCTTTTATGGGAAACCAGCAATATAGGCAGTTATTGTTCCTTGCATAGTTTTTTATATTTTCTTATATTTGGGTTGGGGGGGTGTATATCACTGCTGCTGTGTATGGAATGTTGTCTTCATTTGCAGATGGTATGTACTGTGCTTGTACAGTACACGTGTAATAGCGCCTTCCCTGTCCTTTTGCAAATCGTCCTTGATAAAAACATAGAAATTGTCCGCCGATAAGGACTGCTAGGGCTATCTAGTCTGCCCTTAAGCCCTATACTTGCTTGTGGCCTTTGACCCTAAGTGGTTGGTAGTTTCCCATCACTCTTTCATACTTATCCCTTTCCAGGTACTTGGTGTAGACAGCAGAGGAGTACTTGTAAAGAGACAGAAAGAGGCTATGGACTAGAGTGGCTTTTTTTGCATAAAAAATGTGATTAGGTTTCTGTGGGGGAGGTACTACCAGTTTAGTTCACTGCACTTTGTGTGGGGTCTGGTTGAGGGGGTTATGATGCAACCCGCTGGGCAGGGTTGGGCTTGGAAGTTGGATACAATTTGCTGGCTGGGCAGGGGGAAAAGGCAACATGGTGGGCTGGGGGAGGGCCAGGAAATCTGTGAGTTAGACTAGGGAGCAGCTTGCTGGACTGGGAGAAATGGGCAGCATGTTGGGCCTCATGGCGAGATAGAGACTTTAGATAGAATCTCACCAGTTTAATAAATAAATAGGACCGAAGGATGCAACATGCTGTGTTGAGGAAGGATGAAGTATTTTAGGGAGGGGAACTGGATAAAACTTGCTGGCCTTGGGGAGGGCTAGGGCCATGCAGTGGCTGGGCTGCAGGGAGGGTGGTTTGAGCAACTCACTGAACTGTGGGGACTCTGCAGAAGAGACGAAAGTGCAACTTACTGGGCATGGGGAGGGGGGGGTAACAGGGTAGCTAATTCTGTTTCAGATTAGCCCCAAAATGCACCAGAATGCACCACAAAACAAAATATTTCTGAGGGCCTAAGCGGACCCCAGACCCACAGCCTATGGTTTACATTTTTTGTGTATCCGCTTTTTTAAGGCTGGTTACTCCACTGCCAGCACACTCTCCTCCAGTCGCCCATACATTTTTTTATAAGTAAGGTAAAAGTTCTTTGCCGTGGCCCTTAATTTCCAGGGAAACTGGTTCAGTTTTACAATGCAGTATACTGTAGAACAATCACAAAAGAATACTGTATATGGTGCGTGGTACCATTCTCTAATTACTGAAGGTTTAAAACTTTTGACTATAGTTTATGATTCTGCTATGCCATAAAGTACGTCATGTAGATATTATTCAGCTAGCAAGTTATCACTTGCCCATCATGATGTTGACAGGAAAACATGGGAGGGGCTCATTTTTTCTTGTCTTAGAAATGAGATGGTTCAGCGACATTTATAAGCTCCAAAAAACCTGCTTATTGAAATTTATCTTTGAAGCATGGACCTGCAGTAAATCAACATTTAGCTTCCTGTGACTTTCTGGAAAATACTCTCTCTGATCCCTCTCACTCCGTGAACGCTTGTAGTGCTTATAGGTGCCTTCTTTCCCCCACTGCCTTCTGATCCTCCCAGGCCCACCAGCACGGCTTTCTGGCCCTACCAAATTTGCGCCTCACCTAACCAAACTAAGTCTCAACTTTTTACCGACACCAAGCGTCTTGTCTCGACTATGAACAGGTGTCTCCCTCCAGGGCCCAATTTGTAAAGAAAATCTTACCAGGCCCTAGTGTCCTAAGCCCAGAGGGCAAAGTGGCACCAGTAGCAGATGTTGAGGCATCTTGAGTCAATGCTGTGAGTTCAGTAGGCCTCGACTCTCAGCATGGCACAGTCACGTGATGCATCCTGGCCTTACCCTCTACTGTTGGTGGCTGTTTGAGGGAGCCACCTGGGCCTACTGTGGATGGTTTCTCTTCCTGGACCACGCATTTTTCTTTCAGGGCTGAAAATCTGGTAAGACACAAGGCATGGGTCGAAGGAAGAGAAAAGCTTGGACGGGACTCCAAGTGAAGTGCACAACTTCAGCAAAATTAAAGGAGAGGAATTATGTTCAAAATATAGATGGGTGTCTCCAGACACCATTTCTGTTTTTCACCCATGCCATTTGAAGGATTTAATCTGTACTCTAAAGTCTTCAGGACTGCGGATTGACAGCAGGCCTTTGGGTTAGAGGGTTTTGGGCCCAATACTCTGTGGATCTGAACAATGTTAAGGGGTGCATCCTTTGGCCAACTCAAATTTCATGCTAAAGGAGTCCAAAAAAGCTTCTGTTTCTCCCTGTTCTGGACCCTCTGGAAGCCCACGTATGCATATATCATCTCGCCTAGCACACAGTTCCATATTGTTAGTGTTGCCAGTGAGCTTGTGCTTCCAACAGTTTGGGTATCTCAGTACAATGCCATGCTGATCTAGTGCACTGGATGCCTCATCCCGCTGTCCAGGCACTGCTGTAGTTTATGGAGCTATGGAGCTGTTTATTTTCACCCATGTCTTTCATAGTTGAGCCCAATTTCTGGAGTTTGTATAACAATTTGGGGAAAGAGAAACCCAAGAGGGTGGGAGGGACAGCAAAGTTAATGCCCTGTATGGGGGCTAGCTATTGAGCAGACACAAAAGACCATTGGGCCTCATCTGCTGGCTTTTTAGTATGTTAGTATTCAGAGAGAGATAGTCTTCTTAGCTGCTGGTTTCTCTTTGTCAACTTCTTCATAAGTGATGGACAGCTGAGTGCTGTCAGTACTGTTACCTTGGTTCTATCAAGGCAGTGGTTCAATACTGTTTTAATATCCAGGCAACGCAGCTTCTGTTCACCTGTGCTAGAGTGATCACGGAAATCCACAGTCAGAGTAACAGACTGAGTCAAATGTAATTCTGATACCACCTCAGGAAGGAATTTCCTGTGTATCCTACCTGCTGGTTTGTGAGATAATGTAGTTAGGATCTGTACAGAGAGGGCTTGCAATTCATTTACTCTTCTGGCAGAAGTCATTGCTGTGAAGAACAATGTTTTCCATGTAACATACTTGAGATCTGCTGAGGTCAGTGGTTCGAAAGCAGACTCCACCCGCTGTGCAAGGCATATTATCCAGTCTTGTGGGAGAGCTGGTTCCCTCATTGGGAGATGCAGGTGGCTCAGACCATGAAAAAAATCTTTTGAACACTGGCTGTGATGCAAGTGATTTTTCTTTCCCTGCTGTCTTTTAGGCTGAAACAGCTGCCAAATGCACCTTCAGGGTGGAAGACCTTAGCTGGAGAGACTGCAAGTGCACCAAATAATCTAGTGACAGGCAAGTCTGCCAGCAAAGTTGAGACTTCTTGTGCTACACACTAGATGGAAAATCTTTTCCATTTCGAGGAATATGTTTTCTTGTAGCTGGTTTTCTGGCCTCTTTAAGAACCTCCAAAACCTTGCTGAGAGGTACATGCTAGAATACTCTAGCTTTTCAAGAATCAAGCCTTCAGCAGCTGCATTCTGAGATCTGAAGAGACGCCTGCCCTGTGACAGGATCAGCAGATTACGCTAGGAATTGTTTACACTGTTGATCTTTAGTGCATCAACCCATGTGCATGGGGTTGGATGCACTGCAAAGTGGGCAGTGTAAACACTTTGCAGAGTGCCTTGTCACCTTCAGATCCATTTTTGGATCCGACTCACTTGTGGGAATCACCAGCGGAGTGAGCTGTGCAAGAGGCGGTGTGGACGCTTTGCTGCACTCACTCCAATACAAGTCCTTTGTTCCTTCTTCGTCAAGTGAATTTACATCCCCCTCCTCAGAGCAACGTGCAGTGCTGTGGGGTGGGGGGGCTGTGTAAATAGTTAATTGAAAGGGAAGCAGCCAGCAGAGTGGCAAGGGAGTGCCGCAGATTCCAGGGTCGCTGTCCGAGACATAAACTTTTGGGACAGAGTACTGAAATCACAGTGACACTGTTCATGAGAGGAGGTCCCAAAAAGGCCATGTTGAACATTTGAACAAATTTCAAAAAGTAACTGCGTTATGAGCATGTGTTATGCAATTTCTACACATGCTTGTAC
Source organism: Neoceratodus forsteri (assembly GCA_016271365.2). NCBI lineage: Eukaryota > Metazoa > Chordata > Ceratodontiformes > Ceratodontidae > Neoceratodus > Neoceratodus forsteri. The sequence continues at coordinate 600,301,188 of CM028130.1, read as the reverse complement.
CTTCGCGACATTTTCATATTTTCACTCCAGATTTTCAACATTGTCATTTTTCATACCTGCTAATGAATGGTACAGATGTCATTTTTCACATTCTGCCCAAAATGTCTTTTTGCAGATGTTACACTGAATGGGATTGAGTAATGAAATGATACTCCCAAAAAGCCCATGTTGAAAATTTGGAGCAAAAATATCAACCAATGTCGGGGGCGTTAGAGTGTCTGACTGTAATGCCCCACCCTGTACAGACTGACAGACGTCGGGGATGTGGTTTGGGGTCCTCAGCTGTAATGCTCACGCCATTCCACACCCATTCTGCAGCCACTGATAGGCATCGAGGTGTGCCTTGGGGTCTGCAGCCCTAACGTTCACCCCATTCTCCTATACTGCACCAATCTCAGCTTATTTCCTTATGAAATGTAGTGATCATAAGGGCTGAAGACCCCAAGGCATGCCATGACACCTGTCAGTGTCTGTAGGGTGGGGTGAGGTGGAATAGCATGAGCATTATGGCAGATGACCCAAAAGCACACACCTAATACCTGTCAGTCTCTGCAGACTCGGGGTGGGGGTTGGTGTCAGTTCAATACTTCACTGTCATTCCAATTATGCATCTCTCTAACTCATGCAGTTCCAATGCCAATACCAGCAAGCAAACATTCGGCATTGACAAATGCTTGTTTTTATTTAATTTTGACCCCCAATTTTCAAGACAGTCATTTTAAGACTGCCCTCATTACCATGACAGGTAGTATTTATAGTATATTGGCTGAAATCACCAGGTGGATGACTTGGAAGGTAGGGGGAGAAAGAAGTGGTATGGGGGTGGGCACTCTGTCCACTTAAAGGAGAACTGCTTTGATTTCAGGGGGCTTATGTACTTACAGCTAAGAAGAATAGTATTTGTGGCTACTACTAACAGTACTGTAAGTTTTAACTCCCTTTTTTTTGGAGTTTAGAACTATGGACAATGGGCCCTATGCATGGTGAGGGTGCAGGTACGTGAAAAAAAGCTTGTACCTAACCATGTAGCTGCACACCCACGGACAGGTGTGCCCACACCGGCATTCACTAATGCTGGCCACCTGACTGTGGCTCCTCCTCCGGCACACAGGACTTCGTAGAGTGGCTTGGGGAGGAGTCGAGATCTAGGCAGACATCCAATGGTATGCCACATCTGAGTCCCTAATTGGATCCCTCACATAGCAAGGCATGGGTTCAGGGTAGTACATGCCTACAGCAGGCACCCAGACACATGAACTCAATGGTTAACTGTGTGTTCCCCCCCCCCAGCATCACCACTGCCTCCCCTTGATGCCCGTAAATGACAGTTGGTGCCAGGCACTCACCTGACCAGTAGTCCCAGCCCCCATCACTGCCAAGTGAGCCATGGCAGCATGGGGGGTCATGTCTATGTCCTGCAACACCCAGTGGGAGGTATCCATGGGGGCGCACAGAGTTATGGCTGGGTCTATCCTGGCATATCCTGTGCCACCTTCCCCACCCATGCGGCCAGCACTACGCTGTTTAGTGAATACTGCATAGTGCTGACATGCCAATGGAATGCCCCCAGTGCATTGCAGTCTGTGCAGCAGGGGAAGTGGCCATGTTCCTGACTTGCGCCCCATTTTGAGAATGCTGCATGGGGACCGTGGTACCCCGCTTCGTGGCATTCAAGCATATTGATGCCAGTGCACATGGTTTATGCAGCGCATTGGCATCGAGAATAGGGCCCAAAATGCACTGGCAACATTCATTTCAGTTTCACACCACATAGGTAATGACATGCATCTTGATCCGCTGTGAAATATAGCAATTAAGAAGTGCACTAAGCTGTTAATCCTCACCCATTCATAATTTTCAAAAGTGTGAAACACAATTTCATTTTTGTTGATGTGAATGGCTGAATGTTATTCCTACAAGTAGAACCTCTTATTCTGAGTTGTGAGCAGTACAGAAAGCACTGTAATGAAGTAAATGCTAAACTGTAACTTATCTTCCTGATTTCTTCAATTTGCAATCAGTCACAGTAATGTTATATTTTACACTTATACTATTTCAATCAATGTTTCTATTTTCATTCATAGCATACTGATGCTGGTTCATCAGTTTTGATTTTAGAGACAGGGTGGCTATGCAATGGAGATTCATATTATCCACTTACAAAGTTTGTTCTACTTCAGATGAATAATGCCAAAATGCATCATATTTTTTTCTTCATTATGTTGATTGTGCACAGTGCAAGAAACACATTGGGACAGCTTTCTCAGAAGCAGGTTGTGAAGGTGCAGCACTGTTGTGGCCAATGCCTCCACAGCCTGCAAAGGCTTGTCCCGCTTCCCTCAATGCCATGGCACTCTGCTGCTGACACTAGTTTAGCCAGCGTGCCACCAACTTGTGAGAAATTAGCCGCTGCAATCAGGTGCCGCCTCGTCAATGTAGCATCAGCCATCTGCTGCAATGAGGGAGTGACCCGTCATTGCTGGGTGGGATCTAGAAATACTGATATTGTTTGTGAACATGGCGGCAGCTTGCCGCCATGTTCACAAACAATATAACCCCATCCACCATGTTTATTTGCTGACAGGGGCCCCAATCCCCGTCGGCTTCAGTGCCCCAATGTTGATTTTGCTGACGGGGGAGCCCACGCCCCATCTGCATTCTGTAACCAACGCCGCCCTGCTTTTATTGTCTGCCGACGGGATGCCCAATCCCCATCAGCATAATCTAAGCCCCCCCTTTGGTTGTATGCCGACGGGGTACCTAATCCCTCATCTGCTACTGCTGCCCCCCCAAAGAAAGAGTCCGGTGGCATGCTGGGAGCCCATCCTAGCATGCCAGATGCCCCAGTGAAATAAAAAACTGTTCTGCAATTTTTTTTTTAACCCTGTATGAAAGGAAACTGTCCCTCAGTGGTCTTTCTGCCACCCCCCGCAACCTGCACCCACCCACTGCGCACCCTGCCTCCCCACACCCCCTCCCCCCATATTTACCTCCGGAGTCTGGCACGATGATCTTCAGTGGACCAGGAACACGTCTGCACTCTTCAAAGCCAACTGCGAACTGAGGAAATGCCGGTAAGCTGTATAATGGAATAAATGGGCGTTTTCCAACTGTAATGCATATCTCAGTCACTTTTTTGGAATTTTGGCACCAAATTTTCAACATGGGGATTTTGGGATCCCTCTCATGAATTCTTGAACTGTTATGGCGTTAATCGGCCCAGAAAGGTGATTTTGTGGTTACTGCGCAGAATCACCTTTCAGGGCTGATTAATGAAATGACAGTGCCAGTGTTCATGAGGTGGGCTCTCAAAAAGCCTATGTTGCAAATCTGGTGGAAAAAATCCAATAAATGACTGTTTTATGAGTGTGCACTGCACAGTTGCTACGCACGTTCGTAACTTTGCGAATTTTAGAATATTTTCACTCCAGATTTTCAACATTGCCATTTTCTCACACCTACTTATGAACAGTGCAGCTGTCATTTTTCCCATCCTGGCCGAAATATGTTTTCGCACTTCCAGCGCAGAATAGAGCGGTTTCTGCGGGAAATCACTGTCTGGGACAGATTAAGAAAATGACAGTGATACTGTTCATGAGCAGAGGTCCTAAAATGCCTATGTTGAAAGTCTGGTGATGATAGCCCATCAAATGACTGTGTTTCAAGTGTGCATTTTACACTTTCCACACACCCTTGTAACTTTGCAGATTTGTGATATTGTCATGCCAGATTTTCAATAGTGGCATTTTTTCACACCTCCTTATGAGCAGTACTGCTGTCATTTTTTACATCCTGACTGAAATGTGGTTTCACAGTTGCGGCACAGAATAACGCAGTTACTGCGGGAAATCAGTGTTCAGGACAGATTAAGAAAATGACAGTGGCACTGTTCATGAGCAGAGGTCCTAAAATCCGTATGTTGAAAATTTGGTGATGAAACTCCATAACATGACAGTTACAAGCGTGCGTTGAACTGCTTCCACGCACCCTTGTAATTTTGCAAATTTGTAATATTTTCACGCCACATTTTCAACAGTGGCATTTTTTCACACCTCCTTATGAACAGTACAGCTGTCATTTTTCACATCCTGGCTAAAATATGTTTTTGCACTCCTGCCAGAGAATAGAATGGTTGCTGTGGGAAATCAGTGTTTGGGACAGATAAAGATCGAATGAGTGAGGGTGGGAATGACCGAGCTCAACTGAGCTCTGTTGGGACTGCTCCAGATTTGTTTGTGGGCAGGAAAAGGCCCCAACGCAAGATGCCAGTACAAAAGGGCAGCCTGCAGCACTGGGAGAAACAGAATGAGAGAGCAAGTGAGGTAGGGGGAGTGAGCGAACTCACCGGAGCATTGCCAGGACTGCTGCAGATTTCTTTGTGGGCAGAAAAAGGAGTCAATGCAGGCAGGGACCCAGTAGAAAAGGCCAGCCTGCAGCGGTGGAAGAAACAGCACAAGTGAGTGAGACAGGTGGACTGAGTGAGCTCAGAGGAGCTCTATCAGGACTGCTGCGGATTTCTTTGTGGGCAGAAAAAGGCACCAATGCAGGCAGGAGTCCCATACAAAAGGGCCGCTTGCAGCACCAGGACAAACAGAATGAGTGCGTGACAGAGGGAGACTGAGAGACCTCAACGGTACTCTGTCGGGACAGCTGCAGATTTCTTTGTGGACAGACAAAAGTGCCAAAGCAGCCAGGAGCCCCGTACACAAGTGCGGCCTGCAGTGCCTAGAGAAACAGAATGAGTGAGGGACAGAGTGGTAGTGAGCGAGCTCAACGGAGCTCTATTGTGGCTGCTGTGGATTTCTTTGTGGGCAGAAAATGCGGCAACGCAGGTAGGAGCCCAGTACAAAAGGCCAGCTTGCAGTGCCAGCAGAAACGGAATGAGTGAGTGAGAGGGGGGAGTGAGCGAGTTCTTTTTTTTTGAAATTTAAGTTTATTAAGTTTTCGAATACAAAAGAAAAGAACCAACAATACATTAAGGAAGACATCTTAAGGATTAACAAGGAAAAAAAAGAAGGTTACATATAATCAGGTTAACAAAAAACCAAAAATAAGTATAGACACCCTACGTAATCTAGACCAATACAGTCTCAGAACAGAAAAAGAAACCCCCAAACCCCCCACCTCCCACCCACCCCCAATCCCCCCCAAGCCCTGAGAGTTATCCTAGCGGAAGATAGGCCAAAACTAGACAAAAAGTTAGACAGGGGACTATCTGCAGTCTGAAACGAAACACCCTGGAGGGGTTAAGCTGGTATATGAGACTAAGAATAGGGCCAACCGGGGCATGACTATACTAAGTAGAGTGCATTCAACTTGCCCCATTTCCAATGAAAGACCCCGGTTGTGCCTATAACTAGCAATAAATTTCCCGGTATTGAGATTGAGAGACAACTCCCTCAGCCACTCTTGATAAGTAATAGTAACCTGGTCTAACCAATGCCTGTGGACCAGTTTCTTAACAGCCATTGAGATAAGTGCCATGTGGTATTTACGCTCCATCACCGAGATGGCAGAATAATCACCCAAAATTCAGGAGTGAATAACTCTTTCAGACCTAAGAGCGGGTTAAGATGGTCTCTAAGAGCATCCCATAAAGGGGCCACCTTGGCACAAGCCCAAAAAATATGCAACAAGTTCCCTTCGGTAACCCCACATCTTGAGCAGAGACTAGACTCCTGCTTCCCAAACCTGGCCAACTTGACTGGGGTGAAAAAGAGATTATTTAAATATAATACTGGGTCAGTCTGTGGTTATCCTGGGATAAGTAACGATACACATCCTTCCAAATTGAACCCCAGACAGGGATAGAACACGAACCTGAGAGAGACCAGCTTTTGGAACCTCTAAGGAACGGGAAAAGGTCATCTAGAGGTTTATTATAGATAATAGAGATGCTTCTACGTCAGTCAGCGCCTCCCGAACCTTAGCAAGAAAAGGCCTTAATTTAGATGGAGAACAAGTGGGACCCAAGGTTTGGAGAATCAGGTGTCTCAGTTGAAAAACTTTAAAATAAATCTCTGAGGGATGTGAAGGACTTTAAAATACCATCCGAATTGAGGGAGATTGTCCTGGTCGACAGAGACTCCACAGACAAATTTTGTAGCTGAGGAAGCCAGTCCTCAGCTATGCAACTACCCCAATTTTAAGGTTAGGATTCAAAACCAAGGGCTGAGCTGAATCTTTGGACGGGAGGAGATTAAAGAAATTCCAGCATTGAGAAATAACTCTAATGGACAGGCCAATAGGGGACTCACGAATAACCGGGGGAAGCTTGGAGAATGGAAGCCAAAAAATACGAGAAGGGCTCAGACCCACCTGGACTAATAAATTTACCTCAAGCTGTTGCCAAATGGGTAGAAAGGTGGAAGACTGAGTATTAGACAGCTTCCCTAATCTAGCCAGATGGCTTGCCCAATAGTACAGAGCAAGAGATTGAAACGGTCCCCCTTATCTCTGGGCGCAGTAAGCTTGAGGAAGGCTCTATTTAGAGCTGTTTCCTTCCAAACAAAATTAGACAGCTGAGTTAACCTGAGCAAAAAACCGCCTGGGAAGCCAAATATTAAGGTGAATCAGGGGGTATAATAGCCGGGGCAGAATATTCATTTTGATGATATTGATACGCCCCCAGGTGGAGAGAGGCAACCGCTGCCAACGATTGAGGTCACACCTAATTCTCCTGACCGCATTAACTAAGTTGAGCTCTTGGCCAAACCTCACCCTGGTTACATGCACCCCTAGGTATTTAAAGGAACCAGTAACCCATTTCATGCCAAACCGCCATAAAATCCGATTTAGGTGAGAGAGATTGACCGAATATGACCGATTTGGAGACATTCAGCCTATAATTAGAAACCTGACCAAAGCGGTCAATAATTTGAAGGACATGAATTAAAGAGTGTAATGGATCGGAAAGGTATAACAATATATCATCACAGCAAAACCGATAAAGTTAGGGGAAGTTATGCAAGGGTACAGCCCTGATTTGCGATGAGCCTTTAATACTCACAAGCAACAGTTCCAAGTATAGGTTGAATAAGTAGGGGACAGGGACAGCCTTGCCGGTGCCTGCACATAGGGAAAACTGGAAGAAAATACCCGTTGCAATAAACTTTGGCCGAGGGTTTGTAAATAGCTATAATCATTTGAATGAAGGAGTCAGGAAGCCCATTTTCCTCAGGGTAGCCCATAAGAAGTCCCAGTTCACGCGGTCAAGGCTTTTTCATTCGAGAGCAACAAGGACCATGGGATCAGGAAAGGCACGGGATGCCTGAAGGACATGGGCAAGAGTTCTCAGATGGTCAGCAGATGATCGCCCCTGGACAAAGCCAGCCTGTTCCGGGCTCAGCAAGTGCTCCCAGACTGATTTGATTCTGGACGATAGAATTTTGGATAGGATTTTAATATCATAGTTGAGGAGCGATATTGGACGATAACTGGCAGGGTCCGAGGGAGGCTTGTCAGGTTTAGGAATCAGAATAATTATTGCTTCTAAAAGAGAGGGGTCAGACTCGACCGCAGAAAACAGGTATTCATAAAGCTTAAGCAACATAGGGGATAGCTCTTTGCAGAACACCCTGTAGAAGGAGGAGGGGTAACCATCTGGACCAGGGGCCTTTCCTAGAGGCAGGTCGTTGATTGCCTCTTCAACCTCACCCAGGGTGATAGGAGCAGAAAGCATATCACAGTGATGAGGCCGAAGGGACGGGAGCTTAATGTTATCCAAGAACCGCTCCGCCAGCTGAGCCTGTGACGCTGTGGAGCTGGAACCATAGATGTCTCTAAAAAAAGCTTCAAAAATATGGGCAATCTCCCTAGGTAACGACTTAGAGGTGCCGTCCTGAGCTTTGAGTGCCGGAATTAGACGGAACCTCTACTTTTTCAACCTCATCGCCAGCATCCGGCCCATTCCCCTGATCGATATACCTAATCCTGGACTTGAAAGAGCATACTCCGCTTTGTCGCGGTTAAGTCATTGTATTCATTCCTGAGTTTGATGAGAGCCGACAAATTAGCTGGGGAATTAACAGAGAGAATTGCTCTTCGCTAATCTCAACCAGTTAGACAGCGATCTGGTTTGGACTCCCTAACCCTTTCCTAGTAGCCGCAATCTTGACAAGCTCCCTCAGGAGAAACATTTAAAGGAACACCACAATACATCCGCATGATGCGGAACCTTGGTTCAGGTCGAATACATACGGATCAAATCCCTGATCTGGGAAACAGAGTGTTCCTCCTTCAGAATTTGCGTATTGAGTTTCCACAACGTGTCGCGTTGGCCCTGGATACCGAGAAAAACTTTGATCCAGACCAGAGAGTGATCTGAGATAACTATCGGTTTGATACCTACTTGAGAGATACAGCTCATTAGTGAGGAACTGACAAGGATGAAATCGATTCTCGACCACGTTTGATGCACCTGGGAATAAAAGGAATAGAGCCGACTGTCGGGATTGAGAAGATGCCAGGGGTCACAGAGGCCCAACAAACTAATAAAATCAGAGAGGGCAAGTTGGGCAGGGGACGCTGGTCTAACTGGTCTATAAGTTTTATCAGATATATTGGATGGGGCAACATTCCAGTCACCCCCTAAGATAAAAGGGGAGGGTAGGTATCTGCTCAGGATATCTGTCAGGGACATAAGGAAGGACGGATCGCCACCCACTGGGGCATAAATCGCCCCAACCACCAAACTACTATTGTCTAACTGACCCTTGACCAAAACATATCTGCCCTCCCGATCAGTAATACACTCCTCTGCAATGAATCTGACATAGTGCTTAATCAGGATTGCCACCCCCACTCACAGCTTGCGAACCTGGGCAGTAAAACTGAGAAAACCCAGCCCACGCAGTTGCTTTGTCCTCAGAGGCGGCCAGAGTTGTTTCCTGTATAAAATAATATCTACATTGAGCAGGGCACAATTCAGAAAGAACTGGAGTCTCTTGAGGGGGTCATTGATGCCTCTAATATTCCAGCTGGCAATTTTAACAAAGCTCAATGCCATGCTAGCTTAACTAATGGAAGATCAGGCACCAGGGCAACACCAGACTTACAGATAATATCCGAAGAAAGAAAAAAAAAAAACACAAGAATGGCCCAACCATAGTAAGACGCACCCCGAGTGGAACAACTCTCCGAGGCCCCTCCCCCAAAACCCATGGAAAACAGACCCCTAAATATAACAGTGCCAACACTACCCATAGAAAAATAGAACCTGGAATCCCCTATGCCAGGGAAACAAAGCCCAGGATACACTAAACCAGAAAAAGTAGTCAACCCCCCACCCCAATTAAGAGACCCTACAGCAAACCCAAAAATACCCCCCAAACTATATACAAACCGGCCCTTCAGTAACAGGTAAGCCAGTACACCACTGCAGAATGAGCTTTGAAGGGAACGGTCCCCAGGGCTGACAGTACACCGACTCCCTGCAAAATAGCCCTGACTAAAGACCTGGATAAGAAAGAGCAACAGGGAGCAAAAACCTAGAACGAAGCCGGGTACCGCCACCCCCCAAAAAATGGTTGTGGGACTGCATCTCAACGCTCACCCCCTTCACCCCCCAGCCAGAAACGAGACAGAAAAAAAAAAGGGAATATTAGAAAGCCAATAGCACCAACATGTTGAAAATCCCAACCCCGAAACTAGCCTGAAAAGACCGCTTTACACCACCACACCAACAACTATCACAGCCCAATTGACTTGGTGCCGCAAGGTGATACTCACCCCCAGGAGCGGACCCACCGGCCTACATATATCTCACCACACCAAAACAGGTGAAATAGAGATGGGAGCAAATAAATCAACGGGGAGCTTGTGCCCAAATCAACCAGGTGGTCACCACACTAACCGGAAGGGAAAGGGGAAGGGAAGAGCGGGTAGGACCCCACCGGTGCAACAGTAAAACGGGCCCAATAGCAACCCAACCAAAACCGAGGTTCCCACCCCCCTGCACACCCAGGTGGAGGCCCCATCTCCAGAAGGCCCAAGCCTCCACCTCAAACCCAATGTCGCCCCGACCCACACTAGAGGCCGACACCCCCCCCTCCATGAGAAGCCAGAAGCGGACCCAACGACCCAGAAGATCAAGGCTAAACAATCCATGTAGGCACAGAAAAAGAACACTATCAACACTAAAAGTTCAGCATAAACAGTCAGCCCGATTTAAAGAGATCAGACAGCTTCCTGGTGAGTTCAGTTTTGGCTTGCTCCGGAGACTTGAAGGTGGTCCAGGCACCATCAAGAAAAACCTGGAGCCTTGCCGGATAGTTCACACGGAAACAATGACCAGCAGCAATCAGTTTGGAGACCAGCGGGGGGAACTCTCTTCTCCTCAATCTAATTTCAAAAGGTAAGTCCTGGGAAATCCTCAGCGTACGATTCTCCCACATGACAGCCTGCAGGCTCTTAACTTTCAATAAAATGTGCTGCCTTTCCAGGTAACTTAGCATTTTTATTAAAATGGGTCTAGCGAGGATCCAGGTGCAGGCTTAGGCCTGAGAGATCTGTGAGACACGCTCGATGTGGTAAGAGGAGTATATGGGAGAGGGACCCATGATCTTAGTAAGGAGTTTTGCATGAAAGACAGGATGTCAGGCCCTCCTCACCCTCCGCAGTCCCAACACCAGAATGTTGTTCCTCCTGCTGCGCCTCAAATCCTCCGCCTTCAGCTTCAGTTTCGCTACTTGTTGGTTGAGCATCGTTAATTCGGGTTCACATTTGGCCTTCCAGACTTCCAATGAACTGATCCTGGCCTCCGAATCACCAACCTGAGTCGTAAGGGAGGCGAGATCCCCACCCATCGATTTGAGCTCTGCCGAGATCTCATGCAGCGTTTCACGGAAAGGAATCAGCTCCTGTAAAAACCGGTCTTCGGTGAGCGGGCCGGATGAGACACCTGAGGAGCCGGATTTAGCGCTAGACCACGCGGATTGGGTTCTCAATTTTTTAGCCGCTTTCTTGGGGGTATTCGGTGGCGTGTGCTTGGCCCCGGCGCATTTCATCTCGGCCTCCATCATCGCACCGCACCTTGGCGAGAAACTTACTGGAAAGGTAACCGATCGCCAAAATAAAGTGACGGTGAACTCTGTGGGGATTAGGGTAATAGGTAGCTCTTCAGAAAAAGTTGACAGAAGACGGCAAACAACTAGATTGTCTGGCTGAGAGAGGAGAGCGAGTAAACTACGCTGCCATTAAGAGCACCGCCTCACGTGACCTCCTCGAGCGAGTTCAATGGAGCTGTGTCGGGACTGCTTCAGATTTCTTTCTGGCCAGAACAACCCACCAATGCAGGCAGTAGCCCAGTACAAAAGGGCAACCTGCAGCATCAGGAGACACAGAATGAGCGATTGAGGGAAGGGGAGTGAGCAAGCTCAACAGAGCTCTGTTGGGACTGCTGCAGATTTGTTTGTGGGCAGAAATAGGCAGCAATGCATGCAGGGTCCCAGTATAAAAGGGCAACTTGCAGTGGCGGTAAAACCAGAATGAGCGAGTGAGAGAAGGGGAGTGAGCGAACTCAATGGAGCTGTATTGTAACTGCTGCAAATTTCTTTGTGGGCAGAAGAAGGTGGCAATGCAGGCAGGAGCCCAATAGAAAAGGGCAGCCTGCAATGCTGGCAGAAACATAATGAGTGAGTGAGAGAAGGGGAGTGAGCGAGCTCAACGAGCTTTGTCGGGACTGCTGCAGATTTCTTTGTGGGCAGAAAAAGGCACCAACAGAGTCAGGAGCCCAGTACAAAAGGGCAGGCCGCAGTGCCAGGAGAAACAGAATGAGTGAGTGACACAGGGGGAGTGAGTGACCTCAACAGAGCTCTGTCAGGACAGCTGTGGATTTCTTTGTAGGCAGAAAAAGGTACAAATGCAGGCAGGAGCCCAGTACAAAAGGGCAGCCTGCAGCACTGGGAGAAACACAATGAGCGAGTGAGAGAGGGGGAGTGAGCAAGCTCAATGGAGCTCTATTGTGACTGCTGCAGATTTCTTTGTTGGCAGAAAAAGGCAGCAATGCAGGCAGGAGCCCAGTACAAAAGTCTAGCCTGCTTCGCTGGCAGAAATGGAATGAGTGAGTGAGAGGGGGGAGTCAGCAGGCTCAACAGACCTGTGTAACAACTGCTGCAGATTTCTTTGTGGGCAGAAAAAGCCACCAACAAAGACAGGAGCCCAGTACAAAATGGCAGCCTGCAGCACCAGGAGATACAGAATGAACGAGTGAGAGAGGGGGGAGTGAGCCACCTCAGTGGAGCTCTGTTGGGACAGCTGCGGATTTCTTAGTGGGCAGAACATGGTTCCAATGCAGGCAGGAGCCCAGTGCAAAAGAGCAGCCTGCAGCACCAGGAGAAACAGACTGAGCGAGTGACAGAGGGGCAGTGAACGAGCTTAACACACCAACACAATCAACATTCGGCATTGACAAATGCTTGTTTTTTTTGTAGCCATACTCTCATTTCACTTTGTATGGTCTTCTGCAATAATGTTAGCATAACGGATTGTTCATTGTATATAGGAAACTTGCCATTTGAGATGAGTGGCAGTGTGCAACATGATTTGTGTGGTGGGGGGGATGATGCAAATTTCTTGTTACTGCTGTGATTGCCGCTATTACACAGATTGTGCATACTCAGTATTTGCAGCCTATTATGATATGTCTAACATCTTGAGATAACTAGCAAAATGAAGATTTATTTTTTTAGTGTCCTTGTACCAGTAGCCGCTGACCACCTTCCAGATTAATTTCAGTTCAATTTAATTTAATTTTGTTTCTGAGCATGCTCAGTAGGGTATCAAACATCTATCCAAAAGATCCTACCGAGCATGCTCAGAATTGAAATATCAAATCCTTATAACATGGGAACGGCTTAATATTTTTTTCACTAAACCGAAGAAAGACACCATTCTGGGCCAAGCCCTTTCTACCTAGAAAATTTCATAACAGAATTCGAAACCATCTGGACTATAGGCGATGACAAAAAAAAACAGACAAAAAAAAAAAGACTTTTCCTAAAAATGCACTATCCAGATCTCAGAATGTGCACATCTGACTAGAACACAACTTGGAGAATCAAGAGACATTGCCACCTCAGACTTCACATACAAAAGTTCATACAATTCTATTGAATGGAGGCCAAGCTATTAAGGTGCAAAGTTAGTGGTTTAACATTAAAGAGCATCTTAACTGCTTTTTTTTTTAAATTGCTCCCACCAAATCCTGAAGAACCCTACCATGCTCCCAGTTCATAAACTGCCAACAGTTACATGTTTATGTGCCTCAGTTTAGAAAGGAAAGGGATTATATTTTGGCTCTATGGAGCTGAGAGCTCAATCACATCCAGTTCCTGGTCCTCAGCACTGCCCCTGCGCAAACATGCTTTGCAATGTAACTACATGGAGAGCATGGGGGTGTACTCCATAGGAAGTAATGGGGCCATTTTGTTTTACTTTTTTATAGTTTAGAATACCATTCTGAAGAAATCAAGGCCACCATGCAACTAACAAGAGCCTTATTAGTTGAACAGTGACCTTGATTTGCTCTGAACGGCAATCTAAACTATGAAACAAGTTAAAAAATTAACCTATTACTTTCTATGAAACGCGGCCCCATGCTCTCCATATAGTTAAATCACAAAAAAGACCAGTGCAGGGGCAGCACTAAGGACCAGGAACTGGAAGGAATTGGGCTCTCAGCTCCACGGAACCAAAATATGATCCCTTCCCTTCCTAAACTGAGGCACATAAAAATTTAACTGTTGATATATTTATGAACTGGGGGCAGGTAAGGGTGTTTCAGGACTTCTGTGGTGAGCACCACTAAAGGTGCTCTTTAAACAGCCTACTCAGCCCTAGCTATAGTGGTGCTACCATGCCACTATAATACTGTACGTAGATAAATATATATATATATATATATATACTGTGTGTGTATATATATATATATATATATATATATATATATATATATACACTGTATATAAATATATTAATAGCTTCACCACTGTTCAACAGAATTGCATGAAATTTTGCACGTAGACTCTGGAGGGCAAGATGTCTTGATTTGCCTATTTTCATTCAGTTGGATGTGCAAATTCCAAGATCCGGATAGTGCGTTATTAAGAAAAATTGTTTGTTTTTTGCTGCTTTTTTGTCATCAACTACAGCCCATATGGTCAGGCATTTTGGTCTGAAATTTTCAGAGTCTAAATATCTTGCCCCATAATGGTGCCTTTCATTGGTTTGGTGAAACAATGTTAATCTGTACCCAGGTTATAAGGATTTTAAATGTTGGTGCTCATTAGGTTATTAAATGTCTATCCAACAGACCCTACTAAGCATGCTCAGAACTAAAATTTCAAATCCTTATAACTTGGGAACAGATTAAGATTTTTTCACCAAGCCAATGAAAGTCACCATTATGGGGCAAGCCCTTTCTACCTCAAAATTTTCAGACCAAAATTCCAAACCATCGGGACTGGAGACAATAACAAAAAACCCCCCCAAAAAACAGCAAAACAAAATTCAAATTTTTTCCAAAAATTCACTATCCGGATACCAGAATTCACAAATCTGACTAGAACAAAACTTGGCAAATCAAAAGACCTTACCCCCCAGAATGTGTATGCAAAATTTTGTGCAATTCCTTTGAATGGGGGCAAAGCTATTAGGGTGCAAAGTTAAGGGTTTCACATTAAACAGCATACTCAACCCTAACTATAATTAGAGAGAGGGTTTGGCATGTTTTCTAGGGTTCTAGTTTGGTTTGAGTTTTGCAGGATATAGTTTGAGTTCAGTTCAGTTTAATTTGATAAGCAGAAGTTTAGATTTGAGTTCAGTTCGGTTCAAGGTTTTTTGTGTGTAATTGTTCAGTTCCAGTTAGAGTTAAATATCACCCCACTGTCTCCATGTGTGTTCTCCTCATCTCACATTATCTGGGTTAGAGTTTAGTTTGGGTTCATCTTGTTTTTTTAGGGTTCAAGTTCGGTTCAGATCATGTGAAAATCTAAAAGTTCGGGTTCGGTTCGGTTTCAGTTCATGGACGCCCCCGCCCTCAAACTGTAGTGGCACTACCACATGACTATAATGCTCACAACAGAAGTGGAGGCACAGTAAAAATGTTGACAGAAAAAAATATCCTTGTGACATCAGTAACAGTAACATATCAAAAAATATTGTTGTTACTGTTGTCACAATGGATATTTTTAAGGTAACTGTCATCACAGCGGAATACTGAACCAATTAGAGAGCAGTTTTCACAATGCTGATGACATCACAATGCCCAGTGCAACACTAAAGCCAGCTGTCAAAGAAAAACAGAAAAATCTTTGAACTGCATATTTAAAAGCTATAACTTGTAAACTACTGCTGTATATATCAAATATACAACAGCCTTGCTAAAAATAGACAATTTATCATTACTTGTAAGCGGGCAGGACTTTCATTGTCCTGCTCCCTCACTCTTGAAGATAAAGTACATATTTTGAGTCAGCCCCTTCCATATCTGCTATAGATGGATAGATAGATCAATTGCAAAAAAAATTATGTTAATGAAAGCATTAGAGTTGAAGAATGCAAAACATATAAAGTAGAGAAATGTAAAACATTAGGATTTTGGATTCCTGCATTATTGGCAAATCAGTGGCGGGGTCTTCCTTGGGGTTGTCAACTCAACTCTAATGTACACCCCTTTCCCCCAGCACATAGCCTCCTGTCTGAAGCACGAGGTACAGCTTCAAGCCAGTGCCTCAGAGTGATACACTCTTCAACGGTGAAAAGTATGGTTCACCACATGCTGTCAACAGAATCTGTGGTTGCATTCTTCACACAGGGCCCTGCATGAAGAAAAGAAATCACATCTGACCTTGTTTGCTCATGGGAGAGTGTGCGCATTAGGGTTGGCATCCCCAAGGAAGACCCCACTATTGATTTGCCAATACTGCAGAGGTTCAAAACCCTAATGTTTTTCACTCCCTACTTCAAGTACTTTGTGTTCTTCAGCTTTAATGTCTGCATTAACACAGTTTTTTGCAATTCATTTCCCTTCTTTTTCTGATAATGGAATCGTATCCTCATTTGACCTGCATGAAATGAGATAAACAGAATATTGAAGTTATTTCTAGCCTTGCTTCACCAAACGACATGTGAAAGACAACTGTGTCTTACTAGCTGTACTGTAGTTACACAGTTGTGCTGTATGATGGTATGGGGTAATGGTGCAACTACAGGCATTAGAACTAGTAGCTGAGATACATAATTAATATAATAAAGATTTCTTACCTGGGTACTGTGGATTGTGGGATGCTTCAGGGAACATTCAATGTTACCTGTAAAATAAGAATAACAGGATCACAAAGGATATGCAGCGATTCTATGTGATATGGGTGACTCCATAAAAGTGAGCCCAATAACAGCGACCGCACTTCAGTGAGAACTCAAATGGCGAGAGTATATATCAGCAATCGTGAAATGGTGGCAAATGCTTTTCTGCAGGGGGCTTTTAACCCCCACACCCTCTTACTTAAATATCCAACTCTGAGGTCATAGCAACTTGGAGAGGGGGGAAAAGCATTTGTCACCATTTTGGTGACTGCTTATGTGTACCCTCACCATTTTTGTCTTTGCTGAAATGGCATCACTGTTTTTGGGCTCGCTCATATTCAGTTGCCCAAATCCCAGGATACCTATGCAGCTCTTTAGTTACTAACTGGGGGAAAAAAGGTACTGGAAACATAAAACAATACTTATCTGATGCACATTGTCAGGGTCCTCGAATGTCAGTGTTGATATCCATTGAACTTGTAGTCATAAAGTGGAAAATAGGTTACTATAAGCAATAAAAATACTGATCAGCTGTGTAGGGTGGAAAGGGGTAGTAGTTTTATTTTGAGAGTTTAAAGTGGGTTGTTCGGTAGGGTCAATATCAGTGTCATGGCAGAGACACAGGTTCATGAATATACAGTACTTGGGTTGCTCATGGAGGCTAACATGGGAGGATGTGGACAGGATTCAGGGTCCCTGGGTCAATTCATCTCTCAGGGTGGTGGGGGGACAAGTTTCTCTGCTCATCAATCATCACCACGGCAGGATGAAGCCCTTTCCTTTCACGCACAATGCAACATCAACAAGGTGACAGACTGGCATAGTGGCTGACACTCAAAAACAGGGCAGACATCTACCCCCCTTCCATCCTCATTATGTGGGAATCTGTGTGAGGGGTTATCAAAGATACAAGGTAAGTTCCTGAGGTGGAGGGTGACAAGGCTGGGTGGCTGATAACAGTAGGGGGCCTGTTGTTGTTGGGAGTATGCAGTGCCCCGACCTTCATCCTGCCAGGTCCACTTCACCAATGTTGTTTGCCACCCTGCTTGTCAAGACACAGTGTTTGGGCACATCAGACCTTGACATTCATGTCAACTCCTGGTGAGAGAAGGCTTCCCAGCCAGCCACAAGCTGTCATGTGTGCACCAACACACTGTTCTCTCCAGCCCCAGTCTGGGGCTGGTTCCAAACACTGCAGCACATTCCCCCCAGGCTTGGTCCAGTCATCTGGCTCACTGATTTTGCACCCCAACTCAGGTCACTGGCACAGGAAGGTAAGGTGGTCCCAACTGGGCCAATGGCTGTCCCAGCAAGCAACATTACTTTATAAATCCTTTTTGTGACATTTTGATCACAACATTTCAATATAGTCTTTATGACCTACCTTTTCTGAACATGACAGGTGTCATTTATAAATACTGCATGAAACGTCATTTCGTGGCACAAGTGCAAAATCACATTTGGGCTAGGATTTGAAAAATGACAGCTACTGGGTTCTTGAGGTGATGTGAGAAAAATGGCTATATTGAAAATTACCAAAGTTGTAAGTGAGCATTGAAAAATGTCAACGTACCTCAGTGGCTTTGTTTTTTTAATATTTTGACCCCAAATTTTCAACATAATCTTCCTATGTCTCCACCTCATGAACCTGATAAGTGAAAAAGTTCAAAACCCCACCAAAATGTCATTTCACACAACAGGTGTAAATACACTTTTTGGCCAGGATATGAAAAATGACAGGCATGCATAGGGAAGGAGCAAGGTGGCAGCCAGGCTGGTTTGCTGTCTGTTAGGGCTCTGAAGGGAACCTACCATTTTTTATTGCTTCTTTCCTACTTTTCTGTTTCAAGACTCCTCACTCTGTGACTGCTTGCTGGGTTCAGAGTGTATTTTATTTAAGTTAGTCAGTGGTTTGTTTAAATAAGAGTAGTAAGTAACTAGTATCAGCGTTGAGTTAGGGAACATAGATCTGAAGTGTTGTCATCTGATTGTCTTGTTGTTTTTCTTTCACAAACTGAGCTCTCTGGCTCTGGATTACAAGTAGTGTGTGTTGTGCATGTTGCTTTCTTCCATCACAGGGCTCCAACCAGCTGCAACGTTCCTGGCTAGCCCACCATTTTCCTACCTGGGTACCCAGAGTGTGTGACTATGTGGAGACTTAAAGCGTATGCATAACTGTTTGATTAATATAGCTTTTAAGCCAATCAACCTGATTATGCCCCTTCCTTGTTCAAGTCCCCTGAATAAATCAGATCTGACTTTTTCTGCATTTAACCTGACTGTGGTTCCAGTTTGTGCCAAGAGTACTGTACTGTTGCTATTTACTGTGCATAACCTTGTTTTACAGGGGGTCCCCAGGGTCGAGTGAGAGGAACCAGCCCTGGTGGTAAATGCAAACAGTGTTGGTACTAATATGGTGTACAAGGGGTACTGTGAACGTGATTATCATATATTGTTCAGGCCACTAGAAGGGAAAGAGGGGGGTTACAGTGTCCCAGAGGGCTGTGCCCAGGTTAGTTTGACCACTACCAACCCTGACCTCCAGGTGGAGGCACCGGTTTCAGAACTCAGGCCCCTTAACCTGCTACTAGCCGCGCAGGCAGGGGTAGTAGCCCTTGGGATAGTTCCACCTAGGGGTTACATCTTGGAAGCTCACCGCTGGGATTTTGTGCCTTCTAGTGACCACAAATTATGAATTATTGTTAAAGATTAATGGCTACCCCAGTAGAAATGGCTGTACACCAGTTGGTAGGGTGGAGTACTGGGCAGGAAATCGATCGTCTTCCAGGTTGTGTACAGGAGTGCTGGGAACAACTGAGAAGCTGCGTGGAATATACTATTTTGGACGAATTATCTGTAACTAAACTCTCTCTCTTGCTTACATCTGAGAGAAGTTTTCCTCACTTTTAAAGTGGCAGAGCTTGGTATTTTAGTTTTTAATTCAGAAAGGGGGTTTTTAAAACTGCTTATCTTCTGCATATTTGATTTTCCTTTGTGGCTAACTGGACTGATTACTAGAATTCTGTGTGAATCTGCATCAATATATTTTGCAACTTTTGGTGGGGCTCTGTGATTCAAAATAGCAAAAGCTGCAGGTTGAAACTGGATGCCAAACATAGCCTGAGGTGGGGGTAATTGTCTTCACAAGTCAGAGCTCAGCATCATAGCCATTTGTCTAGCTAGACCATTTGTCAGCATTATTCAATTACTATAAACAAGTGGTGTGCTCCTGTATGAGCCAGAAGTCCATCGTCTTCCAGGTTGTGTACAAGTGCAGGGAACTAACTGAAGCTCGTGGAATATACTATGTTGGACGAATTATCTGTAACTAATCTCTCTCTCTCTTGGATGTCTGGATTTTTCTCTGTTTGATTAGCAGGGTACTTTCTCTGTCAAATTGTTGTGTAGGGTATCTTGCTGACAGGAAGGCACTCATCGCAGCGGTGGGTTAGAGCTTTTAGTCGATTGTTTTGTGAGGACACAGTTTAGACCCAACCCCTGGAAATAATTCCTTTATACCTGAGGTTCTGACATCATTTCCTCGAGTGCAAGGTGCATTTCACTGTCATATCCTCTCTAGCACACTGCACTGATAATATAAGCATACCGTTGTTAATATATATATATATATATTTCTATATAATCAAATCACGTCATCACACATACAAATACAATAAAAAAAAACTAGATAAACATGTGGGAGTAGTGCAATGTAATGGCTGTGGGCAGCAGTCTTCCGGGAGTCTTTCTGGGCTGAGATGCTGCCCTATTTGCAGACAACTATCTGCCCTGAGGGAGGAAGTTGCCCGTCTTCAGGCCACACTGGACAGTAGTAAGGAAACCTTCCCCAGGCCACACTGGACAGTAGAAAGGGAACCTCCCCATCCAGGGAGCACTAAGCCACCACCACTACCTCAGAGGTTGCGAAGAAAGCACAGCAGTTGGACCACAGTGGGCTCAGGGAGGGTGAGGAGGGTGGAACAGAGGCACACCCAGTCAATTGTTCCACTCCACAATCCATACACCCTTCTGGGAGCATAAGCTCCCCTATGGATGTACCATGAGAGAAGACTGATAACTGTCACAAGGGAGGCCCACAGAAAGGAGGCAGAGGACACCAAAGGGAAGGAAGCAGCTCCTGGTGGGGACTCAATTATTAGGTGTATAGAACTGGGGAGATGAGAAAAATGAGGTAAGGTGCCTGCCTGGTGCCATGGCTTGGAGGGACAGAGCGCATCCTCAGGATCACGAGAACAGCTGCAAAGGGTTCAGGCTGGGCGTAATTGTCCACCTAGGGACAAATGACTTGGCTCATCATGAGATTAGAGCAGTGCAGGAGGACATTTGCAGAGTTGGGAGGGACCTAAGACTAGTAGCACAACAGTATCCTTCTCAGAGGTGCTGCCTGTCAAAAGCATGGGGGATTCGAGGGTAATTGGCACCATGCAGTTTAATGAATGGTTGAAAAAATGGTGCGGAGCACAGGGATTTGGCTTCATTGGGGACTGGGGTTCCACCTGGAGGGACACCAGCCTATACTGGCAGGATGGTCTGCATCTGTCCAGGAAGGGAACAAGTCTTTTGAGCAATCGGTTTAAATGCTTCATTGGCAAGCTTTTAAACTAGTCAAAGGGGGAGGCACTGACAAGCAGCAGGAAAATCCCAGCCTCTCCCTACAAAGCAGGGTACTAAATGAGAAAAAGACAGAGGTAGAACGGTCAGTGGGGGATGCTGCACTGGAAGGTAAAGCCATCAAAAAATGGAGAGCAATGAGTACTAATGCCCGTAGTCTGGGTAACAAGCTTCCTGAATTAGTGGCCTTGATGGAGGAAGAACATCTGGATATCGTGGCAGTCACAGAAACATGGTACACACAAAACCATGACTGGGACATAAACATACCAGGATACACTGTGTACAGGAGGGACAGGGAGGGTAAAGAGGAGGAGGAGTAGTTCTTTACATAGGGAAGGAATAAAAGCAACAGAACAAAAGGTACACAGGAGGAGAAGAAGCACTGTGGGTAAATTTGGAGACAGGCAATGGCACCACAACACGCACAGGGGTTATACAGACCCTTCTCAGGGAGGAAATGGACAGGGAAATGAGAAAGTATACTTAGAATGGCAGAAAAAGGGAGATATTGCTGATGGGTGATCTGAATATGCCAGATGTTAACTGGAGTGCAGTTGCAGCTGCCACTGAAGAGTGGGTTATTCTAGATGCCCTACGGGGCATGCCTTAGACAACTAGTACTGGAGCCCACTCGAGAGGAGCAATATTAGACTTGATTCTCTCAAATGGAGATGGTGAGAGATTACAGATGTGAAGTGGGTAGCCATCTGGGAACTAGCGACCATCAACAGTATGGTTCACAATAAACACAGCAATAGAGTCAAGTCATACAAAGACTAAAGTACTGGACTTTAGGAGGGCTGACTTTGCAAAATGGGTGAGTGCCTAAGGAACGCACTAGCAAATGGGCAGGAAGGAGGGTGGAAGAACAATGGGAATAATAAAACTGCCATCACAGAGGTAACGAGCCTTGTGTGAAGCAAATAAACAGAACAAGGCGATGTAAGAAACCACTATGGTTCTCAAAGGAAGTGGCAGTGAAGGTTCAAGAGAAAAAGAAAGCATTCAGGAAGTACAAGGAATCATGAAGGAGCAGGACAGAGAACTGTATCAGTTAAAGAAAAAGGAGGCTGGGAAGGCAGTCAGAACAGCAAAGGCCCAAACCGAGGAAAAGATAGCCAACTCAGTTAAGAAGGGGGATAAAACCTTTTATAGGTACATCAGGGAGCGAAGGAAGACCAAGGGAGGGATAGTGAGGCTTAATAAAGGGAGGGAGGGTGGGCAGAGGGAGACTGTGAAAAGGCAGAGATACTAAACAAATATTTTTGCTCAGTATTTACAAAGGAAGAGGGGGAGGTACATAAAACAAACAGTAGTAACACTCTGGATACAGAAGTTGATACCGGCCCATTTACAGAACAAAGGGTTCTGAAAGAACTCTTAAAACTGAAGGTGGACAAAGCAATGGGACCTGATGGATTCATCCCAGAATTCTAAAAGAACTAAGGGTAGAACTAGTGACACCCACTGACTACCCTTTTAACAAATCATGGGAGGATGGGGTGGTACCCGAGGACTGGAGGAGGGCAGATGTGATTCCCTTTCACAAAAGTGGGAGCAAGGCAGAAGCAGGAAACTATAGACCTGTTAGTTTAACCTCAGTGATAGGGAAAATGATGGAATCACTTCTAAAGGAAAGAATTGTCGAGTATCTAGAGGCCAGAGGGCACAGGACCCTAGGCAGCATGGATTCACAGCGGAAGGTCATGCCAGACAGAATCTGATAGATTTCTTTGACTGGGTGACCAAAGTAGTAGATCAGGGAGGGCTGTGGACATGGCCTACCTAGACTTTAGCAAGGCATTTGACACAGTCCACACAAAAGATTAATATACAAGTTAGCCAGCCTGGGAGTGGGTCCCAAGATGACAGCCTGGGTAAAGAACTGGCTGGAGAATAGGACACAGAGTAATAGTAAATGGAGTCCACTCAGAAGAAAGGAGGGTTACTAGTGGGGTGCCGCAGGGGTTCAGTAATGGGACGGTCCTCTTCAATGTCTTTATAGTGACATTGCAGAAGGACTGGAAGGAAAAATATGTCTCTTTGCAGATGACACTAAGATCTGCAACAGAGTTGATGCACAGGGTGGGGTGGAAAGGATGAGAAGGGATTTGGCAAGGTTAGAGGAATGGTCAAATGTATGGCAGCTTAGATTCAATGCTAAGAAGTGCAAGGTAATGCACCTGGGAAACAAAACCCAGGGAAGAGTACACAATGGGGGTGAGATACTAACAACAACAAAAATGGAAAGGGACCTGGGGTATCATATCAGATGACCTAAAGATGGGCAAGCAATGTGAGAGGGCAGCAAGGAGGGCTGGGGGATACTGGGATGCATGGGAGGCATCACCAGTAGAAAACAGGAAGTTATTATCCCTCTGTACAGACAGCTGGTGAGACCCCATCTGGAGTACTGTGTGCAGTTCTGGAGACCCAATCTCCAAAAGACATAGACAGGATGGAAGCTGTCCAGAGGAGGGCAACTAAAATGGTGCAGGGTCTGCACCGGAAGACATATAAGAGAGACTTAAGGAGCTTAATATGTATAGCCTCGAGGAAAGAAGGAGAGGGGGGACATGATAGAAACGCTCAAGTACCTCAAGGGAATCAACAAAGTCAAGAGGTAGCATCTTTCAAAAAAGAGGTGTGCAAGAACAAGAGGGCACAATTTGAAGATAGAGGGTGGCTCAAGAGGTAATTTAAGTATTTTTTTACAGAGAGGTTGTGGATGCATGGAACGGCCTTCCGGAGGAGGTTGTGGAGTCAAAATCAGTGGTGGAATTCAAGCATGCATGGGATAGTCATAAGGCAGTTCTGGGGGTTGGGGGTAGGAAGAAGTAGGCTGCTGGTTAACTAGGATCTGCAGCTTATCCAGTAGGTAGGGAAATGGGCAGACTGGGTGGGCCAAGCGGTCCTTATCTGCCGTCAAATTCTATGTTTCTATGTTTCTATGATCCCCAAAATGCTCTGCTTATACTGGATATTCCCCTGAGTACCAGTAAGGACACTGTAGAGGGAGCACTCTCCAAAGCTGAATGTTTAAAAAAACCCTGTGGTGGTGGGTAGACAGGCTGATTTGACCGCCCAAACTTTCATTGCCTTGGTAGAGTGTAGTGACCTCAAGGACAGCTCTAAAGTGCCACAGACTATTGTCTCAGAAGGGGTCCTAGCCGCCTGGAGAGTGATAACAAAAGACAGTAAAGACCTTGGAGAGGATGAGCTCCCACCATTATCTGAGACTTTTGAGGAGAAATTTGCTAAGTTGTTGTTGGAGGAAGGGAAAACCACAGAGGACTTTATGAAACTATTCCTGCCACCTGGGGGTGTTCCTTCCCCAACACCCCCTCCCACTCCAGCATCTGTTACTGCCCCTCCTTCTGTGCCCATGCCAATGCTGGCCCCTATATCTGTACCTGCCATTAGTCACGACTTGTATCGCTGACTGAGGATGTTTTCAGGCACCCTCCCCACACCCGGGAGGACAATTGGGAGACTAGGATAAACCATATTGCCCCTCAAATCCGAGAATAGCAATGCCCCGAACTAGAGAAGAGGAGAAGGGTGGTTGAAAGCCTCAGAGGCCCCACCCAACTTACTATCCATGCTACACAGGCTAGTAATCCAGAAGCAACTGCTCAAGATTTTTTGAATGCATTGGAAAATGTGTATGGGAGTCCCGATTCAGACAAGGACATGTGGGGTAGGGTCAAAAACACTCAGCAGTACCCTACCCAGGGGAGCCTTTATCCATGTATGTGCCTCGACTCGAAGCGGTGCTACAGGAATGCCTAAAGAAAGGTGACATGGCCCCAGCTAAATTAGATTGGAATAGTTTGGACCAACTTCTCAAGTCAGCCCCATTCTCTGAATTATTGCTGCTCCAACTATGCCTTGCGGCTTGGTTGGCTGCGCCTCCTACCTATGATGGACTGATGAAGGAAATTCGGAGGATTGAGAGGAAGCAGACACGTGGGGGGTCCTCCTGTATCTGCTATTGCTGCTGACCAGATGACCAAGGATGCACATGTGAGTGATGCTCAGGGGCGAAATACAGTGCCAGTTGAACACTGGGAGGCTAGCAAGGATGCTCCGCCCTGGGGTGAGATACTGCAAGAGGTGCGAGAAATAAGAGCTATCATTTCCCTACAAGCCCATTCCAGAGATAAAATGGGCCCAAACCCCTCTCAGAGCGTATCCACTGTGGGGTTGGGGGTGCACTCCCAGACATCCCCTGTTGACAGCGGCTCAAAGATTGATGAATTGACTAAGAAAGTGAGGGAATTACTGAGGCATCTCCCCATGCTCACCACACACCAGACAGAGGTTGAATCATGATTTTCTGTTGGTGGTACCCCTGTCTCAGCCCCCAATGTGATGCCTCAGCCACGTCTGACTCTAGAAAGCATACTGTGTCATAATTGTGGGAAGGAGGGGCATATGAAGAAAGAATGCTGGTCCCCAAAAGACTTAGATAAGGTTGTATACAGACTTCAAGGGGAGCTCCAGAAAGCGAAACCATGGCTGAGGGGTGTTTGAAATGACCACAATGAAGGCTCAGGAAATCCTAACTCCAACTTCTTTGTGGCTAAGTCATCTGCACCGACCCCTGCTACTGTCCCTTCAGACTGGTCCAAGATAGTGGGCCCTTCAATAGAGACTAATGTGGCTGTGAATGGTATTCCTACTTGGGCTGTGCTTGACAGTGGGTTGCAAGTGACCATTGTGTTTCAGGACTGGTATGACAAACACTTATCTGATGTGCCTTTACAATCCCTGGAAGGCCTACATGTGTGGGGACTAAGCGACAAGTCTTATCCATATCTAGGATATGCCCACTTCTGGTTGTCTTTTCCTGCAATTGTCACTGGTGTAGAGGAGCAAGTAGAGACACTGGCCCTAGTGTGTCCCCCCACCAGACTGTATGATGGGGTTCCCCTATTAATTGGAACAAATGCCCACATGTTTGGGAGACTAGCACAACTTCACCATGAGAAACAAGGGCAGCTGACTGGATGTGCCCTAAGAATTCCAGCCTTAGTAAGAAGGGCTTATGACTGGCAATAGAGACCCGATGACGTGGAGCCAGGGGAGATAGTGTGAAAAAAGGAACCTGACTCTTTGGTATTGTCCCCCAATGCCCAGTGCACAATCCATGGAGAAGTCCACCTAAAGAGAAATGTAAAGAACAAAATATTAATGTTGGATGCACCAGGAGATAGATAGTTGCCAGAGGCATTATTGGTCAAACCCAGCATCTTGCCTACTCGTGCCCATGCCTATGCACGACGAGTGATGGTCCAGATTCTGAATGTGTCAGATCAGGAGATTTGGGTAAACAGAGGGTGCACCCTAGCTACAGTACACTGCACTGACACTGCCATATTACCCAGCAACAAGCGCTCTGGCGAGAAGGAGAGAGTGACCCTGGACTTATTTGACTTTGGTGATTTCCCATTGCCAGCTGAATGAAAGGCTAGAATTAGCAAGAAACTCGCTCAGAGGGACCAAGTGTTTTCATTAAAAGAATGGGACATGGGGTGTGTCCAGGGTGCAGAGCATCACATACGCCTGCATGATGACTGGCCCTTTTGAGGGAGATCCCAACGTCTCGCCCCAGCAGACATAGATGATGTGAGGAGACACCTGCAGGAAATGCTTGCTGCTGGTGTGATACAGGAATCAAGGAGACCATATGCCTCTCCCGTTGTGGTTGTGCATAAGAAGAATTTGTCGATAAGGATGTGTGTTGATTATCGAACCCTGAACCGGCGGACCATCCCTGATTAATACACCATGCTCTGTATACAAGATGCCCTGGATTGTTTGAATGGGAGCAAATGGTTTTCGGTATTGGATCTTCACAGCGGATACTACCAGAGCCTGATGGCCCCAGAGGACCGTGAGAAAACAGCCTTCATCTGTCCTTTGGGGTTCTACAAATTCCTAAGAATGCCACAAGGGATTTCAGATGCCCCAGCCATCTTTCAGCGACTGATGGAAAGTGCAGTGGGAGATATGAACTTGCTGAAATGTCTGGTGTACCTTGATGTCATTGTGTTTGGGTGCACATTAGAGGAGCATGAGACCCGACTGTTTAAAGTCCTTGACTGATTGGAAGAGTTCGGCCTCAAGCTGTCCATTGACAAGTGCCAGTTTTTCCAAACCTCCGTGAAGTATGTGGGGCACATAGTATCTACAGAAGGGATAGAGACTGATCCCAGTAAGGTTGAATCACTGACTACTTGGCCCCAGCCCCATAATTTGAAAGAGCTACAACATTTCCTGGGGTTCTGTAGCTACTACCACAGGTTCATAAAAGACTATTCAAAGGTGATTCACCCACTCTTGAATCTTACCCAGGGTTAGCCTCCTACCAACCATAAATATAAAACAGTGGCTGTCAAAGAACCAAAGAAAGTGTACTTCCACACAGATGAACTTTTTGGGCCATGCTGGACTCCTGAATGTGAAGCAGCCTTTCATGAAATCATATACCAGCTCATCCTTGCCCCCATCCTCGCCTATGCTGACCCCACCAAACCCTATGTGCTGCATATGGATGCTAGTCTCTAGGGTTTAGGAGCTGTGCTGTACCAAGATGATGAGGATGGTTTGAGACCAGTGGCCTTCACCAGCAGGAGCTTGACCCCATTGGAGCAAAACTACCCTGTGTACAAGCTGGAGTTCCTTGCGCTAAAATGGGCCAACACCAACCAGTTTCATGAATACCTCTATGGGGCAAAGATATTGGTGAAGACTGACAATAACCCGTTGACTTATGTACAGACTTCAGCTAAGTTAGATGCCACTGGGCACCGGTGGCTTTCCGCCTTATCAACCTATGATTATGCTGTTGAATACAGGCCAGGACTGAACCATATTGATGCTGATGCCTTGTCATGAAGGCCAGTTTCCAAGAGTGATTGGGTCAGGTTGTCTGAACCTGACATCCGAGCCTTGTGCCAAAAATTTGACCGAGATGAACAGATGTCTGCGGACACAGTGGACTGTTTAGTAGATTGCTTGGGCCCTCCTGATACCTGCATACCACCTGCCTATTGCCACTTTTCTGCTCTAGATATTAGTGCACTATCTCAGTTTGACAATGACAGCATTCAGTGGGCTCAATCCCTTCATCCTATGATTCAGCCCTCACTTCATGCCCTGCGTGCAGGGAAAGATGTGTCCAAGTTGCATTCCCCCGATTTGTGAACTGCTCTATTGTTTAAAGAACGCCCCAGGTTGAAGCTACTCAATCAGTTGTTACATAGACAGACAGTAGATTGTAGTGGCCAAGTAGACAAAGCAACAATTAGTCCTTCCCACAGTCTTTAAAGACTTGTTATTGAGGCCCCTCCACAATCACATGGGGCACCTTGGTATTGACAGGACCCTTGACCTGGTATGATCTCACTTCTACTGGCCCAAGATGGGGGCCAATGTTGAGCAACATGTAAAGACTTGTAGTCACTGCCTGCAAAGAAAAGCCCTGCCTCAGAGGGCTACCCCCCTTGTTAATATTACTACCAGCACCCCCATGGAACTGGTCTGCATAGACTTTTTGTGTTTGGAACCTGATCAGCAGAGTATTGGCAATGTGCTAGTAGTTACGGATCATTTCACATGGTATGCAAAAGCATTCCTCACCAAAGATCAAAAGGCCTCTACCATGGCCAGGGTGCTAGTGGATAATTTCTTTGTCCACTATGGTGCCCCCAGTGGATCCATTCTGACCAGAGCAGAGACTTTGAGAGTTGACTAATCAAAGAAATGCTCTCTCTGTGGGGGGTGAGGAAATCAAGAACCACCCCTTATCACCCGCAGGGGAATCCTCAACCAGAAAGTTTTAACTGCACCCTTCTAGACATGCTGGGCACCCTCCATCCAAAAGACAAGCATAAAGGGATCCAGCAAATTAGCACCTTGGTACACGCATACAATTGCACCAAAAATTATGCTACTGGGTTCTCCCCTATCGCCTCATGTTCGGGAGGAAGGCTTGACTGCCAGTTGATGTCTGCTTTGGGGTCTCTCCAGATGGGGTCTGAGCTGAAAACTACCTGCAGTATGTACAGAAACTGAAAGCTCAATTGAACCATGCATATCAACTGGCCCAGACAATGGCCACCAAAAGAAATCTCACCAACAAAGAGAGGCACGATAAGAAAGTAAAGGCTCAAGAGCTACGGCCCGGAGACCAGGTGTTATGCAATTTGGAACTACATGGCAAGAACAAAATTGCTGATAGGTAGAACCATCTTCCTCATGTAGTAGTTGGAAAGTTGGATGATCTACCAGTGTACAAGGTATGCCCAGAGAATAACTCCAGAGCTGTCAAGACCATGCACTGTAACCACTTGCTGCCTATCGGCCAAGTTATTATTGAAGCTGAACCAGTAGACATGGCCTCCCCTGGGCCGGTGACTCGTGCTGCTGCAAAAAAGATAGTCAACCTACCCCAGTAGTTACAGATTTAAGGTTTCCCCCGCAGCAGGCTCAGAATAATAGTGACTGTCAGTCCACCTCTGACGAAAGTGAGTGTGACAATGCCTATTACCCCTCCTATAAATAGAGTCAGCTGTTTCGAGGTAACCCTATGACTAATTTATTTATTTTTATTTATTTAGTTTTTGTTGTCCGGGTAAGTGCACTAGAAAAATCCTGCCTATTTTCAGGTATGACCCAGGGGAGGAGGATACAGATGCATGCCAACTGACCTTGAACCAGATTAAGCTGTTGGTGGTATTTTTAGTGAATGAGGGAAATCTGGCCAGGACACTGGGGAAATTCCACTACTCTTTTCGATAAGTGTCATGGGATCTTTAACATCCACCTGAACTACCACCAATCCAGGCAGATGGGACCTCAGTTTAACGTCTCATCTGAAAGACAGCACCTCAGAAGTGCAGCACCCCTCTCATTCTGCACTACAGCATCAGTACTGGGATATTAACCCAAGAACCAGATGTGGGAACTGAACCCACAACCCTCTGATCTCCCAGCCTCAG
The DNA here is from genome assembly GCA_016271365.2 of Neoceratodus forsteri. Classification (NCBI taxonomy): domain Eukaryota; kingdom Metazoa; phylum Chordata; order Ceratodontiformes; family Ceratodontidae; genus Neoceratodus; species Neoceratodus forsteri. The sequence goes on along the minus strand of CM028130.1, from coordinate 600,271,240 downwards.
AGGCGAGTGTGCTATCTACTGAGCCACTGAAACTGATAACTGTGTGGAAGAAGCTGGGCCTTCTGAACTGCCTAACACCCCAACTCCGTCCTTGGAGGCAATGCATCTGAAAGTGAAGTGCAAAGTATTACATCTGAGGTTGTGGACTCTGTGTTTTGTGGAACTGTGTGAATTGCTTGAAGAAGGGGCTGATGGTCTAAGTCTCTTTGGTGACACAACAGAACTTGAAGAACAATGTGAGAGTGTTGAGAGCCCCCCTTCAGTGCCACAAAGCCTAATTGTGCCTGAGCCTCCTCAAAATGAGCAACCTGGGCCTCCATCAGAAGATAATGAGCAAAGTGTTGTGGAAACTGAGCCTACAGAGCAAGGAGCTGACAGTGCTCCATGTTTGGACATTCCCATCCATGTAGAGGCACCCCTCACAAGTGACGAAAGCTCCAAAGTTAGTGCTGAAAGAACAGAGACTGTGGCTGCTCCCCACAGAAAGACTGGCCGAGCTGTCAAGCCAGTGCTATGCATTAGCTATGATTCCCATGGGATGCCAATGGATTTGCCTCTCAATATGGTTCACAAAGGGGTTTATGTTTCACCAAGCTCACTGCCCAAATTGAACTTGACGGACAACTCCAGGTTACTTGATCTTCCCTCTCACCATGGTGTCCCTGCCCCATCCAGCCCCAAGTTAGCTGATAGGGAAGGGCTCCCTCTTACATTGTTTAATGTACAAGAAGTTATTAAATGAATCAGTATTACTTGTATAAAACATGCATAAGTATTGTTAATATGGATATAGTAATGTGAAGTATATTGAAATGTATAGTGATGTAACAAGCTAATGATATATGTCTCGTTTATATCACATTTTTGATATTGTGATGGCACAGACTTGACGTGGATGCCAAGTTTTCTCCAGGCAGGGAAAGGTGTGGCCCCCCTACAGATGGGGGTTCCCAAGGAGTCTTCCTTGAGCTTGCCTGGGTGCTCACTACCAGGCTGGTGTTCTGTGTTTTATCAGTTTAAATGTATTGCCAGAGAGTGCCTGTATAGCCGCTGTGTACTGTCTCTTTAAGAGCTGCCTGGATTGCAGTTATAATTAATCTGGGAGGGGGCTGAGTGTTTCTCTGCTCAAGCCCCACCTGGGCTGCCAGATAATTGCTCCGTTCTTCCATCTCTATTTGTGCAGAGGGGGCTCTGTTATAAGATGTGCTTATTTGCTAAATATCTACAGTATTAGAGTGATAATATTGCAGTTTGTTCCAACCTGTTTCTTTACAGCAAGGACTGTTCTGCTTATCTCCACCAACTTGGCCCGGGACTGTCAGAATGGGCCAATCAGTACTGTTGGGACTCTAAAATAGATCCTGCCTACAGGGGCTTAGTGGGGTCAAAACTTGTAGGAATTGTAGTTTTTGCATTTTGGCTCCTAAATGAACCTGAAGGAGGAGCCCTTGCTGTGACTGACAGATCAGCCAACCAAACCTTTTGGATCTTGGGGAAATTCCCAGACTGCTTGCAGATTTCAGTTAGTTCTGAGTTGGGAGGTGAACTGAGTAACAGCTCAAGTGATTTGAGCAGCGGTTCTGTGCAGTTTTGCGTGGGAGAACTGTGAAAGGGCTGAGTTTTGGCCTGCCTGTCTGCCTGCTGTCCCTGAGAGGAAAAACAGAGTTTATTCGGACTGAATCCGAGTTGTGAGGACTATTTAAGCACTGGACTGTGACCAGGCTTTAACCTGAAGAAGACCAAAGATTTGCTGAATGCGATCGGCCTGTCTGGACTTTCAGCCTCCTCAGAACTCCCAGATTGTGTAGACTCTGTAATTGCGACTGGAGAGTCTGTTGCCTGGTACAGTGGAATTTCCTTACATGTGAATGTGTTGTGTGCTTATAGTGGGTCATGATTTGGTTCCCCACTGTGGTTTGAATTGTATTCTGCTTGCTAGAAGCTGCATTAGAATTTCCTTATGTGTAAATGTGCTGCGTGCTGCTAGTGGGTTGCAATTTTTTTCCCCACTGTGGTTTGATATTCTGCTTGCTGGAAGCTGCATCCAGCCCCATGGACTGAATCCAAAACCATCTCCATTGGGCCTGGGCCTTGCCACACTGGCCCAGCTTGACTACCCACTGCACAGAGAAAGCCATCGATGAGAGACCTGCCTGGGGATCAGCCCCCTGCTCAACACTTAAACAGGAACAACACCTCGGTGATTCGTGTGGGCCCCGCTTCTCCGGGCACTCCAGCTCAACAACCTACAGTCTCTATTTTGTCCTGCCTGTGTCCAGTATTGGGTATCATGAGTAAACATCAGGGTAGCTCCCTGCAACAACTGCTAAATCTAAAGTGTTGTCATCTGATTGTCTTGTTGCTTTTTTCTTTCATGAACTGAGCCCTCCGGCTCCTGATTACAAGTAGTGTGTGTTGTGCATGTTATTTTCTTCCATCATAGGGCCCCAACCAGCTGCAATGTTCCTGGCTAGCCCACCATTTTCCTACCTGGGTACCCAGAGTGTGTGACTATGTGGGGACTTAAAGCGCATGCATAACTGTTTGGATTAATATAGCCTTTAAGCCAATCAACCTGATTACGCCTCTTCCTTGTTCAAGTCCCCTGAATAAATCAGATCTATCTTTTTCTGCATTTAACCTGACTGTGGTTCCAGTTTGTGCTAAGAGTACTGTACTGTTGCTATTTACTGTGCATAACCTTGTTTTACAGGGGGTCCCCAGGGTCGAGTGAGAGGAACCAGCCCTGGTGGTAAGTGCAAACAGTGTGGGTACTAGTATGGTGTACAAGGGGTACTGTGAAAGTGATTATTGTATATTGCTTAGGCCACTAGAAGGGAAAGGGGGGGGGTTACAGTGTCCCAGAGGGCTGTGCCCAGGTTAGTTTGACCACTACCAACCCTAACCTCCGGGTGGAGGCACCGGTTTCAGAACTCAGGCCCCTTAACCTGCTACTAGCCATGCAGGCAGGGGTAGTAGCCCTTGGGATAGTGCCACTGAGTGGTTACATCTTGGAGGCTTACCACTAGGATTTTGTGCCTTCTAGTGGCCAAAAATTATGAATTATTGTTAAAGATTTATGGCTACCCCAGTAGAAATGGCTGTACACCAGTTGGTGGGGTGGTGTACTTGGCAGGAGATTGACCCCCAAAATGCTCTGCTTATACTGGATATTCCCCTGGGTACCAGTAAGGATACTGTAGAGGGGGCACTCTCCAAAGTTGAATGTTTAAAAAAAACCCTGTGGTGGTGGTTCAACATGCTGATTTGATCGCCCAAATTTTCATAGCCTTAGTAAAGTGTAGTGACCTCATGGACCGCTCTAAAGTGCCACAGACTATTGCCTCAGAAAGGGTCCTTGCTGCCTCGAGAGTGATAACAAAAGACAGTAAAGATCTTGGGGAGGATGAGCCCCCACTATTATCTGAGACTTTTGAGGAGAAATTTGCTAAGTTGTTGCTGGAGGAAGGGAAAACCATAGAGGACTTTAAGAAACTATTCCTGCCACCTGGGGGTGTTCCTTCCCCAGCACCCTCTCCCACTCCAGCATCTGTTACTGCCCCTCCTTCTGTGCCCATGGCAATGCTGGCCCCTATATCTGTACCTGCCATTAGTCATGACTTGTATTGTCGGTTGAGGCTGAGGATGTTTTCAGGCACCCGTTTCAGAACTCAGGCTCCTTAACCTGCTACTAGCCATGCTGGCAGGGGTAGTAGCCTTTGGTATAGCGCCACCTAGGGGTTACAGAGGGAAGAAAAATTTGGCTGGATACCAACACATCGGTGTGGCATGTGGAGCTGGAATCAGAGGATCATGGCCTGTGTTTGCTACATTAGGCAGAGTGGACTCTGTGGAACTGGTGGCCTGAGTAGCACTGGAAGATCATACTGAGGACTGGTGGAAAATTTCAGGAGTCAAGCTTGGAAAGGAGCTCTGTTGTGGTGGTGGACAGAGAGGTATTGACCCCAGGGCAGTTCTCATCTTATGGAGAGTGCTTTTCTGATCTTGACTGTGGACTACTGAATGATTGTTTGTGGCAAGGAGTCATCTGGTGATAGCAGCTAATGATTCAGCCAACTATCGAAGAACTATTTGGCATAAGGAAATCTTGAACTGAACTTGTGGTTGGTAATTCAGTTGCACATTGGTGGCCGAACCCTTCCCCTTCCTTCTGGTCTGGACTTTTTGTAAGTACTAAACTATTCTTACAGTGAGTGGTGGTGGAAGTACCACTCATATGTTTCAGTACTGCAGGCAGTGGTGAGAGCACTTTTCTTTTGCCTTACAAGACAGTGGTGAGAGCACTCCATTGGTTTGGCTTGCATTTTCCTCTCAGAGGTGGTGAGAGCACCTCTGGACTCTCCTCCTTCTGGTCTGGACTTTTTGTAAGTACTAAACTTCTATTCTTACAGTGAGTGGTGGTGGAAGTACCACTCATATGTTTCAGTACTGCAGGCAGTGGTGAGAGCACTTTTCTTTTGCCTTACAAGACAGTGGTGAGAGCACTCTATTGGTTTGGCTTGCATTTTTCCTCTCAGAGGTGGTGAGAGCACCTCTGGACTCTGATCCTAAACCTGGTAATCCTTTTACGATCTTGGACTGGTGTTTATTTCATGTTTATTGCAATAGACTTTTTATGCCCTCTGGACTTAAAATATCAAAAGGATTCTCTTTATTTATTTAAACCTAAGTTTTATAATTGATTGTGGGACTTTTTGGGGCGGTGTGGGGGTCAGGTAGTGTTTGAATGTAGTATGCATGTAGGTTAGGTTATTGTTATATATTTGTTGTGTGGACATTGATTGCATGGTTTGATTAGGTTTTAAAATAATTATATAGACATTATGTGATAGAATTGTGCTGATTTAGAGTAGGATGTGTTTGAGTCACAGGACCCCCTGTACTGTTTTTGCAGCTGCCCTGCTGCATGACCTATGCCCCTTTGTTGATTTTCCCCTCCCAGGTTTGGCTGTAAGATGCTGTAGAGAGGTGGGTATAAGTAGGGGGTGGGTGGGATGGCGGTGGAGTGCTGCATATGTCATTGAGGTGAGCAGTATTAGGTGGTTAGGAGCAGGAGGCACCCTAGGGTTAAACTGCACCATGCGAGAGGCCGGACGTGTTTGGTATCCATTCCCAGGGTTTCCACCAGACTACATGGGCAGGTAGCTGGAGGGTCTGCATCCTCCACCAGTTCTCTTCATGCTGTGCTGTGCAATGCCAGGTCAATAATGAACAAGACTGCAATTATGTTGGACTTGATTTCTTCGGTCAACCTGACTTGCATTACAGAGACCTGGCTGGGGGACAATGCAGGTCCAGTTTTGGAGGTGACAGTTCCCGCTGGGTACTGGATAGTGCACTGCTTGAAGAGGAAATGCTGGGGTGGGGGTATGGCCATCTGTTTTAGATCTAGCCTGAACTTCTCCATACACTTGGTGGGTTCTACCTCATCATTTGAATGTGTGGCGGTGCGTGGGGGTCCAGGTGCTGGCTTCAGGATTCTCCTTGTTTACCATCCTCCAGGATCGGGAGGAGAATTCCCACAGGAGGTCGTGGACTTCATTACCAATAGGGTGTTGGAGTCATCTAGGTGGTTGATTCTGTGGGATTCCAATGCCTGGATCAATGACAAATCCTCACAGTTTGGACATGATCTCCACCAGTTGACATCTCTGAGCCTAGCACAAGCAGTTGTTTCTGTGACCCACCATCATGGCCACACTTTGGACTTGGTATTCTCACTGGGCCTTGAAGTTACCAACCTCAGGACTGACCAAATCATTTGGTCTAACATTAAAACATAGAAACATAGACTTTGATGGCAGATAAGGACCGCTAGGCCCATCTAGTCTGCCCATTTCCTTACCTACAGGATAGGCCGCAGATCCTATTTAACCAACAGCCTATATCTTCCTGCCCCCCACAAGAATTGCCTTATGTCTGTCCCATGCATTCTTGAATTCTCCCACAGTTTTAGACTCCACAATTTCCTCAGGAAGGCTGTTCCATGCATCCACTACCCTGTCTGTGAAATAATACTTCCTCACATTGCCCCTGAACCGCCCTCCTTCTATCTTTAAATTGTGTCCCCTTGTTCTTGCAAGTCTCTTTTTCTGAAAGATGCTACCCTCTTGGACTTTGTTGATTCCCTTGAGGTACTTGAAAGTTTCTATCATGTCCCCGCTCGCCCTTCTTTCCTCAAGGGTATACATATTAAGCTCCTTTAGTCTCTCCTCATATGGCTTCTCTTGCAGACCCTGCACCATTTTAGTTGCCCTCCTCTGGACTGCCTCTATCTTGTCTATGTCCTTGCGGAGATGGGGTCTCCAGAACTGGACACAGTATTCCAGATGGGGTCTCACCAACTGTCTGTACAGAGGGATAACAACTTCCTGTTTTCTGCTGCTGATGCCTCTCCCTATACATCCCAGTATACCCCGCCCCCCTACTGCCTTCTCACATTGCTTGCTAACCTTAAGGTCATCTGATATGATTACCCCCAGGTCCCTTTCCTGTTTTGTTGTTGTTACTATCTCCCCACCCATTGTGTATTCTTCCCCTGGGTTCTTGTTTCCCAGGTGCATTATTTTGCACTTTTTTGCATTGAATCCTAGCTGCCATACATCAGACCATTCCTCCAACCTTGCCAAGTCCCTTTTCATCCTTCCCGCCTCCTTGTGTATCAACCCTGTTGCAGATCTTTGTGTTATCTGCAAAGGCATACTTTCCTTCCAGTCCCTCTGCAATGCCACTGATGAAGACATTAAAAGGACTGGACCCAATACTGAACCCTGCGGTGACCCCACTAGTAACCGCCCTTTCTTCAGAGTGGACTCCATTTACAATTACCTTCTGTGTCCTGTTGTCCAGCCAATGTTTTACCTAGGCTACCACCCTGGGACCCACTCCCAGGCTGGTTAATTTGACTAATAATCTTTGTGTGGGACTGTGCCAAATGCCTTGCTAAAAGTCTAGGCAGGCCATGTCCACAGCCCCTCCCTGGTCTACTCTTTGGTCACTCAGTCAAAGAAATCTATTAGATTTGTCTGACATGACCTTCCCGCTGTGAACCCATGCTGCCTTGGATCCTGTGCTCCACTGACCTCTAGGTACTCAACTATTCTTTCCTTCAGAAGTGACTCCATCACTTTCCCTACCACAGAGGTCAAACTGACAGGTCTGTAGTTTCCTGCCTCTGTCTTGGTCCCACTTTTGTGAAGGGGAATCACATCCGCTTTCCTCCAGTCCTCGGGTACCACACCATCCTCCCATGATTTATTAAAAAGAGTAGCCAGTGGTTTCACTAGTTCCTTCCTTAATTCTTTTTAGAATTCTGGGTGAATTCCATCAGGACCCATTGCTTTGTCCACCTTCAGTTTTAAGAGTTCTTGCAGAACCCTTTCTTCTGTGAAAGGACTGGGATCGACCCCTATCAAGAGTGCTTCTGTTAATTGGATTAGCACTTCCTCCTCTTTGTGAATACTGAGCAGAAATATTCGCTCAGTATTCCTGCTTTTCACTGTCCCCTCTGCCCACCCACCGCTTATTCTATTCAGCCTCACTATCCCTCCTTGTCTTCTCGCTCGTCTGATGTACCTATAAAAGGTTTTATCCCCCTTCTTAACTGAGTTGGCTATCTTTTCCTCAGTTTGGGCCTTTGCTATTCTGACTTCCCTCCCTGCTTCTTTCTGCCTTAACTGGTACAGCTCTCTGTCCTGCTCCTTCTGTGTTTCCTTATACTTCTGGAATGCTATCTTTTTCTTCCTGACTTTCACAGCCACCTCTCTTGAGAACCATAGTGGCATAGCATTGTACGATGGAGTTCACATGATGGTCCCTCCCCTGTTGAGATGGTCAGTTATCACCCTTAAAGGGTATTGTTCCAGAAGGACTCTTGGCGATAGTTGACTTTTCTGATGTGAGTGCTGCATGTGCCACTGGCACAAGTGAGGCAGTGGCGGCCTATAATTGAGCTGTCTCCAGAGCATTCGATGCCATTGCACTGGTCCATATTGGAACCAGGTCTTCTTGCTTGAGACCTCTATGTTTTGATGGGGCTCTCAAGGAGATGAAGACTAAGGATCAGAAGTTGAAGCATTGCTGGCCAAGGACATGGTCGATGAAGGACAAACTGGCTTTGAGAAATCATTATAATGATTATCAAAGGGCAATCAACCCTAAGAAGGCAGATTTCCTGTCTAGGGAGATAGCTGCAGAGAAAAACAGACCAGCTCAGCTCTTTCGGACTGTGGACAGACTACTTCATCCAGTCTGCCAACAGCCAAAAGGGGCCTTTTCAGTTGCGCTTTACTAAGTGTTTGCTCTGTTTTTCTCTGACAGAGTGTCTTATAGTCGGGCCAGGATCATGCCAGTGGGACAAGATTTGCTCCACAGTGGGAGGTCTAGTTGGAATGAGGGCACTCCTATTGTCTGGGGTCAGTTTCGGCTGGTGGAGGTAGCTGAGGTCACTGAGGTGATTTTGAAACTGCGGCCCACCTACTGTGTGCTGGAGCCTGCCCCAGCCCATCTCTCAGTGGGAAGTGCCATGGACATTAGTCCAGTGTTTCCCAGAATAGTCTGATACTTGCTTTCAGAGGGGCTTTTCTCTGATGCCTTGAAGAAGGCATTGGTGAAGGTCCTGCTGAAGAAACCATCTCTCAACCCTGACATCCTGGCGAATTATCAACCTATATCCAACCTCCCATTCTTAGGGAAAGTTGTAGAGAAAGTGGTGGCTCTGCAGCTTGAGGCACACCTCAAGATCTTTGACATCTACAAGCCATTCCAGTCTGGATTTAGGGCAAGGCATAGCATGGAGATGGCACTGGTTTGGGTGCAAAATGACCTCTTCAGGGCTAGAGATAGAAGCGAATGGTCAATTCTTGTTCTCCTTGATATCTCTTCAGCATTTGACACCGTGGACCACATCATACTTTTGGATCACCTTAGAGAATATTGTGAACTCACCGGTACTGTCATCCACTGGTTCGAGTCCTACCTCTCAGGCAGGATGCAATGGGTGGTGATGGGGAATTTCTCCTCCTCCCCAAAATCCTCTGTTATGTGGAGTTCCTTAAGGCTCAAATCTATTGCCAATGCTGTTCGTGGTGTACATGCTGCCCCTGGATGAGCTCATGTTACAGTCTGGGTTTTCACTGCTATGCAGATGATACCCAGCTGTATATGTAATTTGCCCCCAGAACAACGAGAGCTGTCGAAGTGCTGAATAAATGCCTTGCTGAAATCCAGGACTGGATGTCCTCTAACTGGCTGAGGCTGAACCCTGACAAGACAGAGGTCCTGGTGATTGATCCTAGTCATGGACATGATGAGGGTGCCTCCGGGGTAGTAACAGGACTTGTCCTGGGATATACCCCGTTGATGGCATCCTCCAGGTTGAAAAATCTGGGCATCATCCTAGATGACAGATTGACACTTGATGCTCAGGTGTCATCTGTTGTCCAAAGTGTTTTTTACCATTTAAGGAATGTCACCTGGGTTAAACCCCTGATTCCACCTGAGGACCCGCTCTCATTGATACATACCTTTGTGACATCCAAGCTAGAGTACTGTAATGCTTTTTACTTCGGGGTCAGTGGAGGGAATCTCTGTTGACTGCAGCTGGTGCAGAACGCAGCAACCAGGTTGCCGGCAGGTCTGCCAAGGTCTTGCCATGTGACCTCGGTCCTGCGGGATCTGCACTGGCTGCCTGTCAGGTGGAGGATCCTCTTTAAGGTGCATCTACTCACCTATAAGGACCTATATGGATTGGGCCCTGGCTACCTGTCAGACCTCTTTACACCTGCCATCCTGGTGTGCTCCCTCTGCTCCTCCACCGAGAGCCTCCTAGCAGTTCCAAGGACCAGGCTAAAAAAACCTTGGGTGATCATTCATTCAGGGTGGCCGGTCCGGTCTTCTGGAACTCACTCCCGAAATCTTTGAGGGAGGCCCCATCGGTGGAGGCATAGGGGGCCTGAAGACCTATCTTTTTAAGAAAGCCTATCCTGAATATGTACAGGCAGCTGATTTTATTAATGTTTTTATGTATTAATATATCATGTATTTTATATCTTCCTACAGTATGTTGTTTATATAAACCTGCTTTATTTTTGAACTGCACCCAGAGACCCTGGAATTGGGTGCAATAGAAAATGAAATTTACTTACTTATTTACTTACAGCTATTATGTTTATGAGGTGGTGCAAAACATAGAAACATAGAAATTGATGGCAGGTAAGGACCACTTGGCCCACCCAGTCTTCCCATTTTCTTTACCTGTTGTAAAAGCCACAGACCCTACTTAGTCTCCAGCTTTGTTTTCTTACCTATTGCTAGGGTTCCTCTATGCCTATCCCATGTATTTATGAATTCTTCTACTGAATGTGCCCTCACCACCTCCGTAGGGAGGCCATTCCATGTATCCACCACCCTTCCATGAAGAAAAAATTCCTCAAATTATCCCTTAGTCTATTCCCTTCCAGCCTCATGTCATGACCTCTTGTTCTAGAACATCTTTTTCTGAAAGATGCTATCCTCCTGTATCTTATTTATGCCCTTGAGATAGTTAAAGGTCTCTATCATATTCTCCCTCTCTCTTCTCTCCTCTCCTACAAGATATACATAATGAGGTCCTTCAGGCTCTCCTCATATGACTTTTGGTGCAGGCCCTGCACTATTTTTGTTTCTCTATGAACTGCCTCTATCCTGTCTATGTCCTTTTGGAGATGCAGTCTCTAGAACTGGACACAGTACTCCAGATGAGGTCTCATTAATGATTTGTACAGAGGCATCACCACCTCCTTCCTTCTGCTGGTGATCCCTCTCCCTATACACCACAGTACCCCACTGACTCTCCTCACAGCCTTGGCACATTATTTGGCCACCTTTAGGTCATCTGATATGATTACTCCCAGATCCCCTTGGTGTCCATCAGTATCTCTCCTTCCCCACCATGTAAGCCTTCCCAGGGTTCCTGTGCCCCAAATGCATGATTTTGCACTTTTTTGCATTGAATCTAAGTTGCCACACTCTTGACTATTCCTCTAGTTTACCTAGGTCCTTCCTCATTTTTCCGCCCCTCCCAGAGTGTCTACCCTGTTGCAAATCTTAATGTCATCTTCAAAGAGGCATACCATTCCTTCTAGCCCCTCTGCAATGTCACTTATGAAGACATTGAATAGGACTGGCCCCAGAAATGATCTCTGTGGCACCCTACTGGTCACCCTCCTTTCCTCGGATTGAGCTCCATTTTCCACAAGCCTCTGTGTTCTGCCTTCAGCCAGTTTTTAACCCAGTTTACCACCTTGGGACCCATTTCCAGGCTGCCTAGGTTGTTTACAAGCTTATGTGGAACAGTGTCAAAGGCCTTGGTGAAATCCAGTGCTGAAATGCTGAAAAATATTGGGGGTCAAAATATTGAAAATGACCAAAGTTATGAAAGAGCATAGAAAAAGTTCAATGTATGATCATAACTTTGTTGTTTTTAATATTGTGTCCAAATTTTTAACACAGTCTTCTTATTATCCCACCTCATGAACCCAGTAGGTGAACATTTTTAAATCTTGCCCAAAAGGTGATTCCACACAGTGATCACAATATCACTTTTCAGGCCAAATGTGAATAATTCCACCACTTTGTTCATGAAGTAGGGTCCCAAAAAGGCCCTGTTGAAAATTTTGGAGCAAAATATTTAAAAATGACCAAAGTTATTAGTAAACATTCAAAATACATTGAAATACATTATACGGCACTTAACTTGTCCTATCATATTGCAGACGCTGGTTCCAGCAGCAAGATCATTTTTGATCAGAGAGTGGATCTATTCCATGGGACACTTTTAAATGAGTGAGGGTGTATGTAGGGATGTGGGGTGGTGGGTGCTGAGTGGGATGTTGGGGTGGACTGGGGGTGTGGGTAGGAAGATTGCCAATGGACCATTTTCCTATTTACAGGGTACTGTATTGGGAAACAAATCAATGAAGGACTGCTTTCTTTATGTCAGATTCAAAACCTAAAAACAAAACAGAAAAGATGTCCTACCCCAGTGTTGGCTTCATACTTGGGAGCACCAGGGGATAAGCACCTCAGTGCCCAAGAGTGCTGAGCTGGGGGGGTTGAGTATGACAACACTGGGGATTGGTCACCCCAGTGTCAGCAGATTGATGCGGTAGAGGTGTGGGGGTGGAAAAACAAAATAGGGGGGATGAGCCAGTACTGGGAGTGGACACCCTGATGTCAGAATAATTAAAATAATTCAAGTATTTAGCTGGCACCAGGGACTAGGCATCCTGGTGTTCACTTCAATCTAAGAGACTGCTTAAGTGGGAATGGTGGCAGTTCTCTATAAAAAAAAAAACCTCGCACACACAGCACATTCAGTGGGGGTGGGGGGCGGGCTACACATTGACACATAGTCCTATCTCTGCTGAATGAAAACAGCACAACAGCATATGCAGACAGGAAACTGGCCCTGCCACCTGATAAAAAAACTGCATTTTCATAATATGACCACATGACTTCATGTGGTAATAAAAATGGTGTTATCCATAAAACACTGATTTTTTGAAACTGCACATGCTCTGAAACTGAACTGTTTTTCTTAAATATTTTAAAAATTGCTTATGTTTGAGTGATACAAACAACAAACGTGAACACCTTGTGCCAAACTTATCAAAGCAGCAAGTTTCCAGTTTCAAATCCTCCTAATTGTTTTAGCTGCAGATGAGCAAAAAAGGTCTTAATTTATGTCATTTTTGTGTTTTTACCCATCTGTAACTTTGCCCCATGAACCAATTGCCATGAAAATATCCAGATCCAGAGCTCCTGGTGCCATCTCTATACTTTCCATATTTCAAGGAAATTGATTAAATGGGGCAAAGTTATTAAGCTGCATTTTGGGGTTTAACATTAAAGTGCTGCCACTGGCTTCATGGCACCAGGCAATGAGGGTTTACCTGGCACACTGGTGACCTGGGTTTGCACATGAGCCCGGGACAACCAGAGCGGAGACCAGCAGAGAGGGTTTATAGCATCCAAGAGATGCTCTCCTCCTGGGGTGGGTGTGGGCCAGCACCGCCCTTGAGCAGCTCTTAGTGGCTGACCTATATGGCAATGCACCTTGTGGCATGGGTGACCACACATCACAGGTGTGTTCAGTTAGGATGCTTCAGTATGTGGCATCAATAGGGTGGAAGGGTAGGTGGGCAGAAAATGGAAAAGGCTGCCTGACTGACCGGATGATGGTCACCAGGTCACCCTCTGCCATGAAGCCCCTTTGGAATGCCTTTAAGGCTGTGCCTACGGCCCTGTGCCTCAGATCCAGTATGGCACTCAAGTCTTTCGTCCCTGTCCTCCTGGAGGAGGGAACCCCCCCCGGTGAAGGTACATGTCCGGGTTGTCCAGAGGCATGGAATTGGATCCACAGCAGATGGCAGGAGGGGGACTGACTTGGCTGGTAGGTGGGGCCCTTGGTGGCCCAAAGGAGTGGTCATTCAGATGGCAGGGACAGGAGCAAAAAATAAGTGCTTGCTGAACCCTGTCCTAATATACAGACACTACTGCACCTGTATAATATATGTAATACTGTATATCTATCTATCTATCTATCTATCTATCTATCTATCTATCTATCTATCTATCTATCTATCTATCTATCTATATTGTTGGGGTGCTGTTGCACCCCTACAGTTAGGGTTCAATCGTCACTTCTACTGTATGTTAAACTAAACATTTTGCAGTTTAATAACTGCAGCCATTCAACTGATTCACATGAAACTGTGCATGCACCATCAGTGACAAGTATCTCTGGATAGGGCAAGTTTAGTTCCAACTGGTTGCTCGGGTGTGGAAATACAGAGTGTTAATCTATGTAAAAATTAGCACTTTGTCAAATTCTTTGTCACCACATTTCTCAGAAATGGCTTGAACGTGTGGACTGAAATTTTTAGGGTATATAGGTTTTGGATCACAGATGTGCCTTTTGAAGTTTAGTGAAAAAAAGTTATTACATTTCAAAGTTTCCCATTATTTCTTCATTTCTACATTAAACTAAACATTTTGCACTTTAATAACTCTGCAACTGTTGAAGTGATTTGTATGAAACATGGCATACATCACCAGGGACCAAAAATCTCTTGATATAGTAAGATTCATTCCAGTTAGATGTGCGGGTGTGGAGATATGGAGTCTCACAAAATGCAAAAATTTATGTTTTGTCAAATTCTTTGTCACCACATTGCGCAAAAACAGTCTGGAATTTTGGTCTGAAAAGTTTAGAGTATATAGGTCTGGGATCACAGTGAAAAAATAATCTCTTCCAAAGTTATTGCATTTTAAAGTTTCCAATTATTTTCTATGGGAAATGTTAGACTGGCTCGAAACCAGATTCTTGATCATGAAGCAGGATTCTTGATCGCAATTTGCACTTTAATAACTTTGCAGTCGCTCATGCGATTTGCATAAAATATGTCACGTGACATCAGGGACCAAATACCTCTTGATGTGACAATTTTTGTTTCAGTTGGATGTGCAAGTGTGGAGATATGGAGTCTTACAAAATGTGTTAATTACTGTTTTTGTCAAATTCTTTGTCACCCTGTTGCACAAAAATGATGTGAAATTTTTGTCTGAAATCTTTAGGGTACATAGGTCCTGGGTTACACTGGTGCCTTTTGAAGGTTTGGTGAAAAAATATTCTTTTCCAAAGTTACTAAATTTTAAAGTTTTCCATTATTTTTTATTGGAAAAGTTAGATGTGAGGCTCAAAATAGAATTCTTGATCATGAAACAGGATTCTTGATCTCAATTTTCACTTTAATAACTTCACAACTGCTCAAGCAAGTTGCATAAAATGAGACATGTTGCATCAGGGACCAAATCTCTTGATGTGACAAGTTTTGTTCCAGTTGAATGTACAGGGGCGGAGATATGGAGTTTCAAAGAATGTGTAAATTACCATTTGTTGCCAAATTCTTTGCCACCACATTGCGAAAAATGTGTAGAATTTTGGTCTGAAAGATTTCGGGTATATGGGTCATGGGACACAGTGGTGCTTTTTGAAGGTGTGGTAAAAAACATTAATCAGTTCCAAAGTTATTAAATTTTTACGTTTACCATTCTTTCCAATAAGAAATGTTAGACGTGAGGCTTGAAACAGAATTCTTGATTGTGAAACACAATTCTTGATAGCAAATGTGGAATCCTAGTTCATGCTGCCACCACTTTGTTTTCCATTAGCAAAGGAAACCAACTTAAATTTCATAACTAATACAGGGCTTTGGTAAACATACACAGTTGTGTTTACCTAATCAGGGTCTATAGAATTGCATTCGGGGGTTAGTTTTTTTATTACTTTGTGAGAATGTGGCTTTTTTTAGCCATGGAAATCCTGTTTCACAAATCTCTGAAAATGTTTACCATGAAACAGGATCGTTTTTGGCAATTTGTGAAAAAGGATTTTTTTTACCACAAATTGCAAAAAGGATTTGTGAAATAGGATTTTGTTTCACATTTGGCAAAAAAATAACTTTTATATAACTGTTTCTTTGTCACTTCATAGCAAAGAAAAGCTTTGGAATTTTGGACTGCAATTTTCAGCATAGAAAGGGCTTGCTTCACAGATGTGCCATTTGCTGGTTTGGTGAAAACATACTGTATTACTTTGGCTTGGAGTTCTGCGGATTTGAATTATGGTTGATTTTCCATAGAATAACATTGTACTGGTGGGTTTACGGAGCCATTTCTTTTTCACTATGGTGTTGAGAAACACTTTACAATTTTGCTCTGAACTTTTCAGGGTAGAAGAGACTTGTGCTACCAATGTGCCTTTTGGTGGTTTCAAGAAAATACAGTAAGTTTGTATCAAATTACACATCTTTCAAATTTTGCTGTGTTTTCTATATGATAAGATTGCAATATGAGGTGTTTTTGATGCTGTACACTACAGGATGGGCCCTGCACTCCCACATGCAAATAAGAATACTACTACTGTATCTGAAAAATTATGCATGGATGGGAGTGCAGAACATCATTATGTACTTGGCCCTGCACTCCCTCATGCAAATAAGGATACAATTATGGAGTGATGGAAATGCAGGACCCTCTGGGCCCTGTGCTCCCACAGGGAAATAAGGATAGAAATACCTTATATCAAAACTTATGGAAGTGCAGAGCCCTTAAGGGCAGGGCCCAGGGGACTCTGCACTCCCAGAAGCAAGTAAGAATATGATTATGTTTCTCAAAAATTAAGGACATTCTTTGCAAAACAACTTTGTCAATGCACTAGTTAGGAAGGATTAGGGCTTACAATGGGAAGGCACACCTCATGCCTGCTGCTGCCTGTATGGTGGGGGTGGGGTGTCAGGCTTAGAAACTCTAGTGCCTAATTTCCCTACTATTGTTGCTTTAACCCTAAGTAGATCATTAACAAAGTTTTTTTTGTGCAAAGAATATCTATCTATCTATCTGTCTGTCTGTCTGTCTGTCTATCTATCTATCTATCTATCTATCTACCTGTTTATATCTATATATGTACACACACACACACACACACACACACATATACACACACACACTATAGTAGTTGGTCGCACCACTACAGCTAGGGTTGTTCAGGGTTTTCTATGTTAAACCTAACATTTTGCACTTTAATATCTTCACAACTGTTCAACAGATTCTCAGAAAATTTTGCATGCATGGTCTTGTGTGGTGGGTATCTCGACTGCCAAGTTTTGTTCCACTCAGATGTGTGGATTCCGAGATCCAGATAAGGTAAAAATCATAAAAAATAGCATTTTTTGCATTTTTTTTTTTTTTTTGCCATCGCCTTGCATCTGACAGTTTGGAATTTTGGTTTGAAATGTTCAGGGTATAAAGGGCTTGACCAACAGATGTGCCAGTCATTAGTTAGGTGAAAAAATATTAATACATTCCAATGTTACTGCATTTTGAAATTTTGGTTCTAAACATGCTCAGTACAGTCTTTTGGATAGTTGCTTGGAATGAAAAAATGATTTGGTCCATATGAAAAAGGATCCTTTTTTTGTATGGGGCCAATCCTTTCTTGTGAGGAAACAATCCTTTTTAGTATGGCTGCCATCTTGTTTCTATTTTTTCCCCCCAAAATTTTTCTAAACTCACAAAAATGACATTGTGCAGATACAGCAACACATGTACAGTATCTTGCTCAGTGGGACCCCATTAGGTGGATTCAGTAGTTAACTGCTGAAGAAATTACCCCCAAGTGTGCTTTTTTAAACATTTTTAAATCCTTTTTCGTGACTTGCTTCCAATTTTTTCGCATATCCATATGAAAAAGGAATTCAGACACATGAAAAAGGATCCCATCATACGAAAAGGATTTTGGACTTTGTTAACACACTAGTTAGGGTTCCAGTGAGAAAAATTAGGGAAATGTGGTATTAGGGTTTCCAACCCTATCACCCCACCCCCACCTTGCACACAGGAATAGGCATGAGGTGTGCCATGGTGTTTTGAATCATAATTCTCAATCCATTCCATGTGTCAGTAAATGAGACTGGGATGAGCGTTAGGGTTGACAACCCCATGGCATACCTCATGACTGTTCCTGCCAGCAGGGTGGGGTGTTAGGGGTAGGGGTGGGGTGTTAGGGTTGGAAACCCTAACACCACATTTCCCTCCTTTTGTCACTGGAACCCTAATTAGTGCATTTGTGAAGTTTTATGCAAAGAATTTCCTTACTTTTTGAGATAGTATAATTGTATCCTTATTTCCTAGTCCATAATGGTATCCATATTTATGTTTGGGAGGGCCCTGCACTAGCATCCATCCATAATTTTTGTGATATTGTAGTCGTATTGGTTTTTCCCTTGGGAGTGCAGGGCCTCTGGGACCTACACTCCAATCAGTCCACAAAAGTAACCATATTAGCATGTCAGAGTGCAGGGCCCATCCATACATAATTTTAAAGATACTGGGCCAGATATTCAAACTGCGCTATTTTGTGGAGCAAGCCCTTGCGCTGCACAAAATAGTTGCACAGGGGTGTGGCCAGAGTGATATTCAAAGGAGTTGCACCCTTGAGCAACTCCTTTGAATATCACCCCCCGGCCACAGCCACTGTGCATGGCGCAGTGGAACTTGCACCACCGCAAGTGGACGGGTGGAGCATTCAACTTGCGGTGGTGCAAGTACCATTGCGCCATGCACAAAATCCCGATATTCAAAAGGTGACATGCAAATGGGGCCATAATTCATGCAAGGCACAGGGGGGGCCATTTGCATCTGATTATGGCCCCATTTGCATGCCATTAGCATGCAGGTGCGCGATCCCCAGGACTTGCGTCTGGTGCCCTGCCAGGCAGCAGCCATTGGGGACCGACACCTCTGCAGCCTATGGGCAGAAGACTGTAAAATCCTCACCAACCCCCACTGGCCCGATCGTGGGCATAGCTTAAATCATCCCCCCACCAGCCCGATCATGGGCAGTAATGTGTCTCCCCACGAACATAGCCCAGGTGGTCCAGTGGACCGATAATTCTGATCGCAGGATGTAATAATTAAACACCCCCCCGAACATAGCCCTGGTGGTCCAGTGGACCGACAATCCCGATCGCGGGATGTAATAATTAAACACACACCCCCCTGAAGAACATAGCCCTGGTGCCTAGTGTCACCCCACCCCCCACCCACCCACAAAGCCCACCACTGCTCCCCGGCGCCAGTGGGCAGTAGCATCCCAGCGCCTGCCACCCCGCCCGCGCTGACTGACTGCCCGGTAAGGCTGCATGCCATTGGTGCAGAGCAAGAGCCAATGGGCATGCAGCCCACCATCTAAGACAGTCCAGATTTGTGAATGAATACATTCATTCACAAAACTGAACTGTCTTATACGTATGGGCTGCATGCCATTGGCTCTTGCTCTGCACCACCGGCTTGTAGCCCCACCGCAGTCAGTCGGCGGTGGCGGGCGGCAGGCGGTAGGATGCTGCCACCTGCCGCCGCCGGGGAGCAGGGTGGTGGGGCTTCGTGGGTGGGTGGGTGGGGGACACTAGGCACCAGGGCTGTGTTCAGGGGGTTTAATTATTACATCCTCTGATCAGGATTATCGGTCCACTGGACCACCAGGGCAATGTCTAGGGAGAGGTTTAATTATTACATCCCATGATTGGGATTATCGGTCCACTGGACCACCAGGGATATGTTCAGGGGAGGGGGTGTGTGTGTGTGTGTGTGTGTGTGTGTGTTTCATTACTTCCAGCAATTGGGCTTATCAGTCCACTGGGCCACCAGGGATGTGTTGGGCAGGAAGACACATTGCTGCCTGCGATCGGGCTGGTGGGGGGTGACGGGGGATTTTACACTCTTTTGCCCATGATCGGGCTGCAGGGGGGGCACAGGGAGTGGGTTGGGGGCCAGCCACAAGTGGCAGCTGCTGTGTTGCACCCTGCAATGCAGCAGCTCACCTGTGGGTGGCCCTCAACTTGAGCCTTTTTTTTTGGCTCAAAGTTGTGCAGGCGCAGGTTGGGGGTTGCACCTGCACAACTCTGCAGAGCCTGGCTGAATATCGGGCTGTGCAGTTTATGCATGGTTCCTCCCCCTCCAGTTCAGCATGCATTCATTTGCATTGCGCTGTTGCTCAGCATGTTTTCTGTGGTGCAACTGCCTCCTGCTGAATATTGCAGAATGGAGCAAGTTCGGACTTGCGCAGGCGCAAGCCTATTGTGCATGGCGCAACCCTTTTGAATATCTGGCCCATTGTATTTGTCTGCAATCTAATGGTGCAGAACAGCAAATAAATAACTCACATTGCAATGTTATCCTATGGGAACCACAGGGAACTCTGAAAACTGTATAACTCCACACCAAAGAAAAATGTTTCACCAAATTAGCAAAAGGCACATCTGTGGGGCAAACCCTTTGTACCCTGAAAATTTCATACAAAAATTGAAAGCTTTGTCTTCACAGAGAAGTGACAAAGAAATGACCGTGTACACTTCACATTACAATGTTATCCTATAGGAAACAAAGGAAAATTTGACCCCCACAACTCAAGACCAAAGTAATCTGTTTTCACCAAACCAGTAAAAGGCACATCTGTGGACCAATGCCTTTGTACTCTGAAGATTTCAGACCAAAATTCCAAACCATTTCTGTACTGTGAAGTGACAAACAAAATCTATATAACAATTCTTTTTTTTGCAAATTGCAAAACAGGATCCTGTTTCATGATTCTTTTTTTGCAAATTTGTGAAAAAAGATTTTGGCATCCTCAAAAAAATACATTTCCAGGTGATTTTTATTATTTTTTATTTAAAATTTTGCTAACCGAGTAAACTGGGCCACATGACCCTTTCACAGGCTCAACCCTGATCAGTTAAAAATTCACAGGCATGCATCTACAATAAAAATATTCATTAAGGAGAAGCATAAAGATGTAAAATTTTTTTATAAAAAAAAACTAACCCCAGAATCCAATAGAACAGGTCACAATTAGCAGAACACATTTATTTATTTATTGAAATGTTTCATCAGGTAAGGTACACTGAACAACAAGTTGCTCATCTCATAGTGTGTCCTGGGGAAGGGGTAGTTGAAATACATACATGCATACAATAGCAAACATTATTACAACAATATTGGCAGCGGTGAATAGCAAATAACAGAAAAACATATTGAGTGCAGCATAAGAGTACAACTGTTTACAGAGGTCACAATGACAGGTCAAGTGCATTACATTAGGATAACACCTTAAGTTCATGATGATGGTACCATTTAGCCTGAAAGAAAGGGGTGGATAGGGAGTAACAGCAGATGTGGGAGGGTAGCGAGGCTGGGAGGGGAGCAGATGAACAGGAATCAAGGTTATAGATATAATGATAGTAGTAGATTGATAGGAACCTAAAGTCATAGTTATATTGGTAGTTATAGATAACCCAAGGGAATGGTCAGGTAGTGATCTGAGCAGGGAAAGGGAGCTGTGTTGGTTACTTCCAAAAAGATCACATTTTTCTGCTTTTTAAGTTTGTTTCCATCCCTAAGAAAAATCAAAATGGTGGCAGCATGAAACAGGATTCCTCATTTGCAACAAATTATTACCCATTTGTGACACAGGATTGCCCATTTGCGACACAGAATCCTGTTTCAAGGCTCACATCTAACTTCTCATTGAAAATAATGGGAAATTTTAAAATGGAATAACTTTTGAACAGCATAATAGTTTTTCACCAAGGCCCACATATTCAAAGGAGATGCACAGCCCAAAACTGAGATGTGCAGCGCATCCCAGAAAATACACGTAAACACGTTATTCGAAAGGGAGAGATGCATCATGCATTTCTGAATGTGTGAACAAGCAGAAATAATGTATGTGGCACAAAAAAGGGGGACATGTACATAAATATGACACACATCCGTGTATTCAGTCAAAAGGTGCAACGCATCTACCGTGCATCTCACAAGTGAGCTGCGCAATGTTAGGCAGATAAAAGGATGGCCTAAATCAGCCAGCCACCCACAGGCAGACCAAGGAACTGCAGGCTGGCCATGCTGAGACAGCCCTTGGAGGCGTCCCAGGATATGCTCCAGGCAACCACACAAAGCAGTCATGCCAGGACGGAAGTACCCAAAGCCACAGGTGCTAGGACACTACCAGCACCATCCAGAAAGACACCCCCACACCACAGCCAGGATGTAGACACCCAGCAGCTACATGCTTATGCTGTCAGGTGCCCCCAGTGAAGCAGACAGTCGCAATGCATCACACATACCAGGGGCCATGGCTTGCAACCTTGTGGCCTGCAGGGCACCACCCAGTGGTGGCATGCACCCATGGTGATGTCTGGGGCAATGGCACCCAGATAGCCTAGTGGTACTAGTGGCACCATGGCACAGGCCAGGGACTGACCTGTGGCACACACCCATGGTGGTACACCATAGGTGCATATAGCATTCCCATGCCAGGACCACACAACAGGGAGACACAGACATGTCACCGATGCCTGCCATGTGGTCTGACACACCACAGGGCAACTACAGTGGGTCTGTGTGGTGTTCCTGTGGTGGACTTAGCACAACAGTGGGC
This sequence comes from Neoceratodus forsteri, assembly GCA_016271365.2. Taxonomy (NCBI): domain Eukaryota; kingdom Metazoa; phylum Chordata; order Ceratodontiformes; family Ceratodontidae; genus Neoceratodus; species Neoceratodus forsteri. The sequence continues at coordinate 600,249,180 of CM028130.1, read as the reverse complement.
ATCACAGGGCAGGAGTGGCACAAACTGTGGCCTGGGGGGGTGACATGAGCATGCCGCATGGACACCCAACCCCTCCAGTGTTGGATGTGCAGCCACCATGGGCACATACATGGCCAGTATCAGACTGGCCCACTGGGTTACCTGGAGTGGTCCAGATGGGACACACACACACTTGGGTACCTGGTCACCTTCTGAACACAGACATTCCTTGCATGTATCACCAAGTTCCTATCATGTTGAGGTGGATGGAACACTGCAGGTGACTGTAAGCATGCAAACGTAGCTATTGTATCACATTCCTGTGGTATACCATTCAGACTGTTTCACCCTGTGCCCTCCCCTGTTGCTTGACCAGGTGGGCCCCTGTACCCTAGTTCGACCCTGTACATGGCCATAGGTAATAGCGTTATACTCAAGCCATGCAGCTCACCGACCCAGACACAAACATTTCATCACACCTGCTTGCTAGGCTGCAGTACCTCCTGTTCATCTTTGTGGAGTGGTGGGGCAGCCCTGCAAAGCTGGAACTGCACATGCCTTGCATATGCAAATGCCCTGAATACATTCCAGTAATGAGCAATGGATGTGGGGAATGAGCTCAGAATGTGCAACGAGGCCATTTGTACATCCCAGCTGAATATTGCAATTTTGCACACTACGCATGTGGCCACTTAATGAGCATTTCCCTATGCCCTGCACATCTCCTACTGCATGATTGTGCACATTCAGGATATTCATCCAGACATGCGCAATCGCATCTTATGGTGCATCTTCTGAATATACCATTATATTTGTGACAGCACATCTCAGTTGTGCGGCGCAGGCACTTGCTCAATGCAGCCTTGGACTTTTAAATATGGGGCCCCAAATCTTCAAAAGGCTTATCTGTGACCCAAGAGCTTTCCACCCTGAAAATTTCAGACCAAAATCCCAAGCCACTTTTTACACAGCAGCTTGACAAAAAACATTACCATAAAATGGTAATTTTCACAATTTTTGGCACTTCATATCTCTGCACCCACACATTCGACCAGAACGAAACTTGGCACATCAAGAAATCTTCAGTCTCTAATGGTACATGCAAAGAATCATGCAAATCAGTTGAGTGGTTTAACATTATTAACATGCATAATTTTGAGTTTAACATAGAATTGAAGGTTTAGCCCTAAATATAGGGGTGCAACCACACCCCTAATATGTATATATATGTGTGTGTGTATGTATATGTGTGTGTATATATATATGTAGATATTGGTGTGTGTGTGTGTGTGTGTGTGTGTGTGTGTGTACGTGTGCAGCAAAAAACTTCTTTAATGCTCCAGTTAGGGGCAAAGTGACAAAAATTAGTTAATCAGGTGTTAGGGTTTCCCCTAACCCCCCACCCCACCATCTCAAACCAGGCAGGAGAGCATGTGTGGGGTGTGCCTTGGACTTTTCAAGCCCAACACTTACCCCATTCCATCTGTAAATAAGGTCAGGTGTGTATACTTTATGAGAAAGGGGTGAACATTAGGCTTGAGAAGCCCAAGGCACACCCCACCTGCCTCTGCCCAGTGGAGGGTGGGAGTGTTAAAGAAAACCCTAATGCTTCATTTCCCCAGCACTTTAACTTTGGCCCTAACTAGGCATTAACAAAGTTTTTTGCAACTTATTTCCTTACTTTTTGAGATAGTATAATAGTATCCTTATTTTAATGTGGGAGCGCAGAGCTCCCATCCTCTGTAGATATGAATATATATCTAGCTGTGGAATCACAGGGCCCTCCAGGCCCTGTGCTTCCATTGCTAGGACAACAGTGACCAAATTGTCAGCATAGCTTTCTTATTACCCTCCTCATGTACCCATTACAGAAAATGTTCGAATCCCCACCAAAACGTAATTCTGAGCAACTGTAACACCATTCCGCACCACAGGTGTGAAAAAACATTTATAGCAGGATTTGAAAAATGGCATCTGTGACATACATGAGGAGGGGTAATAAGAAGGCTATGTTAAAAATCTGGGGTCAAAATATTTAACATTTCAAAAGTTATGGGCGGGCATAGTGACATTGCAATGAATGGCCATAACTTTGACATTTTTTTATATTTTGACCCCAAATTTTCAACATAGTCTTCTTATGATCTTACCTCAAAAACCCCATAGGTGAAAATGTTCAAATTCATGCCAAAGTGCCATTCTGAGTCACAGGTGCAAATACACATTTTGGACAAAATGTGAAAAATGACAGCTGTACTGTTCATGAGGTGGTGTGAAAAAATGGCTACACTGAAAATTCGGACTCAAAATATTGAAAATTACCAAAATTATGTCTGTGCGTAGAAAACTTTCAATGGATGCTCACAGCTGAGGAATTTTTTCACCAAATTTGCAACATGGTCTTTTTGGGATGCCACCTCATGAACACTGGTGGTGAAATTTCATTATTCTGTCTCAAAAGGTGATTTCACACAGCAACCGTGAAATCATCTTCCGAGTCAGATTAATGAAATGACAGTGGCAGTGTTCATGAGGTGGGGCCCCAAAAAGGCTATGTTGAAAATCTGGTGAAAGAATTGAAACAAACGGCAAAGTTATGAACATAAGTTCCAAATGCCACTGAAATACATTACACAGCACTTACATTGATTCTTCAGTTCACGGTTCAGCTTTGAAGAGTGCAGGCATGTCTCAGTCCAAAGAAGATTACATCCTATCACCTCTTTCTTTTTATGACTCTATTTATTCTCCTATCACACAGTGACCCCAACTTCAGGGTCTCAATTTGGACCTGCCTCACAGCCTCTCTGGGTCATTCTTGCATATGGGAGCCCCACTCTATAGAACCTAGATACTGGATTACCCCCTGGTGGGGTGGAGGTGCCCCAGATTGCCCCCTGACCATGATTCAAATGTGCATCTTGCTCTGGACTTACTGGAGCCTCTGAGTGACATCCCCCGAGACTCATCTACCTGCGCCACTCTGCGATCTCCTTTTTCCTGCTTTTTCTCTGCCCCCTAGATGCCAGCACTCAATGAGGGCCAAGCAGCCAGGATACACGCTGAGACATGCCTCTCATGCCAGTCCTCTGCTGGCATCTGATGCTCGCCCCTGCTTCTACCTATACCACACCTTCTACCCAAGCTCCCTTAGGTGGCGATATCATGGCAGGAGCTTGCAGGTCCTCTCCCCAGAGAAGGAGAGTAGCAGTTGGGTGCTTCATCCTTCTCCACCCATGCTGACCCCCAACGACCCATGCTAGTTCCCAAACATGGGTCACTGGCATGGAGCGAGGTAAGGCATCCAGTGCCTCAGCCCTCAGCACCACCAGGCCAGCCAGCCTGTCACCTCTGGTGGTGCATATAGGGTAAGGGTGGGGGTGTGTGTCTGGGTGGTGGTTGCTGAGTGGGAGGGTCAGGATGGGTGAGGGGCATGGTGGGGACAATGAGGGGACCAATTTTCTTTTTTTCAGGTTAAAAAGAAAAAAGACATCAGGTGACTGTTTTCTTATTTTTACAGGATAATAAAGAAAAATAAATATTTTGAGACACTGAGGGTGGGCTCCCCAGTATCCCACACTACTGGGAGGGGGTTGTAATGCTGACACTGGGGTTAGGCCCCCTGATGTCTGCACTATAAATTAAATAAGGTGCTGTGAGGGAGGGGTTGGGACATCCAACACCGGGGGTGGGCATCCCAGTGTCAGATTATATAAATTAAAAAAATGGAGATAAAGGCAATGGGAGAGTGGTGGGTGCCACTAGACACCAGGGACTCAAATAGACATTATGGAGATGGTGATGATGAGGGTGGGGGTTGTCACTAGACACCAGGGAATCTTTTATTTACAGGGGGAAGTTATTGGGGGGCAAGGGGTGCCACTAGGCAAAACAAGGGGGCTTAGAACACTAAGGGCAAGGAAATACAAAGGACTGGAACAGGGGGTAATGTCAGGGGAGACACAAGGGGGAGGGATGGGATCAGAACAAATGGGGACAAAGTCATCAAAACATGGAGGGCCATGTGTACAAATGCCTGCAGACTGGGTAACAATATCCCTGACCTAGTGGCATTGATGGCAGAGGGAGACCTAGATATTGTGGCAGCCACTAAAACTGGTATACTAAAAGCCATGGATGGGACATTAATATACCTGGGTACACAGTCTACAGGACAGACAGGGAGGGCAAAAAGGGAGGAGGGGTAGTGATCTACATCAAGGAAAGGATCAAGGCATCTGAGATACAAGGAAAGCAGGGAGGAGAGGAGGCACTGTGGGTCTCACTGGAGTCAGGAAATGGCACCACTATCCGTACGGGGTAATCTACAGACCCTTCATACAAGGGGAAGAAGCAGATAGGGTAATGCTAGGTAACATCCATAAAATGGCAGTAAAAGGAGACTTATTGTTCGTGGGGGACCTAAAGATGCCTGATGTTAACTGAAGCACCTATGCTGCAGCTACATCCAGGAGCAAAGTCATTCTGGATGCCTTGAAAGGGGCATGCCTCATGTATCTTGTGGGAAACCCACCCGTGAGGGGGCGATATTGGACTTGGTGCTCAAAAATGGAGACAGAATAATGGATGTATTGGTGGGCAACCATCTGGGGTCCAGCGACCACCATACAGTATGGTTCAGGGTAAAGACAGTAGAAGACTCATGCCACACTAAAGCCAGGGTCTTAGACTTCAAGAGGGCTGACTTTGCTAAAATGGGTGAATGCTCCAAGAAAACACTGGCACAGGATGAGGGACGGGGAGTAGAGGTACAGTGGGAGAACCTTAAGAAAGCCATAACAGAGGCAACAAGCCTTTGTGTGAAGCTAGTGAACAAAGCCAGAAGAAAAAGAAAACCAATATGGTTTTCAAAAGAAGTGGCAGGAAAGGTTAGAGAGAAAAAATTGGCATTCAGGAAATACAAGGAAATGCAAAGGGAGGAACACAAGGAACTGTATCAGACAAAGCAGAGGGAAGTGGTTAAAGCAGTCAGAAGTGCAAAGGCAAAAACAGAGGAAAGGATAGTCCAGACAGTGAAGGAGGGGGACAAAACCTTCTTCAGGTACATAAGGGAAAGAAGAAAGGCCAAGGGAGGGATAGTGAGGCTTAGTAAAGGGGAGGAGTGGGTAGAGGGGGACCTGGAGAAGACTGAGATACTGAATGAATACTTTTGCTCAGTATTCACAAAAGAAGGGGAGGAGGAGGATGGACCGGTATTAGTAAGTAGACACACACAGGAAAGAGTGGGGGACACCAGACCATTCACAGAGGAGAGAGTCCTAAAGGAGCTCTTGAAACTGAAGGTTGGTAAGACAATGGGGCTGGATGGGATACATCCCAGAATACTAAAAGAGCTCAGAGAGGTGATACTGTCACCACTGACAGCCCTATTCAACAAATCATTGGAGGAGGGAGTAGTACTGGAGAACTGGATGAGGGTGAACGTGATACCCCTTCACAAGAGTGGGAGCAAGGTAGAAGTAGGTAACTATAGACCAGTCACTTGACCTCAGTGGTGGGAAAGATGATGAAATTGTTGTAAAGGAAAGGATTGTAGAATATCTAGAAGCCTGCTGGGCACAGGACCCAAGGCAACATGGATTCACAACAGGAAGGTCATGTCAAATGAATCTGATAGATTCCTTTGACTGGGTGGCAAGGGTAGTAGATCAGAGAGGGGCGGCAAGCGGAGTTCAATCTGAAGAAAGGGGGGTAACCAGTGGGGTGCCTCAGGGTTCAATGCTGGGGCTGGTCCTCTTTAATGTCTTTAAGTGACATTGTGGATGGACTCGAAGGAAAAGTTTGCCTCTTTCCAAATGACACCAAGATCTGCAATAGGGTTGACACTCTGGGGGGATCAAATAAGGAGAGACTTAGGCAAGTTGGAGGAGTGGTCAAGAGTGTGGCAGCTTGGATTCAATGCCAAGAAGTGCAAAATCATGCACCTGGGGAACAAAAACCCAGGGGAGGAATACACAATAGGGGGGTATTAACAACAACCAAAATGGAAAGGGACCGGTGGGTAGTCATAGCAGATGATCTAACAGTAGCCAAACAATGTGAGAAGGTGGTGAAGAAAGATGGTGGAATGTTGGGGTGCATTACGAGCGGTATTACCAGTGGAAAACAGGAGGTGGTAATGCTGCATACAGTCAGCTTGTGAGGCCTCATCTAGAGTACTGCATGCAGTTCTGGAGACATCAACAGGATAGAGGCAGTCCAGAGAAGGGCAACAAAAGTGGTGTAGGGGCTACACCAGAAACCATACGAGCAGAGATTGAGGGGTACATGACAATCCGCTCCTGCTAATTTCACACCTGACAGCTCGCTCCCATGCAAACTTGATCCCATATTACCCACTTCCATCCTGCAATGTGAATTACATGCTAATTAAATAAAGTTACAGTGGGCTCCTGCCCAATTTAACCCCTGGAATTTATTAGCAATATGATAAATCCACAACTTAGTCATGGCATGTTCAAAGGTATCAGTGCTTCTGAAATTCAATGTCCCCAAATGGCTTCAAACCTTGTAAATACTATTTTTGTCAGTCATCCTAAGTTTAACTGCTGTGTCTGACCACAGCAGCCTCAGATGCTGCCTGGCAGGAACATATCATGACCTCACAGGAGAGCAAGCTGACAGCAAGGATGTTTAGAATGCATTATTTCCCTTGTATTCTTTGAATTTTATTTACTTATTTATTTTATTTTTATTTATTTATGACTTTGGTAACCGGGTAGATGCGCTGATCCCAGGGGCCATTTTCAGGCATGACCCGGGCCACATACAGCGGCACAGAGTGAAACATAAACAACAATGCATAGAACAGTAGACAGTCTGACAAATAATAAAAGGTTACAATAGTTCACAGACTACAAGGTAGCAAAAATACATAAATCCACATGATACAAGGTAACATAGTACATAAATCTGTTGTGCATATACATGAAGAGAAATACATATACATGAACTCGATATACAGCAAGTTACATAGGAGATAGTCAATGTTCCTCAGGAGTAGCAGGAAAAGGATAAGGTGGGGTTAGTAGAGGGAAGGAGAGGGGAAAGGGTGGAAGAGGAATGGGAATTGAAGGATTTACAAAGGGAGATGTATAGGCATGAAACTCATGCGGTAAGGGCAGGTGGGAAATGAATGACTACTCAGGAAAGCAGTGGCAGCAGAAAGTCACCAGGAGCCAGTCTTTTAGGCAATATTTGAACTGGCAGTGGGTGTCAATGGAGCGGAGCTTGGCAGGCAGTTTATTCCACAGCATAGTGTCTGCCACTGACAAGGCTCTACTGCCCATATTGGTGGATACCCTGGGAATATTCAGAGGGGGAGTGCTGTTTGAGCAGAGGCCGCAGTGTAAAGTTTGGACCTTGAGAAGGGCTGCAAGGGTAGATTCCTGGCCAGTACGGATGGCGGAATCCACCATGCAGCAAAGGGCGAGGTCTAAACAGCCTTGCAGTGGAAACCATCCTAGTGAATTGTAAAGGACACAGTGGTGTGTAGTGAAAGGGGCTAGCAAGGAGAAATGACAGCACTACTGTAGGCAGAAGAGATCTTGGCCATAAGGGTTGTGGATGTCCTAGCATAGATGGGGGAGCAGTAGTCCAGGACTGGGAGTAGATTTCCCTGGACGATGGCAAGTTGGGCCTCCGGGGTGAGGTATTGTCAGAATCTGTAGGCTTAATTTTTGGTGAAACCTTCAAACTAGCAAGTTGATGTGCTTTGAGAAAGAGAGGGAAGGAGTGAGTAGAGCTCCTAGGTATTTGAAAGTATTGACATCTTCAAGGGCTTGACCATCAGGGGAGACAATGTTGAAAGGGCAGTGAGTTTTGGATTTGGCTAGGAAGGACTTGGATCCAAACAGCATAGATTTTGTTTTTTTAGCATTAACCAGGAGGAGGTTATCAGCAAACCAGTTGTGGGCTGCAGCATAGTTTTGAGTTAGAACAGAGGAAATGTGGGCAGGGGATTTATCGCTGTCAAAAAGTACGAGCTCATCAGCATGGAGGAGACAGTGGCATCCGAGACTGTCTCAGGGAAGGGAGTTAATAAATAAAAAGAATAGAAGGGGACCCAGAATGGAGCCCTGGGGGACACCTGTCGAGATGGGCAGAGTGGGGGAGCAGGCTGTGCCAATACTCATGAATTAGGAGCAATAGGTGAGGTAGCTCTTAAACCAGGTAGTAACCTCCTAAGAACAGCCAAGGCAATGTAGTTTGGAGAGGAGGAGGGCATGGTTGACCATGTCAAAGGCTTTGGAGAGGTCTATGAATACCGCGCCAGTGGAGTTATGGTCCATATTTATGAGAATGTGGTTGGTCAGTAGTGTGAGGTCAGTGGTGTTGGAATGGTTCTTGTGGAAGCCATGCTGTTGGCTACACAGGAGGCTGTATTTGCTCATGTGCTCAGCAAGCTGATGGTGGATAGCCTTTTCGAGTAGTTTGCTAAGGTCGGGGAGGACAGAGATTGGATGATAATTGTCAGCGGATATATGGTCACTAGCTTTGAGTATAGGAATCACCTTGGCAGCCTTCCAGGGGTTAGGCATGGAGGAGGTGGAAAGGACGAGGTTAAAGATACAAGTGAGTGGTTCGATGGTGGATGGGAAGATGAGCCTGGGGAAGACTGGCGATAGGCCATCAGCCCCAGGGGAGCCATGATTTGGGAGGCTTTTGAGGAGCTTAGTGGTGTCTACAGTTGAGAGAACTTTGAAATAAAATGGGAGAATTTGGGGATGGGTGGTAGGCCCAGTGGAGGTCGACAGGGGGTTTGAATGGGGGGGGCCAAGCTATTTGGCTGGCCATTTGAGAATTTACTTTGATACATGGATGTGTCAGACAATTTGTCATTGAAAGCCCTGGCCACTTCCAGAGGGTCCATAATGAGGCCATCTGGGGAGTTTAGTTGCAGGGTTGTCTTACTGGAGTGGGGGTTTAGGAGGTAACCGATGGATGCCCAGAATTTCCTAGGGTCTCCAAGGTTAGCCTGTTGGAGATTACGGAAATGATTCTGTTTCAGGGATTTGGCCTGATGTTTGCATAGATTCCTCCGGCACCTGTAGGCATCCCAGAGGGCAGAGGAGGGGATGCCTTGTAGGTGGACCAAGCATGATCCCTATCCTCCATAAGGGTGAGGAGGTCTTTTGTGACCTAATGTGAGCAACTGCCTTTGACCCTTCTTGTAGTGACAGGAAAGTGCCTGTCCTGTAGACTCATAAGGGTCTGTGTAAATAGGGCTACTGCTGGAGTCACATCAGAAAGTGAGTATAGAGCAGACCAGCACAGGGACCAAGCCTCCTTGAGGAGGTTTGTGGTGTTGGGGCTACTGAAGTTCTGGAAGGACAGGTATTTGGGAGGGGGACTTTTACATTTTGATGACCAGAGGAGATACATAGGGGAGTGGTGGGAGGTAGAAGACTTGGTTTGCTGGCCAAGGCACCTAGCTTCACCTGAGCTCTTTCCTTCTAAGACTGCTTGAAAGGCAGAGTCAAGAAACTTACCAGAGCAAGGGAAAAGGATTAAGACTTATTTTGGCTAAACAGATTTACTGTGTGGTGTTTTTTATTTTTTACTCACAGGGATTGCTACTGTTTGTTGCTAACATTTCATTGCTTTATTTTTCTCTGATTCAAATTGTTGTTGCTGGTATACCTTCTTCTGTATTATTACAAGGTGTGCCTACAGGTGTGTGCTAACAGATTACTGCTGTAATCTTCTGATTCAAATTGTCTTTTTGCAAGGTATATCTTCTGTTACTGCTTTATTTTTTCCTGTAGCAAAGTGTTTCTTACAGGGTATATCTTCTCTGAAATTACTGTATTACAGGTGGAGCTTACATTTTTGTGACTTTTTTATCATTGGGCTAAGCAAAATTACTGTTTGACACTGTGTTTTATTTTATTCTTGTTTTTTTTTTGTTTGTTTGTTGAAAAGGTTTGTTGTCTCAGAGGTGTTTCTGTCTCCTTCTCACATTGAAGGAGCTAATTGCTTTCGTCCCACAGCTCTTCCAAAGGATTAGGTGTGTATGTGGGGGGGGGGGTGGAGCTGGGGGTGGAGCTGGCAAACTGTCAGTAATTTCCAACAGAAAGAAGGGTTAAAAAGTCAGGTTAGTTGATATCTTGGAGGTAGAAGACTTGGTTTGCAGGCCAAGGCACCTAGCTTCACCTGAGCTCTTTCCTTCTAAGACTGCTTGAAAGGCAGAGTAGAGAAACAAGGGAAAAGGATTAAGACTTATTTTGGCTAAACAGATTTACTGTGTGGTGTTTTTAATTTTTTACTCACAGGGATTGCTACTGTTTGTTGCTAACATTTCATTGCTTTATTTTTCTCTGTAGCAAAGTGTTTCTTACAGGGTATATCTTCTCTGAAATTATTACAGGTGGTGCTTTACAGGTTTTACAGTTTTATCTAACATTAGGATAACATAAGCTTTCAGGGTTACTGCATTTGCTGTTGACTGACTGTTTCTGCTCTTACCTCCTTGTTCTTTCGTCCTTGGTTCTTCTTTTTCGGCAGGGGAAGGGCCCAGCCACCCACCCCCATCCCCAACCACCCCACACTACACTCCTTTTATAGGGTACCACAGTTGTGACATTTTCTGTGGTATAGCAGGAAGGGGTGGATCAGTCAGGCCTCCACAAGGTGAGCTCATTTACAGGGGCACTAGTAATTTAATTTGTTATAACAAGTTAAACAAAACACAATCAAACCATTTTTTTTCATTTTTTTTTCTTCTAATTACTCTGACTAGGTTATAAACCCAGCAGCTTATCTGGAATGGATATCATTAACTGCAGGTACTGTGGAACAATTTTCAGAAGGACAGTCTTGCAGGATTTAGGACACTGTCCTACATGCTGGGCCTTTGGAGATCTTAGGCTCAGTTCCGGGCAGCATGGGCAGAGATTGCATGCCTCAAATTTCATATTCAAGAGGAAATACATTATAAGAACCACCCGCATTTCCCGCATCCAACAGAAAAACCTCGACCGCAGAGGGTAGTTGGTCCAGGAGGTTGGCAGGTGGTTAGGAGGGGCAAATCAGGTGCCCCATCACTCTCTGCTCTCCAACATATTACCTCCAAAAACCATATAAACACTACAAGCAGGTATCTGCCTCTATCTCTGAAATCAAACAAAGAGGCAGAAAACACTGCAGAGCAGGACACTGTAGCACAGGAGCTAGCACAACAAAACTCACCCAAATCAGGAACCAAAACAAAAAAAGCAAAAAGGAAATCCAAAAAACTTCTGATCATAGGAGACTCCATGATTTGTGGAGTTAATACCCATCTCCAGCCAGGGGTAATGGTCAGATGTCTCCCAGGTACATCAGCATGGAGAGACACTGACTGCATTGCTAAAATTGTTCACAAAGCAGGAGAAAACATTGATGTCCTAGTACACATAGGGACTAATGATCTCGCCAGCCGGTCAGTTGTGGAGACCAAGGAACACCTGACCAGGCTGGGTGACAAACTATCATCTATTTCATCCGCATCTCCTTCTTTGAGATCCTGCCAGTCTGGGAGAGGGAGCAGATGGATGGAAGGTCAGAGAAGGGAGATAGGGAGCTAAACACGTGGCTCAAGGGCTGGTGCCAGGAAAAGGACACAAATTTGTAGGAACTGGCAACAGTTCTGGAGGCGAAAGTTCTTTAAATTTGATGGACTGCATCTGACTAAGGAGGAGTCAGTGCATTGGGGCAGAAGTTTGGCGTCTTTGCAGAATATTTAAACTGGCAAATGGGGACAGGGTGCTGCCCCATCACGTCGAATGGAAGAACACCCCTCCCCTCAGCTAGTGGTCAAACAGGGATTCAGCATGTTTGCAGTTCATTTGCATCACCAGGTAAGAAAAAGGTTTGTCTCCCCATACGACGCACAGGGGTAATGCCAAACCTCATCCAACAACTAACACACCAAAATCTGGTCAATGGAAAATCATGTACACAAATGCTCACAGCCTGGGAAATAAGATCCCAGACCTGCAGGCAATAATGTCAGAGGCTAAACTGGACATAGTAGCAATTAGTGAGATGTGGTTTACCAGTAACCACACTTGGGAGACTTCAGTACCTGGCTATGTATTGTTCAGAAGAGACCGAGGTGCAAAAGTGGGGAGGAGTGGCCCTGTAAGTCAACGAAAATATCAAAGCTACAGAAATTCAGAATACACATAAGGAGCCAGAAGAACTGTGGGTCACCCTGGAAACAGGAAATGGGACAGCCATAAGAACTGGGGTTGTCTACAGGCCCCCAGACCAGAGGGAGGACATAGACACATTACTGTTAGAAGATATACAAAACATGACAGCTAAAGGGGAGGTTCTGATAATGGGAGACTTCAACATGACGGATACAGATTGGTTAATACCAGCAGGAACATCTGCCAGAACTACACATAGTGGATTCCCTGCAGGGGGAGGGCCTCAAACAACTGGTGCAGCAACCCACAAGAGACAGGGCTATCCTAGATCTAGTACTGACTAACAAGGAAGGGATCACAGATCTTCAGGTAGAAGGTCACCTGGGGGCCAGTGACCATCACATGGTATGGTTCAATTTGGCTACTACATCTAAATCATCCTATTCCAAAGCAAAAATATGAGACTTCAGAGGAGCTGACTTTGATAAGATGGCCAACAGAGTTAAGCTAGCCCTGGCAAATAGAAACACAGGTGAGGGGGTACAGACAAAGTGGGCAAGCATTAAGGATGCAATACTTGAAGCAACATCCCATTGTGTAAGACAGAAAAGGAAGTGCAAAAGAAGAAGGAAACCACTTTGGTTCTCAAATACAGTAGCAGAAAAGGTCAGAGCCAAAAGGCTGGCCTTCAGGAAATATAAGGGAACACAGTGGGATGACGATAGGGAAGCATACCAAACTGCCCTAAGGGAAGCAGGGAAGGCAGTAAGGCAGGCAAAGTCCCAAACTGAGGAAACACTAGCACGAACAGTAAAGAAGGTGACAAGACTTTCTATAGATACATTAGTGAAAGGAGAGAGTCCAGAGGGGAGTATTGCTAAGCTCAATGGAGAAAAGGGAGCATGTGAGGAGGAGGACCTGTAAGAGGCATCTATCCTAAATAGATACTTTTCTCAGTATTTATTGAAGAGAAGGTAGGGCAGGGCCCACAGCTCAGCATCATGGACATAGGGGGGAGGGAGGTGAGCACTACTCCCTTCACAAAAGAAAAGGTCCTACAAGAGCTTGCTAAGCTCAGGGTGGATAAGGCAATGGGACCTGATGGCATACATCCCAGGGTACTTAACGAGCTAAAGGTGGAACTAGCAGAGCCATTAGCAGAACTGTTTAGTGAGTCTCTGAGCACAGGAGAGGTCCCAGAAGACTGGAGAAAGGCTCATGTGATCCTGCTCCACAAGAGTGGTAGCAGGGAGGAGGCGGGAACTACAGACCAGTCAGTCTTACCTCAGTAGTGGGCAAGATTATGGAGGCACTCCTTAAGGAAAGGATAGTGCAACACCTGGAATCCATATTAGCACAGGATCCAAGACAGCATGGGTTTACAAAAGGAAGGTCCTGTCAAACTAATCTCATAGATTTATTTGACTGGGTAACCAGAGTTGTGGACCAAGGGGGAGCAGTTGATGTCGCCTACCTTGACTTCAGCAGAGCTTTTGACACTGTTCCACATAGAAGATTGATAAATAAGCTGGGTAGGCTCGGGGTGGGTCAGAAGTTGGTCAACTGGGTGGCAAACTGGTTGACGGGCAGAAAACAGAGAGTGGTGGTAAATGGTATACAGTCAGAAGAGATGCAGTCACAAGTGGGGTACCTCAGGGATCAGTCCTGGGGCCAGTCCTCTTCAACATCTTCATTAGTGACCTTGCAGATGGACTAGAGGGTAAAGGCTTGTCTGTTTGCAGATGACACCAAAGATCTGCAACAGAGTAGATGATCCAGATGGGATGGGCAGAATGAGAAGAGATCTGGATAAACTAGCAAAATGGTCAGAAGAGTGGCAACTGGGATTTAATACAAAGAAGTGCAAAATCATGCACATAGGGAAGAGAAACCCTGAAGCCACCTATAGGCTGGGAGGAGTTGCTAGCAGTCACAAAGGAAGAAAGAGACTTGGGCATCATCATCACTGATGACCTGAAATCATCAAGCAGACCTCCTAAAGCAGTAGGTAAGGCTAGGGGTGTTAGGGTGTATTAGTAGGGGTATCACAAGTTGTAAGAGGGAGGTAATAATCCCTCTTTACAAGACATTAGTTAGGCTCCATCTGGATTACTGCGTGCAGTATTGGAGGCCACACCTTCACAAGGACATTAATCAAATTGAGGCAGTCCAGAGAAGGGCAACAAAATGGTGCAGAGACTGCATCAGAAGACATATGAGGACAGATTAACAGAGCTCAATATGTATACCCTTGAGCAAGGAGGAGAGAGGTGATATGATCGAGGCATTCAAACACCTTAAGGGCATTAACAAGGTGAAAGAGTCTAACATGTTTAAATATAAGAAAAATAGCAGGACAAGAGGACACAGCATGAATTAGAGGGGCGATTAAGGGGAATGTGAGAATTCTTTTCACAGAAAGGGTGGTGGATGCATGGAATGGCTTACCACAAGAAGTGGTGGCTATGAATACAGTGCAGGGCTTCAAACAGGCATGGGATAGGCATAAGGGAGCAATACAAATGACTATGAATACACAGGCCACTGACAGAGCAAAGGCTGATGGCACATTTATAAGGTAGAAAAAGAAATGGGCAGACTGGATGGTCCTTGCGGTCCTTATCTGCCGACAACTTCTATGTTTCTATGTTTTTATGTTTCTATATGTGGTCACTAATGGAGTCTGCCATGGTACCAGCATGCAGTATATAATCAACTCTGTTTGTTATTATCCAGTCCAAAATGGTCTGAGTGGCCGTGCGTGGGTTTTATCTGGTGAGGAGCATGATAGTCTGGACCAGGTTGTGTTGTTTTAGGTGGGATGCATAGTCCAGCCGGTGGGCACTCTAACAGTTTAAATTGAAATCACCAAGGAGAATGGGGTCTCTGAGGGGATAAGGTGCTCAGGCCCAAGAGGAAGCTGTTTAGACCCTTAGTTCCAGCAGTAGGATGTAGCAGCAACCTATGTAGAGTTTCTTACTGGTGCCCAGGGTTAGTTCTGAGAGGAGCCATTCACTAGGTGAGGTTGGATCAGAGCAAAGGATGATGTTGGCTGAGAGGGGTTCCATGATGAACAGTGCAACACCACCTCCCTTTTTCTTGCCTGGCCTATTGAGACGAAGGGAGGAGTACCCAGGTAGTTGATACGTGGTGGTGGCATGGTGAGGCTTTAGCCAGGTTTCAGAAAGTCCCAGAATGTGGGTCTTGTATAGTGCAATCCAAGCCTCCAGATCAGGGAACTTGGAGGGAAGACTGCATATGTTGATGTGAGTAATCTTCAGACCTGGGGCATTAGCCCAGATGCTGGAGGTGGGAGTGATGAGGGAGTTGGGTGGACCAGGGTTGCAGTTGACATCTCTGGCTAGGAGGAGGAGGGATAGCAGGAATATATAAGGGCAAGAGGAAACAGTAGTAGAACAGGAGATGGAAACTAGGTAGTGGCCAAGTAGACAGTGTTCCTAATTGGAGAAAAAGGAGAGGGCGATAGGTCCAAGGGAGGATAGTTCCTGTGTGGAGTGAGGGGAGGGAAGGGGTGTAGTACAGTGGAGTGGGTGACAGAAAGGAAGGCAAGGTGCTCTTGGTCATGGGCTAGCACAATAGCACAGGAGTCCATCAGCACCAGCAAAGATGGCAATGAGACAGCAAGCAGTGTGAGCTGTAGCAGATTCATAGCAGCAGGAGAAAGTTGGCAGGAAAAAAAATGGGTGGGAGGGTAGTGCAAGTCTAGCCAAGACACTGGCTAACCAATTTGGTAGTTTAAGGGAGAAACTGCAGGAGAAACTGTTAAAATAGGGGAGTAAGATACTTAAATATGTAGGGGATTAAGTTACACCTAATAAAATGAAGTATGGGAGAAAAAGCAGGTTAGAACTGGAGCTGGTGCTATGTCTTGATGGCAGTTCCGACTAAAGAGGGCAGGGGAGAAGGCATAAGAGTTAATTTGCAGCTGAGAATCTGCCTCCCATATACAGCTACCAATTAGGATAGTAGGGGGTGGAGCAGTTGAGGATTTAATAGAGAGCGGGGGTGGGGATGGGTGAGATGGCCCAAAAATTGCCTAGAATTAGCATCAGCAGCTCCCAAGGAGCCAAAATCAAATTAAATGTGTAGAATTCTGCTGGCTGCCCAAAAGGCACCAACTTCAAAATGTGGAGCTTGTCCTGTGTACCTCTGGTGGATCTCCGAGTTTCACCAGTGGCAGGGTCAATGGAGGGGCTGTGGAGAAGCACAGATTCAGGCGAGCCCTCCAGACCCTGAAAAAATAAAGAAAAGAGAAAAAAACAGAGTGTTAGGTTGGAGATGCTGTGCAGTGCCCTAATGGCACTAAAGATCTCAGAGGATAAGGGAGGCAGAGAGACTTAAATTAGGAGGTTGCTACGGGGATTGGGACAGAGAACAACAGGAGCTAATGAGGGGAGAGACAGATGCAAGATGTAGCGATGTCCCCGGGGAGAGGGAGCAGTACAGAATGGAGGGAGAAAGAGAAGGAAAAAGAAATAAAATAAACTCACTAGAAATGCAGGCATTTGACCCACACTGTGCGTTTAACACACAAAAAGGGCTACAAAGTATGCAGTTTAGTATTACACTGCATGGCACCTGTCATAAAGTATGAGAAGTGAATCACCGCTGTGTCTTTCTTGGAGAGACCACATTCAGCAGCGATCTGCATACCAGTGGATTCATTTGGCTGTTTGCTGACTGTTCTGAAGTTATCTTCCAGTATTTTTATTTGCTCCTCTGCAAGGTTTAAACTCTCCAGCTGTCCTCCATGGGAATCTCTCCCCAATGCCATTCGTTCTTGTTCCAGGTGGCTAGTGTTAGAAAGGGGAGGGGCAGGTGTGGTATTGGCATAGGATGTAAGGTTTGATCTTGCTTTGTTTTTCATTCTAAAGAGAGTTTGTGCTTAGGACAGGGCCAACAAACAAACAAACAAAAAAAACTGCATTTCCGATTGCTAAGTACAATCAGTTTAAGCTGGCATCCAAGGGAGCGAGTTGTCAGGAGTGGGTTGACATAGGAGCACGTTGACATTGGAACGGGTTGCAGAGAGTGTAAAGATGGGAGCAAACTGTCGTTCTCCTGAGATTGAGAGAACTCAATATGTATACTCTGGAGGATGGGGGGGGGCATGATAAAAACATTCAAATACCTCAAGGGAATCAACAGAGTTCAAGAGGACAGTATCTTTCAGAAAAGGAGATGTGCAAGAACAAGTACTCACAATATGAGGCTGGAGGGGGGAAGACTCAGAGGCAAAGCAACAAAGTATTTTTTCACAGAAAGGGTGGTGGGTGCATGGAACAGCCTCCTGGAGGAGGTTGTTGGGGCAAAAACAGTTGTCACATTCAAGAATGCATAGGACAGGCAGAAGGCAAAACTAGTGGTAGAAAGGAGAAGGTAGGCCACAGATCAAATATGATCTGAAACTTATATAGTAGGTAGGGAAATCGGCAGACTAGGTAGACCAGGCAATCCTTATCTGCCAGAAGATTCTATGTTTCTATGTAACACACACTGCAGCCAGCAGCAGGAGTTCAACTGCAGCTGCAGAACTTAATGAAATCTGCTGTTCTCATACAGAGAACGCGGTGGAAGGCTCCTCCCACTAAGTTGGGCATCAGGGATTTCGGGTGCCTAGAAAATGTATTTCTGGCCCTAATTGTGAAAAACACCAGAATCTAGCAAAATTGGGCTTGTTTAACTAGGTTCTGGTGTTTGATTTGTAAAACGTCAACATTTTTATGTATTTTCCACACATTTGAGTCCGTGGAATAAAAAAAACAAGATGGTGGCTCATGAAAAAAAGATTTTTCTCTCATGAAAAAGGATTTTATACTCAAGAAAAAGAAAATGATCTCATGAGATTGAATCCTTGTTAGCGAGATCAATTCCTTTGTTGAACCTTTTACCTCTATCCTGAAAAATTAAGTTTCCATAGGAAATAATGGGAACTTAAAAACTATATAACTTTGCAACAGGTTAATATTTTTGCACCAAACACTGGCAGTTCTGTTACCCAAATTCTTTCTAACATAAAAAAATCACACTACAATTCCACATCATCTGGGCGTATGGTGATGAGGAAAAAACTGCAAAAAGATATGACTTTTAACTTTTTGAGACTATCCCAACCTCAGAATCTGCACATCCAACTGGTACAAAATGTTCCACATCAAGAGATTTACCCCAGAAGACAGCACATACCTTATTTTGTGCAAATTTGTTGAACGGTTGCAAAGTTATTAAAGTGCAAAATTTGAGGATTATCATTAAACAGGCGACTCAACCCCAGCTATAGGGGCACAATCGTTCCACTATTATATATATATATATATATATATATATATATATATACACACACACACACACACACATATACATGTATGTACAGTATATACACATACACACATATATACTGGCTAGGGTACAGTAATCAGTTTAATGTTAAACCTCAAACTTTGTACTTTAATAACTTTGCAACCATTCAACGAATTTGCAAGAAATATGGTATGCTCAGTGCCATGGGGTAGATCTCTCGACATGCCAAGGTTCATTTTGATCAGATGTGCAGAGTTTGCGCAGCTCATGGTGAAAAAAAGTGTAAAAGTCACTTTTTTCACCCATTTTTGCTGATTTTTTCACATTGCACTGTGGCCACACCATTTGGTATTTTGTCCTGAAATTTTCAGGGTAGAAAGAGCGTGCCCCATAGAACAAGCCTGCATTAGTTTGATGAAAAAAATATTAATCCATTCAAAAGTTATTCAATTTTGAAAGTTCGGGTTCTGAGCATGTTCACTTCAGTCTTTTGGATAGCTGCATGGTATAAAAAGGGATTTAGGGCTCACAAACAGGGATTGTGACAGCTCACAAAGAGGGATTTATAAAATCCATCTTCGTGAGAAAAATTCCCTCTTTGCGAGCCACCATTTTGTTTTCATTTTTCTTGAAAAACAAAACGCTATAACATGCCCCAGGGATGTCTTCTGAAGACATTCAAGCATGGGTTTTGTTCATGTGGAACTCCTCTACAAAACTATTCCTTTGGTTTACTTTACTTCAGCCCTGTAATGTTTTTTTTTTGAATTTTTAAATCCTGTTTCATGACTCTCTTCCAATCCCTTTTCGCAAGCTGTCAAAATCCTTTTCATGAGATGGTAACCAGATGGCCCTATCTCATGAAAAAGGACTGGCTTGTAAAAAGAGATTTTGACAACTTGTGAAAAGGGATTACTTTTTATAATCCCTCTTCACGAGCTGTCAAAACCCCTTCTCACGAGCAATCCTTTTACGTGAGCTGTCAAAATCCCTTTTTGTGAGATGAAGACCAAATGGCCTTAACTCATGAAACGGAATTGGCTCGTGAAAAAGGATTTTGATGGCTCACAAAAAAGGATTGGCTCTCAAAAAGGGATTTTGACAGCTTGCGAAAAGGAATTTGTTTTTATAATCTGTTTTTGCGAGCTGTCGAAATCCCTTTTTGCAAGCTATCAAAATCCCTTTTCTTGACATGACAACCAGATGGACCTATCTTGCAAAAATGGATTCACTCACGAAAAGGGATTTTGACAGCTTACAAAAAGGAATTTTTATACTTTACTGTTTCATTTCCACTTCACTGCAAAGAAACGGTTTGGAATTAAGGGCTGAAATCTTCAGGGTAGAAAAGACTTGCCCCACAGATGTGACTTTCACTGGCTTGGTGATAACATTTACGTTACTTCCATAGTTATAACATTTCAAGGTTTGGAAATTTTTGATAGGATAACATTATGGTGGACGCAATACTGTTGTCACCTATTTCTCAAAAATGGTTTGAGATACAGATTTTTTGCTAAACACAGCTTAGTACACCTTTAGGTGTACTAAGCCTGCATGCAGGTTGCCAGGCCATGGATTACAACTGCAGTAGAATTTTTCCCCATGTTCCTACAGTTACTGAGATATTGTGACATTTGAATCACAGAGGTTACTTGGAACATCTCTAGGCCTGTGCTGCATCTCTACAATTATAGGTAGATGGGAGAACAGGGCCCTCTGGGCCCTGCGCTACCACAAATGGATACCATTATGGACTGATGGGAGTGTGATCGGAGTGCAGGGCCCAGAGTGCCCTGTGCTCCCACATGACAGGGGGCCCTTTACAACCACTACATACCAGAGGCAAACATATAAAGGCATAATTACACTTTCTCAAAAAGTAAGGAAATTCATTGCAAAAAACTTTGTTAATGCATCAGTTAGGGTTAAAGCAACAAAAGTAGAGAAATGAGGCATTAGGGTTGAGACCCTAACACCTCCCACAACCCTACCACCCCACCGCCACCCACCACAGACCAACAGGATCAAGGATAAAGACACTAAAGAGTAACAGACCGGAGAACTTTCCTTGCAGACAAAAGGTATTTTATTAAGAGCGAAGCAGCACTCTGCACAATCTGGTTACATGTTCTTCCAAAGCTTTAGGCAGTGGGGTTTATATACAGTGTGACAAACAACTTCAGGAAACTAACAAATAAGGTAATACTTTAGCTACATGATATTTGTCAGTCTCTGATTGGCTATGTTGGTATGGCCTAATGTTATCCATGAGTTGTGACACTGGTGATTATGCTTTTGTTTGCTGTTGCTTTCATAACAGTTTATCCATATTTGGTCATACTGCTTCCCTTAGCTTAGAAATGTAATGCATTGTAATTTAGCTAACAATTTTAACTATCACCACAAGATGGCAACATTGCTCCATTGGGATCATACTGAGACACTGCCAAACCAGTAATAATTTAGAACTTTGCGATTAAATGGATTTAGCACTCAAGTGCTCCTCTAGTATTAACCAGAATTATAATTAAAAGGTTATTTACTTACTAGCATGTAGAAACAGGTAATCACAAGCAAACACTACTGCTAGGTCTTTCCTTATGCTTGCTCTTATTGACTGCATATCACAAAATATGTTTAGGTCGGACATTTAGTATTAGGTTGCAGCTCCCCACAACTAATACAAAGTTAAATGACCATCATACATATATGGATTATCAATTTGAACATTTACTTTGTATTTTAGAAAGTCTTCTGATCCAGATGCTGCCATAACTCTCTATGACCCACTTGGCACAGGCTGACTTTATTGTATTGGCTAATTTTAAGGTCACATAATCTGTATGTTGTCACAGCTCCCTGTGGTTCAC
The DNA here is from genome assembly GCA_016271365.2 of Neoceratodus forsteri. Lineage (NCBI taxonomy): Eukaryota > Metazoa > Chordata > Ceratodontiformes > Ceratodontidae > Neoceratodus > Neoceratodus forsteri. The sequence continues at coordinate 600,227,849 of CM028130.1, read as the reverse complement.
ATATCTCTGACTGACCTTTCTTGTAACATAAAAAAGCGCAAGCATTATTAGGTTACTCTAACAGTGTATATATATATATATATATAAATACCAGAATCCACATGCTGTAAACCCAAGCGGTTAATATCTATTAGAAAATGGGCACCAGAAAAGCTCTTTTCTGATTGGCTAAAACACCCTTAGACCTGGGCTGTTATTTCTCAACAACGCCCTCAGAATAACAAGTTCCACTTTTGGGTGCCCCATTACTTAAGGAATCCTGGGGCTGCCTGAATGGCAAAACTTGCCATCCACAGCATTTCCCCCGTTCACGAAATAATGACAACTGCTGCATGACTCGAAGTCAGTGTTTCAGGAGCCTATGAAAATATGAGACTGCTGTATAATAGTTTGCATACTGAGTCCTACAAATATATTTTTTAACAAAACCAATGGCTAACTTCGCCAAAATTTACATTTTAAAAAGTGAAATCGGGACTCCGAGCATTCGCGCATGCCACACATGCACAGAGTCAATCCTGGTTTCGCTTTCTAAAATTAAAATTTTGGAGAAGGTAGCCCTCAGTTTTGTTAAATAATATATTCCTAGGACTCAGTATAAAAAAACACTACACACCACTCTCATACTTTTATAGCTTCCCGAAATGCCGATCTCGAGTCCTCATCATTTCATACTACTGCAATGTCAGCAACCACGTGACACCAAGCAGACTGCATTATTTCAGTCCGGATGATTGATTCATAAATGGCTCCCAATAAAATGTCATCTTAATGAGAAAAAAACATTGACTTCTTGGACTTTATTCAACAGAAACAGAAATTAAATGGCCATATGAAGAACCACAGAACATGACAGTGTCCCTACAGAACATGCTCATTTAAAAAAACAGCTTAAAATAAAACAGCAACGCCCTCCACAGGTAATTATACTAATACAGGAAATACTTTACTACAACTGTTACTGTTAATACTTTTTTTAATTTTTTAAATATAAATTTTTTATTTTTGTATATATTTTTAAAAAGTCACCTATAGCCCATTTTCTAAGTGTAATAATACCCTCCAGGGTGGACGTTATGGGATATAACTGACCTTCCAGGGGCTATAAGGCCCTCCGCCTGTGTCGTGTCTGGCCCTCATTATGCCCCTGGGCAGTCCATATCCTAATAACGCCTCTAATTCTCGACAGGGTATTATTACTTACATAAAGTATAGCTATTAAGGTGCTGTTTCCACATAATGACCAGATATTAGATACATGTTATTTTTAATTTAGCTATATCACACATATGAATTTTAGCCCATTTGTTATAGATTAGCATAGTCTGACATATTTCAATATTTTCCTTCTGAATTAAGTATAAATTGCCATTAGCATTAACACACAGGATGTATTTTTGTAGCCCTTTTAAGGTATGCAGAGTCTCTAATGTCTCTGATAGGCTGATAGCCTAGTCCATAGTTGAGGCATGTGCTGATTATGCAGTGTGACGTGTACTCTCATGTGTTGTGTTTATGACTAAGGAAGCAACAGTTTGTTCTCTCTTTAAGCTACGTAACAACCTTGAGATTAGAAATGGCTTATTGTACATGGTGTGTCCATCCACTATTATGCTTGCACAAGAACTTGTTTTAGTCACATACACTTAGCCATGCCAATCTCACTACACATGCACGTTTGCCATTTAGTACTAATGCTTGTTACATGTATATAGTTAATAACAATAATAAACAAAACATACTAGTAAAAAAACATTTGTGTATAGCAAGTACATTATACTTTTAAGAAAGCATAGCAGTAATAAAACATAGTTAATATAATGTTACACCTTTGCTCCCAGAACACATTTGGAAACAAGCCTCAAACTAGCATATCTTTTCTGGTCAAAATAAAAACAAAATAATGCACCAGTTAGGGTTCAACTTAATGCCACCAAAGTAGATAAATGTGGCATTATGGTTTCCAGCCCTAAGTCTCCCAAGCAGCAAAAGGACAAGACTACAGAAGCAACCACAGACAGCCATCATCAGGTAAGACAAACATACAACTGTTTCCTGACTACACAAAGGTAGTAACACTGGTGTGCTGCCTTTGTGGATTAGCATCTGTGGCATACACACTGCAAAACATACATACTAAATTCTGGCTGCAGATAGAAATCCATGGTACTCAAATCACAACAGTACTTCTGTCTGTAGAAGCACAGGCCCCTGCAGCCACAGATACAAATGCACAATAACCAAATTACAACATTTCTTCTGTCTGCTAAAGCACAGACCATTATAGGATCAGGACTTCGGTAACCACAGGTACTAATGCACACTGTAAGAAATACAAACACTTCTGGATGCACCCACACTTCTGCAGCCACAGGTGTAAGACACACACACTGACTTCTGGCTGTAGAAAAAAATTCCACAATACTCAAATTGCAACACTAATTGTGTATGCAGAGGCCAGCACTTCAATAGCCAGAGGTACTCATGTATGCTGTAAAAAAAAAAGCACATAATTCTGGGTGCAAGGGCAGGCCCCTGAGGGACCTGCTTCTGCAGCTGCAGGCGTGAGACATACACACTGACTTCTGGCTGAAGAAGCACAGGCCCCTCTGGGGCCTGAACTTCTGCAGCCAAAGATAGAAATCCATAATGCCAAATTGCAACACTAGTTCTATCTGCAGAAGCACATGCCTTTGTGGGGGCCAGCACTTTTGCACCTACAGGTACTCATGTATACTGTAAAACATACATAAACTTGTGGTTGCAAAAGCACTTCTGCAGCTGCAGGTGGGGCCTGCCATCTGCTGCTGAAAATCTGTGATACCCAAATTACAACAGTACTTCTATCTGCAGAAGCAAAGGCCCCTTTGAGGCAGTACTTCTGCAGCCACAAGTAGTCATGCACACTGTAAGACATAACACACAGTTCTGCAGCCACAGATACTATTCCATGAAGGTAACACAGCAGTGCCATCACATTTTTGTGATCTGGAAACAATTGCATGTTGTTTCTTTTTCCTGATGTTGGCTATCTGGGGTTGCTTGTGTGGTCTTGTCTTTTTGTGGCATGGGGGGCTGTGGTTTAGAGCTGGAAACCCTAACACCACATTTTCCTATTTTTTGGCATTAAGTTGAACCCTAACTGGTGCATTAATGCAGTTTTTGCAATGACTTTCCCTTCTTTTTAAGATGGTGGGATTTTATTTATTTATTTATTTAAACATCAGTTTATAATCTTTGAGCCAGAGGCTCATTTACAAAGTTACCTCGTCACAGAGAGGACAAAAACAGTAATAACAAACTTTTACAAAATAACAGTGTACAAGATTTGGAAGAACATGAGGACATAAAATAGTTACGATTTTCAAGGTTACAGGATTGGCATAGATCAAGTAGGTTTAAAAATAATTTGTACATCAGGCAAAAACAGAGGAGGGTCTATACAGTAATAAACTTAGTAGAGTCAAGCAGAAAGGTAAAGGGAACCAAATATAGAGGAGGTAGTAGGTTGGGCGCAGCCACTCGGGGAGCTTTGTTAGCGCGATTGAGCAGGAGTAAAACTTAGAAGCAGCCACAGCTGCGCGTAGTGAATAGGTGATTAAGGAGGGAGGTTTTGAAATGAGAGATCGTGGAAGCATCAGCGATACTGATGGTGAGGGAGTTATACCAGGATGGGGCACGGTAGTGGTAGGCCCTTTGTTCTTGTGAGGTCCTTGCCCTTGGTACTAACAGCGTGGTTTTGCAGGAGGATCAAGTTTGTACTAGTGAGTTTGCTTGGTGGATAAAGGCAGTCAACCCAGGTGGGGATAGCCCAAGGAGAGTATTTTTTGTTAGGAGGCAGGTCTGATACCTAAGACAGTCGTCAAGATTGAGCAGATTTGCCTGGGCATATAGATGGCAGGTATGCGTAAGTCTGGGAGCCCCGGTGATTAGCCTATAGGCCTTATTTAAGGTGAGGCAGATTTTATTTAGCGAAGTCTGGTCAGCAGCCCCATAGACTGGTAAACCATAATCTACTAGGGACAGTATAGATGACATGACCACGAGTCGGAGGGCATCAGGGGGGAGACAATTTTTGTGGCGGTAAAGGATACCCAACCGAATATTGGTGGCTAAGGCTAGGGCAGAGATGTGGGCATGGAATGTGAGGGCAGGGTCGAAAGTTATCCCAAGGTACTTGTATGTGTGGACTTGCTCGAGTGGGAACTTGGAGCTGGCGAGGACCTGAAGTGGAAAATTACTAGCTTTGTTTTGGGGGTGGGTAAAGAGCATAGTTTTAGTTTTTTTAAGATTGATTACAGGTCTATGCTCTTTGAACCAGGCGTCTGCATCGTAAGATAATTGCAGGGAATCCTGGAGGGTGATAGGGTTATGGCCGGTGGCAAAGATAACAGCGTCGTCTGCATAAAGTAGGAGTTTACTAGCACAAGCACCTGGCAGGGAATTGAGATATAGGAAAAAGAGCAAAGGCCCAAGAATGGAGCCCTGGGGAACACCAGAGTGGATAGGGCAGGCGTTAGAGTGTCCCATTAACTAACACACTGGGATCAGGCAGACAGATAGCTGGAGCACCAGGAGACTGACCCGGCAGCAAAGTCTGTGTGGCTGAGTGTATCCAGCAGGAGGAGATGGGAAACAGTGTCGAAATCTTTTGACAAGTCAATGAAATACTGTGCCCACTAGAGAGCCAGAGTCCAGAGAGGAATGAAGAAAGTTAGAAAACTCAATGAGGGCGGTGTTGGTACTGTGTCCAGCACGGAAGCAGTGCTGTTCAGGGCAGAGGATGCTGTATTTGGTTAGATACTCTGAGATTTGGGTGGATACTACTTTTTCTAAGGCTTTTGAGAGTGGTGAGAGGATGGAGATAGGACGATAATTACCAGATAGGGACCTATCACCACCCTTATGTATAGGTGTGACAGTGGCGATTTTCCCGGTAGATGGAAATTGCCCCAGGCAGAAAGATTTATTAAAGAGGCAGGTGATTGGAGTGATAACCAAGTCCAGTACCTGGTGAAGGACACGGGGGTCCAAGGAGTCACTGCCAGTGGTACTGCTTTTTAAGGCCTTGATCAGATATGGTCTGACTTCATTGATAGTAACCCGGTGTAAGTGGAACCAGGGGCATGTGAGAATAGGGTCAGGTATGGGGGGGTCAAAGAAGTTGCTAGGGAGGACAGGGCTAAGGTCAGTGAAGGATTTATTGAGATAGTTGGCAATGAGGGTAGGGTCAGTAGAGATGGAGCCCTCAATGTTGATTTGGGAGGGTGGTGGAGTACGTGAACCCCCATTTAGTTGTTTGATGTTGTCCCAGGAGGTTCTGGCATTCCCCCAGGATGAGGTGAGTGAGGCCTGATAGTGATCAGCCTTAGCCTTGCGTATGGCCCAGGTACATTTGTTTTGGGCAGCTGCATAAGCCTGCCTGTCTGCAGGGTGGCCAGTTTCCGTGGCTAGGTGCCACAGGTTATCCCTGTGCTTAAGAAGTTGGAGCAGGGGAGGTGTAACCCAGGGAGCATGCCGTACTTTGGAATGGAGTATGGTTAGTGGTGCAAAAATGTCACAGGCTTTGTTAAACATTAAGGTGAAAAAGGTTAGGGCCGTATCAATGTTGGGGGTGGTCTCTATGGGAGACCAGTCAATTTGGGCTAGGAATTGCTTAAGGTCTTTCAGCCCACCTGGTTGTAACTGCCGCCGTAGTGTGGGCTGTGCTGTGGATTTGGGTAAGGAGGTTGACCAACGGAAAAGTATAGGGGAGTGGTCACTAATTCCATCAGGAAGGACTTGTATATTGCAAATTTGGCTAGGCCGGTTAGTGAGGACCACATCAAGAAGAGTGCTTGATCCCATTCTGGGATTCACTCTTGTTGGTTGGGCAACGAGTTGTGTTAGGTCAATAGATGCAAAGGAGTCACAGGTAGCAGAGGATGTGGGGCTAGGCCAGTTGATATTTAGATGTCCCAGAAGGACTTGATCAGAGGAGTGGGGTAGAGAGGTAAGGTACTCAATTAGAAGGACCAGGGTCTGAGCTTGATTTTTTTGGAGGTATATAGGCGGTGGTTAGAAACAGGGGACCTCTAGAGGGATCAGGGGTCAGTTTTAGGGTTAGGGCCTGATCCCTGAAGTCAAGAACAGGGGCTGGGAGGGCTAGACCTGTAAGTGAATCTTTGATATGGATAGCACAGCCCCCACCCTGTCTACCAACACAGTCCTTTCGATAAAGGGAATAGCCAGGTAGCAAGACAAGGGAGTCAGGGGTAGAGTCTGATAGCCAGATTTCTACTAGAGAGGCAATGTCAGGTTTATGGACTGTGACCCAACATTAGAATGTGTCAAATTTCTTCAGGAGGCTACAAATATTCATAGACGCAACAAGAAGCCCAGGAGATCCAGTCGATAAACTATTGTGGGCCGGGCCTGGGTTGGGATGCATATTCCCAGACAGGAGTAGGAGCATAAGTACAGCTCTGGACAGAGGGCAGTGGAAAGCGTGTTTGCGTCTGGCAGTATAGTAGGAGTAGGGGAGCTTCAGAACACAAGGGGTAGGCAGGGAGGTACAAGCTGGGCAGGCTAGAGCGATAAGTTGCCAGTAGGGCGCATGGGGAAGCTGGGTGGGAGTGAGAGGTGGGTATGATAAGTTAGAGGTGCAAAGTGATAGTAGAGAAGGAAGGTGGCAACTCCAGGGGCACAGGGGATGGTAGGGCAGGAGTGCAAGTGGGGACACCAGATTGGAGAAACTGTGGTGCCATAGAGAAACCTGGGTTGGATGGAGGCCTCAGGAAGAGGAGGAGAGAGAGGCACGACAATAGGAGGTGGGCAGGCATTTTCTAGGTGGGTCAGCAGGCAGCAGTAAAGAAAAGGATAGAAGAGGGTGAAAGGCCTACCAGTAAGCATTACTGCCACTTTGGTACAGTGGTAGAGCCCCCGCCTCTGGTGCACAAGGTACCAGGATCAAGGCTCACTTGGGGTAATAGGAGATGGCCCAGGGTGGAGGCTGTGATCCACAGTCCCGATGCAGACCACCAGCAGTGTGAGGGCACGAAACTGGGGTGCTAAATAGTGACTCCTAGTGGCCAAAGATAGCTGTAGTCTATTGTGGGGACAGGGGTAACAGGTGCCCAGGGACTACAGGGTAGGGAGGGAGACAGTGGGTGAAGATAGTGGGGGCCTAGTGGTAGGAGAAGGGAGAGATAGGGTAGTTGGGTAGGAGGGGAGAGAGTGGGATAGGTGGATAGAAGAGACGGAGGGATAGACCAAGGTGCTAACTGGACAAGGATGTTTAAGAGCAGAGAATCACAGTGGCCTCTAGTGGCTAGCAGGTATAACCTGCAAATGGGAAAGTGGGGACTTAGTATTCCGGCAAGCAGGAAGTGATGTCATGGGGGTGGGCCAATAAATTGAGGGCCACCCCTGGGTGGGTGGCTGGGGTTGGCAGGGCAGACGATTGCGCTGCGTCATCTGGCTAGCACCCCACACCAGAGTTCCAGTAGGAGAGTAGAGGTAGCCTTTACCTCTGGGCTGTAGCAGATCTTCCACGCGGCATTAGGCTCCAGGAGGGAGCGAGAAGTGTTCCCAATGCTGCTGCGGTCGGCAGTGAGTTTTATCCTCATTTATGCAGCTCCCCAGTGCTTCACTCAATCAGAGCTTCATCAGGGAGTCATGCTGGGGCAGCTTAGTGGACCTACTGGCCCAGAAGAAGGAAGGTTGAAACTGTACTGCTGTACTTACACCTACATGTTCTTGTGATGATCAAATAAACAGCATAAGCCTATGCTTGGAGCATTCTCAAGTGTATTTTTGTCACTGTACACATGCAACCTTCCAATTTATGATTGTGGAGTGCTGGAATCATTTGATGTTGGTATCTAACATGACCCTCCGGGCCCTGCAATTCTGTACAGCTACAGGTGCAGAGGTGCAGGGCCATCTGGTCGCGATACCAAGAAAATACTTCTCTTTACTATATGGTTAGTTGTCGCCTGTGCAGCCAACAATGCTAAATTTCTCCTCAGGCTGGGGGTGGTGCTGCATGGCAGTGCCATCTTCCCCCAGCCTTGGCCTATCCAACTGGCTCATTGAGCTCGCTCCCAAACTCAGCTTACCAGTATGGGATCACAACACACTACTCGGTGGGCTAAAGGCTGGCACTGCACACAGCATTTTTTCATATTTTTTTTCACATTTTTCTGGGGCCCAGCTTGTTTAATATTTATATACACATTATCTGGAGGAGAGGATGTCTGGGAAACCAAATTTGCAGACGACACTAGAATTGGCATTACTATCAGAAATGGTGAGGATGTAGCAAAGTTGCAAAAAGCCTTATTCAAAATGGAAAGTTGGGCAAGGGAAAAGAAGTTATCCTTTAACACCGACAAATGTGTAGTAATGCACTTGGGGAAAAAAAATAATAAAGCTGATTACTTTTTAAATGGACATAAATTGGGTAAAGTAGTGGAGGAAAGAGATTTGGGTGTTAAAGTCACAAGCGATCTCAAGTTTCACCAGCATTGCAGCCAGGTTATAAAGTCCGCTAGTGGTATTCTTATCAATATCAAGAAACATATAAAGAGTAGGAAGAGGGAAGTAATTGTGCCTCTCTTCGGAGCACTGGTGAGGCCACAGTTGGAGTATTGTGCACAGTTCTGGTCACCTGGTTACAGGTTGGATGTAAGGAGATTGGAGAGGGTTCAGAGGAGGGCTACCAGGTTGGTAGTGGATGTTAGGGACCGGGACTGTGAGGACAGATTGGATGACTTGGGGATGTTCACATTGGAGTATAGGCGTTTGAGAGGGGACATGTGTATGGTGTATAATGCACTAAAAAATACAAGTGTAAGGGATAAATTTGGACTTACATTAAGGGAACAGCGATATGACACTAGGACACATTCATGGCAACTTAAGGGGCAAAATTTTGAGACCACGAAAAGAGGGCACTGGTTTAGTGTTAGAGTCATTCCAGTGTGGAATAACCTACCTGAGGAGGTAATCACTAGTAAGACTATAGTTGAGTTTAAGAGGAAACTAGACAAGTATTGCATAGCAAACAAAATAGGGGGTTACCACAATTAGAGTTAACAGTGAGCACAATGGACGAAAGTCTTCTTTGCGCTGAAATTACCTATGATACCTATGATTTTGACCCCACATCATGAACTTGGTTGCTAGAATGTATTCAATCTTGCCCAAAAGGTGGTTTCATAGAGTAACTATGAAATCACTTTTTGACCTAGTCTTTAAAATTCCTACCATCTGTGTTTATGAGGTAGGGTCATACAAACTATTTTCAAAATTTGGGACTAAAATACTGTGAAATGGCCAAGCTATGAGTAACAGTATGTGAGACACAAAAAAAAAAAAAAAACGTTTGTGTCATGAGCCTGTATTGCAATACTGTACAGTGCTTAATGGGACACCTACAAATACTTAGATTACACATACAAATCTTCAGCCATTTTTCAAAATATGCAAATTATAAGTTCCCACAAAAACATTCCTGGGTTGCACGTAGGGCTAGATATTCAAAGGGGTTGCACCTGGCACAATTGAGTTATGCCAGCGCAACCCCAGAACTTTGCCCCAAGGCAATATTCAAAGGTGGGAATTGCGCAGCACAATTCCCAATGTGCCAGAGTGCAAAGATAATGTATGCATCATATCTCCAGGGGGCTAAACCATGCATATGCGGCACATCCCTGATATTCAGCCCTGGATGTGCAGTGCATCTGCTGTCACAACCCTGGGATGTGCTGCATACCTGGGCTTAAAGTTGAGCCCGTAAAATAAGGCTCAAATGCTGTCCACTCACTGGCAGGCTTCAGTATTGCAGTGCGCAACACAGTAGCCTCTGGCCATAGATGGCAACCCCCACAATACTGTGCACAAGCACCCCATGTGTCCCTGGTAGTCTAGTAGTACCCCCTTTCCCACCCGATCCTCTGATCACTGAATGTAAATGAAATTACCATCCCTGGTGGTCCAGTGGTTCCTCCCTCCCTGCCAGTACCTCTGCTCACAGGAAATGCATTCAATTACCATCCCTGGTAGTCTAGTGGTGTTCCCCCACACCACCGGTAACCATGATCACATGTACTGTTACACAGTCCAATTCCTCAGTGGTCCAATGGCACCCTTCCCCCACACAGGATCCCCAGCCCACCCAGCTCCCTCCCATCGTTGGCCGGCAGCAAACCCACCCACATACCTCTGTGGCTGCCTGCCAATGACAGGGGGAGCTGGGTGGGCTGGGGGTCCTGTGTGGGTGGGGGGTGCCACTGGACCACTGGGGAATTGGATTGGGTAACAGTATGGGTGATCACAGTTACCAGTGGGATGGAGAGTTGCCACTAAACTACCAGGGATGGTAATTGAATGCATTTCTAGTGAACGGAGGTATGGGCAGGGAGGGGGGGGAACCACTGGACCACCAGGGATTGTAAAGTAACACACTTTCGGTGATCAAGGAGCTGGGCGGGGTGGGGGTACCAATAGACTACCAGGGACAGTAACTGACTTTATTGCCAGTGATCAGAGGGTCAGGAGGTACCACTGGAATTCCAGGGATCGAAAAGTGACATACTTTCAGTGATCAGAGGGTCGGAAGGGGTGGTGGTGCCACAGGACTACCAAGGATATGGAAATAGTCATTTATGGTGATCGGGGGTCAGGATGGGGAATGGGTACTACTGCAGTCCTTGGTACAGGGACTGCATGCTGTGCAGGGCGCCAGGTGCATTTTAGAAACATAGAAACATAGACTTTGATGGCAGATAAGGACCACTTGGCTCACCCAGTCTGCCCATTTCCCTAGCTACTGGATAAGCTGCAGATTCTAGTTAACCAACAGCTTACTTCCTGCCACCCCCCACTACAATTGCCTTGTGTCTGTCCCATGCATGTTTGAATTCCCCCACTGTTTTAGCCCCAACAACCTCCCCAGGAAGGCAGTTCCACGCATCCACCGCTCTCTCCATGAAAAAAGATTTCCTCACATTACCCCTGAGCAGTCCCCCCTCTATCTTTAAATTGTGCCCTTGTTCTTACACATCTCTTTTTCTGAAAGATGCTACCCTCCTGGACTTTGTTGATTCCCTTGAGGTTCTTGAACGTTTCTATCATGTCCCCCCTGTCCCTCCTTTCATCAAGGGTATACATATTAAGCTCTCTCAGTCTCTCTTCATATGATTTCTGATGCAGACCCTGCACCATTTTAGTAGCCCTCCTCTGGACTGCTTCCATCCTGTCTATGTCCTTACGTAGATGAAGTCTCCAAAACTGCACACAGTACTCCAGATGGGGTCTCACCAACTGTCTGTACAGAGGGATAACCTCTTCCCTTTTTACGTTTGTTTGTGCGCATGCGCAAGGAACGTTTTGGGAGAGTAGCGCACTTTGGAGGTGTGCCTCTCCCTTGCAATCCAGTGCTCCGTTGAGCAGGCGTGGTGGTCCTGCACCAATGGGCGCGGGAGCTCTGTATGACAGTGGTGGTCTTCTGCTTCAAAAACCACCGCTGTCATACTGAACACCCGTCACGCCGCCCCCTCGCGTCCACGCTCTCCCCGTGCGCGATCGCGCCGCCCCTCCCCAAAGTTTTGGTGCCAGCTGAGGCCACCCCAGCGTGGCAGCGTTGTTTGCCGATGGGGGTGCCATCCATCGGCTCCATTCCGCCCCATGTAGTTTGCCGGCAGGGGGTGCCCAATCCCCGTCGGCTCCTCGGCTCCCCAGCCATCTTCTGCCATGCTGGGAGCCCACCCAGCATGGCAAGCGTCCCACGTAGTCCTTTTTTTTTCAACCTCTAAAGAAAAAGCGGTCCCCGTAGTCTCCCAACCACCCCCACAACCCGCACCACCCACTGCACACCAGCCTCCCCTCACCCACCCCATACTTACCTCCGAGATCAGTGCGATGATCTTCAGTGGACCGGGAACACGTCTGCACTCTTCAAAGCCGACCGCGAACTAAGGAAATGCCGGTAAGCTGTATAATGGGCTAGATAGGGGGTTTTCAACTTTATTGCATATCTCAGGCATTTTTTGGAATTTTGCACCAAATTTTCAACATGGAGTTTTTGGGACCCCTTCTCATGAATGATGTCACTGTCATGGCACTATTCAGGTCCAAGAGGTATGTCACTGCACAGTCACTGCAGCGAAATCACCTTCTGGGCTGAATAATGCCATGACAGTGACATCATTCATGAGAAGGGGTCCCAAAAACCCCATGTTGAAAATTTGGTGCAAAAATTCCAAAAAATGACTGTTTTACGAGCCTGCGTTGCGCAGTTCCTACGCACGCTCGTAGGTTTGTGAATTTTCAATATTTCCACTCCAGATTTTCAACATTGCCATTTTACCACACCTTCTTATGAGTAGTACAGCTGTCATTTTTCACATCTCACCCAAAACGTGTTTCCGCCCATGTAGCACACAATGGCATGAGGGCAGTAATGTGAAATCAATGTATGGGACACATTAAGAAAATCACAGTGACACTGTTCATGAGCAGAGGTCTTAAAATGGCTGTGTTGAAAATTTGGTGACAAAATTCCTAAAAGTGACTGTTTTACAAGTGTTCATTGCGCAGTTCCTATGCACGCTCATAAGTTTGCGAATTTTCAATATTCCACTCCAGATTTTCAACATTGCCATTTTACCACACCTCCTCATGAGCAGTACAGCTGTCATTTTTCACATTCTGCCCAAAACATGTTTCCGCCCATGTAGCGCACAATGGCGCAGTCGGTGTGCAAAATCAATGTATGGCACACAGTAAGACAATCACAGTGACACTGTTCATTAGCAGAGGTTTTAAAATGCCAGTGTTGACAATTTGGTGAAAAAAATCCTGACAATGACTGTTTTACAAGCGTGCATTGCACAGTTCCATGCCTTTCGTGGGTTTCAATTTTCAATATTTCCTCCAGATTTTCAACATTGCCATTTTACCACACTTCCTTATGAGCAGTACAGCTGTCATTTTTCACATCCTGCCCAAAACGTGTTTTTCGCCTATGTAGCGCACAATGGGGGTAACAAAAAGGTCATGCTGAAAATTTATTGTGCAAATACCAGCAATCGCACAGAGCACTAGGGTAAAGCACCATACATGCCAAACACCACTGCAAATACCTGCAAGCAAACGTTCGGCATTGACAAATGCTTGTTCTACTTGTGATGCCCCTTCATATGCATCCCAGTATCCCCCTGGCTCTCCTCACTGACTTCTCACATTGCTTACTCACCTTTAGATCATCTGATATGACTACCCCCAAGTCCCGTTCCATTTTTGTTGTTGTTAGTACCTCCCCTGCTATTGTGTACTCTTCTCCTTGGTTTTTGTTTCCCAGGTACATTACTTTGCACTTCTTTGCATTGAATCTAAGTTGCCATATGTCTGACCATTCCTCCAACCTTGCCAAGTCTCTTCTCATCCTTTCTACCCCCCCCTTGTGTATCAACTCTGTTTCAGATCTTTGTATCATCTGCAAAGAGGCATACCTTTCCCTCCAGACCCTCTGCAATGTCACCTATAAAGATGTTAAAGAGGACTGAACCCAGTACTGAGCCCTGAGGTACTCCACTAGTGCCCCCCCTTTCTTCGGAATGTGTTCCACTCACTATTACCTTCTGTGTCCTGTTGTGCAGCCAGTTTGCAACCCAGGCTACCACCCTGGGACCCACTCCCAAGCTGGCTAACTTGATTATTAATCTTTTGTGCTGGACTGTGTCAAATGCCTTGCTAAAGTCTAGGTAGGCCATATCCACAGCCCCTCCCTGGTCTATTACTTTGGTCACCCAGTCAAAGAAATCTATTAGATTTGTCTGACATGACCTTCCTGCAGTAAATCCATGCTGCTTTGGGTCCTGTGCCCCGCTGGCCTCTAGGTACTCAACAATTCTTTCTTTCAGAGTGATTCCATCATTTTCCTACCACTGAGGTCAAACTTACAGGTCTGCAGTTTCCTGCTTCTGCCTTGCTCCCACTTTTGTGAAGGGAATCACATCTGCCCTCCTCCAGTCCTCAGGTACCACCCATCCTCCCATGATTTGTTAAAAGTGTGGTCAGTGGTGTCACTAGGTCCTCCCTTAGTTCTTTTAAGGTTCTGGGTGAATCCCATCAGGCCCCATTGCTTTGTCCACCTTGAGTTTTAGGAGTTCTTTCAGGACTCTTTCTTCTGTAAATGGACTGGTGTCAACTCCCCTACCCAGAGTGCTTCTATTGTCTGGTTTAGGTAACTCCTCCTCATCATCTTTTGTGAATACTGAGCAAAAGTATTCAGTGTCTCTGCCTTTTCACTGTCTCCCTCTGCCCACCTCCCCTCTCCCTTATTAATCTTCACTATTCCTCCCTTAACCTTTCTATGCTCCCTAATGTGCCTATAAAAGGTTTTATCCCCCTTCTTAACTGACTTGGCTATTTTTTTCTCAGTTTGGGCTTTTGCTATTCTGACTGCCTTCCCACTTCTTTCTGCTTTAATTGATACAGTTCCCTGTCGTTGCTCCTTTTGTGATGCCTTATACTTTTGAATGCAGCCTTTTCTCCTTAACCTTCCATGCCACCTCTTTTGAGAACCATAGTGGTTTTACTCCGCTTTGTTTTCTTTATCTGTTTTACACAAAGGCTTGTTGCCTCTATGATGACAGCTTGATTTTCTCCATTGTTCTTCCATCCCTCCTTTTGGCCATTTGCTAATGTATTCTCAGGTATTCACCCATTTTGCCAAAGTCAGCCCTTCTAAAGTCCAGTATGCTTGTTTTTGTATGGCTTGTCTCCATGGTTGTGCTTATTGTGAAGCACACTGTGCAGTGGTCGCTTGTTCCCAGATGTCTACTGACTTCTAAATTTGTGATCCTCTCTCCATGTGAGAGTACCAGGTCTAGTATTGCTTCCTCCCGAGTGGGTTCCAACACTAGCTGTCTAAGGTCTTCCCCCTGCAGGGCATCAAGAATGACCCTGCTCTTGGATGTGGCTGCAGTACATGTCCTCCAGTTAACATCTGGCATATTCAGGTCCCCCATTGGCCTGCCCTGCACAACACATGCGAATGGGGCCGCAATGACATGCAAATGGCCCCATTTGCACCTTGCATGTATTGTGGCCCCATTTACATATCAGTGTCTGAATATCAGGAATTTGAGCACAGCATATCTCTGATGCACTGGCGCATATCCAATTCCTGGTATACAGACCTGTCTGCGGGATGTGCCTGCGCATTGTATTTATGCAGCGAGCATTCTGTGATACATTCATCAGGGATGTACCATGGCACATCTCTTTTGAATTTATCCCTTAGTTGCTCCAGCACAACTGAGTTGCACTGCACACCCACTTGCGCCATTGCCAGGTGCAGTTTTGAATATCAGGCCTGTAATGTGCAAACTAACAATTATTTGTTTGCATATCAAGAGCTCTGTCCAGCCTCTAAACTGTTTTTCCTTTTTTTTTTTAGTTCACCTGCCAAATTCTTGGTTTTCAACGAGCGACCAAAGGATTCTTCTTCTGCATACCAAAGTCTCCATCCAGACAAAAAGCCCCAAACTTTTTCTTTAGTTTGCACAAAAAATTCTTGGGCTGCAATTAAATGTGTGACCAAAGAATTAATCTAGCAGAAAAACAAGCATTGCTGGTTCACATGACAAATACTTCAGCCAAACTTAAATGTGTGACACAAAAATTCCATTTTTGATGTGCACCAAAAATCCTTTGGTTGTACTTGATTGTGCAACCCAAGAATTTACAACTCTGGACACCAGATTTGGCTAACTCATTCAGCTGATGGCCAAAAACTTAAAGTCCAAAACAAGCATTTCCGGACCATTTTTTGAGAAACAAACACCAGAATCTAGCATAGCGGGTTTCATGTGTGTTTTGGTTTTTTAAATAAATCATTTTTATTTACTGTATTTTCTTTTTTTTATAATCAGGAAAAAGAGAAGGTGGCCATCACAACCTAAAAATGCTTCATCACGACCCAAAAACACAACTAATCATAACCTAAAATTGCTTGCGAAAGAATAATTTTTTGGTCGTATTAAAAGGTTATCTCAAAGAAACCATACAGTTTGCTAAGAAGCCAAATTTCAAAACCTTATAACTCTGCAAATGATTAATAGTTTTTCATGAAACCTTTGAAAGGTACATCATTGGGACAAGCCCTTCTGGGATGAACATTTCAGAATAGAATTCCATACTATATTGGCTGTAGGTGAGAGCAAAAAAAAAATGACCAAAAAATGGTGTTTTTATGTTTTTTTCACATTTCTGCATCTTGGAATCCAGTAAAGCAGGCATCACAAAACTTCCCACATCCTGAGTACTTGCCACTGGGGCAGGGCAATTTAATCAAATACCACTAAAATTATTAAGGTGCAAAGACTGGGGCTGAACATTAAACATTTTGTGCAACCCTAACTGTAAGACTGTAAATCATAATGAGGCTGTCATCCTAGGTGATCTTAACCTCAATTGGTTAGGGTCAGCTCAAATATCCTTGCAATCACTCACGCTTAGTTATAATTTTCACCAGTTGATCTCTGAAGCAACTAGAGCCACGTCATCCCGTCAAACAGGTACACTCCTAGACTGGGTGATGGTTAACCGTATGGAACATGTGTCAAAAGCAGGAATCCTTGCAGATGCACTAACAGACCACTCACCCACTTTTTGTATCCTATCTATGGTTGTGCCTCCATCTCCTCCATCAAGACTAATAGCGTTTACAAATCTAGCTCATATTGACCAGGATGCATTTCTCTGTGATGTCTCCAATATCGACTGGGCAGGTATCCATCAAACAAAGGATGTGGAGGTTGCTCTACAGATATTCATAAATGAATTTCTTACCATTCAATATAAACATGACCCCAAGATTACTAGGAGGGTCAGAGGAAAACAAATGAGGTGGTTGCATAAAGACCTCCTTGCTAATCTGCGCCAGACGGACAAGCTTTAGATTCGCTACAAACAAATTGTCCTCAGTCAGATCTTATTGTCTATCGTGAACTAAGGAACAGAAGTAAGAGACAAGTTAGAGTTGCTAAAAGCAAATACTGCAAGGACCTTCTACAAAGCTCAGCCTGTGACCCGAGGAAATTTTGGGCCCATGTCAAAACATTTCTCAGTACCTCACAGTCGGTCACTCCTGATGAAATGATCATAAATGGGGCACATTGTAATGACCCTAGAACCATCTCAAACAGTTTTAACAATCTTTTCTCTGATTTTTCATACTATACCTTGGCTTTACAACCTAGTGGATCGCACTCCAATCTACCTACCACACTACCATCAGACAACCATACTGCCCTATCGTATGATGCTCCTCCAGCGCCACCATTCTATTTCAAGGCTATATCAAGAGCGGAAGTTCTGAAATTACTGAGATCCATATCTGCCAATACCAGCTCTGGTTCTGACTCACTGGAACCTCGTCTTCTTAAGCTGGCTGCTCCACTCATTGCCTCTCCGATTGCCAGAATCTAAACTTTATCCATATCCATAGCACTGTGCCAGACCTATGGAAATCTGCAAGAGTAACGCCTGTCTTTAAAAAAGGTGACCCAAAGGACATGGCCAATTACAGACCTATAGCAATTCTCTCTGTCCTTAACAAGATCCTAGAGAAAATAGTTGCATCACAGACCATTAACTACCTTACACGCTACAATCTCCTCTCAGACACTCAGCATGGTTTCAGAAAAGGTCATAGCACCACCACGGCTCTTCTTCAACTAACTACTGATATTCTGTCCAACATAGACTCTGGAAAACTCACAGGTGCCATCTTCATTGACCTCACTAAGGCTTTCGACCTTGTTGACCATCCCCTGCTTCTCTCCTCTCTCCATAAATTCCATTTCTCTACCCCTGTTGTGGACTGGTTCTGTAGCTACCTGTCAAACAGGTCATGAAGCTAGTCAAATTTAACTCCTCCTGTCCAACACGTCTACTATCAACTTTGGGGTTCCCCAGGGCTCTATCCTTGGGCCCCTTCTGTTCTCAATTTTTATCAACAATGCAGCTGAGGTCCTGGAATCCTGCTCAGCTATTCTCTACACTGATGACCTGATCATCTACACTAGTTCTTCTAGTATTGCCTGCATAAACACATCACTTACTTCAGACTTCAATAAGGTCTTAAACTGGCTACTAGACCGTAAGCTTGTACTAAATGAAAAGAAAATGAAAGCCATGCTCCTAGGTTCTGCACCGAAGCTTAAGACCTGTTCTAGTTGCTGGAGGTTCTTCACCCAGGAGGATTTCCCTGAAAATGTTACTTCCTTCAAGTGCCTTGGGATCCTCCTGGACCAGTCCTAGATTTTAATCTTCACATTCAGTCCTCATGCAAAGCTGTAAACTCAAAACTAGGAGTAGCTTACAAAACAGGCCACATGCTTACACTCGCCAAATTGGCAATTGCCCGAGGTATTCTGCCCCAACCTACTTATAGTGCCTCTATTCTTACCTCTGCCCATAAAACCTCCCTACTAAAATGGGACGTAACTTATAACAATATATGCCGATTTGCCTCTTCGTCACCTCGACTCAAACATCACTGCCTTCTTTATAAGGATCTGAATTGGCTCTCACCCTCTGCCAGTAGACAATACTACCTTGGATCACTAATGGACTCGATCATCCGGGAAAAAAATCCATCCCAGCTGGCGGTGTTGCTGGTCCCTCAACCATCCTCCCATGGCCTGCGATCAGCTGACAAATCCTTGCTCTATGTTCCGAGATGTCGGAAGACTAAAGGCACAGGGGCCTTCCAATTCTCTGCTCCCAGGCTATGGAATGCTTTTCCACTCAACCTCCGGCTGCCCCAGTCTTACTTTGGATTTAAAAGTGAATATCGTCGTTATCTATCCTTAGCTGATGCTTGTACATACTTTGACCCAACCTGAAGCTCCTGAGACTTACCAGTAATGTCACCCCTGCTCTAATCTAGCTCCAAGACTGTTTCCTCTTCCCCTCCCCATATTTTTCCTTCTCTTTGTAAATAACTTCTTGACTACTAGCTCTCTTCCTTCTTGTTGCTGACCATCCACTGTTGTTTTGCCAATTACCAACCCTGACCTTCCTTCTGTCAGTCTTTCTTGTTATGTTTGAACATTCCTCACATTTCTCTCTATATAACCTTACTATCTTATTAACCCTTTCACTCCACAGGTCGGGTCCATGGTTTCTGCACTTATTATATATCTTACTGCCATTATCTGTATAATGCTTACCATTATTTTTCGTTGTTTCTACCCATTGTATTTATGTAGCACTGCTGTACTGTTCCTCTATTTGTATTATTGTACCCATGTTGCTGTTGTTCAACTGTTCTTTTGTTGTACTCTCCCGGGTCGTGCCTGAAAATAGTCATTTTATGGCTAGTGCACCTACCCGGTTAACAAAAACTAAATAAATAAATAAAATAAACTATACTTGCACTACCGTTCATGTGACATATCTGTTTGTCTGTCTGTCAGTAAATAACCCATATAAATACAACCCTTGGGTCAATTCAATTCCTAGGAGCTGCTGGAACTAGTCAGCGATAGCCAGAGCAAACAGGTAGCATTTCAGCCCCTTAAAGCTCACCGACCATGGGGTCTCCTTCAAATAGCGAGGCAGCATATAACACAATAGTGGTGCTGGTACTGCAACTGTCCATTCCCCAGACTGCTGTAACCATGATCTAAGGACCACTAAGAGGCCCACCTCAGAGAGCGGAGAGGACAGCCAAAAGTGTAAAGACACAGGATCTCCTTTCTCCTTTTGGTAGCCTGGTCCCAAATTGCGTAGGGCTTTGTACGGTAACAAACCAGTATTTAAGGTGTCATGCCACATCACTAGCAGCCAGTGCAGCATCTGCAATACCAGGGAAATATTCTAGGAGTGCAGAATACCAGCAATTAACCAGGCTGCGATGTTCTGTACCAACTGTGGCAGCATATCAAACAGCCTGATAGCCCAAGGTATAGACCATTATATGCTTACTGTACCATTTGCTAAAATGATATTTCATGTTTATGATATTTCATTGCTCAAAGTGGAGCCTTTGTAAATGAGTCCTTGACTCAAAGGTTTGTAATTCTGAAACTTAAATAAATAAATAAAATAGTAGTCAAATTTCAATGTAAGGAAGGCATGCATAGAAACATAGAATTTGTTGGCAGAAAAGAATCAGTTGGCCTTCCAGTCTGTCCAGATGGTCCCGGCCTAGTCTATCTCCTCAGACTCTAAATGGTCTCTGTTGACCCTTCCTCCTCATGCCTATTTACTAATACTCCCCTATGTGTATCCCAGACATGCTTGAAGCCCCCCTTTCTGTTTTCTCCTCCACCACCTATGCTGGCAGTCTGTTCCAGGCATCCACCACTCTTAAGGTGATGTAGTACTTCCTCACATCCCTCTTATACTCCCCCTCTCAGCTTCATTGTATGCCCTCTGGTTCTAGCGCTCTTTCTCATGTGAAAAAGACTCCTCTCCTGTACCCTGTTCACCTCCATGAGGAACGTATAGGTCTCTATCATGTCCCCTCTTGCTCTCCTCTCTTCCAGGTGTACATATTGAGATCCCTCAATATCTCCTTATAGGACTTTTGATTCAAACACTGCACTATTTTAGTTGTGCTTCCCCGGACTGTCTCCACCCTATCTATGTCCTTCCTGAGGTGTGGCCTCCAGAACTGGACACAATATTCTAGGTGGGGTCTCACAAGTTAGCAATACTGTGGCAACATTACCTCCCTCCTCCTGCTGGAGATACCTCTTCCTATGCATCCCAGCATCCTACTGGCCCTACCCACTGCTGTGTCACACTATCTTGCCACTTTGAGGTCATCAGATATGATAACCACTAGGTCCCTTGCCTGGTTAATGAATGTAAGT
Organism: Neoceratodus forsteri; assembly: GCA_016271365.2. Lineage (NCBI taxonomy): Eukaryota > Metazoa > Chordata > Ceratodontiformes > Ceratodontidae > Neoceratodus > Neoceratodus forsteri. Next base: position 600,206,970 of record CM028130.1, on the reverse strand, counting down.
ACCTCCCCCGTCCTATACTCAATCAGCTTCTGGGTTCCTATGCCCCAGGTATGTGATTTTGCACTTCTGCACTTTTTGGCATTGAACCCCAACTGCCATGTTCCTGACCACTCTTTGAGTTTCGCAATGTACCAGTGTTTTAAGATCCTTAGGTTCCAAATAGGGTTTGATCTGGGTGATATTCCTAAGATGAAAAAGGCCACCAAGGTCCACAGCTGACACCTGCTGTTCTAGTGTCAGCTTGTGATCCATGATGGACACTCAGGATCTTACATCTGTCTATGGCTCTGAGAGGGGTAGCATTCAGTTGTAACCCGGCCACATTCCCTACTAAACCTGCCATCCTGTGGGAGTCCATATGCAACAGTAGCAACTCTGTCTTGCCTGGAAGCAACTTCAGCAAGCTAGAGGCCATTTGGCTGTTGATATCACAGGCATCTATTTAGTATGCTGGCAGCATTTCTTTCCCTAGGGGCAAATGACAAATACTGCTGGGTATCATCAGCATAGCTCCTACTCCCATCTCTGCCTGGGGGTATAGCCAAGGTTCCATGGAGGGCACGGATACCACTTGGATAGGAGTGTGGGGGCACAGAAATGTGTCATGGGCACTCCTGAGGGTGGTAAAGAATGATGATGGGGGCATAAGGTGTCATTTAAAAAAGAAAAGGCACATCTATCAAATAATGATGCAAACATCAAATAAATGGCATGAGTAATTTTTTTACTGTAAAGCCAGGAAACTGTCTTAAATACATCAGAACAGCTGAAAATAGCATTTGAACATTTTGGCACATTTATTATAGTGTAGGTGAGTCCCAAAATCTGGAATTATTTCTGTGTCATCACTTTTAGAACTGCAGCCCTTTATAGCTAACAAAAGGTGATATAATGTAATATTTTGCCAACTACAAATATAACTGCTTTAATGTTTACCACACTTTTTACTATTTGAGACTTGAGAGACATAAGAAATTAAAATGAGACCTTATCAGCCAATATCTCCCTGCCTGATGACAGACACACTGGCATTTAGCATTGGCTCCCATTTCTTTTTGGGAAACAGTAGTGGTATCCTGGCAACAGCCGATAGCATCACTCTGTTTACTTCAGATTTCGTCTGCCTTTCAATCAGTCCTTTGGATGTGCGTCTCCCTGTCTCCCACGCTCCTTCTTCTGTACCAAAAAAAGGAACATTACAAAGAGATCTTCTTCTTCGTGTGCAGCCAGACACCCACTTGTTTATGTATGCCTCCAAAATAGAAAATACAAAAATAAAGAAAAACAAAACACGAGACGTCAGCAGTTATCTCATGGTAAGCACTAGTGGTTAAAATGCAGGGGATCTGTTTTTATTGATTGGGAGGAAGTGACTTATTTAATCAGCCTAATCCAAGTCAAATACTTTATAGTGTTTTCGGTGGGGCCCTGGTGCCAGGATTTGGGAACAAAGAGATTCCACTAAAGAAATCCCATTATTTAGTCCCAGTGTGTATATAAACTAAAACAAAAAAAATTGAAAGTATAATGTAAGCAAGACAGAAGGGGATTTTGAGCACACATGAACCCCCACCCCTTGAGCTAGACCTATGAACTGGAAATGACTGAGGTACTGGTCACACAGTGAACCAGTGGCTATGGTGAGATTCAAACCTGAGATCTCCTGTTCCACAGTTCGGTGCTCTAGCCACTGGGCCATGCTGTCTCTATAGTTTCATATCTTCCATACAGCAGAAGTACAGTGTGGCAGGTAATGGCTATAGGATCAAGGTTCCAGTCAGTGGTGGGAAAGCAAGTTTTTCATTCTCATTGCCACTGGCTAGTGGAAAACCCTGTTCCTTTCATCTGTGGAATGCATTCTCTTTTTCCACAACAGGTGCCCCTTAGGTAACAATGGTGGGAGTATCCTTCCAAACTACAATTTCTTTTGCCAGTAGCTTGAAAATAGCTTGTGCTATGTAGGAGTCTATTTGTCTGCCTTTGGAGAGAATGTGTTCGAGTTGGGAGAAGTGGGACTAAGGATGCTCCAGGGGTTAATTTATTTCAGTAGAGATGAACTATGGGTTTTAAATCTGGGGATGTACCCAATGCCCCTTTCAGACTTAGTGCCACTGCTTGGTATACCGACGGCACAACGACGGTTAGAAGTAGGACTACCTTGCTGTACTCCAGGAAATTCCAGTGGTTCTGTAAAAAACATGGAAAACATTTTCATTACAAAGTAGAAAATATGCTGCTTTTTTTCTGTCAACTGTCCAGTTTGCGAGGAAAAAAATACCACCTAGTGCTATGTATAGATTTTGTGGATTTTTATGTCCTACAAATCTCTGCTTTGTGAACCAAAAAAGGAGTAATTTTTTCTACTTAGGAACTTGAGGACGTAGAGATTTGGGGGAACATTCAGCAAGTCCTGTACGTGATACTTTTCCCCAGGCCTGTGAATTTTGCATATTCTTCATGCTGCATTTTGTCAAACTCGTGAATGTGAGTCCTGCAAAGTTTCTTGTGCCCTATGTACAGCAACACATGGTAGCCATTGTCAGAACTGTCTACACTAACAATGCCTCACACACACAAGAAGTCCCCAGGCTGTATTTTTAGCAGCAAAAATAAAACCCAGAAGCCGTAGCCCGTGGGCTGTAACTTGTTCCCCAACTTGGTGGAAGATTTCAATAATACAGCATTTGCTGACCATTCTGGCCCATTCATGGCATCCTAGGGCAAAATTGATGCACACTTGGCCAGACATTGGAAATGATGGTAGACACATTGAAAAGCTGTTGTCCATCAGAAAGGAACATGACTCCTTTTACAAATCTCAGTTCTACTTGGGTTGGCAAGTGAACTAAATAGCTTATAGAGGAGCTGCAGCAGGAATAAAACAGCAGAATCTATTTCAAGCATATTCTATGTACATATTCTTATAGGCTCAGGCTTATGTGCACGCACAAACATGTATACACACACACACACACACACACACACACACACACACACACACACACACCACACCTCACCACACACCACAGACACACACACACCACACACACCATACACCACACTTACACACACACACCACACCACACCACACACCACAGACACACACACACACACACACACCACCACACACACCACCACACACCACAGACACACACACCACACACACACAGACACACACCACACACACACACACCACTTATACACACACACAGACACACATCACATACACACCACACACACTTACCACACACCACACACACACCACACACACACACACATACACATACCACATCACTCACACACACACACACACACACACACACACACACCACACACACACACACACACACACATACACACACACACACACACACACTTTCCACATCCCAGCATAACAATAGCTAATAATAAATCACCTTCGGTGCAAGTAGAACATCTCTTGACAGACTACTTAAACCATGTAAGTGGCAGCTATGTTAATTGAAAGTGTTCTGCACATAATTGCCTGTTTCACAGATGGCTCCGTGCATGAAAAGGGGTTACCAATGGATCCTAAAGTTTGTAATGCAGTACATATGCAGGATTTTGAGTATAATACAGCCATTGATATAAACTTTTTAAGTTGCTTATGTGGAGAGATACATAAGATAACATTAATGGAATCAGATGATTCCATATTAAAAAAATGCACTTTCATTAGTCAAAATGCATGAAAATTTGTGTACTAATTTGTGACATGACTACCCATGTGTGTGAAATAGTCTCTCAGTGTCATTTAACTAGACTTTTCTGGCAATTCAAATATTTTTGTAACTAATTCCGTGTTCTGTTCTCATTTATCACACTTCCTTATTGTGCTACATTGATTCCCACCCACCTCCAGGGGGCCCTAAAGATGTAGTCTTGCATGTAACCATTAATGTCCCCTCATGTTACCTCTGAACTTTTGTAATAATTTGCACTTTGATGCAATTTGTGTTGTATTTTTGTCCCCAGATTACTTGCTGTATTTGTTTAGGGTACTACAGTGCATTGCCCTGTTTCTTTAAGTACACAGCATGATTACAATCTGTCCCCTTTGCTCATCTGATCCTTTCCTGTCCCCCACCACCGGATGTTCACGCGTGACAGCAGGGGTCCAGGGGAGCCACTTGTAAAAACATTTGGGCACTTATATCAGCGTGAGATTGGGGCAGGCCATGGGGGGATTTTAAAAGACAATTCCTTGTAATTTCTAGCCCTTTCCTATAATTGTCTTGTCCTGAAGAGCTCTTGTCCTCCTGTGTGACCCTCATTACATCACTATCCTCACTGCAGCAGGTAAATACTGATCATGCCTGCTGCCAAAAATACTGTTTTTTCATATGAACTGCTATGCATTTTTGCTTTATAATGTTGTGGTTGAACATTGGACAACCCTCTCAATGTTTAACAAGGAGCTTTTGTGAATAAAATGAGGAACTGTTCCTCATGATGCGGTACAACTGAGAGGTGTGCTTGATCAGATGTGCATGTTAGTTTGGTGCGCCCAAATTAGGCAACCACAAATTTTATTCTTTTTACCTTATTTGATTCTCCTTTGGATCCCCACCTGTTGGCATCTATCTTTCAGCCTCCCGCCCAGACCCACACCCCAACATCAGGCAGCTAGCCTCTTCTTCCCCAACAGTTTACCCTCCGTGGCAGGGCGTGAGGAGCCCCCCTTGCTCAAACTCACCTTGACTAGGATTCAGATTCTGTGGGGATGCCATTCAGAGTTGGGACCTGCTGTGGCAGGTGGCTGTCATCATCCTGCTTGACCTGGGACCTCATTTTTCCTTGTCCTGTATTTCCCCCTGGGTAGAGCTTGCAATGTTGGCAATGGCCATGCAGTGCACACTTCCGCCCATGGCACGCTGGCTGATCACCAGTGTGGTAGTAGGTAAAGCACAGATGCCTCAGCCCTCCATGCCATTGGGCTGGTGGCAACCACAAATTTAGGTGAAGTGGTAGGTTTGCCTGGCACAATCTTGACATTAGTTGTGATGGGCTATTGCACTGCATAACATGTTTGTTACTGGCTTCTTTATTAGTGGGGTGCACCACTTGTGTTTTGTCATTGTGCATCACAGTGCACCCACAGCATTTTTTTGTTAATTTGGGTACCAAACCATGTAGTCACCGATTATTTATTCATTTATTTTTTCAGGGAGGGTGTGCACTATTTGGTCTGTGTGTATCAGGTCTGATAACAGTCTTTAACTGAGTCCCTGTGGTATGTTTTTGGGTGTGCCTCCATTTTGGTCTGCTAGACATCTGGAAGCATGCTTCCATTTTTCCACTTTGTTTGCAGATGGCTAGATATGTGTCTCCATTTTGCTTGCAGGTGGGTGTATGCTTCCTTTCATTTTGTTTGTAGACGGGTGGATGCGTGCCTTCATTTTGCTTTCAGATTTGTGTATGATTGCTTCCATTTTGATTTGCAGATGGGTGGATGCATGCCCCCATTTTGTTTGCAGATTTGTGTATGATTGCCTCCATTTTGATTTGCACATTGGTGGATGCATGCCTCCATTTTGTTTATAGACGAATGGCTGCATACCTTCATTTTGTCTGCAGCTGTGTGGATGCATGGCTTCCTTTTGTTACCAGATGGGTGAATGCTTGCTGCCATTTTATTGGCAGACCTGTGGATGCCTGGGTTCAGTATTTTACTTTTTCTTTTGGCAGATGGGATGATGCATGGCTCTGCATCATGCTTATTATGTTTTCTCCTTTTGTCTTCACTAAGAAGTTATTTAGTAATTAGAACAGCTTTGTTAGCAAATGTGTGATTGTTTGAACATTGGATTAGGAATTTGGTATTTGAGAATAAAAAAATGAACACAATGAATTTGTTTATTTCGGTTTTTTAGCTTGGGCACCACCACCATGGTAACCCTACCTGCTATTTTGGTTTAAATTTCAAAATCAGCATACAACCCCAGATATGCACTTTTTGTATTCAAACAGGTAGCTTGTACTGGGCTGGGGATCTTGGCAAAAGCCATTTTGTGTGTAACTATGTCCACAACCCCCACCCCCCCCAAAAAAAACAGTTATGCTTATTACACATGTATTTACTACACCATTACACAATTACCTGATCATGCACAATTGAGTTGTATGCCTAAGTAGGCAACAACTAATATTGGTGGGGTGGCTGGTTTGTGTGTTGTTATTCAGATGGTGTTTGGGTGAAGCTGCTGCATTAGCTAACTTGTCTGACGCTGCCTGCATATTCTATTTTTTGCACATTTAATGTGTTTATTACTGTGCCTTTGTGGATTTTCTGGTTGCATTGCAGGGCATATTGTTAATCATAGCACAAAACCATATGGTCACTGTTTTTGGAGGGTTGGAGCTTAATGTTAAAAAGCACTCTCCCCATGCTGCTTGTTGTGGTGCCCTAATTAGGATACATTATTCTCCGAGCCATATTGGTCAGCCATATCATACATGTGTGTGGTGGGTTTACAAAACTCTGCCGAAAAAAAACAATCTTACTGTGAAAAACAACTATACTGTTTTCTGCAGGTGTTGTCTGTGTTCAGTTTACATGGACAGTCCATTATTCAGGTGATATGGACTGATGATGCCCTGATTAGAATGCATACTTTAATGATGAACTTCTTTGAAAGATTCCATCAGGTGTTTAGCTGCATGCCTCCATACTGTCTGCAGATGGGTGGTGATGTGCCTCCATGTTGTCTACAGATGGGTGGTGGTGTGCCTCCATGTTGTCTATAGATGAGTGGTGACATGCCTCCATGTTGTCTACAGATGGGTGGTGGTGTGCCTCCATGTTTTCTATAGAAGAGTGGTGGCATGCCTCCATGTTGTGTGCAGACAGGTAGTGGTGTGCCTGTGGTGCTTTAATGTCCCCTGTTACATGTGCAGCCCTGCTTTATGTCCCCTGTTACACGTGCAGCCCTGCTTTTATGTCCCCTGTTACATGTGCAGCCCTGCTTTTATGTCCCCTGTTACATGTGCAACTTTGTGGTGGCTTCTTCTCAGACCCCAAAATTGGAGTTATCCCACACCACACTACATTTTTATAAGGTGAGTCAAAGCATTAAGAAATGCTTATAATAATCATTATATTATAGAGTTTAAAAAATGACACTAACGTCACACTTTGGTAGCTCGTTTTCATGCATAGAGCCAGATGCAAAGCATCTGCCAGCCATACTGCCATGTATCAAAGCTGGTGTCCTTAAAGGAAGTGACTCAGATCAGCTGAGAGTGCAGTGAATACTGTGTGTTAGGAAATGTCTGCATATAGATGCCAAAAAAATGGCAGAGCCACCCAGAACTCCATGACAATATCTCAATTTAATACTGTACAGCAAAACATGACATAAATAGTGAGGAGTCACTACATAAGGAAAGTACTAGTTAACAGTCACATTTTTGCAATTCTTTTTTCTTCCAACAGAATACTATAGTAGTTTTTCATTTTGTACATGCGGGGGCCCCCATTCACAGTCACAGTTGGTGGTGGTGTGAAAATATGCAGATTTCTGTTACCCCATCATGCCACCATTGTACTACACACAAAGAATGTCGCAAGCCACAGACAGAATTTGCATAGCACCAGAAAGAAGGAGAAGGGGCAGGTTCTGGCTGAACCACAAGCTGAGCTATTCAACAACTCCTTGAGACATGACTAGTACCTAGTGACTGGAGGATAGTGATTGTAAAGCAGTGAAACTGCCTCAGCCAATCAGAGCAGCACTTTACTGTACCTCTTGTCGAGCTGCTCTGATCAGCTGATTCCTGCCTCACTGCTTTCAGTCGCAAATGCTCTGGCATGAACTTTCAAATAAAAATTGGTGTAGGCTTTACATTTGCCACAAAAAGCAAGCGTAGGTAAAAAAGTACCCATTTACCTTCTGCTTTTTCCAGTTTATTGACTTAATTTTTTTAAGCCACTCCAAATACCCAACACCATTACATTGTAAGCTGCGTCACCATGTCCTGCCGCACTGTGTGGCGTAAAACAAATCATTTTAAAGTGTGAAGGGGGGGTGGATGCAAAACACAAAAAATCATTTTCAGTTACATAATCAGTCTGTGTTTCTTATTTCATTAGAGACAGTTACACTACTTTATAATATATTAATTAGTATTGTGAGGTGTGTCTCTTACATGATAAGAATGTTATCTCATGCTATTTTGGGCTGACAGAACCACTCAGCTTCACGTCATGGTCCTTTTGCCCAAAACAGCATGAGATAACGTTCTTAGCCCATTAGAAACACAGTGTACTATACACATCAATATATGATGTAGTTCCACTACACAAGAGTGGGCGCAAGAATAATCTAAGGAACTGCAGACCTGTCGGCCTAATATCCTCTGAATAAGCTGCTAGAAACCATAATAAGGAGAAATATAGTAGCTTTCCTGGAGACAAATGAACCGCAGGACAAGGGACAACAAGAGTTCATGGAGGGCTGGGAAATGTCGTGTCAGACAAACCTGATCAGTTACTTCAATTGGATAACAAAGGCAGTGGACAAGGGAGAGGGGTAGACATACTGTTCCTTCACTAAAGTTAAAATGTACGTGCCTGCTAGCAGTGAACATTTTGACCCATCATTTCTCATTTCATTTTAGATTGCTGCTGATCTCCTGACTTGTATGATACACTTCTTTCCCCATTTTTAGCCTGCTTTAGTCCTTTTTTTTTTACAATTGAAATAATAAAAGGAGTGCTCCTTTTAATGTGACTTGGACCAGGTTTTCATTAATATTCGTATTTGTTTATGCACATCTATTGTTCCATAAGGTCAGGGAGCAGTGTTTCCTGCATGCTAGTTCATGTTAGTCACAATTAACATGATTGTAAAGAATTGATGTGCAAAAACAGCTGAGAATACCGATGAAAGCCTGGTCTGAGCCATATAAAAAGGAACGTTCTTTTTACCATTTCAAATGCAACAAAAAAGTACTAATGCAGGCTTAAATTGGGGAAAGAGGATATCATACAATTTGAGAGGTAAGGAGCAATCAAAAATAGAATAAAAAAGTATAGATCAAAATTCTCACCTCTGTTATGTACTCTGCTTGATACCGACCTTCATGGATGATTTTTTAAGAAACTGTTGGATCATGGAGTAGGGGACAAAATCACTAAGTTGGTTGAAAACTTTTTAAGTGACAGGACCAAGAAAGTGGTACTAAATGAGGAATACTCAGAGGTCAGGGTAGTCACTGCGATAGTGTGGTATAGGGATCCAGGGCAAAATATCCCTTTTCACAAAAGATTTTAAGATCTGTGGCCAGATGAATAGTGAGGAGGTGGCCAAAACTAGACACATAGAAACATAGAAACATAGACTTTGATGGCTGATAAGGACTGCTTGGCCCACCTAGTCTGCTCATTTCCCTACCTACAGGATAAGCTGCAGATCCAACTTAACAAACCGCCTATTTCTTCTTCCCCCCACAAATATTGTCTTATGTCTGTCCCATGTATTCTTGAATTCTCCCACAGTTTTAGACCCCACATCTTCCTCAGGAAGGCTGTTCCATGATTCCACTACCCTCTCTGCAAAAAAATACTTCCTCACATTGCCCCTTAACCGCCCCCCCATCTTTAAATTGTGTCCCCTTGTTCTTGTACATCTCTTTTTCTGAAAGATGCTACCCTCTTGGACTTTGTTGATTCCACTAAGGTATTTAAAAGATTCTATCATGTCCCCCCTCTCCCTCCTTTCCTCAAGGATATACATATTAAGCTCCTTAAGTCTCTCCTCGTATGGCTTCTCTTGCAGACCCTGCACCATTTTAGTTGCCCTTCACTGGACTGCCTCTATCCTGTCTATGTCCTTGTGGTGATGGGGACTCCAGAACTGGATGCAGTACTCCAGATGGGGTCTCACCAACTGTCTGTACAGAGGGATAACAACTTCCTGTTTTCTGCTGGTGATGCCTCTACCTATACATCCCAGTATACCCCCAGCCCTCCCTACTGCCTTCTCACATTGCTTGCTAACCTTAAGGTCATCTGATATGATTACCCCAGGTCCCTTTCCATTTTGTTATTGTTACTACCCCCACTGTAATCTTCCCCTGGGTTTTTGTTTCTCAGGTGCATTATTTTGCACTTCTTTGCATTGAATCCAAGCTGCCATACTTCTGACCATTCCTCTGACCTTGACGAGTCCCTTCTCATCCTTTCCATGCCTCCCTGTGTATCAACCCTGTTGCAGATCTTTGTGTCATCTGCAAAGAGGCATACTTTTCCTTCCAGTCCCTCTGCAATGTCACTTACAAAGACATTAAAAAGGACTGGACCCAGTACTGAACCCTGCGGTACCCCAGTAGTAACCCCTCTTTCTTCAGAATGGACTCCGTTTACAATTACCTTCTGTGTCCTGTTGTCCAGCCAATGTTTTACCCAGGCTACCACTCTGGGACCCACTCCCAGGCTGGTTAATTGGACAATTAATCTTTAGTGTGGGACTGTGTCAAATGCCTTACTAAAGCCTAGGTAGGCCATGTCCACAGCCCCTCCCTGGTCTACTACTTTGGTCACCCAGTCAAAGAAATCAATTAGATTCATCTGACATGACCTTCCCGGTGTGAACCCATGCTGCCTTGGGTCCTGTGCCCCACTGACCTCTAGGTACTCAACAGCTCTTTCATTCAGCGGTGATTCCATCACCTTCCCTACCACAGAGGTCAAACTGACAGGTCTGTAGTTTCTTGCCTCTGTCTTGCTCCCACTTTTGTGAAGGGGAATCACATCCACCTTTCTCCAGTCCTCAGGTACCACACCATCCTCCCATGATTTGTTGAAAAGAGTAGTCAGTGGTTTCAGTAGTTCTCCCCTTGATTCTTTTAGAATTCTGGGGTGAATTCCATTAGGCCCCATTGCTTTGTCCACCTTCAGTTTTAGGAGTTCTTTCAGAACCCTTTTTCTGTGAAAGGACAGGGATCGCTCTTCCTATCAAGACTGCTTCTGTTAATTGGATTCCCCCTCCTCCTCTTTTGTGAATACTGAGCAGAAATATTAATTTAGTACCCCTGCTTTTTCACTGTTCCTCTCTGCCTACCCACTGTCCATTCTATTCAGCCTCACTATCCCTCCCTCCCTTTGTCTTTCTAGGCTCCCTGATGTACCTATAAAATATTGTATCCCCCTTCTTAACAGAGTTGGCTATCCTTTCCTCAGTTTGGGCCTTTGCTGTTCTGACTTCCCTCTCTGCTTCCTTCTGCCTTAACTGGTACATCTCTCTGTCCTGCTCCTTCTGTGTTTCCTTATACTTCCTGAGTGCTATCTTTTTCTCCCTGACTTTCTCCGCCACCTCTTTTGAGAACCACAGTGGCTTTTTCTTTCATTTTGATTTATTTATTTGCTTCACACAAAGGCTTGTTGCCTCTGTGATGGCAGTTCTGATGTTTCCCCATTGTTGCTCCACCCCTCCTTCTAGCCTGTTTGCTAGTGCTTTTCTAAGGCACTCTCCCATCTTGCCAAAGTCAGCCCTGCTGAAGTCCAGTACCCTCACTTTTGTATGGCTTGACTTTGTAACTGAGTTTATCATGAACCACACTGTTTGGTGGTCACTTGTTCCCAGATGGCAACCCACTTCTAGATCTGAGATCCTCTCACTGTCCCCATTTTAGAGTACGAGGTCTAAGATTGCTCCCTTACGAGTGGGTTCCGAAACTTATGTAGTTCTGCCTGTAATATGATTGCGCACTATTTATTTCTGCTTTTTTAGTGTACAGGTATGCATTTTTACTGTACTTATTTGTATTACTATGGCATGTTACAGTATGTATTGTCAGTTGCACATCACATACTCTATACTCCCCTTCCCATATCTCCCCAGCATATATCTGGAAATGTGCTGTTACTAGTACAGTATGTCTTTACTGGGGAAACTTTTGAAATCAATCAATCAATCAATCAATCAGTAAGTAAATGTAGGAGGACTTGCATAAATTTGAAAGGTGGTCAAAGATATGGCAATTAAAATTTAATGCCAAAAAATGTAAGGTGATATGCATAGGGGCAAAAATTCTTAGCACTGAATATAGGATGGGAGAGATATTAGCTGAAAGCACTGTGGAGGAAAGGACTTGGGAGTATTAATCTCAGACAGCCTGAGGTATCAGTACAATGCAATAGGGTGGTGGGCAGGGCAAACAGAATGCTGGGATGCATAGGGAGAGGTATCGCCAGTAGAAGAGAGGTGCTGCTGCCACTGTATAGGTCACCAGTTTGGCCTCAGCTGGAGTACTGTGCACAGTTTTGGAGGCTGAATCTGAAAAAGGATAAGGGCAGGGTAGAAGCAGTGCAGAAGAGGGTAACAAAGATGATACAGGGACACAGCAGGAAAGGACATGCGAGCAGTGGTTAGCAGATTTTAAAGAGCTGCTGTTTATTTGCCATCTCCTCACCGTTAAATAAATATACATATTAAAACAGTCTTTGTGCAGTCTTTATTTTCTTTATTTTTTTTTAATTTATTTAAACATTTGGTAACTGGGAAAGACACACTGAACCGAGGTTCGATTCCATATGCAACCCGGGGGGGAGGGGGAAAGAGGAGCACAACATTTAGAGTTACAAATAAACCACATTACAGCATGATTAGATACAGTGGGTAGGTATGGCAGTGCCAAGATAGTTACATAAGTCCAACCTAAATTATCAAAAAATACAGGATGCATTTCTAGAAACAGTAGATTACAAGAAACAGGAGGAAGGGGGATTACACAGTAGGTGTGCAGACATCGAGGTCTTGCTAGGTAAGTGCTTATAGAGGCAAGGGTTAGGGGTGTGTGCAGATGTCAAGGTCTTGCTGGGTAAGTGCTGATAGAGGTAGGGGTCAGAGAGTGAGTAGAGGGGAACATGAGTGGATTCAACTCTGACAGTGACAGGAGGGGGGTGGGAGGAAATTGAACTGTTGCTTGTAGGCATGATGGAAGGAGGAGTTTCTGAAGGGGGGGGGTCATTCCACAGACTGGGGAGCCAGAAGGTGAAAGTGGCTTTGCCAGCAGATGAAGCTGGACAAGGCAGGATAAAGTATCTACCTGTTCTATGCCTCAGTTCTTAGGGGAAGTGTGAGTCCATGTAGTGGCTCTCCATAAGGTAGGAGCTAAGCATGCTGAACCAAAATTTAGCTATGAGGGTGAGGGAGTGGGTGTAATGTCTGTGAGAAAGCGGGGAGAGTCCAAGATGTGAACATAAATCACAGTGGTGAGTTTGAAGGGGTGAATTGGTTGCAGATCAACAGAATGAGTTCAAGAGGGTGCCTAGCCTGGATAGGGTGAAGATAGAGGCAGAGCTATAGCCCACATCTGCATAATCGAAAATTGTGAGGATCATTTTAGATAAGATTTCTCGTCTTTTCTTTATCTTATGTATGTAGATGTTTATTTGAATCTGAGAGTTTTTGCCAATTAAAGCCAAATAAAGCACAGTGAAAATCTGAGCCAGTCGCCATACCAGAAGTGATATACATAGGGTCAATATGCACATTTTGTCCCATGCTTCAGTCCTGAATGTCAGTGTTTTGAAGTGGGGAGCTGAATGTAGAACTGAGATAAATGATTTCTGCTGTTCTGTGTGGTCAAAAAAATACTTAAGTTTGTTTGTACATGTGATTCACATTTTCCCAAGAAGTGCAATTGGCGAAACTCGCTGATGGGGTTTGGTTGGAAAAGGAAATAGCAAGCAGCACAATATGTATGCAATATAAAAGCAGCACTATCATAGAAACATAGAATCTGTCTACAGAAAAGGACTGCTTGGCCTACACAGTCTATCTAGATGGTCCCATCCTAGTCTGTCTCCAAACACCCTATCTAGTCTCCAGCAACCCTCCTTCCTCCCTGCCAATTTACTAATATGCCCCAATGTCTATCCCATGCATGCCTGAAGCCACTCAATATTTTCACCTCCACCACTTCTGCTAGTAATCTATTCCAGATGTCTGCCATTCTTTTAGTGACAAAGTACTTCCTCACATCCCTCTTAAACTTCCCCCTTTCTAGCATCATCAAATGCCCTCTAGTCCTGGTGCTCTTTCTCATTTGAAAGAGACCCCCCTTCTATATCTTATCACCCCAGTGAGGTACTTGTAGGTCTCTATAATGTCCTGCCTTGCTCTCCTCTCCTCTAGGGTGTACATATTGAGATCCCTCAGTCTCTACTTGTAGGCTCTTGATGCAACCCCTGCACCATTTCAGTTGCCCTCCTCTGAACTGCCTTCACCTTGTCTATGTCCTTTCTGAGGTACAGCCTCCAGAACTGAACACAATACACCAGCATCCCACCAGTGACTAATACAGTGGTAACATTTCCTCCCTCTTCCTGCGGGTTATAACTCTCCCTATACATTCCAGTATCCCACTGGCCCTACCCACTGCTTTGCCACATTGTCCAGCCACTTTGAGGTCATCATATATAATAACCTCAAGGTCCATTTCCTGCTTATTTTCCTTCCTTCCTTCTTTCCTTCCTTCCTTCCTTCCTTGTCTTTGGAGGACCTTTGAGCTCAAGAGCCTTTTTCAAAGGTCTCCAAGTCTATCAAGTTACATACAAGAGAAGAAAAAGTTACATTTGACAGCAGATCACTACAATACAACATACAAGTATAACGATAATTATTATATTATAAGGAGCAGTGAGTTAACAGACCTCCGCAATGGCAGGAGGCATCAACAAGGGTGCAGGCTAATGCAACTAACAGATATGATTTAGCTACACCTGCAGTGCAATTTCTTGAAAAGGTGGGGTGTGACTAGAGCTTTAAAGTGGGAGAAGTTGGGGAGAGTGGTGATTGCTTTGGGCAGGGAGTTCAAGACTTTGACTGCTCTAGTTGCAAAGGAGCGTTGGCCAAGATTAGTTTTACTGAATGACAAAAGGACTTTCCAATCCCTCACTGATGGAGTTCCATACTTGTTCATGATTGGGGAGAAGATGTTGCAGACACCCGGTGTTATTTGACCAAGAAGAACTCTCTTGCATAGAAGGGTTTCACTGAGGTTACCTCAGCAGTGAAAAAGAAGCCAGCAAGTGGTGAGGTATAAGTCACAGTGGTGAGAGCCTGGTTTCATGATGAGTGCAAATCTGCATTCTCAGTTGAACACTACTGTGATTCTTTCAAGTATAGTGTTATTGGTTGCAGAGTAGATAACTGCACCACAATCAATCGAGAAGATAATGAGGCTGGATATTAGGAGTTTTTTTTTTTTACTTTAGGGGTAAGGTTGTGACTCTTTCTGTATAGCAAGTCAATGCATTGTTGGATATGTTTTATCAGGGAGCTGGCTTGAGATGTGAAGGTTATGGTCCTATGAAGTTGTGCACCTAACCATTTGAAGACCTGAACCTGCTCAATGGGGTCCCCATCTATTGTTGTGATGTGAAGCTCAGGGGTACCCTTCTTGGTATGGGTGCTCTCAAACAGAAGAGATTTGGTTTTCGTGGTGTTAATGACCAGCCTGTTAGATGTGAACCAGTTGCAGACCTTGCTGAAGTCAGATTGTAGGTTGCATTTCAGAGTCTGCAGGTTGTGGTGTTAAGTGATAATGACTATAACATCAGCATACAGTAGTGGTTTAGAGCTGACACAAACTTCTGGGACCTTGTTGATGAACAGGATGAATATCAAGGGACCAAGGACTGAGCCCTATTGGACTCCAGTGGTTAGAGGCTGCAAGCTGCAGAACATCTCTCCCACATCTAGTTGTAACCCCCCTGCAAATGGGGGTTCCCAAAAGACTTCCAGGAGCTTGCTTGAATGCTCCAAGCCTGAATGGTGTTTGGCGTTGAAGCCATTTATCTGTGAGTGTTTTTAGAGCCTCTGGTACTGTCTCTTTAAGAGCTGTCTGCTTGCAGACATAATTAGTTTGTATGGGGGGACTGTGTGTTTCTTTGCTTGAGTACCACTCAAGCTGCTGCCAATTCACTCCATTTTTGCAGTCACTAGGGAGTGCAAAGGGAACCTATCTGAAAGATGTAACTGTTTGCCAGAAATCAATTAGAGTAATAATGAAAATACAGTTTGTCTAACCTGCTTTCTTTGCAGTCAGAACTGTGTTTGCCTAGTTCCCCATTCTAGTTTTGAACTGCTGAACTGGACCAATCAGTGTGGGTTAAGGTAGCTCTAAAATGGTGCCTTGGACGAATCAGTGCTTGGACTGTAATTTGAGCCAGCCACAAGAGGATTGTATGGGCAGTGACTCTGGGAGATGAGTTTGACTGCGCTTTTTGGACCAAGAGGGGCAGTCTATTGTGAGTGACAGCCAATCCAGCCAAGAACTGGGAGGAACTCAAAGGAAGTGCCCAGTTTTATCTGCTGGAGTTTCAGTTGAGCTCTGGCAGTGAAGAGGGAAGGAGCCCTGTGCTTTTTCGGTGTTCAGTTTTAGTCGGGAAACGTGCGTAAGGCCCTGAGTTCCGGTCTTCAGCTTGTGTAACTGCTTGTTAGGACTGAATCCGTCCTGTGAAGAGAATCAAAGGATATCTGAAGAGTAGAAACCAGGCTCACCCTTTAGAAGACTGGAGAAATTGCTGAATTGCACTTGGTCTGTCAGGAACTGAATCTGCTGTGTGTTCTCCCGGGTATTGTGCAGTAATTGCGATCGGGATAGAGAAGCAGCCTGCCTGGTATAGTACTTTCTGTTTACCATATAAATGTGTGAAGAGGCTTGTGTACCTCAAGTGAATCCTGCTGCCATTAAAGGACTTTTGCCTGTTACTGTTTACCATATAAATGTGTGAGGAGGCTTGTGTAGCTCAAGTGAATCCTGCTGCCATTAAACGACTTTTGCCTGTTACTGTTTACCATATAAATGTGTGAAGAGGCTTGTGTAGCTCAAGTGAATCCTGCTGCCATTAAAGGACTTTTGCCTGTTGCAGTTTGTCATAAAATGTGTGAGGAGTCTCATGGAGCTCAAGAGTAGCCCTGCTGACGTTGAAGGACCCTATCTTGTTTGGAGGTCATGAGTACTAATTCAGGTCGCTCCCTGTTGAATTGCCACATTAAATCCAAATGGAATTACTGTACTGCTGACTGTTTAACTAATTTTTCTTTTCTCTGTGTGAAAGGGCCCCTACCAGCTGCCACCGGTTTGGACTAGCCACTGAGTAGCTCAGAGCCAAGACAGTAATCAGTATTAGCCTGTGCACAGAGCCAGGTAGATGAGTAAAGGATAAGCTAATTAACCTGATTTCCCTGTCCTTGTTATATTCCCCTAAATAAATCAGAGCTGCTTGTTTCAGCAAAGTTATACTGCCTGAGGTATTTGTCTATGTTAAAGTATTGTACTGTGATTGTTGCACTGTATCTTATTTTACAGGGGGTCCCAGTGCTGAACCAGTCCTGGGGGTAAGTGTATACTGTGAAGGTAATTCTGATATATTGTGTGGGCCACTAGTGGGAAGAAAGGGGGGTTGCAGTGTCCCAGAGGGCTGTGACCAAGTTAGTTTAACTATTGCAAACCCTGACCTCTGGGTGGAGGCACCCGCCATCGGATCCAGGCCCCTCAACCTGTTAGTGGCAAATCAGGCATGGGTAGTAGCCCCTGGGATAGCGCCATCTAGGGGTTACATCTTGGAGGCTCACCGCTGGGATTGTGTGTCCTCTAGTGGCCATATTTACAAACCACTGTTAAGAAAAAAATAAATAAATGGGTACCCCGACAGAAGTGGCTGTGCACCGGCTGGTGGAGTGGTGTACTGGGGAGGCGATCGACCCCCAAAATGCTATGCTTATCCTGGACATCCCCTTGGGTATCAATACGGACACTGTACAGGGAGTACTTTCCAAGGTGGAAGGTTTACAGAACCCTGTGGTGGTGGGTCGGCATGCTAATCTGCTCACCCACACTTTCCTGGCCCTAGTAGAGTTTAAGGATCCCATAGATAGCTCCAAAGTGCCACAGACCATTACCCCAGAGGGAGCCCTCACTGCTTGGAAGTGATAACTAAGGACAGTAAAGACCAGGGGAATGAGCCACCACCACTATCTGAAACTTTTGAGGAGAAATTTGCTAAATGGTTGCTGGGGAAGGAAAACTGTGGAGGACTTGAAGAAACTATTCTTGCCACCTGGGGTGTTCTCTCCCAACACCCTCTCCGCTCCAGTACCCGTAATGGTGGCTGCCAATGCAGACTCCTATTTCTCACCTGCCATTAGTCACGACTCTTACCGAAGGTTGAGGGTCTTCTCTGGCACCCTCCCACCCCCAAGGGGAGGATGACTGGGAGACCTGGATAGACTATGTTGCCCCCAAGTGCTAGAATGGCAATGCTCGGGAAGCAAAGAGGGTTAGTGAGAGCCTCTGAGGTCCTGCCTGGCTATCATCCATAGCAACGGGCCAGTAACCCTGAAGCAACTGCACAGGCCTATCTTGAGGCCTTGGAGAATGTGTATGGAGCCCAGATTCTGATGAGGACCTATGGTGGAGAGTAGAAATGCACAACAGTACCAGGGAGTTGTTGTCTGTATGTATCTCGGCTGGAAAAATTGTTGCAAGAATGCCTCAGAAAGGGTAGTTTGCCAGCGATTGAACTGGACGAACCAGGCTGGACAGGATCCTTAAGTCTGCCCCTTCTCAGAACTGCTGTTGCTTCAGTTCGCCTGGCAAATCGACTGGAATCCCACCTCCTATGATGAGTTAATGAGAGAAATTCGAGGTTGAGAAAAGGCGACCTCGGAGGGACCTGCACCAACAGCTGCGGCCTACGACCCGAGTGACTGAGGGTGACCCATCAAGTGAAGTTCAGGGGCAAGGTTGGCAGTCAATGAGTGCTCTGACAAGGAAAAGATATGCCACAATGGGGAACTGTTGAGAGAGATCCGGGAATTCAAAAACAGTCCCTTTATGAAGGCCACGCCTGCAAGTACAGGCCTGACCTATATCCGACTGTATCTGCTATGGGGGGGGTACCCACCACCATGTGTCTCCTGCTGATAATGGCTCCAAACTCGATTCCTTGACCATGGAAGTGGAGAAACTGATGAGATGTCTCCAAATGCTTATCACGCTGCAGACAGAGATGGCACCCAGGTTTCCAGTTAGTAATACCCCGCCCTGGCTCCCAGTGTGGTGCCTCGCCAGCTCAAACTCCAGAAAGTATGTTTTGCTATAATTGTGGGAAAGATGGGCACATGAAAAGGAATGCGGTCCCAAAAGACACTGACAAAGTTGCATATAGGCTACAAGGAGAGCTTCAGAGAACAAATCAGTGGTTAAGAGGTGCACAAAATGATCCCAGTGAGGGCACCAAAATGCTAACTCACGTCTTTTTGTGGCAAGGTCAGTTGCCCAGGCTCCGCCACCGCCTCTCAGACTGGTCCAGAATAGTGGGTCCTCCATGGAGACCACTGTAAAGGTGAATGGAGTGTCTACAAGAGCTGTATTAGACAGTGGCTCCCAAGTGACAATTATGTTCCAAGGATTGGTATCAGAAGCATTTGTCAGATGTACCCTTACAACCATTAGAAGGACTGTATGTATGGGGTTAAGTGAAAAGGCCTACCCCTATTCGGGTATATCCAATTTGGCTGTCTTTCCCCACCTCCGTGGCTGGGTGGCGAACAAGTAGAGACCCTAGCCTTAGTGTGTCCCCCACTGGACTGTATGATGGTGTCCCTTTGTTGATTGGAACAAATGCTCATATGTTCAGAAGGCTGGCGCAGTTGTGTTATGAAAAACAGGGTCAAAGACTAGTAGAGCTTTAAGAGTTCCAGCTTTAATTAAGAAGGCCTATGAGGCACAGAGATGCTGAAAAATAGAACCAGAGGAACGGTCGAATTGTATGGAAGAAGGATCCTGAGTCTCTGATCCTGGCGCCAAATGCCCAGTGTACCTTACAGGAGAGGTCCGTATCAGAAAGGATGTTAAGAATAAAATATTAATGTTGGATGCACCAGGCGATGGAAATTGCCAGAGGCACTGCTGGTCAAGCCTAGTATTTTGCCCGCTAGAGCCCATGCTTATGCCAGAAGGGTAATGGTCTAAGTTCATAATGTGTCTGAAAGAGACATTCGAGTAAATAGAGGTTGCATCCTGGCTAATGTGCATTGTGCAGACACTGCAGTGCTACCCAGCAGCAGAGTTCAAGGAAGAATGACAGAGTAGCCTGACTTGTTTGATTTGTGACTCCCGCTGCCAGCTGAATGGAAAGTGAGGATCAGTGAGAAGCTTGCCCAGAGAGACCAGGTGTTTTCTTCAAAGGAATGGGATGTAGGATGCGTGCAGGCTGAGCACAATATCCGGCTGCATGACGAAAGACCATTCGTGAGAGGTCTCGGCGCCTCAGCACCTGCTGACATAGATGATGTGAGATGGCATCTGCAAGAGATGTTAGCTGCTGGTGTAATACAAGAATCCGAAGCCCTTATACTTCCCCATTGTGGTAGTGAGGAAAAAGAATGGGACAGTAAGGATGTGTGTGGATT
The DNA here is from genome assembly GCA_016271365.2 of Neoceratodus forsteri. NCBI lineage: Eukaryota > Metazoa > Chordata > Ceratodontiformes > Ceratodontidae > Neoceratodus > Neoceratodus forsteri. The sequence continues at coordinate 600,186,520 of CM028130.1, read as the reverse complement.
ATCACTCTTAAACGGCAGACTATCCTGATCAGTACACAATGCCCCGCATTCAGGATGCTTTGGACTGCCTAGCGAAGGAAGCAAGTGGTTCTCTGTGTTGGATCTCGCGGTGGGTACTACCAGATCGATGGCCCCAGAGGACCGTGAAGACAGCCTTTATCTGTCGCTTGGCTTCTATGAATTCATGAGGATGCCTCAAGGGATTTCAGGTGCTCCAGCCACTTTTCAATGATTGATGGGCGTGCAGTGGGGACATGAACTTACTAGAGTGCCTGGTACACCTAGATGATGTTATTGTGTTTGGCAGCTCACTGGAGGAACATGAGGCGGATTATTTAAGGTATTGGACAGACTGGAGGACTTTGGCCTTAAACTGTCCATTGATAAGTGTCAATTCTTTCAAACATCAGTAAAGTATGTGGGACAAATAGTATCCACTGAGGGAATAGAGACCAACCCAAGTAAAGCTGAGGCCTTGACCACCTGGCCACAGCCCAAAAATCTAAAAGAACTGCAAAGATTCCTGGGATTCTGTGGTTATTATCGGCGTTTCATCAAGGACTATTCAAGAGTGATCTGCCCTTTAATTAACCTTACTCAAGGGTATCCCCCAACCCACAAAAAATACCAAAAGTCAGCGTCCCTCAAGACTGACAGAGTGTATTTTCATCCGAGTGAAGTATTTGGGGCCCGCTGGACTCCTGATTGTGAGACTGCTTTTCATGAGATCATATATCAACTACCCATGCTCCAGTGCTAGCCTATGCCGATCCAAGAAAACCTTACATCCTGCACACTGATGCTAGCTTGCAAGGGTTGGGGGCTGTGTTGTACCAAAACACGAGAATGGCCTGAGACCAGTGGCCTTTGCCAGTGAAGCCTGACCCCATCGAAAAGAACTATTCTGTACATAAGTTAGAGTTCCTAGCTTTGAAGTGGGCTATTGTTGACCAATTCCATGAGTACTTGTATGGGGCTAAAATACTAGTAAAACTGACAATAATCCTTTGACCTATGTGCAGACCTCAGCTAAGTTGGATGCCACTGGTCATAGGTGGCTTTCTGCATTATCTACATATGACTATGCTCTCGAATACCGAGCAGGTCTGAACCACATAGATGCTGATGCTCTCTCCGAGGCCTGTTCCCCAGAATGATTGGGTCAGATTGGCAGAACCTGACATTGGGCACTCTGCTGGAAGTTTGACAGGGAGGAACAAATGTCCACGGACGAGTGGACTGCATGGTGATTGCTTGGGACCCTCTGAGAATTGCATACCTGCTGCTATTGCCATTTTCTGCAATAGACATTGGTGCACTGCCTCAGCTGGACAATGACAGTATTCGGTGGGCTCAATCTCATGTCCATGATCAAATCAGCTTTAGAAGCCCTCTGCAGGAAAAGATGTGTCCAAATTATGCTCCACTGATTTGAGAACTGCACTGTTATACAAAGAAGGTCCTAAGTTGAAATTGATCAATAAACTGTTGTACAGAGAAACAGTAGACAGAGGGACAAGTAGACAAACAACAACTAGTGCTGCCCACTGCCTTCGAGACTCAGTACTGAGATCCTTGCACAACCACATGGGGCACCTTGGTATAGACAGAACACTTGACTTGGTGAGATCCAGATTCTATTGGCCTAAGATGGGGCTGATGTGGAGCAACACATTCGAACTTGTAGTCGCTGCTTAAAAAGGAAAGCTTTGCCCCAGAGGGCTGCCCCCCTTGTTAACATCACCACCAGTGCACCCATGGAGTTGGTCTGTATTGATTTTCTGAGTTTGGAGTCAGATCAATGAAATATCAGTAATGTGCTGGTGGTCACTGACCATTTCACGAGATATGCCCAAGCTTTCCCCACCAAAGACCAGAAAGTTCCACTGTGGCCAAAGTATTTGTAGAAAACTTTTTTGTTCACTATGGGGCTCCACAAAGAATCCATTCTGATCAAGGGAGAGACTTTGAGAGTCGTCTCATCAAAGAGATGCTTTCTCTGTGGGTATTACGAAAGTCCAGAACCACTCTTTACCACCCCCAGGGGGACCCACAGCCTGAACGTTTCAACCACACTTTGCTAGATATGCTAGGCACCCTATACCCAAAGGACAAGCCTAGATGGAGCCAACAAATTAGCACCCTGGTACATGCTTATAACTGCACCAAAAGTGATGCCACTGGGTTCTCCCCCTACCGCCTGATGTTTGGAAGAGAAGCTCGACTGCCGGTAGATGTGTGTTTTGGGGTCTTTCCTGATGGGGTTCAAGCTGACAACTATTTACAGTATGTGCAAAAGTTAAAGGCCCAGCTAACTCATGCGTATCAACTGGCTCAAACCATGGCTGCCAAAAGAAATCTGGCCAACAAAGAAAGGTATGATAAAAGGTGAAAGCCTGGGAACTCAGGAGGGAGATCGGGTATTGCTAAGAAATCTGGGACTGCATGGCAAACACAAGATTGCTGACAGATGGCACCATCTCCCTCACATTGTAGTGGGCAAACTAGATGATCTGCCAGTGTACAAAGTAAGGCCTGAGAATAATTCAAAAGATGTAAAAACAATGCATAGAAATCATTTACTGCCCATTGGACAAATCTTGATTGAGTCTGAGCCCCCAGAAGATGCCCCCTCTGGACCAGTGACTAGAGCTGCTGCTAAGAAAAGATCAAGAAAGTCTGCACCTACAGAAGCAAAGTTAAAGTGTTCCCCTCCACAAGTCCCAGTTGAGCATGACTGTCAGTCCATATCAGAAGAAAGTGAGAGTGACTTTGAATACTATCCTTCTTACGAACTGAGTCAATTGTTTCGGGGCAATCCCCTAGTCAATACTGGAGATGAAGCTGGGCCTTCTGGACTGTCTAAGCCCCCAGCTTTGTCCCTGGAGCCAATGCTCCCAGAAAGTGAAGTGCAAAGCATCAGATCAGATGAAATGGAATCATTGTGCATGGTTGAACTGTTTGAGCTTTCAGGGGAGGAAAATGATGGATTGGGGCAGACTGGTGATACACCAGAACAAGAAGAGTATTTTGAGTGCCCTGACAGTCCACTGTCAGTGTCCGAAAGCTCTCCATGCTAGCCAAACGTTGTGGACTCAGAAACTGTAACTCCTGGAGCTGAAAGTGCCCCAAGTTCTAGCCTCTCTACCCCCATGGAGACTCCCCTGACAAGTGAGGACAATGCTGAAATGAGGCTCAGAGTGCAGAGACTGTAACAGTTCCCCCTAGAAAGACTGGTCGAGCTATAAAGCCTGTGGTGCACCTCAGTTATGATTCCCTTGGGAGGCCTGTGGACTTGCCTCTCAATGTTGTCCATAAAGGAGTGTATGTGTCCCAGGCTCATTGCCCAAACTGAGCGTCAGTGCTAACTCCAAGTTACTTGTGTTGCCCTCTAAGTATGGTGCCCTTGCCCCGTCCAGCCCCAAGGTAACTGATAGGGAAGGGCCCCCTCTCTTCAGGTTTCATGTACAAGAGGTAATAACTTGAGTTATGGTACAATGTGTGTGTAATACTGTGTAAAGAGTGATGTACTGCAATGTTTCAGAAATGTGTTCTTGGTAAAATGATATATTGACTGATGATTACATGTGTGAACCTAATGCAAATGTATATGGTTGCAGTTGAAACTTATGGGGGTACTTGCTTGATGCAGATGTCAAGCTTTCCCAGGCCAGGAAGGGTGTAACCCCCCTGCAAATGGGGGTTCCCAAAAGACTTCCAGGAGCTTGCTTGAATGCTCCAAGCCTGAATGGTGTTTGGCGTTTAAGCCATTTATCTGTGAGTGTTTTTAGAGCCTCTGGTACTGTCTCTTTAAGAGCTGTCTGCTTGCAGACATAATTAGTTTGTATGGGGGGACTGTGTGTTTCTTTGCTTGAGTACCACTTGAGCTGCTGCCAATTCACTCCATTTTTGCAGTCACTAGGAGTGCAAAGGGAACCTATCTGAAAGATGTAACTGTTTGCCAGAAATCATTTAGAGTAATAATGAAAATACAGTTTGTCTAACCTGCTTTCTTTGCAGTCAGAACTGTGTTTGCCTAGTTCCCCATTCTAGTTTTGAACTGCTGAACTGGACCAATCAGTGTGGGTTAAGGTAGCTCTAAAATGGTGCCTTGGACGAATCAGAACTTGGACTGTAATTTGAGCCAGCCACAAGAGAGGATTGTATGGGCAGTGACTCTGGGAGATGTAGTTTGGACTTCGGCACCTTTTTGGACCAAGAGGGGCAGTCTATTGTGAGTGACAGCCAATCCAGCCAAGAACTGGGAGGAACTCAAAGGAAGTGCCCGGTTTTGTCTGCTGGAGTTTCAGTTGAGCTCTGGCAGTGAAGAGGGAAGGAGCCCTGTGCTTTTTCGGTGTGCAGTTTTAGTCGGGAAACGTGTGTAAGGCCCTGAGTCTGCAGCTTGTGTAACTGCTTGTTAGGACTGAATCCGTCCTGTGAAGAGAATCAAAGGATATCTGAAGAGTAGAAACCAGGCTCACCCTGTAGAAGACTGGAGAAATTGCTGAATTACGCTTGGTCTGTCAGGAACTGAATCTGCTGTGTGTTCTCCCGGGTGTTGTGCAGTAATTGCGATCGGGATAGAGAAGCAGCCTGCCTGGTATAGTATTTTCTGTTTACCATATAAATGTGTGAAGAGGCTTGTGTACCTCAAGTGAATCCTGCTGCCATTAAAGGACTTTTGCCTGTTACTGTTTACCATATAAATGTGTGAGGAGGCTTGTGTAGCTCAAGTGAATCCTGCTGCCATTAAACAACTTTTGCCTGTTACTGTTTACCATATAAATGTGTGAAGAGGCTTGTGTAGCTCAAGTGAATCCTGCTGCCATTAAAGGACTTTTGCCTGTTGCAGTTTGTCATATAAATGTGTGGCGTCTGGAGCTCAAGAGTAGCCCCTGCTGACGTTGAAGGACCCTATCTTGTTTGAGAGGTCGTGAGTACTAATTCAAGGTCACTCCCTGTTGAATTGCCACATTAAATCCAAATTGAATTACTATACTGCTGACTGTTTAACTAATTTTTCTTTTCTCTATGTGAAAGGGCCCCTACCAGCTGCCACGGTTTGGACTAGCCACTAGGGCTTGGGTACCCAGAGACAGTAACTGGTAGGGATAGGCCTGTGCACAGAGCCATAGGTAGATGAGTAAAGTGATAAGCTAATTAGCCTGATTTCCCCCTGTCCTTGTTATATTCCCCCTAAATAAATCAGAGCTGCTTGTTTCAGCAAAGTTATACTGCCTGAGGTATTTGTCTATGTTAAAGTATTGTACTGTGATTGTTGCACTGTATCTTATTTTACAGGAGGTCCCAGTGCCTGAACCAGTCCTGGGGGTAAGTGTATACTGTGAAGGTAATTCTGATATATTGTGTGGGCCACTAGTGGGAAGAAAGAGGTTGCAGTGTCCAGAGGGCTGTGACCAAGTTAGTTTAACTATTGCAAACCCTGACCTCTGGGTGGAGGCACCCGCCATCGGATCCAGGCCCCTCAACCTGTTAGTGGAAAATCAGGCAGGGGTAGTAGCCCCTGGGATAGCGCCATCTAGGGGTTACATAGTCTTTTGTAATCTGTGGGCTGAGTGGTCAGAGGACTACACTGTAGCCTTTTCTGATAGTTTCAACTCTTGGAGCTTTATGATTTGGAGGTCATGACTAACTAAGTCAAAGGCCTTGGAGAGATCAAGAAAGGCTGCGCTGACATATTCACCTTTGTCTAGGGCCTTGTGGAGTTCTTTGGATAGCTCAATTAGGGCAGTTGCCATGTTGTACAGCTTTCTGAAGCTGTGTTGTACAGCAGTGCAGAAGTTGTGATCCATGATGTAGGACACCCGGTTGGTTGCTAACAGTCTTTTCTAAAGCCTTAGAGAGCGGGGAGAAAATAGAGAGGGTATATAGTTAGAAACCGTTGTGCTGTCACCAGATTTAAAGACTGGGACTATGCTGGCTTGTTTCCAGATGTCGGGGAGGGAGAATTTAATATTTTTGGGATAGGTAAAGGCGGTTCCTCAGTTGCCATTTTTAGTATCTTCATGTTAAAGCAGTCAGGTACAGTTCTTGTTTTGGTTGCTGAGCATAGCACAAACTTTTTAACTGTATTGGTGCTTACCAACTTAAAATAGAATTTGAGTCTATTTGTGCTGAAGGAGATTGGGAGACTGTGGAGGACAGGTGTGGTAGGCTGGGTGTCAGTGTGCAGGTCTTTGCCCATATTCACAGAGGAAAGAGTTAAATGCCTCTGTGATGGCTTGAGGGTTGGTAGTGCTCTCTCTGTTGACATTAAGGATATTGGGGTGAAGTGTTTTTTCTGTCCTAGGACTTCATTGATAGAATCCCAAAGACCCCTGGTCCTGCTTAATGACTGTCAGTACCTCCCATGTGCTGTACTCAGCTTCTTGGTTTCTGAACTCTAGGTGCATGATTTTGCACTTTTTGGCAATGAACCATAGCTACCATGCCCTTGACCATTCTTTGAGTTTCCCAAGGTTCTTACGCATCCTCTCCTGAGTAGCCATCTTATTACAAATGTTGGTGTCATCTGCAAAAAAGGCATACCTTCCTCTCCAGTCCATCTACAATATCACTTATGAAGACATTGAAGAGGATCAGTCCCAGTAATGACTCCTGCGGCACCCTGTGGGGTCACTCTCCCATAATTAGTGTGAGTACCATTTACCACCACCTTCTGTCATCTATCCATTAACCAGTTTCTTACCCAGTTTACTACTTCGGAGCCCACCCCTAGGTTGTTCAATATTTTTTATCAGTCTCCTGTGTGGCACAGTGTGTTTTTTTTTTTATTTTATTATTTGGTAACTGGGTAAGGCCCACTAGACACAATTGCCTGTTTTCAGGGGCGACCTGGGAGCACTGGGCAGTTAAGTGAGTTGCTCAGAATCACATAGTATGCAAGTGGAGGTTGTGAGACTCAAACCAAGGTCTGGTCTGCTGGATGTACCAAACTCATTCACAGCTTGTTGCTCTAACCTCTAGGCTATACTGCCTGCCCAAAGAATGCCTTGCCAAAGTCTAAATAGGCCATGTTCACTGCCCTCCCGGATCTATTTCCCTGGTCATGCAGTTGAAGAAATCAATCAGAGTTATTTATTTATTTCAAAAGTTTCACCAGGAAAGACATACTGAGCTGATAACAACTTGTTTTCAGATGCATCCTGGGGGAAGGGGATGTGGAAAGTAAAATATAGCAAACACAATGTAACAGGAGCATAATCAAAACAAAATTAAAAATAAACAGTATAAAATATATGTGCATTAGATACAATTTCTATAATATAGGGAAATAAGCTACTTTTTAGGTACAGAAACAGTGAATGAGAACAAAGGAAACAGACTACAAGGGCAATATGGGGGAGTTAGGAAGAGAGACTTGGACAGTTGCAGGATAGAGAGAAAAAATCATAAAGAAGAGACTTTAAGGAGAAAGCAGAAGAAGCAGAGTCAGGGGAAGAGAGGACCAGAGTTTAGGAAAGTGTTAAGAGAAAGCAGACTGACCAGCAGTAGATTTTCTACAAGGAATAGAGAGGAAACGAGAAGTAGCATACCGGATGGAGTAGCTGGAAGAAGTGGGAGATCATAAGAGGGATGAAAGGTAGGAGGAAAGGGACCCAAACAGGAATTTAGAAATAAAGGAGGCATAATGTGAAAGGCACCTGGCATCAAGGTAGGGGAGGGAAAGGGCAGAGTAGAACGAGCAAAGGTGGGTACGAGGAGATCAATCTAAAGCAAAACAACAGAAAGAGTGAAAGAGGGAGTCAAGACTTGCAAGGGAAGATTTAGGAGCTCCACTATAGAATATGTCACAATAATCAAAAATAGGGAGATTCATTTTTATTACAATGTCTCAGTGGACCGGTGGCAGAATACATGCTTTGTTTCTGTACAATGCACCCAGCTTGGGGTGAAGCTTTTAGTATACTACCTCAATATGAACTGAGAAATCGAGGTGACAGTGAAGCCAGACCCCAAAGTACTTAAAAAAGGATACATTCTCAATTGTAGCACAATCAAGGGTGTGAAATAAAGGGAGAGGGGTGAGTCTGGCAAGCCTCTGATGGGTGCTAAAAGTCATGGAGACTATTTTTTGGCATTGAGGGTTAGTTGATTAGACTGGAACCAGTGTTAAATATTGATGTAACCCCCAGGTGGTGCTATCCCAGGGGCTACTACCCCTGCCTATTTGGCTACTGACAGGTTGAGGGGCCTAGGTTCTATGGCGGGTGCCTCCACCCAGAGGTCAGGGTTGATAGTGGTTAAACTAACTTGAACACAGCCCTCTGGGACACTGTGACCCCCTTTGATCCCACTAGTGGCCCACACAGTACATGGGAGTTACCTTCCCAATACCCCACAAATGCACACTTCTTACACATACAGTAACACTCACCCTCAGGACTGATGTCTGGCATCACGTCTCTGAGGATCCCCTGTAAAACAAGGTTAGACAATATACACAAGCACAATGCAATGCTTCTTCTACATATACTGACACCACAGACAGCATATAGTTCAATAACAACAAATCTGATTTATTAGAGGGGGCAGTAACAAGGAGGGGGCAATCAGGTTGATTTGGTTTGGAAATATTCAAATCACAATACTGTGCATGCATATACGGTCCAAAATGTCACTCTCTGGGCACCCAGGATGGTGGGGGGCTAGCCAGGGTCAGTGCAGCTGGTTGGGGCCCTTTGATGGAAAAACACCATGCACACACAAATTGTAATCTGGAGCCCTGGGGCTCAGCTCATGAAGAAATGAAACAGCAATAATCAGATGACACACTTGTAATCGATCACAGACTGCAGGGAGATACCCAGATTTGTACTCACAATACCAAAGTTGAAAGCTGGATGGAGGATGTTCTAGCTGAATTGCCAGAAAAACAAGGTGTAGAGACAAGGTCCATGTGGCTGGACCCAACTGCAGTTGATAGCAAGCGGATTTAGTCCGACTCAAGCTGGGATCTGCTTCCAGCTTTTGCACACAGCTCACAGAAAAAGGTAAAATAAGACCTCAATCCCCCACAATCACTATACACATTTATATGTAAAAGGAAAGTACTATACCAGGCAGCTGCTTCTCGATCCTGATCGCAAACAATTGCAAATTACCTGGGAGCACACACAGCATCAGCAGTCCCCGACAGGCCGATCGCACTTCAGCAAATCTTAGGTCTTCTACGGGCAAGCCTGGTTCTACACACTGCTTCCTTCTCTTCAAAACTCAGATTCAGTCCGAACAGGCACTTACAGATGGCTGCAGGCCAACTTCAGGGCCTCCCATGAGCTTCCTGCATGAACTGCACACCGCATCAGAAGCAGGGCTCCTTCACTGTCACTACTGATCTGAGCTTTCCAGTAACAGAACAGGGCATTTCCTTTGAGTTCCTCCCAGTTAGGTTGGCTGGTTTGGCTGTCACTCACCATAGGGCTCCTTCTGTTGGTGCAAAAAGGTGCCAAGGTCCAAACTACATTTCCCAGAGTACTGGCTATACAGTACATAGGTGGCTGGCTCCACAATGAAAGTCCAAGTTCTGATTTGCTGGCAGCAGGCTCCATTTTAGAGGTCCCCCCACACTGATTGGTCCAGTTCAGCAGTTCAAAACCAGAATGGAGGGCTAGGCAAAAATGGTTCAGACTGCAAAGAAAAGCAGGTTAAACAAACTGTATTTTCATTACCACTCCAAACAATTTCTGGCAGACAGTTACATCCTTCAAAAGAGCTCCCCCTGCGCTCTTAGCAACTGCAGAAAAGGAGCGATTTGCCAGTAGCTCGAGCGGGACTCAAGCAGGGAAACACACAGACCCCCATCCAAATTAATTAAGTCTGCAGACAGACAACTCTTAGAGACAGTACGTGGAGGCTCAAATAGCACTCACTTGGAACCACATTTAAATGGCTTAGATGCCGAATGCCACCCAGACTTGGAGCACTCAGACAAGCTCCTGGAAGACTTTTGGGAACCCCCATTTGCGGGGGGTTACATTGTCAAAATCCTACTGCAGCTCTAAGGTAAGATAATGGGAAAAGGATCCAGACGCAAAAAGTACTGTATCATTAGCATGCATACAGTATGAACAGATGCAGAAGAGCAGACAGAGGGAAGATCATTCAAAAACATAAAAAAAGAGAATAGAACCCAGGGCAGACCCTTGGGGGACACCTGAATAGATAGGGAGTGGTGAAGAAATTGAGCTACATATCTGGTCAGCTTGAGACCTACCCTCAAGGTAAGAATGAAACCAACTGACTGCAGACTACAAAAGATCTGCTACTTTAAACTTGGCCAGAAGGAGGGAATGAGACACTGGGCTCAATTTTCAGAGAGTCCTTAGAGCGACGCAAGTTGCATTGCTCCAGGGCTGTGGCAAACTCCGGGTGCACCAGGGACCCTGCACCCAATTTTAGAAAAATCAGGGTCCCAGCACCAAACTCCCTGGGTTTGCCACAAGCTGATAACAGCACCAAAGAAACGGCATACCAAAGGAAATGCTGCAAACCACAGATGTGCTTGCAGTAGCTGTGGGAGGGATGGTGACCCACCAGCTGGGCACCCTGTTGGCTGGTGGGTCATTTAAAGTCATTAAGTACATGAAGTACACTATCAGTGCATATAGAAGAAAATGTGCAGGGGGACAATATAGGAAGAGGCACTTAAGAAAACATAGAAACATAGAATTTGATGGCAGATAAGGACCGCATGGCCCACCTAGTCTGCCCATTTCCCTACCTAACGGATAAGCTACAGATCCTAGTTAACCAACAGCCTACTTCCTCCTACCCCCCACTAGAATTGCCTTATGTCTGTCCCATGCATTCTTGAATTCCCCCACTGTTTTTGACTCTACGACCTCCTCAGGAAGGCTGTTCCATGCATCTACAGCCCTCTCTGTGAAGAAATACTTCCTCACATTACCTCAAAGCCATCCCCCCCACACTCCTCTATCTTCAAATTGTGCCCCTTTGTTCTTGCACATCTCTTTTTCTGAAAGATGCTACCCTCTTGGACTTTGTTGATTCCCTTGAAGTATTTGAAAGTTTCTATCATGTCCCCCCTCTCCCTCCTTTCCTCGAGGCTATACATCTTAAGCTCCTTTAGTCTTTCTTCATATGTCTTCTTGTGCAGACTCTGCACCATTTTGGTTTCCCTCCTCTGAACAGCCTCCACCCTGTCTGTCTTTGCAGAGAGGGGGTCTCCAGAACTGTACACAGTACTCCAGATGTGGTCTTACAAACTGTCTGTACAGAGGGCCAACAACTTTGTGTTTTCTACTGGTGATGCCTCTCCCTATGCATCCCAGTATCCCCCCAGCCCACCTTACTGCCTTCTCACATTTATGGCCCACCTTTAGGTCATCTGATATGACTACCCCCAGGTCCCTTTCCATCTTTGTTGTTGTCAGTATCTCACCCCCCATTGTGTACTCTTCCCCTGGGTTTTTGTTTCCCAGGTGCATTACTGTAGAGGAACCATGCTCCACCAGAGTGGTGAATGAATTGTGGAGAGGCACAACTGGAGGGATGCACCTCTGTTCCACCACTCTCACCCTCCCTGAGCCCACCGTGGTCCAACCACTCCTCTTTCTTGGCAACCTCTGAGGTAGTGGTGGTGGCCTTGGTGGTCCCTGGGTGGGGAAGCAGGTTTCCCAAATCCTTGCCAGGTCAGCATGGAGATGAACAACCTCCTTCCTCAGACCAGAGAGGTGCCTGCAAATAGGGCAGCAACGCAGTCTCCAGAATGTCTCCCAGAAGACTGCTGCTCCACAGCCAGTGCATTGCACCACTTCCCACATGTCTGTGTCCCTTGCTGTTACAGATGCTTTTCTTTTGTTGTTTTTTGTTCTTGTTTTATTGTGTGCAAGCTTGTGTGAGTCTCTACCCTCTATTCAGTGTGCTGTGTCTTTAAGGATATGAGCAGGTGTATGTTGTTAGCAGTTTTGGGGAAGTGATGTCAGAACCCCTGCTATAAAGGAAGTTATGCGCTTGGGGCAGGTGGGAGGGAGTAAACCTATGCCATCCAGAAACAATCAACTACAACTCTGACCCTCCACCCCAGGGAGTGCCTTCCTTCCTTTCAGACACCTTATTTCACAGAGGGTAAGTACTGGGTCTAGTCACAAATGACTGCAAATATCTCCCAGCTACAGTTCCTCCCTGGCAAATTAAAGTTAAAACTAAGCAAAGTCAACAACAAAAAACAAAATCAATACTAGTTACTTACACAGGTCCAAAAAGTAATAATTCAGTTCAGTGTAGTCCAGAAATAACCTCCTTAACTCAAGGAAGCTGTGGCTGCATTCTCCCTTTCTGTGTCTCTGCAGGCAGAGACCACAAACAACTCTGTTATAAATCCACAGTTCAACTAGGGCCCCTTTCGGCTCCTCCCCTTAACAAACACCTATTTCACAGAGGTTAAGTACCAGGACTAGTCACAAATGACTGCAAATAGCTCCCAGCTACAGTTCGTCTCTGGCAAATTAAAGTTAAAACTAAGCAAAGTCAACCTCAAAAGCAAAATCAATACTGGTTACTTACACAGGTCCAAAAAGTAATAATTCACTTCAGTTCAGTGTAGTCTAGAAAGTAACCTCCTTCATTCAAGGAAGTTGTGGCTGCTTTCTCCTCTGTGTCTCAGCAGCAGAGAATGATTGAACAAACAAAATAAAAAATGAGATATCACTGACACCATTAATTTGTTAATGAAGGCTGCATTTGTTCCATCTCCCTTATGCCCTCTTAGGCACCCCACCCATGATCTGTCTTCTTCCAACCCTCTCCTGGTAGGCCCTCCCCCACTGGCAGCATTGTCCCACATTGACACAGGGCTGTTAGACCACCTCCTCGCTGGTCTAAGTGGAGTCCCTTCTGCATCCATGGCGGGGCTTGCAAAACTGGAAAAAGGGGATGTCGCAGCCCCGTCATGGTGCAAGCCTCCTTGCAACCTGGTGCGCCCTGTTTTATGGCGCAAGGCTGATGCAGTGCAACTCTGGCACAACAGCTCCCCTTTTGATGCAGACCACATTTGAAAATTGGGATTGCCACATCTTTTGATGCAAGAGGCCATTTGTGTCATTTGCTTGATGCAGGCACCTTGCATCATTCCCTGGGCTTTGAAAATCATGGCCACTGTGTCAAAAGCTTTAGCAAGATAAAAAAAAAATGGCAGATGTGATTTGACCCTTATCCATATCTGAGAGTATGGAATCCATGAGCTGAAGAAAAGAAGTGGAAGTGGAGCGGGATTTTGCAGTACCAGACTGGAAGGGAGTGAAAAAGGAAGAAGTGTCAAGAAAGGAAGAGAGCTGAGATAGTACAAGATGCTCCTGTAATTTAGCTAGGGCAGGAAGAAGAGAGATAGGATGGAAGTTTCCAGGAGAAGAGAGATCACCTCTTTTAGGGAGTAGAATGGCAGTAGCCTGCTTTCAGGCTTCAGGCACTATAGCAGAGGAACAGGAAAGGGTAAGGAGGCGGGTAATAGGCAGTGCCACATCAGGTGCTGAGAGAAGGAGAAGTTTGGAATCAAGTCCATCGGGGCTACTTCCTTTGTGAAGATTAAGGGCAAACAAGGATTTAAAGGAACAGTGGTGGTGGTAGAAAAGAGAGATTTATAGAGGGAGAAGGAAGAGCAGAAGGATGGGAAGGAAGAGATGAGACAGAGAGAGAGAGAGAGAGAGAGAGAATGGGTAGTAAAGTAGGAATTAAAGCAAGAGGCAACAATAAAAAGGTCAGATATGAGGGAGTCATTAACCTTGATCACAGGGGAGGGAGACTGGAGGGCAGAAAAGGTAATGGATAACCTTCCAGAACTTGGAGGGGTGATTAATGTTTTTCTGGAGTGTGGATGCAAAATACTCAGATTTTGCAAGTATTACAGCTTTGGTACAGGCATTATGAAGGTGATGATAGTATGCCAAAAAGTTGGGGAGCCAGTGACCTTAAAAGAATGCCAGGCAAGGTCTCTATAATGGCAGTAAGTCATCACCTCATCTGTTATCCAAGGAAGATGAGAACGAGCTCTGGTTCTTCTCAGGGTGCATGATGATCCCAAACAGCCATACATTTGAAATGAAAGTATTGCAGGTCAATATTTGTATTATTGGTTGTAAAGATGGGAGTCCAATCAGTAGCCACAAGGTCATCTAGGAGTGAGGACAAGTCCAGTGACCTAAAGGACCTGAGATGGATAAATTTAAGAGGGGCTTAGGACAATGTATCTTGCACACATGGAAAACAATACGACGGTCACTGAGGGCATCAGGAAAAATTCCTGCATGCACTATTCGGTGGGGGTGAGATGAGAGAACATAGTCTAACAGAGAGTGATTTAAAGATTTCAAATTTAGGTAAGTGGGTTCAGAAATACATTGATTCAGTTACAGTGACTTTTCATTTTGAGCAATTTTATTTGTATTGGGGAGAAAGCAAATTTATATTAATGATACCGAGGACATAAAGCTCACCTCTGGAAGAGTTTGAACAAATGTTTGAAGGAAGCTCAGTAACTAAAGTGGGGGAATAACAAGGCAAAAATAAACACCAGCAATGAAGACTGGTACGGAAAAAGGAAGGGAGAGTTTAAGAAGGAACAGCTCGTAGGAAGAGGGAGAAGAAACAGCAAGAACAGTCTCACATTGGATACTGGTGGATATATAAACAACAACACAACCCCTCTTTGCGCAATCTTGGCCTGGCTACAGTGTAGCCTGGAATAGTTACAGCAGAATTCTGAACCATACAGGAGAGCCAGGATTCAGAAATAACTAGAATATCTGGCCATATGTTTATCATGATAGGCTGCAGTTGATCAATTTTTGGGAGAAGGCTGTTTTCAATCCTCAGGGAAGTTGTAAGGATGAAGTAGTGATGGGGCCAGGGTTAAAATCAATATCACCTGCTAACAAAAGTAGCAAAGAGACAAAGAGCTTTAGAGAACCAAGATGCTGCCTGGAGGAGGGGTGTGTAAAATAGAGAAGTATGGACAGGGGGAGAGAAGAGCTATAAAGTGACAGAGTGCTTCACGGTGAAGCTAAGGAGCAGGAAGAAACTGAGACCAAGGATGCCAAAGGAAATGGGGGAGAGAACGGAGAGAAGAAGGGAAAGTAGGGGATGAGGAAGGGGAACAGCTAAAAAAGAAGGGGAAGCAGTATACTGTAAAAAAAAAAAAAAAAGGAGATGCAAGGATAGAGAAGGGTAAGAAATACCAGAGAAGGTAACAACATAGTGAAGAAAAAGTAACAACAACAAATTACACAAGAAGGTAAAAAGTAAAAGGAGAGGGACAAAGACAAAACTAATAAAGACAATACATTAAGTACTCACAATAAAACAAGAATTCATCTGGCATGATTCCCCCACCCCCGGTGAATCCATGCTGCCTTTGGTTCTTGTAGCCCACTTGACTCAAGATACTGGGATCCACAACTGGTCATCGACAAAATATTTGTTGAATGACCAGAAAGCGAAACTAGGAGGTCGACTGCATTTTGTAGTTAGCTGCCAGTTTGGAAAACGAGACAAGTGTGTTCTTGGGTGCTTTGGCCCCAAACCCCCCATGGGGGGGCTATGCCTCCCACACACCCCCACTTAGGATTACAACTCTGAGTCAGAGGTGATTGGGGGGGTGTAGGACCCCTGACAGGCAGTGTCAAGTTGCAGCGGGTTCCCTACAGCGACATGGCGCTGTAGTCACTGTAGGGGACCCTGCTGTCGAAATGTCACTGTCGGGGGTGTATACCAAGATACTCTAATAATCTTTTCTTTAACATGGTTTCCATTAATTGTCTCACCTCTAATGTAAAATGGATCAGCCTATAGTTGTTTGCCTCCTCCCTGCTGCTGCTCTTAAGGAGTGGGACTATGTCTGCTCTCCTCCAGTCCTCTGGAACCATGCCCGTTTCTAGTGACCTGTTGAGTAAAGCCATCAGTGATGGGAGGGCATGGTCTGGCCACTGAGAAAATGGCAGGCTAAATCCTGAGCTCCTCCAACTTTGGTGACAATCCACGGCTGGCTGGCCTAATCCTGGGATGTAATACAGAATACAATACTTAACAACGATCGGGTAACAATCCCCAACCCTCCGGTGCGACTAACTGCGGTTTCCACGGTGCATTAGTGCTTTGTCAGACGCCGGTACTCATGAGTTGCTTGATCGGATAGGCCGCGGAGGTCACAGTGTTAATTACCTGTCTAGTTCTGGATCTCACTGTGCTCTACCTGGCTTCTCTTATGCTTCTTGGGATGGCATCAGGAGGACCCCCAACTGTATTACTGGCTGCAGCTCCACAAACTTCATCAGTGGGAGACTCATTGAGCTACTTCACCCTATGCTTGAGGCTTAATTGTCTCGGGTGGAAGATATAAATTCTACCCACATGGGCACCACAGCTGATGTGCGCCAGTTACAAGACTGCTTCAACGTGGCAGAACAGCGTGCTCTAGTTTTCGGACCAACCAGTCCTTCAGAAGCTAATGGCAGTTGTTTAGAAAATACAATACTTTTAACAGCTAGAACATGCAGAATAAACAGAAAAAATCCCCATTGGTTTAAAACACTCATTTAAAAAATACAGAAGATGATGTCAGAGAAGTTTAACAATTCCAGACAATAAAGGGAAATGGCTTGCCTCCCTGCACAAATCCCCCTCATCTAGAGGTGGAATAGGTAAATTGTATGCCACCCGGCAAGATGCTCAGGCTGTCCCCACTGAACACTGCAGGGCTAAGTGGTAAATAAACATAGGCACGGCTATCTCCGATGACTCTTGGTCTTGTTGTCTCAAGGACACACACAAAGGGTACAGAGACTCCAAGAGCCATTTTTTTGCAGCTCAAAATTCTCTTGCACTGGTACAGAACTACAGCTGTCCTACACTCAGTGGGAATCCTACCTCACTCCAACTGTTGGAAGTGCCAGCAACCAGATGCCCATCTGCTCCATGTTGCCCATGAATGCTCAAGAGTCCTCAGTATTAGGGAGTTACCTTTAGATCCTGCACTGCTTTTAGGGGACTCATCTGGGTTAACCCCTTTGCCCAGAGCACACAGAGAATGGATTATGCTAGCACTGCTAGAAGCTAAGAGGCTTATACTAATGCATTTTAGACAGATAAATAATCCAGCTATTGTTATGTGGTCTGCCACTATGGCTCGGTTGGTCCTCTTGGAAAGGTTATCCTGTGCACATTGAGGCTAACTAGACTACTACTATGAGAAAAGGGGAACTTACCTTCACTCTTCACTTTGTAAAACTCCTTCCCCCACCAGAACCCCCCCCCCTCGCTAAGACAACTACAGTTTGTTAATGTCTTTATCTGGTTACTGCCTATGGGAGTTTATAATTAGCACTGCTCTGATACTCAGTTTCACCTAGCATTTTCTTTCCTCTACTTGATAGTCCTTTATCGTGGCCTATAAGATACTGACTCATGGAATGTAAGACCTATTGCTCTGTGTAATTCCTTTGTACTACATGGGAATTTAATGTAAGGTATATGATATCTGAAGTGTACCATCAAAAATTGAAAAACCTCTAATAAAACCTTCTATGATAAAAAAATGCCGTCAGTAGTGCAGCAAGCACCCCCCACCTGAGTTACTCTAGTAACCTTAGATGTGTCCCATCCTGTCCCACTGCCTTGTCTACTTTCAAGTCTGGAAGTCCTTTCAGTATTCTTTCCTTTGAAAATGGACTAATCTTTAAGCACTCAGTTTTCCTTTATATTGTCTAAATTAGAAGTTCATCTATTATATGGTAGAAAAGTGTCAGCCACATAATCAGGGATACATTGCATGTATTTCTGGCGTTGGACAGAATCTTTTCAGATTTTTGATGAGTGCTATAGATAATGTCTGTAATGCTTTTTTCAAATTATGAAAATAGTTCAACAATATCCGTATGTTGTGACCTGACATATATTCTTACAAATGAGTGCATATAGAGAGTTTACAATATGAGATGATCAGTCTGACACTGTCGTAAATGGAGCTATTTTAATAGAGTATTATTGTAGACATTGCATGCCAATATAATGCACACATTTGATGCCATATACAGTCCAGTCTTGAGGTATTTAAATACTGCCACTACCAGCTAGTTTAAATTTATAATTCCAGCCCAATTAAAATCATACATGCTGTTTTCTTGCCATGCTGCTGAGGATTTTGTGTGTGTGTGTGTGGGGGGGGGACAGGTATAGATGAGGGCCCAGATATTCAAACTGTGCCAGGCTGTGGCGCAAGCCTGGGCGCAGCTCAACATGGCTGTGCAGAGGCGTGGACTGGGCGATATTCAACGGAACTGCGCCATGGCTCAGCATAGTTGAATATCGCACCCTGGCCACCCGCAGTGCACATGGCACAGTGGCACTGTGCCAGCGCCAGTGGCCAGAGTGGAGCATGGGGATGCGTTAGCGCAAGTTCCATTGCGCAAGCCGCATCAACCGCGATATTCAAAAGTTGACATGCAAATGGGGCCATAATTAATGCAAGGCTCAAATGGGGCCATTTGCATGTCATTATGGCCCCATTTGCATGCAGGTGCACCGATCCCCAATGACTTGCGCCTGGCACAGCCAGGCAGCAGCTGTCAAGGACCGACGCCCCCTGCAGCGCGGCACTGTGCCCCACAGCCCGATCTCTTGCTGCAGTAAAAAATGAGATAAATCCTATATCCCTGGTGGTCCAGTGGACCGCTGCCCACCCGATCACGAGCTGAATGAAAATGAAGAGAACACTATTATCCCTGATGGTCCAGTGGACCTGTCCGCCCGATCGTGGGCTGAATTAAAAAAATAAGAACACTTTTATCCCTGGTGGTCCAGTGGACACCCCCCCACCCGCCCACTGATCCCCACTGCCCGCTCCCCGGTCAGCTGCGGGCAAGCACCCCCGCCTGCTGCCCCACAGCCAGGCCTTCAGTCTGCATCCAGTGCTGTCGCCCATTGGTCATGGCATGAGCCAATAGGCGTTGCAGCCATACCCGTACTACATATTTCGAGATGTGAGATGGATCCATTCACATATCTGAATGTGTAGTACGGTATAGCTGCAGCTCATTGGCTCACGCTATGGACCAATGAGTATAGCCCAACTGACTGTGCAGTTGGCGGGCAGCTGGTGGCATGCGGTGGGTACTGCCCACCGCTGACGGGGAAGGGCAGTGGGAATCAGTGAGCGGTTGGGGAGGGGGAGTCCACTGGACCACCAGGGATAATAATGTTCTTATTTTATTAATTCAGCCTGCACTGGACCACCAGGGATAATAGTGTTCTTTTCATTTTCATTCAGCCCGTGATTGGGCAGACAGGTCCACTGGACCACCATGGATACTAGTGTTTTCATTTTCATTCAGCCTGTGATCAGGTGGACAGGTCCACTGGACCACCAGGGATAATAGTGTTCTTTTCATTTTCATTCAGCCTGCGATCGGGCTGGCAGCAGCCCACTGGACCACCAGGGATATAGGATTTATCTTTTATTTACTTAGCCCATAATCGGGCATGGGGGGGTGGGCGCCACCACGGAGGTGCAGCCAGAGCTTGGATGGCCACCCACAGGTGGCAGCTGCTGTGTTGCACCCTGCAATGCGGCAGCTCACTTGTGGGTGGCCATCCGTTGGTCCTTTTTATTTTTTTTTTGGATCAACTTTGTGCGGGTGCAGGTAGGGGTTGCACATGCATGGCTATGCACATCCCAGGCTGAATATCTGGCTGTGCAGAGTATGCATGGGCACACCCCTCCACCTGCGCCTACATACATTACTGATGCACTCCGGCACATCGGGACTTGTGCCGCGCACTTTCCCCTTTTGAATATTGCACCGGGGCGCATCAGTGGGAGTGCAGAGCAAAGCAATTTTATTGTGTACACTGTAATGTTCATTTTCTATGACTGTGACATGAAATCATTATACAGAATCTGTGTTTTTTGCTGGATATGTGCAAAACAATTCTCATTATTCTTTTTTTTGTATCTGTTTTTTTAGAATTACAGATATTTTACAGGTAACACCTTGCTGTTTCGTGTACAGGTAAATACATTACCGAAGACATTTAATGCCTGCTACTCCTTGAATGACATGAACTATGTGATACAACATTATTTCCCTCTACATAACATTTCTTCTCAGTTTTAATGACCCCATTAGATTGTGCCACCTTAATTAAAAAAAATCTATATCCCATATTCACATTCAGAAATCTTGACATCACAGTATGTTTTTTCTTGTGGAGTAAAGACTTTGTGGTATTTGGTGGTTGCAGTGGTGAGAAGAGGGAGAAAGGATTGTCAGTTGAGCTGGCTATGGACAACATGTTTTAGTTGATCCTTAAGTCATGTGTAATAACAGGCATCACTCTTATTATTCTGACTATAGGTGATATATCACCATTAGGGCAAAACAATTTTTTTTATCAATAAATTATTAAAACTGTCCAAGCTTCTATTGCTTGTGTTATGCATTCATGCAATATTCACAAATACTGCAATATCCAATGATATGTAATGCTTGCCTCATGGCTTAATAGTTATACTTATAACACTGGTTATTAGACAAGACAGTGGGAACTAATTTGTAAGCTGGCAGTGAGCCCTGTGCTGACAGGATTACCTGGTGACAGATATCACTAATTATTGCCATGGAAAATGTTTAGACAGTGAGTGTGGCACTTTTTCTGACAACCAGAACATGGTCTATGACATACATACATGTCTGATAGAAGCTTTTGAAAATAAACCATAAATTAAAAACATTTGGTAGCCATGTTACTGCTGGTAAAATAATTAACACTCATAACTTGCCTGAACAAAAAAATATCATTCCCATTCACCCTTACTGTACAAATGCCCATCCCCAAGCAACATGTAAAGGACACATGATGTACTAAAAAAACATTTTCATAGCTGCCATATTTCTTTTTTTTTTGCCAATAACATTATTTTATTATAAAAGAAAAAATATACATCAACCATACAAAGTGCACACAGATAAGACAGTTACACAGTCTGCATTAAGAGTTTGTGCACAGTAAAAAAATACAATTACTGGAATAATAAAGGAATAACAAAACATAATACAACCCCCAGCCCTACCAACCCCCAACCCATCCCCACCGCAGCTATCCGTAAAGGTAAGTGTATCCGTTGTTATGAATAGAAATCAGAACCATTGCCATGAACCAGATCAGAGCCTTAACGAAGGGAGGAAAGGAATATTAATAATCGACTGAAAAGAGGGAGGCTAAAGTTACAAAGAAATAAAGAAAATTTACAGCGTAAAGGCCTCCTAAAGAAAAGAAGAGAGAAAAAAGGGAGACAGAAGTAAACAAGATTTAGGGAGGGTATAAAGGGAGGGAATTAGATAAGGAGACCTAATAAAGCCAAATATACACAAAATACACCCATTACTAAAAGCCGAATTTATCCTTAAACATTGGTAGCTTCTTCCAATAGATGTCAAATTTCTGCTGAGTATTAGCTAATGCATACACTGTTCTTTCGCATATAAAACAGTCAAGAATTCCTCCCACCACTCCTTAAAGAGAGTCCATTCATCTCACCAATGGCGTAGAATCACCAGCTTAGTGACCGATGCCACTAGTGCCATCCGGACTCTTAAAGTGTTACTTGGGATAGATTTATACATCCCAAAGATGCATATCTCTGGAGTAAAAAATGCTGTGAAATCATAGAAAGGTTTCAGCCCCCACTTGACCACCTCCCACAATTCAGTACTTTTTGGGCAGGACCATAGTTTGTGAAAAGTAGTAGCTAAGGAACCATCACAATTCTCACAGGCTGGAGAACAATTGTTATTCCAGCGGTGCAATTTGGCAGGAGACCAATACATAGTATGCAACAGTTTGAACTGGATCTCTCTTAACCGATCTTGTTTAGTATATGTATAAATGTCAATCCAGACTTTCTCCCAAATTTCTTGGGCCAATCCAAAGACTTGTTAACTTTCCAATAATAAGGACTAGGAGATGAATTCAGGTCAAACTTCTTAACTATACATTGGTAACTTTTGGACACCAATTTCCCAGATAAACAAGAATCAGACAATTGCGCCCATAGATCCCCCACTAGGTCCGATCTTTTGGCATTCCTCAATGAAGAATAGATAGAACTCCTGATTTGGGCCAAATTTAACATATACTGAGGTTTAACTCCAAACTTTAAAGCTAGTGATGAAAGCGGTAGCAAAGAGTTACCTTCGTAGAGATCAAAAATCCGAATCTTAGACTGGGATGATAGAAATAGATTTCTAATGGGTTGGTTACCTATTAAGAAATTTGGGTTCCTCAGTAAGGGTTGTGAAAAATCGAACCTTGGATTAACTTTTAGCCTAGCATATAATTGATGAATAGCCCTAATATCCCACCCCAGAGGGGGTATTTCTAAACTTTTTAGGTACTTTGGTCCAAGGGGTATATAAAAGGGATTCTAAATCTATCTTTAAGTCCTTAGCTATTGCCTGGTCTAAGTCTAGGCCAGTAGCAGGAGAATCAATTTTCCCAGTCCATAAAACAGCCCTGGCTGCATGTATAGCCAAGTAATATCTAAAAAAATCAGGTAATTGTAGGCCACCCAATCTACGTTGTCGACAAAGTTTAGAATAAGCTCTGCGGGGTGGTTTATATTTCCATATAAACTCTGAACAGAGCCTACTTAAATTGTTGAACAGGGATTTAGGAAGGTATATATTCAGATTGAGAAGGGGGTATAAAATTCTCGGCAGGACCACCATTTTCACTGTATTGATCCTCGCAGAGAAAGATAGGGGGGAGTCTCGACCATCTCTCCAGATCCTCTCTAATGGATTTAAGGACTGGTTTCAAATTCAGCTGGGCCAGCTCTTCCAGATTCTTAGAGATTTGGATGCCCAGATATACCAAAGACTTAGGTTGCCACTGAAGGCCTAAGGATAAACACCATCCTTTTACAAGATTAGTAGAGAGAGGGAAAAATATTGTTTTGGCTAGATTGAGCTTAAAGCCTGAAAAACCGCTAAAGTCTTCGATAAGGTTTAAGGCTCTAGGGAGGGATAGGGTTGTGTCCCTAATATGCAACAATATGTCGTCAGCAAATGCCGACAATTTATGTTCTTGATCCCCAATCATGATACCATGTATTTGTTTGTCGGTCTTGATTGCTCTAATTAGAGGTTCTAAATACAGATTAAACAAATATGGTGACAGAGGACAACCCTGACGAGTTTCCCTCTGTAACGGAAAAGCAACAAGTAATAAGTTATTGCACTGAATTCTAGCAGTTGGACATGAGTAGAGGATCTTAATTAATTGTATAAATTGTTGGGGAATTCCAAATTAGCAAGAGTATCAAACATATGTCCACTCCACCCGATCAAAAGCTTTTTCCGCATCCGCTGAGATAAGAGAAGCTTCAACACTGGGGGCCGCTGATGCCGAAATTAAATAAAACAATTTCCTAAAATGGTCAGCCGAGGTGCGTCCCTCCACGAAGCCAGCTTGTTCCGAACTAATCAGTTCACGCCAAATGCTCTTTAGCCTAGGAGCTAATATCTTAGCAAAGATTTTTACGTCCAAATTCAGCAAAGAAATAGGTCTATCGTTACCAACAGAATCTGTAGGCTTGCCCGGTTTGGGCAGTAAGATTATTCTGGCTTCGGAAGAGTGACGCATCCCTAACTCCAACCTCAGACCAAAAGGTAAAAAGTTGATTCAACAATGGGGCAACTTCAATTTTAAATACTTTATAGAAAAATGGCGTAAATCCGTCTGGGCCAGGTGCCTTATCAGCCCTAAGTGAGTCAATGGCCGACATTACCTCCTCATTAGTTATGGGAGAAATTAGCCGCGACCTAGAGCCCTGTGATAAATTAGGAAGTGGTAAGTCCATCATGAACCTATGCATATTGGAAAGTTCATATACAGAGGGTGGCTGGCTCGAATATAGGTCCCTGTAAAATGACACAAAGGACTGTAAAATACCTTTAGGATCAGTAACCAGAGTATTAGAGTCGGGGGATTTTAAGGCAGGCACCCACCTAGATTCAGATTTTTGTTTTAACTGCCAGGCCAATAATTTCCCAGCCTTACTACCCTGCCCAATATATAGGGCTTTAGATTTAACTGAAGAGTTAATCACTTTCTCCCTCAGTGTCACGGCATACCATGTTCTCAAAGTGGACAGCTCCAGATCTTGGTCAGCTGACCTCAAATATTCAGGGATATCCTCTAATTCTTTGATCTTGTTCAAACAGGTAGACATCTTCTGGTTATGTTTCGCTTTCCTCACCGTACCTACTCTAATTAACTCCCCTCTCCACACCGTTTTAAGAGCAGCCCATGATTTATCTGTATCAGAAATAGTACCCCAATTGAATTTAATAGAGTCTTGCAAAAAAATACGAAACCTGTTTAAAGTGTAAACATCTTTAAGTATGCTGTTGTTTAGGGCCCATGTATAAGATCTCTTGGGAATGAAGGATGGAGTCCAAACAAGTTTAACTGGAGAGTGGTCAGAAATCACCCTAGGGAGCAACTCGGCCTCCGTTACCTCGGAAATTACCTGTCGACTCACCAAAAAGTAATCTAACCTAGAAAGGGATTTGTGAACCGGTGAAAAAAAAGTATAGTCCCGAGCAGAAGGATTAAACAATCTCCAGGGGTCTATTAATCCTAAAAAGGATATACACTCAGCCAGAGCCTGTTGAGCCGGAGAGGGATATGATTTCCTACTAACCGATCTATCTAATTTGTCAGATTGAACTAGGTTCCAATCTCCCCCTAATATAAGTGGCACGTCCCTAAAGGGAGATAAAACCACTGCCAAATGGGCAAAAAAGGAGGGGGTCTCAGCATTGGGACTGTAAATAGACCCCAACACAAGAGGCTTCCCTCCAAGTTTGCCAGAAACAATAATGTATCTGCCATTCGGGTCATCAAATATGTCTGAGTGTACAAAGGGGACACCCCGAGCTATCAGAATTGCCACCCCCCGGCTAGAGGAAGAGTACCCAGACCCAAACACTTGGCCTACCCATTTCTTCCTAAAGTGAGAGAGGTGGTCTGACAAAACATGAGTTTCCTGTAGAAATACAAATGCCGGCTGATAACGTTCCAAGTGGTTCAAAATTACATATTTCTTACAATTATCCTTCCCCCCTTTAATATTCCATGAAAAAAGGTTCAGGTTAGAGACCATTTGTCCTATTTTGCCCCTGAAACAATATACGGATAGCTACCCCTCCCCACATAAACCCCCAAAAACTAAACCCATCCACCCCAAGCCCCCAAAGTATTCTCCCCCAACCAGATCACAAACCATGGCCCCCCAGGCCAAAAGCCCACTCCTCTTACACTGGTTCAAGGTGAGCCAGAGAGGTGGGGCCTCCCTAACCTCCCATTACAGTCCCAGATCAGCAAAAATAGGCATACAAACCCGCCGAATATAAAAACACTGCTTTCTTACCCAATTATAGCCCCGGCCCCACAAGTGGTAATGATATCTATCGTTATATCAAATACAACAGATTTAAATCATTAGCAGGAGGCCCTTGTTACATACCATTATATAGAATGAGGGATCTAGCTGTTAACAGAGGATTCCTCCTTCCAACCCCTCCAGAAAAAGGGAAGAACTCAAAAAGGAATTGAGCCAACTCCTAATAAGAGAGTGTCTCATACCTATTTGAGGCTTCCCCCACCCACACGAACACCTCAATCCAAATAATGGTTAAGTCCTGGCCCAACCGTGGGGTGGTATCGTATGAAAAATTGAATATGCATGCAGGTATAAACCGCACAAAGGAGGGAAAATAAGGGTGGTACCTCCATAGGATAGAAAACCATAAAACATGGCAAATCCTCCTGCCCCGCTAGTTCCCATACCACAGATATAATAGGGGCTTGCCAACATAATCAACATGGCCCTCCTACCACATAGCCAAACTTTGTTTTTATGACCAATTCTAACAATGATAGCATCAGAAATGTAAAAGGTAAAGCTATCTATAACATGAAGAATCAGCTTACAACCCCCTCTGGTGGACATAGAGAGAAATAACAAACATTCTCTTGTATTGAAAGATCTGCATTAACTAATAACTATCTAAACCACACAAAAAAATTACTGTTTAGGGTTAACCAGATATTGAATATGTCCTCAAGAATCTTGTGGCATAGCCACATTATTAAAATTGTAGTCCAAAGTAAATCAGACTAGTAAAGCAGGCCAAAGATAAACTTATGTAGGGCTATTTAGGCTCTAGAGCACAGCACAGTCCATCCCATGACTTAGCCTTTAGGGAATAGATCAGGCATCAAAACGTGAAGGGAAGTTAAAGCGTCGTCCGCCGACTCATATCGTTTAACCCCTTCTTTAGTAGTGACCTCAAGCTTAGCTGGATACAAAATACGATGGCGAATCCCCGCAGCCCACAGTTTCGAAGTAATAGGTCGGAATGAGGCTCTACTTTGTCTCATTTTCCATGTCAGGTCAGGGACAAAGCGCAGCTTTTGCCTTCCAATGAAAGGAAGATAATGTTTTATTTCCTTCAGAATATCCTCCCTGTCCAAAAAGTTGAGAGCTTGAAAATAATGGGACGTGGGCTCTGTTGGTGCTGGCTTAGCTCTTAGGGCTCGATGCCCCTCTCGATGCGTACTCCGGCCCATTTGGTGAGGGACCAGCAGATTTTTAAGCAGCTTTTGTAGAAACATCAACATGTTGGAGCCCTCTTCCCCTCTGGCAATCCCAAAAGAACTAAATTATTTCGTGCCTTCTTCCTCTAGGTCATCCAGCCGCTCCTCCAATCTCGTAACCATCCTTTTGCAGTCAGTAATAGTAGGCCTCGACTTCTCAAGCGCTTGCTCAATTGATGAAATCACGAGCCTCAGTGTCCGTGACCACGTCGGGCCAATTGGTCAGGGCAGGTTTAATATCAGCCACTTCGTCCACCAGCTTAAACAATGCTTCTTTAATGACAGAGAGGTCATTATAAATTTTGCCAGGCATAACCTCCTCCGATTCATGCTGAGGTGAAGAACTGCGGCGTGGCCACTTCGCCTCTAGCTCCTGCTTGCTAGCCTGCATCACGATCATCGATCGTCACCAATACTGTCCAGAAGGGATCCGCTGTCTTTGTGGTCAGGAGAGAGCAAGGTAAACCGGTTTAAGGACGTAGAGAAACTACGAATTCGCTGATTTGGATCTGGAGCCCCAAACAGCAGCTGCTACTCCTCCATTGGTGTCACGTGACCCCCCAGATGCCATATTTCTTGATTTATAGACGGAGGGACTGATTCTGACTAATCAGAGCACCCCTTTCCTCTCTCTGTGCATCAGGCACCCTTTTTCTGTGAAGTGTATCAGTCATTCACAGCTGCCCTGGAAATGGACACATTTGTGTAATTTTGTTTTGTTAATGAATGTATTATTGATTTAACTCAAATAATAATATAGTAATATGGCTGCTGAGACCACTCTTACTATTGTAAGAGTCATCTCACTTACATTTTTATGGTATAAGAACTACTCACCTTTGATGCCTGGTTCTTATACCCTAAGAATGCATATGGGACCTCTTCAACAACTGCAAAAGTGGTCTTGGCAGCTGGTATTTTATTTTAATTTTCTCAAGTCTCTGATGCATGGAACTGAGTCACTGGCATTATATCTGCACTATAATTTGTCTTAACTGCGCTTCCACCAACTGCTACTTCCCCACCCACACTGCAACCCCTATGGAGTGGATGTTAGATCATGATCATAAAGTATTTTGACATTTTTTTTTACCATCTGTTTTAGTTTTTATTGAAAAAGTTTGAAAATAAGCTTAGTTCATCACTATGTAGCAATAAAAAGGAAGGAATTCAGCTGTGGAAAAGGCTCGCTCACTTGAAGTGAATGCGTACAAGCATACTGAGTGGGGCTCTGAGAGTAAGATGGCTGTCGACTAAGTGGAGCTGCTGAGTGTACCAGTATATGAACCACTACTCAGAATTATTCTGTGTTCTTTTTAAGCTTATGAGGGGGTATGCCATCCTTGCCTTAATGTTTGTGATTATGAGTGGAAATTACTTTGGAAAGCTTAAAAAGTTACTGCAATTAGATAGCAACTTGTGTTCATTGTTTCCCCTCTCTTTAGTGATGTCCACTCCTAAGGTTCACTTCTGGCCTATCTTTGGAAGAAAGCTGAGAAAGAGATGAGGAGAAGATGAGGTGGAACCTGTGGAGCCCATGCATGCCAAGTGGCTTAGATGGATTGACTTGTCTTTTGAGCAGTGGGTAGTGAGCTGAATTGGACTGATATACAATAGTGCTGTATGAATACCAAATTGTGCTGGTAGAATTAACATAGAAATACCATTCTGCTGGCAGAATGTTTACCAGAATTTTGCTGGTTTTTCTGCAGAATTCCACCTGCTGTGATCCAAGGAATAATATTTTGCAGAACACAATTTTTCCATGGAAAATCATTCTGCATCCATTTCACAGCATTTTTTCCCATGAGAAATTAGTCCACAGCCATTTCTGTGGAAAATATTGAGATCTACAGAATAAAATTATATGGACATGTTGTGGAAAAACTCATTCTGCATTTTTTCTGCTATGGAATTACACCATTCCATTTCCAACACAATTCTGCAGAATGTTAGTGTAATTTTGAAAATTTTATGAAATTTCATTCCACTGGAATTTGAAATTTCTGCACAGAACTAATATACAAATTATTTTCCCTGCTCTTGGCTGGATTTTTACTAGCTGGGTATTGACTTGCCTGAGAAAGAGAAGGAAAAAGAGTGAACATGGGACCATGAATAAGTGTGCAAACTCTTGTTCTGAAAGGGGAAATGGCATGAAATGTTTGTAAATATTTGTAATGTCAGGAATGCACGGGCCTATCTTGCCTTTTAAACATGTTTTAATTTCTGATTTTTAGAGCTAGGGAGCTAAAAGTGGAGGAAAACATCCACCCCCACTCCCTCTCTTTCTCCCTCTTTACAACAGCCTCTGGCCTCGCCTCCCTCTGTTGGATGGCTACCTATACGAATCTATATTGTTTAAATTGTTATAGAAGTGATATGCACAATTGTGATGTTTTAGTAATTGACAAAGCCTTCTGGCTGCTATGTTTATTTCTCTTTTGCACAAAACCACTGCCTGTCCTAATGTTTCAAGTAACCTGGCATGGAACCTTTGTAAAAGAGCCCCTGGCTCAAAGGTGTATCTGATTCTCTTAATAAATAAATAGATAATATAGAGTACAGTGCAGAGATTACTATAATATTAACCTTGTAACTATTAAGAGCAATACTGTTAACAGCTAAACAAACATGGCTAAAGAATTAATTATATATTCTTATATGCTCAGCTTTATTCATTTTCTCTTAATAGGTCACTATCAGCCAACCACATCACATGTTACTCATGCCACTTCTGTATTCCACACAACTCATGCCTCAAGTGCTTTTAAGGCACAAAGTTGATGTATATCGATCTCTGTCCACAGAAATGTCTTTTGGGCTACACATATGAGATGCAGTCTTGCTAGCTGCTTATGAAAAACCTGTGTCAAAAACCTTGCCTGCTGACTAGTCAACCAAAAATCTTCTTTTATATTAAACAAAACTTACATTTTAACCTAAGGAGCAGACCAGACAAGGCTGTCTTCTAAAGGGCCATGTATGTAGGATTTCTTTTGTTTCTAACTTAGTAACCAAGTGCAGTTTTTGAAAATTTTACCAAGCTCAATTATTTATTTTCTTTCCACCTTACTTACATTTTAATCTATATATTTATAGTTGCTTACATATTTTGCTTAATAACCCACATAACAAATCTTTTTTAGGACTGATAGCACACACTCATTATATGGAAAAATATAACTAAATACTGAAGCCCTTTGAAAAGTTAAATACCAAACAGAGCCATATACCATTAAAAGCAACAAAAGGTAGATTTAGAGGAACAGGATTTCCAACTTGTTATTTATATACAGTAGTTTGATGCTATTTTTTGGATTCATTCCAGCTAAATGTATTTGCTTGAAATCACATCTCAGCCAAGAAGGAAACAGTACCCCAGCCAAAAAGCCAAGAAGGAACAGGAAAAACTGCAGAAATCACCATGAAAGCATCAAGCAGCATCAGGAAAGCATTGAACCTAAGAAGTATTTCTAGTGCCCACTTTGTGGGTCCTTGACCTGTTCTTCAAACACCATCTGTCTTTATATGCCTTTTGTGTACTGCTTTTGAATCAAGTTTAATAAAGTTTATTACATTTGAAAAAAAAAGTAGTTCTAGTAGACCTCTAGTAGAAGTGATTTAGATATGCGTATTTTCCTGCCTTTTTCAACAAGAGATTTAGGCATACTTCTTAAAAGACATTTGATCACCACAGATCCCCATTATGGCATATCATGCTATGCAATGACACATTTTTATACACATTAACAATTCTGTGCATTTTGCTGTTTTATGTTTATGATACCTGTACAGGAAACTAGTGATTATTTGGGGTAGATAATAACTTGACCTCAAGGGTACTTAGTAGGATATTGATACAAACACATCTTGAACATGTAAAGCACTTAGAGAAATGTAGAGCACAATAAGCATCAACTTTAAAGCTGATTGTATTATGCTTAAAATCCAAGTGCTATGAATATTTTTGTTTCAGCTATTTAATGATATAAAGGAACATTTGTTAATTGAAGTAAGTAAAGCAGAGGGAAGACAATGGGTGTCAGTACCAGGGAGAGAAAGTGACATTAACTGAGGCCAGTATGAATCTTCCTATAGCATTAACACAGGAAAATTTCTCTATTGGTCAGAAAAAGAAAAATGCTAAAACACAAAAGTGTAAAAGGAGAGTAATAAATGAAACAAAAAAGGGTGCAGACGCAGCTCAGGTTAATGAACAGCAATTTGGTGTGCAACCTTTTCAAATTACCTGTGGAGGATATAAAGAAACCAAAACAATTATTTATAACTGTTCTTACTTTAACACCACCACCACCACAAAAAGGGAAGGAAGAGAGGGCACAACATGCATCTAATTATGATAAAGATATAGGCAATTACTCTGTGATCATATGCAGTGGAGACACAAATAGATTTAATAATAGATCATTACCAAGTGTTTTCTCCTGTAATAAAGATGCTAATTAAGACATCATAGATTTGATAGAGCCTTTAGTATTTCAGCATATATATCCTGATAAACGTTTGCCACCAACTCCTATTGAATTTGAGTAGGAACCCTTTCAAGAATAAGTTACAAGATTGGAACACTCCCTAACTTCTTTAGAAAGATCTCCACATTTTTGAGACTGTTCTACCCAATAATGAGATACCAAAGGAACAATTTTTGGGTAAAGACTACCACAGGTCAAGGAGAATGGCTATTCTAATTTGGTAAATAATTATCCAATCCCCTTTACACCCAGGCTGATTGAGACACTTAAGGATCAGTATATGGCAAACATTCTGTTTTTGGAACAATTATACAGTTTAAGAGATAAAATAACAATTATTAAAACTACTTTATCTCACCATAAAGGAGTAATACAAAATACATTTAGGGGACTGGTAAAAGGGAAACTTGGAGCAGAAGGAGATTCAATGAAAATGAATCCTCTTAACAAAATACAGGATGACCAAAATACCTCTCATGCATTCAATTCTCTGAACCAAACTTCTTGTGTCCTTATATGGGAGTAATTTCTGAAAAGAAAAACAGCAAAAACCCCCAAAAAAAGCAAATCTGGCTGAGAATCCCAATAACAAGCACCCAAAATAAGATTACAAAATACTGTGCTAGCTGATATTGAGAAGGAGCACGCTGAGCCTCGGGGGTGAGGCAAATAAAACAAGCATTTGTCAATGCCGAATGTTGGCTTGCTGGCATTGGCATTGGTAGTGCAGGAGTTAGGCAGATGTGTCATAGAAATGGCAGTGAAGTATTGAACTGATGCCAACCCACCCCCACCCTGCAGAGAGTGACAAGCATTAGGGTGTCCCTTTGGATATTTGGTAGTGCAGTGCGGGAAAACATGTCGGGCAGGATGTGAAATGACAGCTGCACAGTTCATATGAGGTGTAAAAATGCCAGTGTTGAAAATGTGGCATGTAAATATACCAAATTCTAAGCTACTAGGGTAGGTAAATATGCAATGCACGCTTCAACACTGCCATTTTATGGGCGTTTGGCACCAAATTTTCAACATAGGCATTTTAGCACCTCTGCTCATGTACAGTGCCACTGTTATTTCCTCAAAGTGTCCCAAGAAGTGATTTCACACAGCGACCACGCTATTCTGCGCCGGAAGTGCGAAAACACATTTTGGGCATGATATGTCAAATGATGGCTGTACTGTTCATCAAAAGGTGTGGAAAAATGAAATCCAGACTGAAAATATCACAAATGCACGACGGTACGAGAGTGTGTGCAATCTGCCAACGCATGCTCAGAACACAGTTATTTTATGGAGTATCATCACCAAATTTTCAACATAGGCATTTTAGGTCCTCTGCTCATGAACTGTGTCACTGTCATTTTCATAATCTGTCCAAACACTGATTTCCACAGCGACCTGCGCTGTATGCGCCGGAAGTGCGGAAACACATTTCGGGCAGGATGTGGAAAATGACAGCTGTACTGTTCACAAGGAGGTGTACAAAAATGACAATGCTGAAAATCCCGCAGTAAAATATTGTGAATGCGCGAAGTTATGAGCCTGCGTAGCAACTTGCACCATGCGCTCGTAAAACAGGCATTTGTTGGATTTTTTCCACCAAATTTGGATCTTAGGCTTTTTAAGAGGGCACCTCATGAACACCACCACTGTCATTTCATTAATGGGCCCCAAAGGTGATTTCGTGCAGTGACTGCGAAATCACCTTTCGAGGCCGATAAACGCCATGACAGTGACAGAATTCATGAGGAGGGGCCCCAAAACCCCATGTTGAAAATTTGGTGCAAAAATTCCAAAAAATGTCTGAGATATGCAACAAAGTTGAAAAAACCCTATCTAGCCCATTATACAGCTTACCGGCATTTCCTCAGTTACAGTCGGCTTTGATGAAGGGAATTGAGCGTGTTCAGTCCACCAGATCGTCGCGTCAGACTCCGGAGGTAAGTATGGGGTGAGGGGTGGAGAGGCAGAGTGCGAGTGGGTGGGTGCGGGTTGTGGGGGGCAGGGAGAAGCTGTGGGACCGTTTTAATTTGCAGGTTTTGAAAAAAAAAAAAAAAAGATGACATTTGCCATGGGGTGGGCTCCCAGCATGCAGAAGATATAACTGGGCGTGGAGCCAATAGGGGAGTTGGGCACCCCCATCGTATGGCATCAGTTGCCACGCTGGGGTGGGCTCCCAGCGTGGCACCTACTACTAACTGGGTGGGATGGCATGTAGTAAAGTGGACACAACTTCTAAACAAAGTGACGCTGCATGACGAGCTTGTCTCTGATTGCAGCGGCACTTTGTTTAGAAGTTTTGTCCACTTTACATAATGTTGGTGTCAGCACTAGCATGCTGGCTTATTGGGGAATGAGGGACGCACCTACTGATGCGTGCCCTGCATTCTCCCAACAGCAGCCACGCCCCCAAAGCTGCACTCTCCCAATATGTTGACTGCCGCGCAAGAGCGGCAAGCCAACATAAAAAGGAAAATTAAAAAGATTACTGGGACAGTCTCACCAATTACCTATAAAGAAAAGAGAGGGAAATTAAGGGAAACAAGGTAAACTAAGAAGGAAACTTATTGACAGGACAAAAAATAACTAAAAAAGGTGGTATTTACTATTACAGAAACACCAGTTAAGATACAATAAATTATACAGTAACAGCAAATTAGGATCCTTACTCAGAAGTAATCCCAACCACTAGCAAAAAGTCCCTGATGAGGAACTGGTCAGGGCTGTTTGACAAGTAGAAAACACCACTCAGATGGAAACTTCCTCTACTAAAGAAGTCTTAAGAATATTTAAATAATTTATGGTTATCAGGCAATGATGCAGCTGTAACCATTTATGGAATCCACAAAAATACTAATAAAACCAACACAAGATTGAGTTCACTGCTCAATCAACTGCTTGAACAGGAAGTAGCAATCCCTTATAGGAAAAATAATGCAGTATATCCAATGAGGGATTCTATGGGTGAGGAGTCCATTTGGTTCTCTCACATATGGAAATCACTAAGCGGGTGTGGAATAGAGATGTGCAAAGTTAAGAAAACTTCACTTTGACAGAACTTTGTGAAGTTGGCCAATTTTGTGACGTTCAAAGTGCTGACTTCGTAACATTTTTGGCAGGTGAAGTGACACTTTTTCTGCGCAGTGACCAAACTTCACTTCGCTTTGCCTGAGAAAACATTGTAAAGTTGGCAAAGTTGAAGTTGGTGATGCCAATATCAACTTTTCAAAGCTTTGTGAAGTCGAAATTTCACAACTCCGTGGCAACTCCACCAATGAAAATCTTTTATGCTCATATTTTTGGCCCTAGGGTGGTGCCGGTGGGGGGAGGAGATCCACCCCCTGTATTGGCTAGGTCCTGGCACATGTCAGGATCTGGGTGTCATGTGGCTCATGCTGAGGGTTTTTTTCCCTTGTGCATTGCACCTCTCCACCTGTCCATGGCAGGGACACTCATGCAATGGATTCCAGATCATAACAGCAAGGATTTAAGAGCGCCTGACACATTAGTGACTACACAATGCTGAAAACAGAAATGGCACCTATACACAACACTGACCACAATATCAGCAAGCACAGCACAGAATGGAGCAATAGTGTTTTACTGTATTATGCAGGGGGCTGCATCCCCCCCCCACATGGGAGTCTTCACCCCTGCACCCCCCTTTTCTATGATAATGAACTCCGAGGGGGGTGGACAGTGAGTTAAGAAATAAATTTCTAAGTCCAGGAACACACACAATCAAAAAGCACACATGGACCAAGTGAGAGACGAAACCCTGTACCTCCTGCACTGAAGGCAGTGTCCCAGTCCACAGCACCAAGCAGCCAGCTCAGCTGTTCTCAGCCCAACTACGGTCCATATCCTTTTCCTGTATAGCTCCCTTACCAGTCATTTTCTTGACTACTTGCCATTTACTTCCTTTCACGGTAGCTGACATCGTGCCTCACTATAATTCTAGACTCACTTATCCGACAGGTGATCAAATTGAGTCACTCATATTGAGTTGCTCAATTTGACTCACCTGTATCACTGGATACCCATGCAATGACCTCGGTGCACAACTGGGTGTGCTCCTGCACCCAACATGCAAAGGTCCACTGGTCCTCACCCTGACAGGCTCCCAGTATTGTCCCAGACTGCTGCACCCCCCTGCAAACAAAGGGGTCAGTAGGCACTGGATACTAAGTTCCCTCCTTTCCTGGAGAAGGCAAGCAATCCCTGGGATGCTCAGCCTCCTTCCCCTCAGTGCACTCTCCAATATCCGAGATCTACTCCTGAACCCTGGTCGTCGGTGCCGTAGACCGAAGCACTCCCTATACCAGCAGGCCAGCCCACCACCGAAGTTTAACTTCACTGCATCTCTAGTGTGGAAGAAACGTTTCACATTTAGTCACTTGGGCTTAAGAGCAGGTGCACCTATTACTATTATAACATATTTAAAAGAAAACAAAGATAATTTTATCCAGGGCAATATAACTAGAAAACTGGAATTAGAAAATTGTATGAAAAGAAATAGTGAAGAGCTTATAAAAGATGAAAACAGGAAAGATCAACACCTCAACCACACAAGGTCAAAAACTTCTAAATAATGAAAATCAAATCTGAACACTGCCCAGCTGAAGAGTTTGTTACAGGGGACTGCAGAGAACCTTAAGAGGTAAAGCCTCCTTTCTTCCAGCCTGCTTGTGGAGAGGTCTTACCCCATCCACCAACAGCTGGCATTCCATTTATTGCTGCTTACAGGTCACATGACCTACCCCATAGTTTTGGTCACATGACCTACCCCATAGTTTTGGGCACATGACCTACCCCATATTTTTTTTTTTAAACTAAGCGCCCACTTTCCCATTTGCAGCTTATATACTCCAACCACTAGGGGTTGCTGCACTATCATCTCTGGCACCACTCCAACCACTCCCCCATCTTCACTCCTTCTTAACAACTAATTTAACCCCTGTCCACTAGAAGTCACTAGAGTTCTCTCCTAACCCTTTCTTTTCTTCTCTAATCTCTACTCCCACCTTTCCATCTCCCTGCCCATTGTCCCACCACAGTCCCCTTGCAAGCCTCAAACGCTCTACTCCCAACTCTAACATCTGTAGCCCATCCACTAAGCCAATGAACCAGGCCAATACCTACCTCTATTTCAAAGCTTTTAACCCTTCCTTTCTCCCTACTTAGAAAAAATACTTATCCTCTGTCCCACTGCAGGTCTCAAACCCTGTACCCTTGCTGTCAGAGTCAGCAGCTGTACAACTTAACCATCATATCTGGCTATTTTATCCTTACTTTCTAAGGCTCTCATAGTTTCTGACCCCCATAGTCTGCTAAAATAATATTCTTGGTACCACTGCAGGCTTCACATCCGCCTTCCTCCAGTCCTCGGGTACCACACCATCCTCCCATGATTTATTAAAAAGAGTAGCCAGTGGTTTCACTAGTTCCCCCCTTAATTCTTTTCTGAAGATTCCTCTTCACAAAAGTGGGACCAAGACAGAGGCAGGAAACTACAGACCTGTCAGTTTGACCTCTGTGGTAGGGAAAGTGATGGAGTCACTTCTGAAGGAAAGAATTGTTGAGTACCTAGAGGCCAGTGGGGCACAGGACCCAAGACAGCATGGGTTCACAGCGGGAAGGTCATGTCAGATGAATCTAATAGATTTCTTTGACTGGGTGACCAAAGTAGTAGACCAGGGAGGGGCTGTGGACATGGCCTACATAGACTTTGGCAAGGCATTGGACACAGTCCCACACAAAAGTTTAATAGTCAAATTAACCAGCCTGGGAGTGGATCCCAGGGTGGTAGCATGGGTAAAACATTGGCTGGACAACAGGACACAGAAGGTAATTGTAAATGGAGTCCACTCTGAAGAAAGAGGGGTTGTTAGTGGGGTACCGCAGGGTTCAGTGCTGAGTCCAGTCCTTTTTAATGTCTTTATAAGTGACATTGCAGAGGGACTGGAAGGAAAAGTATGCCTCTTTGCAGATGACACAAAGATCTGCAACAGGGTTGATACACAAGGAGGTGTGGAAAGGATGAGAAGGGACTTGGCAAGGTTGGAGGAATGGTCAGAAGTATGGCAGTTAGGATTCAATGCAAAGAAGTGCAAAATAATGCACCTGGGAAACAAGAACCCAGGGGAAGAATACACAATGGGGGGGAGGTAGTAACAACAACAAGCATTTGTCAATGCGAGCGTTAACTTGCAGGTATTTGCAGTGGTGTGGCATGTATGGTGCTTACCCTAATGCCCTGTGCGATTACTGGTATTTGCACAATAAATTGTCAGCATGACCTTTTGTTACCCCCATTGTGCTACATAGGCGGAAACACGTTTGGGCAGGATGTGAAAATGACAGCTGTACTGCTCATAATGAAGTGTGGTAAAAAGCAATGTTGAAAATCTGGGTGGAAATATTGAAAATTCGCAAAGCTAGGGCGTGCGTGGAACTGTGCAATGCACCTCAGTAAAACAGTCATTGTTGGAATTTTTCACCAAATTGTCAACATTGGCATTTTAAAACCTCTGCTAATGAACAGTGTCACTGTGATTGTCTTACTGTGTGCCATACATTGATTTTGCACACTGAGTCGCCATTAATGCACTACATGGTAGGCTCTGCCGTTTGGGCAGGATGTGAAAAATGACAGCTGTACTGCTCATAAGGAGATGTGGTAAAATGGCAATGTTGAAAATATGGAGTGAAAATATTGAAAATTGCAAACTTACGGCGTGTGTAGGAACTCTGCACAGCAGCACGTCAAAACAGCTTTTTAGAAATGTGTTCACCAAATTTTCAACATAGCCATTTAAGATCTCTGCTCATGAACAGTGACACTGTGATTTTCTTAATGTGTCCCATACACTGAGTTCACAGCGACTGTGCCATTGTGCGCTACATGGGTGGAAACACATTTTGGGCAAGATGTGAAAAATGACAGCTGCAGTGCTCATAAGGAGGTGTGGTAAAATGTCAATGTTGAAAATGTGGAGTGAAAATATTGAAAATTCGCAAACTTACGAGCGTGCATAGGAACTGCACAATGAACACTCGTAAAACAGTCATTTCTAGGAATTTTTTCACCAGATTTTCAACACAGCCATTTTAAGACCTCTGCTCATGAACAGTGTCACTGTGATTTTCTTAATGTGTCCCATACATTAAGTTCGCAGACGGACTGCGCCATTGTGTGCTACATGGGCGGAAACACATTTTGGGCAAGATGTGAAAAATGACAGCTGCAGCGCTCATAAGGAGGTGTGGTAAAATGGCAATGTTGAAAATCTGGAGTGAAAATATTGAAAATTTGTAAACTTACGAGTGTGTGTAGGAACTGCGCAACGCAGACTCGTAAAACAGTCATTTTTTTAGGAATTTTTTCACCAAATTTTCAGCACAACCATTTTAACACCTCTGCTCATGATCAGTGTCACTGTGATTTTCTTAATGTGTCCCATACATTGAGTTCGCACACCGACTGCGCCATTGCACGCTACATGGGCAGAAACACATTTTGGGCAGGATGTGAAAAATGACAGGTGTACTGCTCATGAGGAGGTGTGGTAAAATGGCAATGTTGAAAATCTGGAGTGCAAATATTGAAAATTGCAAACGCAGTGTAGCAAAAGGAACCGCGCAACGACGCCAGAAACAGTCATTTTTAGGAATTTTTTCACCAAATTTTCAACATAGCCATTTTAAGACCTCTGCTCATGAACAGTGTCACTGTGATTTTCTTAATGTGTTCCATACATTGATTTCGCACACCGACTGTGCCATTGTGCGCTACATGGGCGGAAACACATTTCAGGTGAGATGTGAAAAATGACAGCCATACAACTCATAAGAAGGTGTGATGAAATGGCAATGTTGAAAATCTGGAGTGAAAATATTAAAAATTCGCAAACTTATGAGCCTGCGTAGGAACTGCGCAATGCACACTCGTAAAACAGTCATTTTTTTGAATCTTTGCACCAAATTTTCAACATGGGGTTTTTGGGACCCCTTCTCATGAATGATGTCACTGTCATGGCATTATTCAAGTCCAAATGGCGATTTTGCGCAGTGACTGCGCAGTGCCTGCAAAATCACCCTTCGGGCCCCAGTAACGCCATGACAGTGACATCATTCATGCAGAAGGTCCCAAAAACCCCATGTTGAAAATTTGGTGCAAAAATTCCAAAAATGACTGAGATATGCACAAAGTTGAAACCCCCCTATCTAGCCCATTATACAGCTTACCGGCATTTCCTCAGTTCGCGGTCGGCTTTGAAGAGTGCAGGCGTGTTCCTGGTCCACGAAGATCGTCGTGCCAGAGTCCGGAGGTAAGTATGGGGTGAGGGGTGTGGGAGGCTGGGTGCGCGGTGGGTGGGTGCAGGTTGTGGGAGGGAGTGGGAGGCAGCGCGGTGGGACGTTTTCTTTACAGGAAAAAAAAAAAACGATGACGTGGGACATTTGCCATGCTGTGATGGGCTCTAGCATGGCAGAAGATGTGGGGGCGAGGAGCCAGCGGGGATTGAGCACCCGCCGGCAACCACGCCGGGGGCCGACCAGCCGACGGGATTGGGCACTTCGCGCCGGGCAAACACAGCGGAGGTTTGCCATGCTGGGTGTGCTCCCAGCGCAGCAGGATGGCTTTGGGGGCTGTGGAGCTGACGAGATTGGGCACCCCATCAGCAAACAAAGTTTAAGCTTTGGGGGCGGCGTGGCGCATGAGGGAGGGCCTGGCGTGGTGCTCTCTGTAGCAGTGTTCTGCTTTGAAGCAGAGGAACACCGCTGTCATAAACTATTGCACCCATTGGTGCAGGACCACCACGCCTGCTCAAGGAGCAGTGCATTGATAGAGAGGCACCTTCAAAGTGTGCTATTTTTCCATTAATGCCCGCATGCGCACAAGAGAACGTAAAAGGAAATGGACCTGGGGGTAATCATATCAGATGACCTTAAGGTTAGCAAGCAATGTGAGAAGGCAGTAGGGAGGGCTGGGGGTATACCGGGATGCATAGGGAGAGGCATCACCAGCAGAAAACAGGAAGTTGTTATCCCGCTGTACAGACAGTTGGTGAGACCCCATCTGGAGTACTGCATCCAGTTCTGAAGACCCCATCTCCGCAAGAACATAGGATAGAGGCAGTCCAGAGGAGGGCAACTAAAATGGTGCACAGTCTGCAAGAGAAGCCATGCAAGGAGAGACTTAAGGAGCTCAATATGTATACCCTTGAGGAAAGAAGGGAGAGGAGGCATGATAGAAACTTTTAAGTACCTCAGTGGAATCAACAAAGTCCAAGAGGGTAGCATCTACCAGAAAAAGAGACGTGCAAGAACAAGGGGACACAATTTAAAGATAGAAGGGGGGCCGGTTCAGGGGCAATGTGAGGAAGTATTTTTTCACAGAGAGGGTAGTGGATGCATGGAACAGCCTTACTGAGGAGGTTGTGGGGTCTAAAACTGTGGGAGAATTCAAGAATGCATGGGACAGACATAAGGCAATTCTTGTAGGGGGTAGGAAGAAATAGGCTATTGGTTAACTAGGATCTGCGGCCTATCCTGTAGGTAGGGAAATGGGCAGACTAGATGTGCCAAGCAGTCCTTATCTGCCTTCAAAGTCTATGTTTCTATTTCAACTAATCAGGCATCACATGATGAGAATCAGAACATTAAAATTACATGGATGGTACACAGAAAATAAATTGTGTTGGGACCATATTTTGTCTTTCTAGTAGATGGAGAAGATGGGAAAATATTTCTAAAATTGAGATTGGAAATGTACCCTTCTAAAGCACTGCAGTTTAGATTTGGGGAAAAATGGATCCCACTACTAATTAAAATGTATATTGTGACTATGGAGAAAATGTCTTTAAAACTCTATCACATATATTGCCAAGTTGCCCAAAATACTCCCTCCCCAGGAAAATTTACATTTGTCCTTATTTCTTAAATACTAAAGTTCCTCAGGATGAGATCCTTAGAATTCTTATGACCCCCTTCAGAAATAATTTCCTGGGGCATGAAATGTATTAAATGGATTTTTTAACTTTTGACTGGTGCAGCTTCACAACTAAATCAATTATACTGCTGCTTATTTCGCAGACAGTAGAAAAATAATAAGGTATTATCCAGGACTATCTTGTATTGCTTCCTTTCATATTTAAGTTCTTGAAATCTGAGTTTATTTGGAGATTTTTTTTACAGCTGTAATATAGGCCATCAATCTTTTCTTTCAAGAGTTGTACTCATGATCAAACCACCCTTTAGTCATGCTATCTATATTTTTATTGTTCAATTCTTTGTAAAGGAGTTGCTTTATTTCTTTAAAAAATTACTCCGGCTCCTGTGCTGAGTGAAAAAAGGTTTCACTGACCCCAAGGTTAAAGGTCCATCAGACCAAAAGTTACTGAATCTTGTTCTTTATGTCTATCTCTATCCTATTATTCCATCTAACCTGCTTAAGATGTCTTATCTCTAATTGTGGAGATTCCAGCTTAGTTGTGTGCTTCTTAGTATGATTTAAGAAATACTCTCAAATGCTACAGTTCCTGTGGATGAGATCCTTAGAATTCTTGTAACCCCCCCCCCCCCAAGAAATCAATGCCTAGGACATGATGAGATGCATTAAATGGATTTTTGCACTTATGACTGGTGCATCTTCACAAATCAATTATAGCTTACTTTTCAGATAGGAAATCTGCCCCTGGTGGTATAATGTTTTGTGGCTTATCTTAGTATAAGCCTTTTTCTTTTCGTGTATGTTGATGTACTACAAGCCAAATTACATTCGAAGTATTCCTGGTTAGAGTGTTTTGTTTACATGCTGCCGATCTCATTCAGAACAAGGAGCATTCTCTAAAGTTTTACTACAATGGCATTTTTATCCTAACCATCCTTAGAACATAGAAACATAGGAGTTGGTGGCAGATAAAGCATAGGTAGGTCTCAAATAGGAGGGCAGCATCAACAATGAATTGTTGAGTAGTGTGATAGTTGGATATTGTGGAGGGCCTTCAACTGGAATATATCAGGTAAACTTTCTGTTAGAGGCTGGGCTAGGATTAGTTGGTCATTTGGCCTAGAAAAGACTGCTGTGATGATGGGGAAGGGATCGCATATCACTAGAGCAGGTATCTTTGGGAGGGTGGTTGGGTGCACAGGGTGTGGTGCGGCCATGATACTGGACAGGGCTTGGAAGTTTGGGTGATGCTCAGTGTGCTACCAGCTGGCATAGCTTAAGGAGGAGGTAGAGGGGATCTGAAGGCAGCTGGGGGTGCTGGGGGGGGAGGATTGGAGAGGTAGGAGGCAAGCGGTCACCTACATGGAAGCACTAGGTGCTGGGGCCACTCAAGCTGGGGGAGGAGTGAAGAGAGTTGCTCACAATAGAGAGGAGGGAAGGGGTACACAGGGGCTCTGGGGACTCTGGCAGGTTGGACCCAAAAAGTGGAAATTTCCACAGCAGTAGGCAAGAGTCTTGGGGTGTCCAAAGGAAACCGAGAGGGGCAGTAGGGATGGGGGGGCACTGGGGGATGGGCTAAGGCTCGCAAATTGTTTTAACCCTCTATGCCCATTGGTAGAAGAGGGGTGTGTGGGGGACGAGGAGGAGGATGATGATGATGATGCTGCTGGTGAAGCTGGGGCAGGGATGGATAGAAAGGGTGAAAGGGGCAAGAGGCAACGGTGTAATAGAGGGGATCCCAGACAGGATGGGGGAAGAGGGGTAGGGAGGAGAAGAAAAAGGAGGATCAGGGAACAAGGAAAAGGCTGATGGTATGGAACAGGGGAGCACAACAGGCAGGAAGGCGCAGGATGTAAATGGGATGATAGCAAGCAGAAAGCCAAGTAGGCAAACGGATAGGATGGATGGATTATTAAGGAGTGGGGAAAGAGATACAGAGAAAGATACTCGGCTGGGGAGGATAAAGAAGGCCAGAACACGGGTAGAGGAGGTGACCAGGGACAACAGTGAAGGGGGCTACCTTCAACACCCAGATTGTGGGAGGTGCAAGGAGCTGGTTGAGGGAAGAATCCAGACGAAGGGATGAGGAAGGGCATGGAAGGAGGGGGGACCTGAGAGGTGAACAGGGAGGCAAGGGGGAAGTTAGAGTACTGCTATTGGGGGACTACATGATCAGAGGCATCCAGTGAGAAGGGCAGGAGGAGGGTAAAACCCATCTGATCAGAACCAAATGCCACCCAGGCCTGACAGTGCACAAGGCCAAGCATGGGTTGTATTCACTGGCAAGGGAATGCAGGGGGACCCCAGACATTCTAGTGCACTTGGGGACAAACAACATAAATGGTAATAGAGAAGAAGCCAGAAGGGGGGAAGGAAACATATTTAATTCAGTGCTTTACAGTAACTGGTAATTGCTATTTTTCTTTTAAACTTAGATTGTGGGCTTTTAGTGACACTGTAATTTATTTGCTGTCTTTACTTAGAATTGTTTTTGGGCTGTTGAAAATTTAAAAGGTAATGGTGGTGTATTTCTTTGCTGTCTTTAATTGCTGCAAATTTTCACCCCCCTCCCTCCCCTTCCCCCAACTCTTAATTATATGCCCTGTTAAATCTGATTGACAGGAGTTAAACACAGGGGATAGTAAGGGGTTTGGAGTAGGAGGGGCATAAGGGGGAAGAAGCCCACCCTCAGCACGACAAGTGTTTTGACTCATTTATTTATTTATTGGTTTATTTTCTTTTTTAAAAAAGAAAAGTATCTGAGGATCAGTGGCAGGATTTTTAGGACAGTAAAGTAATAAAAAGGGCACTAGGAGAGCTTCAGTAACAGACAAGTAGTGAAATTCCAGTATAATGTGGGGACAGGTGCAATGCAGTGGCTGTGGGGCAGCCATATTCAGGCATACCTTCTGGACACTGAGGTGTTGCCCTATCTGCATGCATCTCTCTGGACTGCGGGATGAGGTAGCCAGACTCAGAGTGGAAGTAAACTGGGTCAGGAGTACCATCATCCCTATCTAGAGACCACCCAGTCCAATGCAACTGCCTCAAAGGATATCGAGAACAAGGAGCACTTGGATGACAGTGGGCTCAGGGAGAGTTAGAGCGGTCAGGCAGAGGCACATCCCAGATCCTGTTCCACTCAAGAACTCACATGCCACACTGGCAAATGGGGACAACCAAATACAGGTACCCAGAGAAGTGGAAGGAAAGGATGTGGACGTTAGCCAAGGAGGTGACCTCAGCGGGGAGAGCAGTGGACCCCAGAGGAGGAGGAAGCAAATCCTGGTGTGGGACTCCATCATAAGAGGTGTCCAGCTAGGAACACAGGAGGGGGAGGACAGGGAGGTGAGGT
Source organism: Neoceratodus forsteri (assembly GCA_016271365.2). Lineage (NCBI taxonomy): Eukaryota > Metazoa > Chordata > Ceratodontiformes > Ceratodontidae > Neoceratodus > Neoceratodus forsteri. Next base: position 600,142,020 of record CM028130.1, on the reverse strand, counting down.
GTCTACCAGGTGCCACGGCATGGAGGGATGGAAGGAAGATCCTGGGGATCACTGGGAAGGCAAGACGGGAGGGTGAGATGGATGTCATTATCCACCTAGGTACTAATGACCTGGCAAATGGGGAGCCAAAGGAAGTTCAGGAAGAGTTTAGGAAATTGGGGAGGGGTCTCAAGCAAGTAGCTACTTCTGTCACTTTCTCAGAAGTACTACCTGTGAGAGGCAAGGGAGAGCATAGGGGTGCATGCACTATGAACTTTAACTCATGGTTGAAGAACTGGTGCTGTGAGGAAGGATTTAGATTCATTGGTGACTGGGGACCCACCTGGAGGGATGGAGGTTTGTTCAAGCCTAATGGCCTGCATCCATCCTGGAGGGGAATCCAAGCACTCAATGATAAGTTTAAATGCTACACTGACAAGCATTTAAACTAGCAAAGGGGGGTGGCAGGCCAGCAAGAAGGATACCTACTTGCTCACCCCCCACAACTAGCAGTGGAACCAGTGAACCGGAGGAGTGGCTATCTCTACAAAGCAGTGTGCAAAAGATGGAGATTAGTGCCCAAGAGGTGGATCGGCAGAAAAGGGACAAAATTCAGCAGAAGGGCAGACAGCAAGGAGAACCAGGGATAAAGGACAACCAAGAAAGGGGCTGGAGTAGAACAGTGAAACAGTCTAGGGAGGTCGAATCATGGAAAGCCATGTGTGCCAATGCCAGGAGCCTTAGCAACAAGATGGAAGATCGGGAGGCTGTCATGGTGTAGCCAGACCTGGACATTATGGCCATCACTGAAATCTGGTGTAATGATAACCACGACTGGGAGATGGCCATACCTGGCTAGAACATATTCAGAAGAGACAGGGCAGGTAGAAAGGGAGGAGGAGTGGCACTGTATGTGAAAAATGACATAAGGGCCACAGAGATCCAGGAGGAACAAAATGGGGGAGAGATACTGTGGGTTAAGCTGGAAAGGAAAATGGGGCCAGTCATCCGCACAGGTGTGGTCTATAGACCAGCCCAGGAGGAAGAAACAGATAGGGAGCTGATGCTAGACATCCAAAGGATGGCAGACAAGGGAGGTAGTACTGGTTGGAGACTTCAATATTCCAGACGTGGACTGGAGCATCCCAGCAGCAGCATCAACTAGGAGCAGATTTATCCTGGACTCCCTTCAGGGTGCCTTCCTCAAGCAACTTGTCAGGAACCAACTCAGCAGAAGGCAATACTGGACCTTGTGCTCACAAACAGGGACAGTGTGATGGGGGTAACAGTGGGGGAGCACCTGGGGAACAGTGACCACCAGTCATTGTGGTTTGAAATCACAGAAAGAGCAGAACCAAACCACACAAAAACACGTATCCTGGATTTTAGGGGGGCAGACTTTGGGACAATGGGGATATACTTGAAAGAGGCATTAAGGGGAATGGTGCAGGAATCAGGGGTTGAGGAACAGTGGGCAGTATTTAAAATGGGGATTACAAGAGCAACAGAATTATGCATTAAGCAGGTTAGCAAGAGGAAAAGAAAGAGGATACCATAACGGTTTTCCAAAGAGGTAGCAAAGAAAGTGAAAGCCAAAAAGATTGCATTCAGGCAATACAAAAAGACCCAGGCAGAAGGGGATAGGGAGAAGTACCAGGAGAAGCAAAGGGAGGCAGGGAGGTCAGTAAGGGAAGTCAAATCTCAGATAAAACACATTGCAAAATCAGTGGGTAGAGGGGACAAAACCTTTTACAGGTACATAAGTGAAAAAAGAAAGGCAAAGGGAGGGGTAGTGAGACTGAACGGGGAAGATGGGAGCCGCATGGAGGATGACAACAGTAAAGCTGACATATTGAACAGGTATTTCTGCTCAGTCTGTACTGAGGAAGAGGAGGGTAATGGGTCTGAAGGGAGTACAAGGGGTGAGAATGGTGCAGAAATGGACACAAGTCCCTTTACACGAGAAAGGGTCCTGAAGAACGAAGTAATAATTGATAAAGCAATGGGGCCAGATGGGGTGCACCCCAGGGTCATTAAAGAAGCTAAAAGAGGTGGTGGCTGAACCTCTGGCTATCCTGTTTAGCCGATCACTGGAAACAGGGAAGGTACCCAAAGACTGGAGGACAGCAGATATAGTCCCCTTATACAAAAGTGGGAACAAAGAGGAAGCGGGAAACTACAGACCAGTCGGCCTCACCTCGATAGTGGGGAAGATCATAGAAACATAGAATTTGATGGCAGATAAGGACTGCTTGGCCCACCCAGTCTGCCCATTTCCCTACCTAATGGATAAGCTGCAGATCCTAGTTAACCAGCAGCCTACTTCTTTCTACCTCCACCCCCTAGAATTACTTTATGGCTGTCCCATGCATACTTGAATTCAATTACTGTTTTTGACTCCACAACCTCCTCCGGAAGGCCATTCCATGCATCCACAACCCTCTCTGTGAAAAAATACTTCCTTACATTACCTCTGAGCCGCCCCCCCCCTCTATCTTCAAATTGTGCCCCCTTGTTCTTGCACACTTTTTTGAAAGATGCTACCCTCTTGGACTTTGTTGATTCCCTTGAGGTACTTGAACGTTTCTATCATGACCTCTCCTCCTTTCCTCGAGGCTATACATATTAAGCTCCTTTAGTCTCTCTCATATGTCTTCCAGTGCAGACCCTGCACCATTTTAGTTGCCCTGTTCTGGACAGCTTCCATCTTGTCTATGTCCTTGCAGAGATTGGGTCTCCAGAACTGCACACAGTACTCCAGATGGGGTCTCACCAGCTGTCTGTACAGAGGGATAACAACTTCCTGTTTTCTACTGGTGATGCCTCTCCCTATGCATCCCAGTATCCCCCCAGCCCTCCTTACTGCCCTCTCACATTGCTTGCCCACTTTTAAGTCATCTGATATGACTACCCCCAGGTCCCTTTCCATTTTTGTTGTTGTTAGTATGTCACCCCCCATTGTGTACTCTTCCCCTGGGTTTTTGTTTCCCAGGTGCATTACCTTGCACTTCTTAGCATTAAATCTAAGTTGCCATACATTAGACCATTCCTCTAACCTTGCCAAGTCCCTTCTCATCCTTTCCACGCCACCTTGTGCATCAACTCTGTTGCAGATCTTTGTGTCATCTGCAAAGAGACATACTTTTCCTTCCAGTCCCTCTGCAATGTTGCTTACAAAGACATTGAAGAGGACCGGTCCTAATACTGAACCCTGCAGCACCCCACTAGTAACCCTCCTTTCTTCAGAGTGGACTCCATTTACAATTACCTCTGTGTCCTATTCTCCAGCCAATTCTTTTACCCAGGCTATCATCTTGGGACCACCCCAGGCTGGCTAACTTGTATATTAATCTTTTGTGTGGGACTGAGTCAAATGCCTTGCTAAAGTCTAGGAAGGCCATGTCCACAGCCCCTCCCTGATCTACTACTTTGGTCACCCAGTCAAAGAAATCTATTAGATTCATCTGGCATGACCTTCCTGCTGTGAATCCATGCTGCCTTGGGTCCTATGCCCCTCTGGCCTCTAGGTACTCGACAATTCTTTCCTTCAGAAGTGATTCCATCATTTTCCCTATCACTGAGGTTAAACTAACTGGTCTGTAGTTTCCCCCTTCTGCCCTGCTCCCACTTTTGTGAAGGGGAATCACATCGGCCCTCCTCCAGTCCTCAGGTACCACCCCATCCTCCCATGATTTGTTAAATAGGGTAGTCAGTGGTTCTTTTAGAATTCTGGGATGAATCCCATCAGGCCCCATTGCTTTGTCCACCTTCAGTTTTAAGAGTTCTTTCAGAACCCTTTCTTCTGCAAATTAGCTGGTATCAGCTTCTGTATCCAGAGTGCTTCTATTGTTATTTTAGGTGCCTCCCCATCTTCATTTGTAAATACTGAGCAAAAATATTTGTTTAGTATCTCTGCCTTTTCACAGTCACCCTCTGCCCACCCCCTCCCCTTTATTAAGCCTCACTATCCCTCCCTTCGTCTTCCTTCGCTCCCTGATGTACCTAAAAAAGGTTTTATCCCCTTCTTAACTGAGTTGGCAATCTTTTCCTCAGTTCAAGCCTTTGTTGTTCTGACTGCCTTCCCAGCTTCCTTTTGCTTTAACTGATACAATTCTCTGTCCTACTCCTTCTGTGATTCCTTGTACTTTCTGAATGCTTTCTTTTTCTCTTGAACCTTCACTGCCACCTCCTTTGAGAACCATAGTGGTTTCTTACATCGTTTTGTTTTGTTTATTTGCTTCACACAAAGGCTTGTTACCTCATGGAAGCACTACTGAAGGAGAGACTGGTGGAACATCTGGTTGTCAATGGACTACAGGACCCAAGGCAGCGTGGTTTCGCCAGGGGGTGGTCATGTCAGACCAACCTCGTTGAATTTTTTGACTGGGTGACTAGGGAGGTGGATTGGGGAGGGCAGTGGACATGGCCTGTCTGGACTTCAGCAAGGCCTTTGACACTGTGCCACACAGAAGACTATTACACAAACTGGGGAATGTGAGTGTGGGCAGGACAGTAGTGTGGTGGGTAGGTAACTTGCTGGGCGGCAGGACACAGAGGGTGGTGGTAAATGGCTGTCACTCCACAGAGGGAAGAGTGACCAGTGGGGTACCACAGAGATCAGTGCTGGGACCGGTCCTATTCAACATCTTCATCAGTGACATTACATAGGACCTAGAAGGCAGAATTTCACTGTTCGCTGATGACACAAAGCTTTGTAACAGAGTAGACACACCAGAGGGTATAGACAGAATGAGAAGGGACCAGCAGAAACTTGAAGAATGGTCAGGGGTTTGGCAGTTGAAATTCAATGCAAGGAAGTGCAAGATAATGCATATGGGGCACAAAAACCCTGGCACAATATATCAGTTGGAGGGTGAGGATATAGCATGCACCAAGTAGGAAAGGGATCTTGGGGTTATCATCTCTGATGACCTCAAGGTAGGGAAACAGTGTGACAAGGCAGCAGGTAAAGCAAATAGGATGCTGGGATGCATAGGCAGGGGCATCACCAGCAGGAAAAGGGAGGTCATAATTCCACGATACAAGACACTAGTGAGGCTCCACTTGGAGTACAGTGTACAGTTCTGGAGACCTTACCTACGTAAGGACAAAGACAGGGTAGAGAAGGTTCAGAGGAGGGCAACAAAGATGGTACATGGATTGCATCACAAGTCCTATGAGGACAGGTTGCAGGAGATGAATATGTATTCCCTGGAGGACAGGAGGGAGAGAGGGGATATGATAGAGACATACAAGTATCTTACAGGGAGGAACAGGGTGCAGGAATACACTATTTTTAAGTGAAAAAGATGTTCCAGGACTAGAGGGCATGGGATGAAGTTGGAGGGAGAATGATTCAGAGGAAATGTGAGGAAGAATTTCTTCACAGAACAGGTGGTGGACAAGTGGAACACCCTGCCAGAGGAAGTGGTGGGGGCTAAAACAATCATGGGATTTAAGAATGCATGGGATAGACATAAAGGAATTCTGGAGGTCAGGGGTAAGGGGCAACAGACTTCTAGGAAAACATAAACTGAACTTACAAGCTCAAATGGGCAGACTGGGTGGGCCACAGGCCCCTATCTGCTGACACTGTCTATGTATCTATGTAACTAGAAATTCAGGCAAGGTTCCAGGAGTTGACCAGGGTATGCCTTTCCGTAGGCTGTAAGATCTCCTTTTCAGAAATCCTGTGGGTGCCAAGGGCTAGTGGGGAAAACAGCATGAAGATTAGGGAGATAAAGCAGTGGCTTAGGCAGTGGAGTGGGGAATTGGGGTATGGCCAGGTGGGGGACTGGGGGAAGACCTGGGAAGATAAGGGGCTTTATGCTAGGGACAGGCTCCACCTTAATGAGGAGCGGAAGGAAATCCTTAAGCTCAAACTAGCTGGGTTCATCAGCGAAAGGTGGGGTTTAAACTTGTGAAGTGGTGAGGGATCAAAAAAGGGGCAGTGTCAGCAGGTACAATAATTGAGGGACAGGGTCTCCACTCCTCTAGCGGGCTGGGGAGAGATGGAAATGGGTCACCAGGTGGGGTGCAGCAGCTGAGAAATGGGAGCTCAAGGGGGAGAAAAGAGAGGAGGGAAAAGGGCTGGACAGTGATCCTGATAAATGCCAGGAGCTTAGGAAATAAAATGCCTGAACACCAGGCAATGCTAGCTGAGGAGGAGATAGATGTGGCAGTAGTCACTGAGACCTGGGACACTCAAGGGCATGAGTGGGACTTAAATTTGGAGGGCTACGCTATGTTCAGAAAATATAGGGGGGAGGGAGGGGTGGTGTAGCACTGTTGGTCAGAAATAGCATGGGTATTGGGTGGTAGGAGGCAGAGGAAACATGGAGGCTATTTGGGTCACCTTGCTGATGTGGGGGGGGTTAGAGAGTAAAGGTCGGAGTGGTATACAGACCACCAGCACTGGTGGAGGTCCTGGAAGAAAGTTTGGTGGCAAATCTTGAGGAACACTGTAGACTGAGGAAGGGAAGGGTAGTGGTAATGGGGGACCTCAACATGACAGGAATAGACTGGGGGACTATGACATCACCAGTGGCCAAAGGGCAGAGGCTGCTGGATGTCTTCCAGGATGCATTTCTGACACAACAAGTGGCTGAGCCAACTAGGGAGGCCCGGACACTGGGCATGGTCCTGGCAGACAGTGATCAGATTAGGGGCCTAGAGGTGAGGGACCCATTAGCAGGGAGTGATCACGCCATAGTCTGGTACTTCCTGGACCTGGGGGGAGAGGAAAGCTGAGCAAGGATGGTAGTAACTGACTTTAGGGGTGCAGAACTTAGGAAGATGGGAAGGATCCCTAAAGATTATCTGGACAGGATAAGGCCAGATATGGATGCTGACAGCAGGTGTGGGATCATTAGGAGGGGAATACAGGAGGTTACCAGATCCTGCGCAAGGGAAAGGCGTAAGTTCGGTAACATAGAAACATAGAATTTGACAGCAGATAAGGACCGCTTGGCCCACCTAGTCTGCCCATTTTCCTACCTAACAGATAAGCTGCAGATCCTAGTTAACCAACAGCTTACTTCCTCCTTCCCCCCCACTAGGACTGCCTTAGGTCTGTCCAATGCATTCTTGAATTCAACCGCTGTTCTTGACTCCACAAACTCCTCAGGGAGGCTGTTCCATGCATTCACAACCCTTTCTGTGAAAAAATACTTCCTCACATTACCTCTGAGCTGTCCCCCCTCTATTTTCAAATTGTGCCCCCTTGTCTTGCAGATCTCTTTTTCTGAAAGATGATACCCTCTTGGACATTTTTGATTCCCTTGAGGTACTTGAAAGTTTCTATCGTGTCCCCTCTCTCCCTTCTTTCCTCAAGGGTATACATATTAAGCTCCTTTAGTATTTCTTCGTATGTTTTCTGGTGCAGACCCTGCACCATTTTGGTTGCCCTCCTCTGGACAGCCTCTACTCTGTCTATGTCTTTGCAGAGATGGGGTCTCCAGAACTGCACACAGTGCTCCAGATGGGGTCTCACCAACTGTCTGTACCGAGGATAACAACTTCCTGTTTTCTACTATTGATGCCTCTCCCTATGCATCCCAGTATCCCCCAGCCTTCCTTACTGCCTTCTCACATTGCTTTCCTACCTTTAGGTCATCTGATATAATTACCCCAGGTCCCTTTCCATTTTTACTGTTGTCAGTATCTCACCCCCCACTGTGTACTCTTCTCCTGGGTTTTTATTTCCCAGGTGCATTATCTTGCACTTCTTTGAATTGAATCTGAGCTGCCATACTTTTGACCATTCCTCCAACCTTGCCAAGTCCCTTCTCATCCTTTCCACTCCATCTTATGTATCAACCCTGTTGCAGATCTTTGTGTCACCTGCAAAGATACATACTTTTCCTTCCAGTTCCTCTGCAATGTCACTTACAAAGACATTAAAAAGGACCAGTCCCTGTACTGAACCCTGCGGTACACCACTAGTAACCCTCCTTTCTTCACTGTGGACTCTGTTTACTACTACCCTTTGCGTCCTGTTGTCTAGCTAATTTTTATCCAGGCTACCACCTTGGGACCCACTCTAAGGCTGGCTAACTTGTGCATCAATCTTTTGTTTGGAACTGTATCAAATGTCTTGCTAAAATCTAGGTAGGCCATGTCCACAGCCCCTCCTTGGTCAACTACTTTGGTCACTCAGTGAAAGAAATCTATTAGATTTGCCTGACTGACCTTCCCATCATGAATCCATGCTCCCTAGGGCCCTGTGCCCCACTGGCCTCTAGGTACTCAACAATTCTTTCCTTCATAAGTGATTCCATCATTTTTCCTACCACTGAGGTCAAACTAATGGTCTGTAATTTCCTGCCTCTGTCCTGCTCCCACTTTTGTGAAGAGGAATCACATCCACCCTCCTCCAGTCCTCAGGTACCACCCCATCCTCCCATGATTTGTTAAAGATAGTGGTCAGTGGTGTCACTAGTTTTACCCTTAGTTCTTTTAGAATTCTTGGGCAAATCCCATCAGGCCCCTTTGCTTTGTCCACCTTCAATTTTATTAGTTCTGTCAGAACCCTTTCTTCTGTAAATGGACTAGTATCGACCCCCACCCCCCGTCTTCAGAGTGTTTCTCTTGTTTGGTTTAAGTACCTCCACCTCCTCTTCCTTTGTGAATACTGAGCAGAAATATTTGTTCAGTATCCCTGCTTTTTCACTGTCACCCTCTGCCCACATTCCCTCCTCTTTATTAAGCCTCAGTATCCCTCCTTTGGTCTTTCGTCACTCCCTAATGTACCTATAAAAGGTCTTATCCCCCTTCTTAACTGAGTTGACTGTCCTTTTCTCGGCTTGGGCTTTTGCTATTCTGACTGCCTTCCCTGCCTTTTTCTGCTTTAACTGATAAAGTTCTCTGTCCTGCTCCTTCTGTGTTTACTTTTATATTTCCTGAATGCTATCCTTTTCTCTTAACCTTCCCTGCCACCTCTTTTGAGAACCATAGCGTTTTTTTCCTTCGTTGTGTTTTGTTGATTTGCTTTACACAAAAGCTTGTTGCCTCCGTGATGGCTGTTTTGATTATTCCCCATTGTTCCTCCACCCCTCCTTCTTGCCTGTTTGCTAGTGCTTTTCTGAGGCACTCTCTCATTTTCCCAAAGTCAGCCCTTCTAAAGTCCAATAAAGTAAGGCCAGAAAACCCTGCTGGTGAACCCAAGAGGTACAGGAGGTGGTGAGGGAAAACAAGACAACCTATAGGCACTTCAAGTGCTCAAGAAGTGAAAGGGATCAGGAGAAATATGAGCTGACAGCCAAGAGAGTCACCAGGGTGGTGAGAGCAGCTAAGGCAAAAAAGGAGCAGTGCTTGGCCAGTGGGATCTGGAGGGTGGACAAGGGGTTCTTTAGATACATAGGGAAAAAAAGGAAAGTAAGGGGGCAGATCAGCAAGATAAGGATAGGGGAGGGCTGGGCACAGGAGGCGGGGAAACAGGCAGAAGTCCTAAATGAGTACTTTGCCTCAGTTTTTACTAGGGGGATGGAGGGGCTAGGTCTTGAGAGGGGAGCCGGGGTAAACTGGAGCAAGGGGTGGGACCGGTAGAGACCAGGAGCTCTTATGGGTTTGGGGAAAGGGAGTGGCCACCACAGACAGGTGGGGGCTCAGCAGTCCAGGGTAAACAGGGGAGGATGTGGAGGTTGAAATCCCAGTAGAGATAGTAAGAGAAGCCCTCAGGTCCCTTTGGATGGAGAAAGCACCTGGGCCAGATGAGATACATCCCAGGGTGCTGAGGGAACTGCGTATGTCCTGGCAGTCCCTCTAGTGGAGCTTTTCAATATCTCTCTGAGGACTGGGTGGGTGCCCCAAGACTGGAGGGTAGCCCATGTCATGCTGATCCACAAGGGGAGATCAAGAGAGGAGGCAGGAAATTACAGGCCCATTAGCCTGACATTGGTGGTCAGCAAAGTGATGGAGAGTATTGTCAAGGAAAGGTTAGGGGGGTTACTGGATCAAACTGGGTACTTGTATGATAGGCAGCATGGCTTTGTCATGGGAAGATCATGCCAGGCAAACCTTGTTGAGTTCTATGACTGAGTGACAAGGGCCCTGGACCAAGGTAGGCCAGTGGACGTCCTCTTTCTGGACTTTAGCAAGGCATTTGATTAAGTACCCCACAGTGGTCTGCTGGCTAAGCTAAAGGAAATGGGGGTAGGGAGACAGTTGTTAAGATGGATAGGAAATTGGCTGTCTGAGCTTACTCAGAGGGTGGTGGTTGGGGGTTTAGCCTCATCCCCAAGGTGGGTTACTAGTAGGGTTTCCCAGGGGTCAGTGCTGGGGCCACTCCTGTTCAACGCCTATATCTCAGACATCTGGAGGGGGATCAGGAGTGAGATGAGTCTCTTTGCAGATGACTCAAAGCAGGGTGCAGTGGTGGATGGGGAGGAGGGGAGGGTGGCCTTGCAGAAGGATCTGGAGGCCTGGAAAGGTGGTCAGGAAAATGGAAACTAAAGTTCAATGCAGGGAAGTTCAAGGTTCTGCACCTGGGAGTCAGAAATCCAGGCCAGGGGTATACCCTTGGAGGAGACAAGATTCAACTCACAGAGGGTGAGAGGGACCTGGGGGTAGTGGTAGATGTCAAAATTAATAACTCAGAGACCTGTAGGAGTGCAGTGGCAAGGGCAACTAGGATGCTGGGATGCATCGCCAGGGGGATTGTCTCCAGAAAGATGGAAGTTATCCTTCTACTGTACAACTGCTTGGTTAGGCCACACCTCGAGTATTGTGTACAGTTTTGGAGACCACATTTAAAGAGGGACATTAAACTTCTATAGAGTGCCCAAAGGAGGGAAACCAAAATGATCTGGGGCCTGGGGGAGAGGACCTATGAGGAGAGGCTTAAGGAGCTCGACATGTACACCCTGGAGGAGAGGAGAGACAGGGAGGACATGATAGAGGTCTTTAAGTACATGAAAGGGATCAATGAAGGAGGCCAAGTCAGGGTGTTCCAAAGGAAGGAGGGTGGGGCAACAAGAGGTCATGGGTGTAAGCTGGAAGGGGGCAGGCTCAGAGGGGAGAGAAGGAGATGTTATTTCCACTGAAAGGGTGGTGGAGCCATGGAATGCACTACCCAGGGAGCTGTTAGAGGCGGAGACTGTGGACGGGTTTAAGATGGATGGGACAGGTTAAAGGGGAGGGTAAATCTGACCAGGCCCAATACAGGTGGAACATCTGGGACTGGGGATAATGTAACCCAAGGGGGGGGACACCAAAATCGGCCCTCAGTGCAGGTGCTGAAAATCGAGCAGACTCAAGAGACCATTAGGCCTATTCTGCTGGCATTTTAGTATGTTAGTATAAGGACTGCAATGCCCCTTCAGACTGCCCATTTTCCTACCTTATGAAATATATTGAGTAAAAGATTTATGTTGATCAGGCATAAGATCAATCATATAGAAATCCTTTTGCTCCTCCTACATAATGTCCCCAAAATGTAATTCCCTTTTTCATGTTTGCTTATCAAAGTCCAAAATTGTCATAGCTAACACACATTAAATTGCTGACTATGGCTGAAGATGAATTACCTCTGTTTTTCTATAACCATATTTGTTTTTATTACACTGTATTTTCTTGTAGACATGTACACATGGTGTGTTTTCAGTGTGTCTTTTTTTGTACGTGCTTGTAATGACTTATACTGATAAATAAAGCATTTGAACTTGAACTTGAATTCAGCAGTAGTGGTCCATTCATCGTCATGTAACCACAACCCTTACAGACCAGCATATATTTGGCACACAGTAAGCCCAAATGTAGATATGATAACATACGAGATCAATGCATATGGATCTTAATAACCTTTCTTACCTTTGATTTTTTTAAAACCTTACCTACTTAGTAAAATGTATTTATAATGTTATAATGCTGCGCCAGTTTACAATATTCCATTTTACTAATCTGTATATTTATTTTGAATACTAATAACAAAGTGAAAATAAATAGAAAAAATGAATTTGGATTATTCTTACAAACCCTATGTTTCTCAACAGATTTTTCAATACATTTGAAAACATGGATCAGGCCACATAATTAAGTTTCTTACTTATTTGTTGCCATATTGTATATCAAAAATGCATGCCAGATACATACTGGTTGTATTGCGAGATTTGGATTTAGTATGAAGCAGTTGCCAACCATTGTCAGTCTGGCTCAGCACTAACTGCTTAAAAGTACAACTCACAACTATTCACACATAAGGAATAATGTATGAGTGACAATACACAACAATCCTGTGTTTCCATTAAGGGGTAGAGATAATAGCATATCAGCCTCGAGGGCAAAGCTCAAGAGGTCCATGCTGTTATCTCAACCCTTAAATGGAAACACAAGGTGAGTTGTATATGGTCACCCATATTTTATTTTTTACCATATATGGTCATGTAGAGGGAAGTAGCGAGTGGGAGCTGTGAGCTGTACTGAACACAGTGAGAGAGAGAGAGAGAGAGTGCTGGGTGGAAGTGAAAGTAGTCAGTGTGTGCAGGGAATGCTCAGTGAGTATGAAACTGGGCTGGCAGGCAGGAGTCAGCGGGAGCAGGGACATAGGTCCTGTGATTATAGAAAGTGCACAAAAACTTTACAATGTGCATAACAACTTTAAAACATGCACAACAAGGTTTTTGAGGTGATTGACATCAGTGCACCATAAGCCGTAACCATATACTATAACTTATTTGGGGGAAAAAATGAAGCAAACAATCAAACATTGTGACTAGATTGTTAACAAAATTACAAAATTGGGGTGCCATCAAACCATCATTGATAAGATTAAATTTATGGTATGAAATATGTTTCTAAACACTATAAGTCTGACAACCTACTGTAACAGTGTCACTGCAAGATCCAATTTTAAGATAATAAGTAAGATGCTGGAAAGGGGAAAAAAGCAGATACACTGTAGATAAAAACATTTATTTCTCTTTGTATTCTAATGTATGTTGATTGCATTGTGTAATCTAAACCAGAATGCTTTTGTTTGAAAACAAGCCACCCCTTTCCTGATCTCTCCAACCTCTCTCAATCATGGCATAGCCAACCTTTATCCCTAATCATGTATCACACTTATCCCCCCCCACCCCACACTCGGACACTAAGCAGTGATCAAAAATCCCTTGTCATATATGAAGACAGTTATCATAGCCATACACTCAAAACATTGTCTGATTTCTGTTCAGAGATGGGGGTGTGAGAGATTGGTTGCTGATGGAGGCTTCATAGTTGGGTATTTGTGGTGTGGATGTGGTCAGATGAACATTCAGAGTAGGTGGTAGGGGTTAAAGTCATATAGACTGCCACTTAATTCCCTGGAAGAGAGGCAGGAGAGGGGGATATGATAGATATCTTTAAATATCTCATGGGGTGAGTAAGGTGCAGGAGGAAAATATTTTTCAGAAAAAAAAGATTAACAAGAATGAGGGGACATGCTATGAAGTTGGAGGGGGATAGATTCAGGAGAGATGTGAGGAAGTACTTCTTCACAGAAAGAGTGGTGGATTTCTGGAACAGCCTACCAGCTGAGGTGGTGGAAACAAAAACAGTGGTGGAGTTCAAGAATGCATGGCATAGGCTTAAGGGAATCTTAGTGGAAAGTAATGGAGAGAGGGAGAAAGAGCTGGAGATCAAGTCAAATCTACGATAATACTGTAGATAGGGGAAAATGGGCAAACTGGGTGGGCCAAGCAGTCCTTATCTGCTGACAAATTCTGTGCTTCTATGTAATATGGCTATGGTCATCAATAATAGACTGTATACCAAGAAAGTAGTCTTGACCAATTGAATGCTCCTTTCCACTGCATGTGAGACACTCTCATACTGTGAAGTGTGTCTCATGTGCAGTTGCATTGATTCTGGTAATGTTTTTAAAAAATTGTAAGATATTAATTGGAGGAGGTGGGAGGTCTGGATAGTCGGCAACATGGGTTTGTGCCAGGTAGATCGTGTCAAACCAATGTTGTGGAGTTCTACGAATGGGTAACATCAGAACTGGACAGGGGAAAGCCTGTGGATGTATTATTCTTGGACTTCAGCAAGGCGTTCGACTCTGTCCCTCACAATGGTCTGGTGGAAAAACTGAGGGGGTTGGGAGTAGGCCCTTTGACGGTCAGATGGATTGAAAACTGGCTAGCTGGACGCACTCAGAGAGTAGTGGTCGGTGGGGAGCTCTCGAACCCTATAGAGGTCGGTAGTGGGGTACCGCAGGGCTCAGTCCTGGGTCCAATCCTGTTTAATGCATACATTTCAGACATCAGGGAGGGTATAGGGTGTGAAATTAGTCTCTTTGCTGATGACTCCAAGATGGGAGCAGTAGTTGAGGGGGAAGAGTGGAGGTTGGCCCTGCCATGGGACATGGACACCATGGAAAGGTGGGCTCACACATGGAAATTAAATTTCAACATCACCAAGTACAAGGTGTTACATCTTGGGCGGGGAAACCCTAAACACAGATACACCCTGGGAGGGGAGGTGCCAGAGGCCTCAACAGGGGAAAAAGACCTAGGGGTCATGGTGGATGCATGCATGAATAACTCCGAGCAGTGCAGGAGAGTGGCTAGCAAAACAAACAGGATGTTGGGATGCATCGTACGGGGGATCACCTCTAGGAGCAGGGAAGTGATTCTGCCGCTGTACAATGGATTGGTTAGACCACACCTTGAGTACTGTGTACAGTACTGGAGATCACACTTGAAGAGGGGCATACAGCTCCCGGAGAGGGTACAGAGGAGGGCAACTAAGATGATACGAGGACTAGGGGATTTGATGTATAAGGACAGACCTGAGGAGCTCTGCCAGTTTTCATTGGAGCAGAGGAGAGACAGGGGGGGACCCGATTGAGGTCCTCAAGTACCTCAAGGGAATAGATAGGGTAAACACGGAGGGGATCTTTAGACTAAAGTAGGGAGGTATCACCAGAGGGCATGGTTTGAAGTTGGAAGGTGGAAGGGTCGGGGGGGGAAGAGGAGGAGGTTTTTCACTGAGAAGGTGGTGGATCCTTGGAACGTGCTGCCTGGCAAGCTGATTCAGAGACCCACAGAGGAGGGCTTCAAGAGAGGGTGGGACAGACACAGAAAGCAGATGTATCAGATGATGGCCTGGCCCAGGGGGATGGGGATGGATGATAGGGGTTTCTGGAACACAATGGGGGGGAGGGTCTTGGTACCCAACTTGGGATCTGAGGTTTGAGCAGACTCGATAGACCATAAGGCCTAATCTGCTGGCAATTATTATGTTAGTATTATGGATCAAGCCCAATAAATAATATACTGTATTAATATGCAATGAAATCTCTCTTACAGTTGTAAAAGTGGTCTCACTTACAATCTTAGGATATCAGGTCTGCTCTCATTAGGTTTGTAGTTCTCATACCCTACAAATACACGTGAGACCATTTGTACAACAGTAAGCACAGTCTCGTGTCATATTAACATACACAATCAGATTGTGGGGTACCATAGCAATACACAGGAATATGATTACATACAACACAATACAAAATCCATGGACAGGTATTACACTAGCATGACAGGTATTATGTACATTGGCAAGATAATTATTATAGCTCATTGAAACAACTTATATCATTCTGTATAACTTTGTCATTTGTATTTTTATCTTGAATGGCAGATGACAAAGTTCCAGGAACACTTTGAAAATATACAATAGAGCTGATTAAACCAAAATCAGTTGTCCTTGTACTCATCTGCAAATTTCTCATTATATCAGAGGCATATCTTAAAATAACAAAAAATGCAAATAACAAATTTAGATCTCAAAAAAAATGTGCATGCATTTTAAGGGGCAAGAAGTTCCTCAGGATGCAAATCAATAAAGAAAGAAGAATGGTAGAAATGAAGGGAATGGAAATGGGAGCATTAAAAACAGAGGGGGGGAAGGTGGGTGGGCAAAAAGAAAGGTTGCAAGGAGGAGGCTGGCAATTATAGGACTATCAGCCTGATGTCAGTTATGGGAACATTAATGGAATCACTGCTGAAGGAGAGGATAGTGGAATATCTTGAATCTAATGAATTGCAGTATCCAAAACAGCATGGATTCATATATGGGAGGTCATATCAAATAAATCTGATAGATTCCTTTGATTGGGTGACAAGGAATTAGATCATGTTGGAGTGGTGGATGTGGTCTACTTAGATTTCATTAAGGCGTTTGACAAAGTTCTACATAGGAGGGTATTAGGCAATCTCAGTAGCTTAGGAGTGGGTCCAAAGGTGGTAAACTAGGTAAGAAACTGGATAGTGGATAGGTGACAGAGGGTGGTAGTAAATGGAGTTCATCCCGAGAAGGGGAGGATGACCAATGGGATGCCTCAGGGATCAGTGCTGGGACCAGTCCTCTTTAATGTCTTTATAGGTGACATTGCAGAGGAGCTGAAGGTGAAGGTCTACCTCTTTGTGGATAACACCAAAATCTGCAATAGGGTGGACACTCTAGGGGTGTGTGTGTGGAAAGGATGAACAGAGACCGGAGAAAACTCAAGGAGTAGCAGCTGGATTTCAATCTGAAAAAGTACAAAATAATGCACTTGAGGAACAGAAACCCTGGGAAAGAGTATAAAATGGAGTGAGTGTTAGTGACAAACTCCAACCAGGAGATAGACCTGAGGGTAATGATCTCTGATGACCTAAAGGTGGCCAGGCAATGCAACAAGGCAGTTGGGAGGGCTAGTGAGATGCTAGGGTGCATAGGAAGAGGTATCATCAGCAGAAGGAGGGAGGTGGTGCTGCCACTATATGGACTGCTAGTAAGATCTCACCTACTGTAGAATACTGTGTACCTTTCTGGAGCCCACACCTCTGGAATGACATAGACAGAGTGGAAGTGGTCCAGAGGAAGGCAGCTAAAATGGTGTGCGGCCTGCATTCAAAGCCCTATGAAGAGAGACTAAAGAACTCAATATATACACTCTGGAAGAGAGGAAGGAGGGGGGATATGATTGAGACATTTAAATACCTCATGGTGGTAAATAAGGTACAGGTGGAAAGTATTTTTTCAGAAAAAAGGTGCTAAAGGACAAGGGGGCATGCTATGAAGTTAAAAGAGGGGTAGATTCAGGAGAGTCGTGAGGAAGTACTTCTTCACAGAAAGAGTGGTAGCTTCCTGGAACAGTCTACTAGCTGAGGTGGTAGAGGTGAAAACAATGGTAGAGTTCAAGAATGCATTGGGTAGGCATAAGGGAATCTCAGTGGGAAGGAATGGGGAACGAAGAAGGAGCCTGAGATCAGTCAGGGTCTATGGTGATAATACAGGTAAGGAAAATGGTCAGACTGCATAGGTCAAGTGGTCCTTATCTGCTGATAAACTCTATGGGCCTGATTCCAAAAGGCGTTATGCCTGGCGCAAGGCGATTTACACCAAACCCGATAGCGCAAATCACACCTTGCGCCAGGCATTACACAAGTTGTGATTCCAAATCATGGCTTGTGCCATGCTGTATGCAGGTTGCACCAAAGGTGGACTATGCCACCCACTACACCTGCAACCCACAGTGGCATGGAGCAAGGGTGGGTTACAGCAGCAACTGCACCCTATTCCAAAAGGGCGGCTGCCGTAACCCACCTATGCGATTTCAAGAGCCACTATGGTGCAGCAGAGTTAGACCAGCAGGGAGATGGTGTATGGGGCATCTGTCCATGCCAACTGATGGATGCCCACTCCTCAGCACTGCAGCATGCACATAGCCCATCTCCCTGTACCCCCCCAACACAGACATGCCCACCACCCCCTGAATGTCGGGAACCCCAGGGTCCATTTCACAATGTGCCCCCCAAAATGCCAGTGCCACCTGGCTAGCCAACCCAATGCCCCCTGGTGCTTGCGGCAGTGTTCCAGGGTGGAGGCGTCAGTTCTCTGCAGGCTGGGACTTACAGTACCCAGGTCCATTGTGCCATTCCTTTGGTGCTAGCCTGCAGCTGTCGCAAGTCACAGGACATAGGTGCCGGGGGCCCTGCCTATCTTGGAATATGGCGCAGGGTCCCTGGCATAGCGCCACATGGCACAGCCCACATACACCCATGAGTTGCGCCATGCGTTTTGGAATCAGGCCCAATGTTTCTATGTTTGACAATACAACATAAAGACACGAGACAAGGTGGAGAGAGTGACTAGTAGGATACTCAAGGCTCAGTACTGAAACAGTTATCTTCAATGCCTTTGTATGTGACATTTTAAAAGACATGTGAGTGATGGTATGCCTTTTTTGCAGATGGCACCAAAATCTGTAATAGTCTGGAAGAGATTGAGAAAATGTGTATGGATCTGTAGAGAGTCAAGGTGTGGTCAAAAACATGTCATTTGGTGTTCAATGCTAAAAAGTGCAAAATCATGCACCTGAGTCATATGAACTCTGGTGCTAAATACAAAATAGGGAAGGGGGAGTTACTTACAGTCACTAGTCTTGTAAGGCACATCGAGGTTATCATATCATTGGACCTCTAGTTGGCAGGTCAGTGTAGCGAGGAAGTGGGCAAGACTAGTTGGACATTGGGTTGCTTAAGGAGAGATGTCACTAGCAGGAGTAGGGAGGTTGTTCTGACACTGTACCACTCTCAGGCAGCCCCCACCTGGACTACTGTGTCCAGTTATGCACACCGCACCTCATGCAGGATGTAGAAAAGGCAGTGCAGGTTAGAGATGTACACATTTTTAATTCACCAGTGAAAGTGGCATGAATCCACGTTATTCACATTTGAGAAAAATTTGCAAATTGTGTGACCAAACCAGACAACTTTGCTGGTGGATTTTTTAATTAAACAAACCCCCCATCCACTGTGGTGTGAAGCAACCCCTTGTGCTACCTAAGAACATAAAAAGTTATCAAAATAACCCCACACTGGCACCCTCACATCCCCTTGCTCTAGCAGTCATCATATGTCCGAGACTCTCTGCTATGCCAAAGCCAACCAACTCCCTCACTGGCCCAAGGGACACAGGCTCTGACACCAAATCTTACTCCGGACCCCAACAGAGCCCCTATAACCATTACGGTGGTGTACATCCCACCACGAAACCAAGCCTCAGCTTGTCAAGCCCTAGCCGACTCTTTCTCCAGCTACCCACCCAAAACCGAGCACATTAATGTCTGGGACTTTAATGTGAATTGGTTATCCAGCTCGACTGCTACTATAAAAGACACCCTCTCAGCACTAAACCTAACCCAATTAGTTAACCAACCAACCAACCAGGGTTAATCCCAGAAATCATTCCAGCACCCTAATCGACCTCCTACTCACCAATCGACCCAATAGAATCACAAACCTAAAAGTACTCCCAGACTCACTAAGTGATCACTCACCAATCCTCTTCACCTGGTCTTGTCAGCGGCAACCACCCCAACCTTGTGGTTTCATCTGGTGATGTCTCCTACCTGGTGGCCTCACCAAACTTAGGAAATATTTTACCCAGTGTGATTGGTCCCCCACCAAACGCGCCCCTACCATAGATGTAGCCCTTGACTACTTCACCCGCAAATTCAACGCTGCCTGTGATACTTTTGCCCCACTCACTAAGGTTCAAACCAAAAAAAGAAATGCTCCCTGGGTAACGCCAGCACTGCTCCAGCAACTAAAAAAACGGGATGACCTCTGGTACAAAGCAGTTGCCTCTGGTGTGGATACTGACAGACTGGCCTATAAAATGGCCCGCAACAAGTGTACCTGGGCCATTAGAATGGCAAAATCCAGCTATTACAAGTCCATCCTGGCCTCATCTGGGGGGAATGCTAGGCTATTCTAAAGGAACTGAATGGAAAGTCCAGGATGCCCCCCCTCCCAATTAAATGTAAACAGTTGTATTACCTCACATCCACTCACCATCGCCGATGGTCTAAATGCAGCCTTCTCAGATCTAAGCACAGTTTTGCCTTCCAGCTTCTTCGATTCCACCCCAAAAACACCAGAACCCAGCAATGCCTACCCCCTCTTCTACCTCAGGGTTGTTTCTATGAATGAAGCAAGTTCTTACCTTAAAAAAGCCCTAGGGGGCTCAAACTATTGCAGACTCATTTGACTTGAAAATCCTTAATACGGTACTTGACTCGGTGCTCTCCCCCCGACTGACCTCCTTAACCTCTCCCTATGTCTAGGGCAATTCCCAAATGACTGGAAGGTGGCCACCATCACACCTATACTAAAGAGTGGGGACCCCACATTACCTAACAACTACAGGCCTATCTCTGTACTCTCTTCCCTCTCAAAAGCACTTGGAAAAATTGTTGCCACCCAACTCACAGACTACTTAATTATGCACAACATCCTATGTAGGGAACAACATGGTTTTAGAGTTGGGCACAGCACAACCACTGCCCTCTTAGAGTTCTCCAACTCGCTGCGCAATGCCCTAGATAAAAAGCTGCTTGCAGGAGCAGTCTTCATCGATCCATCGAAAGCATTTGACACAATCTCCCACACCCTGCTCCTAAATACTCTTTGCAGCTACAGCCTGTTCCCCGGACCCGTCGCTTGGCTTACAAGTTACCTCATGGATAGGTCCCAATGTGTGAAGATACACAACACCCTCTCACCCACTCTACCAGTCTGCTCAGGGGTACCCCAAGGCTCCATCCTTGGCCCACTGCTATTCAGCATCTTCCTGAATTCCCTGCCTAAATCCTGCCCATGCAACCTTCTGCTATACGCAGATGATGTGGTAATGTATGCCTCCTACTCGGATCCCACTGTCCTGCAGTGTTCCCTACAACTTGCCTTCAATCAAGTTGAAAACTGGTTCATTGACCACAGACTTGTGATAAAATGTAAAAAAGACTAAATATATGCTCTTTACACACCGACAGAACAAGGAACACAAGGCCCAGCTAATAATCTTTTCCAAAGCCCTCCTCTCACTAGAACAGGTCTACACATATAAATGCCTGGGCATAACCTTTGCTCCTAACCTATCATTCCACCCACATATTACTAATCTCTCCTCTGCCATAAATATACGCACAGGACTACTGTTTCGACATAAAGCCTGCCTACCTCCAGAGGCCCTAAATATTGCAATTACCTCCTCTATTCTCTCCCTCGTAGACTATGGACTAACCATCTACTCCGCCGCTGACCACACGGCACTAAATAAAATTCATTAATCCATTAATAAAGTCTGTAGGCTCCTCGCTGGAGTGGATAGGCGTACCCACAGCTGCACCCTGTATGACCTAACAAAAATCCTCACCCTGAACGAAAGAGTGTGTTACCAAACATGTCTCCTTGCTAAGAAAATCCAGCTAGGCCACACTCCCACTGGTGTCTCAGCCTCCCTCCGCATGGCACATACCTCTACAAACACCCATGCGGTGGATACATTAATGTGGACTGTTCCCAGGGTCAACACCACCCTAGCACAACGATCCTTTTCCTATAGAGCACCATCCTGATACAATGCTCCCCCCCTGGCCATCGCCTCTATCCCCAGGCTAGGCCCCTTGAAAACAACCCTCAAAAAACACATAATCTCCACCTGTCACTGTCATTGCTCCCACTAGAACTGGTGCCTGCCTATGGGCAGCATGATAATGGGATAATATGCACTTATACTGTTACTGTGAACTAATGACAATGTTGGGAACCAACTGCTCGCACCTCCTGCTAGTGCATATGCTACACCGTATTCTGTATAGATGGTTCACTGACGTTCACAAGCTCCCGACAGGACTTGTATAGCTACTCAACTGTATAGGACTAGCAACTTCACATTCCCTTCTGTGTGCCTTGTTTCCCACACTCAGTGTAATATTGTATACTGCCTACTACTTGTCACACATTGTTAACCCTGTTGTTATCTCTTACCCACCCCACTGTAATTTTGTATAAATGTCTACCTCCTACTATGTTGTGTGCCATGACGAGGAGCCTTTGGAAATGAGTCCATGACTCAAAGATTGTAATCTGATACTCTCAATAAATAAATAAATAATATTTAATGCTTCGATTGTAAAAGAAAAGGTAATCCTTTTCCCTCACCCGTCTGCCAAATACAATTCTCCACCTCCCCCACCCGAGTCCTACTGTCTTTAATTTTTACTCCCACCCCACACAACCCCCGTCCCCCATCATCCTCCCCCAACTAGAACCCACAAAATATAGGTTGCAAATAAAGAAAATGGCTCCCCAGTGCAGAGCATCTCCTCTGTTCAGTACTGACTCCCAGTCCCAGCTTGTAAAATCGCTCAAATGAATAAGTGCTGGCATCTTTGTCCTAGTACAACCTGACTGGTTAAATTGTCATCCAGTCTAGTTTTACTAGCAGCCAAAACATCACCATTCATTCATTAATGCCATTGTTATAAGATATGAGTAAGGTCTCAAACTTGAATGGAGCAGATGCTCTATATCAGGGGACCTCATTCTATATTTACAGGTTAATATTCTGTGGGTGCTGCTGGAGGGAGAGGGTGGTGGGGATCAGAGAGGAGGCAGGGTGGAGGACTGGGAGGGAAAATGAAAGACAGTCAGACTTGGGTGGGATGAGGTGGGACAGTATATTTGGCATCAGTGGGGGAAGGGATTACTCATTCTTTTACAGCCACAGCAGCCAGCGTGATGTTTGCCAGGGTGGGGGAGGGAGAATAGAGGAGGGTGCCAGTTGGGGGGTTAAGGGGGTAGTGTTTGGCAACACCAAATTCACTTTGCCATTTGGCAGCAAATTGGTCATTCACTAGGTGAATGTTGTCCAATCTGACTGGGGAATAACAAGGTGAATTGCAGTTCACAACTCTGTGAATTTGCTGAAATTCACAGATTTTTTGCGAAGCATATTTCAACAACTTTGCACATCTCAAGTGGAGGTCCAGAGGATGGCAACTAAAAATGATACATGGTTTGTAGTGGAAGCAGTATAAGGAAAGACTGAAGTATCTCAAAATGTATGCCCACAAAGAGGAAAAGGATGATAGAAATGTTCAAGTACCTCAAAGAAATCAACAAAGTCCAAGAGGGCAGTATCTTTCAGAAAAAGAGATGTGCAAGAACAAGGGGATACAATTTGAAGATAGAGGGGGGACAGCTCAGGGGCAATGTGAGGAATTATTTTTTCACACAGAGGGGGGTGGACACATGGCACAACCTTCCTGAGGAGGTCGTGGGGGACAAAAACAGTGGAGGAATTCAAGAATGCATGGGACGGACATAAGGCAATTCTGGTGCAGGTTAGGAAGAAGTAGGCTGTTGGTTAACTAGGATCTGCAGCTTATCCAATAGGTAGGGAAATGGGTAGACTAGGTGGGCCAAGTGTTCCTTATCTGCCATCAAAGTCTGTGTTTCTGTGTTTCTATGTTTCTATATGCTGCAATACAAAGCTGATTTTAAATTCACATTCCAGCTTTTTGTAAAACAAATGTCATTAATTTGAGTTAAAATATGTATAGTTCCTAGGTCTCTTACGGTTATATGAGGTTCTTCTCAAGTCCTTTCCTGTGCTCCAAATAAATTGAGATTGCACTCTTGTGCCATAAGAGATACAGTACCTTTATATATAAAAAATATAATACGCATGGCAAATTATGTGGTTGGTTACTTTAGTCCCCATCTGACCTCCCTCATGGGGACTTGTTACAGGTTAAATGTATTGATGCTTATAGCATATAGTGATAGTACCCATAAACGTTTATCATCAAATAAACAGTTTTCAGACCTTACATGAGGACTGGATGCTGACATGCATGTGGCAATTGACTGATGAATGTTGCTAGTGTCAAAATATATCTGATCATTTGTGTAGGTACAGCAATTCAGCAGCATCGACTATATTTGCTGTATGACTTTGAGATGTTTGACTTCCAGCTGGTGGAAAATACTGTAACTCATTCTATCTGGTGCTGCCATTTTGGGTCAGGTTAAGCAATGGATGGTTCTGACGCCATACGGTGCTAATGAGTATAATGGGTTAAGAGACATCTCGCTACACCCATATTGTATTTTATCTCATCAACATATTTTCATTAAAACATTTCATATATAATGTGCACGATAATAAACACATTTCAACTGCAGATTTTGAAACCACTCAATACATAACTATAAGTAGTTTTTGTATGCTTTTTATGTATAACTCATCCCCCTTTCTTGTGGTTTGGATAATGGATGGTGCACTGCAAACATCCTTCACATGTCTTGATTGCTCACAGTTACTATTTTCATTATAGTGGAGGGCAGAAAGACTCAAGCTTCATATATAAAAAAAATGTGCTTTATTCATTGAAATAATTTTGGTTAATCATAGCCTTCTTCTATCAAAACTAAAGCAATTTTGTCTTGATGCACTCTCTCTCTCTCTCTCAGGTGGTTCTCCCACTGGTAGATCCCAACTGGTCACATGTAAGTGATATCTCTCCAAAACTAAACCAGTCCTGGATGGTGTCTCAGTGTTCTGTTTTAGGCCTCCTGCTATTTTCATTATTCAAGGAACTGTAGGGAAGTGAACCTTATGCTGAATGCAGATGATGCTGTGCTTTATAGGAACTCTAGGGACCCCAGCTGCCCAAATGCCCAGAGCGAGGCTGACCTCCTTCAACTAGAAAATTAATTTAAGGCAAATTAGCTAGTCCTCAATGGCAAAAAAACAAGGCAATATTATTTGGCTGTAGGAACTTGGTCCTGTCTAGGCAACACCAGCTTGCTCTCACTACCTCTGCTGGAGCACCCACAGAAGTAGCTGAGTCCACTAAAAACCTAAGCGTCCAATTGGACCAGAAATGTTCCTATGGCACTCACACTGACCATATAACACTGGCCCTCCACAAAAGACTTGCTCTGCCCTACTGCCTTGGCAATCTCATTACAAAGGAATCACGGCTTATAATTGCTACTGGTTATCTACTTCCCCTCCTGCAATGTGGCACCCCTGTTTTGCAGTCACTTAGGTGCTCTGAGCTCAATAAGCTCAAAGAATTATACAATAAAACTGGGCACTTTGCCGCGGATGCTCCATCTAGAGATCACCATTGCAATGTACTGCAATCACTGAAATGGCCTTCACTTGAGGGTTGGCTTGAGTACCATCTCCTCTGTCTGGCCTTTAAACTTGTTAAGGGTCCCTCCCTTCCCCATAGCCTGTGTGACACTAAAACTCAAAACTCCAAGGAGAGTCCTGTGGTCCACCAGCAATCTTCTTCTGGAGATACCTAAAATTAAAACCTGTGTGGGAAAGATGTCCTTTGCCACCTCAGCACCAACTATTCTGCCCTCCCAGATTGCCCAACCCTTGCGGGGTTTACAAAAGGGCTTAACGCTGTACTACTTGAACGAGCCTCTGTACCTGTCATATGTGGCCTTCCCTTGTGCTAAAATTGATGATATTCCATCATTCAGGGATCATTTTGGATCTTCTTGTTGCAATATGGGTAAATGTTTCCCCTCCCCACATTTTGCAGTCCAAGACTGTTTGTTATATGTTGAACACCATGTTTGGCCAATTGTATAGTCTCACCCATACTATATCATAACATTGTCATATCTGACTTGTCCTGAATATGTATCTGACGACATATTGTTCGGACTGTTTGTCAATTTGTAATTAATCCCAGGTCACCCTTAAAAAAGGGACAGCTACATCTCAGTGGGTCTATCCAGTTAACAAAATAAATAAAACATGAAATGTAAGCAGTCAGCAATAAGTTCCACAACCACAGTTATCAGATTGATCCCAAGTTGCACGTTGTGTGCAATAATTATCATTAGATTTACCCACTGGGGAGCAGTATTCTCCTTATCTATCATCCTCCCAGGGACAGTGTGAATTCTTGTGGGAATTTGTAGACTTTATCATCAGCATGGCTTTGGGGTCTACCAGTCTACTGGCACTGGGGGACTTCAGTGCATTGATTTGCCAATCTGTACCTGGGGAATTGGGAGGCAACTGTGATTTTTAGCTGGGATCACAACCCACCCATAGACCACATAAACAATTGGTTTCAATGCATAGATGATATGATCTGTGTTTGGGATGGTTCAGAATCCTTGGCTACGGAATTTCTAACATGGCAGAATAGCAACCTACTGAATTTAAAATGCATTCACATAAACAGTTCCTCCACTTTAAACTTCCTGAATGTGATTCTTAGAGTGGATAACAACAACAAAATAACCACACGTGACTTCCATAAAGCTACAGCAACACACACTTTATTAAAGTATGACAGTGGGCATCTCCATAAACTCATCTGTTCCAGTCCTTTCAGCCAGTTACTAAGGCTGCATAGGAACTGTTCTGAAAATGTTGAATTTGAAATGGAGGCAGAGGCACAATACGAACGATTTTGGGAGAGGGGGTACTGTAAAAAGTAAGGATGGGTGGGACGGCTGTGACCTGGTTCTGATTTAGACTGATTTATTTCCAAAAGTTTATGATTCACTCTGATGAATTTAGATCAAGTTTTGTCTGAATATGAGAAATGCATCAGTATTATTCTTTTGGATCCCTCAATTAAACTTTTTTAGAGAACAAATTTGTGCCTGTATTGTCATGTCATTTGGTCAGCAAGTAGCCAACAACAACAACAACAAAAAATAAATACATAACACTTACTAGCACTGCAGTATTGAGTCACTGAACAAGGAGGTCATGGAAGTTCCCATCAAAAAAACAAACAA
Source organism: Neoceratodus forsteri (assembly GCA_016271365.2). Taxonomy (NCBI): domain Eukaryota; kingdom Metazoa; phylum Chordata; order Ceratodontiformes; family Ceratodontidae; genus Neoceratodus; species Neoceratodus forsteri. Next base: position 600,115,444 of record CM028130.1, on the reverse strand, counting down.
ACAAAAAATATATGGACAATTTTTTCCAGTTTCATACCAAATACTCCTTGGACCCTCATGGCCAACAAACTATATGAAAGGCAATACTTGTGATACTGGGGCTCTAAAGGGAGCCAACCAATTAGGGTCTTGTTTGTTTGATTGACTGTTGTTCTTGCCAATCCTGTGTGTCAGCCTGAGTGCTGTACATATTTTGAAGGGGTGGGGTGTCACCCATGTCTCAGACTTTGTGTTGCCAATCTCTGTGCCTGAACTACCACTAGATTATTGTGCCATAAACTCTGTTTTGTCCATATCTGTCCCTGAACTACTACTAGGAAGGTCATAGCAGTGCCGTACAAATTTTGAAGGGGGGGGGTCATGTCTCAGTCTCTGTGTTGCCCATCTCTGTAACTGATATACTACTAGGTCATACTGCCGTACTACATTTTGAAGTAGAATGTCACATCTTAGACTCTGTGTTGCCCATCCCTGTCACTGAACTACTACTATGCCTAATATATTTTGAGAGGGGGGTGTCACATCTCAGACTCTATGTTGCCCCTCTCTGCATCCAAACTAATACTACTAATTAAGTAATTAAGATGCATCACAAAAAATGGATTCAGAATCAGGATCTGTTATGGAACATGCAGCCAACACCAGCAGTATGGCTGAAATTGGTACACGTAACAATACAAATATTTCCCAAACTGAAATTCAGTAAAAAAAAAGGGTAAGTCACGTCTGCAGATATAATTAATACAAGTGAGGTAAAAATGAAGCAACAACACAACCAGAAATAGAAAGAATGTTGATGAATCCCCTGCTCAAAGTAGTGCAGTACTAACTTGGCAGATAAAACACAAAAACAGGTAGCCAAAATACTGTTAGACCTAGAAAGTTGACGATTTAGGAAAAGACGCTATCTAGTACCACTAGACACAGCTCTCCACAATATGCCACTCATGCATATCTGGCTCCTTCATCAGAAAGCAGTACCTATAATAAAGATGTTGTAAATGTACAAGAACAAGATCACAATCACGATCATGATGTATCACAGTTATGCTCTTCCAAAGGTGATGAATCGGAATGTGATATCAATGACATAAAGGATGCCACCTGGGTTCCAGAACCCAACAAGAAAAACCAAAAACATATAGCAATGTACTACCACTAGCCATAGCCACAGTAGTGGCAAAAAACTCAATAACAAACATAGTAGCTCTTCTGGGCACAGTAACAGTGTGCATGAACCAGGGTCAGAAATACCAGCCACCAAAATTGCTGCAGTTCCTGGCATGACAACAAAATGTCCCACCTCAGTTGTGAGGAGCTATTTTCATACAAGTCCCTAAACTGAATGTTTAGCTGTCTGCACCTTTTGTCATCTGGAAGTTAGCAGGGGGAAAGTGAGGGGCCAGTTTGGGACAACACTAAAAAGGCATTTACAAAGAGCATATCCAACCATTCGGCTGAGCAGCAGCCCTGAGCAAGGGAAAAATATCTGTGATGAAAATAATCCTATAGAGAATAGTGATGGTGAAGAGACAGGGAGACAGGGCAGAAAAAAAACACACATGTGCAACTTCACTGACAAAAGTATTTGGACAAGCTACAGTGTCATCACTGCAATCCCATAGTTTTTGACCCCTACACGAACTAAAGAGCAGACCATTACTGTGATGCTTGAACAAAAAACTGCCTACTGTAAATCACATCAAGTAACATTAAAAATTAATCAGATAATAGCTAGTTAATTTATGCCTACAGTAGACAACATCAAGTAACATTAAAAATTAATCAGTTAATAGATGAATTTATGTCTACAGTAGATCACATCATTCAAGTAATATTAAAACTTAATCAGTTAATAGATGAATTTACTGCCAGGAACCTGCTACCATGTTCTGTGATGGAGAATGAAGGTTTTAGAGCCCTTTTAAAATATTTTGAGACATGTAACATACAAGATTCCAAGCCATAACTATTTTGCAATTGTCCCTGTTCCCAAAATGTACGACTACAAATATATGTAAAGTAAAATAAAATTGCCTACAAATACATGCAAAGTAAAATAAAATTAGCTCTTAAAGAGAGTGAATGTGGTGCTGTGCACCTGACAACAGACATGCACATGAGTTCTCAAACCACTGACAATATATGCATCACAGCACATTGGTGTCACAATCATCTTCAAACACCACCACAAGCAGCAGTGTATAGGAAGGAAGATAAAGAATGGCAGCTCTTTACGTTAGCGTGTTGGTAAGCCTCACACTGCTGACAATATTTTGGAAGAGTTGCATGACAATATTTCTGAGTGGTTAGAGTCCCTGGGACTCAATACTTGATTTGTGGTTAGAGCCAGTGGTGTCAATATTGTTAGTTCATTGAGACATGGTGGTTTTACTCACATTCCATGCTTTGCACACTCTTTAAACCCGTTAATACAAGATTCGTGTCCAGTGACAACAGTATATTAACAACAGCAAGAGCTGCAAAAAAAATCTGTGGTCATTTCAGTCACTCTGTAAAATCACATGGTATATTGGCTGACCTCCAGAAAAAAATTGCTTGTCAATATAGCAATTAAAACAAGATGTTCCGACAAGATGGAACTTGAACAAGGAGCTCAGGAAGCTATGTAGAGGTTTTGAACAAAAGGGAGAAAAATCTGGTGTCTCTCTTACTGATACACCAATTTCAAAATTGCAGAAGACTTCACAATCTCACGACAGACAAAAATATTCTTCTTTTACTCTTCTGGACTCTCAGTTTAATTCATAACAGCTGCCTCCTTCAGATTTCCATGACTCTTATCTTGAACACAAAAACATGCTGATTTCAGTGATTGCACAGGAAAAGGATGGGTCTATATTTGACAATACAAATGAATCATGTGATGTGGATGCTGCATCTGATGATGCAACATTTACTGGTGCTAACAGTAATAATTTTCATTTAGTGCCAACATGTACTCCTTCATTAGTATTGGGCAGTCTTGCATAAAGTCTACTTTTATGGTAATTGCAAAAGGCATGTCATTCTGAAAGCACACAGATGGTGACTCTCACTTTTTGGTCAAAAAATCTAATAGAAACTAATAATTCAGGTGTGTTTGTTGTGGGACCGCCTTCTTTGTCTTTGATATTGTGGATGCCTATTTATGAGAACCACTCTTTAATTAATATTACTGATGATGACCCTTTTGAGTACTAGTTGGAAAAGGAATGGATCTGATCTGCATTATATGGGCCTGATTCTAGAAGGGTGGTGCAAGTAGCCGCTAAACACAACTTACGCCACCCCCAACTGCAACATTGACCTTGCGCCCTATTCTAGAAGGGGCAGAGTCTCTGCAGCTAAGTCCTGCGACTTGCGACATGTGGCCAGGTATGCCAAACTGCGGGCGCACCTGTTGAGTATGTCGCAAGCATGTGCCCCCATGCCCAGCTTGCCTTAATACACACCTCGCAGGGCTGCCCACATCAACTGTCCCCTGAATCCCTGTATAAGTACAGCCCCACAGGGCTTCCCACACCCCCAGTCCCCTGAAGTGTTCATACAGAGCCCTGCAGGGCTGCCCATGCCCCCAGCCCCCTGAATCCCCTATTGTAAAATGCCCCACAGGGTGGCGCTGTCATCCTCCCATCCGTGCCCTGAACCCGAGTAGCCAGCCGCAAATGTGGCAAATAACCTGATAAGCCCTGGTAGTGTAGTGGCCCCACACCCAGCCATGCCAGCCCACTCAGCACCCCCCACCCATCCCCAGCTGGAGACTGGCACAGCCCACCTCTCACCTCCATGGCCAGCTGCCGACTGAGTTATGTAGGAGTGCTACTAGAAAGATGCACTAAGAAATTAATATCTGAGTGCATCTTTCCAGTAGGGCCCCTATATAACCCAGTGTCATGGCTGCCTGTGGAGATGAGAGGTGGACTGTGCCAGTCACCGGCTGGGGACAGATGGGGGTCTGGGTGGCTGGCATGGCTGGGTGGGGGTGGGGCCACCAGACTACCATGGCTTATCAGGGTTATTTGGGCCGATTTGCTGGCGCACTTTGGGGGTCGGGACACGATGGGGGGATGACAGCACCGCCTCTGTGGGGCATTTTACAATGGAGGATTCGGGGGCTGGTGTGGTGATTGCTGGGGCATGGATTTCACAGGGAGTTGGAAGGCAGGGGGTGGGCAACCCTGGGGGTTGTTACGGTGTGGGGGGTATGGGGAAGGCATGTACTGAATAGGGGATGGGCCGGGGGTGTGCGACGCCCATGCCCAATGGGCAACAGCAGAGGAGGTCTGGGCATGGAGGGGAAGGGCACATGGACCGGGTTCTACAGAACCCTTGGAGGATGGATGTAAGTTACACCAGCTAAATGTATATGTAGCTTACATTGCCGGTTCTCCTCTGGGGGTTCTTGTAGAATCTTGAAATTGGGGACTTTGTTGCTGCCCTTCTGTAATGGGGCGCAACTGCTGCCATAAACCCCCTAGTACCATGTCGCAGGGGGTTTATGGTACAACTGCTGGCATATCAGCTGTTCGGCGCAAGTGGCCTGTGACATGTCGCAGGCTACTTTGTAGAATAGCGCAAATCGCAACTGCTGGTGTAAGTTGCTACTTGCACCATTCTACTTGGTGCAAGTGCTGTTACACCAGGCGGTTCTTTTCTAGAAGCGGGGCCTATGTCTTTGCTATATGGCTTATTACAAGTCTAATTAATTGTTCATGAGCTAAACTAGCTCACTGCTTGGCTGCCATGCCAGTCTGAAATCTCTTAGAAATGGCCAGCATGGCATCCACACTCAGCTCATTGCGTGCTCTATGCTGACAGCAGTGGTGCTAAAACAAGAACTGTTTTCAGCACTGCTGTCAATAAATACAAACAAAAAACTAAATATTCTTGCATTTTTTCTGAGTAATTAAGTTTAAGCCACAGCAGGTCACAATTGCTGTGGCACACCAGCATGTCACCACATGGCAGTCTCAGGGTGTGCAGTCACAAAAAGAAAAAAAAAAGACTAAATACAAAAACCTCCGAAAAAACTGTACTATTGTGATTAGACATAATTACATTAATGATCTCACAGCCGGTCATTTTCTGGCATTAAATGACTGGCTGGGTGGGGTTGGCCTTCAGCTGTGCCTTGGGCCACCCTTCCCCCCAGCCGGTCATTAATCGCCAGAAAAAGACCAACTGTTTGGTCATTATTGCTTAATCAGTTGCCTTCTCACTGGTGTTTACTGTGAACTTATATTTAGCATGGCCGTGTGCCCTCACTGCACTCAGGAAATGCATTAATTCCTCATAACCCCATGCCGTCATGGATTATTGCTTGTATACATAGTTATTCTATGGTAACTGGGTAAGGTCCACTAGCCAGAAGTGCCTGTTTTCAGGAGCACTAGAGAGGTTCAGTGACTTGCTCTGAGTTGAACAGTATGCAAGCTTGAGGTTGTGAGTTCAAACCCAGGTCTGCTAGACATATTAAACTCTTTCACAGCTTATTACTTTAACCTCCAGACTAGACTGCCGGCCATATAAAGAATAATATCAATGGGCATAAAAAATGAATTTATTTCCATTGGTAGTGGAACTGAAGTAAAAAATGAATCATTTATTTCAACTCCAGCTCAGAGAACAATGAATATGACCTAGTAGTAGTTCAGGCACAGAGATGGGCAATGCAGAGTCTGAGACATGGGTAACACCCCCCTTCAAAATCTGTACAGCACTATAAGCCCCTTCAGAATTCGTGAGGCACTGTGATCTTCAGACAGAGTCCTCTTATCCATTCTGGCTTTTGTAGACCCCCACCCCCATCATTTTGCAAATGACAGGTGGTGTGCTGTTTGAATCTGACAGCAGTACCAGGTGGGGACTGGGTTCGGGGACGAATAGGTTACTTGGCACAAGGGCTAGGTTTGGCTACTCTGCACAGGGGTGCTCAAGTAATTCTGAACACAGGAAGCAATAACTGTAATGTCCAATACCATGAATGGAATTCTAAAGTGTGGCTTTATTCACATCCAAGCAGAACAAACAAAGCATAGATGGACTCCCATGAGGCTACATTTCTGGTAATGCAGATTAAGAGAATCAGAAACACTTCTTCAACATTTCAGCCCTCAGGCTCTGAACCCACCGGGCACACAGCCCGGACTTGTACACTATCTGGGATTTCCCTGGCTCGGCTTCCTTGCCGGCCACTCGGACACCTTCCATATGTCATGGAAACCTTTTGCTGGTGGCTCCCTAAACCACCTAAGAGCACTTCAGCTGTATAAGGGAAACTTCCTTTTAATCCCACATCTGGGTACTTTCCTCAGGCACTGGCCAAGTACCTGAGAGAAAGTAAAGGTGCCACAGAGCAAATCCGTAGAGGTGAATTTGATTACTACTGATGGGGGGGGTCTCCCACCTCTCGCTTCCACAATTCATACCCAGCCATTCCTCTGGACATTAAACATCTCTTTCTGTAAAACTTGGCAATGTAGATTAAGGGTAAATGTATGTCACATTTCCTCTACTTGTCTTGCTTTCCCATTGTGCTGGACTTGAACATACTTTTACTTGGCTTAGCCCATTGCTCTAGGCCTCCCACTGATTAAGCAGTCCAATCCCCACTTTACTTTACTCTTTGTGCTGGACTTGAACATACCTTAATTAACCGGCAATGTCTATTACACTAGACCTCCTACAAATTAAAGTAGTCCAATCCCCACGTTCCAACAGTTAAGGTGAAAACATAGGCCCTCTATCAGAGCGAACTCACCCTTTGGTTGCAGGTGCCCCACAGGTGATTCCTCACAGGAATTTCTTTCCCACAGCTTCTGGTGCTGTAGCACAACTTGAAATATGGCAGCTTCTTCCTTAGCCGGAACCAGGAGGGTTGCCCCTGGAAGGCAGGCAAACCCTTCCACCCCCATCCCTGCACAAGGACCAGTAACAGTGGTCTCCACCACTTCACAAACAGGTTACTGTGTTTCTCTTTTGGTGAAAACACACACCTCCCCTTACAGTAGCTCTGTAACAGAGCTTTAGGCTCTGAGAGCCTGTCGACAGACTGCTGTGCTGCTCCTCTCTTCAAGACTGCACACAGACTCCTGTTCAAAAATCCCCAACATTCTATCCTAACTTCCAACTGCAGATTCCAGTGTGGCTCATGCAGCTGCGAGAGTTCTATGGTGATGTCATCCCTCAGTCTCAGCTGAGACTGAGAACAGAGTGAGACAGTGTGAAATCCATTTAACTGGAGTTTCACAAGCTGCCTTCCCTGCCTAACACTAGGTCTTACTGGGATTCTAGTAACCCCAGGTAACAGGGGGGTTACACTTTCTTAATATATAAAACTTTTTACAAAATTAAATTAAAACAAAAGAATTATTAATTTGTTGAATGCTGTACATTAGTGATATTTAAACTTGTTTTTCAATATAAACTGGCAAGGGTAGATTCAGGATGGATGTAAGAAAGTGCTTCTTTACAGAAAGGGTGGTAAATAGATGGGATTGTTTGTTAAGGCACTTGGTACTAGTGTAAATGCCAATGCAGTAACAGGTTTCAAGATAGAATGTAACAACTACAAGGGCTTGATGAAAACTAAGACAGTGAAGGGCATGGAGAGTGGGGGTGGGGGGTAAACTACCAGAGGGCATTTGGCCTAGGCACGTTTGATAGTTGGTATGGCTCAGGTAGGAAACTGGGCAAACAAGATGGACTATGACTCTTCTTCTGACTACACCTTTCTATGCTTCTTCAGTATGTTTCTAATAATTCAGATCTATTTAGAAACATTACGGAACGAGGCCAGATCAAGCCTTTGGGGGTCTGGGGCACTCAAATTCTGGGGGCCCATGTACAACACCCAGCTTTTCATACAAGTGTTGTATGTTGTGATATGCATGATGTCACAATAGTGTGTGTCTGGATCTGCTGATTGGTACTCTTATTAATGATGGTAATAATTTCCTTTAAGTGTATTTTCCCATCAAAAGGCATCTTGTATTTAGTTTTTCTCTGCTGATACCCATTTTTCCCAGCAGTATTTTTGTGGTCATGGTGCTATCAACTGTTTTATAAGGCATGAGTAAATTATAAATAATAAACCAGGCATGGGTGGGGGGGGGAGTAGTGTTTAAATAAATACAGGTCACATTATTAAATAAAAGATTAAATGCAAGCAACCTTTTGAACTACTGGGCTGCATAGCTACTGTAGGTCTCCTCTACTGCCTCAAGCATTATCTCCTGCTTGAAGCCATCTGTTTGGCGGTGTCTTCCTCTGTACTCTCCTTTATGGACTATGGCGTTGTTATATATGGCTTTGCTGATCAGATTGCCTTAAGCCACCTCAAAATCACCTTAAACAAAGCATGTCATCTTATTATAGGCTGTGACAGATTTACCCATACCTGTGACCTATATTGATGGTCCCAGTGCTTAAACTTCGACTCGAGACTTAAATATCACACCTGTCTCCAAGCCAAGAAAATCCTTCTCAACCTTGCACCCCCCAGGCTCCTCCCTCTACTCCAACCAGTTACCTTAAACAGATACACCAGAATCACTGCCAAGTCACTCATACCTGTATCCCACTGTAGGACCTCCCTTGGCCAAAGGGCCTTTCATTGCCGGGCCTCTAAATGGCTCAATGAGCTCCCCACACCCATCTTTTATGAACCCAAACTAGGCCCTTTCAAGACCCACCTTAAAAACTTACTCCTTACATTGTCAAACTGTGATTGTCCCTAGTTTCCCTCCTCCACCCCTCATCCCTACACGCACCCTCCACACCTAGTCCTTAGCGTCCCTCCTGCACCAAACTACTTGGTCTAACTTGCACCTCATCTAATGCTGGGTCTGGCAAATGTCCCAGAGTTCTCTGCTTATCTAACATTTGACGATGGGCCTATGCTGCCCTATGATCTTATTTACTACGTCACTGTATGACTAATTCCTATGTACCTATGTTTTCTTCTGTAACTTCCTATGTATCTATGATGTGGAACCTTTGCAAAGGAGTCTATGACTCAAAGGTGTATTTCCAATTATTGTAATAAATAAGTAAAATAAATAAATAAATATTACCTTTTCATGCAATTGTCCTGTTTAAGGGATGCACAATGGTTAATATCAATAAAAAAGCATGCATTTGTCAATGCCAGATGTTCGCCACTGGTATACAAGCCCTGAGGTTCTTGATGCTTTATGTGACCGTGTGGTGTGAATGATGGTAAAGAGCATGCTGGTAGAGGGTTAAAATAGGGTATCTTGTGTTAAAAAGTATATAAACTGTCTTTTTTAACTTAAGATTATGCAGATATCTTTAAAGGAAGCCACGGGCTGTAGAGAGAGGAGAGCAAGTGAGTTCTAGTGTAGTATAGCGCAAGATAGCAGTGTTAATGGTGGTAAAGAACATGCTGTCAGAGGTTTAAAATCAGTCATCTTCTGTTGAAAAAGTATATAAACTTTTTATGTTTCCTTGCATGTGCGCAAGAAACATTTTGCCGTTGTTCAGAGAATAGCTTTTCAGAGGTATGTCAGGGACTAGCCCAATGCAAAGCAATCTACATTGCACTTGTCCCTGACAGACCAATGGCCACACAAGCTGAGTATGATGGTGGTCACAGTTTTACTGTTGGAAACTGCGTACTGGAAAGGACTGAAGTGCTCCAATGAGAGAGTGCTTCAATACTTTCATTTGCATAAAGCTGGCTGGGAAGCAGCTGAGCGACTTTAGCCTTCCTCATCAGTTCCCTGCTTAGCGGGTTGCATGGAAATCCATAAGAGCACTCAACAGAAAGAGCACTCCGTCGCCCCCTGCACAGCACACACATATGCGTACAATTACTTGTGCCAGCTTTGTGTTAAATCCCTCCAAGTGAAGAATGTGAAAATGCTACATTTACTTGACAGCGGGGGAGACTGACAGCACAGGACCAGTAAACAGTAACAGCAGATTTCCCTGCGCCAGCGGATCCACCTCGGGCTTACATTTCTTGTGTTTTGTCCGCCGCCTCCCAATATTTGAAGAAAACCAAATGCCAGCCCCATGCTTTACCACCAGGTCTGGGTTGTTGTAGATGTGCTGGTGGGATACGACTGGAATGACCCCATCTCTCCAGTGCCAGCGCCCAATCTCCTCGAGTTCCAGCTGCTCCTCTCCATTCACGCACAGGGACTGCTTCCCAACCAGTTTTGGCCAGGCTTCCACCACCACCATAGCAGGTCGTGTTTCTCATCCCGGTGGCTAGAGAAGCGAGAAGAGAAGCTGATGCATGCGCATCTCTTTACCTTATGGATATGCTGTGTGGGGGAGGGCAGTACGGAGGGCTCAAGATGATGCTGGTCACAAGGCACAAAAAGAGCCCGGGTGGATGGGCAGATTCTGCGGGGATGCTGTGACTTAGGCTAAAGCTGCTGCCTCTGCTTCTGCTGCTGCCTTATCTGATGTTTACATCACTGTTTAGTGCTAGAGAACTGCCACAAACAAGATACTGTTTCTATTTGAAAGTTGTTGCTTGCTAGCCTCGCCTCATGTTTCTACCTGAAATTACAAAAACATACCAATGACTCTGGAATACTTTAAATCCTTCAGGACTTGGATGCAGGTGGTCTTGCTGACAGCCATAATGCAGACAGGGAAATGGGAAATTTCTTGACTAAGAAAACATGTGATGATGTAGTCAGGGAGGAAAAACAGACACTGGAGTTATTATAGCATTTATAGAGAAAAAACATACACTGGAATATAAACTGTGTAGCCCACAGAGACACCGTTCTGGAATAAAATAAAACAACAAGGAGGGAGGGAGGGAGCATCAACCACTACTGTTTTTATTTTCAATATTTACATTATCATGCAACACATTGCTGGTGTCCTATGAAGTGAACTGGTGCCTGAAGAATTGAGCTGTTCTGCAATTCTAAAATAATAACACATCCAGAAATGTTGTAGAAACAATGTAAGTCCTAAATGCATCAATGCACCTCTCCCCCAAAAAAAAAATAGTAACTAACAAGAATTTGTCAACGCGGAATGTTTGCTTGCTGGTATTGGCATTGGTAGTACAGGAGTTAGAAAGATGCATAATAGGAATGGCAGTGAAGTATTGAACTAACACCAACCCCCACCCTACAGAGACTGACAGGTGTTGGGGGTGTGCCTTTGGGTCATTGGGCATAACGCTCATGCCATTCCACCTCACCCCACCCTGCAGACACCAATAAGTGTTGTGGCGTGCCTTGGGGTCTTCGGTCCTTATACTCACCCCATTCCACAAGGAAATAAGCTGAGATGGGTGCAGTATAGGAGAATGGGCTGAACATTAGGGCTGAGGACCCCAAGGCACACCTCAATGCCTGTCTACGGCTGCAGGCTGGGGTTGGGGGTGGAATGGCGTGAACATTATGGCCGATGACCCCAAGTCACACCCTGACGCCTGTCAGTCTCTACAGGGTGGGGCATTATGGTTGAAAACCCTAACACCTAGGGTTTTTGTTGGTATTTTCACTCCAAACTTTCAACATGGGCTTTTTTTCATTAACAGAGGCACTACCATTTTGTTACTCAGTCTCAAAAGGTGATTTCACACAGCAACTGCGCCATTCGGTGCCACAGGTGCGAAAATGCATTTCCAGCAGGATATGAAAAATGAAAGCTGTACTGTTCTTGAGCAGGTGTGAAGAAATGGCAATGTTGAAAATCTGGAGTGAAAATATGAAAAATTGGTGAAGTTACAAGTGTGCATAGAAACTCTGCAATTCATACCCATAACGCAATAATTTTTTGGAATTTTTTCACCAAGTTTTCAACATGGGCTTTTTGGGACCCCACCTCATGATCAGTGACACTATCATTTCAGTACTCCATCCCAAAGATTGATTTTGCACAGTGACTGAGCCATTCTGCACCACGGGTGCGAAAACACATTTTAGGCAGGATATGAAAAATGACAGCTATAGTGCTCATAAGGAGGTTTGAAAAAAATGGCAATCTTGAAAATATGGAGTGAAAATATTAAAAACTGGTGAACGTACAGCGCATATAAAACTGTAATGCAGTTCTTCATAACGCAGTAATTTTTGAATTTTTTCACCAAAGTTGCAACATGGGCTTTTTGGGAACCCACCTCATGAGCAGTGGCACTGTTGTTTCATTAATCAGACCCTAAAAGATGATTCCACGCAGTGACAGTGAAATCACCTTTCGGGACTGAGAAATGAGATGACAGCCACAGTGTTCATGAGGTGGGGTCTTAAGAAGCCCATGCTGAAAATTTGGAGCCAAAATTCCAAAAAATGGCTGAGATATCAACCTAAGTTGCCCCCCCCCCCCCACTGAGTCCCATTATATGGCTTATCTTCGATTCTTCATTTTGCGGTTCGGCTTTGAAAAGTGCAAACGTGTCCCAGTCCAGAGAAGATTACAGCACCGGACCTCTGGAGGTAAGTATGGGGTCGGGGGGTGCAGGGAGGTGGGGTGTGCAGAGAGTGGGTGGGGATTAGGGAAGGTGGGGCTTGGGGAAATGATGAGGTACCATTAGATTTTTTACAGGTAAACAAAAAAAAGACAGGGATGGTTTTCTTTATTTACAGGTAAATATTTATTTTTTAGGCACACTGGGGTGGGCTCCCAGTGTACCAAACTAATGTGTGTGGGGGGGAGGGGACGCAGTTTATTTAACCAGAATAGCCCAGCTGTGACTCAATGTCACAATTTCTGTGGGGACCTGCTTGTACTGTATATGACAGAAAGCCCTCCAAGAAAGCATCACCAACTAGATGTGAATAACTGAAAAATAGTAACATCAGAGAGACCCCTGCAGGGGGGGGGGATTCTGAGATTGCAACATTTAAAAGTCAAAGGAGCACTTTATCCTCTCAGCTAGGGGTATTTCTCTTTAGCTGAATTGTTATACAAAAGCAAGGCAAATGACCTAAATATGTATTAGTAGTGGGAACAGAAATAACACTGCTATTGGAATGGTCCAAAAGCAATTCTAAATCACAACATTTTGCGGGCAGTGTAAACTCTCAGAATGTTTTCTGTCTGGCTCTGAGTGTAGTAGAATACCAATAGTTTCAGTAAATGTAAAATAAATTCAGAATATTTCTATTGCAATTTGAACAGGGGATCATGTCTTCTTCATGAAAAGTGCCTCAGTATTGGGTAGCAACATAATTTTACTAGCACTACTATAACATTCTGATCATTAGTGTACATCTGCTAGCCAGCACCTGTCATTGTCCTGCATTTGACAGTGACAGTCAGCAGGCCCTTTAAATATGTGCAAGTCCAGTGACCCGACCTCCTGCTGCTGAAATTCTTGTGTCCTCCAGGACTCGGAATGGGAGCGAGTACACTGTGCACGGGTCATGGCAGTGTCCATCCATTGCCCAACACAAGATGACAAGTTCAACAAGTTAGTCGGGTGATCAGGTTGGATTGGTTGTCCAGCAAGTCCACACCCCTCCTCCTTCTCTATTCAGCCAGTCAATAAGGGCACAGCTTCAATGTGGTGTCGCTTTGACGGCACGCACTGCTGCACAGTCTAGGAGTAAGAAGCAGGAGCTAACACTGTGTTGCTACAGCAGTGTTGGAAAAGTAGGAGATTCAATTTGGATTTATTGTTTACTTGTGATCGGATGGATTTTGACACCCCCCCTCCCCCGAATATGGTTTGGGCACAGTGCGCTGATCTATCTATCCAGGGGTCCTGGAGGATCTCTCGATGGGAGTCATTCACTGTCAACATTTGTGGCAGTTCTACTGTGCTGCTGATTGTGGTCAGTGGTCATTTGGTTGTGGCCTGTAAGTCGGGCTCATAGCTGAGCCCCCCTCCCCTGCTTGGCCAGTCACCGGATTGGAGATTAAGGAGCGAAGGCCAAGCCAGACAGTGACTTGAGTGGTCCTCCTGTTGCAGAGTGAGGAGGAAGTTGAATTCATTGCTGCCAGAGAGAGGAGGAGTAAGAAGGACTCACAGCCTGACAGAGGACTCGGAGTTACAGCCAAGCCCAGGACTCAGACATTGTGGAGTGCTACTGCTGCTGGTGAGGAGGTTGGTAAGTCATCAGTCAATGAAGTCTGTGTCTGTGTAATTAATAAGCCCCAGTCCAGACTCCAGGTTCGGAGCAGAGCAGAGCATTTTGGCATATTTATGCCTTTGAAAGCTGACTGAGAGCTCTCAGCTTGACTGCCATTCACTGTTGTCTGCTGTACTTTCACTTGTTGAGGGTTGTTGATGATGATGTGATTAAATTGATGACCGTCCCATCTGATGAGGTGCTGGACTGGTACTGCTGTGCTGTTTGTTGCGCAGCACTGGCACCCCACTACACATGAGATGAGAGGACTTGGGCATCATCATCATCGATGACCTGAAATAATCCAAGCAGACCTCTAAAGCAGTAGGTAAGGCTAGGGGGATGTTAGGGTGTATTAATAGGGGTATTACAAGTCGTAAGAGGGAGGTAATAATAACTCTTTACAAGACACTGGTTAGGCCCTATCTGGAGTACTGCATGCAGTACTGAAGGCCACACCTTCACAAGGACATTAACCAAATTGAGGCAGTCCAGAAAAGGGCAACCAAAATGGTGCAGGGACTGCATCAGAAAACACATGAGGACAGATTAATGAAGCTCAATATGTATACCCTTGAGCAAAGGAGGGAGAGAGGTGATATGATCGAAACACTCAAACACCTTAAGGGCATTAACAAGCTAAAAGAGTCTAACATGTTTAGTCATAAGAAAAATAGCAGCACAAGAGGACACAGCATGAGATTAGAGAGAGGCCGATTAAGGGGGAATGTGAGGAAATTCTTTTTCACAGAAAGAGTGGTGGATGCATGGAATGGCCTACCTCAGGAAGTGGTGGCTATGAATACAGTGCAGGGCTTCAAACAGGCATGGGATAGACATAAGGGAGCAATACAAATGATTATGAATAGATAGGCCACTTACAGAGCAAACATTTATAAGGTAGAAAAAGAAATGGGCAGACCGGACTGGCCTTGCAGTCCTTATCTGCCGTCGACCTCTATGTTTCTATGACTGCAAGGAACGGCCGGGGGGGAATTGGAGTGGGGGATGGTCCTTGATGGGAGGGGGAATGGGGTATCAGGACAAGAGATTACATACAGTGGATGATGTATGTGTCATGGGCTTCAGAGATTTTTTTGCAAAAATTGTGAGGAAATTGCAGTACTTCTATACTTTTACTGTATACCCAGAGCTCCACAAAAAATCTTTTATTGCATTTTGGCATCTGCGGCTCTGTTATGATCTTAAACAGGGCATTAAATCATTAAAGTACTGACATTCTGATATCCCTCATGGTGTCCATCATTTCAGGGTGCTGTGTCCCTCATTATCCCTTATTTTAAGGGTTGGTGTCCCTCATTTCAGAGTTCTGAGTTTGAGAGGCATGCCTGACTGACCACTCCTTCAGAATGCCAAGGGCCCCACCTACCGGCCAAGTAAGTCCCCCTCCTGTCATCTGCTTTGCATCCAGTTCCATGCTTCTGGACAGCCCGATGTACCCCTTCATCATGGGGGCCCCCTTTCTGTCCCTCCCCTGGGAGGACAGGGAGGGGAGACTGGAATTCTATACTGGATCCGGGGCATGGGACTATGGGCACAACCTTGAGGGCATTCTTCCAGGGCTTCATGGTGGAGGGGGACCTGGCAACCATAATCCAGTTGGTTGGGCAGCATTTTTCCATTTTCTTCCCGACCACCCCTCCACCCTATTGGTGCTGCATGCTATGGCACAACATGTGGTCACCCATGCCACAAGAAGCGCTGCCACATAGGCTGTCCACTCAAGGGCGGTGTTGGCGCACACCCTCCCCCCAGGAGTAGAGCATCTCTTGGATGCTTTAAACCCTCCCTGCTGGTTTCTGCTCCTGTTGTCCTGGGCTTTGATGCAAACCCAGGTTGTTAGCGTGCCAGGTGAAACTCCTCCGCCCAGTACCACAGAGCCTGCTGAACACAAATTTAATTGCCACTGGTTACAGTCACTAATTTCAATTTTATTTTTCATTTATTTAAAATTGTAGTAACCTAGAAAGGCACATTGAACCAAGGCTCATTTCCAGGTGCGAACCAGGTACACTGGTAAAAATTTCAGACAAGGGAGATGTCAGAGTGTACAGTATGTACAATTGAGCAATACAGGCAGGCAAAATTATACAAAGTATAGTAGGAAGCATATCTGATCACCATCTTACTTAGGGTTAGAGTGCTTCTTAATGTAAATACAGTCCAGGCAATACTGAACAATGACAGCTACATGAGAAAATAGAATATCTGGGCCCAGATATTCAAACTGTGCCCAAAAAGTGCGCAATAGCAGGAGTAAGCGCAAGTCCACTGCGCCCATGCGCAAGCGGCGCGATATACAAAAATGGAGCAGGACAAACTGCGCTTACAGCCGACGACTGAATATCGCACCACCTGCACCATAGCACAACTAGGAAGGGGAAGCTGAGCAGATCTGATGCGCCATAGTGCAACAAGGGATGTGCAGCTGAGCAGTCCAGAGGTGCCATAGAGTAACCAGGGATGCCCCCCAGCAGCAGAGCAATGCAACTGCACAACCAGGGAGGTAGGGGCCCACCACCCATGCCACAGATGGGCACAGGAACACACAGCAGAACAGACATCATCCCCCCACACCCCATGCACTGCACAACTGGGAGGGCTGGAATAACCACCGCCCATGGAGACAAGCAAACAACCCACAGCTGGGCCATGGTGCCCTATCACACCCCCGACAAGCTGTGCTGGTCACAAGGAGGGCTAGACCACCCTCGCCACACCATCCCCCCAATGCAGAGCACACCCTGCACCGTGACCCCCAGACACCCCTCCAGGAGCAGCGACCACCACTGCAGGAAACCCCATGCATGCCACCACCCCCACTGTGACACTGCAACCCTGTGCACCACAGAACCATGCAAGGCAGCCCCACCACAAGCACCCATCAGCGGGTGGCAGCACTCAGCAATGCAACAGGGAGGAGGCAGGGAACTAGCAGGGAGGAGGCAGGGAACTACAGACCAGTCAGTCTTACCTCAGTAGTGGGCAAAATTATGGAGGCACTCCTTAGGGAAAGGATAGTGCAACACCTGGAATCCATAGGGGCACAGGATCCAAGACAGCATGGATTTACAAAAGGCAGGTCCTGTCAAACTAATCTCATAGATTTCTTTGACTGGGTAACCAGAGTGGTGGACCAAGGGGGAGCAGGTGATGTCGCCTACCTTGACTTCAGCAAAGCTTTTGACACTGTTTCACATAGAAGATTGATAAATAAGCTGGGTAGGCTTGGGGTGGGTCAGAAGTTAGTCAACTGGGTGGCACACTGGTTGACGGGCAGAAAACAGAGAGTGGTGGTAAATGGTATACAGTCAGAAGAGATGCCAGTCACAAGTGGGGTACCTCAGGGATCAGTCCTGGGGCCAGTCCTCTTCAATATCTTCATTAGTGACCTTGCAGATGGACTAGAGGGTAAGGCTTTGTCTGTTTGCAGATGACACCAAGATCTGCAACAGAGTAGATGATCCAGATGGGGTGGGCAAAATGAGAAGAGATCTGGATAAACTAGCAAAATGGTCAGAAGAGTGGCAACTGGGATTTAATGCAAAGAAGTGCAAGATCATGCACATAGGGAAGAGAAACCCTGAAGCCACCTATAGGCTGGGAGGGGAGTTGCTGGCAGTCACAGAGGAAGAAAGAGACTTGGGCATCATCATCACTGATGACCTGAAATCATCCAAGCAGACCTCTAAAGCAGTAGGTAAGGCTAGGGGGATGTTAGGGTGTATAAGTAGGGGTATCACAAGTCGTAAGAGAGAGGTAATAATCCCTCTTTACAAGACACTGGTTAGGCCCCATCTGGAGTACTGCATGCAGTACTGGAGGCCATACCTTCACAAGGACATTAACCAAATTGAGGCAGTCCAGAGAAGGGCAACCAAAATGGTGCAGGGACTGCATCAGAAGACATATGAGGACAGATTAACCGAGCTCAATATGTATACCCTTGAACAAAGGAGGGAGAGAGGTGATATGCTCAAGACATTCAAACACCTTAAGGGCATTAACAAGGTGAAAGAGTCTAACATGTTTAAATA
Organism: Neoceratodus forsteri; assembly: GCA_016271365.2. Classification (NCBI taxonomy): domain Eukaryota; kingdom Metazoa; phylum Chordata; order Ceratodontiformes; family Ceratodontidae; genus Neoceratodus; species Neoceratodus forsteri. The sequence goes on along the minus strand of CM028130.1, from coordinate 600,097,311 downwards.
TAAGAAAAATAGCAGGACAAGAGGACACAGCATGAGATTAGAGGGAGGCCGATTAAGGGGGAATGTGAGGAAATACTTTTTCACAGAAAGGGTGGTGGATGCATGGAACGGCCTACCTCAGGAAGTGGTGGCTATGAATACAGTGCAGGGCTTCAAACAGGCATGGGATAGGCATAAGGGAGCAATACAGATGAGTATGAATAGATAGACCACTGACAGAGCAAAGGCCAATGGCACATTTATAAGGTAGAAAAAGAAATGGGCAGACTGGATGGGCCTTGTGGTCCTTATCTGCCGTCAACTTCTATGTTTCTATGTAACAACAACAGCATACACATTGCCACCATGCACAGTCCCCCCGAGGTACTGCTGAGAGATCAACCATGCGTCGGCACATGAGGTACCCCACACGGGACAGGCTTGCCCTGGACACCACCACCAGTGGTACAGCACCCTGCACAGTATTCCAATGACACACTCCAACCTACCACTGGCCACAACAGCCAGCACAGACACCCACAGTGGTGCGTGGAAGCATGCACCACACCGGATGCCACACAGTGCATGGACATACACCCATCCATACCCAAGGGCACAACAACACAGGGACGCAGTGGTGGGGCAACCAAGCCCCCAGCGTGGGCCCATGTAAACTGTGTACACACAACCCGCAGTCCTCCATGACACTGGAGTGCCAGCCACCCTGCGCAGGCACTGTGGAGCCATACACCACCATCATTTGCCCGGAGCACAAGTCACAGACAGTCATGCACATCCCCTGCAACACACAAAAAGTACAGCATGGAGGTGGGACAACAACTGTGGAGGCCACAGTGTCACCCGAGGCAGACATGCACCACACCAGTGACAGGAGGCAACCCTGCATTGTGACGGGTACAGTGGCTGCCCTGCAGGGACTGCCACCACTGACATGCCAGCGGACCGTGCAGGTCACAGACATGCATGTGTGTCAGCTGCACAGGCCATGGACGGGCTGATAGGGGTGCCATGGACACAGAGCATGCACCATGGACCACTGCACACAGTCATCCAGTGCACAGGGCACAACACACATACACCACAGACACTGACTGATAGCTACCCCCACACCATAGTCACCTCCACACGGACACACACACATACCCATGACCGCACCACCCCTGATGCCATGCATACCACTGCAGCTGAGCACCTATAGCCCACTGCAAATCAGAGACCACCACAGTATTCATATCAAAATAACTGTATTGAACAAACATAGAAAAGTTAACTATTTACAAGACTATTTACAAAATATATACAAGGTGGGGGGGAGGGCCACAAACAAGGTGGGGGTGGGTAAGAGGCAGGGGTGGACAAATGGGACGGGAAAGGAGGGGTGTGAGGGTGGGTCCAGGGGGGACAGGGGATTACAGGGGCCGAGGGACCACTGGCGGGAGCGCCACTCCCTACTCTGACTCCGTCTTGCTCGGTGCCTCTGCAGGACCCCGGTGTCGTCAATCCTGCGGGGGATGTCCAGCGACGCCCTTGCCACCTGGAGTATCTCCCGCAGTGCCTCCCTTATCTCCCAGAGATGGTGTGTACCTAGGACAAGGGAGCACAGTCAATAGGAGTGAATGCACAGCCCCATACAGCCCTCCCACTGTGCATGGCAAACAGCCATGGGACATACCTCTGTGATGGTGTGTGACCACCCACAGTGATCACGTCCACATGACCTGCCCTCCCAGGCACATACAGCCATGTGGAATGCTGCACACACCCACCGGCCAAGTCACGCACAGCACCACCGTGGCCGTTTAGTGACATGGCTATGTGGTGCAAAGGCAGTGGCACAACCATGTACCTGGTGCATGCATGGGCCACCATCGACGCACTCTCAGACATGCATTGCCACTGGACAGTGTTGACTATAACAAGTCGCGTGCATGGCAGTGGTGTCGATGGATGGTGGCCACGCCCCACTGCCCACCCTGTTGCACAGCATGCAGTAGTAATCATGGAGGTATGGCACTCACCGTCATCGGGCCTGTCCAGTGGGCGGTGAGGGTCCTCACCCCACCTGGCTTCCCTCTGCTCCTCCTGCCGCCGAAGATCACGGGCACGGCGGCATTCTCAGGACCTGTGGTGCAAACATGGAGACAGAAACATCAGTACAATCCCATAGCAAAGTCCCCCTGCGCCCAGGTGTGTGCCCTCCCACCCAGCCAGACCCACCCACCCCACACCCTGATAACACCACCACAGCCAACCCCGGTTGGTCCCTCCCCCATGTGCTGGACACATACAACCGTGTTACCCATATGGAAGATAAAAGTGTGTTGATGTAACACCTACCTGGCCATGGCACCACGCTCCTCCTGGCACGTACCCGCAGGCATGCTAGCAGCTCCGGCTCCCTCCGCCGCAGGTACCCATACCTGTGGTAGCACTGCTCAGCACTCCTCCCCCATCCTGTGGCCTCCTCAAGTGCAGTGGCCACCTCCTCCCACACCTGGGTCTTGGATCTGTCCAGGGGTGCCACCCCGAATAGTGGCCCATGGTGTGGCTCCACAATGGCCACTAGGATGGCCAGCTCTATTGCCAACCACTGAGCTGCCCTCCTGCGTGCCATGCTCTCTGCTCAATTTGGCAATATGGCGCTCTGCAGCACGGCTCCCCACGTGCAGATGCTGCTCGGTACAGCGCTGCCATTCCCTATCACGCTGTCACCGAACAGCACGATAGAGGTGCACCCATGCCTGATGCATGGCGCCTAGGGGGAAAGGTCAGGCACAGGGTCAAGGGTCTCTGTTGCACGGACACGCACAACGCCATTGGAACCCAATGTGTGTATCACGATTGGCTGCCTGTGTGCTACCGCCATTAGAAGCCTACTGCGCAGTTGGCCCAGTGCGCCTATGATGGCCCAGTGCCACAGCACCATGTAGTGACCATCACTATAGCGCCACTGGCACAATGGTGGCCGTGCCCTGCATTGCCTACCGCGCACAGCACGTCAGCAGCACGGCAGATGCCTGCGTCAGCAGCCCAGGCATGTGCAGTGAGGTGTGTACTACGCATGTCACAGAACTGTGCCATTGGCTCAGCACGTTCAACACAATTGCGCAAAGCGCAAAAGCGCGATATTCAGCCGTCATATGCAAATCATCTAATCAGCCATTCAATGGCGCAGCACTGCAATTTGCATCCATTTAAAGTTGCGCCTCGCCTCATTTGAATAGGTTGCGCTATAAAAGTGTGACATTGGGCTAGAGTGGCCATAGTCAGTTACTGCAGTCTATTGGTGAGTTGCATGCTGTTTGGGAGTGTGGACTATGGATTTAGGGACATGCATGGGACTGCACAGTCACAGGTAACAACTGCCATTCTTACAGGCTAAATAATGACCGAGCAAATTGTGGGAGAGGAGGAACACAGTGGTTATAGGAGGAGGAGGCCTAACTTTACCAAGGCCAAGACCGAAGCCCTGTTTGATGCCTACCTGGAACAGGAGCCGCTTCTCAGCTGACGGCAGGGAACACCCCAAACCCATGCTGCTGCATGGGAGGAGGTGGCACGTGCTGTGAACCTGCATGGCAGCCACCAGCACTCCATGCAGGAGTGTAGGAAAAAGATGGGCACAGACAGGAGGAGGATAAAGGAGAAGGTGGCTGCCATCAGGGCAGCATGATCTGCAACAGGTAGGGGACAGCCGGAGGTGGTACATCTGACCCCACAGGAGGAGAGGCTTGCTGGAAGCATGCAGGGTAGTGCCATTGAGGGTGTTCCGGGTGGTGGCTTCCAGACGGGTGGTGGCCCATCACTGCATGGTAAGTCATGGTCTGTCTATGGGGGGGCAGGGTAGGTCACATGCAGTAACGCGACTTTGCTTTCCCTTACAGATCCTGAGCATCTGCATGGGTCAGCGGTGGTGGGCCTGTCCACTAAGGACAGTCAGCTGGAGATGGAGGAGAGCCCATCCACCTCCACAGGTATACGTGGATCAGTGCGACAGTGGGGCCGTCTGGCTGTCCACACTGATGTTGTTGTAACAGGTGCGGAGGAAGCCCTGCCTGTGTCCCAGCGTGCTGGCGACCATGGATGCCAGCATGCTGTGACTGGGGCCGGTGCAGAGTCCATCACCGATGATGATGTTGCTAACGTCATGGGCAGTGACACGTGTGTGCCAAGGGATGGCCACACAGCAGGACACATCGCGGCCATGACTGTGGGTGGTGCTGCCATGGGGCTTGCGCGTCATCACAGTCCCATCCTGTGCCTGTCAGCACCAGTGGGGCAGCACTGGTGTTTGTTCAGGACAGTGGGACTGTTGCGGCCACTGCGGCAGCACCACTGAGCCCTGGGGAGCAGCAGCTGGAGGGGCAGCATCAGCAGTCGGCCAATGGGCTTGGGGGTACAGGGTTCAGCGGCGGCATCCAAGCACTGCCTGTGGACATGCCCAGACCTGGTCCTGGTGCGCAGCGCCCACCCTCAAGGGATGCTGAGCATCAGGGCCGCACACACCCTGAGGGACAGGATGCCGAGGAGGCAGATGACCTTTGATGAGCACACCCGCCTACTGCAAGCATCAGTCCAGCAGCAGATGTGGCTTGCGATGTCGGTGGATGCACTGCGTGTGGCTCTGGAGCAGGCAGAGGAGCTTCGCAGCAGGGACACCGCTCTGATCCTGGCAGGATGGACCGGTTGTGGAGGATGTGACCGCTGCCATTGACAGGCATGCACAGGCATTCACTGCTGTCATGGCCACAATGGGAACACAGTCAGGTGCCCATGTGGCGGACACCATGCAGTGCACTGTCCACCCCCATTCCGGCGTCATCACGACTCCTCCCTGTCGACACTGGGTTCAGCTGTGGGCATCCCAAGCACTCCTGGCACAGGCATGTTCAGTGTGCTGCAGACCCCTGCGCGAGCACGGTCGTGTTCACGCAGTGGAACCCTTGGGGGACCATCGGTGCCACCCCATGAGGCCAGTGGTCAGCCAGTCAGCTCTGGTGGGTCTCGGTGGGGCTGCCCACACATCCTTGGTGGCCGGGGCTCTGTGGCACGTGACTGACCTGTCATCCAGCATGGCTACTGTCTGGTGCTGCCCTTTGTGCATTGTGTCTTTCAGTGGGCAGTGCACGGGTGGGTACCCGGCCCTGCATGCAGACACACAGTCCACCTGCACACCCTCCCAGCTGCTGTCTGCAGTTGCGTATGCATGATGATGCCTGCATTGCACTGTACACCAATGTGCAATGGTGCTCAGCATCTGACACACACACATGGACAGGCAGTGGGTGTGGTGGCCTGTGGACATGTGTATGGCTAGGGTTGGCGTTCCGGTTCGGTGTGCCTCCTGCCCTCTATGCAAGTTTGGTGCGTTGTGTGTGTGTGTGCGTGTGTGTGTGTGTGTGTGTGTGTCCATCCATGTGGCATGTTAGTCCTCACCCATCCCTGGTTGTGTGTGTGCTTCTGTGCCCTGCCACTTCCCTTGACGGCATGCACCCCTGGTGTGTGTCCATGCGTGTCTGTGGGTTGTGCCTTAGCCACTGTTGGCTGCACATGGCCCCATGACTTACCTGGGTTGGCTGAAGTGCTCCTCCGTGATGGTGTCCCAGTGCAGCTGTGCCAGCTGGATCAGTCGGGGGGTCCTGTCGCCCAAGGGGGGGGCTGCCTATCACCATCGTCACTGGCATCCTCATCGTCCCCATCACTGTCCCCCTCTTTGACCTGTACGGCTATCCCACATTCGTTGGCCATGTTGTGCAGGATGCAACAGGCCAGGAATAGCCTGCAGGCCTTTGAGGGGCTGTACTGTAGGGCACCGCCGGAGGTGTCCAGGCAATGGAAATGTGCCTTCAGCATCCCGAACACCCGCTCAATGACATTACGTGTGGTGGCATGTGCCTCATTGTAGTGATGCTGCGATGGGGTCGTGGGCCCCCGGAAGGGTGTCAGCAGCCAAGGACGGAGTGGGAATCCACTGTCACCTATGTGTAGAGGGTGGAGGTTAGTTTGGTGATCAGCATCGCCCTGCCCCGGGCCATGTAGGCCACTACCCATGTCACCTCTGGCCATGCCGCCCCAGGCCCTATGATTGTCCATGTGGTTTGCATACTCACCCACTAGGTGGCCAGTGGGGATGTCCCCACTCTTGAATCTGTGGCAGGTTGCATGAAGCGGGCCAGGGTGCAGCCAGAAAGGTGAAGAACCAGGGGGATTTTGTCCAGCACCACCTGCCCCAGTCCTGTCCTCTATTAAATGCCCAGGGAGGGTGGAACAAGAGCATTAGGAAGGATCCCACTGCCGGAAAGCAAACAAGCGGGAAGGAGCTGTTCACTTTACCAAAAACTGGATGCAGTAGGACTTGGAGGAGGAATGAGGATGTGGTCTTAAGCTTATTGGTGGAAAGGGGGGGAAATCTGGGTGGTAGCTGGGCACCCTCTCTAGTCTCTGGGTAATAAATTTTCTAACTGTCTTGTAAGGAAAGTTTTTGTGGCCTGCCGTATATACATAGCCTTTAACATGCTTGAAAATGGCAGTCTTAGTTTGGCAGCCTGCCCAGTGGGCACTGGGGGGGGGGCTGCAGGCTCTGGTATTGCTAGGTCAATTAGGGATTGGGCAGCTGACTTGGAGGGAAATGGGGCAGGGACCACAGATCATGAGGGCTAGAATCTTTGGAAGGGTAGTGGGGTATGCAGGGTGTGGGGTGGCCATGGTACTAGCTGTGGCCTGGAGGATGGAGGGTTGTATGGTGTGCAAATGGTTGACACATCTGAAGTAGGAGGTTAGGAGGCTAAGTTGGGTGTTGGGTAAGGGGGAAGGGAGAAAACGAAATGGACTCTCAGGTGGGAGTGAGTTGGGGAGAGGGCAGTGGGGGAATTATGGGAGAAGAAAGGTAGGATAAGGGGAAGCATCCAGTAGGGGTGGAAGCAAACAGGAGAAGGTTGGCACAAGCTCAGGGGACCATGCTACCATAGATGGGGGTGATGGAGTGGGCCCTAGAGGAAGAAAGGGCACACTGGGGGAAGTGGAATGGGGGGCCCTGAAAGGAATAGGGATCAGAGGACCTGGCATGAGGTTAGGAGAAATAAGGCCCAGGGGACCAGGAATGTGCTTAGGAGGACAGAGCAGGGTTATAGTCAAAGGGGAAGGGAGCCAGCAGGGGGGATGGGGAATTTAACATTGAGAATAGCAACAGATTCACACCCCTGGCATAGACAAAGGACAGGGAGGGGGAGTTAACTGGAACCAAGGGCACTCTAGAAGAGGCAGATCAGAGTGGGATGGCAACAGGCTCAACAGAGGCAGATGGGAGTGGGATGGCAACAAGCTCAGCAGACAGGGGAGGAGGAGCAAGAGCTACTCCACAGCATACAGACTCTGGAAGGGGAGGATATGCGAGATCTGGTAGGAGGGAGGTAAGGGATGGAGGATAGAACGCTGTGGGAATTGACGGGGATGGCAAGGAAGGAGGAGCTTGAGGAGGAGACCCTGGAGGGGTGGCGTTGGAGGAGTTACTAGGGGATGTGGGTGTTTTGTAAGGGGTTGAAGTTTTGCAGGGAGGCAAGGGAAGAGGGAATAATATGGAGAAAGGGGAGACGGGGCCAATAGGAACTCCAGAACCAGTGGGGCAGGGGGGGTACCTTCACCCTGGGGGAACATGGTGATGAACCCGGGGGCAGGGGGAAGGCTGCTAGTGTTCGAGGAGGAAGGGTCAGTGAGGGACAAGAAGTGGGGGACCCTTGTCCCTGGGGGAATAAGGGGATGGACTCAGGTACAGTAGGGGGCAGGAAGGTGGGGGAGGTGGTCGGGCCTGTGAGGAAAAAGAACTGGGGGCAGGGGGGCCTTTGCTCCTGGGGGAAATTCGGGGATGGACCTACATACCATTGCAGGAAAGGAAGTGGCCAGGGGAGACAGGACAGAGAGGAATAGGGGCTGGAGTGTCAGAAATGGGACAGAAATTGGCGTAAGAGGAGGGAAGGGGACATTAAAAGAATTGCGGTAGGAGGGGGCAACCGGGGTTGCAAGTAGGCCCAGGGAAAGGAGGTGCTAAGAGTGCTATTCTTGGGTGACTCCATGATTAGGGGGATCAGTTGGGGGGGGGAGATGGAGACCTCTTGTGGTGTCAAGACCAGGAGTATACCTGACTTGATGGTGCACAAGGCCAAGCACCTGATCTTTGCTCTGGCAAGTGAGTGTGGTGGGACCCCTGGCATCTTAGTGCACCTGGGAACAAATGATACAGAGGGGAACAGTGAACTGGAAATACAGGCTAGGTTCAGAGAGCTAGCCAGGGTCTGTCAGGATGTGGGATGCTTGTTCTCCTTCTCAGAGATCCTACCGGTGCCTGGGGCCAGAGTGGAGAATCAGCAGAAAATATGGGAGGTGAATGTATGGCTCAGGGAATGGTGCAAGGGCAGGGGGTATGAGTGGGTGAGGGACTGGAAGGGACCTGGGAGGACAAGAAACTACTCTAGGGACAGGCTCCACCCTAGCTCAGAGGGGAAGGAGATCCTGAAGCTTAAACTGGCAAGGTTCATTCACTCCAGTTGAGGTTTAAACTTTTGAAGGGGGAGGGTGGGGGCTCCCTGACAGGCCAAGCCTGGAGGGACCAGAACCTCTCCCACAAGAGGAGGGGAGGGGGCACAGATTAGGTACACTTGATTGTGCAGGAGGAGGACCTTGTATGCAGGGATCTGGGAGCATTTAGGGCAGGGGAAGGGGGGGAGGTAGGTGGACACATTGGAGGGTGGTCCTGATTAACATCAGGAGTATGGGAAACAAGATGTCAAAACTACAGGTGCTGTTGTTGGAGGGTGGGTTGGATGTGGCAGCTGACTCTGAGACCTGGGCCACTTCCAAACATGGCTGGGACCTAAACCTACCAGGATTCACCACATACCGAAGGGACAGGGCAGACGGGGGGGGGTAGCATTTATCATTAAGGAGGGATTAGGGATAATTAAGGTTGAGGAGGCAGGGGAACAGGTGGAGGCCTTATGGGTCACCATATAGGCTCCGGGTGGAAAGCGGGTGAAGATGGGGGTGGTATATAGACCCCCCGGGCAGGGGGAGGAACAGGAGAAGTGCCTGTGTCGAACCTTAGGGACCAATGTGGGAGGAGTGAGGGCAGAACAAGTGGTACTGGGAGAACTGAATATGCCAGGAGCAGACTGGGGGACTATGACGTCCTCATTGGACAAGGAACAGCACCTGTTTGATTCCTTCCAGGATGCGTTTCTTGCCCAGCTGGTGATGGATCCAACACAGGGGGTAGTGTCCTGGATGTGGTCCTGGCAGATGGTGAGCTCATCAATGACCTAGTAGTTGGAGACCCACTGGCTGGAAGTGATCACACCACAGTCTGTTTTCCATGGACCTGGGGGGGGGGGGTAGACCATATAAAAACACTGGTGGTAGATTTTAGAGGGGTGGACTTTGGGGGATGGAGAGGATCCTCAGGGGCCACCTGCATGAGATCAGGCCAGGTATGGGCACAGAGGCCTGGTGGAAAGCTATAAATAAAAGGGATTCTGGAGGCCACTAAGGCTTGCATGAGGGACAAGCACAAGTGGGGCAGAGCTAAGAAGCTGAGATGGTGGACAAGGGAGGATCAGGAGGTGGTGAGGGAGAAAAGGGCAGCCTATAGCCGATACAAACATTCTCGGGTGGATAGATTCAAGGGAGAATATCATAGGACAGCCAAGCAGGTCACCAGGGTAGTGAGGTCAGCCAAGGCGGGGGCAGAACTAAGATTGGCACAGGGGATTAGAAGGGAGTAAAAAGGATTCTTTAGGTATATCAGAGAAAGAAGAAAAGGGAAGAGCAAATTAGTAGACTTCGGTCGGGGAGTGAGTGGGTGGGTGGAGGAGGCGGGGAGCAGTAGGAGGTACTAAATTATTTTTTTGCCTCAGTCTTCACCAGGAAGGATGGGGGTGGCACTGTAAGGGGAGGGGGCAGGCGGACAAGCAGATGCTGTAGGGGTAATGGATGAGGAAATCCCCATTGGGAGGGTGGGGGAAGTACTCAAGGCCCAAAGAGCGGACAAGGCACCAGGCCCAGATGGGATCCATCCCAGGGTGCTCAAGGGGCTGGCTGATACCCTGGCTGCACCTCTGGCAGGTCTCTTTAACTCCTCCCTTCAGACAGGGAGGGTGCTGCAAGACTGGAGGATGGCCCATATCATGTCTATCCACAAGGGAGGCTTGAAAGAGGAGACAGGTAATTACAGGCCGGTAAGCCTGACATCGGTGGTGGGCAAAGTGTTGGCAGTCATCTTGAATGAGAGGCTGGAGGGATTTCTGAAGGCATGAGGCCACCTAGATGATCGCCAGTATGGTTTTGTTAGGGGCAGGTCGTGTCAGACCAACCTGGTGGAGTTCTATGAGGGGGTGACTAGAGAGCTGGATCAGGCCAAGCCATTGGATGTCCTCTTTCTAGACTTCAGCAGGGCGTTTGACTCTGTGCCACATCCTGGGTTGCTAGTGAAACTGGGGGATATGGGAGTGGGTGGGCAGTTGGTAAGGTGGATAAGGAACTGGCTATCAGGGAGTCAGCAGTTGTCTAGTCCTCGTTTTTCCATCTGAGGAACATCGCCCAGATAAAGCACCTTGTTCTGCCCGATGACCTTCCTGTATTGGTTCACGCCTTTGTGTCCTCTCGTCTTGACTGCTGCAATGCTCTATACCTAGGATTACCAGGGGTGGATCTCCATCACCTGCAGCTGGTGCAGAATGCTGCAGCCAGGCTGTTGACAGGGCAGTCAAGATCTTAGCATGTCACGCCTGTGCTGCTCGAATTGCACTGGCTGCCAGTGCAGTGGAGGATCATAAGACCCTACACAGACAGGGACCGGATTACTTGCAAGACCTCCTTCAGCCTTACTGCCCCCTCCGCCCTTTCTGCTCCACTGATGAGGGATTGCTAGAGGTTCCCAGGGTGTGTCTTCAGACATCAGGTGCTAGGGCTTTTGCTTTTGTAGCCCTGACCCTGTGGAACTCTCTACCTCGCCGGATTAGAGTGCCTGTCCACTGAGATGTTTAAATCCTCTTTAAAAACATATTTATTTGGCCTAGCATTTGGGGGGGATGTTTAGTTTTATTTCTGCTAACTTTTAATTCTGTTTGTTTTAACTGTTCATTGGTTGTTTTTAATATTGTATACGCGCTTTGATTTTAGAAAAGCACTTTAAAAATAAAATATGATTTGATTTGATTTGAAAAAGTGATGATGGGGGAGTCTCATCTCCCAAGAAAGTCATTAGCGGGATCCCACAGGGCTCGGTGCTGGGCCCACTCCTGTTTAATGCCTACATCTCAGACATCAGATGAGGTATTAGGAGTGGGATGAGAATATTTGCTAATGCCTCGAAACTGTGGTCGGTTGTGGAAGAGGAGGAGGGGAAGCTGTCTCTCCAGGAGGACCTGGAGACCCTGGGGAGGTGGTCATGCACCTGGAAACTAAAGTTTAACACTGGGAAATGCAGGGTGCTCCACCTGGGAGCCAAAAACCTGGCACATGTGTACACCTTGGGGTGGGAGAGACATTGCATGTTTCTAGGGGGGGAAAAGGACCTTGGGGTGGTGGTGGATGCCAAAATGAACAACTCAGAGCAGTGTAGAATGGCTGCAGTCCAAGTTAATAAAATGCTGGGGTGCATTGCCAGAGGGATAACCTCAAGGAGCCAAGACGTGCTCCTTCCGCTGTATAATTGCCTGTTTAGGCCGCACCATGAATGTTGCATGCAGTTTTGGCATCCTTACTTAAAATGGGATATTGCTCTTCTGGAGAGGGTCCAGAGGAGGGTGACCAGGATGATACAGGGTCTGGGGGAAAGGCCCTATGAGGAACTGCTAGAGGAGCTCAGTGGAACAGAGGGGATATGATAGAGGTCTTCAGGTACCTCAAGGGAATAAATAGGGTCAGCCTTGAGGGGGTGCTACAGCTGAAGGAGGTAGGGACCACCAGGGGGCACTCGATGAGGCTGGCCGGTGGGAGACTAAGTGGGGGAGACAAGGAGGAACTACTTCAGAGAGGGTTGTGTAGCCCTGGAATGTGTTGCCTGTGGAACTGTTGGCTGTTGGAACTGTGGAGGGGTTCACAAGAGGCTGGGATACGTTCAGGGAAGGGTGCGGCCCAAAGCCTCAACAGGGGGTGGGACCTTGTCGGAGGGGGGGCTAAAACAGTGCCATGAGAGGGCACTGGTTCATGAGCAGACTCGATAGACTGATGGGCCTAATCTGCTGGCTTTTTAGTATGTTAGTACTGCTCCCAACATTGTGTACTCTTCCCCTGGTTTTTGTTTCCCAGGTGCATTACTTTACATTTCTTTGTACTGAATCCAAGCTGCCATACTTTTGACCATTCTTCTAACCTTGCCGGGTCCTTTCTCATCCTTTCCACCCCTCCTTGTGTTTCATCCCTGTTGCATATTTTAGGGTCATCTGCAAAGAGGTATACTATCACTTCCAGTCCCTCTGCAATGTCATTTATAAAGACAATAAAAAGGACCAGTTACTGTATTGAACCCTGCAGAACCCCGCTAGTAACCCTCCTTTCTTTGTAGTGGAATTCATTTACTATAACCCTCTGCACCCTCTGTTGGAAACTTTGTATACTTAAATGGACTGAAATGCTCCAATGAGAGTACTTTCATTTGCATAAAGTCAGCCAGGAAGCAGCAGATTGGCTTTAGCCTTCCTCACCAGTTCCCTGCTTAGTGGGTTGTAAAAATCCTTCCAGTGCACTGGGCTCCTGTGTGGCTTTTGGGCTGTGCCTTCTCCATTTCGTTCCTCTGGCTGCCTTTTTTCCCCTTTCCCGTGGTCCTTTATTCCTCATTCCCCCTTCCACTTCCCAGCCATTCCCTTGGCTTTCCAGTTCCTGTCTTCCCTTGTGATGAGCTTTTGGACCTGGGATAGTTCTTGCAGTTGCTCAAGATCATGGGGCTTCTGCCTGTTACAGGTACATGACCAGTTTTTCTCCCCCCTGCTTTTCTTACTGTTTTTTGCTCCCTACTCCTCCCTGTCAGCCTCTGTCCTGTCTATGACTCTCCATTTACCCAGCAGTTTCTCGCTCCCCTTCTTGGACCACCTTCTGTGGCTCATCCCTGGCTGCTCATTCCTGTCTCTTTGTTGTTTTTCTTCTGAAAGCCTGCCATGCCTGCCCCTTTTGGAGTATCTGGGCTTCTCCGCCATGGCCTCTCCAGCCCTTGTTTCCCCAGCCCTCGCTTCTCAATCCCACGATGGGTCTGCTCATTGCATCCCAATGCTCCCCATCCACAGTGCCTCTAGCTGCCAAGTGGCAGGGTCTACTGACAGCATCACGAGCCCACTTTTCCTTGCCTTCACTCTGCTTGTGCAGATTAACTTACTTCCCTGTGCCTTGTTTTGTCTCCCTGTTGAACACTGCCTCCTGCGATGGATAACCTTTCCATTCCAGATTGCTATTTAGTATTGTGTAGCCTGATGCACTGGTACAGACTCCTCAGTTCTGACAGGGCTCTTGCCTTCTGTTCATGTGCCCCCCCCACCTCATAGAAACATAGAAACATAGAAGTTGATTGCAGATAAGGACAGCAAGGCCCATCCAGTCTGCCCATTTCTTTTTCTGCCTTATGAATGTGCCATCGGCCTTTGCTGTCAATGGCCTATCTATTCATACTCATCTGTATTGCTCCCTTGCCTGTTTGAAGCCCTGCACTGTATTCATAGCCACCACTTCCTGAGGTAGGCCTTTCCATGCATCCACCACCCTTTCTGTGAAAAAGAACTTCCTCACATTACCTCTTAATTGGCCTCCCTCTAATCTCATGCTGTGTCCTCTTGTCCTTCTATTTTTCTTATATTGAAACATGTTAGACTTTTTCACCTTGTTAATGCCCTTAAGGTGTTTGAATGTTTTGATCATATCACCTCTCTCCCTCTTTTGCTCTAGGGTATACATATTGAGCTCCGTTAATCTGTCCTTATATGTTTTCTGATGTAGTCCCTGCACCATTTTGGTTACCCTTTTCTGGACTGCCACAGTTTGGTTAATGTCCTTGTGAAGGTGTGGCCTTCAGTACTGCATGCAGTACTCCAGATGGGGCCTAACCAGTGTCTTGTAAAGAGGGATTATTACCTCCCTCTTATGACTTGTGATACCCCTACTACTGTAATACACTCCAACATCCCTCTAGCCTTACCTACTGCTTTAGTGGTCTGCTTGAATGATTTCAGGTTATCAGTGATGATGACGTTCAAGTCTCTTTCTTCTCTTGTGACTGCCAGCAACTCCCCTCCCAGCCTATAGGTGGCTTCAGGGTTTCTCTTCCCTATGTGCATAATCTTGCACTTCTTTGCATTAAACTCCAGTTGCCACTCTTCCGACCATTTTGCTAGTTTATCCAGATCTCTTCTCATTCTGCCCACACCATCTGGATCATCTACTCTTTTGCAGATCTTGGTGTCATCTGCAAACAGACAAATCTTACCCACAAGTCCATCTGCAATGTTACAGATGAAGATATTGAAGAGGACTGGCCCCAGGACTGATCCCTGAGGTACCCCACTTGTGACTTGCATCTCTTCTGACTGTATACTAAAAGATTTATACCATTTACTACCACTCTCTGTTTTCTGCCTGTCAACCAGTTTGCCACCCAGTTGACCAACTTCTGGCCCACCCCGAGACTACCCAGCTTATTAATAAATCTTCTATGTGGAACAGTATCAAAAGCGTTGCTGAAGTCAAGGTAGGCAACATCAATTGCTCCCCCTTGGTCCACCACTCTGGTTACCCAGTCAAAGAAATCTATGAGATTAATTTGATAGACCTTCCTTTTTTAAACCCATGCTGTCTTGGATCCTGTGCACCTATGGATTCTAGGTGTTGACTATCCTTTCCTTAAGGACTGCCTCCATAATTTTGCCTACTACTGAGGTAAGACTCACAGGTCCGTAGTTCCCTGCTACCACTCTTGTGGAGCAGGATCACATGAGCTCTTCTCCAGTCTTCTGGGACCTATCCTGTGCTCAGTGACTCACTAAACAGTTCTGATAATGGCTCTGCTAGTTCCACCATTAGCTCCTTTAGTACCCTGGGATGTATGCCATTATGTCTCATTGCCTTGTCCACCCTGAGCTTATCGAGCTCTTGTAGGACCCTTTCTTTTGTGAAGGGACAAGTGCACACCTCCCTCCCCCCTGTGTCCTTGGTGCTGAGCTGTGGGCCCTGCCCTACCTTATCTTCAGTAAATACTGAGCAAAAAGTATCTATTTAGCATAGATGCTTTTACATGGTCCTCCTCCTCACATGTCCCCTTATCCCCTTTGATCTTAGCAATACCCCCTCTGGACTTTCTCCTTTCACTAATGTATCTATAGAAAGTCTTGTCACCTTCTTTTACTGTTTGTGCTAGTGTTTCCTCGGTTTGGGCCTTTGCCTGCCTTACTGCCCTCCCTACTTCCCTTATGGAAGTTTGGTATGCCTCCCTATCTTCATCCTTCTGCGTTCCCTTATATTTCCAGAAGGCCAGACATTTGGCTCTGACCTTTTCTGTTACTGTTTTTGAGAACCAAAGTGGTTTCTTTCTTCTTTTGCACTTCCTTTTCTCTCTAACACAATGGGATGTTGCTTCAAGCATTGCATCTTTAATGCTTGCCCACTTTCCTGTACCCCCTTCAACTGTATTTATTTTTGCCAGAGCTAGCTTAACTCTGTTGACCATCTTATCAAAGTGAGCTCCTCTGAAGTCCCATATGTTTGCCTTGGAATGGGATGATTTCGTTCTAGTGGCCAAATTGAACCATACCATGTGATGGTCACTGGCCCCCAGGTGACCTTCTACCTGGAGATCTGTGGTCCTTTTCCTGTTAGTCAGTACTAGATCTAGGATAGCTCTGTATCTTGTGGGTTGTTGTACGAGTTGTTTGAGTCCCTCTCCCTGCAGGGAATCCACCATTTGTCTAGTTATGGCAGATGTTTCTGCTGGTATTGACCAATTTGTATCTGGCATGTTGAAGTCTCTCATTATCAGAACTTCCCCTTTAGCTGTCATGCCTGTCTGCCTTGCATTTCAGCTCCTGTTTCGAGACTACTATGCAAGGAAACATTTGACATTGACAAATACTTGTTTTAAGTTAAGATTAGTTAGATATCTGTGACGGAAGCTGCTGACTTGTTGGCCAACACTTTTGTAGCTATGAATACACATGAACACTTGCACACCACCTGGGAATTGTGGTAAAAATATTCCCATAGGATCACATTGTAAATTTTAAGTAAGGAATCATGCATGGTAGGGTGTGTGGCAATGCTAAATTGCTGCATGCTCCAGGCGGGTTGTGAGGCATGAGGAGCAGCCGAGTTCCTTCAACCACCTAAGGGTAAGGATAGCATATGATTTCTATAGGACCACAGTGTAAATTATAAGTAAGCAGTAACACATGGCAGAATATGTTGTAATGCTAAATTACTGCACGCCCTAAGTGGGTTGTGATGCATAAGGCATAGCTGAGTGCCATCAATCACCTGTTGAGTGGGGAATGTCTTCACTCAGGTGCTGAAGGCAACTGTGCTGCCATGGAAACACATGCTAAGGATGTGGGAGGGTCAGCAGGTGACTGCTCTGACGAGTACCAGGCCACTGGCTTCTTCGCCTGGAAGCAGAGGTAATGTCGCAACTTAAATGGTATACAGCTAAATGACACAAAATAAAAACCCCAAAAAAGGAAAAAGCAAATTAGTAAGATATAGCTCTGGACAGTATGGAGAAGGCAGTTTTCATGTGCACTAACTAAATGAAAGGAAGAAAAGAAAGTGTCGTTCTGTGGCTGCTTGAGAAATGTGGAGTGACCTAGATCACGTTGCCTGATAGCGTAAAGTTGGAATACGAGAATCTGTGGCTTACACTGTCACAGCGAGGCAGCATTGACAGAGCAGGGAAAAATAGAAATGGAAACATTAAGCATATGACAGTTTTGCACCCACCATTCCCCCGTTCAGAAAGCGGGAGGTGGGAGCTGTTTGAAAAGCAAATTGCAGTTTGATTAATTGCAGGAGAGGGATCCTCAGATTGTTTCTGATATCTGTGCATGACAGATTAGGAACAGGGAGTAGAGAGTATATGTACACAAGCACCCTCACCTTCATTTTATCCTGTGCACCCCCCCAAATATCTAGCCCTCCTCCCCTTCCTCCAATTGCTCCCCCTTACTGGCCTCCCTTGATCTCTCACAGAATGTAAAGGACCCCAAATGCTCTCTATGGGTCCTTTTCCTACCCCCTCCAAGGGGCTTGTATCTCTCATCTACTCCCTTCCTCCACCATCTTAAAGGGGTCTCTCTGGGACACTGTCTTACCCCCTTCTCTCTGGTCCCTCCAGCCCCCTTGCAGGATTCCTCACATCCTGAAGGCGTCTCCAGGGACATGACTCTTCCCCCTCCCCACCTCACCCCTCCTTCTCCTTTCCCACTTTTCTTTCACGTAAGCACTTGTTTACTTATTAACATGGCACTTATTATTGTCCACTCTTTCTACATGTTATTCACAACACTGTTGTAACACTGTTTGTGACACCTGCCTTACAACTGTATGTTAATGTTGATCTTGTAACTTGAATGTTTAATGTCTCATTCCAATTGTACCCTTTTCCCCATGTCATACCAGGAGACGAGTGACTTGTTACTCAGTGTGCCTTCCTGGTGAAACATTTCAATAAATAAATAAAGAAATGTTATAGTGGCATTACACTTACGAAATAGGAATTTGCGAGGTGAGGCAGGGTTAATATGTGTCTCAACAGTGGGCCATGTGGAAATATCAGTCAGACTGAGACAGCCTGTAAACAGGGTTGGGACATGGTCATGGAACTCTGGGATAATGGCTAATGTTGTGATAGGGGCACAGTCCCATAACTAGACAGGACTGGGCAGATTAGATGGGGCTTGGAGGGGGGCAGCTGGTGCATCAAAAACTGCTTGTCAGTTCTGTCCAGTGGCAGGTGTGACCTGTTCAGGGGCAAGGGTGTCCTCTCCATTTAACCAAACTACAATTTACTTTTCAAATAGCTCCCACCTTCTATCTCCCAAACGGGGGGAGGGAATGAAAGCCATTGTACGCTTAATGTTTCCATTTATTTTTTCCCCTGCTCTGTCAATGCTGCCTTACCATGACAGTGTGAACCACAGATTCCATATTCCACTTTACCTCATCAGGCACAGCGATCTAGGGCAAACTGCATTTCTTATGGTGCCATCAATACTTCATTTT
Organism: Neoceratodus forsteri; assembly: GCA_016271365.2. Taxonomy (NCBI): domain Eukaryota; kingdom Metazoa; phylum Chordata; order Ceratodontiformes; family Ceratodontidae; genus Neoceratodus; species Neoceratodus forsteri. Next base: position 600,079,071 of record CM028130.1, on the reverse strand, counting down.
CTCCCTTGCATTTAGTCAGTGCTCATGAAAACTGCCTTCTCCATACTACCCAGAGCTGTATCTTGCTTTGCTGCTGTTTCTCCCTTTTTTTGGTTTCATTTTGTCTCATTCAGCTATGTGCCATTTAAGTTGGAATGTTACCTCTGTTTCCAGGTGAAGAAGCCAGGAGCCTTGTGCTCCTCAGAGCAGCCACCTGCTGACTCTACTACATCTTGGTTCTACAATTGGTTGTTGACAAACATTTTGTCTAATGACTGAACAGCAAAACCTTTGTTGACCACTTTTGCAGTCGGCATAAAGAATCTCACTGCCTACTATGTTTTCTTTGGGGGGCTTGGCTCCCCGAACCCCCACACCCCCTCACTAAATATAATCAACTCCAAGTTGGAGCTGATTAGGGGAGGGGGTGCAAGACAACTAGCAAACAGTGCAAGGGTTCAGTGCTCTCACTACAGCGACCTGTCACTGTAGTTGCTGTAGTGTCAGTCGATGTTGAAGTTTCGACGTCGGGGAGGTATATGCCACATCTTTAGCATGTGCTTCCATGGCAGCATATGTGCCTTCAGCACCTGAGTGAAGACATTCACACTTCCCAGCTGGGTGATGGCACTCAGCTGTGCCTCGTGTCTCACAACCCACCTAGGAGTGCGGAAATTTAGCATTACCACACACCCTGTTGTGTACTATTGCTCACTTACCATTTACAATGTGATCCTATGGGAATTTTATATTGCGCTTCCCAGGTGGTTGAAGGTATTCAGCTGTGCCTCATGCCTCATGACCCACATGGGGCATGCAGCAATTTAGCCTTGCCATGCACCCTGCTGTGTGGTATTGATCATTTAAACATTATCATGCAATCTTATAAGAATTATATATTGCACTTCCCAGGTGGTTGAAGGCACCCAGCTACACCTCATGCCTTCAACCCACCTGGGGCAGGCAGCAATTTAGCATTGCTGCACACCCTTCCATGTGTTATTGCTTACTTACAATTTACAAAGTGATCCTATGGGAATTTTTTATCACACTCCCGAAGTGGTGTGCAAGTGTGCGTGTGTATCCATGGCTACAGAAGCGTAGGACCATGATGATGAATGTCTCTTGTGTCATGTGGAAAGAGTTGTATGCTGTTTGTCTTAGCTGATGATGGGTGTCTGTGTTTGCTTGTGTTGCCTTGCCTAGCCTCCTTTGGCTGCTTGGGGGGAATGTAGAGTTAGCATTGAAAACCCTAACGTCGCATTTTCATACTTTTGTTGTTTTAATAGCAACAGAAACTGCTGCATTAATAATTTTTTTTTGCAAAGAATATATAAGGGATATGCTACCTCCCTGCTGGAAATATTGTTGATATTTTCTGTTTGAGTGCCATCTGACCCAATGGCATCACGAGTGGTGAAGCCACAACTGATGTCATCTGGTCAATCGGCATGAGAACAGAAAATATCAACAATATTTCCAGTAGGGGGTAGGATATTCCATTTATGCCATACCTCTTAAAACTGGGGGTGGGGTGGGGAGAATTTCCTACCATTTTGTTGCTGTTTTTTAAAAATCTAAAAGGTATCCGTAAATGAAACACCACTCATTTGGTAGATATTTTTGTGCTGAACAACTTTTATGCTCAAAGTACCATGTTATCATTTTTTGTTTTAAAGCTATTTGCATTTGTTTGTTTCAAAAAGTGAAAAAAAAATAATTTTCTGCTGTTTTTTGCTAATTATTAAAACATAAAAGGTATATCAATGAAACACTACTCATTTCCTAGATATTTTTGTGCAGAGCAATTCTATGCTCACAGCACTATGCTATTATATTTTGATTTAAAGTTATTCACATTTGTTTATCGACAGTTAAAAAATATCTAATTTCTGCTGTTTTTCTGCTAATTATAAGATATCTGCAAAGTATCTATAAATGAAACACAACTCATTTTGTAGCTATTTTTGTGCTGAACAACTTTCATGCTCACAGTACCATGCTATCATTTTTGTTTTAAAGTTATTCATATTTACTTGTGTACATCTGCAAAGTTGGGGATTGAGACACACACACACTTTTTCTGTTACAGCTGGCCTGAGCCCCTAGATGTTTGAAATTCCAGACTGATCAGACAGATATATATGCTCTGCTGTGTGCTGTAGATCAAAGGAAAGAGCTGAGCCAAGATTGGGTTTGCTGTTTCTTTTCAAGTTCACGACATCTCTGCCCAGCAAGCCAAAACTCCATCATTTGCAGCCTGATGATGATTGCTGGGGCACTGAATTGTGCCTTAAACACTGCTCTGCTTTGGGCAGACAGTGCCACACCCCTCAAAAGGCACTATAATAGCAACATGTTAGCTGCTCGCCTGCACACACACACATACATGGCAAACATAATACCAGCACCATACTAAAACCCGTCTTCCTAAAACACTGATGGGTGCACTACCACAAGTAAAGCTAGCTATCTTAACCTTCTGGCTCTTTCTTAGGGAGTGTCACATGTAACAAAATACTTAAACATTACAAGTCCAGAGAAAAATATAATGGTAACAGGACGCACTTTAGCAGACTTTTTCCCACAAAGACATATTTTCTTGAAAAGCCATAGGGGCTAAGCATTAAGTTAAAACAATAGCTGACAGTTTACCTAATCAGAGCATGCTAAAAGACAGAAATGAAATCCTAGCCACCAGAGATTTGTGAAAGAAGTTGCTGACACTATACAACTTTGTTTCTAAAAGTGAAAGGTAAGATTACTATACTCATGACAGGTTGGTAATGCCACTTGCTTTGCCAAAGAAAGCTATCTGGAACGATCAAACCCAGATCAAGAGAGAGTATGTAACTAAAACTGTTTCTTCTGTCTTCTTCATTGCTTCATTGAAACTGTAACTTTTCCAGACCCTTACCAGAGGAGCACGAGGAGGTGGAGGAGATCCAGTGCCAGTGTGCCACATTTTCCAGTCCCATCGGGGCTGCAGCAAGCCCTCCCAGTTTTCTCTTTTACCCTGTCCAGTTTTCTTTCCCTTCTGAATCTTTCTGCTGCAAAACCTATGTGGCACCGTTCTCCAGTCTCTGCATCTCCCCCGCGTAAACTCACCCACTTGTCCCATCTCCTGCTGCTGCACCTGCAACTTCTTGCAAGCCCCTTTCCTAACTGGCCAGTTACTGCAGGGCTCAGCTTCACACAGGCCACTCAGTGCATATGTGTGACAACAACCCGAGTCACTCAAAGAAGGCAATGGCCATGGCAGTATTAGACAGGCTATTGAACAAGGGGACAAGATACAGTTCTCCAGCTTTAAAAAAAATCAACAAAACAGTGGCAGACTGGCTGGGCCACAGGCGGGGGAGGGGGTACCTGAGGAGAACATGCCATGACTATCCGACCCAGCTTGTGGCTTTGCTTTGTTCAGCCACTCATGCAAGGGAACAATACATCAACATTTCATACCAAATAATCATATTAGAGCTACCTCATGGTTATTCCATATATACTGTACACACACACACACACACACACACACATATGCCCACACACACAGAGTATTTGTATACTGTATATTAATTACAGAATGAGTTTTAAATTTCCTGCTTCATGATTGGCTAAATACATTTTGGGGCCCATGTGTAAATGCGGAAGCAATGTGTAGCAGGAAAATGTTCAGGAGGTGGAATCTGGAATATGAGCAAATCACCACGTGCAGCATGAATGTGTCACTTCACTCATCCCTGATTTCCATCACAAACATGGCTACCACTTGTACTCACTAAAAACCATCAGCTAGAGCCATTCAGTTGCACCACGTGCTTGGGAACCAAGAGACAGCCTCAGATCCCTTTCCATCACAGTCACTTACAATGCAGTCCTGCCCCCCTCTCCCCATTACAGATAAAACAAATAAACAATTCAGTCAAATTCAGCACCACCAACTCCCTACCCCATAGGCCTGATAAAGAAAAATGTCCCTTACCATTTTCAACCAAATCAGGCAGCAAGATCATCACTTGCACCAAAGACTTAAACATTATTTTGGTTCAGATCTCCCCACCGCTACAGTACCTGCAATAAAGTGCTTCCATTTCTCCCACTCCAGAGTCCTGATAAAGAAGTTCCTTCAACCAAATTACATTTCCCAAAGCACCCCAACTCCATCCCAGTCCTGATAATGAGAAAATCCCCTTTTCCCTTCTGCCAAACCAGTAATTTAGTTTTTAAAACATATCTCAACAAGGCAGCCCATGAACATTATCAAGTACAGTAAGAAATGTAGAGAGAGTAAGTCCACTCCTGTGTAAGGGTAATTATAAGTCTAATTAATTATTAGTGAACTAAACTAGCTCACTGATTGGCTGATGTGCTGCTCTCAGATCTCTTGGAGATTGCTGGCACAGTAGCGACACTCAGCTGATTGTGCGCTGTACGGTGGCAGGAACGGTGCCAAAACAAGTACTGTTTTAGGAGCTGCTGTCAGTGTACAGTATCAAAACCTCTCATTATTGCAATTAGACTTATAATTGCAATAATGAATAATTGCAATAATGACCTCACAGCCTGTCATTTCCTGGGAATTAATGACTGGTCAGGGAGGCTGTGCCTTGGGCCAACCTCTGTCCCCAAACAGTTGTTAATCCTCAGGAAATGACCAGCTGTTCAGTCATTTTTGCTTAATTAGCACTTTTCCTATACTGAAACACCCCATCAACTAGTGCCTACCAAGTCAGTAACCAAAAGTTTTTTTTAGAATGAGCTGTTAACTGCAAACATAGGGACCATATTCATGGATTTGTAACAACTTAAGTACTTTCAACTATACTACGAAAAGGTTTTCCGGAATCCACAGGACCATGTGACCCCCAAAAATCAAAGATTCATACTGTTCTTGAAAAATGCAATTTGCTTTAATTGCTTACAGTTACTGAATGCTTACATATTTAAGACTATCATAAATGCAAGCAATTTAATATGCAATTGAGGTTCCTTTCACATTAAAGTTGGTGTTTCTTCTCCATACAGCATAAGAGACAGCCGAACCAAAGCAGACACATCTAAATTGTTTTTACTCTTTATGTTCTCCGCAGAATAACTGTTTTCAGAGTGAACTGTTTTGCCATTGTAACCCCATAGAAATCTGACTACTTACAATTTGTTGTGCAGTCTTGTCTGTTTGCCTGTGCCAGCCAGCCCAGTGTGTGCTGCTGCTGCTACTGCTCCTCCCTTGGCTGGTACCAACCAAAACTAATCCAATCATCCAGATGTTTTCACTGCCAGCAGTGCTGCACCTTGCTCCCTCAGTTCCCATGCCACCGGATGATCGTCACCAATCCCAGGTAGTACTGCACTACTTCAGTGAGCCAAAGTCCTTTCTTGATCACTACGCTAGTGTGCAACATTACATAAATTCCTTTTTGGCCAGGACTGAAGTTGTAAAATAGTTTAACTGTGCTGTCTGTTTTGCTCCCCTTTATTTCTCCCTCAGCAGTCAACAGTCATTGTCACAGCCATTGTCTGCAATGATGCTGCCGTGTATGCTACCTTCCTCCTCAGACCTCAGCCTCACTCTCATGCACCGCTCACCCTGTCCCCACCTCCTCCTCCTACCTATTTGTACTCTCAGGATTCAGTCCATACTCTGTCCTCTCCAGCACCAGCTGGCTGCTCTCTAGTCATGATGCTGGCATTGTCAGTGACTCACTGTACAACCGCTGACTGCTAGTAACATGGTGAGCCCCAACCTGAGGTGACTCAGGCGACCTTGTTGACAATCACACAGGAGTGTGGTGTGCATATTTATGGAACACATATAAACAGAGATGAAAAAGAAGTAAGTGCCTCAGCTGGGACTTGAACCCAGGCCACCCAGAATACCATTCTGATTGCACTAACCAGCTGCACCACTGAGACAACTGGAACCTGGGCTGTTCCTGGGCACATTACTCCTTCTCAAATGCACAACCCAATGGCAACACAAGTATTTACTTATACAAGTTCCAGTTGTCTCAGTGGTGCAGCTGGTTAGCGCAATCGGAATGGTATTCCAGTGGCCTGGGTTCAAGACCCAGCTGAGGCACTTGCTTCTTTCTCACCTCTGTTTGATCTAGTTGACAGTTGACGGTTGGTTGGTTGGTGGCAGGTGAACTCGATGTGCATGAATACCCAGCTGTTGCTGCAAAATGGTAATCAGATTCAGCACCAGCTGTACCAGGAAGTGAACAGGTGTGCAGCAGCAGCCTCATGTTAGGGATATCAGTCATCTGGTCTACTTGAAATGGAGTTGAATTAGTCTGCTATAATCTATTATATTATAGTAAACATAAGTAAACAAAAATGGTTTTCACCCACAAAGTGTACATTGGAACCAGCCCCCACTGTTCCCCTTTAAAAAAGTCTTATTTCCCTCACTCAGGCTGGAAGACTCAATAAGTGGGAGTTTTTTTTTTTTGTCATTAAGCAGCCTTGCAGTCCATTCATCCGATCTATAATGAGGTCTGGGGCAGCGATTAATTGCTGCCTTGTCACAAATTGAGCACTGTACTGTTGGGCACAGTCTACTAAATCCTTTCAAGCACTCCCTTCCCCCATTTGCAAGACTCTATTCTGCCCCCTGCATCGTCTGTGCCCTTTGAGCTTCTCTAGTGCACTGGGGGTTTAGGAATTAAACTGTTCTCCCTCACACAGCCACCAGCTTTCCACTTAAAATTCTTAGTCCACCTCCTATGCACCACTGCCAGGCATGGTTCATGACCACCAAGGCTCAATTCGTTTTTTTCCCTTCCTTTTACCCACCACTCTCCTTTCAGTGTCGCTACATAGCGTTAAGCTCCCATGCTGCAGTTGTGACCTCCCTGGTTCAACTGTACTGATCCTTCCTCCCTATTTGGAGTCCATGCACAGCACCTCTTTCTGCTCTCTGGTGTGAACGTAACTGATGCCACACTCTGGAGAGACTCAAAGGCACCAGATCAACTGGATCGAAGGGTGGTGGTTACTTTTTAACAATTTAAATTTCCATCCCTGAGCTGTCCTTGCATCCGTGGTCCAATGTGGCTCTTGGGGCAGAAAGTGCACTCGCAATCCTGATCCACACTTTCAGTGTCAAGAGCCAATAGGGGGTGGCAGGCAAAAATTGTAGATGGGGTTTATGTATTAGAGTCGTGGTCAGACAGCAGGTGTGCAAAATTTTCTCTGAGCATCTGCAGGTGTGGCTGGTTTAGGGTTACTACTTTTTAAAAAGCCCAAAGTGTGCCCCCCTAAAACAATACATGATCAGTCAGTGAGGCTGGAAGCAGGCAGGCAAAAAATTTAAAAAAAATTAAATGAGATGCAGACTAGTCACTCAGGGGGCCCCTCTATGGTGGGGGAACCCAGGACATTTGACCCATGTTTCCCCCTTTTAATCTGATTCTGTTGCTGAACATAGCTGAAAAGCTAGAAACACTTAATGTTATTAAATAACAGCAGCCATGTTTTTCTCTAATGTTTCAGTCTTTTACTGATGAAGGATATTGCTGCCTTATTATTGTATTTAATAATATGTTTCCCAGCAAGCATTAAATTATTTTTTACCAATGCTGCCTTATGTGAAACAAAATAATAATATGTACTTGGGAAATTCAGGATATCAAATTCTCTGGGGTACGTTTACTCCAGTTTTGTTGACTTTGCAAGAAAAACAGACTGAAACTAATACCTCACCTAACCTATCACATTCACTACTATATTTTTTTGTTGATGGATGATCATTGGAACTGTGCCTGCCTCATGGCGTTGCAGACTGCAGGCCATGCCTTTTGTATTACCCATAATCCCTTTTCTGCTTGCTTTAGTTTTTCTAAAACTAAGAAAACGTCTGCACTCTGCTGTTGCCTGCTGCTGAATTCGTTGGTCTCACTCTTTCTGAATAACAAAAAACACGGTTGTTTAATTTTTTTTTTACTGGTTTGGACTGCATCATCTGCACTCTGCTGTTGTCTACTCTGCACTCTGCTGCTGTATATTGTTGAATTTGTTGGTCTCTCTATACTCTCTAGTCTCTCTCTAATGACATTTTTTTTACTGTAGAGTACTCAGCGGCAATGCCTGCACTATGCAGTTGTCTGCTGTTGAATTCATTGGTCTCTCTACTCTCCCTCTCTCTCTTGCTGTCTTTCTGAATAGTGAAAGAAAATGAAAAATGTTGTTTCATTTTCATGTTTTTCTCTGCACACACACACACACACACACACACACACACCTATCTCCTTTCAATTCAAAGCCCACAATGCACTCAATACACTGTTTATTAGGGATGTCCTATAGTGGCTGACACAAAGAATGGCTAGAACATGTGTCAACCACAAAACAAAGATGCTAATTTTTTGGCTCCCTTCAATGCCCCAGTATCACAAATGTTTGCCTTTGTTGGTCATGTGATGGTCCAGGGACTTGGGAGTATGCTTTAGAAATTGGAAAAAAAAATGCCTTTTGTTATTTCTATACCCTGCCCTTGCTTGCATAGTGACTTACATGCAGTACTGGTGGTCAGAGTATTATTACCATACCAGACTGCACTTCCAAACTAGGCCAACTCAGCAACTTGGGTCAAACCATAAAAGGCTCATGTAACCCCATGGCCATTTTTTAACTAGTGAGCACATCCCCATTAAAATCTGGAACACTGGTACCCTCATACTTGCTACCATTTTACTTTACAAAAGGTAGGTACCATCCTTGGCATTAGGATGTATTCCTGACTCATTTTCTAGAAGAAGAGAGGGGGGAAGGGGGAAATTGTTTAACCAGGAAAGGCACACTAAGCCAGAGCTTGTTTCCAGGTGTGACCTAGGAGCACAAGGAAGTTAAGTGACTTGCTCAGGGTCACACAGTATGCAAGTGGAAGCTGTGGGATTCAAACCCAGGTCTGGTCTGCTGGATGTCACCAGATTTGCAGCTCAGAGCCTTAGACCACTGTGCTATACTGCCTCCAAGAGAGGGGTGGGGTACAGAAACAGAACAACATGAACCTTATGTAAACATTACAACCCAGGACCTAGCTGGAGGCTGCTAGGCATATGCTAGATCTAACCTGCTAAGGGGGCCCCCAGTAAATCCACACATCCAGAAGCAATAATCAGAATGTCCAGAACAGTAACTGGGATTGTGCAGTATGGCTTCATTCAACAGATGGAAATTTAAAGCAGAAGTGGACCCCTAAGGGTCAGCCTAGGCAGGACACGTACATTTCATGAACTCACCTTGGATGCAGTACAGTTTCATGAATACACAAAAGAACATCTTCTTCCCAATTTCCCAAATGGTGCATTTAGTGGACACCTGGCCATGCACCTGAACATTTTCCTCCCATGAGTGTCATTTAGTGAATCTAAGCCACTCACTCAGAACTCTTCTATGAACATAGGTGCAATTAAGGGAAACTCAGCCACACACCTAAACCTGCAGCTTGGCCCTTGCTCAAGTATAACTGGTGCCCTTTATGAACCAGGAAGCCCTGCCCTGTAAGCACTTAGATGGCATTCCTCCCACCCTGGGCCCCAACCGACAGTCTGCCATTCTTCAGGGTTACATCATTGAAACCCCCATTTCCCAATATAATGCTAAAGGTCCCACACTTTAACTTCGTCATGCACCAGGGTGACCAAAGAACAAACTGCATTCACTTGGGAGAACAGTTTAACAGAACATTCACTCACTTGGGTGAACGCGAGACACTGACAGATGTGATCCAGCCTAATCTATGGGCACACCCACCCACCCCAGACTATGATTCCCCTAAAGTATGTTGAGATCTTGTTTCCTAGAACACACAACTGGTTGTGCCATCCACTGGGCATGGAACAACAAAAAGGCATTCTCCTGGGTAATAGATCAAACAGTCTCTCTAAGTCATTTCCAAGGCAGCTGAAATACACACAGAACCTTCAGGGAATTGTCCCTTGAGTCCACTGAGAACAAGCAGTTTCTTCCACTTAACTGGGAGTAGAAATCAGGAAATTCTGCTGTAGTACTAGTCTCCAACACTTCACTGGAAGCTGGAAATGACACTCCACAAGGGTGACAAATGCTGGGCCCTCCACTCAGAGCCCCACTGGCAGTCCATTTGCCACTCTTACCGCCTCACTCAAGCTCTAACTCAGTGTAACTGAACATTCTTAGCTCCCCAGAGCAGCTGTCCACAACAGTGTGGCTTATGCTGCTGCGAGAGTTCTGAATGACCTAATCATCCTTCCCTCAACCTAGCTGAGTAAACAATGATGTAATTGTGTAAGAAGCCCCTAATGAGCTCCCTACCAGCTGCCTGCTACCTTCCTAACAATAATACTGCTAGGATTCTAGTAACCCCAGGGAACTGGGTGGTTACACTCGGTATTCCCAGTCAGAGTCGACTCAGCCCGGTCCGGGGAGGTGAGGAAGTGAGGAAAAGCTGTATGTCCATCCCTAGTAAAACATTTCTTGATGAAGCACTGGTTAAAGCAAAATCTTTAGAGAGAAAAAGTTTACTGAACCCAACAAAAAAAATCACAAAACCAAAGTAATCAACCAATCTGTTTTGTTATAGATTTTAACTCACTGAGTGGGATTTTGGGTGCAATCAACAAAAAGTATTGGCCCATTGTCCAGAAAGATACCAACTTATCGGTAGCAGTAAGATATTCACCAAGGGTAATATTCAGGAGTGGTACCAACCTAAGAGACAGATCAGTGCATGGCCATTTCAAAGAACCTGTGAAACCACAATCCCATCTCAGATGACTATTGCCTAAATCCAAGGGCATATTACATTGTGGCAATTGCAGTGTCTCCCAACACTGCCACCAAGCTGCAGTCGTTGACCTCCCACATATCACCAAGAAGGTAGAAATCTGTGAATTTCTAACCTGCAGCTCTAAAGTTACAGAGCATGCAATTTGGTGCAATTGTGGTAAGGTATATGTAAGCCAGATTTTATATTACATATGGGAATGCATCTAGGAGCATGTGAGAAATATAAAAAACCCTACTGGTAACACTTCCATAAGTAATCATTTCAGGGAAGTTCATGTGGGGGGGGGGATTTAATTTTTTAAACATATTTTATTAAGCATGGTACAAAGGGTAACAGCAGCTATAGGCTTCTCATCACATGCATGGGTTCATGGCAGGTAGGTCTTGCCAAACTAACCTGATCAACTTCATTGACTGGGTTACAAGGATAGTAGATCAGGAAGCAGTGGTAGGTGCCATCTATCTGGACTTTATTAAAGCCTTCGACTCTATTCCACACAGAAGGCTGGTAAGGAAGCTGGACCACATGGGGGTGGGCAGGGAGGTGGTTGAGTGGGTGAGTAGCTGGCTGAGAGGAAGAACACAGAGGATTCTGGTAAATAGGACATTTTCAGCCGAGACGGAGGTGATCAGCAGGGTACCACAGGGCTCTGCACTGGGTCCCCTACTCTTCAATGTGTTCACAGCAGACATTGCAAATGGGCTGGAAGGTAAAGTGTGTCTATTTGCTGATGACATCAAGATTTGCTACAGAGTGGACTCCCCTGAGGGTGTGAGTAGTATGAATTCAGACTAGAAGAAACTGGAGTAGTGGTTGGAAACATGGCAGCTGCAAATTCAACACCAAAAAGTGCAAAGTCATGCACTTAGGCCTAAACAATCCCAAAGACGATTACTACCTGAGAGTAGAGAAGCTAGCCTCCACTAGCCAGGAGAGGGACCTAAGGGTCATTATATCAGAAGACTTGAAAGTGCATAAACAGTGCAAAAAAGGCAGAACTAAAGGCAAGTGATATGCTGGGCTGCATCACGAGATGAAATAACAAGTCGCAGGACGGAGTTGGTGTTACCACTCTACAGGGCACTGGTACGCCCCCACTTGGAGTATTGCATACAGTACTGGAGACCACACCTCAAAAAGGACCTAGACATAATCAAGACGGTGTAGAGGAAGGCCATGAAAATGAATCAGGGACTGCACCATATGGCATATCAAGACAAGCTGAGGGAACTCAACGTTGTACTCCCTGAAACAAAGGAGGGAGAGGGGAGACATGACTGAGACTTTTAAATCTGTGATGGGTATAAATAAGGTTAATGTTAAGGAGCTTTTCAAATTTAAAGAGAGTGGGAGAATGAGCGGGCATGACATGAGGCTGAAGGGAAGGAAGTTCAGGAGTAATACAATGAAGTTCTTCTTTACAGAGAGGGTGGTGGACCCATAGCTTACACAATGAGGTAGTGTGGGGCCCAAATGGTAAGCAAGTTCAAGAACACATGGGATAGACATAAAGGTAGCATATGGAAAGGCAAAGGAGGGGAGTGGGACTATCACCAGGTAGGTTCTTGGGCAGACTAGATGGACCTTGTGGTCCCCTTCTGCTGTTACTTCCTATGTTTCTATGTTCACACAGTTCTTGACAGCAGACTTTTGAGGTGTAATAGATACAAGAAGTACAGTTATAAAGCAATCAGATCAGAGTGTGTTACACAAAGTTAATTAACACCTGGCCAAAAGGGTTACACGAGCATTGACAATTACCCATTATAACCCATTGCTACTATGCCTGCATAAGTTGTTCCCTCCCCCACAGCCCCATCACCACCCTGTTACAATAAGTATATGGTCTCACTATTCTTAGGTTGGGCTGTCAGGTATTTCTCTGGGAAAGGCGAGCAGCATTGACTCCAGTCAGCATGGCCATATACCACATTCAATTGCAGCCATTAGAGATTCCCATAGTTTTGGCAAGAGCTCTTTGTGGCCATTAACAGAAAGTTGTGCCTTCTCTAGTTTAAGACAAGTTCCCACATTTCTTGCCCACTGTACCGCCATAGGTGAGACTTCTGAGATCCATTTCTGGACTGTTTTTTCAGGCCTTTTCCAGTGTGATGGACCAGAGCATGGATGCACTCCCCTTCAAATCATGTCTTGTATCTGTGCATCCTGACAAGGTGAAGTAAGTTTGGTAGAGAAAATGCAGTTGGATCAGCCTGAGTTTCCTGCTTCTGGGGCAATTTACCAGGTGGATCACAGCCCTCTTCCAAGTCTCAGTGGTGATTGGAGCAGCCGGGTCATCCTCCCACCATTTATGGATGCTACATGTAGGGCAGCAACCCCCTTAGTATACCATAATATACAAACAGAGGTTTATGGATAGGATGGGGCTTTTAGAGTTCTTCTCCTCCTCCACTGGGGATGCAGTAATGATTGGCATCAGTGTCCCTACATTCCCTGCTGAAGTTCCCCCTGCCAGCATGTGTCTCGCTTTTAAGTATACAGAGGCCTCCTGGTAGCAGGGAAAATTCTTTCTGGATGGAGTTGAAGTCCTGAAGAAGGCCCCCTCGATCAGTTGAATTAGGTGGGTGAGGCCCAGTTTCTGCCATTTGAGGAGCATCTGGTGCATAAAGACATTGTATTGCAGTTTATCTTTCAGGGCATTCCATGGTAGTGTCTGCCCCAAAGTGTCATGTGCCCAGGCCAGCAGCCCACGTACAGCAATTTAGATCCTAGCCAAGGTTCTGGTGAATGGGTTTGAGATTTGGGGTAATGTCATTTGTTCCCAAGCTGTTGACAGTAGGCCTCTTCTCAAATCTAGCCCCAGCTCCTCCTCCTCCATGCTTAACAATGCCGGGTTCTTGGGGAACCCAGATAGCTGAGTTTTGAGGCCCAGTAATAATCTCTAAAATTAGACAGTGCATACCACCCCTCATGAGAAGAGAGCTGTAGAGTTGCTCTCTTTATCTGGGCTGGCCTGCTTTGCCACAGGAACCTGTGCACAACACTATTCAGGTGTGAGAAGAACCTATGTGGGACTGCGATGGGAAGCAACTGAAACAGATACAGACACTAAGGCAAAGTGTACATTTTGACAGCGTTCACCCTACCTATAACAAAGAATTGCATGGATTCCCACCTTTCACATTCAGTCTTTATGCCAGCCAGCAGGGCAGGAAAGTTCAGCTTGTATAGCTGAGATAGACAAGATGCTGTTTTTACTCCAAGATACTTTATTGCCGTGATTACCTGTAGCTCCTTGGAGTTGTGCACCACATTCTCTTTCTGCTGACTGTCTATTAGAAGGATTTGACTCAGTCCAATTTTTTTTTCCTTTTTATGGCCTGACAGGGTTAAGCAGGGAGTGCTGGGCAGGCAGGCCTTTTTCTGGGCACTGCAAGTACAGTAGGAGATCATCAGTGAAGAGAGCAATCTTGTGCGTTTCCCCCCAGGCAGCATCCAGCAATCCCCTGATGGTGCATAAATGCTGCTGCCAATGGTTTGAGCGGCATGACATATAGGAGTGGGAATAGAGGGCATCCCTACCTTGTGCCTCTAGATGCAATAAAGGCATTGTTCAGTCCCCCATTAATCTGGTTCTTAGCAGACGGGTCCTTATACATGATTTTAAACCAGTTGATTATTTGTTCTTTCATGCTGAACTGCCTAAGGGTTTGAAGCACATATCCCCACTCTACCCAGTTGAAGGCCTTTTTGGCATCCAGAGCAAGGACTGCCACACCATGTCTATCAGAGTGTTTTTGTCCATTTATGGATGATGTTAAGAGTGTGACTGATGCCATGCTTCCCCATCTCCCTTTAGCACATCTGGACTGATACGGATGAATGATGGAAGGAAGGTTTTCTTCCAGGCTGGCGGCTATGACTCTGGCAGCTGTTTTATAGTCTGCCATCAGGAGTGAGTTTGGCTGAAATGAGGAGCAATGCGCAGGGTTCTTGCATGGTTTGGGTAACATTGTGATGGTCATGGCTAGATTAACATATACGCAAATGACGCCATGGCGTAGGGCCCTGTGATTCAGGAGGGCCCCTGCCACCCACTCTCACTCTTCTTATTCTTTCTATGCTATGCAACAGCCTCAGGACTGCCGCACCATGGCTGCTGACCAGTTGAATTGCCTCCCCCACGAAAAAAAGCAGTGCATTACCCCTGGTCCCTCCCATCCTGTCAGTCAGTCAGCATGTCAGCCAGCCCAGTGCCAGTGGTTCAAAACCCGACCCCGACCCCCACGCAGCCACTCTGAGCAAGTCTCTCAGCTCTGGCTCCACCTCTGATCAACTCTGACCCTACCACCACACAACCAATCACTGTCCATGAATCAGTGGCAGTGTGCATGCATGATGTGTCAGGGTCAGGTGTGTGGAGTGACCATGCTGAAACTGCTGAAGAGTCAATGAACTCAACAAGGAGGAGGCCGAGACAAGACTAGAGAGAGAGAGGTGACCTAGTCTAGAACTGTGTCCTGTCCGGGGTCTTGAGTGCCAGTGCCAGGAGCTGGAGGAGCATGGACGTCGTCGTTGCGGACCGGGTCTATCCCTTGAGAAGACACAGACAGTCACCCAAGTGAAGTCTGAACTCTCAAGGCAAGCAGGAAGCCAGACTCGGGGAGAGTAGAGAGAGAGAGAGAGAGTCTAATCATGCAGGCCACGGTGCAGAGAGAGAGTGGGCCGCGGAGTCGGATTCGGCATGCAGCGTCATGGACTGCTGCAGTGTTTTCGGGTGCTCAGTGCTGACTGTTGTGCAGTTTTGTGAGAGGATGAGCCGAGGAGGAGTCCTACGGTGCTGCTGGGCCTGGCAGGCTGAGTCGTTGTGACCACTTGTTGCCGCCTGCAACATGATCTTCTTGAAGGTGAGGGTCACAGCCTCACAGACAGTCCAATCATCAGGAGGACTCAAGGACAGAGTCACAACATCTCAGGCCAACCAACCAAGGGAGCGAAGGAGGTATGTGCCGTTTTTCACTAAAAGGTATGAGCTCTCACTGCACCTCCCAGTTTTTACACCTGGCCAGCTCCAACCTCTTTGTTTGCCCTGAATGTGCCCTGCCCTTTGCTATGTTAATTATAGTATTAGTAGTTACTGTATTGCACTGAAAAGAAAAAAAGACTGTGTTTAATTGCATCAGAAATGAAAGAAAATTAAATGGAATTATGGCAGTAAAGAAAGGTATATTCAGGCTGCTAAAGAAACACACAAGGGTGATTATTATATTGCAATTGGCTTGCAAACATTGATTTTCAATGGTTCAGCTGTTTCTTGTTTAGAAGGCTTTTCTGCTTGTCATTTTGTTTGGTCATGTCTTAGTTCTTCTTGTTTGATGTCCTGCAGCATGTATGAATATGTCTGTTTACCAAATGGTAGCAAAATATAGTTTGAGAACATTTATTTTGAAGGGGTGTCACAGGTATCACTTCATACCGTTTATTACATTCATGATAATTTCAAAATCATGCAAAGATGCCTTCTAATCTAATCATAATCATGTTTGAAACAAGCATTTGTCAATGCCGAATGTTTGCTTGCTGGCATTGGCAGTGGTAGTGTAGAAGTTACAGAGCTGCGTAATAGGAATGGCAGTGAAGTATTGAACTGAAGCCAACCCCACCACCACCCTGCAGAGAGTGACAGGCATTGGGGTGTGCCTTTGGGTCATCAGGCATAACTGCCACGCCATTTCACCACACCCCACCCTGCAGACACTGATAAGTGTCACGGTGTTCCTTGGGGTCTTTGGCCCTTATGCGCACCCCATTCCATTAGAAAATATGGTGAGATGGGTGCGATATAGGAGAATGGGTTGAACTTTGGGGCCAAAGAGTCCAAGGCATACCTCGATGCCTCTCACTGGCTGCAGGGTGTGGAATGGTATAAGCATTACAGGCAAGAATCTCAAGTCACACCCCTGATGCCTGTCATTCTCTACAGGGTTGGGCGTTATGGTTGAAAACCCTAATACCTCAGGCATTCGTTGGTATTTTCACTCCAAATTTTCAACATGTTTTTTTGTGACCCACTTCATGAACAGGGGAATATCAGTTTGTTAGCCGAAAGCTGCTTATGCACAGCAACTACGGCATTTAGCACCACAGGTGCAAAAACCTTCCGAACAGGATGTAAAAAATGACAACTGTACTGTTCATGGGGAGGTGTAAAAAATGGCAATGTTGCAAATCCGCAGTAAAAATATTTAAAAAAATGGCGAAGTGACGAGAGTACATAGAAACTGTGCAACACACACCCATAATATTTTTTTTTTTATAATTAGGTTGGGGATTTTTTACAGCAGATTGTCAACTCAGGCATTTTGGTGCCTCCGATCATGAACAGTGTCACTGTGATTTTCTTTATCTGTCCGGAACAATGATTTCCCACAGCGACCATGCATCTCTGCACTGAAAGTGTGAAAACACACTTCGGCCATGTTGTGAAAAATGATGGCTGTACTGTTCATAAGGAAGTGTGGAAAAATGCCACTGGTGAAAATCTGGACTGAAAATATTACAAAGTCATGAACTTACGAGGGTGCATGGAAACTGCGCAATGCTCACTCATAACACAGTCATTTTATGGACTTTTGTCACCAAATTTTCAACATAGCCATTTTAAGACCTTGGCTCATGAACAGTGTAACTGCGATTTTCTTAATCTGTCCCAAACATTGCTTTCGCACACCAACAGCACCATTTGTGCGCTACATGTCGCGAAACACATTTCTGGCGACATATGAAAAATGGCAGCTGTACTGTTCATAAGGAAGTATAATAAAATGGCAATGTTGAAAATCTGGAGTAAAAATATTAAATTCACAAACTTACGAGCATGCGTAGGAACTGCACAACGCACGCTTGTAAAACCGTCATTTTTAGGAATTTTTTCACCAAATTTTCAACATAGCCATTTTAAGACCTATGCTCATGAACAGTGTCACTGTGATTTTCTTAATGTGTCCCATACATTGATTTCGCACACCAGCTGGCTTTGTGCGCATACATAGAAACACGTTTTGGGTGAGATGTGAAAATGACAGCTGTACTGCTTCAAGAAGGTGTGGTAAAATGGCAATGTTGAAAATCTGGAGTGAAAATATTGAAATTTCACAAACTTATGGCGTGCATAGGAACTACTTAATCGCTCGTAAAACCGTCATTTTTAGGAATTTTTTCACCAAATTTTCAAAATAGCCATTTTAAGACCTCTGCTCATGAACAGTGTCAGTATGATTTTCTTAATGTGTCCTGTACATTGATTTTGCACACTGACTGCGCCATTGTGCGCTACATGGGCGGAAACACGTTGTGGGTGAGATGTGAAAAATGACAGCTGTACTGTTCATAAGAAGGTGTGGTAAAATGGCAGTGTTGAAAATCTAGAGTGAAAATATTGAATATTCACAAACTTATGAGCGTGTGTAGGAACTGCTCAACACACACTTGTAAAACAGTCATTTTTAGGAATTTTTCCACCAAATTTTCAAAATAGTCTTTTTGAGAGCCCACCTTATGAACACTGGCAGTGTTGTTTCATTAATCACTCCGGAAAGGTGATTTCATGCAGTGGCTGCAAAGTCACCTTTCGGGCCCAAGTAATGCCATGATAGTGCAAGAATTCATGAGGAAGGGTCCCAAAAGCCCCATGTTGAAAATTTGGTGCAAAAATTCCAAAAAATGCCTGAGATATGCAATAAAGTTGAAAAAAACCCTATTTAGCCCATTATACAGCTTACCGGCATTTCCTCAGTTCACGGTCGGCTTTAAAGAGTGCAGACGTGTTCCCGGTCCACGAAGATTGTCAGCGTGCTCCGGAGGTTAGTATGGGGTGAGGGGGTGTGGGGAGGCAGGGTGCGAGTGGGTGGGTGCGGGTTGTGGGGGCTGGGAGACTGCGTGGGACCGTTTTGCTTTACAGGTGTTTGTTTTTTAAAAGGCGTGGGACATTTGCCATGTTGGGGTGGGCTCCCAGCGTGACACAAGGGCGGCTGGGGAAAGTGAAGCCGATGGGGATTGGGCACCCCGTTAGCCATAGCATCAGTTGCCATGCTGGGGTGGGCTCCCAGCATGGCACCCGGCTCACCCGGGGGGACAGTGGAGCCGGACGGGATTGGGCACCTGTCGCTATACGATAAACCTCACGCTGTGGTGGGCACCCAGCGTGGCATTTGGAAGGCTTTGGGGGGGAAGCGCAGCACAGCCGACGGGGGATTGGGCACCCCCCTCAGCTATAGAGTGTGTGCATGGGGGGGCAGCACGCAGTATGCGTGCGTGTGTGTGTGTGTGTGTGTGTAGGGGAGCTGCGCATGAGCAGGCGATATCTTATCGCTGCTCACTGAAGCATAGCTCCCCCTTTCAACTGTATGCCACTGCATTTTTGGAGCTTGTCATAGACATCTCCAGCATGCATTGGCGGACAGGGGCCGTGCCTGCCAACACACTGACTGAATTGGAGGAGGGGGTGACACACCTCCAAAAACTTGGACGATGGCACTATGTTTCTTGCACATGCGTGCAAGCAAACATGAAAAGAGGGATCTCAATAAGCTTATAAGTGCTACATAAATCTGATGGATTTTTTTTTTTTGACTAGGTGACGAAGGAAATAAACCGAGGAGAGGGGCAGTGGGCATTGCCTACCTCAATTTCAGCAAGGGCTTCAACACTGTCCCACATAAAAGATGGTTAACAAAATGGGTAGTCTAGGCATGGGGCACAAGGCAGTAAACTGGGTTAGGAACTGGCTAATGATGGACAGGAAGCAGAAGGTGGTGGTAAATGGGATCCAATCCAAGGAGATGGATGGGGGCGATGACCAGCCAGGCACCTCAGGGATTAGTCCTTGGGCCAGTCCTGTTTAATCATGTCTTCATTAGTGACATTGTGACAGGGCTGAAGGAAAAGGTCTGCCTGTTTGCAGATGATACCAACATCTGTAACAGGGTGGATACTCCAGACGGGATGGAGAGAATGAAGAGGGACCCGGGGAAGCTAAAATATGGTCTGAGATGTAGAGGTTCAATTAAACAAAATGTAAAAGAATGCACCTGGGATGAGGGGATCCCTGGGGAGAGCTACAGGATGGGGTGCTGATGATCACCAGGAAACAAAGGGACCTGGCTGGGGGTTATCATTTTGGCTGACCTAGAGGTGTCTAAGCAGAGTACAAAGACCGCAAGGAGTGCCAGTGACATGCTGGTGTATCAGTAGTAGAAGGTGGAAGGTGGTGATGCCGTTGTATAAAACACTTGTAAGGTCTCATCTAAAGTACTGTGTGCAATTCTGGAGGCCACAGAACAGTGGGATGTTGGCATATTGGGGTCCCCAGAGCCACAAAATATGACTTGGAGTAGGGCCCCCACATCCATTAATTTGGGCCTAGTGATGGTGGTCACCTGGGCAGAGGGCAGTACACCTTTTGAGAAAGTCTTTGCTAGCTTGTTGAACAGGGGGTCCAACAGAGGTTACATGAAGGAGATCATATAGTCTGTGGGTAAACCATTCTGTCCCAGATCTCTTCCCCCCTGCAGAACTTTAGTAGCATCACAGACCTCTTGCCTGGAGAGTGGCTGCTCCAAGTTTTCTATCTGTGAGGACTTCAGTGGCATATTTGGTGCTTTTTTAAAGAAATTTTGATACTGTTTGAATGCAGGTGCAGTTTCTGTTGTATACAAGGTTTTGTAGAACCTATTAAAGGTGTCTCCCACCTCCTGGTGACTGGATACCATTCCTTGGTCTGGGTGGTGGATTTGGCTGATGGCATGTTCATTGTCCCTGTGCTGGAGTTGCCAGGCAAGCAGCTTCTCTCCTCTGTCACCATTGATGTACTGGTCAGCCTTGTTCAGTAGGATGTCCCTTTCCATTGCTGCAGTGTTAAAGAGCTGGTGACATGTTCAGGAAAACTTTAACAAAACCTAGTATTTAGACACAGTCCAGCTTGTATTTCCCATTAGTGCTGTATTTGTCCTCCCCATTATTTATTACTGAGGTCATTTGTGTGAAAACAGGATATTTGCTCCTGAAGAGTTTGGCTATTCCTGCTGCTTTCTCCCTACCTGAAGTCACAGAGCACAGCTTGTGACATCACAGTTACTCCCATGGCAACAGATTGCGATGTCACATCAGAGGATTGTGACTTGAAGTAGGGAGTAAGCTATAGAGGCAGATTGACTCTAAAGGAACTCCAAGGGTTAAAGATCACATATTCATGCAAATTTCCTTAGTAATAAATTATGGGGAGGAGAAATATACAAAATATAATTGGAATGCAGGCAGAATTGTACCTAATTATTATGCTTTTTAGAGTTTTCTTTGAGGTGTCAGTAGCTCTTTAAATTTCCACTTAAGCTTTTGGAGCAGGTTAAAGAGACATGAGGCAGGATCAGCCATGTGCAGCTTGCCACCTCTGTGATTTTCCAGTCTAGTTTTCTGAGTTTATGAGTTTCTCCCATCTGCTTATATTTGGCATGTGCTATGGGATAGGCCACTAAAATACACCTTCAGAGTGTCCCATCTAGTTGAATGGAATGTATCATTCCACTTATTGTGAGGTAGAAACTCTGTTATAGTGTAACCCCCGTGGGGCTTACCTTATTTTGCCCCTCTTCTCCCGTTTGTCTCAAGGTACCTGTGATGTCTCCCCAATTCCCCTCAGCACTTTACAGCCTTCTGGCCTGTGTCCAAGCATGGCCAATGGCCCTAAACAGTTCTTTTGTCATTTTTGGTCCATTGCAGGCTTATGGAACAACTGCAGAGCCAACGGTTTCTCCCAAAACACTTCACAACTGGCTGGTAGCTTGCACATGTGCTGAACTGCACTCCAGTTTTGACCACAACTGCAGTCAAACAAATGGCTTTCCAGAATGTCCCAGCCCCTGGAAAAGGCAATGAGGGGACCAGAGACCAGAACAAAGGCCAAGAGAACCCCTCTGTAAATTGTAAATAAGGAGCACCAAGAAATGCTAAAATGGGCTCATGAATATTATTGAGGAGCTCTATGAATGTGTATGAGCTGCCAGTCTGCTGCCTGAGGACTGCATATTTTGGCAACAGTGACAGGCCAAGGACAGAGTTAAAATGTTAATCATGGGTAGCGTTCAACAGAGCACTGAAGGGACTATAGAACTGTGGGGCTATGTAAATAAAAAAGTATTTTTACTGGCTGCACCAGGACTTTGAATCAGGGGACATTGTTGGACTGCTTGAGGACTATGATCCTAGCAGCCATGGGGCCTATGCCTGAAGGTGCAGAGCACCTCTGAGCCATGTATGTGAGGTGTGGAGACACTCCACACCCATTGCACCCCCACATGGCATGATCAAAAAAGCGCACGCAGCAACTCGATTCCCCACCCACGTGGATTGCAACATGCAGGGGCAGGCAGGGGGCATACCAGCACTACACAGTATGCACAGAGTCATGTAGTGCTGCACATGGGGCATGTAGGGGGGCAGCTAGCACATCAGAGAAACCTTGACGATAAGCCCACTAGTGCGCCTCAAGCGCATCCACCGCGTCCATCGGCAACAGGACTCAGATAGCCACAAGCCAGTCCACCCGGGGGCACCCACCTCTGCACCCAGCCATGCAGCCCCCCCTGCACAACCCCACCAGTCCTGACCTGCATAAGCGTCCTGATGGTGTGGTGGGCAGCATAGCAGGACCCCTTCCCACAACCCCAAAACACCCTCATGCCACCTCCCCCGACCCACGTTCCCCCCACATCTATACGGGGGCATTGCACAGCCAGCAGCACATCCCACCTCACACCTCCACCACTGCTGGCTGTGTGGACATCTGCAGGGGAGTGCTGCCACTGCACCACCCCTCACCACACAAGGCATCCTCTGTCGGACCCAGGATGGGCATCGATTGGATGCCCACCCAGGTCTGCAATTCCATCCCTAGCTGCCTCACAGAGTGCTGTGTGCTGGGGAGATGTGCCGACAGGGAATACCAGCAGAGCACACCTGTCCACAGGTGCATAGCTCCGCAGGCAGGAGACATGCCTCACATGCAAAAATCCCACCCATTGGAGCATAGACCCCATTATGTGCAGACTGTCAGCCAATTGGGAAGCCAGGATGTTACAGCCAGGACTCTTGGGACTTTGCCAGAGACTTATGGGACAGTACCAGAGGCTTGTGGAGAAAAGCAGGGACCTAATTTAAGCTTCCAAGCAGGGAGCCTATCAGGAATTGAGGAGGCCTAATGAATATTCATTTTCAAGACAGATATTGGGATTCATCCCAATTAGATGCTGCAGAGAGCTCCCAAAACCCAGAGACTTTTCTGGTTGAGTTCAGTTCGGTGCAAGCCCCTCCAGAAGGAGGTGGCTCTGGCCCTTGCCAGAGAGAATGGGCCTAGTCAGTTCAGCGGGAGCCCCTCCACAGTGAAGGGGAGGGCTCTATTTCCTGAGAGAAAGTGTCTGCAAGGATTTAGAGTCACTGGCCTATGAGTTGCCAGTCATTGTTCCCCAGGACTAGCATTTGCCCTTCTACATTTAGGAAAAATGTAGGGAATCTTCAGATGTGAGAGAGCTGCATGACGTTCTGCTGTGAGAGTGCTCATGAAGCCTGTAACTTGAGGAAATGAAAAGCTTTCTGAATAATTCTGAGTGAGTAAACTTCTGCTTAATGAGCAAGTTATTTTGATACTTGGTTGTGGCTGAGAAGCCTAGAAAGCCAAGAGGTGTTCAAGTTCTGTCTGCATCTTGCATTTGATCAGTGCCTGGTAAAGGGTGGACATTTGTTGCAAGTGACCGAAGAAGGGTTTAGTATTTGAGAAAGTTTGATGGGACTGTTTAAATGTGCCTACAGGAATGGAAGGGAGTATCCTGAGGTAGGAGCTTTTCCTGACATTGCCTCTGAGGACTGTGAATGTCCAGTTGGAGCTGCAAACACCAGCATGGCCAAGGGGAACTTTGATATTGTGATTTGTGCTTTAAGAAGTGTTTGAGAATGTGAATTACTGACATGTAAAGTGTTAAAGTGGTTGGGAGCTATGCCTTAAGCTCTGTCTGCAACTTGGTGAGGAGACATGGCTTAAGCTCCTGCATTTCTGCTTTGGAAAACAAACAGAATTTGCCTCTGCATGGACTGTACACATTTGGGTCCTCCATTGCCCTAGGGGAAAGCACCCATGTTTAGAGGCTGTGACTTGAAAGCTAAAAGGACCATGCCTGCCAAGCTGGCGTCTGGTCAAAGGAGCTGTGACCACTTAAAGCAGCCAGACTATGCTGAATATAAAATGTGCAGAATGCAAGAGACTGTTTTCCAGATCAGCCTGGGAGTCAGCCTGGTAGCGCGTCAGCTATGCATTGCCATATGCATGTCCTCGTGAGGAGCACAGCCTGGACATGGGGATCTGAAGTGTGTGGACCCTGTTCCTGGCCTGGTCTGTTCCAGAATGTGACTGCACACCCACAGAGAAGGGGCAACCATCAAAAGCTGAGATGTTTCAGCCTGCAAACTGAAAGAGCCTGATAAAGAGGGGTCAGCCAAAGCTCCTGCCTGTACCTCAGTTAAAGCTTCTCTACACCAATGCTGACTTCAAAACTGTGAGTAGGCAGAGCCATCCTCTGCCACCCTGTGAGAAACTGTAAATAGTTAACTCCAGTTCTGCTATGTACAAACATCAGGCCAGAGTGTTAAAGTTCTGCTTTTCAAGATCAGCCAGGATAGTTTAAAGATAATTGAAATAAAGCAGGCTAACCTGATTTTCCACTAAGGGCCCCAACCAGTTGCTATGCTGGCCATCTCAGCTGCAACTTTCTCAGGCCTGCACCTAAGAATTTAATACTAGGTACCCAAGTTTAATGTGTAAAATTGCAAGGTTCTATACTGTTCTGGGACTGGTACTAAGGTGGGCTTTGGACATATGTGTTTCACCATCTGGAGCAGCTAGTTAGATATCCAGTTAATTCTGATACCATCAGAGGTTGGTGGGTGGCCACTGTGATTAATGTTTGATGTTAAAATGCAGAAATATTATTTTGATTGCAGTATCAAGAATACCAACTTCAAATACCAATCAAAGCTCAATGTAAATATTTAACCTCTGCTTCCAATTTACCCTTCCTATCCCTCACCCCTTGTAAATAAATTGTTGTTTACTTGTTTTTATAAGTCTTGTGTTCTGAGCATATTATTAGAGTGAGCCTTTAATTTAAAAAATGTTGGGGTTTTGGTTATGTATCCATGTATGGGGTGACTGCTTGGTATTGTGAGTGGGTACAGCATCCCAGGGGGTTTTACCAGGTGTTATCTAGTCCACTTGAAAAGTATACTCTGGGGGGAGGAACTGTGCAATATTGTGATCTATGGGAAAGATCTGGTTTTAAATCTGAAATAGGGACTCAGGCCCCTCAACCTTGGTTAGGACTACAAGGCAGGGGTAAGTAGCCTGTTGGGACACGGCATCCGGGTTACAATAGCTTCTGCCATAACCTTTACATATTGTTGATCCTAAAGGAGTACAAGATCCAGTCTCATAGAAACATAGAAAAATAGATATTGACTGCAGGTAAGGACCACTTGGCCCACCTAGTGTGCTCATTTTCCCTACCTACCGTAATACCACATACCATACTTGATCTTTGGCTTTACCTCCCCCCTTTTCCCTACCTCTATGGTTCCCTTATGTCTATCCCATGCATTCTTGAAGCCCATTATAGGTTTTGTCCCCACCACCTCTGCTGGGAGGCTGTTCCAGGCATCCACCACTCTTTCTGTGAAGAAGTACTTCCTCACATCTGTCCTGAGCCACCCCTAGCTTTGTAGCATATCCCCTTGTTCTTGAGCATCTTTTCCTCTGAACAATGCTTCCCTCTTGAAATTTATTTATATGAGGTATTTGAGGGTTTCTATCATATTCCCCCTCTCCCTCATTTCCTCCTGGGTGTACATATTGAGGTCCTTCAGTCTCTCCTCATAGGGCTTGTAATGTAGACACTGCACCATTTTGGATGGTCTCCTCTGGACTGCCTCTACCCTGTCTATGTCCTTCTGGAGATGTGATCTCCAGAACTGGACACAGTACTCTAGGTGAGGTCTCACCAGTGATCTTCACAGCAGTAACACTACATCTCTCCTTCTGCTGGTGATACCCTTCCCTCTGCAGCCTTGCATCCCACTACTGTAGCTCTCCCTACTGCCTTGTGACATTGCTTGGTTATCTTTAGATCATCAGATATGATTACTCCAGGTTGCTTTCCTGTTTGGTAATGGCTAATACCACGTCCCCCATTTTGTACTCCGCCCCTGGGTTTCTGTGCCCCAAGTGCATTATTTTGCACTTCTTCGCATTGAAACTTACAGTAGCTGCCACACCCTTGATCACTCCTCTAGCTTTCTTAGATCTCTATTAATTTTTTCCACCCCCACTTGGAGTGTCTATCCTGTTGTGGATTATTGTTTCATCTGCAAAGAGGCATACCTTCCCTTCTAGTCCCTCTGCAATGTTGCTAATAAAGACAATAAAGGGTGCCGGTCTCAGTATTGATCCCTGAGGCACCCCGCTGGTCACACTCCCTTCTTCAGAGTGAACTCCATTTACCACCACCCTGTCTCCTGTCCCCCAACCAATTTCTCACACTGTTTACTACCAGGACCCACTTCCAGGCTTCCCAGCTTGTTTATGAGTCTCCTATGTGGAGCAGTATCAAAGACCTTGCTGAAATCTAGGTAGGTCACATCCACCGCTCCACCCTGATCTACTTCCCTGGTCACCCAGTCAAAGAAATGCTTCACCCACTTTAGGGCAAAAACAAACACTGCATGGTGAAAAAGAGTACAGGAAAATGGGAGACAGCAAGATGAGATCCATGCAGTTGTGTCACTCCCAGTCAGATCGCATACTGCAATAAGCGATCAGACCTTGCTGCTGTCATCAACATCTTCTGTGGGGGGCTCCACACTCTGCACCTCCTTTTAAACATATGTAATAGCTCCCCCCTAGTAACGTAAGTTTGGAGAAGAGGAGTAAAACACTCATGGATCCATCTTCAGGACGCTTGCAGTACCGGATGCTGTCATATCCATGATACACAAATGGCACATGCCCTCATGCCGACACTCACATTACAACATCCTAGTTTTGGTGCTCTCTTGATGGGCTACCCAAATAAATCCAGCAGATTTGTTTGACATGATCTCCCTCCAGTGAATCCATGTTGCCTCGGATCTTGTAGGTCACCAGATTCAAGATACAGTAACCCCTCGCTATAGCGAACCTCACTATAGCGAAATCTCAGCTATAACGAATGGGGTGCATGGCTCCCAACAATAGACAGAGCCATTTACACTCTCCAACTTTTGTCCTTGCTCCCTGCTGCTGCTACATCCTGACTACACTCCATCCCAGTTGCTCAGTGCCTCTCCTGATAGAATTTGTTATGGAATGTATTTTGTTGGTACAGTACTTACTGGATTCAGTTACCGAAACTGTGCTGTACAACTCTGAATGGCAGCACTGGCAGCGTCGGCATGGACGGAATACTGGAATACTGGAAGATAAAACAGCCAAAAATCAGAGTTGCAGTGATCCTTATTTTAAAATGAAGCAGTAAATAAAGATATATTTTGACTGGGGCACAGCTGAGAGTAGGGATAGAGAGAGACGGAGCGAGAGAAAGTAATCGGCGAGAGAAGGTCCTTGCTCCCCACTGCTACTGCATCTAACTACACTCCCTCCCAGTTGCTCAGTGCAGCATGCCCATTTAATTCCCAAACTGTGCTGTTCAACTAATAATGGAGCAGTAAATTAAGGTGTATTTTGAGAGATACACAGCTGAGAGTTGGGACAGAGAGACGGAGCAAGTGAAAGAAAAAGAGAGAGAGACTTGCATAAAGACATAAAGACCTGATATCTGGTGTGCCAAATAAAAGAGCTTTCAGATGCCAACAAGTATGAAGGCAGTTTCATTTATCCTTTTTTTTCTTTAAAGGAAAAAAACTTTTAAAAGGAAGCAGTATGAAGCTTGAAATGATGAACAGCTACAGCTTGTTCACCATAAGTCACAGCTTCTGACTGCTCAGCTGCACTACAAACTGCATCCCTCACTGTAACGAATAAGTTGCTATAACGAATGCTTGTTGTGGCTCCCAACTTGTTCGTTATAGTGAGGGTTTACTGTATTCCACAATCCTCTCCTTAAGTAGTGATTCCATTAATTTTCTCACCAGAAAAGTCAGCATGACTGATCTGTAATTTCCAGCCTCCTCTTTGCTCCCACTTTTGTGAAGTGGGGCTACATCTGCCCTCTCCCCGTCCTCCAGAACCACTCCCATCTCCAGTGAATGGTTGAACAGGGCTGTCAGAGGTGCAACCAGCACCTCCCTGAGCTCCCTCAATATCCTAGGGTGCATCCAGTCTGGCCCCGTTGCCTTGTCCTCTTTTAGATTTGTGAGTTCCTTCAGGATGGTTTCTCCTCTATAAATGGACTAGTGTCTACCTCCCTTCCTTTGATGCTCCTGGCCCTTATTTGTCATCCCTTGTCTTCCTCTTCCTCTGTGGACACTGAACAAAAGTATTTGTTCAAGATGTCCACTTTTTCCTGGTCCGCTTCCAGGCACTCCCCCCTTTCACTTTTAAGCCTTACTATTCCTCCGCTGATCTTTTCCTTTTTACTTACTTACCTGAAAAATACCTTGTCCCCTTTTTTACTCTCCTATTTATGTGCCTTTGCAATCCTAATTGCTTTCCTTGACTCTCTCTGTTTCTCCTGATACACCTCTCTAAATTTCTCTCTCTGTGTCTCCTCATACCTCCTAAATGTTAATTTTTTTGCCCTTATCTTCTTGGTCACCACTTTTGAGAACCATAGCAGTCTCTTTTTCCTCCTGCTTTTGCTTACTTGTCTGACATAGAGGCTTGTTGGCTTCTCTATCCCTCCTTTTGGATTCACCCTCTGTTTTTACACTCTGTCCAAGTCCTCTCCCCACCAGGACCTCCCTGGGGCATTCTCCCATCATTTTAAAATTGGCCCTCCTGAAGTCCAGGACCCTTGCCTTTGTGTGGTTCAATTCTACCACTGTGCTAATATTGAACCACACACCGTATGGTGATCACTGGTCCCAAGGTGGCTACCCACTGTGACGTCTACAGCACTATCCCCATTGATGAGTACAAGGTCCAGTATTGCCCTCTCATGAGTGGGCTCTTTTATAAGTTGCCTTAAGAATGCCCCCTATAGGGAGTCCAAGAAGTCCCTGCTGTCCAGGACCAAGGTTGAGCACTCAGGCCAGACAGGCCAACTTTAGCCTGGAGAAGGGAGTGTTCTGATTCAAGGGCCATCTGAGATGCTATGGAGCCCTCATGTGGGAGCAGGACTGTAGAACATAAGAGTAGGTCTATTCTGGCATATGACCTGTGTGAGTGGTAGAAAAAACTGTACTCCCTCCCCGTCAGATTTTTTGTGGCACCAGATGTCCACCAAAATGGAGGTGTGCATGAGGTAGTCCAAGCCTTTTGTGTTTTTAGCTTTAGGTACAGGAGCTGGGTTGAATCTATCAAAGACGCTATCCAGGACACAGTTCTTGTCCCCTCCTACCACCCACGGCCAATGGAACTGCGCCATCTTCAGTGCAAGTTTCTGGAGGAAGGTGCTGTTTCCACATTGGGACCATATACTGCCACTACAGAGAAGTAGTTTCTATCATTCAGAGAGATCTGCACAAGTGCATATCTTCCTTGGGGTCTAGTGAGGACCTGAGCACAGCTCTTGGAAATCCCAGTCTTAGCCATTTAGCTACACCATGAGCTCAGGAACTGAAGCAGGAAGCAGTATGTAAGCCAGGTATCCCTCCATCCTTCGCAGGTACGTGCTGACTCTGCTGGAGTTGTATGGTTTTCTGAAGCGGTAAAATATTAGTCTTGAGCTTCTTACATGGCTTATGACCCTTTTCCATTTCAATACATGTCTTAGCCCATTGATATTCTAGGTTACAATGTTCAAGTTTGTCAGCCATCCTGGATTCTATGTATTTGACACAGCACACACCTCATTGCATTACTGTTGCACCCTGTAATTGTGGGGCAGTTCATTATGTGAGAGTTGTTATATAATCTTGCAGTTTTATCCCCAAAAGCCCCCACCTGCCCCCTCCCCAAGTGCTGCAGTTCCCCCTAACTACCTCAACAGTTAACAACTGAGCATTTGAACAAGTACCCCAACTGTAGTGTTCTGCTCATCTCCCCCTTCCCCCTTCCCCATCCAAGGAAGGCAGAATCCCATCCCCCCAATACAAAAATGATCCCCAATATAAGTGTACAGATCGGCATACAAAATACAGGTTCAGCCTTATCTCTCCTCCCCACTCTAACCAAGCAACCTCCAATAAGAACAGGAATAAAAATGTATAACATGCATATTTTGTCACTCATTCCCCCTTCAAGATCAAGATAAAGAAAACTTGATCCAGCAGCCCTCTTTTGTTCAATGGGCTGCGTGGTGCAACAGCACCTTACTTCAAGGAAATGATAACAGTAAGCTTTCAGCAATCGCATCATGGGATAAATGTTTTCTTCAGCTCAGATGGGTCTGAGCTGATGTGCATTCTTTTTAACCACATACATCCTCACAGATTATGATATGAGTTAAAAGCAATGCCTAAGCAGCTGTGGGGAGTACTATGTGCACATAAAGAACCTGTGGTGATCGTACTTCACCCTCATGCAAATGTTTTCTGTCTCTGTCCCAGCCACCCCACACTAACTACACCATGCATTACTGTGGTGGTGCCCCTGACCCTCAGCCATGTTTCAAGTCAGAGCAGTAGGAAGTGCCTATCACCCCTCAGAGTGCCCCTTGTGAGCCATTCAGCATGTTATGGAGACCTCATCCTCCTGTCTCCACTACCCTCAACCACTGATGCTCCACCATTCCTGCCAGCCTTGCTATTAGCCATGGAAGGGCACCAATATCTCCCAGTGTCCACCCATTGGCCAGACACTGGGCCATTCACTCCATCCCCTTTCCAGCCCTAGCACTGTTGAGCAGGTTGCTGCTTGAACCTTTCAGCGGGACTACCAGGCAGTAAGATTCAAACTGGCAAAAACAATTACATTTTTCCTTTTTAGTTTGCTGCAGTTTTTTAGATAATTACCATTTTTTTTTAGATAAAAACATAGAAACACAGGAAGTAACGGCAGAAGGAGAACAAGGGTCACATCTAGTCTGCCCATGGATACCCGGGACTGAGTGTCAATCTGGGTGCCATGTTGGAACTCAGCAAAACCTGTCTGTCATCTTGTCTCTCCAAGCCAAATTTCTATGGGAGGAATCATAACAATTTCTCATTTATGGCTCTGGAATGTGCTAGAATTGGCTGCAGGAGAAGTGACAGACTACGGTGCCTCTTACAAAGAGAAACATATTTGATTTTTTTCTCTTTACTCCCTCGGCCCCTTGTTACTGAATGAGAATTGGGATCTAAAACTTTTTATAAAGGTCGTGTATTTACATGCTCTCATGAAGTCAATATTCATACAGTTAATCCTAGCACAGTGGGCACCGCTTATAACGGGCACATCCATTCATGGCCAACCTGCCCATCATATGAAGTGAGTGGTATAAAGTTGTAGACATTTAAAAAAATAAAATAAAGACGTTGACAACCTTTGCGGGTGAATAAATTATTTTTTTTTACTTTGCTGTGGAACACCTCCGATACACCCTGTAACCCAAACACACCCAAAACACAGCAACATAGAAAACAAACACAGTACAGTATTCAAGATCAGTTCAATTTAGTGCAGAAGTGTACTTTCTTGCTGACTGCATAAACACAGTTATTTTAGTTTGCACAACAGTTCCCAAACCTTTTCCACAGTGGCAAGTGCAGTCCAGTCAGTCTTAATGTTAGCAGTGCCTCCCTCATGTCTGCTGTTGGTTCTCTTTTTTTCTCCCTTTGAGTCAGCATCACAACATAACAGTTTATTTATCTTTGGCATTCTCCCACATGTTCTGATTTCTCATCCCCTTGGCCACCTGATCGGTGTCATCAAATGGCGGTGGAGCTTCTTTGTCACCAAGGTGACAGGGTTCATTGAACTCCTGCTCTTTTTCAGTGAGCAAAAGAGCTCTTTTTTCTGTGCCTTTGAGGTGGTAATGTGTTCCCACAGACCAGCCAGAGGTGTTTGTAGGTGTCTATAGTATAAACAAAGAAGGTGCGACACTGGGACAGGTAACAAGCATTAAACATTTAAGCACATTTAAGTGCTACAACAACGTGTTAATTGGTAGTGCTTATGACTGGAGACACAGAGCACCAGAAATCTGCCCAATGTACAAGGCGGGCATAGATTGCTATATGCGGTGGATTAATCAATGATTAAATAGGGAATGGCTTTTGGCAACGACTCCTCGCCTGCTATACCTGATTGCCCATTATTCTGTGGGAGTTATAAGTGGAGTGCACTGTATACCAAATCCCCATGCAAATTAAGCTTTAACATGGCTAATCCATTCTTTGTCTACTTTGGTGGTCCCTCATAGTTATCAGTTAACCCTTTTGTAAAGCATCCAGTTTTCACAATGTTATTAAAGAGCTACTGACGTCTTAAAGAAAACTTAAAAAAAAAACATAATAATTAGGTGCAATTCTGCTTGCATTCCATTTATATTTTATCTGTTTCTCCTCCCTATAATTTATTACTAAGGAAATGTGTATGAATATATGATCGTTGCCCCTTAGAGTTTATTTTGAGTTCATCTGCCTCTATCGCTTACTCCCTACTCCAAGTCATAATCTTCTGTTGTGACATCACAGTCTGTTGCCATGGGAGTAACTGTGAGGTCACAAGCAGTGCTCTATGACTTTGGGAAGGGAGAAGGCAGCAGGAACAGATGAACTCTTTGGGAGCAGAAATTCTGTTTTCATATAAATGACCTCAGTAATAAATAATGGGGAGGAGAAATACAGAACTAATGGGAAATACAAGCTGAACTGTATCTAAATATTATGTTTTGTTTAAGTTCACCTGAACATGTCACCAGCTCTTTAAGGTTTTAAAGATCATTTTATTCATTCACCCTTCCACTACAACAAACATTTCACCCTGAACAGAGAGAGGCCTATTTTTTCCATCCAATTTTTGGGTTTATTATGTACTTCTAGGAAGATATGGGGCATCCTGCTTTTCAGAGATTTTGTAATGATCCACCACGCAAATGTTGAATGGTGGATGTAATGTAATTTTTTTAACAAAGTTACCTACAATTGTAAGACTAGTAATATGTATCATTTCACCTTCATATACTGTATGTGACATACCAGGCTCTGTAACAAGATCCCCGAGATCAGGAACTTCTTCCTGAATGGGAGACCATTACAGCCCAGAATTTTTTCAAATAAAATATTTTCTGTTACTTGCACTCATATGTGAGGACTGCAATTATAGATATCTGAAAAACAAAAATATTCGTAAATAATGACTAACACGTTCTTGTCACAGATCTTACATTTTTCATATCTTTTACTTGCTTGTTCTTTAGTGGTTTGTGTTTTCCCTAGATAGCCCCATAGTACTGGGATAGTGACAAAGTAAAACGTTTGTTAGTTGTATACATATTCCACTGTCAAAGTATGAAGTTGTTGTTGCACTTTTTTAAGAATTATGACAAGTCAATTAGTTTTTTTGTAACATCAGTTCTTTTGTTTTGATATTTTGTATATTCCATGTCACTATAAGCTGATTTTGACATTGTCATTTACTATTGTATATATGGGCTGCCAATCTTGTTGGACATTGACCCCTGATGAAGGTCATTGACTAAACCACCGGGACATTTTCCTGGCAGTGTTAGTAATTCCAACCTTTGTCAATTTTGACATTAAATTGCTATAGATACTGTGACAAACTGAGGTGGTTTAAGATGTTGGGGGCAGAGAGAGGAGCATACTTGGTTGTGATCACCTTCAGTGGAGGACATGATGGCTCTAAACACCCATTATGTGGTGTATCAGAGGGAAATCATCCAGCAGAAGGCAGAGTTCCTGTGGGGGATGGTTGCAGTGGGGAACATAGACTGGCTCAACTCTTCTGCACTGTAGATGTACTTTTGAATCCTACCTGCTTGCAGTCCAAAGGAGCAGTTTCTGCAAGTGAGTGCTGGGAATTTGGGTCTTCTTTTCTTTACAGAGTGTCCTGCATCAGAACCTGCAGTGATCGTGACAGTTTGTCTGGATGCACTCAAATACTTTGGAAATAGCTTCCGCCAGCACTGGATAAGGAGATGTTATAGGTGATAGTGAAATTGCAGACAACCTACTGTGTTTTGAACCCAGACTGCACATGATTGTTGGGGGATTGTCAGGAAACCCTGGATGCAGTGGTTTCTAATGCCCTGTGGCATTTTTCGAGGCTCAATTTTGTCTCTAATGTTATTCATGGTGTACATGTTGTCCTTGGTGAGACTGGGAGAAGGTACAATTTAGGGTTTCACTACTATGCCAATTATACCCAGTTGTATTGCTCCTTCACTTCAGACCAAGTGAACACCACTGCTGTGCTAGCCTGATATTCATCTGAACTGAGTGGCTAGATGGCTCCCAAATAGGTGAGCCATAATCCAAGTAAAATTGCGTTGTTGCTAATAAAACTGGGATCTTAGAAGTCAGCCATGAAGAGGGGTGGGGTCACTATATCTTCCTTAGATGGTACCGCCCTCTTAGCTGTAGATAAGGCTAAAAACCTTACTGACAACAAGCTGTCACTGTAATTCCATGTGCCAGCAGATGCACACTGTGTTTTTTTCCACTGTAGGAATATCAACCAGCTGAAGCTGCTTCAGTATGTTGACTTGGTGACAGTGGTATATGCCTTCATTAATTCCCACCGTGATTAGTGCACTGCTGTACTCTTACGGCTTTTAGGGAGGGAAGGGGGGAAGAAAATCTACCATCTCCAGCTAGTACAGAATGTGGCAGTAAGGCTGATACATTAACAAGCATTTAAAATCATATCATGCTTGTGCTGAGTGAACTGAATTGGCTTGTGGTTAGGTGGCATATGTCCTTCAAAATCTACTTGATAGTAGTAGAGGCCCTGCATTGGGTGAGTCCTTGCTGCGTTAAAGGGACATTGTCAACCCCCTTAGGCCTCAAACTAGGGACTAGTTTAAAAAACTCGTTTTATGATTGTTCACCATATGTAGAGATTAGTGATGTAGCTGGTAGTTTGAGTCTCATTCATTCATTTCTTTCTTCTTAAATGTAAAACACAGACTGCCCACTATACCAGTGTTATGATGCCAAAATGTGTTTGCTTACATATCTTGATCAACTCCAACTGCATCTTTCCTGGGCTTTGTAACACCCCAACACAGTTTAGCCACTCAAAATGCAGTGAGAGGAGAGGAAATTTTGCATAAGAGTGGCTGCACTCTTTAGGATGCTCATAGTGTTCAGGAAGTGTGCAATCAGAGTATATCAAGGATTTGAAACACATCAAAATTGGGTTTAATTACACCATAAGCATGCATTTCAGTTTTATTAAGAAAGGAAGCAGATAAAACAACAAGCAACATTGCTGACTTTTAGAGATGATAAGCAATCAGAAAATGGCTTTTTTCAACTAGATATAAAGTGATGTAATAAGAGATGACAGTGTTCCTTTAAAGGCATCCTATGTCTGTATGCTCTGAAATGCTTCTTCAGCTCAACTGGCAAGAACCTTTTAAAGGTCCTACACAACCTTTTGTTGTCACTGTTGACAGGACTTTCACAGCTGCTACCTCCCATCTGTGGAATTCCCTGCCTCTCTCCTTGCATTGTACCTCCTCGGTGAAGGCACTGAAAGTAATTTTGTTTCTTTGGCCTTCTTTGCCATAGGCAATTTTTTCTGTGAACTTTGTCCCTCTGTGATTAATGTTAAGCCTCATTTCATTTAGTTTTTTTGTTCTCATTGCTTGCTGCTCCTGTTACTACTGTGATGTGCAGCTCCTCGAACCGGTATGTGTCACAGTCAGTGACACCAACAAAGTGAACTGCATACCCGTCAACAAAATTGGCAGCTTGCCGACAGGTTGTTGTGTTAGTGCACCTGACACAGAGACACACTGTCTCCCGGTCCTGCACCCATCCCAAAATCTACTCTGACTCTGAGTTGATAATCTATAGTACGGGGATGCAGGGGGCAGAGCCCCCCACATGGATGGTTTGGGGGGGCAAAGCCCCCCAATGAGAAAATGAACCAGGAAACAATCAGGATTTATGTCAACCACAACTTGCAGTTGACATAAATCCTGTCGCTGTGATGCCAATCGACGGAAGTGTTGTTGTACTGGTATCGTAGAATCCCTTGAATCTATGGGAAATGGGATAATGGTGTCCATAAAGGGAACTATCAGGAGCAGAGATAGAAAGGTTATATTAACTATGTATATAGCCCTGGTCCACCCCTACTTGGAGTATTGTAGCCAAGTATGGGCTCCATCCAATAAGACTTACAGTAGGAGAGTTGAGGGGGTGCAGAGGAGAGCCACCAGAATGATGACTGATATAAAGGACTATACTAATGAAGAAAGATTGGAGACCCTGGGTCTGTAGTCACTTCAGTATAGGCAAATTAGGGGAGATATGTGATGTGCAAATGGCACCTTTGCAGATCATGACATGTGGGAGAGAACTGGCTTACGAACTAGACCAGACACTAGAGCCATAAGTGGCCATGATAAATTGATTAAAGGAGAACATTATAAAAAATCTTAGAGAAACTTGGTTCACACAACGGTGGTGAGGATATGGAACGGGGTCCCTGTAACAGTGGTGGAAACTGCTAATATGAAGCTGTTCAAAAGAGCACTGGATGAACACATGAGGCATTGGGTGTATTCAGTAAATTTTTCATTTAAGGACCAGATTAATAATGGCTCAGGCTATAACCTGTAAACATTCATATGCTTCCTATGATATGGAATAAGGGGCTATATAAATAAGGACTGATTGGTTGATTAGGATTTAAAAGAGACAAAGGGAAGAACAGTTGGGAAATGCTGCCAATGAACAAACACAGAAACATAGTCAATGACAACAGAAAAAGGCCCCATGATCCATCCAGTCTGTCCAATTATAACTATGGTATGTTGTGACTAGTACCCCAGTGGTCTCGTATACTTCTAACCATTGTGTTAGAGATTTTATAGACTGACAACAGATGTTTGATGGTCCCAGTGGGGACTGCAGGACCAGCAAAAATAAGGACAGAGCATATAAAAACTATTGTGCACCGCAGCCTATTGAATCTCCCACTGCTGAAGCCCTTCTCTGATGTCAGCTGCAGAAGATCCTGGGATGTCAGGTTACAGCAGATGTCAGTTTGGAAGTCAACAGAATCTTTGTCAATAAATCAGAACAGATCATAATCCATTTATACTGTAACTACAGTATATTAGACCTAAGCTGGACTTTTGCTCCCCTTTTTGGAACCCATATCTTAAACAAGACATAAAATTGCTAGAACAGGTTCAACATAGCTGCTACAAAGATGATTCCAAATATTAGCCATTTACCTTATCAAGAAAGGTTATTGAAAAGTGAATTAGCTAGTCTTGAATGCAGAAGATCGAGGGAGGATCTATTATTACTTTTTACGTTCGCTTGCACGCATGCACAAGGAATGTCTTGGGAGAATGGAACACTTTGGAGGTGTGCCCCTCCTCTGCAATCTCCTGCTCCATTGAGCAGGCATGGCAGTCCTGCACCAATCGGATGCGGTGCTGTGTATGACAGTGGTGGTCTTCTCTTCAAAGAAAACCACTGCTGTGTGCTTGCACCACGTCACGCTGCCCCCCCAAAATCTTTGCTGCCATGCTGGGAGCCCACCCCAGCGTGGCAAGCGTCCACATCATCTGCCGACAGGGTGCCCAATCCCGTTGGCTCCAGCCCTCAGCCATCCTTCTGCCGCTGGAGCCCACCCTAAAGTGGCAAACGTCCCACGTCAGTTTTTTGTTTTTAAAACCTGTAAATTAAAACGGTCCCACGGCCACCTAGCCCCCTCCCACAACCTGCACCCACCCACTGTGCACCCTCCTCCCACACCCCCACCCCTATACTTACTCTGGAGCTCAGCGTGACGATCTTTGGTGGACCGGAACACGTCTGCACTCTTCAAAGCCGACCTGAACTGAGGAAATGCCGGTAAGCTGCATAATGGACTAGATAGGGGTTTTCAACTTATGCATATCTCAGGCTTTTTGGAATTTTTGCACCAAATTTTCAATATGGGTTTTGGGACCCCTTCTCATGAATGATGTCACTGTCATGGGTTATTCGGGCCCTAAGGGTGATTGCAGTCACTGCATTGAAATACCCTTCAGGCCTGAATAATGCCATGACAGTTAATCATTCATGGAAACATCCTCCATGGTTGGTCAAGTCAAAAACTGTTCACAGTGTGCATTGCACAGTTCTCGCAGGCTCGTAGGTTCGCGAATTTTCAATATTTTCACTCCAGATTTTCAACATTGCCATTTTACCACACCTCCTTATGAGCAGTATAGCTGTCATTTTTCACATCCTGCTCAAAACGTGTTTCCGCCCATGCAGTGCACAATGGCGCTGTCGGTGTGCGAAATCAATGTATGGGACACATTAAGAAAATCACCATGACACTGTTCATTAGCAGAGGTCTTAAAATGGCTATGTTGAAAATTTGGTGAAAAAATTCCTAAAAATAACTGTTTTTCGATGGTCGTTCGCAGTTCTCATGCCTTTCGTGGTTCTTAATTTTCAATATTTCCCTCCAGATTTTCAATATTGCCATTTTACCACACCTTCTTATAAGTAGTACAGCTGTCATTTTCACATCTCACCCAAAACATGTTTCCCCATGTAGGCTACAATGGCGATGTGTCAAATCAATGTATGGGACACAGTAAGAAAATCACAGTGACACTGTTCATGAGCAGAGGTCTTAAAATGGCTATGTTGAAAATTTGGTGAAAAAATTCCTAAAAATGACTGTTTTACAAGCGTGCATTGCGCAGTTCCTACGCACTCTCATAAGTTCGCGAATTTTCAATATTTGCACTCCAATGACTTCCAAATACCTAAACAGCACATAGAAGCAAGCAACATTCGGCATTGACAAATGCTTGTACTTCTTTGTCACTGATTTTTTTAAGCCATGTCCAAGTGCCAAATACCACTGCAAATACCTGCAAGCGAACGTTCGGCATTGACAAATGCTTGTTAAGATTTTGCAGAGTCCAGACAATGTGTCAGTGTGGAATTCAACTTGCAGAAAGGAAAATGAACACAAGGAGTCATTGTCGACAACTTGTGATCTCAAAGGCATCAACTAATATGAGTTAACTGTTTCACTACAAGGGCATGTAAAGCCTGGAATAAACTGCCTCAAGAAATAATTTGAGGTCAGTGAATTTGCCATTTTTAAACATCGGATGGACAAATGTCTTAACTGGCAGGCAGGTACAAACTGAAAAAATACACCCACACAGTTGTGGAAGACATTCCAAATGGGCATATGCCTTCTTATATCTTTATAAACATAATAATAATAATAATTTTATTTATAAGGTGCCTTTCAATTGCCAAGGCGCCGTACATAAATAACAAAAACAGTAAAAATCATTAAAAAATACAATTAAATCAAAACAGTCATAACACAGAAACATAGAATTTGATGGCAGATAAGGACCGCTTGGCCCACCCGGTCTTTCCATTTCCCTACCTAATGGATAAGCTGCAGATCCTAGTTAACCAGCAGCCTACTTCTTTCTACCCCCACCCCCTAGAATTGCCTTATGACTGTCCCATGCATGCTTGAATTCAACCACTGTTTTTCACTCCACAACCTCCTCCAGAAGGCTGTTCCATGCATCCACAACCCCCTCTGTGAAAAAATACTTCCTTACATTACCTCTGAGCAGCTCCCCTCTATCTTCAAATTGTGCCCCCTTGTTCTTGCACTCCTTTTTTTTTAAAAGATGCTATCCTCTTGGACTTTGCTGATTCCTTGAGGTACTTGAAAGTTTCTATCATGTCCCTCCTTTCCTCGAGGCTATACATATTAAGCTCCTTTAGTCTCTCTTCATATGTCTTCTGGTGCAGACTCTACACCATTTTAGTTGCCTCCTCTGGACAGCTTCCATCCTGTCTATGTCCTTGCGGAGATTGGCTCTCCAGAACTGCGCACAGTACTCCAGATGGGGTCTCACCAGCTGTCTGTACAGAGGGATAACAACTTCCTGTTTTCTACTGGTGATGCCTCTCCCTATGCATCCCAATATCCCCCCCCAGCCCTCCTTACTGCCCTCTCACATTGCTTGCTCACCTTTAAGTCATCTGATATGACTACCCCAGGTCCCTTTCCATTTTGTTGGTGTTAGTATCTCACCCCCACTGTGTACTCTTCCCTGGGTTTTGTTTCCCAGGTGCATTACCTGCACTTCTTAGCATTGAATCTAAGCTGCCATACATTTGACCATTCCTCTAACCTTGCCAAGTCCCTTCTCATCCTTTCCACCCCACCTTGTGCATCAACTCTTTTGCAGATCTTTGTGCCATCTGCAAAGAGACATACTTTTCCTTCCAGTCCCTCTGCAATGCCACTTATAAAGACATTGAAGAGGACTGGTCCTAATACAGAACCCTGCAGTACCCCACTAGTAACCCCCCTTTCTTCAGAATGCACCCCATTTACTATTACCCTCTGTGTCCTATTCTCTGGCCAATTCTTTACCCAGGCTATCATCTTGGAACCCACTCCCAGGCTGGCTAACTTGTATATTAATCTTTTGTGTGGGACTGTATCAAATGCCTTGCTAAAGTCTAGGTAGGCCATGTCCATAGCCCTTCCCTGATCTACTACTTTGGTCACCCAGTTAAAGAAATCTATTAGATTCATCTGGCATGACCTTCCCACTGTGAATCCATGCTGCCTTGGGTCCTGTGCCCCTCTGGCCTCCAGGTACTCAACAATTCTTTCCTTCAGAAGTGATTCCATCATTTTCCCTATCACTGAGGTTAAACTAACAGGTCTGTAGTTTCCTGCTTCTGCCCTGCTCCCACTTTTGTGAAGGAGAATTACATCTGCCCTCCTCCATTCCTCAGGTACCACCCCATTCTCCCATGATTTGTAAAAGAGGGTAGTCAGTGGTGTCACTAGTTCTACCCTTAGTTCTTTTAGAATTCTGGGATGAATCCCATCAGGCCCCATTGCTTTGCCCACCTTCAGTTTTAAGAGTTCTTTCAGAACCCTTTCTTCTGTAAATGGGCTGGTATCAACTTCTGTATCCAGAGTGTTTCTATTGTTTGTTTTAGGTACCACCCCTCTTCATTTGTAAATACAGAGCAAAAATATTTGTTTAGTATCTCTGCCTTTTCACCGTCATCCTCTGCCCACCCCCCTCCCCTTTATTAAGCCTCACTATCCCTCCCTTGGTCTTCCTTCACTCCCTGATGTACCTAAAAAAGGTTTTATCCTCCTTCTTAACTGACTTGGCTATCTTTTCCTCAGTTCGGACCTTTGCTGTTCTGACTGCCTTCCCAGTTTCCTTTTGCTTTAACTGATACAATTCTCTGTCCTGCTCCTTCTGTAATTCCTTGTACTTCTTGAAAGCTTTCTTTTTCTCCTGAACCTTTACTGCCACCTCCTTTGAGAACCATAGTGGTTTCTTACATCATTTTGTTTTGTTTTATTTGCTTCACACAAAGGCTTGTTACCTCTGTGATGGTAGTTTTTATTATTCCCCATTGTTCTTCCACCCCTCCTTCCTGCCCATTTGGTAGTGCATTCCTTAGGCACTCACCCATTTTGGCAAAGTCAGCCCTCCTGAAGTTCAGTACTTTTGACTTTGTATGGCTTGACTCTATTGCTGTGTTTATTGTGAACCATACTGTTTGATGGTCGCTAGTTTCCAGATGGCTACCCACTTCTACATCTGTGATCTTCTCTCCATCTCCATTTGAGAGAACCAGGTCTAAGATTGCTCCCTCTCGAGTGGGTTCTGATACTAGTTGTCTAAGGCATGCCCCCTGTAGGGCATCTAGAATAACCTCACTCTTAGAAGTGGCTGCTGCAACTGCACTCCAGTTAACATCTGGCATATTCAGATCACCCATCTGCAATATCGCCCCTTTTTCTGCCATTCTAAGTATACTTTCTATCATTTCCTTGTCCATTTCCTCCCCCTGAGAGGGGTCTGTATACAACCCCTGTGCAGATTGTGGTACCATTGCCTGTCTCCAGATTGACCCACAGTGCTTCTTCTCCTCCCTGTTTACCCTTTTGTTCTGTTGCTTTGATTTCTTCCCTTATGTAAAGAGCTACTCCTCCTCCTCTTTTACCCTCCCTATCCCTCCTGTAGATAGTGTATCCTGGTATGTTTACATCCCAGTCATGGTTCTGTGTGTACCATGTTTCTGTGACTGCCACAATATCCAGATGTTCCTCCTCCATCAAGACAACTAATTCAGGAAGCTTGTTACCCAGACTAC
Organism: Neoceratodus forsteri; assembly: GCA_016271365.2. Taxonomy (NCBI): domain Eukaryota; kingdom Metazoa; phylum Chordata; order Ceratodontiformes; family Ceratodontidae; genus Neoceratodus; species Neoceratodus forsteri. The sequence continues at coordinate 600,036,854 of CM028130.1, read as the reverse complement.
GGGCATTGGTACTCATTGCTCTCCATTTTTTGATGGCTTTACCTTCTGTAGCAGCATCCCCTACTGACCTTTCTACCTTGGTCTTTTTCTCATTTAGTACCATGTTTTGTAGGGGGAGGCTGGGATTTTCCTGCTGCTTATCAATGCCTCCCTCCTTCACTAGTTTAAAAGCTTGCCAATGAAGCATTTAAACTGATTGCCCAAAAGACTTGTTCCCTTCCTGGACAGATGCAGACCAACCTGCCAGTATAGGCTGGTGTCCCTCCAGGTGGAACCCCAGTCCTCAATGAATAACAATCAGTGTTCTAAAAATGCAGTTTCCCATAAAAAAGTCTTCATAATAAACATAATAAATCTAGAATCAGTCTGATACAATCTACTATGCTGCATTAAACAATACGTAAAATATATTTATATATATATATATTCGCACACAAAATGTACATTAGTGCCTGTCACACTCTTAGGTGTGGGGCTCATAGTGCTGACTTTTCTCCTTTAAGCATAAGAAAATGTGACTTTAAACATCTCACAGGGGTTGGAAAGCTCAATTCCTATAGAACCACTGGGGTGGAAATGTTCAATTTTGTCAAAAACATAGGGGCTGTAATTAGGGAAAGACAAACTCACGGGAATTCGGTTTGTGAAGAACTTCTAGTCTAGAGCCAGTTGTCAAAAGGGCCTTATTTTAGGTTTTTGTTGCACCCCCATTAGAAAAGGTTCGTTATGTTCATGAGTTAGGTATGACCTTGAGCTTTCAGGAAATGTACAGTATATTTTGGTGTGAGGTCGATGGCAGGTACCGAGATACAAGCCTACATTTTTTAAGCTCCTACGCCATGTAAGTCACATCTGGCAGGCACTGCCAATGAGAGAGGCTTAACTGACACTCAGGGATCAATATTTCAAAAAGGTTTAAAGATGTGTGCTGTTTGGTGGTGGAAACTTAATAATCACTTTTCTTGTTTCAGTTTATTGCATGTTTAATATACATATTTTCTGTTTAATTGCAGGAAATGGCAAGTAAACAAGGTATTGGACTTCTACCATCTCCAGCAAAAAAGTTTTGTAGATCACACCAAGACTATGCAAGTATTTGTATTATTTGCCAAGACAGAGATACTTCACAAAATCTTGTTGCAACCAAAGCCAGAGGTCAAGAAACTCTGTTCAGATGTATGAGAGAAGCAGATGAGGAATCATATAGAAGCACTAAATCATCAGGGGTGCTGGATGAGGCTGGCTTCACTGTTGCAATTCATTAACATCACTGGTACTACCAGAATTACAAAAGTGAAGAAAACCCTTTCACACAAACACAATCCACAAGCAGGTCATCTAGACTCAGAAAAGTCGGAACAAGCAACCAGGAGCTGGCTATGAGAACAAGACTTACATCCACAACATTTGTAGCTAACAAATGCATCATATGCAGTTGTGTGAAGAAACATGGTGATTCACATTTTTTCCCAGTCAGAACATTTCACTGCAAAGGAACATTCAGTCAGCATCTATGTCTCTTAGTAATACAGCTCTATTGACTAAGGTAATATACAAAACCAAGATCTTACAGCCTTGGAGGCTAAGTACCACACAAATTGTGTGGCTCAGCTACTGCTAAGGGACAGACAAGCCAGTGAAACTAGCACTGAACAGACAGAGGAGACCACTGATGTCTTCACAAGAGCATTCGACCTGCTTATAAACCACATTCAGGATGATTTAACGTGAGATAGGGCACTTGATGTGACATTCCTGTTGGCAAAATACAGAGGATATTTGGACACGTGTGGTTAAGCTGAATCTGGGACATACCATGTTGAAATGTTGAAGAAACATCTTATTAGACACTTTGAAGGTTCAATTACATTCCATCAGCCTCATTCAGCAAACAAACCAGAGCTGGTGTATAGTAGCAAAATAAATTTGAAAGAAACAATCAACAAGATTGCTGAGTTTCAAAGAAAGGTCCAGGAAGCAGCAATTAAGCCAGGCCTGGAGCTTTCTGATGATGAGTATGAGAATCTCAGCATTTTTCATGCAGCAGCAGCACTTTGTGCATCTGCCAGAAGAGCATTGAGGATTTTCACCAATCCATGCATTAACTGTAGAGAGATTTGTTTTGAAAGAGCAGAGTCCCTAGTGCCTGCTGATCTGTACCACATTCTGAGTCTGCTCATGATGGATAAACCAGCAGAACATACTGTATCTGAAACACTCCTGATGCACACAGATGAGTCTTAGCAGTAGCCCAAGATGTAAGCTACAATACTTCAAATTCTCACTGCAAATCACCAAAGCATATTTCTCTCCCCTCCTGCTACCCTCCATCTTCTAAAGCCTTCTCCTACCCCCCCCCAGGCTTCCAGAAGCTCCTCTAAAGCTGCTTTAAATGTCCCTTTCTGCAGGACCTCCATGGGGCAGAGGGCCTTCATGTACAGGGCTCCTTACTGGCTAAATAGCCTGCTCATTGAAATCTCCCCAGCACCAAAGATTGGCCCTTTCAAACTCTCACTTCAACAACATCTCTTGGCCTGTAGCCGCTGTGTAGTAGTAGTAATACATTTATTGTTTAGCCATATAAGGCCATTACAAAAAGACAAAAACAAGCACATTATATAAATTACATATATCTTGCCATAAAATCTCTTAGATTCAACACTCACATTGATTGAATTATAAATATATAAATCTCATAGTAAAAACATTCAAAGAACATCTTTCATCCTAAAAGATCTAAATATGACAGCAGTTTCACATCAGTTTACAATAACACATAATGATTAATACATTTAATCCATATTATTTCAAATGAACTCATTTCACTTTAACAAGAGAAATGCAAATTACATATTATACAATCTGAACAGCTGAATTATCTGGTTTCTCCTAATCTGGCTGATTATGCTAAAAGCTTAACTAAAAGGAATCAGTTCCAATATGGGGAATTTGAATTCATTATATCACCAACCACATCTCTTTCAGTTTTTTTTCCTAATTTGGAAGCATATTTAAAATAATTTACAAGTCTTTTGACAGTGATCTCATCACTTGTGTTCATAACAACAAGTGTAAGTTCACTATTTGTTATTGTATGCCAATTGATATATGAATCTAACCAATACTGTCATATTATAGTATACCAAGGACATTGCCATAAAACATGGTTGAGATCCTCTCTTATTCCCATATTACAATCACACAATTCATACTCCTTTGGAAGTTTATAATATCTGTTTCTCAAAATATTGTTATTAAAAAGTTCTAGTCTGGCTTTAAAGAAGATACTTCTATCTACCCTATTTTCTAATATATCCCAGTAACTCTTATACATTATGTCTTTAGAGTTAGAGGCGTACCAGTTAGAATATCTAGATAGATATATATTATACATATCTTGTTTTTTCCAATATTCATTCAACTTATTTTGGATGAAAGATTTGTAATTATTATTTATCTTAATATTCTTTACAAAATATGATTTTAAGAAATTCAACCCATATTGATCTAATTTCTTATAGAGGTCCTGCAGCCAACACTTTTTCCCACAATCATTTTTAGTCCACAATAGTTGTTCTAAAAAACATTGCTTAACTAAATTATCTTTATCAGTTCCTGTTAAATGTAACCAATATTTTATTTTTCTACCTTCTTTAAGTGCATTTACATTAATCAGTCCAAATTCTGCTCACAAATATATTGCTGGACAAGATTGAGGAATTCGTATTTCTGAGTGTAAGACGTTGTAGACTGGGGTCATACATTGTTCAGCATCCTTACAATTCCAGATTTCAGATGCATAAGACATTTGTGTCCAGCTTTTAGCTTTAATAGCTCTCAGTAATGGATTTACTGAGAAGCCCCCATAAGAATAATTAAATTTCTTTAACCCATTCATAGTTTTTTTTATTTTGTTATGTACCATATCTCTATGCTGTTTCCACATAACATTATTTGTAAAAATTAAACCCAGATATGTATACTGTTTTGTTGCATCTAAATTATTTTTGCAAAATTTTAAGAGGGATTTAACAATATTGGAACCAAAGGTTATAGTTTTAGTTTTGGTCAAAATTATTTTTAATTTCAGATCCTCAATGCTCCTTTGAAAAGCATTTATTTGACTCTGGAGACATTTTTTGGTCTGAGAGATCATTACAAGGTCATCAGCATAGGCCAAAATAGAAATGCACCTCTGATTTACCTTTGGGCCATCCAAATCTCTTTGTTCTAACTTCCTAATGACAGGGTCTGTATATAAATTAAACGGAGTAGGGGCTAGTAAGCAGCCTTGTCTTACCCCATGGTTAGTTCAAATAGGGATAGATGTTTCCCCTGCACTGGTATATCTAATCTATGCCCAAGTTTTATTATAAAGTTCACAGATTATTAAAATTAATGCCTTATCTATTCCTTTTTCATACATAATGGTCCATAATTGAGATCTACAGACTGTATCAAAGGCAGCAGACAAATCAATAAATACTGCATATAATTTTTGCTTTCTGATTTTGACATATTTGTGAATTAGATGGTTCAAGATAAAGCAGCTGTCTATCGTTGATGACCCACTACAAAAACCCAATTGTGCCTTGCTAAATCCCCCTGTTAATTGAATTTGACATTTTAAATGATTTAGAACAATATGTGTAAAACTGTTAAGACTTACATCTAGCAAACTAATAGGGCGATACATAGCGGGGTTGCCCATATCTCCATTTTTATGTATGGGTATCATTACCACTCCTTTCCAAGAATAAGGGAATGAAAGAACTTCTGTCCATTTATTAAAACAAAGACAGAGTATTTTGCTCCAAAAAGGAGCATTACATTTGTAAACTTCTGCAGGTAATTTATTTATTCCAGGAGTCTTATTAGATTTCATCACATATATCGCAAAATATACATCTTTAATAGTAATTTTACACTGATAGTTTGTATTTTGAACAATCACTTCTGAATCACATATATCTGGGTCATAAAATATCTTCCCAAAATAATAAATCCACTGTGATTCTAATATATAACAATCGTCGTTAATTTTACTATTTATAGAACCTTGAGCAGCCAGTTGCCAGAAGCCCTTATCGTTTTTTCCTCTGATAGTTTCTAACATTAAAGACCATTTTGTTCTTTGAAATTCATTCCTCTTATTTTTTAACGATTGTTTATATTCCTTTTTCTTCATTTTATCCTGTTCATTTATTTGTACATTTCTTTGTAATCTTGCATATCTTATTATTCTCCTTAATTCCTTTTTAAACAGAAAACATTCCTGGTCAAACCAAGTTTGAATTTTTCTAGACTGAGAAATTATTATTTCTTTATACATTTTTGTTCTCAGGTCTTTGAAAAGATGTTCCACCAAGTCCCATAATACTACTACATCTTGAGTTGAGTCTTTGCTTTTAGTAAATACGTTATCAAATAATAAAATCTATTCTCTTATATTCCCTTCTAAACAGCCATCCCATCTGACTTGTTTCATAGTTCATATTTCAAGTGGAACCACAAACAACACCTTGTTCATCACAACATCCCACTGTTCAGTGCATAACAATAAGGGAAAATGGTCACTATCAGATCTACTCGGGATACACAAAGAAGACCAAAATCTAACATCACCTGGCCAAAGAGCCAAGTCAAGTAGTGTTTTATTAGGGGCTTTGATGTATGTATAGTTCCCTATTTCATCGCCATACATTCGGCCATTTAAAGGATAGAAATCCAATTCCGAAATTAATTCAATTAGAATCTTACCCGATTTATTAACAACTGTATCCTTAGAGGCTCTAGTTAGAAAACGGTAATTAAAATCGTATATAAATAGGGAATTATCTGTGTATCCATCGAAAATACCTATTCTGGCATTAAAATCCCCTATAACCAGAATATTTGTATTAGGAAAAGTTCATTTATATTTGTTTATCTCATTTTTTAACATCAACCATACTCCATCACTATAATGCACTGAGCCACGTGGTGAGAAATACACATTCACAATTATCATATTCTGTTTCAATTTTTTAATATAAACAGAAATGAGATTTGGCATAATACATAAAGCCTTTGCCTCTAAATCAGGGCAGATTCTACAAAGTGTAGCAATCCTGGCTGAATTCCTACCACAATTTGTCCCCTTGTAACCATAATGAGAGAATGTTATATACCCATTTATATTAATTAAATCACCAATCCCATGCCATGTTTCTCGGAAACATAAGATTTCAAACTGAATTACAAAATTAACCCAGGAATTATCTGCTATTTTAGTCTGCCAGCCAGCAATATTCCAGGACAGAACTAGGGGAATCCCATCAATTATCTGTGTAGAGACGCTTTCATTAGAAGACTCATAAGATCCAATGTGAAGTCATTCCGATTCATCTACCAAAGTTTGATATTTATTATTTGTACTAATTTGTCAATTTGCCACAACATTAGGTTCTGCCAACTTATTTAATACAGCATTTGTCTGAATCTCCTCCCACCTTACCATGTGGAAACCCATTTTATCCAAAATACATTCTTTTGCTTCTATTAAATCAACCATTTGTAAATCCCTTCTTAATAAGTCAGTCTGACTACCATTTGGATTTCTGTTCACTTCCAAAATTCCATCCTTACCAAGGGGTATTCCTAGTATATTATTAAAATAGTTACATAACACTCCCTTTAATTTCTTATTAGTTTCATTTTGAATATCAGGGATGCCAAAGATACTAAGCCAAACAGTGGAGAATTTTTTTCCTCTCAGTAGCTCTTTAGTAAAAAGATTTCTGTTCTCAAAGTTCACATGTAGTCCAAAAACCTGTAAGGTTTCACCATTATACCAAATATCATTGGCTAATCTGGGTGAGAATAAAATAATATCACAAACAGAGACATTTGATTCATCATCGCTGAGCTTAACACTTTGTATATCCGATTCTGTCATAGAAACTCCCATATTAGCCCTAAATAAAACAACTAGTTGCTTTTTAAGTTCTAAATCAGATCCTTCTATCCAACTGGGGGAACCCTTTAAGATAATTCTGGGTAAATTACCTTCGAGATGATTGTTTCCCTTATTACTTATCTCAATTCTTAATGGAGGGAAATCTGTCCCAATAGGTGCTATCTTTAACAAATCATCAAAATTGCAATAATTACCAATCTGCCTGATTGTTTGCATTGGATGGTCATTATTCTTATCTGATGTTCCAGTTAAACCGTTTACCATTACTGAACACTCAGTCAGAAAATTTCCAATTTCTTTTTCCAATTTATTTAAATTCGTCTCCAAGTTCTCTTCTAAATTACCAATGACACTTGATGGATCTTGAGTGGATATACAAAGAGGTTCTGACTCTGTTCGGAAAGTTATTTTCCCCAGATCAGATTTATTTGTCTGGTTAATCTTAGATACTGTCTTAAGTACCTCAATATAAGCCCCCTTTGTCTTCCTAATCTGCAAATTACCTGCATTATCCTGAGAACTATTATCAATTACTAAAAGATCATCAATACTACCTCCATCATCCTGAAAACTATTTCTAGCTACTAAAGGGCCATCAGCACCATTACCTCTCAGACTACCTTCACCTTTTAACTTTTTATTTTCTTTCTTCTTCCTCCCTTTTTTAACTCGCCCCCCCTTTTTAGTTGTTTTAAATATTTTGGGAGTATCTGGAATAATCAGTACAGAAAATTGATCTGGTATATCCCGTATATCCTTAGATACAACCCCCTCTTCATCAAGAATCAGGATAGAAACTGATTTCTCCAGAGACCGATTGAAAGTTTCCATCTTATTATTCAAATTATCAATGGAAATCTGATTATTAAATAAACCAACTTTAATCGTCTCCAAATCTTCTTTAATTGCTATTAGCTGCTCCATAATAAGTACATTCACTGAAAAAGTAGATTTAAGCATATGTAACAAATCATTATTCAGGGATGCGGGGTATTTATTATTATCACCAAAATCAATCAAGTTATTATTTGAGGTGAATTCAATCCTCAGTGTCTTTATGGGGGAACTGACAAATCCTGGATTTACCACCAAATCAATCAGTGCAGCTTGAGATCTGTTAAGATGTATATTTGGTGTATCAAGCAGCTTCAGACCCTTAATTGTAGTTTGAAGGTCTGCTGAGATAGCTTTAAGCTTATCATTTATCCCAGACGATGGGCTTGGGATTGTACAGACTGAATCTGAATTGATATCTAGTTTATTTTCCAAATCTACTAACTTCCTGGAATACTCTAAGGATTCCAGAGTATCAGAACCTAATAAACTCTCCAACAAGCTATCAGACACAGGAGCTGTTAATGAGATATCAGAAGGGAAACCCAAAGCATCCACCCCATAAAGTCTACTTCTCTTCTTATGTTCATTTACAAAATCCTCCATCATCTTAACATCATTATTAGCAGTATTGATAGAGTTATTCATTTTTAAATCACTAAACTCATTATTAGGCGCATCAGAGGCAATGGTAACATTCTGAGTATCAGGAAAAATCAGTGAGGATGGCTGTAATGACTCAGTAATCCTATGTGATAAAAAAACAACTTTAACAATTCTAATAGGAGTATTATAATCCATAGCAGCTGCAAAAGAGTCCCAAGATGTCACTAAGTTGGTATCATGTTGAGTTACAGGAGTGGAAACTTTCTAATAACTAAATACATCTCAGATGGTCTGTGATTTTAGACTGTCTCATATGTACAACATTCACTTTATATTTTTTATGCTGCTTTTCCATGCCAACTTTAACCACATTAGGCACTTTAGAGTCATTAGGCATATTAGAAGTATCTTCCATAATGATTTGGGCCTGCAGAGCCTGTTTCCGTGTAAATACCATTTTGATCAGTAAAGACTAAGCACACATCAAACCAAGACCTCACTGAAGATCACAAGGGAGTTAACTAATACAGTGCACTCATACTCAGATAGTTCAAATTAGATCTGTTCTCACAGCAAAGTAACTATTGGAAAATGGCAGAAAAACAGCTGAAAAAACAGTTTAGAGCAGCTTGTTATTTCAGATGTGAACCAAATTATCTTTTTAAATCTTCTCTGTTCGAGATTCCTTCCAATATAGTCAAATGGCAGACACCACTGGTAACCAAATAGTAGCCAGAAAAATACCAAAGAGTAGAGAACCTAAAAAAATTTAAAGAAAGAAATGTAATCAGTGGCCATTAATTAAGACAAATAATTTCAGAGCGTACAAAGGTTTTAAAAAAAACTGCTATCATAAAAAACAAAAGAGATTATCCTATCTTAACATTTCAAGCAAGTAAATTTAAAAGGTCAAATAACCACAAAGAAACGTACAGCAAAAATCATGTAAATAAAAACCATGCAGATAAGACCGAGCAACTACACCCATTCACCGTTCACTGAAAGGCAAATCTAAAGAAGAAATGCCACTCAGGCGCATATATACAAAAAGGACATGTGATTATAAAAGCCAATCATGACAAGAAAAAAAAAAGATAGGAAGTAACCTTTTTTTTTAAATAAAACAATTTTAAACATATAAAATTATACGCTTGCTCTTATCTACTCTTAATAAATAAACACATAAAAACACACAATAAAAAGGAACGGAGAAGTGGAGAAGCAGAGAAAATACTTAAACGCTCATACAACTATCTCTCTGTTTTCATGATTTCCTGACATTTTAACAGGAAGCTGTATCCAAAGTTTAGTTTATAACATTATAACATTAGCAGGATTAGAAACTTCAGTATTAACTTTCCTTCTCAGCATGTCTTTTTTCAGGTGGCGTCTCATATACTCAGGCCTTCCTGAATGGCCTGTCAACACCGTCTGGTCCCACCTCCACCTTTGGCTTTCCTTCTCCACCACTGTTACTCTGAATATCCTCACATTACTGACAGCTCTTATTCTTCATTATAAACAAGATGTAATTGATGCCTTGATGGGATTAGATGCCCTAAACCATGTAACAGGTTGTTGAGCTCACAGTATGTGAAGTTGAAACACGTCTTATTACATATCACAGTGCACATACAAAAATTCCTGTAGCCAAACTCAACAGGAGTTATTCAGGGGAGGTATTCAGCTTGCAGCGACACTACTGGAGCCAAAAGTAAATAAAACAGGGACGTCAGCAGTACTTAATGCTCCCAAAGTTTCAAACTCGATCGGGCAACCAAAGTAGCCACTGTGACTGTACCTAGCTCCCTCCATCCTCATGCATTCTGGCTGCTCCTTTATTAATCAGTGGCTCCACCTAGCTATGACAAGGTCATTACTGACTGCTTATTGCTTGTCCCCTCCATCTCCCATTGTCTTACCCACCCCTTAAATATGACAAGGTCTCCTGGACTGCCCCCACACCTACCCCATCACTCTATATTTACTACCCTTCTCCAGCTGCCACCTTTGATAGCTTGTAACTGCTTGTTTAGTATCTGCCTTTGCACCTTGTACTTATGGTACTGTTATTTGTACTTCTATGTATCTTGTGCCTTAGCATCTTTGTGCCCCTTCCTGTATCATGCAATCCCTTGTATTGTAACTAATGTAAACTTATATATGTTTGTATATTTTATGTCTCTATATGTTGCTGTGCATCTAAAATGGAGCCTTTGTAAATGAGTTGCTGACTCAAAGGTTGTTATTCCAAAAGTTCTATAAATTAAAAAGAAATATTGTACTAGCCATATCAGTCCACCACTTGGCTAGGAGTCGTTAATTGTTGGATAAGTTACACAGTCAAAGGCATTCCCTGAGTTATGATGATGTTTGCAGAGTTGAGACATCCACGGCAAGTGCCGTCATGTCATCAATTACACAACAAGGTGGAACATTTCTTCCAACAAACATCATGCCTGGAATATTTGACATGCCACAATAGATAACGTAGACATAAATGAAGAAACACAGAGTGGTCAAGGAACAATACATGTTCTAGGCAGTTTGCTGTATTAGGGCAATTTGGGGTCCAGTGTGTCTGTTGGACTGAGACCTAAACCCCAGTGATAACTTTGGACCTTCAATTGTACATCATTGCCTAAGAAGGCAATTTCTGCAACTGAGAGGATCTAAAGCATCATGTTTTGAGAATGGGAGGATTCCACATAATGGAGCTGTACTGAAAGATTTTATTTATTTATTTATCTATTTGTTAACTGGGTAGGGATACTGGACAAGTCCTTTTTCATGTCCTACCTGGGACATACAACATTCAACATTAAACAAAAAAAAAACATAGACAATTCAGAGTTAATTAACAATTACACTTATATTGCTGTAATAAAAATAACTTTAAATTATTCTTAAAACTAAATAAGGATAATGCTTGACAAAGAGTTACAGGCAAAACATTCCAAAGGGATGGGGCTGTGATGAAAAAGGACCGTAAACTATTGTGATTCTTATAAATAGGTGAATTCAAAAATACCATTAGCAGATCTCAAGTTAGGGAGTAGAGAGCAGGTAACAATCATATCACCCAAAGGAAAAACCTGATAAAAATAACAACTTATAAATCAAACAACCAGAAAAATAGTCTATTCTTGCCCTTGGTGACGTTCAGCCTAACTGTAAATATAAAGTGCAGTGATGTGTTTTAAATGGAACTGACAAAATAAACCTACAAATATTATTTTAAGCTACAGTCAAGACATTATACTCTCTCTCAAATTCAGGTTCTGAAAAGATAACAAACATAATCAAAATGCAGAAGTAATGAGCCAACATCAATGGATTTCCTAGTCTTTAAAGAAAAGTAAGACCAAAATTTATACAGAATACCCAATTTTTGATTTATTGTCTGACTAACATGTTTAATATGAAGTGAATAGGTTAAACCATAATCCAGCCATACTCCCAGATACTGTCCATCAGACACTCAATCCTTCTCCTCCCCTGCCAACTCCCAGTGACCCATGCTCACTCCTGAACACGGGGCACCAGTGCAGCACGCAGTAAGGCATCCAGTGCCTCAGCCCTCAGTGCCACTGGGCCAGTCTTACTCCCAGATACTTAGACTGGGTTATCTGTTCTATCATAGCCCATCCCAGTCATAAAGCAGTAGATAAGGATTATCTTTCAACATTGAGGGTGCCCCAAAAATCATTGATTTTGTATTTTTTGAGTTTATAATCATAGAGTTATTCACAAACCAGGCACAAACATTTCTAAAGCTGACTTCAAGAACACTAGTCAGATCTTCCAATGAATTAGCCTGGGAAAAGAGTATAAAATCATCTCATATATTGAATTACAGGACCCACTCTGAATAGGTAATCGGTTAACAAATAATGAGAAAAACAAGGGGCCCAAAATGGACCCCTGTGGCACTCCATATTCAATTGAAACCATATGTGAATCCTGTGAACCAACTCAGACAAATTGTTTGTGATTTGCCAAATAATCATTCATCCACAATACTACATTTTCAGAAAGGACAGTGACTTTCAATTTACATGATAATAAATCATGGTCAATTAAACTGAATGTCTTGGTCAGGTCCACAAGCACTGTCCCAATCATTAGACCTTTTTTCAAACCCCCTGAGGACAGTGCCTGTGAACCTGACCAAGGCAGTACCTGTTCCATATCCCCATCAGAACCCATGCTGCTCTGAACTAAGAATACCATAAACATCCAAATATTCCTTCAATTGATTAGACACTACATTTTCTAACAATTTACTTAATGGATTAAGAATAGAAATGGGTCTAAAGTCATCCAAAACATCAACATGTGTTTTTTGGGGGGATTGGGACAACTCTCGCACACTTCCAGTTTTGTGGAAATTGGCCCGTAGTCAAAGATAAATAAAAAATGTAACATAACAGATCAACAATAAAGGAAATTGCTAACTTCAAAGACCTAACTTCCAAACCACCCCCACAGTCACAGCTCTTATTTGGTAAAGTGCAAAGCAAATTAAGCATTTCATGTGGCTCAATTATCCTAAACTGGAATTGTAGTCTCTCCACCTGTTCAACCTTCTCACCCACACATGCATCAGATAAATCAGACCTATAGCTTGAATAGTCAGAAAACTTAGTATTGAATAAATCAGCAGTCACAGCTTGATCAATGATTACTTTATCATTCACCTGCAATTTATCCACCTCATTACTAGCCCTAGGGGAATAACAATGAATTTACATTCTGCCCAGGCTTTTTAGAATCAGACAAATGAACTGTAAACTGTTCCCTATAGCTTTCTCTTCTGACACACTTCACCAGTTCAGACACCTTATTTCTCAAATTATGATAATTAGCCAATGAGACAGACGAAGGGTTTCTTTTGTGATTTACCCAAGCACAATTGTGCTGCTTAATATGAAATTTAATTTCATCAGTTAACAATTTATTTAACTTACCTCGAAATCTTACTGTACTCAGAGGAAAAAAAGGTATTCATAACAGATAACAATTGATTAAGGAAATAATTCAAAATTCAATCCACATGAGGAATTAAATAAAGACATGCTCACTCAATAAAAGACAAAGAAGCATTGACTACCTCTATAGTAACCATTTTAAAGCATCTTTGTTTAAAGACACCAGGAGGAAACTTTATAGTTTTAAAACTCAGAATACAAAAACTAGCCATATGATCACTTACTGAATCTGGTATAACACCAGAGGCTATTATAATGCTCTCATGATTGGTAATAACCCAATCAAGAATTGAATGATTAGCTGTATGTGCGTTTAAATGAGCAGACTTATGGATTTTTTGAATTAACCCATAAGACTGCAGTAGTGATTCCAACCCAAGACCATCCCTATGCTCCCAATTCAAATTAATATCTCCTACCAATACAACATCATTATATAAGCAGTGTGGTGAAACAGTATCTAGGAATACTTTTAATCCATCTATACCAGCTTGAGGGGGATTATGTAAACAGCCCAAAATCAGTAGTTTCTTCCCACCCAAAATGAATTTCCAAAGCAACCAATCACAAAAATGATCAGTCTGTACTCTAGAACCCATAACAATACTTGACAATCACTAAGCAGATAGTGGATCTGAAGATTTGCTAGTTGAGGCAGAGATATTTAGAACAAATGCTGAAGCTCTGATCATGCAGGGACAAACCAAACATTGTACCTTAGCCCACAAGCTGATGTTTGAAGACATGTGCTGGCTACTGTGGCAAGCATTCGTTGCCTGGGTGGTGCAGAAGAAGAAGTATAATCAGGAGACATACCATTGTATATCATAGCTGAGAAACTTGGCAGCTCAATATGCAAGTTACTTATCATTCCACACCCTTACAGGTTGTAACAGCACCAGCTGTTTCAAGGGCAAAGGCAAAAAGAAATCCTTGCAAATACTAAGAATGAACCATGAAAATCTGCAGAAGTTGGCTAAACTTGGAGACTCTTTTGAAGTCACAAATGATGTCATTGATGTCTGTCTGAAGTTTGTATGCAGACTCTACCAACCAACAGGATGTATTAGTTCTGACATGAGCCTAGTAAGGTACAAACATTTATAGAAACATATAAACATAGAATTTGACAGCAGATAAGGACCACTTGGCCCACCTAGTCTGCCCATTTTCCTACCTAACAGATAAGCTGCAGATCCTAGTTAACTAACAGCTTACTTCCTCCTACCACCCCCACTAGGACTGCCTTATGTCTGTCCCATGCATTCTTGAATTCCCCCACTGTTCTTGACTCCACAACCTCCTCAGGGAGGCTGTTTCATGCATCCACAAGCCTCTCCATGAAAAAAATACTTCCTCACATTACCTATTTATTTATGTAAGCAAGCAAAGCAAAATGACAGCTTGCCACCATGTATGAACAGCCTGGTACAGCATATAAAGAGAGCTGATTACCAGTGTGCTCTTTTGAAAACAGCACTAATGGCTAAGCCATTTATTGTGTTACCTGATGGACGTGGCTAGAAACAGACAGAGAATGGTCTTTCTTGAGCCTCAACTAATGAAACAAGAATCAGGTCCAAAAAATTTGATACAACTTATCACATGCCAGTGCACAAAGTCTAAATGCTCCTCAAGGAAGTACAGGTGTGTGATGATAGAACTAAAATGCACACCAAGTTGTGGATGTGAAGGACACCCAAACACATGTGACAATATGCATGAAACAGGTGCAGACAATATCAGTTATGAGAATGGTGATTTGGAATCAGGTTATGATATTGACAAGGATGGCCCAGATTAAACGAGTTAAATGTGCCTCCAAATTAAGACTACGTGCTATAGTGAAAAGTTGCATGATGATAAATATGGCCATAAGTCTTCATTAAAATGTAATTTCAAACAATGATATATTGACTGCATTAGAATTAATAGTTTAATTTGTGCTCAAGATGGACATTATTATGATAATCACATCCTTGTAGTAAATGTTTTGTGGATAATGTTTTGGCTGAAAAAGACATTTCCATTTCCATGGGTGACATTATTATTTTTTTCAGTTTATATTTTTATATTTGTTTTGTAACAATACAATCATTCTTCCTTATACAAAAGGATGATGTAAAAGAAAATAAAAATGCAGCAAGAATTAGGACATAAAAAAGGATATTTTAAAGTACCTTACAACATCCATTCATGGTATATAAGAGTACTGCATATAAATCAGCAATAATGATATTGGACAAATTATTAAGAATATTGATATGGGAAAGGTACATAAAAGGTTGGGAATGAGTAAATAAAAGTTCAAAATGAGCCACATCATATATTGTGTACATTGTCTTCTTGCCGAATGAGGTATAGGAAGAAAGATCAACAAATTATAAAATAGTAACCTTATTTAATGATTAATACAACAAGAAAAAGAGAAAAAAGAAAAGAAAAAATCTTAAGTGAGAGACAACATCATTCCTGAGTTCAATTTATATAGTAAAGAAGTGTTGTAAATATCATATAGCATACATTGATTATCAGCTATATATTGGAAGGATTCAAATGATTAAAATAGCACTGCCAACATTTTCCATACTCATCTAGTCAGCCAAAAGCAGCAAACATAATCTGCTCAAAAGAAGCATATTGAGAGAGATTTTTAAGGATACCAGAGAATTTTGTTATAGTGGAAGATTTCCAGAACATCAGGATAAGTCATTAAACTTGAAGAAAAAGCAAATTTATCCATCTATGTTGGGAGGGAGAAAGGGAGATATTAGATGATGTAAAAATACCAAGCAAAACATATTTAGTATCAAATATAATATTGAGACGAGCTACTTTATATGCAAACTGAAAAGCATTGTGCCAAAGTTTAAGTATGGGGTCACAATACCAAAGAATGTGAAGTAAATCTCCATTGGGTAAATTACATCTCTAGCAGTTATTGTTTTGGCCCAAGCCCATACGGTGGAGCACCGCAGGTGTTCTATACCATAAGTGAAGGATTTCAGTTTGGATAAGGGCACTAAGAGCATCTTTAAAAGTTTTATGGCAAAGAAGCTAGCATTTGCATCATTGTGAATCTATTATGTTATATTTTAACAGAAGGCTCCACTTAGTTTTAGTAGCCAAGGATTGATCCAGAAGAGCATCTCTGATATCCTTATATATAATACTAGTTAGACTGGATGTAATATTAGTCCAAAGGGAAATATGTTGGTCATGAATAGAATATGTGTGAAAGGAAAGAAGAAAAGTGTTATATGCAGTACATAGTTGTAAGTATTTCCAGAAGTCTTGTTTAGGTAAATCCCTTTGTCCACAAAGATCTGTAAAAGTTTTTAAGTTAAGAGAATTTTTTTTCTAGGATGTCACCCAGAAAAAGTATGCCTTTATTCTTCCATGCCCGACAGAAAATTGGATGGTTTTTGAGAGAAATATCTCAATTGCCCCATAAAGGAGTATGGGAGAGATGGGTATGATTAAAGTTTAGAAGTCTGTGAATTTGTTTCCAATAATGAACTGAAAAGCCAATAATGGGGTGAGATCTTAAATGATAGGAAAGCCGGTTGTAGATGAAAGAGATAGGACAACTCCCTGGACTAAAAGACGCTTCCATTTCCACCCATAACGGGGTTTGAGGGGTTGGTTTACAAAACCATCTGATGGTCTGAGTGACTCTAAAGGCTAATAAACAAGCTGTGCACCATGGAAGACCAAATCCCCCTCTAGACCAATGTGAAAGAAGTTTGGTTTGACTAAACCTAGGTATTTTGCCTTCCCATAAAAAATTGGCAATTAACTTATCAATTTTAGTTCAAAGATTAGAAGGGAGAAGTAAGGGGATATTAGCAAAAATATAAAATATTCTAGAAGATATAGACATTTTAATGGCTGATATTTTCCCCGTAAAAGAGAGATTGAGTAATTTCCATCTATCTAATGTTGTCTTGATATTAGATAATAATGGAGTAAAATTGGTTTCCCAAACTTTCCCTAAATTTGGTGTAACTTTAATGCCCAGATATGTAAGGCCTTATGGTGCCCAGTGGAAGCCCAAAGCAGTGTTCATAAAAGATTTGCAAAAAGTGTTTAGGGGTAATGTTTGTGTCTTATTATAATTTAGAGCTAGATCAGATAGTGAGGTAAATTTGTTAAGTATATTAATTAGTGGTTGACCTGACTCTTCAAGATTTTCTATTAGGATTAAAAGATCGTCAGCATAAGATAAGGAGGTATAGCGGGAGTTACCCACGGGAATCCCTTTAATATTATTAGATTGATGCAAGTAGGCAGTAAGGGGTTCCATAGCCAAGATAAATAGGGCAGGAGATAAAGGGCAACCTTGCCTAATCCCTCTCGCTAAGAAGAAGGGAAGTAATAGAATAGAGTTGGTCAAGATTCTAGTAGAAGGCAAAGTGTATAATAATTTAATCAAGGAACAGAAGTTATTAGTAATACCAAGGTGTAATAGGGTCTGATACAAATAATCCCAGGCTTTTTCAAAATCAATGGCAATAGCTGCTGCTTTGGATTTGAAGAATTTAGCTCAATGCATTAGATTAAAAAGTGAATGAAGATGATCGGTACCTATTTTATTTTAATAAAACTGGCTTGAGATCTATGTACTAATTTAGGGACAATCGAGTCTAAGTGAGAAGATAAAAGTTTAGCAAACATGTTACCATCCATATTTAACAGGGAGATTGGTCTATAACTGGAGGGAAGGGAGGGAAGGGGTCCTTTTTGAAGGGGAGTACAGTAATAATAGCCTCTGTCATTGTAGGAGGAAGCTTCCCAGTTTGCGATGCTTCCTGGTAGACATTGAACAGCAGAGGGCAAAGTTTCTCAGATAATACTTTATAGAAATTGACCGGAAAGCCGTCTCTGCCTGGGGATTTGCCAGATTTTAAAGAAGATAAAGCATTTTGTATTTCTTGTAATGTAAATGGTTCGTCTAAACCTTCCTTATCATGGACCGACAGGCTAGGGAGATGAAGTTCATCCAAAAATTGTTGTATGCGTGTAATAGGGTTATAGTTAGGCTGGGTATATAATTGTTTATAGAAAGACATCATGATATAGTTAATTGAGAGACTGTCTGTCTGAATTTGACCTAGATTGTCTTTGAGGCCAGTAATATGTCTCTCAGATTGTTGGTTCTTAAGTTTGTATGTGAGTAATTTGCCACTTTTATCCCATTGTTCCCAATATTTATGTTTGAGCTTGAATAAAGCTAATTCAGTTTTATGAGAAATCAACTCATTGGTTTTAATTCTAAGATGCAACTTTTCTAAGTGAAGAGGAGAGTTAGGATTGGATTTATTCATTTTAAAATATTGGGTTTCTTTAGTTTTAAGTATTTTTCTAAGTTATTTAGATATTGTTCCCTTAATCTCTTATGATGAGCTGCAAAACTTATGATTTTGCCTTGAATTGTGACTTTTAGAGCTTCCCAAAGTGTGCACATGGAGGAGTCTGTAGGTTTGTTGAAGGAGAGAAAGTCTTGTATTTGAGATTTAACCCAGGGAAGAAATTCTGGGTCTGAATAATAAAGGATTTAGCCACCAGGAGGGAGATTTAGATGATGGAGGACCCCAAATCAGATGCAAGCTAACTGGAGCATGATTGGATATTATAATCAGTAAAATCGAAATATCAGTAACTTTTTCAGTTATTGATGGGGATGAGAACCAGTAGTCAATTCTGCTATAAGATTTGTGGAGTGAAGAGTAAAAAGTGTAGTCATGGTCACGTGGATGAAAAAGCCTCAAAAAGTCTGTAAGACCAGAGTCTTTCATAAGTAGGGAGAGGGCATTGACACTTCTAGGATATGCATCTGTGGAGATATTGCTTCCATCTAAGTGAGGATCCACTGCAAGGTTAAGATCCCCTCCAAGTTATACAGGAGAGTTGTGTGGATTATTAGACATAATTTGCTGAGATAAATTATGAAAGAACTCGGAGGTGTCAGAATTGGGGGCATACAGATTAACTAATGTTAAGGGGCCTGAGGGGGTGTTAAGGACAGCTATCACCTATCTACCTTCTGAATCACTGATTGTTTTTATGGGAGTCCACTTCAGATTTTTGCAGATTAGTATTGCCACACCATGCTTCTTCGAAGTAAAAGATTAGGCATATATATGACCAACCCAGTCCCATTTTAGCCTATCAGTGTCCTCTGCCAAAAGTTTAGTTTCTTGTAAGAATGCAATCTTAGCCTTATGTTTCTTAAGATGCGAGAGTATTTGTTTACTCTTACAAGGAGAATTGAGTCCCTTGACATTAAAGGTATATAAAATTAGATCAGTCATATTAACAATGTAGGAGAAATATATATACTCTCGATAGAAGAAGGGACTCCAGAGGAGCTATGGGTGAGGACATCATAGGATAAACAAGATCAGTTAGCATGGTAATAATATGGGACTGAGTATGGAAAAATGTATAGGGCCAGAAAAAGAATAAAGAAAGACATTTTAAACAAATGTAGCTGCTGTATCTCTCTGAAATGTAGACGATAAAGAAATATAATAAACACATTAACACATAACTATCTAATATTGAAGCTACACAAAACATTAAAGCACCTTGGATGTGCAGTGAGATAAGAGTCAGAACAGTCATTCTAAAAGACTGTCTCACAACACAACTGGGCGAGTGGTAGAAATTCAATATTTCCATAAGAAAATGACTACAAGTATAGAACTATCAAAATTCCTGTGATAATATCTAAACCAATTTTATAACAGGAGCTGCTTAATTCAAAACTGTAATAAGATAGATTAAAATACTTTTTTCTAAAGAGTGCCAAAATCACCACCTCATCTGAGAAAATCGAGTGAGTATATTTAGAACAAAAATAAAACAATACCAACCAGGTATATATGTAGATAAGATAAAAAAACTATGCCAACCTACATATGAATACCCAAAAATTGTGAGGGTAGCCGAAGACTACGTAACATAACTAAGTTAGAACAGTTGTTGTAGTTGTGTATTAATAATATACTATACAGGAGGGATTTAAATCTGAGGCAAGCTTGTTAATTACATATAAATTAAATAATTTTGGTACTCCAGATTACTCTACAAGGATGGATTTAGTAAAGGAAAGGAAAACATTATCAGAGATAGATTACACATAATATAGCAGTTATATCTATATAAAAAAGCTTTCACTAAGTATAAGAGGGCACAATGTGCAGACTTCAATACTAAGGTTCCATGAGAAGTAGTATTAATATTATGCAATCTATGCCTCAACTGCTCGAAAATTGTCCAAAATGGAGTTCCTTAAGGGATAACTGGGTCTATGAGCTAGGCCCTGCAAGTCCCAACATATAGGAATAGAGATCTCATATTATGAAGATTTTATCTCTTGGACTTCGAGCTTAGGCCTTATTTAAATCAATATTTAGAATATAACTTTATTTTAATTAAGATTATTGGTAATGTAGGAACCAAATAGCATGAAAATAGCCTGTCATTCTAATAGCTTATTTATATAGGGTATGGCCATAAATACGTATATGATAAAAAATATATACGCATATACAGATATAGGTGGACAAATACTGAGGTGAGAAAAAACTAATGAGCAGGCCAATACCAGAAGTACCTTAGATTACTAAGTGAGAAAATATGTATTAGGTTCTTTACAAATATTACTAAGCAATAAAATGCATTGTATATTATCAATTATTATAGAGTATCTAGGGTAACCACAGTAAAAAGATTCTTGAAGGAATAGAAACATCATGGGACTTATATTGCAATTAAAGCAATGAAAACTGTTGCCTACTAGATAGAAATTAACCCCTGTATAGTAAAAAATATAAGTTTGGGAGTAAGAAAGCATCATATGATGACAAATATAATAGCCCTGCCAGCGTGATTTGTTAAATATCAGTTAGAGCGTGATGTACAGCTTTAATAGTTCTGTACCTGCTGAAGGCGACAGTAGGAGGGCCACTCAGAAGCTGTACTCATAATTGGCTATAACATTAGGCCCAAGGCAGAATAAAAGCCTGAAACAAGCTATGCCACACGTAGTTAAAATCGAATGCGATAACAAGAAGATTAAATTAGGTTATGTTATCTCTGTGAGCGGCATGAGAAGATGAGGCAGTCTTATTTCTGGGTTTACCCTTATGCTTCTTCTTCGGCAGTTCTCGTGATTAATAGGCAAACTAGCAACATCCTCTGCCCAAGAAGAATCCACTGATGCAACAATAGGATTAGAATTAAGGGGGCAACAAATTGTGAAGCAGGGGTGTCCTGTGTGATGTCTTCTTGAGATGAATAAATGCTGTCCTGGAGTGGGGCGAACATGTTACTCAGAAGTAGTGGAGATTCAAGACGAGGGCCTTTTTTAGAAGAAACTAGTGCTTTGCAAGAGTTCTCATCCATGAAGCAGGTAGATCTGAAAGATTGAGTGTTCAAAGCTTTTTTTTCTTGTATTCGGATTGAATGCCTGGGTAAAGGGACTGTGAGGTAACAGGATTTTACATCAGATTGAGCCAATGAGGGATTTCCAGTATCCAGCTCATTGCTCTCAGTATTCGCAGTGGAAGTGCTCTTAATCATCAGATGAGCTGTCTTGATGGGACTCGGCATGCACGTCTCTTAGTCCACACTCTCCAGAAAGGCAGATAATGGTTCAGTGAGTTAAAGTCCTTAATGGTGTTACCCCAAAAAAGCCGCATGATTGCGGGATATCTTAATGCAAGTCTAATGATTTTTAGTGTAGACTCTATTTAATCGGTGCAAAGACTTGTCTTTGGGTGGAGAGCTCCTTTGAAAAATCTCTATATAGGGAAATTTTACACTCTTGCCACATAAGTACTCTGATTTCTCTTGCTTTTCTTAGGATAATCTCGGTATGTGCAAAATTGAGAATTCTTACCAGAATGGGCCTAGGGTTTTGATTCTGGCCAAGTCTAGGACCTAATGAGCAGTAAGACCGTTCAATAATTAAATTGAGATCGGAGGAAGGGGTCACAGCATGGTTGGAAGGACATGTAACAGCAATGCAGTTGTATCTCCAAGTTCTGACCCTTCCAGAAAGCAAAGAAACACAGATTATTTTTGCGATTCCTATTTTCTATGTCATCCAGCTTCGATTGCAAACTTTTAATAGTCCGGTCCTGTTCTCTAATAGTGGCTCTCAGATCTTGAACAGAAGTCTCATTTTGTAAAGATTTAGTTTCAGTTTGTAAAAGTCGAGAGTCTAATGGTTTGAGAGTAACAGCATTTTATTGAGATGTAATTTTTAGGTTATTCATATCAGAGATCAGCTGCTGGAACATAGATTCAAGGAGAAAAGCTGTTTTTCAGACTCAGCCATAGTTGTAGAACCTTAGTAGCCCAGCCTAAGTACCCAGACAGAGCAACCACTAAAATAAGGTCAAATCTTGGTGCAATCAAAAAGATGACTCTCAGGAAGTATGTAGGAAAGATTCTAGTTGCAAAGCATAAGGTTGGCTTACTTTGTATTGCCTGGAGAGTTGCAGATGAAGTTAGATAGCTGATAGCTCTTTAGAGAGAGAAGATTAAGCTGCCATCTTGATCAGAGCCAGGCCATGCCCGGTGACATTATTATTCAAAAGTAAATTTTCTCTTTTTTTCTATTCAGCCCTGAAGTAAACTTACTGTTTGAAAATGTATTGTTTTTCTCTACATGTGTATAGTGTATGCCTTGAGGAATGAGATTAATTTATAGGAATGCATTCTTGGCAGCAACCTTAGTGTGCACAAATCAATTATTGCAATGAAATTGTTGTATAATTTCTGAGAAAATGGAAGAAAAGTGAGAGCAATAAAGAACAAACTGCCCTATGCACAAAGGTGTGGAGTGGCTATGCACCGCGTAACAAGGGTGCGTAGCCACCCCGCACCCTTTGTGCCCCACTCATGGTGCACAACCGGGAGGTGCACTAACTCAGTGCACCCAATCCCCCACTGGCATGGACTGCACCATGCCAGGGATGTTCTGGAGGTGTGCCAGCACTATACAGCATGCACTAACCCGTGTAATGCTGGGCTGCATGGGTGTGGAGAGTGGCACCGGGTATGCCTGCTGGGACCATGCATAACCTGGTGTTCACCCCCATGGATGCCACCCACCAGGTGTGGTGGACCATAGCCCTGACCCACCCCCATGCTGCCATGGCCCACTGGGATAGACAGGTAGGGGGGTCACCAAAGGGGCTAGTGTCTGTCATTAACTGGTGGTGGGGGGAGGTGTCATTGCCTAGCTCAGGGGGTGCAGGTTAGTGGCAGAGGGCATGGCCAGAAGTGGTCAGGTTTGGGGCACAGCAGCAGTGAGGCAGTGCAATCTGTGGGAAGGGGAGGCACCTACCGCAGAGGGCCATCTTTGCGCTGGGAGGGTGCTGAGTGCCAGGTACTAGGACAGGGCTATGCAGTGTGGGTTTGGGTGCCTGCTGTAGGCATGCATTATCCCGGACCCACACCCCGCTACAAGAGGGAGCCACTGTGGGTCTTGGGAGGGGCATCCCATTGGATGTCCACCGAGACCTTGACTTCTCCACCGGCCGCCATGTGAAGTCCAACGCATCTGGGGCAGAGCCATGAACAGGTGGCCATCATTAATGAATGCCGGTATGGGCACACCTGTCTGCAGGTGCACAGCTACATGGGTGGGATACACTCTGCTTTCATGTACACCCACCCGTTTTGTGCATAGGGCCCATAATTAGTTAGTATGCTGTTAGACATGATTACTAGACATAAGGCATGACAAATTGGTTTTAGATGTTATGCTTTACTTATATTTACGGTTCATTTGTGGGCATTTAGGGTCACTTTATTCAGATTTATTTTAGCAATTTATGAAAACTGGAAACTAATACCCAAACTATATAAATAAAATGTTAATAATAGCAGTTTTATAATTTCTATGAAATTCAGGATTTACTCAGTTTCATCTTTTTTTAGCTATATTGTCCAGATTTTCTCTTCAAAATTCAGTATTATCGACCATGTGATGAACACCACAAAATACCCTTTCTGAAAGCTGAAGAGTAAAGCTATCTTATGCAACCATTAAACCTTCTCTAACAGGAGGGTGCAACAGGATGAATATTTTGAAATTTGCTGCTAGACTATTCATGGAATTTCCCTGGCTTCAATTCACCTGTGGCTATACTTCATGTAGTTTTCACCTGGTGAAGTGCCCACCTTCTTCTGGCTAAAACTATGCATTGAGGCATTTTGCAGGTAAAAAGTGCTTACAAAATGCCACTACTGATAGTTTTCACCAGGTGAAATGGCAATCTGCCATCAAAAACTATGCAAAGGGATTTAGAACCCACCCATTGTGACATACTGTGCCTTCTTCCTCTGACCACTCAGACCCTTTTTTGTTATTTACCCCACATCATTACCCTCTAGCATGCTAACTCCACCCCACAGACATGGTAAAGTTTTTTTTAATGTTATATATAGTCCTTCCAATCACATATACCTCATCAATAACACACTATCTACCTTCCCCACCCTGTCCCTGTCCTCGAGTCATAGAAATAGGGATAACTTCATTCTTACTACCCTCAAGTACCCAAACTCCTTTCTTCAACTAAATCCTAAATTAGCCACAGGAAAGGATACACAAAATCAGTAAAAATAGAAAACCATCACATTCTGGAATGGATTTAATGCCCCACTTTCTCAGAGCTATTGGGTTTGTGATACCCCATTTTCATAGAACCATACAGGAAATAGACAGCACCTGTTGTATGTGTATACCCCAAATGAAATCCATCAGGATACGTTGGGATTACAAGGACACAATAATGGATGCAGACCAGTATCCTACTTCTAGAGCTCAGGATTTGTTTACTTTGATAGAGGGAGGAAGCAATTCACTAAGCTGGACATGTCACAAACTTATTAGCAAGTGTCATTGGATGAAAAAAATCCAAGCAATATCTCATCATTAATATGCAGAATGATTTGTATTGATTTAATTGGTTGCCATGTGGGTAGTGGGTGTTCCTGACCAGTAATTGCAGTAGCTGCATCAATTCTTAGTTTCCATAACATCTTGTGACTGCTATACCTAATCTCCGCTGACAGCTAAATGCACTGGGACCTCCCTCTTTTACCATTTGCCCCTGTATAGCCCTATGCTGCTGCTGTGTTATTCCACTCACAGCACTTCCTCCCTTATCCCTTTCCCATTCCTGCCCTCTTTTTCATCCTGCCTCATTCCCCTTCTTTTACCCCTCCACTCCCACTTCCCCCTCTCTGCTCTGTTTCCTTGCCTTGTTCTCTCCCTCTACCCCCTGCCCCGTGGGTTTTTCCTGCTCAAGCTTCATTGTGGAATCTCCCTCCTTGCTCTTTTTTTGCTCCTTCCACTCCTCAATTCACCCGTTGTACTTTGTCTCCTTGTAAACCCTTTCGCCCTCTTCAGATAAGGCCACTGGCTGCACTTAAAACAATAGTTATTTTGCTATATTGTTCTTTTGTTTATGTAATTACTTTCCTCATGTTGTACTACTTACTGAAACCATTGCAATTTGCTCTTCTTGTGACTTGACATGGAACCTCTGTAAAAGAGCCCTTGGCTCAAAGATCTTTCTGATTTGTTAAATAAATAAATTACAGGGGTTGACTGCCATGATATGCTACTTTGATTACATTTTAATAACAGGTGACACTACAGAGTCCCATTTGTGCAATATGGAAACTTTTTTCATTGAAACCAAAAAAAGACATGTTAAATGTTAATTTTATTTAGCTTTTGTTGACCGGGTAAGTGCACTCGACAAATCCTGCCTATTTTCAGGCACGACCCGGGGGAGGGGGGATACAGATGAATGCCAACTGACCTTGAACCAGATTAAGCTGTTGGTGGTATTTTTAGTGAATGAGGGAAATTTGGCCAGGACACCAGGGAAATTCCCCTACTCTTTTCGATAAGTGCCGTGGGATCTTTAACATCCACCTGAACTACCACCAATCCAGGCAGATGGGACCTCGGTTTAATGTCTCATCCGAAAGATGGCACCTCAGAAATGCAGCACCCCTCTCATGCTGCATTACAGGGTCAGTACTGGGATATTAACCCTAGTGCCAGATGTGGGAACTGAACCCACAGCCCTCTGATCTCCCGGCCTCAGAAGCGAGTGTGCTACCTACTGAGCCACTGACACTGCTACTGTAAAGGGACAGTGCATCTTAATAAAGAGACAGTGCAACTTACTCAGGGTATAAAACAGATGAAGAAAGCATGAAGGAAAATAAAAGCATTCTCTCATCTCCCTATGATAATGAACCTTACTGAAATGAGATAATTTCTGGCATTGTCAAATTATTATGGGATGTTTATACAAAACTTATCCACCATGAAAACACTTATGACACAACACTCGTAAAGCCTTATTTTTATAGAACCACCAGGGCTTCAGTGCTCCAGTTCTCCAGAATCATCAAAGTTGTATAACTCCATTTCTCCAGAACCACAAGGGTTAGGTAAAATACCGTTCTCCAGAACCACTGGGGTTGCAGAGCTTGTTGCCTTCAGAACCATATGGACTGTAAAGTCCTTCTTCTCTCTAATCATTGGGTTTATGAAGCCCCATTTTTCTGGAACCATATGGGCTAAAAATGCCCATTTTTCTAATGCCACAGGGGTTGTAATGCCCTATTTCTGAAAAATGATAGAGGATGTAGAGCTACAGTGTTGCACACCAGGATGCAGCACTCTGTGATAAAGATGTCACACTTTTCTGTGCAAATAATTGGAGCAATTGCCATTGGATTACATTGTGTCCCTGCAGTATCCTGCATGATATCATCGACAATTTTTGTGATAATCCTTGCTTCATACTGAGAGGTGTCATAGTACATTTCTCCAAAGCCACAAGGTTTACAAAGATTAATTTCCTCAGAACAACAGAGGTTATAAAGTAGAAACTCAGATTTCTCTAGAATCATTGGGAAGGCAGAGTTACATTTTTGCAAATAAAGTTTGCAAAGCTATGTTTTTTCAGAATCATAATGCTCATAAAGCTTCCTTTCAGCAGAACCATTTATATTGAAAAGCCACCTCATAGGTGTTATAATGCTAGATCCATTGCTTCAGAACCACAAGGTGTGTAAAGACCCATTTCTCAAGAATTGTATTGTGTAGTTTATGGCGATGAATAAAGCTGTGAGAAGTTGGCTAACTTTGCTTTGTGAATGAATTTGTGAATTTTGCCAAATTTGTGAAGAATGAAGCGATGACTTTACAATGATTTTGGTGGGTAATGTGGCTCTTTTTCAGAGGAAGTCATGCAAATTCCTGGCAAAATTGTAAATTTGATATAACATTGCCTGACCTCACCTGAAAAAGTGCCATTTCCCCAGGAAAACTCACTACAAAGTGGCAAAGTGGGCAATTCACCAAGTTATTCACAAATGTGAATTCTGCAACTTTGCCAGAACTTCACCGGCAAAGTAAACCTTAGCAACATCTCTAGTTGTGAAGTTCACATCTAGATTCCTTTTTGTATATTGTATGGAACTAAATGTTAAGACATGATGGGGTGGGTTACCAAGACATAATTCCAACCCTGCTGGCTGAACATGATTACAAGGATTAAAAAAAAGTAGTGAGACATTTTGTTTTATTTAAAAAAAAAAAAGCTACATTTTCCAAGTATATACCTGACTTCACATAACAGCAGAAGAGTGCCCTCATGACCAGAGGTGTAGAAAAGCATACACCAAATAAGCCCTGGCTTACAAATTGATTGGAGAGTGTGGAGGATTCTGGGCCCTGACCATTGAGTTTTGTTACTCATACTGGCTGATAGCCACCCCTACTAATGCTATTATTGAATATCGGGGCATAAACCTAAGTTCTGCTGTTTTATTTGCCATTCTTATGCAGTTTCTGGAGTACAGTAAGGGGTGTGCAAGGGGTCTGGATATCAAATATGGGCTTGTATGTCATGGGGGGGTGGTGGTGACAAAGAGACACCAAAAGATTCTAGTTTACAAATGTTATTTTCCTAGCAACACCACTGCTCATGACCCATGTGGATACCATGTATTATTTACAGGGTAACTTACAGGTCAGACTGCTGAGTCCCCTTCAGTCTTTCTTTAAATTTTTAGAAGTCAGGGCTGCTGTGATAAAATACTACAACAGACCACAAAGTTCAGCCAGAAAGAAATTATAGATTCACTTGTGGTAATGTTTATATTTATCTATCTATCTATTTATCTATCTATCTATCTAGCTATCTATCTATCTATCTATCTATCTATCTATCTATCTATCTATTATTAAACTGGTAACTGGGAGAGGCACTCTCGTTTTCAGGTGTGACTTGGGGGAAGGGGAAGGGGAGAAGCACAGATACAAACAAAATACAGTCAGTCAGGTGATATGGTTACAATGAGGATGACATAAAGAGAATAAGTCAAGTGCAGCACAGACAAAATGGAAATACATTGCATATGGAGGACAAATAAATCAGCATTTGAAACAACTGTGCAAATTAGGCAACCTCAAAAATACATAGTGCCAGAATGAATGGAGGCTGAGTTACTGTCAAAACTAGGAGACAAAACAGATTGATAAATTTCAACGAGGTTGCCAGAACTATGAGGGAAAAGAAAGGGGTGGTCAAAAGCCTGGCATGGTTAAAGAAGCATTCAGAAAGAGTGTTGGCAGGAGCCGGGGTGGGGGATTTAGCTGGTGTCTAATGGAGGGAAGGGAGGGAGGGAGATAGATGGATGGAGTAGGGTAGCGGGCTCCAGACAGAGGGGAGGCAGTATGAGAAAGCAGATTTCCCAGTTGAGGATGGTGGTTGAGGAAGGGAGAATGTTTATGGGTCTCTTGACTGCAGGGAGTAGGAGAAGGAAGGGACAGGGGAGAGAAAATGGGATAGGTATGAGGGGAGGGACCCAAACCAGTATTTAGAGATAAGGGAAGCACAGTAGGAGTGGCAACGTGATGGGTGAGGGAGGATGGATAGGGAGAAGTAAAAATGGTGAAAAAAGTGGTGAGTACGAGAGGTTGAGTTGGTAGCAAAATGGCAGAAGGTGTTGCAGAGGGTGTCCAGTCTGCCAAGGGAAGTGGAGGGGTGGTGCAAGAAACCACATCCATATAGTCAAAAACTGGGAGAACCATTTTGGTGACCAGCCCCCGGCAGATGTGGGGAGAAAGGGAGTCCTTATTGCCATAGAGGACACTGAGTTTGGGGTGGAATTTGGCATAGAAGGCATCAATTTGGGCAGAGGAGTCAAGCCTGCTATCTAACCACACACTAATGTACTTAAAAGTTGAGACTGCTTCAAGTGGTGTGCCATCCAGCATGAAGATGACGTGGAGGAGGGCGTACCGGGTCAGCTTCCGGCTGGTGCCAAACATCATAGATGCAGGTTTTTTTCTGTTGCCAACATTGGTTGGACTGGAACAGGCACAGAACATTGTGAAAGTCTTACTAAAGTAAGTCTTCCAGAGATAAAGTCAAGGGAACAAAGGTGCAGAGAACTGTCATCTTCCTGCATACGTGTGAATATGTGAGTTGGTACAGTCGGGGGGGGCAGTTAGGAAGTGGGTGAAGAGGACTGGACCCAGAATTGAGCCCTGTGATGACTGTTGATGATCTGAGAAGTAGGAATGGAATCAGTTGACAGTGAGGGTGAGAGGCCGGCAGAGTTCAGCTTATCCAGGAAGAGTGAGTAGGACACTGAATCAGAGGCTTTGGTCAGATCAATGAAAATGGCCAATGTGATGTTCCTTTGATCCATCCCTGAGATGATGGAATCAGTGACCTTAAGTAGGGAGGAAATGGTGAAATATCCCTTCCTAAAGCCAGACTGGGTTAGAGATAGAGGAAGATGGAGGGGTGGAGGAAGTCTGCAGACCATGAGTAGATTAATTTCTCCTACAGCTTTGCAGGAGAGGAGAGGAGGAAGATAGGGCAGAAGTTGCCAGGTGTGGAGGGATCACCCCCTTTGTGGAGGGTAAGGACCTTGGAAATCTTCCAAAACTGAGGGACTGTGCAAAGCATGAAGGAGAGATTAAGGAGGTGAGTAAGGAGGGAGATGATGGCAGCAGCTGACAGATGGAGAGGTTTAGGGTCCAAGCCATCTGAGTTAGATTTGGAAGGGCTGGCTGAGGATCGGTCGAGAAGGGTCTCCTGTGGCGTGACAGTGACTAAATGTTTACTGGTCATTTATTCCACAAGGTTCCATACACCTTGCCCAACATTTCACCATGTGGGCTTATTTAGGGGAAGTAGTGGGCCTGTTGGGGAGTGAAAGGTGCTTTTCTCTGTGCTGTACAGTACTAGACACCACACTGATAAAGCACAAGTATGTGACTAGAAATATAAACCTTCATAATACAGGATATAACTAAACAGGAAGCTGATCAGCCAGCTACAGTAATAAACATTACCACAAGTGAATATACCATTTCTGTGTGGTTGACTTCATGGGCTCTATTCTCAAAGATTCTTTATATTGCTGCAATTTCAGGGTCAGGGACCCTGCAACCAATTCTGTAAAAGAGGTTTCTGTGACAAAAATCCAGCAGTTGCTGCACCACTGACTAGTGCCAAACAATTGCTTTTCTTACAGGAATTGCTGATCGAGCCCCCCAGCCCAGCGGAACACTAGAGTGACCTGGATGGCTGGGGGGGGGGTGAAACATGCTTGGCAGGATGGGTTCAGGGGCTGAAGGGGTGGGGGTGTCATAGGGGTGTTGTGGTGATGGAGAGCATGCCAGAGAGTGATGTGGTACCCTGCAGGGGTGCTGTTAATATAACTTTAAAGCTACTGGTATGGTACTATGTGGGGTGTTCAAGGATAAACAGTGCCCAAAGCTGGGGCTGCTGCCAGGGCTGTGCCCACCTTGGGCAATGGCATTGTATGTGCATGGACCTCACACAGTACCATCCCACTGGCCACAATACCCCATGGCACCCTGTGTCCCTATAGCCCCTGGACCCTTCTTTCAGATCCTCCTCCAATTTGCCACCTTGTGTGGCACTAGCACAAGGGACTCAGACTACCTCCTGTCTGGTCTACCTCAAGCCCCTTGCTGTACCCAAAATGGGACTTCCAGAATACCAAAAAAGGGGATATTGTAGCCGTGTTGTGGGGCAAGCCCACATGTGACCTGGTGCACCTGGTTGTGTGACACAACCATGGTGCAAGGGGCCTTCGGCACAGCCGCTTCAGGAGTTGATGCAACTGCATTTCAAAATTCCAATTGGCGCAAATCACCTCTTGCATCATAGTCTTTAGATGCAAGTCCCTTGTGTCAGTCTATGTCTCTTAAGAATCAGGCCCCATGTATTTACATGGGTCCCAGGCAATCAGAATGCTGCCTTTCATTAAGCTGTTTTATAATCAGTATGCTAACATATGCAGAGAAAAAATACAACAAATATGTTGCAGGTGATACCTTTTATTGGACTAACAACATTATTTTTAAGACTAGCTTTCAAGAGGTGACACTCTCTTCCTTGGGTCAAAAGTGAAAACAGCTGATCAGTGTGACAGATATAAAGGTTGGATGTGGATTCGAAGCCTAGACTAGCAGGTTACAAATCAAAGCATTGCAGTCAATTTGCACCTCTTACAAACAGAAAGATTAATTTTCGCTTGAGTGTGTCTGCTGGAGAGAACAACCTGTAACATCAAAAGGCTGCCTAATTTTACTCTGACTCTGGGCCATTAATTAACATTTCTAAAAAGTCAAAGCATAAAGAAAATACCATTGTCTTAAGAAGGTACCTGTTAAAACAGCCAGAGAGTGCTGATGTGAGGGTTTAAAAAGAAACTCAGAAGCACTGCTTCAAGCATAATTACTGGTAGTGTGTTAAAAAACCAACATCTTTATTAAGTTTTTTTCTTTAGTGTCAAAATATTGTATCATGGACTGATGCTGTTTATTTTATTGTTGATTTTAATGTTTTTATGATGTTTTAATATGATGTTATTTTATTGTAATGCGCCTTGATTTTAGAAAGGCGCAATAAAAATAAAGTTTATTATTACTATGATTATCATTTTTATTTCAAATGTTTGCCGATCCTGGCTGTTTTTGAAGTTCCCTTTTAACACTCTGACAGTAAAATCACTGGTGTAGTGATCTGGTCTAGAAAATGTTTCCCTACTGGCGCATTTTCATTTTTATGTTTGCTTGCACGCATGTGCAAAAAACATAGTGCCATCATCTGAGTTTTCGGTGTGTCCCCCTCCTCCAATTCAGTCAGTGTGTTGTTGGTAGCGACCCTGTCCACCAATACATGCTGGAGCTGTCTATGCAAGCTCAAAATGCAGTGGCGCATACAGTTGAAAGGGGGCTATGCTTCAGTGAGCAGTGATAAGATATCGGCTTGCTCATGCGCAGCTCTACACACACACACACTGCAGCGCCGCGCGCAATGCGTGCCCCCACGCACACTCTATAGCCGACGGGGTGCCCAATCCCCGTCGGCCGTGCCAAGCGCTCCCCAACAAAGTTTCAAATGCCACGCTGGGTGCCCACCCCAGCATGGCAACTGAATGTATTGCCGGCGGTGCCCAATCCCTGTCGGCTTCACTGTCCCTCCCGAGTACGAGGGTGCCCACGCTGGAGTCCCACAGCGTGGCAACCATCTATGGCCGACGGGGTGCCCAATCCCCGCTGGCTCCACGCCCACCCCAGCTGTCCTTCTGCCACACTGGGAGCCCACCCCAGCATGGCAAACGTCCCGCGTCATCTTTTTGGTTTTTTTACACTTGTAAATTAAAAACAGTCCCACGGCGCTTCTCCCGGCCACCCCTCCCACAACCCGCACCCACCCACTGCGAATCCTGCCTCCCCACAACTCCCCTCACCCCATACTTACCTCCGGAGCTCGGCACGATGATCTTGATTGGACCCGGTCACGTCTGCATCTCTTCAAAGCCGGCCCTTGAACTGAGGAAATGCCGGTAAGCTGTATAATGGAATAAATAAAGTGTCACTGTGATTTTCTTAATGTGTCCCATATACATTGATTTCGCATCGACTGCGCCATTGTATGCGCTTCATAGTACGGAAACACATTTAGGAAAGATGTGAAAATGACAGCTGTACTGCTCATAAGGAGGTATGGTAAAATGGCAATGTTGAAAATCTGGAGTGAAAATATTGAAAATTAGCGAACTTACAAGCGTGCGTAGGAACTGTACAATGCACGCTCGTAAAACAGTCATTTTTAGGAATTTTTGCACCAAATTTTCAACATGGAGTTTTTGGGACCCCTTCTCATGAATGCTGTCACTGTCATGGCATTATTCGGGGCCGAAGGGTGATTTCGCAGTCACTGTGCGAAATCACCTTCCGGGACTGATTAATGAAATGACACTGCCAGTGTTCATAAGGTGGGCTCTCAAAGAAGCCTATTAGAAAATTTAATTGGAAAAATTCCAAAAAAGCGACTGTTTACTGATTGTGCAGTGTGTGCAGTTCCTACGCATGCTCGTAAGTTAAGTGAATTTTCAGTATTTTCCTCCAGATTTTCAACATTGCCATTTACCACACCTTCTTATGAGTAGTACAGCTGTCATTTTTCACATCTCACCCAAAATGTGTTTCGCCATGTAGTGCACAATGGCGCAGTCAGTACGTGAAACCAAGGTAATGGACAAATTAAGAAAACCACAGTGACACTGTTCATGAGCAGAGGTCTTAAAATGGTTATGTTGAAAATTTGGTGAAAAAATTCTAAAATGACTGTTTCTGATGGTCGTTGTACAGTTCACCTTGCCTTCATTAAGTTCGTGAATTTTCAATATTTTCCTCCAGATTTTCAACATTGCCATTTACCACACCTTCTTATAGTAGTGCAGCTGTCATTTTCACATCTCACAAAGCGTGTTTCCGCCCATGTAAGCTGCGATGGCGGAGCGGTGTGTGAAATCAATGTACTGGGACAAATTAAGAAAGTCACAGTGACACTGTTCATGAGCAGAGGTCTTAGAATGGCTATGTTGAAAATTTAGTGAAAAAATTCCTAACAATGACTGTTTTACAAGCGTGCGTTGTGCAGTTCCTACACATGCTTGTAAGTTCGTGAATTTTCAATATTTTCACTCCAGATTTTCAACATTGCCATTTTACCATACCTTCTTATAAGCAGTATAGCTGTCATTTTTCACATCTTTCCCAAAATGTGTTTCCGCCCATGTAGCGCACAATGGTGCAGCCGATGTGCGAAATCAATGTATGGGACACATTAAGAAAATCACAGTGACACTTTTCATGAGCAGAGGTCTTAAAATGGCTATGTTTAAAATTTGGTGAAAAAATTCCTAAAAATGACTGTTTTACACGCGCGTGTTGTGCAGTTCCTATGCATGCTCATAAGTTTGCAAATTTAATATTTGCACTCCAGATTTTCAACATTGCCATTTTATTACACTTCCTTATGAACAGTTCAGCTGCCATTTTTCATATGCCGCCCAAAATGTGTTTTCGCACATGTAGCGCACAATGGTGCTGTTGGTGTATGAAAGCAATGTTTGGGACAGATTAAGAAAATCACAGTTACACTGTTCATGAGCAGAGGTCTTAAAATGGCTATGTTGAAAATTTGGTGACAAAAGTCCATAAAATGACTGTGTTAAAAGGGTGAGCATTACTTGCCGGTTCCACAGCACCTAGTAAGTTCATGACTTTGTAATATTTTAAGTCCAGATTTTCACCAGTGGCATTTTTCCACACTTCCTTATTTACGGTACAGCTGTCATTTTTCACAACATGGCAAACTGTGTTTTCACACTTTCAGCGCAGAGATCTGTGGTCACTGTGGAAATCATTGTTCGGGCAGATAAAGAAAATCACAGTGACACTGTTCATGATCGGAGGCACCAAAATGCCTGAGTTGACAATCTGCTGTAAAAAAATCCCCAACCTAATTATATTACAGGTGTCGTTGTACAGTTTCTATATACGCTCATGACTTCACCATTTTTTTAAATATTTTTACTGCAGATTTGCAACATTGTCATTTTTTACACCTCCCCATAAACAGTACAGCTGTCATTTTTACATCCTGTTTGGAATGTGTTTTTGCACCTGTGGTGCTAAATGCCGTAGTCGCTGTGCATAAGCAGCTTTTGGCTAACAAACTGATATTCCCCCTGTTCATGAGGTGGGGTCACAAAAAAAACATGTTAAACATTTGGAGTGAAAATACCAATGAATGCCTGAGGTATTAGGGTTTCCAACCATAACGCCCAACCCTGTAGAGAATGACAGGCATCAGGGGTTTGACTTGGGATTCTTGCCTGTAATGCTCATACCATTCCACACCCTGCAGCCAGTGAGAGGCATCAAGGTATGCCTTGGACTCTTGACCCCAAAGTTCCACCCCATTCTCTATGTACGCACCATCTCACCGTATTTCCTAATGGAATGGGTGTGCATAAGAGCCAAAGACCCCAAGGAACACCGTGACACTTATCAGTGTCTGCAGGGTGGGGTGTGGTGAAATGGCGTGGCAGTTATGCCTGATGACCCAAAGGCACACCCCAATGCCTGTCACTCTCTGCAGGGTGGTGGTGGGGTTGGCTTCAGTTCAGTACTTCACTGCTATTCCTATTACGCAGCTCTGTAACTTCTACACTACCACTGCCAATGCCAGCAAGCAAACATTCAGCATTGACAAATGCTTGTTATGGGTAACTGTGAATCTGTGGTGATTCATTCTTGTTTTGAGTTCCTGTCCGGTTTCACCAATATAGCAGCCTTCCTCACATTTTCTGCATTGTATCATGTATACTACGTTGCTAAAAGAACAGGTATACGAGTTTTGGATTGTAAATGTTTCTCCCTTGTGACTGACACATGTCTCAGGAGAGATATGTGTGCATAGTTTGCAGCGAGGTGCTTTGCATGGTTTTGTACCTTTGTCACCTAGTTGGAGCTCAGAAGGAAGTTTGCTTTGCACTAGTTCTGCTTCAGGTACATTTTTAAAACAATGGTACATATTTTCGTTATGCTTTAACATTTTAGAAATGTTAATTAATGGTCCAGAGTCAGAGTAAAATTAGACAACCTTTTGATCTTACAAGTTGATCTGTCCAACAGACACACTCCAGTGAAAATTAGTCTTCCCGTTTGTAAGAGGTGCACATTGACTGCAATGCTTTGATCTGTAACCTGCTATTCTAGGCTTTGAATCCACATCCAACCTTAATATCTGTCACACTGCTCAGCTGTTTTCACTTTTGACCTGAGGAAGAGAGTTTCACCTCTCGAAAGCTAGTCTTAACAAACATTTGTCAATGCCAAATGTTGATTGTGTTGGTGTGTTGAGCTCACTCGCTGCCCCTCTGTCACTCGCTCAGTCTGATTCTCCTGGTGCTGCAGGCTGCTCTTTTGTACTGGGCTCCTGCCTGTATTGGCACCTTGTTCTGCCCACTAAGAAATCAGCAGCTGTCCCGACAGAGCTCCATTGAGGTGGCACACTCTCCCTCTTTCTCTCGCTCATTCTGTTTCTCCTGGCACTGCAGGCTTCCCTTTTGTACTGGGCTCCTGCCTCTGTTGGTGGATTTTTCTGCCCACAGAGAAATCTGCAGCAGCCTGACACAGGTCTGTTGAGCCTGCTTACTCCCCCTCTCTCACTCACTCATTCCGTTTCTGCCGGCGCAGCAGGCTGGCCTTTTGTACAGGACTCCTGCCTGTGTTGCCGCCTTTTTCTGCCCACAAAGAAATCCACAGCTGTCCCGACAGAGCTCCATTGAGGTTGCTCACTCCCCCTATGTCACTCACTCATTCTGTTTCTCCTGGTGCTGCAGGCTGCCCTTTTGAACTGGGCTCCTGCCTCTCTTAGTGCCTTTTTCTGCCCACAAAGAAATCTGCAGCAGTGCCAACAAAGCTCTGTTGAGCTCATTCACTCACTCCTCTTCTCTCACTCGCTCATTCCATTTCTGCCTGTGCTGCAGGCTGCCCTTTTCTATTGGGCTGCCTGCATTGCCACCTTCTTCTGCCCACAAAGAAATTTGCAGCAGTTACACTAGAGCTCAGTTGAGCTCTCTCACTCCCACTCTCTCACTCGCTCATTCTGGTTTCCCCGCCACTGCAGGCTGTCCTTTTGTTCTGGGCTCCTGCATACATTGCTGCCTTTTTCTGCCCACAAACAAATCTGCAGCAGTCCTGACAGAGCTCCATTGAGCTCACTGACTCCCCCTTCCTCACTCACTCATTCTGTGTCTCCTGCCACTGCAGGCTGCCCTTTTGTAGTGGGCTACTGCTTCCATTGGTGGCTTATTCTGGCCAGAAAGAAATCTGAAGCAGTCCCGACACAGCTCCATTAAGCTCTCTCTCTCACTCACTCATTCCGTTTCGGCCGGTGCTGCAAGCTGGCCTTTTGTACTGGGCTCCTGCCTGTGTTGCCGCATTTTCTGCCCACAAAGAAATCCACAGCAGTCACAATAGAGCTCTGTTGAGCTCACTCACTGCCGCTCTGTCACTCACTCATTCTGTTTCTCTTGGCGCTGCAGGGTGCGCTTGTGTACGGGGCTCCTGGCTGTGCTGGCACCTTTGTCTGGTCCACAAAGAAGTCTGCAGCTGTCCTGACAGAGCTCTGTTGAGGTTGCTTAGTCTCCCTCTGTCATGCACTCATTCTGTTTGTCCTTGCGCTGCAAAAGGCCCTTTTGTACGGGGCTCCTGACTGCATTGGTGCCTTTTTCTGCCCACAAAGAAATCCGCAGCAGTCCTGATAGAGCTCCATTGAGCTCACTCAGTCCCCCTGTCTCACTCGCTCATACTGTTTCTCCCACCACTGCAGGCCGACCTTTTGTACTGGGCTCCTGCCTGCATGGACGCCTTTTTCTGCCCACAAAGAAATCCATAGCAGTCTTGACAGCCCTCCGGTGAGTTCGCTCACTCCCCGTCCATCACTCGCTCTCTCATTCTGTTTCTCCCAGTGCTGCAGGCTGCCCTTTTGTACTGGGCTCTTGCATTTGGCCCTTTTTCTGCCCATGAACAAATCCTCAGCAGTCCCGACAGAGCTCAGTTGAGCTTGGTCACTCTCCCCTCTCACTCATTCAGTCTTAATCTGTCCCAAACAGTGATTTCCCACAGCAACCATGCTATTCTCCTGCAGGAGTGCAAAAACATATTTTTGCCAGGATGTGAAAAATGGCAGCTGTACTGTTCAGAAGGAGGTGTGGAAAAATGCCACCGTTGAAAATGTGGCGTGAAAGTATTACAAAACTGCGAAGTTACAAGGGTGCATGGAAACACTTCAATGCGCACTTGTAACACAGTCATGTTATGGAGTTTCGTCACCAAATTTTCAACATAGGTATTTGAGGACCTCTGCTCATGAACAGTGCCACTGTCATTTTCTTAATCTGTCCCGAACAGTGATTTCTCACAGTGACTGCGTTATTCTGCGTTGGAACTGTGAAAACACATTGCTGTCAGGATGTGAAAAATGACAGCTGTACTGCTCATAAGGAGGTGTGAAAAAATGCCACTGTTGAAAATCTGGCGTGACAGTATTACAAATTTGCGAAGTTACAAGGCTGCATGGAAAGTGTGCAATGCACACTTGTAACACAGTCATTCAATGGGATTTCATCACCAAATTTTCAACATAGGCATTTTAGGACCTCTGCTCATGAGCAGTGTCACTGACATTCTCTTAATCTGTACCGGACAGTGATTTCCCACAGCGACCGCTCTATTCTGCACCGGGAAGTGCAAAAACACATTTCGGCCAGGATGGGAAAAATGACAACTGTACTGTTCATTAGTAGGTGTGGGAAAATGGCAATGTTGGAAATCTGGAGTGAACATATTATAATTTCGCGAAGTTACGAGTGTGCATGCAAACTGCGCAACACACGCTCGTAACACAGTCATTTTATGGAGTATCGTTACCAAATTTTCAACATAGGCATTTTAGGACCTCTACTCATTAACAGTTTCACTGTCATTTTCTTAATCTGTCCCAAACACTGATTTCCCATAGCGAATGCGCTATTCTGCACCAGAAGCGTAAACACATTTCTGCCAGAATGTGAACAATGCCAGCTGTACTGTTCACAAGGAGGAGTGACAAAATGCTAATACTGAAAATCTGGTGTGAAAATATTGCAAATTCAAGAAGTTATGAGCGTGCATAGCAACTGCACAGTGCACACTCATAAAACAGTAATTTTTTGGATTTGTTCCACCAAATTTGTAACATAGGCTTTTTGAGAGCCCACCTCATGAACAGTGGCACTGTCATTTTGTTAATCAGCCCCAGAAGGTGATTCCATGCAGTGACTGCAAAATCACCTTTTGGAGCCGATTAACGCCATGGCAATTCAAAAATTTATGAAGAGGGGTCCCAAAAACCCCACGTTGAAAATGTGGTGCCACAATTCCAAAAAATGACTGAGATATGCATTGAAGTTTTAAAAACCCCTATTTTTTCCATTATACAGCTTACCGGCATTTCCTCAGTTCACAGTCAGCTTTGAAGAGTGCAGACGTGTTCCCAGTCCACCGAAGATCATCACGCCAAGCTCTGGAGGTAAGTATAGGGTGAGGGTGTGTGTAGGGAGGCAGGGTGCGCAGTGGGTGGGTGGGTGGGTGGGTGCGGGTTGTAGCAGAGGGGCCAGGAAGACCACCAGGGGACCATTTCCTTTTTTTCAGGTAAAAAAAAAAAGACATTGTGGGACCGTTTTTTATGTTACAGGGCAATGTGGCATGCTGAGGTGGGCTCCCAGTGTGCCAAAGGACTCTTTCTTTGGGGGGGCAGCAGTAGCTGATGGGGGATTGGGCACCCCCGTTGGCACACAACAAAAGGGGGGGGCTTAGATTATGCTGAAGGGGATTGGGCACCCCGTCGGCAGACAATAAAAGCGGGAGGGTTAGTTACAGAATGCCGACAGGGAGTGGGCTCACCCACTGGCAAAATCAACATTGGGGCACCGAAGCTGACAGGGATTGGGGCCCCTGTCTGCACATAAACATGGTGGGGGTTATATTGTTTGTGAACATGGCAGCAAGCCGCCGCCATGTTCACAAACAATATCAGGGTTTGGAATTTCCGCCCTGCAATGATGGGTCGCTCCCTCATTGCAGCGGATGGCTGACACTGCAATGACGAGGTGGCCCCTGATTGCAGCGGCAAAATTGTCACAAGTCGGTGGCAAGGTTCCAAACTACTGTCACCAGCAGCATGCAACAGCATTGGGGGAAGCAGAACAAGCCTTTGCAGGCTGTGGGGGCATTGGCCACAACAGTGTCGCGCCTCCATAACTTGCTTCTGAGCAAGCTGTCCCAATGTTTCTTTCGCTGCACTCAATCAACATAAAAATAATTTTGTTAGTCCAAAAAAAGGTATTACCTGCAACATATTTGTTGTATTTTTTCTCTACATTGTTGACTGGACAAACACGGCTACCACATCTCTCTTTTTTATGATAACATGTAATTTTCAATAGTCCAAAACAGGTTTGAAACAAGAACATTTTAAAGACCATTTGGATTGTAATTATTACCCAGACTGGATTGTCCATTATTATTTTATTGTGTTTCTGGCGTGGGGGAATGAAGGAAAAGGGGTACCTGTTTAACTAGGAAAGGCACAGTAAGCCAGAGCTTGTTTCCAGGTGCGAACTGTGAGCACAAGCAAGTTAAGTGACTTGCTCAGGGTCACACATTATGTAAGGGCTGATGGGATTCAAAGCCAGGTCTCCTGGTTTGCAGCTCAGTGTCCTTAACCACTACGCTATACTGCCTCCTAAGAAGAAAACATGTTTTCACACAGTTTTACAGATAGCAGGACTGAAGCACATGTGAATTTGGCCAAGGTTATGCAGTAGAGCCAGAAACAAACTGGAACTCAGACTTGGATATCCTAGCAATCTTTTGTTTCCACTTGTTCTGTTTTCTGCTTCTGCTGTTTTCTTAGGCTTACCTCTGTTTGTTCAGCCAACAGAGTCAGGAGCTTTGATGGTCATGCTTACATTTGCAGCAAGTCATGATGGCTGGTGCCAGTATCTTAACAAGCCCTTCCACAATGCAAACATTTCTGAATGAATGTTTGCTGTAGATAGGACAGTGTAAACACTGGTGGCGCCGATAGAATTGTGGGAATTTTCTCTTGCAAAGAGTAATACCATAT
Organism: Neoceratodus forsteri; assembly: GCA_016271365.2. Classification (NCBI taxonomy): domain Eukaryota; kingdom Metazoa; phylum Chordata; order Ceratodontiformes; family Ceratodontidae; genus Neoceratodus; species Neoceratodus forsteri. The sequence continues at coordinate 599,995,329 of CM028130.1, read as the reverse complement.
ATTGAGTTTCACATAGGTTGGAAAAACATCCAACCTAAGATAGCCCATGAAAAATGGTGAACAAAAGATAGGCAATATCACACCGGCAAAGTCTTTTGAAGTTTCAACTCTATTAGCTGGAAGTACGTGGCTGAGCACGTAATTGGCTATGAATATGTTGCTTTCAAAAGACACTGTTAACTTATTAAATAGGAGGGGAGACTACAAGTACAGCAGCAGCACAGCAATAATATTTTTGATCCCCCCAATGCAATTAATCAAAGTGAGTAATACAGAAAATCTCCACCCTCTTATTCAATGCTTCTGGTGTGTCCATTTTAATTTTGTTTCCTCTTCCAGTTTACCACACCCTAGCCTGTTGTTCCCTTATAGTTTTTCAGCACCTTAATTCATTATGAGGGGTGCTCGAGAGTGGTCAGGCTCCTTTGAAATGGATGCTCTAGTCATGTTATGTGATCGGCTGTGGTGGTGGTGGTGGTGGTGGTGGGGCAACTGTTTTTATGATTTCCCAGTCTGGATCTTCATCCCATTCAGGAATAGGCCTCCCTAACAAGGCATAACTGTTGTCTAGCAATACTTGTGGTCCCACCCTCTATTGGGCCCACCCAGGTGATAGCACCCCAATAGGGAACATGCCTTCTACTGTGCCTGGGCAATGGTGACTGAGAAGGAAGACCAATGCTTTATCTATTGCTTTCAGAAAGACCCCTTTTACTCCTTTTTAGTCCTGTACAGTTACCCTCGCCAAGCTACAGATGCACCACTGTACCAATGCTGTTATAAGAGCAGCTTTGAGGAGTTGCAGTTCTTTCCTAAGTTGATAGCAATGGGATGTGGTAAAAGTATAAAAGCACCTCACTTCTGGTGACTCCTTCTCCCTGATACTGAAAGCCCTGTGTCCCCCTCTCCCAGAGACTGAAAGACCCAGTTCCATTCCAGTTACAGGATGTGGTAAAATCACCTCTCTTCTGTGTCCCCTCTCCCCAAGACTGATTTATTTATTTAGTTTTATATGCACTATGCAATACCTATTTTCAGGCATGACCTGGGAGACTTACAAACATCAAAACATTTGTATATAAAGGAGAAGGTAATAATAAGCACAACTGTGCTAAAAACTAAACAATAGATAACCAAACAAAGCAGAAAGCAGGCAGTGCATTACAGTTTAAGTACAACATTTGTAACAAGCAACTTCTCAATGCCGAATGTTTGCTTGCTGGTATTAGCATTGGAAATGCAGGAGTTAGACAGATGTAGAGTAGGAATGGCAGCAAAGTACTGAACTTCAAGTCAACCCCACCTCCACCCTGCAGAGATGGACAGACATTGGGGCTTGTGTTTGGGTTGTCACCTATAACGTTCATGCCATTTCACCTCACCCTATCCTGCACACACTGACAAGTGTTGAGGTGTGTCTTGCGGTGTTCGGCTTTAAAGTCACCCCACTACATAAGGACATAAGCTAAAATAGGTGCAATATAGAATGGGGTGAACTGTGGGGCTGAAGAGTCAAAGGCACAGCTCGATGCCTGTCAGTGGCCGCAGGGTGGGGGTCAGGGATGGACTAGCATGAGCATTACAGTCGGCAATCCAAAGGCGCACCCCTGATGCCTGTCAGTCTGTACAGGGTGGGACATCATGGTTAGAAACCGTAATGCCCTGGGCATGTGTTGGTATTTGCAGTACAAATTTTCAGCATGGGCATTTTGTGGCCCCCACCTCATGAAAGCATTTGGGACCTCTTCTCATGAACAGTGGTATTCTGATTTTGTCAATGTGTCCCGAAATTTGAGTTTCCACAGCGACCGTGCCACTGTGCGCCAGATGTACGAAAACACAGATAGGGCAGGATATGAAGAATGACAGCTGTACCATTCATAGGGAGGTGTGAAGAGATGGCAATGTTGAAAATCTGCAGTGAAAGTATTAAAAATGCTCAAACTTCCGAGCGTATGTGGAAACTGCGCAATGCATGTGTGTAACACAGTCATTTAGTGGAATTATTTCACCAAATTTTCAACATAGGCATTTTGTGACCTCTGCTTATGAACACTGTCACTATGATTTTCTTAATCTATCCTGAACATTGATTTCCCACAGCTACCGTGGTATTCTACGCCAGATGTATAAACGTATATTTCGGTCAGGATGTGAAAAATGACAGCTGTACTGCTCATAAGGAGGTCTTAAAAATGGCAATGTTAAAAATCTGGAGTGAAAGTACTACAGATGTGAGGAGTTGCGAGGGTGCATGGAAACTGCATCATGCACTCTTGTAACACAGTCATTTTATGGATATTTGTCATCAAATTTTCAAAATAGGCATTTTAGGACCTCTGCTCATGAACAGTCACTGTGATTTTATATACAAACATATGAATCTGCCAGCAGAACACACTAATCTGTCTATGTAAGTCTGCCCGAGTGTGCAGCTAGCACCCTAGATTACAGCTGCCCCAGCCTCCTCCCCCCTCAGTTCCTCCCCCACTTGTCCCACCCCCTGCCCCCCAACTCTTCCTCTTGCTTTATCCCACTTCTCCTTAAAGCTATTGACTATCCTACATGTTACCACACCCTCTGGCAGTGCATTCCAACTGGACACTACCATCTCAGAGAAGTAGTGCCTCCTTATTTCCCTCTTGAAATGTCCCCCCTTTCAACCTTAGTCCATGCCCACTTGTCTCTCTCTTCCACGCCTCAGTTTAAACACCCCCTCAGTGCTAGGTTTAGTTACCCCCTCAGGTATTTAAATGCTTCAATCATATCCCACCTATCCCTCCTCTCCTTCAGTGTGTACATGTTCAGCTCCTTCAGCCTAACTTCATA